>CM057827.1:58672999-60098499 GCA_030068075.1 Paguma larvata
CACTCGCTTTTGAGTTTGTGTGTTGTTGGTTTGGCTTCTGAAGTTAAAGCTCAGGGTACTTGAAAAATGACAGGGGGGGTGCCTGGGTGGCTCAGTCGGTTGAGTGTCTGACTCTTGATTTCAGCTCAGGTCATGATCCCAGGGTTGTGGGACAGAGCCCTACCTTGGGCTCTGTGCTGAGTGTGGAGCCTGCTTGGGATATGATTCTCTCTCTCTCTCTCTCTCTCTCTCTCTCAAAATTAAAAAATAAGTAATTTATTAACTAATTAAATCATTAAAAAGGAAAATGACAGGAGGTGGGATGGGCTGGGACAAAGAGAAAAAGGTGCAATTTATCATTGCTAGTGAGGCCCACAGGTAAATTCTGTGAGCTTAGAAATACTCTGCAAATGTACAGTGGTTTTCTTGTGTATTATATGGGGCCGGTGTAGTCACTTGTTCATGCCTGTGACCCAGCAGGCCGCTTGGAGGCCCACCCTCCTGACAGATCTCTTTCTCCTCAGGCTGTGTAGCTTGAGCTGGAGAGGAGGTCCTGTCACCATCTGCAGCGTGTCCTCATACACAGTTTGCTCTTCTCTCGTCACGATTTCTCAAGTCCTCAGTACCTCTCAAGGCACAGTTACTTCCTTCGAGAAATCTTCCTGAACACCTTCATCCCAAATCCACATCCCGAGCTGAAGGCATTTTCCTCTCTCTGAACTCTCATAACTGTCTGAGCACATGGTGGTTTTGGATTTTTTTTCTGCTACTTATCCACATGTTTCCCTCTCCCGCTAGCATGGGGCTCTTGCTCTGATTTATCCTTGTCCTCATCCCCCAGCACGCTGGGCTAGGGTTCTACCTGTGGACAGAGTTCAGGACATGATTCTAAGATCTGGCCAGCCGGGGACAGAATCCTAACCCTCTGGTCACTTTTCAGCAGGGATACCTGAGAAAGTAGAGGTGGACATCGTGGCTCTGTGATGCAACTGGAGTGGGATTAGGAAAGAGGTTGTGTTTATGTGAATTTGCGGTTTCAGAGTGCATTGGGGTGTCCTTTGAAGGAAGCCTTTTCTTGCCAGTGAACTAGGACCCATCAGTTTCTTTTTCTCCCTTTTATTGCTTCTCTCATAAATTTAGTAGTGATAATTTCATATTTAGTATAAAAGTCTGTTACTGTATATTTTTTCTATTGATTAATCAAGCTCATTACCAAGAGGTTTTCTAGCCAGCTCTTTAAACAAAAGATACTTGCTAACCAGAAAACAGAATCAAGAAGGCTAGGACACAAGTCTTGTTCTTGTTTCTAAGTCTCGAGAAACCGTTCCGACTTGATTTGGCAGGGCTCTCGGGTTAGGTACTGTGTGAGCTGCATGGAGCCGAAGGGAACGTACCAGGTTGTCTGGCAGTTCCCGCAACTTCATGAAAGCCAAGGTTACAAGGAACATTTGATCTTGTTCCTCTATTGCAGCACAGCAGGGACTAGGAGGACAGAAACAGCCCTCCCGCAGGGTGATCCTTTTGGAATAGTTCATTCATGTACTCTGCCATAAGTTTCTTGATGTCTAAAATACGATATGAAACAAACCAAAATTATATTAGCTAAAATATCTGTTTTCGAAGGAGAGCATCAGTAAAGTATACAGGATAAGCCTTAGGCACATGATTAGGTATGAGCCATCAAATTAATACAATAAGATGAAAACAGATTATGTTCCATGATTAAAGATGGGAAAAGGGTTATTAATAGACAAGAATGTGTATTTCAACCTCTCTCATCATGTATTAGTTAAATATCAAACCAGCTATCTAAAGCAATGCAGCTGCTTGATTAAGGAAAGCAGACCTAGAGTAAATAATAGAGTACTTGTGTTTTAGTAACCCATTTCAGTATTCAGTTATGAGCAACTTGACTCCTAATTTATCACAAGATAATCTTGGTTTAGCCTTGGTATGATTTGACCCTTCAGTGTCTCCATCATAAAAAAATTACTGACCGTTCCAGGAATACCAAGAAATAAGGGTATAGATGTAGTCTTTGTAACACTTATCGGGACAGTGAACTAAAGCACATTTACCAATGTAGAATATTAAAATAAAGCCTTTTATTTAAGAAATTGTAGAATCGCACAATTGGGAGAGACCATAGAGGTCGCTTGGGGACCTGAGCGATGAACGACTCTCTCTGGAAAGTAGTAGTAATTCTGTCTTTGCTTGATCACTTCAAATCGGGAACTCATTCCTGAAGCTGTCCACCAGAACCACACCTTTCCCCAGTCCCGGAAGATAAGGGAGACAGTGCTCAAATTTAAATTTGCCCTTCTACCAAAAATGGTTATGCAGAACAAACCGCCATACCTCTGCACGTAATACTGACATTCGAAAATTCCAGATTTAACATTAAGAGGTACGTGTAATAGTGTTTGGTGACTTCTATCCCAAATACAGACAGAACTTAACAAATAGCCTGTCACCTGACTTCACAAAGATTCTTTGCTTGACGGAGAATAGACTAGTGTGACCAGGTTTGGCAGAACATATCAAGGGAAAAGAACACTGCACAATCTTTGTTTTTACTATATCGTATTTTTCACCACAGCTGCTCTTGTTCCTCTCCACCGCCCCTACCTCTCCAGATTTCCTCTTCGTCCCAGCAGAAAATTACAGTCGGAGCATTTGGTTGCAGACTTAGGATGAATTACCCCAGATACTTTTCATTTATCTTATTTTCAGATGTGTGTGATAGAAAGCATAGATTAAAATGAATAAAATGTGGATTTTTTTTTTCTCCCAACGTGTCTCAGAGACACGTAAACCCCTCTTCTACCGCCTTCTCCACTAGGTGCCAGCACAACTCTTCTCCCTGCCTTTGCTGGTTTCTGGAGATGGTTATTTCAGCTCGTTCTCCAGCCTCAGTAATGTGGACTTCGCATGTTGGGTGTATTTGTGTTTATTGGTTTGGTTTGGTTTAGTAATTTCGACTAAATTTGACCAAAAATATTCTCATTAGACTGGCTTTCTAATGCTAAGAATTTCCTTCTCAAGAACTGCTCAAGGTACAATGAGTTTAAGTCATTATGAATGCAGGATCTTTAATATTTAGTCCAGACTTTTGCTTAGAAGCCCGATATTAACTGTGAAAGACTGAGTAGCCGTCAAAATAACTAAAAATGAAACAACCGTGTGATATAAATTAATGCAAAGTGTGGTGACATATTTCTAAAGAATAAGGACAAACTTCTGGATGTTTACCAGTTTTGTTATTCAAGAGTTAGTTTTTCAACCCATATGGTTATTTCTTGGTCAGTGTTATAAATGTGATTCGATGTATCATTTGTTTGGCTTCATTTGATTATGTTTAAAATTTATTCGAAAATACTCTTCTACATTTCAAAATGAGCACGGTCTCCTCCCTGCTGCAGCATTCTGTGTCTGTAACAATCCCCCCAAATTATGCATTTAAGTACTTCATTATTTACCCACTCTCATAGTTTTCCTTATCTTTAAATTGATTTTTTAAAATAAAACTTATTTTTTAATAGTTAGCAGTTAGTCTTTTGCATGCTGGAAGAATAACATGTAAAATTATTTTGTGAATAAAAACATAGCTATATTTAATTTTGTACAGCCTCAGCTTTATGAGGAAACATAGTTAAAATATTTCATGCCATGGCTAAATATATTCCACAGATCTTCTACCTAGAAAATACCATCAAAATCCATCTTGCAGTAGTGAAAGTATTTACTTGAAATGATGGGAACATCTGATTCAAGATTTATATCCAAATTCTACGAATTTCAAATTTATTTGATGTACTTATCGTAATTATGTAAGTTAAAGCTACAGTCAGTACTGTTGTTGCTGTCATTCCTACTTTTTTAAATGTCATCAGAATCTTCTCTGTACGGTTTTGTGCCGCATAATGTTTGAAAATGCCGAAAGCCATAAAATGTTGACTGCCTGGACTGTATATTTAGGCTAATGAGCTAGGTTGATTTCTAAAAATGTGAGATGATTTTTTCCCTCTCTTTTATGATATTTTATAGGATGGGATCACTGTTCTTACCGATCACACACATGATAGAAAAGACCACTGTGGGCTCCCAGAATTTGGTTTGATGCTATTCGGTGTCCATATTTTGAGTAAAGCGGGGATGATTCAAATATTTCAGTAACAGTTGTGGACCTATGTAGTATAGTACATACTCCATAATTCTATTATCTCAATTCTTTTAATCTGTAGAAGTATTTTTGTGTTAAGACAAAAAGAGAAAGGAAAGCCATGAAGTGCTGTTTAATCTGAAACAGAGGTTTTTAAGTTCAGTCTCAGAAGCGAGATCAAATGACCGATCCAGTCATTCTATATCTGTAATTCCTTCACAGTACTTTTCTCGAGTTTCTCAGATCAGCCCAAATCCTGGTTGGGATACTGTATTCTGTACTTTGTCCATTTTCAGTATCAGACAATCACAGTATGGTCAGGCTTCTATCCAACTTCAAAGATGGTCATCTGTAAGTTTGAAATTCTTTGTTGCTGTGAAGTTCAATAAAAAGATTTCAGTGTTGAATTCAACCCAGACCACAGAATGATTAAATTCATTGTTTTTGATATGTTGCATGGGAAGATATTATGTAATTGAGTTGCTTGCAACTTTGAAATTTCTTTTCTTAAAAGAAAGATCAGGCTATTAACTATATATGGCAATTAAAGGAAAGTGCACTCAGGGTCCTGGCAACGTATCATTTTTTTCTGTGTTTGATTTAGGCGTCCGTAAAAGGACACCACTCATGCCTTTATAGTTAAAATGCTGTCGTTTCCACCATAAACTCCTATTTTTAGGAGTTTTGGTTTAACTCAACCTTTTTAAAAAATCCTAAGCAATACTCAGATTAATAAAGATTAATCTGAGAGAAAATTTTACTAAAAAACTTTGAAATCAACGTAGTTCATTCCTTTAAATTAGGAAGAAACCAAATAAAAAAATGTCAGTGGTTTCAAGTATATTTTTATTCTTTTCAACTCCAAGCTAGCTTAGCTGTGTGAGAAAGTAACATCTCAATGTATCTGTTCAAAGGTACTGCTGATAGTGTTTGAAGTTGACCGAATTTAAGTATAATTATGAAACTTTTGCAATAAACATTTTAGAGTACACATTTTAAAATTTCGTGTTAAATTTTCTTTCTATAGAACTATATGTGGGAACGTAGGTGTGTACATAGCTAGGGTGATTTTTAAAGTCAACTTCAGCACACAGCGAAGAGCTAACGGTGGCACAGATCCTTTCAGAGAAATCTCAAGTGAAAAAGGACCCCACGTGTAAATAAGAAATGCAAAATAATCAGATTTCCTTCTTTCTTACAGTTCACATTAGTGACTAAAATTGCCCGTGTGTTCTACTCGTTTAAGATTTTGCTCCTTAAGTGTTGCTAATGATGTCTGTTGTTCAATGTTTCCTGTGCCTTTTGAATTCATTTTTTCCCTTTTGTGAGATTAATAAAATGAAAATAGAACTGTATATGTACAACTTACTTACATATGTTATAAACGTTGAATGTTTTCCCCTTAAAGAATTCATTGATCTTTTTAAGTATAAAATACATTAAAAAAAAAAAAAAAGCCTTTTCTTCACATCGGGGACAGTAAGAGGCAGATTGTTGGAAAAAGGCGTAAGAAAAGAGAGAGAGGGACAGGGATTTGGGAGACTTGACCGAGCTCCAGGTAACCTGGAGGTGCTTGTGTCAGAAACATTTCGGTGGACAACAAGAAAGTTATGGGTATGAGAAAGAGGGACATAAGTCATGTTTACTTGACAGAGCCATTTAACAAAAGCACTGTCCTAACAAGCAGGGCTCACGAATATATTCTTTTCAATCATATTGGAGTCAAACTCCTCACAGAAGGAACTACGCATGATAAAGAATTATTTACATTTTCTCCCTCTGGTTCCAACTTCTTGGATTAGGGAAAAAACAAGATGTCCCCCTCTCTTCTTTTTAATAGAGAAACAGCGCTTTCTTGTGTTTTTCCATAAATGAGTCTGACCACAAATTTAGGTTTACTAAAAATTGTTACAAATTATCTGGGAAACAGAATTTTGCAACAAAACCTCCCTAGTAAGCAAAATCTGTTGTATGAAATTCCAGCTGTACACCAGAAATGTGTTTGAGAGTACTTGATTGATTACAAACAAACTCATCGTTTAAGTAGTAAATTCTGTTAGTGTATCTGAATATTATTAGATTTGCAAAATTTCGGTTTACATAAAACTTTTTAGAAGCACGAGCTGAAAGTAGTGAATAATTGTTATCTAAAGCATGAGAGAGTTAAATCTCAATATATTACAAGTTGTTCTGTTTCAATGACGCAATGAGAAAAATAGATTTCTGATGTGGTTTTTTTTTTTTTATAAATTTGTATTTTATTCATCATATAAGTGATACCTAATAGACACATCCCAACCGTTTTTCGTCAGGTTTTTGTTTAGAAGTTTATGAGATTAACTGATTACTAAGGAACCCAGATTTCTTCATACTTGATCCTGTTTGGTCATTAAAATGAGTAAAATAACCATATGTGATCCTGGCGATCAAGTTGAATTGCCTGTGCAGTGATCCCATTGATTGTTTGGCAATCGTTTGTTATTATGTATTGAGAAAAATCAATCGGGCAGAAGAAAGCCTATTTGGTCCCACATATAGACAAAGGCTTAGTGGGTTGCAGACTGAGAAGAGGTGTCAAGGATCCTAACCCTGCTGTTCCCCAAACACTGGCCAGAGCTTGATTGTCTCTAACAGTACTTCGTCCTAACACACAAACGAGGTGGTCTTTCCCTTGTGAAGAGCATCTGGCATCAAGTAGACCCACCTCAGTAGAGTCCTAGATCAGAAGACTTGGTCAAAGACCTGGGCACCATCCACCCTAGGGCATGGGGGCTTCATTTGTTGTCATCCATGGGTCAAGTTAAGTCAAAGTCTAGATGTTACTGGGAGAAGGCTTCTCTCAGAAAGATAAAGTAAGAAAAGATGCAATAGTGGGATGTAGTTGTGTGTAGCTAACAGCATGCTGTCAGTAGGTGTGTTTGAGAAAGTAATCTAAGTCAGGAATACTAATGTAGACCTTGTCCTACCATTTTCCTGAGCACTCAAAGGAGAAGCAAGCAAAACATTATATTTAGTCCTCACCAAAATAAATAACAATAATAATAATAATAATAATAATAAAATAACAGTAATAAATAATAATAATAAAGTGTTCTTTCCAGAAAATGTCTGAAATAATAGATGGTTTTTAAAATCCAACATATTTAGTTAACCTGCAGTTTTTTGTTATATGCTTTTATTTCTTTATTTCTCGGCTACCCATTAAAAATTCAGTCGTCCCCAAAACAACAAAAAACCTTTTCCTCTGCGCCATGAGTTTAGTTTTTGAGCATTTTCTATCCTTTCTCACCTCCTGGCCTTAGCGCTTGCCGGGCTGTCTGCTTGGATTGCTCTGCTGGCTCCCTGCATGGCTAGTCCTTTCTACATTTGATAGAGTATCTTAATGTAGAATAGCCTATCCTCTCTCTGCCCTGTTATTCTATCCTTTCATTTTTGCTAGTTCCCTTCATGATCCAAAATTATGTTGACGTGGGTTTCTTTCATACTCCTACTCTCCACCATTGTATTTCCTTCATCTTGAATAATGCCACGTACTTAGTACATGTAGAAAGAGTCAGATGATAGTGCTTTGCTTTAAAATTTATGCATCACAATTGGCAGTGGGCAACCCATGTCCAGCTGTGTCACTCTCTACTCTGCTGCCCCAACAAATCTGTTCCAGTCATTGGTTGTTTAGTGTTGTTAAGCAAAAGTATTTTCGTTTTTCCTTTTGCTTTGTTTTGGCATTCTTAACTTAGTCTGGTATACTTTGGAAGGAAAAGGTTGCTCAGGAAACACCTGTCCTCTCTGGATTAACCTAAGTTAGCACAACACTTCTAGGGGCTCCTTATTGGCAGTTATTCTTTCTTGGAGTCCAAGACAGTGTGGGACGACGTGGGACAAGGTGCTTGGAGCATCATTCCAGTTTAGATAGACAGAAGTTTCTACAATGTGACTGTAAGGTTTCATTCAGCAACAGGCATTCAGTCAACCAGCAAAAGGAAACTTAGCAAGTGCTTTGAACAGGGTAAATATTTAGCAAACTCTCCTGCTTTATTTTATTTTTTCTTCTGACTCTTGATCTGAAATGTACTGTCTGTCTGTCCTTGTTGTACCATAGGGAGAGTTCTGGCTGTGGCCTGTGCCTCCAGTTACACTGTGATAAGTGAACCTCAAACAGCATGAATATACGTGCAGCAGGGTGAAGACAAAGCCTTACGCTCTGGTTATGCCCTGGATAAGCGTATGAATGAAAATCAAAGTTTGTCATTCTTCTAGGATATCAAATTGAGAAATTACATAATTTTCTTCTGGGTAATCTAAAAGGAGAAAGAGGAAAAATGAAATTCATTTTAAAACTATCATGTCGAAACAAATAACAAAAACAAAAACAGAAAACTCCAGTGTGTATACCCATACAACTGTTCTTGGTATTCCTGTGGGTTAAAGAACAGTGAAAATAGATCTTGCCTTCCAGTTCATGTTTGCTTTGAGCAGATCTGTAGGTGAAATCCTTAGGAAAAGGTTCCCAGAGAACTGTTGGGTGATCTCCATTTATTCTGAGAAGTTCTGCTCTGTGGTTTAGTTATCACTTTATGTTGTCAACACTTCTATCACAAATCAGTTACCAAACATGGAAAAATTGTCAGTGGCTTTGAAAGCTAATGCAGAGTGATAGTAATCATTTAAAGGGCTTATCTATCTGCCTTGAGCAACACAGAAACTGAGAAAAGGCAAACAGTACAAAAGGTGACCAGCATACGGGAAACGGAGAGGAGCTGTGGCGGGGAGGGGGCACTCATGAAAAGCATTCCGGTCTGTTTGGGTCCTTCACAAATCCTAATGAGATAATAGCTCATCCAGTCAAGCCCATTCCTTACTTTCAGGAAGTGCCACACAGGTAAATGAAGAAATTATTTGAAGAGGGATCATGACGGGGTGTGGACTGTTTGTGATTCAGCTTGGGAGAAATGCAGATGTTTCTTTAGCCTGACTAGGATTGATTTTCCCCGATGGGGTTTTCTCAGCCTCTGTGATTGCAGGCCTGCGGTTTGCAAAAATGATAGTACTGATAGATTAAAAAAAAAAAAATCAGAACCAGTAGCTGAAGGAAATGTGAAATACTTACCCTGGAGTGACTGTCCCATTATTTAGAAACAAATTATTTCTTCCTTGACATCTAGATGATGCAGAATTTCTACTCTTTAAACTTTTAGGATTCTTTAAGGTGGCCCTGGAGTATCCAAATATATTTGTCTTTTAAAAGAAAATTCAAAATGGTGTTATTTTACAGACACTCTGCAATTGAAAATTGAGAAGATGAAAAATCTGTAACCATAGATATTTTTTGGCAGAATCTCAGAATTAGTATAAAAAATATTTATCATGACAGTGCTCGAGGGTACCCCCCCCTCCAGGTTTCTTTGCTAGATTTGCAAACAGTGTTTTATTCTGTTTCAGATAATGCTACAGCCTGATATATTTGAGGAGGTGGCAGTGAGGAAGACTTAGTTAAAGCATCTAACCAATCAGATGTTAAACAGTGATGAAACAATGTGGATCTGTTCCACTAAAAAATGATGGTGAATGTCGATATTCAGTGGCTCCCACGTGAACCTGTTTGCTCCTAAAAAAAAAAAAGTTAGTTCTCAGGTCTAACCTAGAAAGAAAATAGTGTGCACAGTTAGGTCACCTTTCACATAGTCCATGTAAGAGTACCCCTTCTAAATAGTTTCCATATTCGAGTCAGGGTTGGGGGACCTCTCGAGTCAAGCTCTGAGGCAGTCCCCTGCCTGGCTTGCCCCATGCCAGAATAAGTTGACGTGGAAAGATATGAGGGATAGAGAAATTTAATTATGATTCAGAATTATCCCGTTAGGAGATTCCTATGAAACATTACAAAGTTTAGCCAGAATAGTATTCTGGATATTGTATGGGCAATTAGAAAATCTACACCACTCATGGGTTTAGGATCCTGAATACTCATTTGGAGGTGGCAGTGGTAAAATAAGGAATTAAGACTGGGTTGAGAACATTCTGGAATCTTTTAAATTATCTTCCCCATTTCGAATGTGCTGATAGAATTACTGAGATCCCTGGTGACAGCCCTCAGGAGAAAGATGAGGAACCACAAGGTTTTAGCTGCTAGGTCTTGTTGCTTGCTTGCTTTTGCAGAGTGTGGTACTGGCCAGGCTGTTGGAAGTATCTTGTGGGTGGAATGCAAGTTGTAAACATGAAAAAGCCAGGCTACTAAAATGTAAATAGTACACAGAAAACATAGTAGGTGCTTAACAAATCTTAATAAATACATCTTGAACAAGGTGTTGGAAATAAAAGATACTAGGCATATAAAAAGTTTCAAAAATCTCAGCAGAGGAGTGTGTGTGTGTGTGTGTGTGTGTGTGTGTGTGTGTGTAAAATCTAATTAGAAAGCAAGAGAGGATTTTAACAAGTATATTTTATAAATTAAAAGCAGAGTTCTACCACTTTCTTTTCTTACAGGTTCTTACAGGACCCTGTAAGTCCTGGAGAATTGGAAGTTAAGTGGAAATGGCATAGGAACTAGGATCATTAATTTCAGTCAGTGGTTGGTAGTTGGTGATTTATAGCTTTAATATAAATGAAGAGTTAATTCCCAAGGGATGACATACTTGTACATTTTTTTTATCTCCCAAGATAAAATACATACAGATTTGGTGTAAGGAGAATTTGAGTCTAAGAATTTTAAGACTCTGGAATGTATTATTCAGAAAGTCGTGTAACTAACTAGAATTTGTGGGCTTTCTTTTGCTTAGATTCTTTAATCATTGAGAGATTCACCTGCGTGAAGAGATTTATTCACCTTTCAACAGAAGTATGTGAGGTCTCCTGGATTATAATTGGATAGTAAAAAGCATTTGCTTTGCCCGAGAGTCAGACAGCCGTTCTCTGACCAAGTCCTAAAAGATTAATAATAATAAGTAATTTCCACTTGTCAAACGAATAAACCTCTTTTTAAGACAATTTGGGTTTAACCAAATACAAATTTTAAAAACATTATTTTGGAACCTAAAAATCTAGTTAAATTTGGTATTTTTCTAACCAATCTTTTCCCTTTATCCACCCTCCCTGAATGCTGACTTGTAGTTAAAAGCAGTTCTCGAAGGTTTGCATTCAACTTTCAGCCACGCTTAGCATCAAAGAACCTTCTGGTGCTAGATTATTAGAATTCAAATACCTCCTCACCCTTCCTTACCACTCATTCTCTCTTTCGGTAATCAAAAGAATTGTTGCAAGTAAGGCGAAAAGAAAAAGGAAACCACTCTGCTCTCCTTTATCTTCTTATCTATGGTGCCAAGGCAGAAAGAGAAAGCAATACCGTGATATTGCTGTCTGTTAGTTCCCTAATCCGGAAGCTTTCCACCCTGGGACTCAGGGGAATGAACTGAACAGTTTCCCGATTCCTCTTGCTGAGCTTAGAGATAGTTTTAATATAGTGGCGGGTGGAGGTTTTAATAGTTTAGCTTCTCAGGGGCACATGGGTGGGTCAGTCAGGTTGAGAACTGGACTCTTGATTTTTGGCTTAGCTCATGACCTCATGGTTCATGAGGTCCAGCCCTGCACAGAGCTATACGCTGACAGCATGGAGTCTGCTTAGGATTCTCTGTCTCCCTCTCATTCTCTGCCCCTCCCCTCCCCCTCTCAAAATAAATAAATAAACATTAGAAAACTAGTTTAACTTCTCTGATGATAGCATCCGCTTTAACTTTGAGTATCTTAGCAAGAACATTTCATGATAAATAATCTTCTTCAAAAGCCTGGATATTTTATAACGACAGAACATTTGAACAAAACCATGTAAAGTTTTGAGAAAAGACAGAGAGATTTCATTACAGTTGACCTCTCAAGATTAACCAGTGGTTCTGCCGATGAAGACGACATGCATCAGATATCTTGGTGTGGAAACGTCCCTGTTTTGGCACTGGAGAGTTGGTGGTATAACCTTCAAAGAGGGCATGACCCCCACCAATTAGGAGTTTCTCCCTGAAAGCTGCGAATGAGATGAAGACTCAGTTTTAGAATCCAGGAGTGGTCAAACCAGCTGGGGCTCGTGGCCGCCTTCCTAACTTTATAGACACAAACTAGACATCTTGTAAGTTCTGCCCTGTGTGAGAAACCATTTTTCAGTCATGCGGCTAATTCCAGTCTTAATTTTAGTTTCTAATTAGATCTAATTAGGGGTGTATACTGATTTTCATTATTCAACTCATTCTGTTTTCATCTTGGGATTTAAACTTCCATTAGAATAGTTACAGTAGGCTTTGACTTCAATGTGCTTTTATTTCATGCTACCAAACAACAATACCCAATATTTATTTAGTGCTTTTTTTAAAAGCTCAAAGTATTTAATGTGCTTTTACTTATTTAATCCTTATGATATCCTGTGAGGGATATTAGAGGTAAGCCTTATTATCTCCATTTTATAGGTAAAGAAATGGAGTCACAGAGTAGTCAGGGAGCTTGTGAATGTTCTATGAGTTCCAAGTGCACTCATGATGATTTTTCAGTTTTCCTGCCTTCCCTTCTCAGGGGACCTTGTTGCCTTGCTATATGCTATAAATACATTATACAGAGTATAGTTTTACTATTCTCAGGCCCATCAAGTTTAATGGGGTAGCCTGGCATGGTTCCTAGAGCAGGATCATGTACATGATAAATATTACTTTATAAGATGATGTATTTTGGCTCAAATATGGTTTACAGTTTAAAGTGCAACAAAAGGGAGCAAGGGAGCATGTCTCATTTTATTTATTTTTTCTCCAGCACCTAATGTGGTGCCTGGCACATAGTAGGCACTCAATAAATATTTGTTAAACAAATGAAAACACCTCATTAAAAAGTAGCACAATAAAGAACAGAAGACTATTAAGACGAATAAAAGGAAGTACTACTTCACTCAGCAGGAAGTGCTTAAATAGGACAGCCTACCTCCACCATAAATCCCTTGGTTCTTGTTGAGGATCAACCACTGATCTGGGTTGAATGTAGCTCCAACCAAGTGTTCTGACTTATGGAGTTATTGATCTTTAGAGCTGAAAGGGCCATTTGAAATCATTTAAACCTTCTGCTTAAAAAAAAATTTTAATAGAGGAGGAAATTAATATCGTATTTCACTGTACCTTTAGGAGACAGAAATTGCCACACAGACAAATTTACTTTTAATTGCTTCATTGAATTATCTAGGAGGCACATATTTTTTTCTCATTTGCATGGAAGAATTTGCAAGACCGAAGTGCGGAAAGTTTAAGTGATAGAGAATTCATGGCATAACCCAAAGAAATCAAGTTCATGATTATTTCATGGCGAATGGACACTAGTGTCAGAATCATCTCTTTGAAAACATCATGCCCCTTGTATTACAAAATGTCTCTAGCTCAAACTGCATGATTAAATTCTCAGGAGTCCTCAGAAATTAATTTAACTCGATTTTAATTTGGCATTACCATTGACGAAAGGACTCAGAGCAAAATTCTTAGAGGCATTTTAGTTCCCTATCCCTTATATCCGGTCAGTTAACAAATTCTGTCAATTCTAATACCATGTCTTTTGTATTTACCTGAATTACTGAATTACACTCCTAAGGATTCCTGTCTGCTTTCTATCCCTCCTTTAATCACTTTTCCATACTTTTGCTTTCTAACATGTAACCCCAATGTTTCTCTTTTCCTTAAAATCTTTTAATGGTTCCTCATTGACTACACAATAAAGTATGTCCTTCTCAGAGCCTCCCATCTTCTGGCTTCTGCCCATCATACCAACCTCACATTTTGCTCTTCCGAATATGAAGCATTTGTCATTCTGACCTATTTCTGTTTCCTGAACTCTCTTTTTCTCTCTCACCTCTACACCTTTGCAAAGACTTTTCCTTCTGCCGGGACATCCCTGCTCTCCACTCTGTCTGGCAAGCTATCTCATCCTCGCTAAGGTGACCACTTCTGAGAAGTGGTCTCATTGGCCTCTAATTTGAATTGCATGTCCCTCCTCAGAAAAATAACTTCCTACTTACAGTTGGAGTGATATTTGTGATTTTTTTCATTGGATAAATTAAAATATCATGGCTTTCAATAATCCATGTATTCTTTCAAAGAATATTTATTGAGGACCTAATATTTGTCAAGCAAAGAGGAGAAGCAGTAAATTAACTCAAGGTGCACTAAACTAACAAGTAGAAAAGCAAATGAGTGTATTGGAGCCTAGAGAAGAAGTGTCAAAATTCGATGGACCAGTTCAGGGAAATTTCACTAGAGGAGGTGATTTTTTAGCTTAATTTTGGAAAATGAATAGGAGTTAAGTAGGTGAAAAAGCAGAAGAATGGGTGTCATAAGCAGATCTCAGAGCATTTGGGGAAGTACTGAGGTACCTAACTCCCTCAGAGAGCTACGAGAGGTTTGGTGTGTACTGGTGGACACATGAGGAGGAATATGGTGGGGGATGAGACTTGAGACGTAAGAGGTTGCTAGATAATGAAGGCCCTTGTGTGTTAGATTGAGGAGGTTAAAGTTCATCCTAACAGTTATGGGGAGCCATTGAAGAATTTTAGGGAGAAAGATGAGAGGCTTGAATTTGCCGTGAAAATGTTGTTACAGTGGAGGTGTGCAGGGTAGATATGGGGTTGGGCTGTAGATGGTAGAGCGAGGATTTGAAGGGGGTTAGATGGTCTGAAGGAAAGAATACTAGTTGTGTAATTTATTTATTTATTTATTTATTTTTATTTTTTATTTTTTTTTAAAAGAGGGACAGGATGAGCAGGTAACCCTGTGGGTCAGCTCATCTGGAACAGCTCTTTGTTTTTGTTTTTTTTTTTTAATTTTTTAATGTTTATTTATTTTTGAGAGACATAGAGGCACAGCGTGAACAGGGGAAGGGCAGAGAAAGAGGGAGACACAGAATTGGAAGCAGGCTCCAGGCTCTGAGCCGTCAGCACAGAGCCTGACGCAGGGCTCGAACTCACAGACCGCGAGATCATGACCTGAGCTGAAGTCGGCCGCCCAACCGACTGAGCCACTCAGGCGCCCCTAGTTGTGTAATTTAAACAAAAAGTTCAAATCTGATAACGGGACCGTGGCAATGTGGATGAGGAGGAGGTGATAGAGTCGAGTGATATTAAGATAGACTGTAAAGAATTCAGGGATTGGTTGGATGAGGGAACTGAGTGAAAGCACGGAATTTAATGTGGCTCAGTTTTCTAATTTTAACAACTTGTGGAATAATGACAATAGTTAGGTTCTTACCTTATTTTACTTTAAAGTCTCAACAGTTTTTAAAAGATTCAGTAATAGAAGAATGTTAAATATTACTCTGAGAGCTCACTAATGCTGATTTTGTTTGGTGTTGTTTAGCTGGCCAGAATTAGTGGCTTAAAACAACAATTTATTAATGTCTTCTTTTTCTGGGGATCGACAGGCTCTGCAAGGCAGTTCTCACTTGGAATGCACCTAAATGCTGTTGACGCTAGTGCCATCAGAAGACTTCTTAACTCACATGTCTGGTGCCAGGCTAGAATGACTGGTTGACACTTCTCTCTCGAGAGGCCTCTTCACATGGCTGTCTTGGGTTTCCTCACAGCATGGCATTCTCAGGGTGGTTGGATTTCTTACGTGGTGGTTGGCTCCCCCAAACTGAGTGTTCCAAGAGACCAGATGGAAGCTACAAGTCTTCTTATAACCTAATCTTGGAAGTCAAAAGGTACCACTTTCTGTTGATCAAAGCAGTTGCAGAGCAGCTCAGATTCAAGAGCGTGAAAGAATAGAGTGCAGCTCTGAAAGGAGGAATGATTGCATATATACAGGAGGAAAGAATCGCTATTACAACCTCCTGTCATAGTTCCTTCTAAGAGAATCAAGGTGAGTTTCTCAAAAAATTTCTTCCCATATCTTAATGATAGATTATAGAATTATAGAACCACTTTTGATCTAAAGCCACAGGATGTATATGATGTTTATTCTATTTAATATTATAGCCAAGTCCGTTACTTCTAACCCATACGATTCCTATCACCTTTTCATTACCATGCACACGAAATCTTCTTTTGTCCAATATTCTCTAATTGGAAACAGACTTATTATTTAAGAAGAAAAAAATAATCGCACTGTTTACTTTTCTCATTCTTCTCCATGTCAGGGATAGACAATGAACTAAAGCAATGAAAAACACATTACAAATATTATTAACCCAAGTAACATATATTCACAAAAGGCCCTGTTAAAAGTTATTTATGGTGGGAATCTAATTCACGGCCTTTTTGTTGGGAACCAAAGTCCTATGAACTGTGAGTGGGCCATTCCAGCTCTCATTTGACAAATATTTGTTATAGACTACTGTGTCCCAGGTATCATGTAGGTAGTTTATTCCTTTCCAAGAACCTTGCTATGTGCTTTCTTATTTAGAGCAGATTTTTTTTTCAATTTATTTTTTGTGGAGGCCTTCCAATGGTGTTAGGTACTAAATTACCATCACTTTGAACATCCTATAAAACATGACAAAATTAATGTAGCTATTCCTGATATGTCAATGGAGTCATGTGCGATTCTTTGATGTGACTTGGCAGTTTTCAAAGAATGCTCCAAAATAATAAATGCAATGGTTCCATTTTCTATGTGTAGCCATTTCTAACAAGCCTGCCATTATGCAGAATGAGGGAATTCTTTCTTCACTTCCCTTTAAGTGCTGTTGATATTTATAGTGTTAGTTTTTCCTGCAAATAAACTTTTTGAACAACTAGTCAAACTGTTCACATTTCTCCAGAATGCTTCTTAGCCAGGAAAATGGGGTACCTCTAGGAAGAGGATTTTCTTTGCGGGGATTTTCTTCTGATTGAATAACCAGATGGAGAGTCACGGATTTGAAAATGTTTAGCTGAGCATTTCGGCATTCTCTACTGGGTTCCACAGTAGGATGCCAAATAAAAATCACAATTTAAGCTGTTATGAATTAATGAGAGTCTGCAATACACATACCTAGTCATTCTAACCCAGACCTAAATGTGCATGCATTTTGGGTAAATACGTCTGAGGATCAACATAGGTACAACACTAACCTCCCATTAGTTAACCATGGTAAAGGTCGGAAAAGTGCTTCCATTATTTAAAAAACAAAAACAAAAACAACATTCTACTTCGAAGCTTAATCCTGCCATAAAAATTGATTGAAATCTGGCAAAAACCAAAATAGTAATCGAATTAACTACATTTTATTTAAGAGCAAAACTGTCACGTTTAATGTTTCTGGCATTATTCCGTTGGTAAATTAGTCCTCTTTGGAGTACCTGTTTATTTTTCACACGTGACTCTTATAAATTCTTCTGTTGCGACTATTGCCAGGACTTATGAATAATTCTTAGTTGTTTTAAAGATAAGGGTATTCAACTGGATGTTGTCATAATGAGCCTGACTATATCAGGAGGGAAAACCTCTCCCTGGGAAAGATTAGATGCCTTAGGAAGTCAGCACTAATGCTTCTGGGCCTCTAAGGTGTCATTAAGAAATCACTGTTTGGGGGCCCTAGCTTCCCTTGCCTCAATTTATATGCTAGGTACCAAGAAGACCTAATGAAGTCTGGCTTACATACAGTAAAGGGAGTCTGGCTTACATACAGTAAAGGGAATAGAAAGATCTTTTTTTCCAAGCAGTTGTTCATACTTGACTGCAGAGGCCATTAAGCTATTGGTGCTGTGATTACAGATACCACAGAGCAAATACTTCATTATTCCTATTTGGGGGGACATGTATAAAGCTGTATTCTAGTCAGTGGCAGTTGCTATTTCCATGCTTGTATTAGGCAAGGGCACTATGGATATAATGAATTTGCTTTAAAAGATGAAGTTTTCTCACCCAAACTACATACTGCACAAACAGTATGCTAGGCTGGCTCTCCCTATGAGTACAGCTGCCTATTTCCTGGTCATGTAGGTAGAGGTGGCATCAGAATCTCTATTAAGTAAAATAGGGACACAGTCAAAAATCTCACATGCATACTGTTGCTACAGACTTCCATGAGAAATGCCTAGCCCTGTTGCAGCTCTGTCAAAATTCTCATCTGCCTGGAAAACAAAATAGGAGAGAAGCACCTCTGTCCATGCACTTTTAGTCTTCAAAATTCCTAACATAAACGTGACTATTGGAAGAAAGAAGAAGTGGTAAATAACACATTCAGGCTATCTCTGGATTGAAATAGCTAAGGTGTTCCGTTTTGTTTAAATGTCTAACGTATCTTTTTATGAATTCAATAATTTGACTTATTTTCATTATCAGCGGCATCACTACAACCTAGGAAATACTTCTAAAGTAGCAAACTGAAGAAACGAGACATGTTCTACAAGGGCTTGGCTATTATAGCTTTTCAGTGATGGAGAATTACTACATGCCCTCTTTAGATTTAGTTGAAAACAGAGAAGATAGTTTTTACAATTCATTCTTTTGAGTGGGGGTGGGGGTGGGGTGGGTAGTCTACGAAGATTAAGAATGTATTCCAAAATATTCGGGGTGCATGGGTGGCTCAGTCAGTTGAGTGTCTGACTTCGGCTCAGGTGATGATTTCACTGTTGGCGAATTTGTGCCCCGCGTTGGGCTCTGTGCTACCAGCTCAGAGCCTGGAGCCTGCTTCAGATTCTGTGTCTCCCTCTGTCTCTCTCTGCCCCTCCCCAGACCTGCACTCTGTTTCTCTCTCTCTCTCTCTCTCTCTCTCTCTCTCTATTTCTCAAAAACAAATACACATTAAAAAAAAGAAGAATGTATTCCAAAATATTTAGTCTGCAAATGCTAATGTGGTTAAATACTCGAACATCTTTAGGTGCCAGTGTCCTAGGTAGTGATCTCTTCCAAATCCACTGAGCTGGTTTTCAGCCGGGTGCTGTTTCACATACTCATTTTCATGAGTTTCTTTACCTGTGTTGCCTGCCCTCTCTACTTGCTCTTTTTTCTGACCTCTTAGTTTTATTGGCATCTTAACAAAATGCACTCTTCTTGTATCCTTAGATAGTTCTGAAAAGTTCCCTCCTCATGTCCCACCCACCTCTACTGATCTATCTTTTTTCTTCTTTTTCCAAGGGTCTTCTTCTTCTGCTCTCCCTCAAATGTCTTTGTTTCCCTTTTGTCGTTAATGCTTTTTATGCGTTAGCTAAGAAATTGTTGCCTACCCCAAGGTCAAATTTTGGCACGTTGCGTTTTCATTATCCTTTGATTAAAAATATTTTCTAATTTCTGTTATGATTTCTTCTTCATGACATGAGTATTTTTGAATCGTGTTCTTTAATTTTCAGATAATTAGGGATTTTCCAAATATTTATTATTGATTTTTAATTTAATTTAGTTATATTCAGGGACCATACTTTCTCTGACTTCAATTTTATTGAATTTATTAAAACTAATCTTATGACCCAGCATATGGTCTATTTTGAGAAATGTTTCATGTGTATTTGAAAGAATATGTATTCCGCAGTTGAGTGGAGGGTTTTGTAAATGTCTGTATGGTCATGTTGGTTGATGATAGTTAACTCTTCTATATAATTACTTATTTTCTGTCTTCGAGTAAGTATATTGTGTGTTTGTCTATTTCTATTTCCAGTTCTATCTCTAATTATTGATACAATTGGGGTAAGGATTACTATTCTGATTTTTTTCTCTGTGTCCTACTTTTATCTCTTCTTTATCTCTCTACCCTTGCATTCTTTCAGATTGAGTATTTTTTTACTATTTTATTTTATCATCATTATTACTTCATTAACTATACATCTTTGTTTTTATTCCTTATAGCTTTATTCAGTTTTGATTGATATACAAAATTGCACATACTTAATGTATACAATTTGATGAGCCTGAACATATGCATACACCCATGATACCATCACTACAGTCAAGGTAAACACCTCCAAAAGTTTTCCTGTGTTCGTGTGTGTGTGAGAGAGAAAGAGACAGTGTGTGTATGTTAAGAACACTTTACATGAAATCTATACTTAACAAGTTTCTAAGTGCACAGTACCACAGTTGTTAACTACTTATGTTAGTTGTATAGCAGATTTCTAGAACTTACTTATCTAGCATAACTGAAACTTTACATCCACTGAACAACTCCCCTGCCCCCATTCCCTGGCAACCTCCAATCTATTTTCTGCTTCTGTAAATTTGACCATTTTGGATACCTCATATATGTGAATCATGCAGTATTTGTTCTGTGACTGACTTATTTCAGTTAGCATAATGTCTTCCAGGTCCACACGTTCTCACAAATGGTAGGATTTCATTCTTTTTTAATCTGAAAAATATTCCATTATGTGTATATACCACACTTTATTTATTCATTTGTCTTTGATGGACATTTGGGTTGTTTTCATATCTTGGCTATTGTTAATAGTGGTACAATGAATATGGGAGTGCAGATATCTCGTCAAGGTCCTGATTTCAATTGTGGGGGGTACATACTCAGAAGTGGGATTGGTGGATTATATGGTAGTTCTATTTTCAACATTATGAAGAATCTCCATACTGTTTTCGATAGCTGCTACACCATTTTACATTCCTACCAACAGTGTACAAGAGATCCAGTTTCTCCACAACCTCACCAACGCTTGGTATCTTTTGTTTTGTTTTGTTTTGGTTTGGTTTGCTAATAGCCATCCTAACAGATGGGAGATGATATCTCATTGTGGATTTGAATTGCATTGCCCTAACAATGATGTTGAGCCCTTTTTTATATACTTGTTGGCCATTTTTATGTCTTCTTTCAAGAAATATCTACCCAAAGTCCTTCAGACATTTTTCAATTGTTTTTTTTGTTTATTTTATATTTTGTTTTGGTTTTGTTTTTGCTATTGAATTATAAGAGTTCCTATATATTTTGAAAATTAATCCCCATCAGATGCATGGTTTACAGATATTTTCTCCTATTCTTAGATTGCCTTTTCACTTGTCGATGGTTTCTTTTGCTTTGCAGAAGCTTATTAATTTAATGTCATCCCAGTTACCTAGTTTTGCTTTTGATGTCTGTACTTTCCATGTCATATCCATGAAATCATTGCCAAGAGCAAGTCATGAAGCTTTCCCACTGTTTTCTTCTAGAAATTTTATGGTTTCAAGTCTTATATGTAACTCTTTAATCCATTTTGAGTTGATTTTTGTATATGGTATAAGATAAGTATTCCATTTCATTCCTTTGCATTTGGATGTTCAGTTTTACAAACACCATTTGTTGTAAAGACTATCCTTTCTCCATTGTCTATTCTTGGCACCCTTGTTCAAGATTAGATGTGTGGGTTTATTTATACATTGAATAGTAACAGCATTGAATCTGTAGATTGCGTTGAGTAGTATGAATATTTTAATAATATTAAGTTTTCCAATTCATGAACATGGGCTGTCTTTCCACTTGTTTGTTTCTTTAATTTCTTTCATCAATCAAAAGCCAGACAAAGACGGGACAATAACAACAAAAAAATATTCTTTATGAAAACAGATGTAAAATTTTTTGACAAAATACTAGCAAACCAAATTTAACAATACATTAAAAGCATCATACACCGTGATCAAGAAGGATTTATCCCTGGGATGCACAAATGGTTCAATATATGCAAATCAGTAAATGTGATACCCCACTTTAACAAGATGAAGAATAAAAATCATACAATTATTTCGATAGATTCAGAAAAAGCATTTGACAAAAAATCAGTACATTTTCTGGATAAAAATGCTGAACAAACATTCAGAAGGAATATCCCTCAACATAATGCAGGTCGTATATGATGAACTCATAGTTAACATCATACTCAGTGGTGAAAAACTGAAAGCTTTTCTCCAAAACAGGAACAAGACAAGGATGTTCACTCTTACCATTTCTATTCCACATAGTACTAGAAGTTCTAAATAGAGCAATTAGTGAAAAAAAAAAGAAACAGCATCCAAATCTGAAAGGGTGAAATAAGATTATCTATGTTTGCAGTTGACACGATCTTCTACACCCTAAAATCTTTACCAAAGAACACCCTAAAATCTTTACCAAAGAATCTTTATTTGTTGGAACTAACAAAAAAATTCAGAAAAGCCGCAGGATTCAAAATCAACATGTAAAAATCAGTTACATTTCTATACACTAACAATGAATTATCTGGAAGGCAATTAATAAATGAATCCCATTTACAATAACATCAAAAAGAATAAGTTAGGACTAAACTTAAGCTAGGAGATGGAAGACTTGCATAGTCAAAACTGTAAAATATTGATGAAACAATCAAAGGCGACACAAATAAATGGAAAGGCATTCTGTATTCATGAATTTGCTTTGTTCATGATATGAATTTTTACCTTAATTATTCTGCCTTCGACTAATGTACCACATTCCATATTATGTAAGGACCTCACCGCAGAACGTTTCTATTTTTGTTCTACTATTGTCATGTACTATTTTTTCTCTTGAAGCAATCTATTGTTGCTTAAGTAAAATTTCAAAATAAGAAAAATTCTTTTACATTTACTCACATATTTATCATTTCTCATGTTCTTCACTTACTTGTTAGCTATAAATTTCCATCTGCTGTCATTTTTCTTCTGCCTGGAGGACTTTAATATTTCTTATTATACATGGGGATGTAGGCAATGAGTGCTCTCAGATTTCCTGTGGAAAATCTTTATTTAGCTTTTTAAAAGACATTGGTCTTTAGAAATGGAAATCTAGACTGTCATGTCTTTTCTATCAGTACTTTAAAGATATTTATCAGTTTTGGCTTAAAATTTCTGGTTAAGAATTTGATCGTCATTTTCATCTTTGTTCTTCTGCGTGTATGTCTTTGGAGAGGACTGTATTTAAGATTTTCTCTTTTTTGTTTGTTTGTTTGTTTATTTTGAAAGAGAGAGAGCCAGTGTAAGCAGGAGAGGGGCAGAGAGAGAGGGAGAGAGAAAATCCCAAGCAGCTGGACGAGAGGCTCAATCTCATGAATCATGAGATCATGACCTGAACCAAAAGAGTCAGACACTTAACTGACTGAGCCATCCAGGCGCCCCTAAGATTTTTCTCTTTGTCATTCTTTTGTAGCAATTTGGATAAAATTCGTCTTTCAGTGGTTTTCATTTTCTTTACATGATTTTTTTGTGCTTATTAAATGCATGATTTATAGTTTTCCTTTAAACCCTTAGTCATATTTATTATAGATGTTTTAAAGTCTTTGTCTGCTAATTTCATTATCTCTCATTTCTGAGTCTGTTTCTCTGGACCGATTTGTCTCCTGGATGTGGGTCATATTTTCCAGCATCTTTGTTATTTCTGATTGGATGCTGGACATTGCAAATGCTGCATTACTGAATGATTGTACTTCACTGTTCTCCTTTAAAAAAGTGATTTTAGTGTGCTTTTCAGGCAGTTAAGTTACTCATGGATCATCTTCATTGTTTCAAAGCTTGTTTTTAAGTTTTTAAAGATGGAGTCAGAGTATCTCTTATTTTAAAGCTAATTTAGTCCTGCTAAAAGATGTAATCCTTCTGGAGTCTGTACTGAATGCTCCATGTTTTCAATGACATCTATCTAGTCTGGCTATTTAAAATAACACATGAAAAGATGCTCAACATCACTAATCATCAAGGAACTGCAAATCAAAACCACAATGAAATATCACCTTACATCTTTCAGAATGGATAGAATCAAATAGACAAGAAATAACAAGTGTTGGCAAGAATGTGGAGAAAAGGGAATTCTTATGCACCATTGGTAGGAATGTAAACTGGGGAAAACAGCATGGAGGTTCCTCAAAAAATTAAAGTATAAATGCCTTTTGATCCACTAATTCCACTATTGCGTATTTACCCAAAGAAAACAAAAACACTACTTTAAAAAGGTATATGCATTCCTCTGCTTATTATAGCATTTTTTACAATAGCCAATATATGGAAGCAACTCAAGTGTGCATCGACAGATGAATGGATAAAGAAGAGTATTACTCAACCATAAAAAGAATAATATCTTTCCATTTATGACAACATGGTTGGACCTAGAAGGTATTATGCTAAGTGAAATAAGTCAAACAGAGAAAAACAAATACCATATGAATTCTCTTATGCATGGAATCTAAAAAATAAAACAGATTAACAAACACGCAAACCAAAAAAGCAGAAATACAGAGAACAAACTGATGATTCCTGGCGGGGGTGGGGGGGAGGTGGGAGTGAAGTAAAATGGATGACAGAGAGTGAGAAGTACAAGATTCCAGTTATGGAGTGAATAAGACATGGGGATGAAAGGTACAACATAGAGAATATAGGCAATGGTATTGTGATAGCATTGTATGGTGATATCAGCTAGCTTGTGGTAAGCATAACATAATGTGTAGAGTTGTTGAATCACTATGTTGTACTTCTGAAACTCATATAACATTGTATGTCAGTTATAATTCAATTACAAATAAATAAAAATAAAATAAGAGAATAGAATAGAATAGAATAGAAAAGAACAAAATAAATCTTCCAGGCTTATGTGAACTCTGAGAATGTTAGCTCCAGTTCCCCTATAGTTATATGTCTGGTCTTGTGGGATTGTATTATACATAAGTGCATCCCACAGTTTATCAAAGAACCAAGAGGATCCCCATGAAGATTTCTGGAGCTCCTCCTCTGCATAACCGTTTTCTCTTCGGCATTCTATCTTCCAAATTAGAGCTGCTTTGGCCTTCCTAATCTCTAATCTTCATCTCTTCAACTCAGTGAGATGAGTGTACCTTGTTTGGATTGCTCCTTCCTGGTTGGGGTCTAAGAATTCTTTCCAAGAGGAATGCAGGGGTGATCATACAGATAACTTCATTTGGGGACAAAATATAAGAGACTCTTAAATATGGAGAACAAACAAAGGGTACTGGAAAAGTTGTGGGAGGGGGGATGGGCTAAATGGATAAGGTACATTAAGGAATCTAATCTAGATCATTGTTGCACTATATGCTACCTAACTTGGATGTAAATTAAAAAAAAAAAAAAAAGATAACCTCATGTGTTTCCTTTCTTTTAGGGAAAACAGTCCTGCACTGCTGGTTATCCATTTTGTGAAAACAACTGCTCCATATTTTATCCAGTTTTCTAGTTGTTTTTGGTGGGAGGGCAAGTTCAGTTGTTTATAGTGGGAGATCAAATCATGGCCAGAAATGGAAGTTTCTATACTATAATTTTTAAAATGTATTTATTTATTTTGAAAGAGAATGAGAATGAGAGGGGGAGGGAAAGAGAGAGGGGGAGCAGAAGATCTGAAGCAGGCTCTGTGCTGACAGCAGAGAACCCGACGCAGGGCTCAAATCCACAAACTGCAAGATGGTGACCTAAGTCAAAGTCACATGCTTATCTGACTGAAGCCACCCAGGTGCCCCATACTATAATTTTTAATGTGACTTTTAATGAAAGTATAGCACTTTGTATGCAGAGAAAAATGCTGAAATAAAAAATGTTCAGCCTAACAAAATGTTCACATGAACACGTCTATCTAATCCAGTATCCAGAACATAACGAGCACCCAGAAATCCCCTTTTGTTCCCTTCAAATTATCACTTCCTCCCTAGGAAGGGTAACCACTGTCCCAAGATCTACTACCCTAGTTTAGTTTTGAGTATCATTGAAATGGTATCGTATAGCAGGTGCTCTTTGGAGGCTGTCTTCTTTAATTCACTATTATATTCATCCGTTTTGTATTATGTGGCTATAGTTCATTCATTTTCATTGCAGTATAGTATTGCAGTGTAAATACATTTATTCAGTCTACTTTTGATGGTCTGGTTTGAGGACATTACACTTCCGAACATACTTATGCATGACTTTCGGTAATAACGTGTACCTCTTTCTATTGGGTGTAGTCTTAGAATGGAACAGTTATTCTACATCTTGGTAATTTATGTGTGGTTTCATTTTAGCCGTTAAGATAGGTGAATTGTGAAATTGCCTTGTGGGTTTAATTTCAATGAATTGGAGAACTTTTTCATCTGTTTGCTTGTGTGAAATGACTGCTAAGTCTTCTGCCCTTTTTTTCCCCCTGACTTTTCCCGATTGATTTATAAGAGTCATTTACATGTTCTGGATAGGAGTCATTCGTCAACATACATATTTCGAATATCTTCTCCCACTCTGTGGCTTTCCCTTTCACTCTCTTAACTGGTCTTTTCATAAAATTTTTAGAAAACTTAATGCAACCTGATTTATCATTTTTTCCTTTATGTAGCACTTTCTGTCACCTATTTAATCAGTCTTTGTCTACCCTAAATTTCTGAAGATTGTCTTCTATGTTTTTTTTTTTAAGTTTTATTGTTTTACTTTTGATGTTTAGATGTACAATCCATCTGGACTTGATTTTTGGATATAGTGTAGTATAAGTCAAGATTCATTTTATGTGTGTGTGTTTATCCAATTGTCCCCATACCATTTATTGAAAAGACTTTCCTTACTGTTCTTCAGTGACACATTAGTTATAAATCTTGTGATCCTATATGCATGAATTTATTTGTGGATTTTTGAATTCTGTTCCATTGAGTTTAGTTTATTATTTTTACATCAGTATCACATTGTCTTAAATACTATAACTGTATGATACATCTTGATATGTAATAGTGTAAGTCCTCTAACTTCATTCCTTATTGCAGTTCCCTTAGCTATGCTTGACTTTTGCATTTACCTGTAAATTTTGCATTTTCATGACAAGACGTAGCTTGTCAATTTCTATAAACATATGTAATTTTTTTCTATTCTGTTATAATTTCATTGAGGGTAAAGGACTATTTGTTTTTGTATCTGTAGGACCCCATATGTGCCTTGCATGTAGAAAATGCTCAGTATATGTTCTCAGAATGAACAAATGAAATGTACTTAAATGAAAAACTTTTGTTTCTACTATTTTCTTCTTTTAGTATCATCTGGAATATGACTGGCTGAACTTCATATAGAAACAAGGTCAATTTACTCTCAGTCTGGGGCAGAGTTCACTGGGCCACAATTTCTAGCTTGTATCTTAGAAGAAGAGGTTGCTAAACAACTTTAAAGGAGGACTCAATTTTTAAGAATTCATTAGACCTAAAAATCCATAAGTTGTTTTATGGAACAGTTGAAAGCAAACATACTCACTTTCCCATATGACTGACTGTAAGTCATGAATCAATAATTATCAGTAGAATTTGATTTCCTAGTACTTGGGTAATATGTGACCAATATTTATTGAACAAAAAATAAATGATGAGTGAATTAACTTTGGTTATTTTTCAAATTTCTTTTGGATTAAGTGTCATAACGTTTCCTGTAGATCTGTAGAATTGCTAGTGCTCCTCCTTTTCTATTTTTGTAACTTTTATCTACTGTAATTATCTATGAAACCCAAAGTGCAAGGATGGACTAAAATAATTAAAGTTGTCATTCAGCGTAGTATCACTCGAGAAAACATATTTGCCTTCCCCTTCTTGTGGCCTCTGTCCCAGAGACACTTAAAAGAAGTATGATGGGAAATGGCCCAATTTTTTGATGGTGGTGGTGGTGGTGGTGGTGGTGGTGGTGGTGGTTTATTTTTTAAGCTACTTAGTACTTTCTCAACATGTGGAATTTCTCTAATAATACTTATATGAGTTTGTTTAGAGATTCTGTTAGGGTAGCTATCCTGATTATAAAGAATATTTAACTTGCCAATAATTTCAGAATGATGTAAATATAAACATGCTTAAAATGATTTGAATTTATGTTTAAAATTTTTTTGAGTTATTATTGACAGATAACATTATATTAGTTTCCGTTGTATAACATAGTCAGTATTTTGTGCACTGTAAAATGATAACCACAATAAGGCCAGTTACCATCCACCGCCAAATAAATTTATAAAACTTCTTTTGGTGTGATGAGAACTTTTAAGATTTACTCTTTTGGCAACTTTCAAATATGCAATATGATATTACTGACTGTTGTCACCATACTGTACATTACTACCCCGTCATATTTTTATTTTATAACTGGAAGTTGGTACCACTTGATCCCCCTTCTGTTCTCTGTATTTTGTTTTATTTCTTTTGTTTTCTTTATATTGCACATAATAAGTGAGATATTTGTTTTCCTCTGACTTATTCGACTTAGTGTAATACCCTCAAGATCCATCCATGTTGTTACAGATGGAAATATTTCTTTTTTTAAGTAGTATCCTATTATATATTACTATATATAATTACTATAATATATAATTTATGGGATATATTAATATACAACATAATATATTACTATAATATATAATACATTGCTATATTTACTGTATTACTATACATTACTATAATTACTATATATACTATTTACTGTATATAATTATATATACTATAATCTATTACGATAGTAATTATGCTATACTATATATACTATTTGCTATATATAATTATGATCTAGAAGTATATATAATTATATACAGCAAATAGTATATATAGTATAGTATAATAAATATTTATTATATACTTCATATATATTCTTTATCCATTCATCCAATAAAGAACACTTAGGTTGTTTCCTTATCTTGGCTATTAAAATAATGCTGTGGGGAGCCTGGGTGGCTCAGTCACGTTACGTCTGCCAAGTCATGGTCTCACAGTTTGTAAGTTCAAGCCCTGCATCGGCTCTGTGCTGACAACTCAGAGCCTCGAGCCTCCTTTGGATTCTTTGTCTCCCTCTCTCTCCGCCCCTCCCCTGCTCATGCTCTCTCTCTTTTTCTCTCTCTCTCTCAAAATAAATAAACACTAAAAAAATGTTATAAATAATACCGCAACAAACATAAGAGTGCATATGTCTTTTTGACTTAGAGTTTTTATTTTCTTTGATAAATGCCCAGAAGTAGAATTACTGGATCATATGTAGTTCTGTTTTTAATTTCTTGGTGACTGTCAGAGTGTTTTCCATACTGGATGCACCATATTACATTCCCGCCAACAGTGTGTAGAAGACCCCCTTTTCTCCACATCCCTGCCAGAACTCATTATTTCCCTTTTTTTTAAGATTTTATTTTTAAGTGTCTTCTACACCCAATGTGGGGCTCAAACCTACAACCTCAAGATCAATTGAGCCAGTCAGGAGCCCCAACACCTGTTATTTCTTGTCTTTGTGGTAAAAGCCACAGTGAGATCTCATTGTCGCTTTGATTTGCATTTCCCTAATAATTAGTGATGTCGAGCATCATTTCATATTGCTGTTGGCCATCTGGATGTCTTCTTTGGGAAGCATGTCTATTCAAATTCTCTGCCCCCCCTTTTTTTAATCAGAAATTTTTTTGCAATTATATTGTGTGAGTTCTTCATATATTTTGGATATTAACCCCTTATCAGATGTGTGATTTACAATTTTTTTTCCCATTTGTAGGTTGATTTTTCATTTTGTGATAGCCTTTTTTGCTGTGCAGAAGCTTTTTAGTTTGATGTAGTCCTACTTAATTTATTTTTGCTTTTGTTGTCTTTGCCTTTAGAGTCAGATCCAGAAAACCGTTTCCAAGACCAATGTCAAGGAACTTGTCATCTGTATTTTCTTCTAGTAGTTTTTATGGTTTCAGGTCTTACATTCAAGTTTTTAATCCACTTTGAATTAATTTTTTGTTTATGATGTAAGACAGTAGCTTTGTTTCATTCTTTGGCATGTGACTATTCAGTTTTCCCAACACTATTTATTAAAGAGACTGTCCTTTCCCTATTGTATATTCTAGTGTCCTTTACTATAAATTAATTGACCATGTATGTGTGGATTTACTTCTGGGCTCTATATTCTGTTTCATTGGTAATTATGTCTGTCTTTATGCCAGTACCATACTGTTGTAATTATTATAACTATGTAAAGTGTTTTGAAATCAGGATGTGTGGTGCCCCAAGCTTTGTTCTTTTTTTCTAAAGATTGCTTCGACAATTCTGGGTCTTTTGTGGTTCCATACAAATTTTAGGATTGTTTGTTCTTTTCTGTGAAAAAATGCCTTTGGAATTTTGATAGGGATTGCAGTGAATCTGTGGATTACATTGGGTAATATGGATATTTTAACAGTATTAATTCTTCCAATCCATGAGCATGGGATATATTTCCATTTATTTGTGGGCCCAATTTCTTAAATTATTTTCTTACAGTTTTCAGTGTACAGGTCTTTCACCTACTTGGTTAAATTTGTTCCCAAGTATTTTATTATTTTTATATAATTGTAAATGGGATTCTTTTCTCAATTTCTCTGATAGTTCACTATTAGTGTATAAAATGTATAAAAGTTATGTAACCTGCAGCTTTACTGAATTCATTTATTATTTCTAACAGTTTTTTTGGTAGAGTGTTAAAGGTTTTCTATATATATGTTATCCAGAAATAGTAACAGTTCTACTTCTTCCTTTCTAATTAGGATGCCTTTTATTTTTTTTCTGGCCTAGTGTCTCTGGGTAGGATTTCCAATACCATGCTGAATAAAAATGGTGAGTGAGCATCCTTGTCTTGTTCCTGATCTCAGGAGAAAATCTTCCAGCTTTTCACTGTGGCGTATGATGTTAGCTGTGGGTTTGTCGTATATGGCCTTTATTATGTCAAGGCATGTTCCTGTAGGCCTACTTTGTTGAGGGTTGAATTTTGTCAAATACTTTTTTTCTGCATCTATTGAGATGATCATATGACTTGTATCCTTCATTTTGTTAATGCGATGTATCATGTCGGTTGATTGGCAGATGTTGAATCATCCTGTGTCCCTGGAATAAGTCCCACTTGATTACAGTGTATGTATGGTCCTTTTATTGTATAGTTGAATTCCGTTTGCTAATTTTTTTTTGTGGAGTTTTGCATCTATTTTCCTCAAAGACATGGTCTGTGATTTTATGTGTGTGTATATGATGTCTTTGTCTGGTTTGGGTATCAGGGTAATTCTGGCCATGTAAATGAGTTTAGGAGCATTACCTTCTTTTCAGTTTTATGGACGAGTTAGAAAAGGACATTAAGGGGTGCCTGGGTGGCTCAGTTGGCTAAAGCATCTAACTTTGGCTCAGGTCATGATCTCACAGTTTGTGAGTTCAAACCCCACATCAGGCTGTCAGCGCAGAGCCTGCGTCGGATCCTCTGTCCCCTTCTCTCTCTCTGCCCCTCTCTGGCTCATGCTCTCTTTCTCAAAAATGAATAAACATTTATTTTAAAAAAAAGAAGAGGATATTAAATCTTCCTTAAATATTTAGTAGAATTCACCAGTGAAGCAGTCTGGACTTGGACTTTTATTTGTTGGGGTTTTTTTATTCTGTTTCAATCTCCTTCTAGTGATTAGTCTATTCATATTTTCTGGGGTTTTTTTCATGATTTAGTCTTGGAAGATTGCATGTGTCTAGGAATTTATCCATTTCTTCTAAGTTGTCCAACTTGTTGGCATATACTTGTTTATAGTAATCTCTTATAATGCTTTTTGTGTTTTTGTGATACAAGTTGTAAGTTGTTTTTCATTTCTAACCTTAGTTTTTGAACCCTCTCTCTCTTTCTGTCTTGGTGAGTCTAGCTAAACGTTCGTTAATTTTGCTTATCTTTTCAAAGAACCAGATGTTACTTTCATTGATCTTTTCTATTGTCTTCTCATGGTCTCTATTTCATTTATTTCTGCTCTGATCTTTGTTATTTCCTTCCTTCTACTGACTTTGGGATTTGTTTGTTCTTTTTTGTTGTTGTCGTTCTTTAAGCGTAAAGTTAGATTAGTTATTTGAGATTTTTCTTTTTTTTTTTTTTTTTTTTTTTTTGAGGTAGGTCATATGACTCTGAACTTTTCTCTTAGAACTGCTTTTGTCGTGTCCCACAGGTTTTAGTTGTAGTCCCACTTTCATTTGACTCAAAGTATTTTCTTCTTCTTTAATTTCTTCACTGACCCATTGGCTGTTTATTCTAGTTTTCTTCTTGTAACTGATTTTTTGTTTCATAGCCACTGTGGTCAGTAGAGATGTTTGATATCATTTCAATATTCTTAAATTTGTTTAGACTTGTTTTGTAGCCTAAAATATGGATCTATCCTGGAGAATGTTTCATGTGCATTTAAGAAGGATCTGTGAGGTGCCTGGGTGGCTTTCGGTTAAGCGTCTGACTTCGGCTCAGGTCATAACCTCTTAGTTCGTGAGTTCGAGCCCCACATGGGGCTCTGTGCTGACAGCTCAGAGCTGGGAACCTGCTTCAGATTCTGTGTCTCCCTCTCTCTCTGCCCCTCCCCGCTCATGCTCTGTCTCTCTCTCTCAAAAAATAAACATTAAAAAAAATTAAAGAAGAATCTGTATTCTGCTGCTTTTGCATGGAATGTTCTATATGTAATCTTTTAAATCCTGCTGGTCTAATGGTCTTTAAGTCCAATATTTCCTTATTGATTTTCTGTCTGGATGACCTATCCATTCATTTAGGTGGAATATTAAAGTTTCCACTATTGTATTGCTATCAATTTCTCCCCTTATGTCTGCTAATATTTGCTTTATATATTTAGATGCTTGTATGTTGGGTGCATAAATATTTATAAATGTTATATCTGCTTGTTGGATTGACCCTTTTATCATTATGTAATGCCTTTCTTTGTCTTTTGTTTATAGTCTTTGTTTTTTAAAGTCTATTTTGTTTGATGCAAGCTTTGTTTTGGTTTCTCTTAACATGTAATATTTTTTTCCATCTCTACCATTTCAGCCTATGTGCATCTTGACATCTCAGGTGAGTCTCTTGTAAGCAGCATATAGATGAGTCTTGTTTTTTATCCATTCAGATACTTTCTTTTGATTAGAAAATCTAGTTAATTTACATTTAAAGTAATTATTGATAGATATGTAGTTATCGCCACTTTGTTAATTGTTTTCTGGCTGTTTTATAGTTCCTCTCTGTTGCTTTCTTGTTCTCTTGATCTTTTTCCTCATGATTTGATGACTTTCTTTGGTGTTATGCATCGATTCCTTTCTTATTATCTTTTGTATATCCCCTGGAAGTTTTTGCTTTGTGGTTACCACTAGGATCACATATTATAGCCTATATATATAAGAGTCTATTTTAAGTTGATAGCAACTTAAGTTTGAACACATTCGAAAATTCTACTTTTAACCACCCCCCACTATGTTTTGGTTTTGGTATTACACTTTACGTCTTTTTATTTTGTCTGTCTCCCACTGGCTTTCATGAGGGGAATGCAAGGCCAGGGCATGCCTAACTGCTTTCACACAGTGACTGGAAGGTACCCAGCCAGGGCATGCCCACCCATGCTCTCAAGGGAGAGGGGGAAGGCAAAAATGGCGCCTACTAGCACCTCTGTTCCCAGAGAGAGTTCCAATAGTCCCCGTCCTCCAGTAGTCACTATAATATTAGCAAATGAATCTTTTCCTACAGTCTAGGCACTTTTCAAACAGCTGCTTTTGTGCTGGTCCTTTGGGTGCGTGAGTCTGCACACAAGCCCTTTAGGAGAGTATCTCCATTCTCTACAGTCCTTTGGGTCTCCTGTACATGAGCCCCATTGGTTTTCAAAGTCAGGCGATTTGGAGGCTTATCCTTCTGTTGCACATTCCAAGTGTTGAAGTACCCGATGTGGGTCATGAGCCCCTCATTCCTCAGGGAGAAACTCTGTATTTGTGAGATCTCTCCCAATTGTGCATCGCTGTGTCAGGGGCGAGACTTTTGGCAAGACCACATCTCTGCCTCTCCTACTTATCTCAGTGTGGCTCTTTGCTATTTGTAATGAAAGAACCGTGCACCTAGTTTTCAGATCTTCTTCAGTGGGAACTGTTTCATATATAGCTGGGGATTCTGTGTGTCTCTGGGAGGAAGTGAGTTCAGGATCTTCTGTGCCACCAACCCGGATCACCCACCCCCGTCCCATATTTTAAAAAATTATATCACATTCTTGCCAGCTGTGTGTAAACATAAAATTTCAAATGGAGCCTGCTTTATAATTCTAAATTTTCTATGGATATTAAACTGTAATTGATACCAAGAATTATTTTACCTGGATCAATAGTTTTTTTTCATGGATATACCTCTGTAGTAGGATAGATATATTGTTTAGAGAACATTTGCCCTACCATGTATGTAACTAGAAATAGGGGCGACTGGGTCACTAAGTCAGTTGAGATTCTGACTTCAGCTCAGGTCATGGACTTGCAGTTTGTGAGTTCGAGCCCTATGTCGGGCTCTGTGCTGACAGCTTGGAGCTTGGAGCCTGCTTCAGATCCTGTGACTCCCTCTCTCTCTGTTCCTCCTATGCTCACACACTCTCTCTGTCTCTGTTTCTCTCTCTCTTTCTCAAAAATAAATAAATATTTAAAAAAATTTTTAATGTAACTAGAAATATAAAGTTCTTAAAATTAACAATCTCTGGAAGAAATATTAACTGGTTTACTTCTCAAGATAGCAAAACTTCTAAACTTACTTCTTCAACTACATTTTGTGTGTTTGTGTTTATTTGACTGATTTCCAGAGCTGAAATTAGCAATCAGAGAAGTTTGCAGAACTAACAAAGCAAAATATCTTCAGGACATCTTTACAAAATAACAGCTCTTATGATAGTGTAATTTTGCTTACAGAGAATGAAATTCATTGGCAAGATCTTTACTTTCATTCATCACTATTCTTTGTCTTTTTGTCTTTATGTGATGTAATAATTTGATCTGTGGTCTTTAGTAAGGAAACATTTGATTGCAAATCGAGTGTATATCTATGATTCAATCAGAGCTTATACTATCTGTTCTTTGGCCTCCTGTGTAATTACCAAAAGTTTCAGTCCTTTGAGTATAAATACCCAAAGACTTGAAATACCCCTATGCACACACACACACGTATGTGTGTGTATATTGTGTGCATATATATATATATGTATTTTATATTTATGTTTATGTTTATATTTATATTTATTTCTCCCATTCCATGCTAGGAATACCAAGGAGGAATTTTAGAATTTCAATAGATAGAGGAATTGCTTGGAGTTAGGAAATGCCGTTATGAAATCCTGACCCCAGAGTAATATATTATTTCAATGTCAGTTTGATATATCTCTTAGCAAGTATTCATACAAAAGTTAAAATGTACTTAGAATTCATTCAGTCCTTCTAAACCTGGATTAAGCAGTTTTTACTCAAAAAGATGACTCCATAAATATATTATGTTTAAGCATGGATAAAGAAATCTAATGAAGATATAACTCAATAAGCAATTCACTAATTTTTAACGTGGAAATAGCTGTTTAAATCTCACCTGAAGCACTTTAAAGTAAGATATTATATCTAATGGCAACGTGGCTTTGGTAAAGAATTTTGGTTTAAGAAGATTTAGAGAAGACTTCGGCATCTGAGGTTATAAAACTGATAACGTATCTTCTTTTCTTTGTGAGATCATTCTTTCTAGGAGCGATAGGAAGACCATGAACTCTGTTTTGGTCTCTATGGTTGAACTCTACCTCTTTTTACTGTCTTTTTTCCTCTGTTTAGTTACTATCAAGAAGTTCTGACTGATCACATAAAACCTTTTTTCACAGAGGAGGGTAGTTAAAAAAGAGAGAGAGAAAGAAAAATTTATGTGTCTTACACTTAAAAGGATCTTTTGGCTTTTCCCTTTACAGCTTCTTTTTCTTCCCCACCATTTGGTGGGTTGTTTTTTTTTTTTTTTTTGTATGTGTGTGTGAGTGTTTTTCATTAGTTATTTTTAAAGGTAATAAAGATGTGTGACAAAGTTATAGCTTCTGCATTTTTTTCTACTTTTACAGTTGCGTTGGTTTCTGATCATCTACAATGAGAAAGTATGAAATGTATTTATATTAAATTGAAGGTGATTTCTAAAAATGGCTCTAGATTTACACAGTTATTGTGGACAATATTTCCCTGCCCTTGGTGAAATCCTTTCTTTAAAGTCCTCTATGTTGGGCTTTCTCATCCTGCAATTCTGAAAACAATTCTGATTCAAGTCCAGCCGATTCCCTAGGTCCAGATCAGGAGTCTGTAGTAAATTTTGTTTTTCAGGAAGGATTTAAATCAACTTGAGGATGATAGCTTTTCAGTAAGCTATTTAGGAAACTGGGGATGTTTGAGAAATAGTTGCTTATCATGTTGAGTTTGGCATTTTGGAGGAAAACCATGGCATCCCACCATCATCCCTTGATCTCTGTAAAGACATGTGATTCTGGGGTGGGTTACCCATGGGTCTGACTAAGTGTAGCAAAGCTGTTTGTGGACATCTGGAGCTCAAAGTATGTCTAACATCTGCTATACTGATGTTAAGATTTTTTGCAACTTTTTCAGCTCAATCTTTATAGTAAATCTTATGCAATAAGAAAGCTGGCCTAAGCTAAGGAACTTATGGGGCTTTGCATTTTATATTCCTTTTTAGAGAGTGTACTTCTGCATCACAGTCACGTAAGGAGCCTTTGTCTCTTTCCCAAAGTCTAGTGCCTTGAACAATGTAGATGTTCATACACACAAGTGATGCTAAATCACAATTCTGAGACCCTAAAAACGCTTATAATCACGAAATGGCAAAAAGTAATAAGATTGTGATGCCAGTTTCAGTTTTTCAGATGAGAATATTTAATTTGCTTTTAGTCAGGTCATGACTGAAAATGAAATCTTCTTTTTCTGAAACTTCATCCTTATCTGTAAATATTTTTAATCTTTTCTACTAACGGTACAATACAAGGTACCTCTTGGGTGTTATAGAATTGGCATTATGTTTGCTAGCAACTTATTTTCTTTATAAATAATACTTTACTGTTCGACTAGAAACTATTCAAACCATAATGCCATTAGTTTGCCTCTGTAGTTTCTGTCTTTATTTATATAGCTCTGAATCCAAGAATTGAAGCATCTTTCATTGCTTTATTGCTTCATTTCTGCATTTACTATTCAACATTATTAAATTGCCTTCTGTGTACTATGTACTGTGATAGATGCTAAGGACTGAAATATGAACAGTACATGGATTCTGTTTTTTAAGGAGCTTACATTTTGGTAGGAATAGGAATATGTATGTACAAAATTATTATAAGAAACCAGATATAAACAAGAAATTGTGGAAAAGAGGCTTCTCTCTGTTTAGAGTTTCCCAGGTGGCATTCAAAAGGTATATAGGAATGCCATGCATTCTGACCACTGGTGTCCAGAAGACCAGGGTCAAACAGGATATGCAGTTACTCTTCTAGGGTCAGAAAGCAGGAAGTACACCAAGAAAAGAGATTTGAAGATTGGAGATGAAGTCCTGGACAAAAAGATGGGGTTTAGGTGAATCTTCGTCTTACGGGTACTGGGCAATCACTGAGGCAATGGACTGTCAATATCACAATATGCATGAAGAGTGAAGAGAAACTCAAAGCAGAAAGAATCATAGTGGAGATATTGTTCAAGTCCACTCAGAAATAAGGAAGGTCTGACATTTGATAAAGACGGTAGAAGTAGAGAAAGGAAGAGATTTAAGAGAAATCAGGATGTGAGAAATCTCAAGATTTAGAGACTGCGTGGAAGCGAGGGCTTCTAGGCTGAAGATGAAGCTTCTGATTTGCATTCTTGGGTGTAAGATGGGTGGGGGGAGCCAAAGGAGGAGCAGGTTGGTGGGGGGGGAGGTGGACTGGGAAGAGAGATGAGAGATTTTGTTCTGGTCTGCTTGAGATTTAGGCGCTCAAGAGACATTCAGTGCAACTGTCCAGGAGGTCATTTAAAAGCTGGCTCTGAGGCACAGAGAGATCAAATCTAGATAATAGACCTGGAAGTCAACAGTTGATAGGTAGTAGTTATAAGCTAATTGCCTTAATTTTGTCAGAGTCTGTGCCCGTATTTTCAAAATTAATTGAACTTTAAATTTATGTCATTTAAGCAAAATTCACAATTTATGCCATTATGGCCTACAATGCACTATACAAATAGTATCTTTTTATGTGTTTTGGTGGACCCCACCAACATATTCGCATTATCCACAGTTGTTAAATAGTGAATTTAAATTAAACCTCAATGAAAACTATGTTGGAAATACATTGTATTTTGTTTTGTGCTAGAACAATGCTTTGAACTATATATGTGGAAGAAAGAATGAGGAATACTTATATTTATTCTCCCTGATGGTGGGATTCATAATACATTAATTTGTGAGAAGACAAAGGATAAACAGCTTGAATGAGAAGTGATCTCACGAGACAACATCTGAGCTCTTTTTCATGTCATTTTATGGTCCCTAGGATGCTATTAGCATTGTCAGAGGCCACTTGTATGGACAGTAGTCCAGAGTTTTAAATCTCTGTTCTTTAGTTGGTGAAATTTTCTCACATTGCTGAGAATCCAGGAAATGCTGTAATTCACTTTTTTAAATCTGAAAGCCATCTTTTATTTCTTGGTTTTCTCAACTCTTACCCAAGTTTATAACATTTCTTTTTTTACGTCTATAGTCTTTCCACAGATACCCTTATAGATCTGCTTCTTCCCCAAGAAGAAGTAACATAGGCAGTAGTGCCCTTTGAGTGTACGACTCTCAGCTTGATTCTGACCAATTATTTAGAGACTCTGATTAGGTTACACAGGGGCAATGACCTTCAGGAGTTTTGATGATTTGTCTGGTGGCTACCAGTCATTTTTCAAGGTCAACGGGCACGGGGCAGTGCTAAGAGAAACCATCGTATAGTGTGTAACTTGGTTTGAGATAGCATGTTGACCTCTTGTCATTAAAGGGGACATGGGGCAGATCACAGCCAAGGCTGATGCCTAAAAAGTGTGATGATCCTTCTAGGGTGTCACAGCAGGAATCTCAATAGCCGTTCAATTAAAATCAGATGTTCCAGAGAAGAGGGGGCATGGCGTATATTACAATGAGCTGAAGGGCATGATCCTTTCACTTTGGAGGGATAGAGTCTTACTCAGATGGCCATGTGGTTCTTAATTAGAAGAGTTTGTTCTCTGACAAGACGGACACTATTAGTTTCTAGTTCCATAGCAAAGTGTTCATGGCGGATTTTGTGTGATTATCTTCTCTTTTGGGTATAGAATTGTCTCTAGCATCTCCTCATCCAGTCTTCTCCACCCTTTTTTGCTGTACTTCTGCTGTAATTAAGTTTTGAGAGAGAAAAGAGAGTGTGGGAGTTTGCCCTTGTTAAAGACAGGTTAATTCTAGACATGGTTTTACATGTTGACATTTCCCAGTTAGCTCACAGCTCATAGTAGAATTCTGTTGAAACTGTGCCATGATATACTGCCAGCAAGTGGGAGTGGTGAAAAATGCTAGGAAGGCTAGTGACGGCTAAAATAACACAAAATAGTACTGCTGTCATCACCTGTTTCGGCAACACAGCCCTTACCAACAGTGCAGCGAGGAGACCCCTACATATTCGATAGTATATTAAGAAAGAATACTTAGCTTGCGTCAGTATGATCATTTTTAGAGTGAAAAAATAGTAAGTTGTTTTTTTTTTTAAGGAGAAACTAAATCATCTTCTTATATTAAACAAGCTGGCCACTGGATGGTTTACCTCCCCCCTTTATTTATTTTTATTCAAAATGTTTTGTCTCTATTATCCCTTTCAGTTTGAAATCAACTTTCAGTTTCTTTCCTTCAGGGAGAAGACAATCAGTCCTTTAAAGTACTTGCTTTGTGTAATAGCCAAATTTTAGGGAAATATAAATTAAAACCACTTGCTGTGATTAAATTTGAAACTAACAAATACTTCCATGCAGGCAACATAACCATTTTTTTCCCTGACATGATTATTTGGTGCAAGATACCCTATTTGTAAAATGTTTGCATTTGGCTCATCATAAAAGGTGTTTTCTTTTTTTTTTCCTCTGAAAAATACCAATTAGCCCTGATTATGTGTTGTCACTCACTTTATGTTCTTTTTCCAATGCAAAGAAAAAATAAACAAAACACAGAAGTTGGTCTTAAATATCAAAGATCAAACACGATGAAGAAAAAATCCATTACCCTATGGACTCTTGGAAATTAAAATATAAAAGTCTCCTGAAATAGCACTGCTTTATGTAATGTTGCTGCGAAGCACAGGCAAAAGCCTGTTTATATTAATCATCGTTTTCTGTAGCTCCCATTGGCAATCACTGCTGCATTTCAGCTGTAAGAGCTTACCTTACCAACGTTTTCTGTCACAGGGTAGTACTGGAAAATGTTTTCACAAGCCTCGAGTACACCAGATGGAGACTATACTGTCTCCTGAACACTGACAAATCATTTATTAATTTTCGTCATGGTGATTAAAAGCAGTCAAGTATAAGGGAATCTGGAAGCAAATTAAACACATATTTATTCTAAGCTGGAAGTTTTCCTTAAAGTCTTTCTGATTTTCAAAAAGTTTATGTTCATTTGTTCTTGTTCACCTTCTGCCAATATCAATGTATTTAGCATTTAGCTTTTAGGTAGAAGATCTGCCTTAGAAGAGTTGCTTCTTAAGGGAAATCCTTATATAACTACAACTGTCCCATATTACTGTGACTTCTTATGACATGACTTAGCAATATTCTGCATAATCATATATTGTAAGAACCTAATATTTCTTGGAGTAAGTCGCTCCTTCTTAGAATACCCCTCAAGCTTAACTTTATTGTGATAATTCAGGATGTTCTGACCTGTCCGATTCTGAATTTCCATGTCTATCAAAGACATACCCACGTGGTCCTTTCCATTCATTCATACTTTGTACCTAAGAAAATTAATACTTAACATTTGCTGTGATTGATTTACTCCGATTACAATTTTAACGATCTGTAAAAAGTTCTTTTGACCACATATGATTTACGATAGACTAAGGAATCTCTTCACTCAGCCTTCTTACCCCCCATTTTTCTACCATTAATAATAAAAAGGATTATAGACATCTAACTCAAACAACTCATTCTTATCCTTCATAAGTCAGTTCAGACATCACTACTTCTACTTCTACCTTAAGTTGTTTATTCTTCCCAAGGTATGTTTTGGATTTTAACTATCTGAACAATATAGAATAGAAGCTTATAGAGTAGCTTTTGTGTTAGGAATTTCTTTCTTTTTATATCATTTTCCGGTCCTTAAACCCATGTTATATAAGTCAAAAGCTTTTTGAAATTGGAAGGAAAAAAAAAATGACTTGAAATAACAAAAACTTAAAGTTTCACCATTACTTAAAATTACGTTGTTCCAGGATGCCTGGGTGGCTCAGTCGGTTGGGCGGCCGACTTCAGCTCAGGTCATGATCTCGTGGTCTGTGAGTTCGAGCCCCGCATCGGGCTCTGTGCTGACAGCTCAGAGCCTGGAGCCTGCTTCACATTCTGTGTCTCCCTCTCTCCACCCCTCACAGAGCCACATCGGGCTCTGTGCTAATGGCTCATCAGAGCCAGGAGCCTGCTTCCGATTCTGTGTCTCCCTCTCTCTCTGCCCTTCCCCTGCTCATGCTCTGTCTCTATGTCTCTCAAAAATAAATAAAACGTTAAAAAAATTAAAAAAAAATTACATTGTTCCTTAAAGTTACATTATTAATATTATCTCTCAACAGAATGAACAGATTTTCTCAGTCAGTGGCAGGTGGAAGGGCAACCCAGTGGGTGGCTGCTGGGGAGAGGAAGGAGAAATGGTGCCCCAAGGCCTCCTTCTTACCCAGAGATTTATTCTTTCACCAAAGACACTATATGATAAAATCAATTTTTAAAAAATATGTCTTGTCCTGAAAGTCCACACAGCCCAGTGTGGGTGGAAGAGAATTAGGAGGTAGGTTGCCGAATAGAACATTAGAATTCACTGTGCTACATTACATGAGAGCTAAGATGTGCACCTAACCTAACGAGGATAGTCCAGGGAGGACTCCTGCCTAAGAAGGATTAACTTTGGTCAAGCAGAGGCTTAAAATCTTTGCAAATTAATGTTTGTAGGCAAACATTTACCAGAAGAAAAAAAGAGTTTTATGCCTTAAACATTAATTTGTGGTTTGTATATTAATTTAAAAATAATCTGGGGCACCTGGGTGGCTCAGTCGGTTAAGCAGCCAACTTCAGCTTTGTTCATGACCTCACGGTCTTTGAGTTCGAGCCCCACGTCGGGCTCTGTGCTGACAGCTCAGAGCCTAGAGCCTGCTTCAGATTCTGTGTCTCCCTCTCTCTCTGCCCCTCCCCTGATCACACTCTGTCTCTCTGTCTCTCAAAAATAAGTAAATAAACGTTAAAAAAATTTTAAAAATAATCTATAGATTCATCTTAAATTGTAGACTATTACAATTCAAACAATCAATTCAAATTGGAACTAGAAATAGGAGTTTTGAAGGAGACTCATTTTTAATAAGACTGTATATTCAGTAATGCTTTCAGTCAGATTCCAAGGCCTTACCTGCCACAGTCCACTAGGATTTGATTAGCGCCTGCTGCCTCTATGGCAGCACCGAGTGTAGCAGAATGTGGGGCAAGATCTTGGACTCAAGTTAGATGAACTTGAGCCTGGTCAGGCTCTGCTGCTTACTAGCCATGACCTCCCGTATGGTTTCTGGCACATCCCCACCCCTTGTACAACCTTATGGTTGTGAGGAGCAAATATATAGAAACTGCTTGGCATGGTATGGTTACTGGTACATAGTATTTGTGCAGTAAATTTTAATTATTTGTGGAATGATCATATGAGTAAATATTGTCGTTATAAATTCTTAACAGAGTTAGTGAAATAGGTCTAATCCTTTCTACAAATTGGTTCTTGTGGTAAAACTGAACCTTCTTGGCAATGGATAGGTAGTTTATTAGTTTTTAATTCCCAGGATATATTTTGGATTTAAGGTAGATAATAAGTAATGTAGTGCACCATACAGAGAAGACAAATTTTATAAATATAGATTTAAAATAGTAAATAACTATAATAAGCACATAGTAAAGTAATAGTAAGATATATAGAGATATCTCTCTATCTATCTATATGATTATTTAGGAGGGTAACTTTAGCTCAGGATAGCAAAGTGTTTAAAAGCATAGACTAATTGAGTTTTGTTGTTTTTTTTCCACTGTTGTATAACAAATCCTCAAAATTTTGTAGCTTAAAACAACTATTTTTATCACCTCTCACAATTCCGCGGGTTGCTTGGACCTACATGGGTAGCTCTTCTGCGGGCCTTGATTGGAGTCTTTCATGCAGTTACAGTCAGATGGTGGCTGGGGCTGCAATGGCAGAGATGACTCTCTCATGTGGCTGGCTGTTGGTGCAGGCTCTTGGCCGAGACTAGAGGGCCTCCGTTCTCCTTCATGCGGCCTCTCCATGTGGCTTAGACTTTTCAGCACGTGGCAGCTGAATCCCAAAAATAAGTGTGCCAGCTGAGCAAATACCAATGTGAAAGTGGCATATTAAGCCTCTGCTTACCTAACATGTGCTAATGTCTCACTGTCTGAAATCAGTCATGGGGGCGAGCTTGGAGTCCATGTGAAAGGGCGTTCCACCAGGATTGGAATGCTGGGAGGGATGGTTTATTGGCGACCACCAAAAGAATAGGGCACAACAGGGCTGGATCCCAACTCTGTCCCTTAATAGCTGTGGGAGCCTTGGCAAGTTATTTCTCCTCCCTGTGCCACAATCTTCTCATTAATGAAGTAGGGAAAATGTGGCATTCTCTTCAGAGTGCTACTGTGAATACTATTGTCAGCGATGAGTTAATGAATTAATCTACAAAATATGTACAACAGGTTTGATACATAAAAGCACTTAAAGTAAGCTAGTTTTAATACTAGTGGTGACGATAGTAATAACTGTAGTAAGAGTAATAAAATTATTAGTAGTAGAAGCAGCAATAAAAGTAAAAAAAAAAAGAAATGCCATTTTAGGAACAGAGTAGAGCTTCATGACAACTGCTGATTTAGTTTCACGAGAGCTTTAAAAGTCTCTAGTATGTTGATTTTCAGAAAGCTAACAGGTTGGGTTAGATTTCCCTTTGATCATATTGAAAACTAATAAAGTTTTCCTCACAGCTCAGGGGCTAGAAAACACACTCTGAAAGATAAGTACAATTCATTTAGAAAAGCAAATCGGAATTTACAAAATACAATAAAAGGATCTTTGATTTCAGGAATTAAAGAGCTCTTCCCGGTTCAGTTAAGAGTTTTACAGATCATTAACTACTTGACAGGGCTCTTCAATAAAGAAATGACTATAATTCCAAAATAAGCCACTAATGAGTTTTTAACACTTCCAACATACTTCTTAGGAGAGTGCCACAAATAGAGGCTAAGAAATAATTAATATTTTTAGAGATATACCTCCTGGGATCAAAAACATCTACTCAGTCACCCCAGGTGATAATCTCCGAATTACTTCTCAATTCCCCATTGACTTCTAAATATCTTTAATCCCCTCCTCTCCATCCCCATCACTGCTTCCCAATTTCATAGACTAATCTTTTTTTCATCCACATTTTAATTTAAGTCTTCTAACGGGGCTCGTGAATTTGGTCTCTCTGCATTGTAGTTCTGCTGCCAGTGTTCTCTTTGTGAAAACACAGATGAGATCCTGTCTCCACCCCGCCGTCTTTCACCTCCCAACACTTTGAGGCCTTCTTATTTCATACTGTAAGGTCCAAACTGCTCATCAGAATGCTGAAGACTCTCTCTATCTTGATACTTAGTAAATGCTTAATAAGAGATGCTTAAATGAAAGGATGACCCAACATGGGGTCTATCATAGTAATCTATTTATGGAGAAGTGGCTGTCGGGTTCTTGAAATAGGAATGACCCTAAGGTCCTAGACTTACACTTGGATTGCCTGCTAGCTTTTATGAATATTTAAAATGAAATAAGTAATATCCTAGTTAATCCATTAGCTGTGCTTCCTCAAATAAGAGCATTGGACAGTCTGATACACATAAGTAATTAAGAGTAGTACTTATATACCTTTACCATGAATGATCGCGAGTTCTGTACAGGAGCGATGGCCCCTTCCATTAAGGCTATGATTTGCATAGTAAAAGTTGTTGATAAAGAAAACCTGAGTTCGCTGGAATGGCATCATTATTTTTTGTATTTAGCTAGGAGAGTTTGTATTATGCTTCCGCTTTAAAAAAAATCAGTATATTTTCTTGTTTTGTGATGTGATTAATTGTTAGTAGTTTATTTGACGGCTTGCCAGATATAGCAAGGGCACTAGACATTTGTTTGACAGTCTGTTTACAGACGAGAGAAACCTTGTGGAGTTTTTTTGAAGACTGTGTTCTTATTAACTTCTTTTAAAACATGCTTAACTAATACAGTCTCTGTCACCAGTAATTTTTCTTTTTTTTTTTTGTATTAGAGTTCACTCTGTTTTCTCTGAAATTGTGTCCTGAATGAAAGAACCTAAATTTAGAATAACATTTTTCATATGCCCATGTGTCCTAAAAGTGGGGGTGGGGTGGTGAGTCATTCCCAAATACTGTGGGGTGCCATGGGGTGCTGAGACTGTGAGCTTGGGGTTTTTAGTTAAAAAACAAGTGCAGAGTAATATGGCTTGCTGCCGTATGCAGGGATGAATATAAGACTGACCTAGAAGCAGAAGAATCATGTCAGGGTGTTGGTATTCTTTTGGGTTTTGTCCTAGTCCCTCTTCTTACTTTCAGACTCGCCCTGCCTGGGGTCATCCCCTCCCATGGTTTCGGTGGCCATCAACATGTGCATGGCTCACAAATGTGTGTCATCCCAATTGGATGCCTAGCAGGCGCTCACCTTCAGCGTGTCCCTGACTGGACTCGTCATCTCCTCAGACCTGTTCTTCAGTGAATGGTTCCACCGTCCTTCATCCTCAGGTCTCATAGATCTCTCCCTCTACCTCCCTTATTCCTAACATCCAATCCACCCTTTCCTCCACTGCCCAAATGTCCCTCAAGTCGCTTTACTTCTGTCGTTTTGGATATTACATCTGTTGGCCATAGTATCCAATAGCCTTTACCCTGGCACCCTTGTCTGTACATAAACCATCATCCCAACCCTAATCCATCCTTTCTGTTGTAGCCTGATGCCAAAAAAGCAAATAAATTGATTATGTTACTTGCTCCCCCTCTTAAATCTTTTCATTGGCTTCTCATGTTCCTCAAGATAAATTTAATGCTCCCTAACTTAGCTGACGATCGTCCGGTGTCTAGGTATACCCTGTGTAACTCTCCATCCCCGTTTCACAGGACCCTCACTCCATGTATCTAGAATGGTAACTGCTATACACATATGGCTATTTAGATTTAAATTGATTAAAAGTAAGTGAAAACAAAATATAATTTCTTCAGCCATAATAGCCACATTTTGTATGCTCAGTAGCCACACGAGGCTAGTGGCTGCCATGTGGGATAGCACGGATTATAAAATATTTCCATAATTGCAGAAAGTTTTATTGGATAGCAGTGTGTTGAGATCCTTTCATTTCCCGGAGCTTTGCCTTCTTCTCCATTTACACTCTTTTTTATTCTTTGCCTGAATGCGTTCTAATTTTTCTTTCCTCCCATCAATGCCTTGTGATTCCCTACCATCATTTTTTAATAGTACACTTTGTTTTTTAGAGGCTAAATGAGGGAAAGGTACGAAGGATTCCCATATACCTTCTGCTCCTATATGCGCGCGTGCACACACACACACACACACACACACACACACACAACACCTCCTACTATCAACATCCCCCACCAGAGCAGTACATTTGTTATAATTGATGAACCTACAATGATGCATCATTATCACCTAAAGTCCATAGCTTATATTAGGGTTCACTCTTGGCAATGTACATTCTATGACTTGTAACAAATGTATAATGACATGTATCTATGGTTATAGTATCATAAGGAATACTTTTACTGCCCTAAAAATTCTCTGTGCCCTACCATCATTTTTTACATATCATTCAACTTCCCTAAAATTCACTCTTTATCTGCTAACAAATCAAGTTCAAATTAGACTGCAAAGCTTTCTCATACCTTCCTGCTCTGAAGTCCTGTGAAATTACAGATTTGAATATAAAGTAACTAGTCTTTCTTAAATGGAGGATAAATCAAAATTTATTCACTCAATCGAATATTGCCCTTTTAACTAGTAGCTTATTTCAAGTCACTGTCTTAATTAAAATATTTTTTGGAATTCTCTTCAGAAATAATTTGTCTTATATAAAATTATTTCATTAATATGTGGTGACATTTCTTTAGGTATCAGCCTCTGTACTCACCGTTCTTGGTTCTTTCCAGAAATTGTATCTATCTTCAAAATTACAACTTTAGGTTTTTAAAAATTATATACAGCAGCTCAATGGAATCCCATAGAGTCCAAAAATGGTTTTAAACCTTGACAATACCTTTTTCATGTTAATAGGCAGTGAAGGTGACAGCTTTGAAAAGGATCACACTCACTCGTGTTGGTTGGTTCTGATATGTTTGTTTAGAAACAAATAAACCAAAACCTATAGGCTATGCTATCGTTCCTTCTCAGATGTTTACAGTGAACTTGACGACTACCCGGTACATTGCTTGCACTGTAAACTTGAACCTGTTTTCAAATTTTAATTAACTTTTTTTTGTTTATGTGTTATACCTCGAAGTACATGATAAAAACTCCTTGAAGGTAGACTCTTAATCATTTTTAATGTTTTCCATGGCCCCTCAATTACTGCTAACAATAGTTAATAAATAATTAATAATCTGCAGTTTCCAGAGTGTCCCAAGAAGTATGACCCCCTATTTCCTTACACAGTCCTGTGAAGTATGCATTTTTCCTATAATCCCCAACCTCTAGTCGAAAGAAGGTGGGAGTTGGGACATGGAGCGTGCCGTTCTGGGCCTATATCAAGTAAGCTAAAAACCAGGAGCTATCTGATCACTTCAGGGTATATAGAGGATGCAGTGGCTTCTCTTTTGTCCATGCTGCTGATGCATTTTTAACGGGCCCTTGTGGCCCTTATAGCCATTTTCCTACTGCTGATACAGGGTGTTGACTTGCCAGAATCCCTCTCTCTCATTCAGTCATCCATGCTTTGTAACCGTGTTGGCCATCCACAAACAGTACAACTTCACCGATTTTTCAGTAGTATGTTCTTAATTTTTTTTTCTTTTGATTTAAATATAAAGCTTAACAGGATTCTCTCAGAGGCTAGGTTTTGGGGGTATTTTTTTTTCTTAGATATTTCTGGGACTTTTCAAGTATTTAGAATGAACATGTATTGCTTTTAAAATTAGGAAAGCCGAGCGCTTGGGTGGCTAAGTTGGTTGAGCATCCGACCCTTGATTTCAGCTCAGGTCATGATCCCAGTGTCGTGGGATTGAGCCCCATGTCAGGCTCTGTGCTGAGCATGGAGCTGCCTGTGATTCTCTCTCTCTCTCTCTCTCTCTCTCTCTCTGCCTGCCTTCCCCACTCACATGCACTCGCTCTCTCTCTCTCTCTCAAATAAAAACTTAAAAAAAATAAAATTAGAAAAGCTTATTTTTTACTTGAGTCACTTAGAATTTAATAACATCATAAAAACAGGAACAACTACGAATGTTTTGAGAAGTCAAGTAGTGGACACTGTAGGAATATTCTTCATTTCTCTCAAAGCATAGCAGAGTAAGTATTGCATTTCACTTCTCAAATATTAACTTTTCTAATCTGATTATCAACCTCTACCTCTTTATAACTAACAACTTTATTTTCAATGTGAGAAAAGACTCGCCACTTCACGGTGGAAACTCCAGGTGACTTCTACGTATCCCAGGTAACTCCGCTTTGACTGTGTTCTTCCTCCACAGCACTTACTCTTTCCTAAGTCACACCCCGAACATTCCTCCCATTTTTTTAAATTCATATATAATTTGAGACATATCCATTTCTCAGGTTTGGCGACAGTTCAGGACCAAGGGACAAGGTCACAGAGATTATAGACTGTTGAATGTGTGACAAGGCGGCTCATAAAGAATCTGGTCAGATGTCCTTCATTTGCCTTTAATTAACTACAGCTGCTTTTTATGTTGCGAGCTGATCTTTGATCTGCTTTCCCCTTCAGACCTCTGTGCACAAGGTAGTTAAACACAAACTAGGAGGCCAATTTTAAAGACAGAAAAAAAGAAAAGAAAAGAAAAAGAAAAAGAAAATCCCTTCGGGGTAATCAAGTGACAGTTGAAGCAGCCATAAGCTGTTAGCTTTATTCATTAGAGAACCTTAAACATGTCAAGAAATAGAATAATGTCCCTGCTATTAGATCAGCCTCCACAATGAAGATTACAACAGCCTTGGGACGCATGAGTGGGCAAACTTTTCGTGAAAACAAGTTTATTGAGGAGCAGTGTACGATAGTGGCACAGAATCTAGCTTCCACAGTCTCATAGCAAGAATATTGGTTCAATATGCATCGAGAAAGTTGGCCCTCGAGGAGTGCCAGATTTACAGTGCAACCGTGCTCGAACCCAAATGGCCCCTGCAATTAGGTTTAGAAAAACTTCCTACAGGCTATACTACTTGAATGGATGGCCTCTGTTACACCACATCGCTTTCGCCGAAACATTTACGATAGCACATGATCCGGCATAAATTGTAGTTTGGTAATGACCATATAAATCTTGAGGTCTTTCACAGGTTTATGTAACCGATATGGTCTTCTTTGGAATCAAAATTCTAATGTCAATATCAACAATTTTAAAAATAGAGCATTCCTCAGAGCAAATAATCTTGGACTGGAGTTTAAGAACTGTATTGAAAGGGAGTCCGTTCTAATCATATCTAAGTGGATCTCCTGGTATCATTTTTTCTTTTTTATTGTAATCTGTAGCAGCCTACTCCGTATTTGGGGGCTCTTAATAACATGACAGAATATTTGATTTAAAAAAGAGAACATCAAAAATTTCCCAATCCTTAAGTTTTCACCATGTATTTTCAATTTTCTTTTTTTTTAACGTTTATTTATTTTGAGACATAGAGACAGAGTGCGAGCAGGGGAAGGGCAGAGAGAAAGGGAGACACAGACTCCGAAGCAGGCTCCAGGCTCTGAGCTGTCAGCACAGAGCCTGATGCGGGGCTTGAACCTACAGACCGTGAGATCATGACCTGAGCCGAAGTCGGCCACTTAACCGACTGAGCCACCCAGGCGCCCAGTATTTTCAATTTTCTTAGTGGCCCTTCCTTCTAGTAAGTTCCAGAGAAAAGTCACCCTTAGGATATCTCTTGTAACCAATGAAGTTAAGAGAAACAAACCTCCTATATTTCACAATTTTCTTATCCTTAAAAGTGACATTTTTGCTCAGATCAAAATTAGGAGGCTCTTTGAGTTGCCGATTCATGTCAAGTTCTTCCAAATGATATGTTAGCAATCCATTTATTCCTTTATACTTAATTGATTGGTACAAGTTCAAATTATGAGTGAGGGTCATGACTTTCCATTGGCTAAACTTATGCTCTTACCAGAGAGCAGCATGTGTGGAAAATATAGATACTTTGTCCTTAATGCCTGAATGTTTATTCTAAATAGTCTATATTTGAAGTTTGAAAGAACTTTCTAAGAAGAAAAAGAAGGGGAGGTGACACCTTATTTTACATATTTTCAAAGCAGAATGATTATACTCAGTTAAGATTTAGACTTCATATCTATAGGCTAGCGACACTTATGTGGGCAAACAAGGGAAGCAGGAGGGCCAGATTCAACAATGGGGTACAGGGGGCGCATGTCCCTGTACTCAGGTCTGGCTAGTTGTTGTGTTTCAGAAAAGTGACTCAGGGATGCCGGATATTTCAGTTTTTCAAATCACCTGGAATCTGACTTTTTTTAACGTGAAAACTCCTGATTTCTAAATGTTGACAACCAATTCATTCTTGAAAGAACACTATGTGAGCCGAATAAAACACAGCTGTAGACTATTTTCTGGAGGTAGTGCCTCAATCTTCTTTTCAATGCTTATTGCTTAGGCAAGCTATGACATGGTTTTCAAAAAGTAGATAGAAGATTTTGAGTTCCCTGTGGTTGGCACTGTATAATCAGAAGTGTGTACACAAACTGATAAAAAAAAAATAATGGCAGCAAGGTTAGAAATGGCAAATGCTTACATAGTGATGACTTATAGTCTTTCACACTATTTAATGGATCCTCAGAACACCGTGTAAGGCCAGTAGGACCATTATTTTTATTCCCATATTATAGAGGAGGAAATTGAAGCTCTGTGAGTCCTTAGTTTAAGGACACAGAATCTTTAGAGAAATCGTTGAAAGTCATGGATTCCTCTTGCCATAAAAATGAACACTAAAAAAAATTTAGCATGTAATTTCTAGGCATTCATGGACACCTTCCTCTTTCCAAAGTTCAACCACAGGTGAAGAACTCCTGGAATAAGTGATCTGTGAAACCTGATACAGAGCTCAAACTGAGATTTTCAGAAGGGGTGTGTGTGTGTGTGTGTTTCCACTACATGCTTCCCTCCTTAGAGAAGGGCACAGCTGAGACAGCAGCCAACAGAGTAGAGCCTTCCCAGGCTGAAGAGTCATCTGCAATCCACCTCTGCCCCGCCCCCCACCACTAGAATGGCTTAGACTCTGAGATGAGGCTGGAACTGGGGAGGATGACATCAGTAGTTCAGCTGGAACCCTCATCACCAGGGTCTCTAAAACACTTCTCGGGGTTATCTGAGAAGTCTCAGAGTTACAAATAGGAATAGCAGCAATAGGAGTAGCCACTGCTTATCCCATGCTTGTCATATGTCAGGCACTGTGCTGAGTGCTGAAGTCAGTACAGTTTTTACCTCCATCGCACAAATAAGGAAATTGCTAAACCAAGATTATCATTCTGACTCTGCATCCAACACCGTTAACCACTCTGTTATTCTGCTTTTCCTTCCGGAGTGAGCATATGGGGGAGACGGACATGCAGGGGAGGATCCTTTATTCCATCATCATTCTTAAGATACATAATAGTATGAAAATCCTTGAAAAGTCAATTGATTTTCCTTCTAAGACACAATGTTTTTTTTTTTTCAGGTAGCATGGCTTTTAAAAAAATACTGTGCATTTAAGAAGGTAAAGGAGAACCTAACTGTACCCAGTTTAGTGGAAATTTCATCTGTATCAGTCATTGCTAAACCTCTGTTACGCTGCCAGAATCAGTGATAATCTGTGTAATCTTCCATGTCTTTTAAAGACCAGACACACCAAATTTATCTACAGCCCAGCTAAGTGTGCAGTATTTCCAAATACTTTGGGAAATGATACATTACGGATTTGGTTTCTTCACTTTTCATGCATAGTGTTATATGTGTCATGTAAAATGTGATCCTTGCCAAATTAAAATGAGCATATGCCAAACATGAATAGCTTACACAAGATACCGAGTTAATCGTATTTTTATGTGGGAAACCCCAGTACTCAAGAGTATATCCCCTTAACAGAAGCCCATAACTTGCAATGAGTTATGGAAACTGGTTGTTAAATGAATAATCTTGGAGTTCATAGAATTTGAAGAATTTTTTTTAATGTTTGTTTATAATTGAGAGAGAGAGAGAGCACGAGAGAGAGGGAGAGAGAGGAGGAGGAGCAGAGAGAGAGGGAGAGAGAATCCCAAGCAGGCCTCACGCTGTCGGCACAGAGCCCGACACAGAGCTTAATCTCACCAACCCATGCGATCATGACCTGAGCCAAAATCCAGAGTCAGCAGCTTAACCGGCTGAGCCACCCAGGTGCCCACAGAGAATGTATTTTTAGGCACACAGTGTATGGAAGGCTAATTCACTATCTGGATGATACTTGAAACTTAAGCTTCAAAGCGAACATCCAAAATGGAGAATTTGAATTTTTAAAAATATTTCAATGTTATTTAAATGACAAGAAATATAAATAGTAAAAAAAATGGGGGGAGTCATTTCTACTTAAATTTTTTTTTGTGGGTTTACAAGCAGGATTTTATATTAGAAATCCAGTTTAAGTATAGCAAACTGTCATCGTTGGTTAAATACAATTCCCCACTAGCTGGGATTTTATGGTTTCTTAAAGCCAGACAAGATTCTGAAGGAATGTAGTCTAATTGCTTTATCTTAGAATTAAATGTATTTTATAAAATTCTATTTCCTTTAAAGTACTCAGTTCATGCATCGCGTTTGTGTTTATGAAATTAACTTTCGCTGTCCATCTCATCCCCTGACCTTTTCAGGTACTAGTTTACCATAATTCAAGTTCCCTCAAAATATATCATTTTATTGCCTTTATCCCCTGTTGGTTGAGTTACTGATCCTATGTAATTATACCACTACTTTGAAACGTTGTCAGCTTTTACTTCATCATTTTCTTGTTTAGCTTCTGCTGCTACTCCTTTGAATCACGTAACAGATTGTCCCCGTCTCGGGGCACCTGAGTGGCTCAGTTGGTTAAGTATCAAACTTTGGCTCAGCTCATGATCTCATGGTTCATGGGTTCGAGGCCTGCATCAGGCTCTGTGCTGACAGTTTAGAGCCTGGAGCCTGCTTTGGATTCTGTGTGTGTGTGTCTCTCTCTCTGCTCCTCCCCTGCTCATGCTCTGTCTCTCAAAATTAAATAAATGTTAAAATTTTTTTTTAAAGATTGTCTCGATTTTTTTTCCAGGGGAAAAAGTGGGGTGTGTGTCTTAAGCTTATCACGGATTCATTTCTAAATCTTGCAAATTAACATGTTTCCTTTCCTATCATTGTTTCCTCTTTTCCCTCCTTTCTGCCCTCCTGGTCCATGCCTCCTAAGTTCTCCTTTGGATTTTCATCTCATGAGCTAATGCCTCAGGGTTTCCCCCCACCCCCCATGAGGCAGCGTTTGCGCACAGCTGTTCTGTAATGTATAGCATATATTGGCTTGAGAATGGAAATTTCACTTCTGTAAAGTGGTTTGGGATACACTTTTGTGCAAGATGCTATGCCAAACTGAATTGTGGATTGTAACATGCAGCCAGTTACCTCTGTTTGCCCCTCCAGGAAGCAGTGTACAGTTTTAATAATCATGATGCCCTATTGCAATGGCTTCCAGAGTTATTATGTAAACCTTTCAAGCAGGGATTATGTCTTCCCTATTTCTGCACACCTTTTCTGATACAATAAATATTTTCTAAATGACAAGTTTAGGTGAGCCGGGCCTTATCCACAAGTTAACATCTCATGCAGTATATGTATATTTAAAACTTGAGCCATTTCATTTCCTTTCCAAGTTTGCTAATCTCACAGGAATATAGAATAACCAAACTATAAACTAGAGGTCCTAGTAGGAAAGTGTTTTTTGAGATGAAGTGTAATTAATTAGTCCCAGTACTTCTGTCATTGGATGGTTAGCAGTATGGAAAAGGAGTCAGTTAATTAGGATTAAAATTTAATTATTTGGAGAAAGAAGCAGCAGTATTGTTTAAATATTTCAAACCCAGTCTTATTTGTCAAATTACAAAGAAAAAGCTGTTACAAAAAGATTTAAAACTCTGAAATTCTCTTTTCCATAACCCTTCATCCAGGGGTACACATGTGACTAAAGTCTGACCAATCAGATGCCCACAACCTCTTGCCCACAGTGATTGGAGTAGGGATTCACAGGTGACCACCGTGAGGCCAATCGAAGCCCTGTTGGGGATTTTTCTGTTATTGGAGGAGTGCTTGCCTCTTACATCTTAAAGATTACTGGGTAGAAATAGGCAGAAACGTCTCTGCGTTAGGAAATCTCTGTAGCAAGAGTGAATAAAGACAAGCAGAGACAAGCAGATGAGAGAAAGGGAGATAAAGTCTTGGAGCCAAGCATCCCTGCCATTTCCGTCATTTCAATTATAAGCCAACAAATTCCCCTTTTGTGTTTAAACTGATTTGTGTTGAATTTTGACTCAAACAACCAAAGGAGCCTTGACAAATTATTTTTGTTGGAATTGAGTACCTGCGTGAATAAGAAAGCATTGTTTCTCTCACACAAATTCCTCCAGCTTTTCATTGGTAAGGTAAAACAGAAAACATGGAATATGTGTTCATTCTAGAAAACACCATTAGCACTGTGAAAACACCAACAGATCCTCTCAGGGATATCTTTCAAGCTGTGTGAAACAAATAATGAATAAATTAAACTCTCCAATGGAAGAAACAGTATTGTTTCACTTTCTAGACAATGGCATTTTAGACTCTCTGCTCATTTTGATAGTTGTATTATGGTCCAACTTGAGCTATATCTTCCACATCAAGTTTAAATATCTTTTTCTTGATTCAGTTTCCAATTACTGGGAAAAAAAAACTATTTTTTATGGACGGACAAGGCCCTTCACAATGTTATATTTATTCATCTGTGTTTTCAGATTTTGTAGTCACCTTGTAGAATTCCAAGATAGGTCGTTATAGTTTTAATCTTCATCTATCAAGAGATTTTTATAGTGAGGATACATTTTAAGTTGCTTGACAAAAACTTAAGACTGCTTTCCCTAGCAAAGATGACAAAGTCTTTTAAAATATGTGTTTTATTAGTTACTACCTAAGCTCTCCTCAGAATATGAGTATGAATGATGTCTATGCTTGAGAACTCAATCTGATAGACTCAAAATCATTCAAAGTAGTTTTGTTTTTATTCTTAAACCTGTCTTACTCTTAAACCTGTCTTCAAAAGACTGTATTTTTTTGTATAATTGTTTTTTTGCAGTGGTTCAATTGTCTTACATTTCTATGTGATATACGTTGGCCATTAAATGTATTAGCTTCCTAAGAGGATATAAGCTCTTAGTTTAATATTTGTCAAACCACAATCTCAAAGGAACCTTGAAGATAAAATCAAAACAAAGAGAATACCCACTGAATCTAGTCAGGGAATGGTGAATGTGCTATCCGTTAACATAGTTGTTCTTCACATACTTGGTATTACTCAATTATGAGATCAACGTTTTGTTCATGCAACACTTTTATTCAATATGTAGGTGATGTACCATGCCTTGTGCTAGACACTAGGAATACAGAGGAGGGGAAAATGCCCAAACTTTAGTTACAATGTATTGGTAAATGTGAGACTTAGTAGATATCTTAATATGAACTCCATCTCTTATCTTTCCAGCTTTCTCTTCTAGGATCCTGACTCCAACAGGACCAACAAGCCACTGCTCTTACTACCGTATCTTCATCTCCATCGTGCCATCACCTCCCTCCTTCCTAGCTTCAATTCCATGGTCAACCATTGCAGTCACTTCTCGGCACACATTCTTTCCTTTGCCCTTTCTCACCTCTCCATATTCACTTGGCAAACCTCAGCTCAGTTAAATCTTACTCTTCCCGCACCCACACAGCTGAATGTGGCTACAGAAAAGACACTTCATATTCACAACTGCTGGCCTCCAGTGGACCCTAATGCTACCCATTAATCATATTACATTTTCCTGGTTCATCCCTTCCTTCGCTCCCAGATGCGACTATTTTACATTACAAATATTATTTCTCTCTGATCTCTCCAATGTTCTCTTCCTCATCCTCACTCTCAGTTGATGACCTTGCTTCTTACTCTCCTGAGAAAATGGAAGCAAGCGGAAGGCAACCAACATCTAGAACTATGCTGGAAAAGCTATGTATATAGTAGGCACTCAAAAAAATATTTTGTGAATAAAAACCCTCCTGGATGTGTATCTATCCAGCACGTTTAATAGACAGTAGCAAAGAAACATCTCAGTGTGTTCATCGGGATGGAAGCCTGGGAGGCAAATAAGAATTTTAACTGAAATAAAATATTAATTATTATTTAGATAATGTTCCTATAACTAGTAACACATTCAGTGCTATTACCACTAAATATTTGTGATATTGAAATCTATCTGCCTTTATACTTATGTAATGTCTTACACTTTAGTACCCAAATATTGTTTTGTGTTGGTACTTAATTTGCATGAGGTATAATCAGTTTCTTTTGCAAGTTTTTCATATGGAAATAAAGGTTAGTTTAATCTATAATTAGTAGAAATCTTGTGTGATTAAACTGTGCGAATGCCACATAGCAGTGAGAGGAGTCTCTGAAACTGAGTCAACTTTCTTCTTTTCTTTCCCCTACAAGCCAGACCTTGATAAAGAATGTGGTATATGGAATTCACTTAAAATGTAGATTCAGTAAGCTCACTCAGTAAGCTGGAGTTCACGGGAGCATGGCACAGAGGCTGATATGAAATAAGAGTTTAAAAATAAGAATTTCTGTAGCTGTGGTACTACTAGGTCATTCAGCAAATATACAATTCATAACATCTAAAGGCAAGTTTTTAAGGCAGTGTAATTTATTAAATGCAGGAAACTTGGCTATATATTAATTAAAGCAATAGTGTCAAATATTTTAAGTCATAAGTCTTACTCCATCAAGATGAATAATGTGATTGTAAGAAATGATACAAATTAGAACAAGAAGAAAAGCATCATAATTTCATCCTGCTCTTTGATGGCCGTCGTTGGTTGTTTCTTATAGATAAGAAAGAACTGGCTACTTGTGAACTAAAATTCTGAATTCTTCTTTTAGCAAGATGTTATGTATTTGCCTGAGGACTTCTTCCAATTTCTAGACATCTGTGATGACTAAGGGCAAAACCGGCTGTGTAGCCACATTTCTTCTCCTCTTTTTAAGGTGCCCATATCCTTGGAAAAGAGTGGAGAAAAGAAGCTGTTTTCTTGAGAGATGGAAGACTTGCTCTCATTACTAAAGCTGTGTGTGTGAAGCATAGAAACATCTGCCCGACAGTGTGTCAAATCATACGGATATGATGCCGTTGGGAAAAAAGGCATGCCGCCTGGCCCGTAAGAGCCAGCTTCAAACGTGACTGGGGGGTACGCAGGGAAGGACTGGGTTCTGCTCCTGACTCTTGGGACAAATGGAAGGCTCCTTCTTTCTAGGTAGTTAAAAAAAAAAAATAAAAGGAGAAGAAGAAGAAGAAGAAACGAAAACCAATATTGTAGAGGTAAAGTGAGAAAGAAGTCCTGAAGAAGAGCAGAATATTTTTGTCTTTCTAGTTGTTTGAAAAAAAACAGAGTCCTCAGAATTGGGCTAGTGTTTTATAGAATGAAACTCAGCAGGCTGCCCTTCCTCCAAGCCACAGAGTCCTAACCCCTTTCAGCTGTGCTTCTGCGTTTCCATACACTTCCAATGTTGAAATGCTGGTCAGCTTGAACTTTTTTTTTTTTTTTTAATGTTTATTCATTTTCGAGAGAGAGAGAGAGACAGAGCAGAGCATTAGCAGGGAAAGGGCAGAGAGAGAGGGAGACACAGAATCCGAAGCAGGCTCCAGGCTCCGAGCTGTCAGCACAGAGCCCGATGCGGGGCTCGAACCCACGAACTGCGAGATCATGACCTGAGCCGAAGTCGGACGCTTAACCGACTGAGCCACCCAGGTGCCCCTGAACTTTTTTTTTTTAACTTTAGGTAAACAAAATATGTGCAAACTTCCTCTAAATATGAATATATATATATATTTATATATGTGTATGTATATGTATTTATTATACATATATATAGATTATATTATATATAATAAAACAACTGATACCTTTATTTCTCTCTCTTTTATTCACATTTTCTTCTCCTTAAAGACTCTTCTGAAAGTATTTTTCTGTCTACAACTAACCCACAGCTTATTTTTCCCCTGGTGTTTCTCTTTGCATTACCAATTGTGTTAAGGACTGTCTATAGCAATTAACTTTCCATAAAAGATCAACATATCTTAAAAAGGATCCACTAACCTAAATGCACTCGGAGCTTGCTTGGAGTCTAATACAGAGTTAAACATAATGAAAAGGAAAAGGATAATTTCCTTCGAGTTAAAATACCAAACAATAATTTTTAAAGATGTTACATTGAGCTGAAATGGAGTTTCAAAAGTAAATATAAAAACTTCGTTTACAAAGTTTTTATGAGATTTTCATTAGCTTCATAATTTTGAGTCTTTCTTTGCATGCAAAGGGTGATTTAAAAAACTCACTTGTTTTTAAACTCTGCCTCAACTTTTCTTCATTCTTCGTATATGCTGAGTCTACTATGACTCCTGGATCATAATATATACATATACTACACCTCTAAAATCTATCTTTCTAAATTCTTAACTCAGATAATAAACTCTATATGAACAGGGCTATGCACTAAGGAAAGTGTTGTACTTCATTTAGCTACATGCTAACAGCCATTGCTTAGTGTTAATTTCTTTAGAGAGATACATCCCAACAGTAAACTTCAAAATATTCACTTCGGATTTTTCAAGAAAGGCTGTGGCTTGCCCAAAAGCGTGACTTTAACAGCGTCTTTCAAACCTGCCAAATCACATTGCCTATTTGGCCAATTCAGTGTGCATAATATTAATTTACTGTGCCACAAAGGTAGTATGCCTTAACTGTTATTAGGAGAAAGCATAATATATTTGATTTCCCTTTATGAGTCTCACATTGCTTATAATTCAGCAGGGCTACCACATTTTCTGGGCAGGCTATCAAATAGGATGTTGTAATGATTTGCTTGACTAGTCGAGTAGATGAAAAAATATCAGTTCTGTCTGTGGCTGTTCTATTTTTGAATTTCAAATTTGCACAGTTTGAAACCATTTATTCCTCCGTGGTTCTTTTTAAAAAATAAAAAGATTCTTTTCTATTTTAAAGAGTTAAACATGTTCTACAAAATCATGTAGGGTAATGGTTAGAGCAGGGTTAGAAATTGAGAGAACAAAAGAGAAGAGTTAGATTTAAGTTGAAAATGCTAAGGAAGGGACTGTAGAACAGTACAGAGTTTTGGTTTGAGAAAAGGAAAGCAAAGGTTTTACTTGTAACCGACGTCTTGGGGATGTTTGACTGCCTCAATTCTTTGTCTGCACTGCTATTCCGTTGTAGCTCACAGAGATGTTGCCAAAATTATCTTTGGAATAATCCAGTTCTACTCAGAGGATAGGTGTGGACTCGGAGCCTATCGGCAGACTTCCTGTTTAAAGCATTATCATGGATTCCTTGAATGACTGGTTGAGTTCTCATTCTGTACACTAAACTCTTAAAACTTCATCTTCTATATACCACTAAAAAGGAATCTTATCATTGTAGATTTTATATAATGGGGTTTCTTTTTTCAAGAGATGTTTATTGAGCAACTTCTAGGTGTCAGGCATGTTTTAGGTACGTAGTGTATATCAGTGGACAATACCAATAAAGATCTCTGGCCTGGTGAAGCTTATATTCTACTGGGGGAGAAAGACAGAAAACAATAAATATAATAAGTAAATGATGTACTATGTTAGAAGTTGATACATCCTATAGAAAAAGTAAGAAACAGACCAGCGTGAAGAGTTCTAGTAGTGCTGAGGTAGGGAGCGGCAGGCCTCTCTGTTAGAGTGGTCAGGTTTACTCATTGACCATGTGAAGGTAGTTGGCCAAGTAGAGACTGAGGGGAGAGCATTCCAGGCAGCAGGGATGGGAAGTGTAAAGGCCGAAAGCTGAAGTAGTCCTTGCAAGTTTGGAAAATAATGAAGACGGCAGGGTAGCCAGAGTGGAAAATGTGAGGGAGACAGTAGAAAGGGAATTGGTGAGAGAAGGAGTGCAGGCCAGGACTGCATATGGCTTTTCTCTGGGAGACATGGGGAACCATTGCTAACCAGAGGAATGGCACGAAATGACTTCCACTTTCAAAGGATCATTCAGGCTGCTGGGTGAAAACAGATGGAAGGGGTCAAAGGTGGATGGAGGGAGACCTGTTAATGAGGTGCTGCAGTTAATCAGCTGAGAAATGATGATCATGACTTGGGCCAGAGTAGGCTCAGTAGAGGATGTAAAAGAAGGTAGAAGTCTGGATATATTTTGAAGTAGAGGCAATGGGATTTCCTGATAGGTTGGAATAGGGTTTCGAGAGAAAGAGGAGTCCACAGTGAGTCTCGGGTTAAACAGTTTGGTTTTTGCTTTGTCTTTTTTTTTTGTTTGTTTTGTTTTAGTAAGGGTGGAGAGAGGGTCCAGAGTCTAGTTTTAAGCATGTGAATTTTAAGCTGTCTGTTAGATATCTAAGCACAGATGCCAAATAGGCAATCGGATACTTAAGTCTAGATTTTGAAAGAGAAGTCTAGACTCGAAATGTAAGTCGACAAGTTGTTAGCACATAGACGGTGATTAAAACCATGGGTTGGAGTGAGATCACCAAGAGAATGAGTGTAGATAGAGAACTTCTTGAATGAATGTCTTGTATTTGATGCTGTTTACTCAGTGGGCTGATAAAGGTAATATTCCCTCATCCCAGAGAACTCATGGTTTGTATTTGACTACACATTTTCACAAGTCCAGGAGATGCCCTTCATATAACCTGTAATGTCTGAAGATGAATGCTGCAATGGCTGCCTGGGGGTGGGGGAGAAGTCAGGGAGACAGTTACATATTTCTGTATATTACTAGCCGTAGTTCAGTATGATAAATGGTGTCCTTGATGTATGTAATAGAATTGTAATATAACATAATTGATAATGCAAAATATTATATAACTGGTTTATATAATGGAATCATACAGAAAGATATCAGTGAATTGACTTGGTGATAAGAAGGCAGAGTAAATTTAGAATACTCTGTTCTCTAATGTTTCTCAGAACAGATTAATGTCTAATAACATTGTTTATAGGTAAAACTAAAACCTTTAACTGAAAGATCACTCAACACTGGCCATTAATAATCTCTGTTCGAGTCTACTTTCAGGCGCCCAGTTTGTCTTCCACATTCCTCCATCCTGTTGCTAAAAAGATTACTGAAGTCCATTGCAACACCGTTCATGATTGAGAGCAGAGATGGGCCAGGAAGGAAGGCCCAGGGGTGCATTCTTGGTTTCTGTACTTTCAGATTCCATTAGGAGTCAGTAGGGGTGGAATATGTCCTTGTGGTCATCAGTCCATCAAGGTAGCAGGACACTCTCCATTGTCCACTCTCTGTGGCCCAGGATGTAAAGGGATGGGGGGAGAGTCTTTTGCTTTATGTTGTAAGCATTTAAATCTCTAAAATGAAAAAGAACCATCCCATCCTTTCTGGGAAGTGACACCTTCTTTGTGATTTTTCTACTCCCAGCTCTCAGGAAAAAGGCTGTCATTGAGATGAGCTATCTATTGGTGGTCAGGGGCAAGTAGGTGAAAACTGTAGAAACTGCCTCCTGGAAATAGATACATGGATATATATTTTTTAAGTGTCTCCACCTCACAGAAATCAGCTTTGTGACTGAGGACAAGTAACTTCAAATATAAAGCATACTCAACTACAGATGAGTTACAATTTTACTTTAAAATGGTCAAATATGTGTCTATATATTTTCTGTCATTTGTTTTATGAGAACCATGGTATAGTTCCTTGAAGACAGGTGGCAATTTGGGATAAAAGTAAAGGTTTATGCAAGACTAGAAGTGATACAAAACTTAAATAGCAATATTTTGCACTGTAAATAGCAGCACTAAATCCCTGGGCCTGAAACAGTTTTATGCAGATGCCTATTCTCTGCTCAGTGTCTTCCATTACCTGGAAGGCCCTTCTCAGTGTGTCATACCTGTGCTCACCTTAGAAATCCTTCAGCCTTTCAGGCACCCTTGATGGTGCTTCAGGCTATGTCCCCAGCACTTAGCACAGCACCTAGCATGCACACAGCCCTTAAGAATCATTTGCCGTGGCGCCTGGGTGGCTCAGTTGGTTAAACGTCCGACTTTGCTCAGGTCATGATCTCACAGTTCGTGGGTTCAAGCCCCACGTCAGGCTCTGTGCTGACAGCTCAGAGTCTGGAACCTGCTTCGGATTCTGTGTCTCCCTCTCTCTCTCTGCCCCTCCCCCACTCACACTCATCTCTCTCTCTCTCCTTCTCTCTCTCTCTCTCTCTCTCTCAAAAATAAATAAACATTAAAAAAAAAGAATTATTTGTCAGTCAGTCGGGTGCTGATTGGTTGCCTTCTTTACATATCAGCTGGACATCTAAGTATGTGATGAACAATACTGCAATTCTGTATTCGAGTACTTAATGTACTTTATTTCATATAATTTTTACCAAGATCTCTTGTTCTTACTTGCTTATTTGCATAATACTCAAACTCAAGAAATAAATGTAGAATAAATTGCTGCCAGTTCAGTTATCTTGAGAATTACCTGCCATAATGGCAGAGGCAGTAACCCTAATCAGCTTTAATTTATTTATTCAACAAATTCTTATCGAGCTTACCGAGTCCCAGCCATTATGCAAAGTGATGAGATGCAAAGGTGAATAAGGTAGGTGGAGTCTCTGTCCCTCCGGAACTTTTAGGCAAGAAAACAGACCGCTCCAGTGCCATGTAATAACACAAGTTCAAGGTACTGTGGGAGCACAACAAAGGGCGCCCTGTATCAGTTAGATTCAGGTTCAGGTGCAATGGCAGAAAACCCAAACAGCAGTAGTTTAAAATAAATGGACATTTTTCTCCAACATGAATGCCTGAAGGTCGATAGATCAGATCTCCACGATGTTAGAGGCTGCTTCTGTCTTGTTGCTGTGTTGTGTACCCTCCACGCCCAAAGTCACCTCACCATCCAAGATAGCTGCTCCAACCCTGGGTTCGCAATCCATTGGTAGGAAGGAGGAAAAGGGAGGAAAGGAACAGGCTCCCTACTTTTAAAAGACTTCTCAGAAGCCCAAGTACTCAAGTGCGCAAACCACTCTCACTTATATCCCTTTGGTCAGAACTAGGTGACATCGTAATGCTTACCAGCAAAGGAAGCTGGGAAATGCAATATTTATTCTAGACAGCCAGGAAGAAGAGGGGGGATGAATACTAGGGGACAACTAACAGTCTTGAGATCTGAAGGTAAGTAGGATTCTCAGAAGACATTTATGTGTGTGTCATTACAGAACAACATTTCAGAGAAAAGGAAAAGCCCAGAGAATTAATCACTGAGAAGAAACTGTTTTTCACCAATCGTGATTAAATCACTGTGTGATAGTGTCTGTACTCTTCTTGGGAAAAGAGGTGGGCGCAGGTTAAATCTGAGGAAGAGGATGGGGTAGATGTTCAGTACAGTTTTGTGGTTAAATAGGCCAAGAGACCTGTTCAGGAAAAAAAAAAATGGAGGCTGGAAGAAGGTTTGAGACAAGGTGGTGTTGGTCCTTTTCCAGCAATACTGGCTCAGGTGAATCATGTATTTAAGCCAGTTCGAAGAAGGGAGCCTTTAGGGGACAACCTAAGGTAAAGTTCAGGGGCTAGCTCATACCTTTCTGTGCTCATGACTGGGTCACATATTACCAGTTTCTTTTGAATCTTACAGAAACTTTTGGTCCTGGTCACTGAAGTGGCGTGGATCTGTAGGAACAATGAAAACATTTACAATATGTTAAATTCACAACATCAATCTGCTTTGGACTTTCTTAGTTTTCATAAATTCTGGCCTTATAAAATTAGTCTTTTATCTAATTTAAATAAATCTAATGGCAATTGTTGCTAGCTTGTTATTGTGATAAATAACCAATTACCTCAAAAATAACAAATGGGATATTTTGAACTTCCTTATATATCGCATGTTATTTGAGAAAATATACTTTTTTATATGTTTTTCTAATTATTTTTTACTGAATTTTGGTTAAGTTTTGATTTTGCTTTTTATCTACAAAATGAATAGAAGATACAAATAGTCCAATCCATTTAAAAATAAACATATCTTAAAGATATTTTATTTCTAAAGTATCTATTTTTCTGGTTTTAAGATCAAGCACAGAATTTAATTTTAAAAACAACAAGAAAGAGTTATAAGGAAAGCTTCGGTCTAAATCTGTAATTATTTAGGTTCTCACTTTTTTTTCATATCTTTCTCAAATATCACGAAGTTATGATTTTTTTTCAAGGAAATTGGTTCTATGGTTGATAGCAATAGCATTTTTATTTTTTTTAATTTTATAATAGTTTATTTTCAAATTGGTTTACATATAACTCCCAGTGTTCATCCCAACATGTGCCCTTTTTAATGCCCATCACCCCCTCTCCCCCCTCCCTCATCCCCCTTACCCTCAGATTTTTCTTAGTCTTTGAGAGTCTCTTATGTTTTATCTCTCTCTCTCTGTGTGTCTTTTTTTCCTTTCCCCTCTTCCCCTCCCCCTCGTTTTTGCTTAGTCTCACAAAGTCCACCTATTCGTGGAAACATATGGTATCTGTCTTTTTCTGACTGACTTATTTCACTTAACATAATACCCTCCAGTTCCATCCATCTGGCTACACATGGCCAGATTTCATTTTTTCTCATTGCCACGTAGTAGTCCATTGTATATAAGTACCATAACTTCTTTATCCATTCGTCAGTTGATGGGCACTTGGTCTCTTTCCATGATTTGGCTATTGTCGAAAATGCTGCTATGAACATTGGGGTACACGTGCTCCTATGCATCAGCATTCCTGTGTCTCTTGGGTAGATTCCTAGCAGGGCTATTGCTGGATCATAGGGTAGCCAACGGAATCCACCAAAAGCCTACTAGAACTGATTCATGATTTCAGCAAAGTTGCAGGATACAAAATCAATGTACAGAAATCAGTGGCATTTCTATACACCAACAATGAAGCAGCAGAAAGAGAAATAAAGAAGCTAATCCCTTTCACAATTGCACCAAAAACCATAAAATACTTAGGAATAAACCTAACCAAAGAGGTGAAAGACCTCTACACTGAAAACTATAAAAACTTATGAAGGAAATTGAGGAAGACACAAGGAAATGGAAAAACATCCCATGCTCATGGATTGGAAGAATAAATATCGTCAAAATGGCAATACTACCCAAAGCAATCTACACATTCAATGCAATCCCAATCAAAATTGCACCAGCATTCTTCTCAAAGCTAGAGCAAACAATCCTAAAATTTGTATGGAACCACAAAAGACCTCGAATAGCCAAAATAATACTGAAGAATAAAACCAAGGCGGGAGGCATCACAATCCCAGACTTTAACCTCTACTACAAAGCGGTAGTCATCAATAGCATTTTTATATTATGCATTGGTAGAGGGGATGGAACCTTTTTATTTTGTGTTCATCTGTGGCTGGTGAGTTTAATAAATGCTAAGCTGTGAGAGCAAAACTTCTAGGTCTCATTTGTTTTCAGATTCATGTGTCTTGAGTTGGCAATTAGGATGAATTGCCAATTTAAGGTCCTCTTCTTGCCTATGTTAAACTTCCAGTTTTATGAGAAAAGAGAAATTATTAAAATCTGTGTCCTCTAACCTGTTATTTAGATAGTGACTTCATCCTAGATAATAGAATTGCCAAATAGTACACAGTACAGTTCAGTTTCCAGGGGTCACATGTAGGCTTATGGCAATATGATTCATCTTGTTCTGCTTTTATGGTTATCTCCATCAATAATAATCAGAATCTCACAGCCCCTAGCTACCCAGTAGAGGACAACAAGCAGACATTCTCATCCTGAGTCAATCTAGATTGAACTCTGAACTCTGAAAATCAAAGCTTCCGTATCATTGCCAGCATATCTGTTCTTTCTGCTTAGGATGCATTTTGCTACTCACTTGAATTCTTCGAGATCACTTGTTTTGATTACAAACAACAATGAATGAACAACCAAGAGATTCTGGACTGAAAATGTGTTACATTTGATAACTTAAGTCATACTTTCCTATTGACCAGGTTACAATTTAGCAGGTAGTTGTATAGATGGGGATTAACTCTTTCAGAGTTACTGGCGTATGGGACATCAGGCCATCTATTCTCTGGTAAGAAATGGTACTTTTACTGTAACCAAAGGGTAGGGTTGGAGCCTGAGTGCTCATGTGTTTTCATGTGAATGTGTGATTGAGAGCAGTGGGAGGGTTACTAGACATATCATTAGATTGTTGGGAAAACCTGTTAACAGAGGCTAATATCTCACTTCTGCTTAAAATCCCTCAATATGGGGTGCCCGACGGCTCAGTCTGTTGAACATCCGACTCTTGATATCAGCTCAGGTCTTAATCTCAGGGTCGTGAGTTCAAGCCCTGTGTTGGGCTCCACTCTGGGCATGAAACCTACTTAAAAACTAAAATAGGGGCGCCTGAGTGGCTCAGTTGATTAAGTGACTGACTTTGGCTCAGGTCACGATCTCATGGTCTGTGGGTTCGAGCCCCATGTCAAGCTCTGTGCTGACAGCTCAGATCCTGAAGACTGCTTCAGACTCTGTGTCTCCCTCTCAATCTGTCCCTCCCATGCTCACGCTCTGTCTCTGTCTCTCAATAATAAGTAAACATTAAAATTTTAAAAATTAATAAATAAAATAAAATACGGGTGCCTGGGTGGCTCAGTCAGTTAAACATCCAACTCTCGATTTTGATTCAGGCCATGATCTCACTGTTTGTGAGTTTGAGCTCCACTTCAGGCTCTGTGCTCAAAATAAAATAAAAATAAAATAAAATCCCTGAAATGTCTTCAATGAACATGGAATACATTAAGAATAAGAAAACACAACTAAGGAGCTATTTTTTTAGAATATCTTACACTGGTGCCTCATGGCCTATGGAATGAATTACAAGTGCCTGAGCATGAATCTGACCCTGACCTTGTCCTGCCTTCAACCCTCAGCTACTGCAGTGCTTACCTTGTTCTTTCCTCTTTCCTTCTTTCTGTATGCAGTGTCTCCTCCATGCCTGGTGCTCATTCTGTCCTCTTTCAGCCTCAAGTCCCTTTTCCACTTCTCACCCAACTCCAGGCTGGATCAGGGCCCTCTCTCTGCTGTGTTCCCATAACCTCTGAACATCGCGCCTCCTCCCATGCATTATTATTTGTTCTTGTGTGTCCATTCCCCTCACTAGATTCTATCCTCAATGCCAGACACATAAAAGACAACCCGTGTAAGTTTGTTGGATAAAATGAATGTTTCAGTGGGTACTAGAGGTTGGAAGTAACCAGAAAACTGTAATAACCTAATGGAGTATCTACTTACTACCAGAAATGCCCAATAGCAAACAGGAAATGAGGACAGTTTTACAAATAAGTATACCTAAATATGAATAGAGTCTCTAAATTCTGCTACTAGCTTTAATAAGTTGCTGGGATTGTTAGCTCCTGTGGTAAATTTTTTGAGAGATAGACCAACTGGTGCTATTTGCTGCTTAATATGTTGCTTCTTTCCTAATACCATGTTAGTGGGAAAAACTGTTGCTTGCTTTGCTAAACCGATTCTGAGTATCTTACTACCTTATGCTCATGAGATGCACATAAGTGCACTTAATAGTAGCTTCTTGCAATGCTTGGTAAGAATGATATTTTATAAGTCTGAGTTTCCAGGGTAAATCCTATTTATGGAATTAGAGCTTTATCCTCTTCTAGCTAATATAATAACATTTAAGTTAGAAGTATAAGTAGAGCATACAGTACCTTACAGGTATGATAGACCATTTAACTTTTCCCTTTACAGGTAAGGGACTGATGCCCCCAGGGGTAAATTTTCATTCCTTGAAGTCACCAGGGTAAGAACTCTGGTCATCTGATTCTTACTTCAAGGTGAATGTGAATTTTAAAGCAAGAGGAAATGTACTGAGACTTTCCTGGTTGGAAGGAAGAAACCCACCCATGCAATCCGGAGTAACAGTTCTTATTCTGAAGTTAAAACAGTGCCCCGTGGCTTTGCCATTGTGCCTAGTGATTCTGTTGCCTCTGCTGTCCTATGTCTTTGTCCTCCCATCTCTAAGCAATGAGACCAGTTGGGTCAGCGATTTGGTTACCAACCACTAAAGAGCATTCCTGCTGGGAAACCTGTGGCACAGGCATTAATATTGGATCCTATTGGTTTTAGCCAAAGTAAGACAGTTGTTTTGGGTCAATACATAAGGCATAAGGCTTTGTAAATTGTATAGCAGGAAGAATTCCCTAGACATCTATGGAAGGAAAGCAGAACTTCAGGTAGGTGTAGAACTTTGGGCTAACTGGACCTTACCAGTATGGGGAGTAAAAGACATTTGTGTATATAAATATGGAGTGGGGAAGGTGAACTAAACCACAGCTAAGCTCAAACTGAGTTGTTTGTAAATGGAAAGAGTGGTGAGTGATCTGCTCTTAAGAAACCATCCACGAGTGCTATACCTTTTGGACAAATCGACCAACACTATCAACCTCTGTTTGCTTATCTTCAAGTAAAGGTGATGATAATGCATACGCCCCTTGCTTAGTAGTTGTGCATACCAGTGATACTGTGTGTTAAATGACCATAACTATGTAGGGTGTGCAAGTAAGATAACTGTTAGGATTATTACTACTACAATACTGTAACTACTGCTGTCATTATTTTCACTACCACTAGTACATAATATAATTTTTATGCTACTATTGTTACATGCCAGTAGTTCGTAATCGAGCAGTCGTCTTCTCTGCTCAGTTAAACAGGAGGGCTTTACAATTGATTTGCAAGAAAGTGTAGAACTTCTTTCTAAGTGTGCAATGGTTAAGATCATGGGCTTTTTATGAGGTTACCACATACTTCTTAGCTGTGAGATCGTAGACAAGTTATTAACCTTGTGGGTCTCAATGATCTCATCTGTAAAATGGTAAAATAATAATACCTGCTACACAGCAAGCTCTTGTGAAGACTAAATGAGATAAACTATGCACTGCTTAGAATACTGTCTAGCATGCAATGAACGCTTAATATATATTCTCTTCTAAGCTATTAATGTATTAAATATGCATCGGATCCTCGTACCTACCCAGGGAGATGAGAGGCATCATTATGTTTATTTCATGCACACTAAGACTGAGGCTATGATTTGTCATGTTAGTGAGTGGCAGTGGGAGAAATGCTGAAAGCAAGCTTCTCTCCCTTCTTCCCTTCCTTTCTTTCCTCCCTTCCTTTGACATATATTTGTTTATTGGACTGGAATGGTACACAGTAATTCCTGACTAGACGATTGGAATTTCGGACATCTGATTCCTTTTGCATTTTCTTTCCCCCACAGCCCCACCTCCATGCTTGTGCCAGAGCACTTACACTCTTGTCCTTTGCTACTAGTCTCTAACTACTAGCCGCCATTTCCAAAGCCCCAAGTTTTATTTGAATCTTCATACTTGAGAAATCGATGGGGTCAAGGAAACAAGAACCAGTGTTTACATAAGTGTTTATTGGACTTTTCTTTATCATCTTTCAGGTCTTGTAGAAATTTGCCTGATGCACCCCCTCGATGTGGTGAAAACCAGGTAAGGTTCTGCATGAACAAGTTTTATTGACTTTGGCTGATATCCAAATTAAGATCTGTCAGAACACTAAATGCTAGAACTTGTCCTAGGCCAGTAGCTTCTCCCAATAAGAATATTTACTTCTTAAGGAAAATGCTATCTGACAGATAAAATGTGAACAGGGAAAAGCATTTTTGGATAGAGGTCATCAGAAGGTATATGAAATTTTACTGCCTTCCCATGACAACCATTGGGAATGATTTGTGGCTAAGCTGGTAAGCAAGGTAAATTTATCAAAATGGTGTAAAAATTAAACTTTAGTGACTATGATGGCAGACTTTCATTAGACATTGCTATAACAGATTGCTATACAGCTGTTAATAGTCAGCATTTTGATATGAAACTCTAAAATTTCAAGCAAACTTCTTAAAAGGTGCTTAAAGAATTTATTCCTACAACTGTTTGCCAATGCGAAATGCCATATTTCTAGGAAAATGCATTTGCTCTTAAAGGGAGATACAAATCAGGGCAATGTAACAATTCGATTTACCGAGTGAAAAAAAATCATACGGGTTTTACTGTAATCTGGAGCATTGTTTTAGAAGTTAAATCTGTGGCTAAATTAGTGAGCTCGCTATGTTTTTAAATTGGAAGCCATTAGAGTTTAGTGAAAGTTTCCATTTATTTGCATTGTGTCAAACCCAAGACCAGCATACCTAGGTTGGCCCTCAATAGCAAACAGTGCCATGCAACCAACAAGGGTGGCCAAACGAACCTTCACTGCCAGTTAGAAAATACTTGAAGACTCAGGCTGATCATTGAATGGACATGTTGCTTAATTTCCCTAAAGAGGCAGCAGAATCTTAAGCTGGCTACTGAAACCAAGGCTGTGACGTGCAAATAATATTGCATTTCTAAATGAGAGAAGATGAGAATTTGGGCCCCTGTCTTAGCTCGGGCAACCATAACAAAATACTGTTGACATTTATTATAGTTCTGGGGCTGGAAAATCCAAGATCAAAGTGCCAGTACATTTGGTGGTTGGTGAGGGCCCTCTTCCTGACTTGTAAACAGGCACTTCCTTGCTGTGTCTTCACCTGAGGGGGAGAGGCAACCCTGATGCGTCTCCCTCCGCTTATCAGAGCACTAACCCCGTCATTGGCGCTCCTCCTAGTCTAACCTCATGACATCACCTAAACGTAACTACCTCCCCAAAGGCCCCACTTCCAAATACCATCACACTGGGGTTCAGAGTCCAATATGTGAAGTTGGGGGGGGGATACAAACATTCAGTCCATAATGGCCTCAAGTCACCAAACCCAAACAGAGAAAGAAAACCACAGGTTACATTCGAATGTAAAATTGCATGTACTCCCCGGCCCATCTTTTTACAGCATTCAGAAACAGAAAGCAAAATTCACTGGCGTTTCCTTCTCAGATTGCTTGCCAACCTTTGAAAAGCCAGAATACTGTTGCTAGCCTCAGTGAGGAATAAATCGGCTTTTTTAAAGGGTAATTTCCTAAATTAGTCCAGTGTTCAAATGAGCACAGAGGAGAAATAAGAATGATTTAAATAAGACACAATATTGAAATTATGGTTACTCATTCATTTCCATGGTCATTCATCATTTACTTATTAGGTATCTAGTGCATGTGGGTTCCAAGCGAGCCCTATCCTAAAGAGCTCAGAGTCCGATGAGTTATAAGAGTTTCATCGCAATAAGTTTTAAGAATTATATTATTTTGTGTCGCTGGGTTTGAATAGAATACTTCTTGAAATGACGTGCCAAGTAACTGGGGCTTTTTACATCTTCTTTGTTACCTACATTGAAAATGGCGTTCATTGATTGGAAATAGTCACCTGCTCTTGTCTAACTTCAGGCGGGAGGGAAAATGCAATTCTTCCAGGTGCCCTGAAGAAGAAGGGAATTCGTGATATTTGACATGTGTAACGAAAAAAGTATGTTGAATAAAGACACAGTCATAGAGTAAACTGAAAGTCCAAAATAAGGTGCAACTGACTTTGTGCCAGAAGTAGAATGTGCAAAGTCCGGTAGCCTATCTCACTGGGCACTAACACAGAAGTGATGGGGATAGGCAGGACAGACCGAATGCGGAAATCGCTTCACTGTTGGACAGGAGACGACTACATTTCTAAGTAAGATAAACTGCAAACTGTAAGAGATAACATATGAAACCATGCAACATTAGTCATTTTAACAGGTCTTTTCTTAATGACATCAAGGGCACTGGATTCTAAATTGTAGGCATTGTCGAAGTGAGGTGTGGCGTGGTGTCACTTCCTTCAGTGTTTTTGTGAGCTGTTTTTACCTATCCTTGGATATTATTACTTAAAGGGCAGTACCCTGAATTAACCCGAGTATGGAAATGGCTTATTTTCAACAAAATCTCATGTGCAGAAGCATAGCAAACTAAATGTTTACTTCTTGGAGTTTAGTCTTTTCTTTTTGGATTCCTTTTCTGTCTGGTTCTTTTCATTATGGAATGAAAGATAACAGATTCTAAAAATGCATTTCCAAACTCATCCTTTATAGAGATTTTTTTTTCCTTTTTCTTTTCTTTTTTTAACTTTGTAAATGATCGATTCTGTTATCCCAGACTGAAGGCCAAGGGAGGTGGTGGTATTACCTGAGCCCAAGGTCCAGGGTTACCTGGTGGAAGCTGGAACCACGGTAGATCTGCCTAGTGATGGCTGGAGCCCCAGCCATGGCCAGCTTCACTACCTGAGGTAGACAGGCAGGGAGAAAAATCTTCTCCTTTCTCCCCAGTTTTCAGTCTCCCACCAGTACTTGTATTTGCTAAACTGTGGAAGCCTAGGAAGCCCAGCCTCGCAGAAAGCAGCCTTTTTGCATAAGAAAGCAGAGAAGAACAAGGAAACAAGAAATGGGTCTGAAGACAAACAGAACCAGTACTGAAAAACCATCATTTTAGTGAGGTTTGGAGAAAGAGATGCCATAATGTGTGTTTTCCATTTTTGTTTTGTTGGTTTTTTTTTTATTGAGAGGTAATTGACATAACCTTATGTTAGTATTAGGTATATAACATAGTAATTCAATATTTGTATATACTGCAAAATGATCACCATAATAAGTCTAGTTAACATCCATCACCATACATAGTTACAAATTTGTCTTCTTGCTGAGAACTTTTAAGATCTACTCTCTTAGCAACTTTCAAATATGCAATGCAATACTGTTAACTATAATCATGATGATATATATTACATCCCCAGGACTTATTTATGTTATAACTTGAAGTTTGTACCTTTGGACCCCCTTTATCCATTTTGCCCACCCCCTACCCCCCAGGATCTGGCAACCACCAATCTGTTCTTTTTACTTACAAATTTCATTTTTCCTTTTTTTTTCTTTTTTTAGATTTCACATGTAAGTGAAATCATATGGTGGTTGTTTTTCTCTGACTTATTTCACTTAGCATGATGCCCTCAGTGGATGCCATCCATGTTGTCACAAGTGGCAGGATTTCCTTTTTCATGACTGAATAATATTCCATTGTATATAGTATATACAATTTCTTTACCCATTCGTTCGTTGATGGGTACTTCAATTTAAAACATGCATTTTTAATTTAGCGTTTAGCAACAACTCAGTCTTCATTTTAAAAGATGATTAGAAGTTATAATGAATAAATTTTTTATGAAGGGATTTTAGGCACGTGCCACCAGGCTGAGTATAAGAATTAGCGTGTTCTGCTTCATAGAAGTGTAGCTCCAGGGATAGACCTAATGTTGGCATAGGCTAGCCTCACGACAACTGCCTTGCTTACATAAGCGTCTCCACCTTATTTTAGCTGAGATTTGGCTGAGATGCTATTATATCCATGGCACTTAGGTAGAATCAAGGTCTATTTTGAGATTCTTCTCAGAGACAGGTGTATACACTATTTTATGGTTCTTTTATAGTTATATAAATTTTATACACTAGTGGGTTGGCCTTCTGGTTAAGAACACATAGCTATAAATGACAAAAGACTCTATGTCCTTGTATAATTAGGAAGACCAAAGTTAGTTTCTGGCTTTGTATTCTCCAAAGATTCAAATAAAATAATCACAAACAATGAAATAATCATATCTCTCTCATAGTGTCTTTCATTCTCTCTCTGTCTTCCTCTCTCCCTCTCTTCCTTCAGCTTTCCGTTTCCTCCATAGACTTCATTTCAGGGTAGGATGCTTCTCTCACTTGGCACCAGATGGCCCCAGCAGCTTCAAGCTGACGTGGGCCTTGGTGTTTGTGCACGCTCTCTCTGAGACAGCATAACCTGGCAGTTAAGGACTCTGGCTCTAGAGTTAGGCAGCGTGGGTTCAAATCCTGCTTCTTCACTTACTATCTGTGTAACATCAGCTAAGTTACTACATTTCCCTGTGCCTAAGTTTCCAAAGCTTTAAACAGGAGCAATAATGGTATGTACATTATTGTGAGAAAGGAATGATTTGTATATTTATATATGCATACATGTTTATATGGATATATATGCATACAAAGCACGCACATACATATGTGTGTGTGTGTGTATGTATGTATATATATATATATATATATATATATATATATATATATATATGGCATTTAATACTGTGTCAGCAAAGGAAAGCGGACTACAAAGACAAATGGAGTTTGTAAGGTAGTCAGGGAAACACGAGGGAGAAGAAAAAGTGTGAGAGAAGGAAATGTTTAATATGGAATCAGGCAGTTTCAAGTTTCCAAGCCGGAAGACTTGTGCTATATGAGCCCTACATTTAAATCTTTTCTCGGAGGGGGTGTTTGCAAGTAGATAGTCCTTCGGGGTCTGAGGGCAGGAGAGCATCAGTTTCATCTCTGCGTTCCTGCTGACCTCATTCCACATATCATTTTAGGGCTCTGTGCTGACATTATTTAGGACCAGGTGCCGCAGCTAGCATCGTGCCTGGCCTCCAGGAGCTGTGCCGTCCTCATTCAAAAACCTACAATTTCATAGAAGAGGTGGGAAGTGTGAATCTGTTGAAATAAGAGAGGAGACGTTACTTGATAGGTTGGTGGGCAGAAACATCTCAGGCTTGTGGTGGAGTTCCAGAGACTGGATTAGGGAAGAGTGAGGGGAGAGGGTTTCCGGCAGGCGTGCCAAAATGAAAGCGGGGCAGGCTGAACTCACAGGGGATTGGAGGTCCCCAGAGAGCATGTGCGATGAGCTTTGAGATAGAAAGCAAAATGCTGGACTTCATCTAGGACGGCGCCGGCCAATCAAAATAAAATTCCTGACACACGTATAGTTTTGTTTTCTAATAGCCACATTTTTAAAAATAACAGGAAACAGGTAAAATTAATTTTAACAGTGTGTCTGGTTTAACCTCATGTATCCAAAACATTGTCACAAAAACATGTTCATCAGTTTAAAATTTTAATGAGATATTTTGTCTTTTTTAAAAAATGATTTGCCCCAGGTTCTACATGTCCTTTTTTTTGTTTGTTTGTTTATTTATTTGTTTTGAGAGAGACAGAGAAAGAGAGAGAGAAAGAGAGAGAGCACGAGCAGGAGAGGGGCAGAGAGAGAGGGAAACAGAGAATCCCAAGCAGGCTCCATGCTGTCAGCGCGGAGCCCAATGCAGGGCTCCAACCCATGAACCATGAGATCATGACTTGAGCCAAAACCAAGAGTCAGATGCTTAACCAGCTGAGCCACCCAGTCGTGCTTACATTCTGTTTTTAAATACTTAATCTTTGAAATCTGATGCATTATTTTAACACTTAGAGCACATCTAAATACTGACGAGTCAGTCTCCTCTCAAATGCTCTATCGCCACGCGTGGGTAGTGGTTACCGGGTCAGATGGCATGGACCTGGAATACAATGGGAGAGGAATTCTTTAAGGGGAAAGAGAGGTGGCCCAGTGGTTCCTCAGTAAGAAGAATTCTTTTGCTTAGAATGCATCGACAGTTGCAATTAAGCAGGGTCCTCAGTGGAAGGGAATTTTACTACATATGCATTTGAAGGTTTGTACCCGTGTGGAGAAGGTGGCAATCAGAAGCTCCAAAGATTTATCCACATCATAGTCCGAAGGGATTTCAGCTTACATCCCTTTCACACTTTTATTCCCAGGAAGGGAAGTGGTTCGTTGTGGTTCAGGAAGAGAGCATTACTAAGGTGTTCGTTCTGTTTTGCCCCCAGCCATTTTTAATCACTTTTGTTTCATTTTTGAATGTGGCATAAATCAGGTGCGAACTAAATAAATTACTGATCCTGTAAAGACTGATCTTTTAGAAGCGTGTCCTGTCAGAGAGCCGCGAGGCACATTTTCTGGTGGGTGCTGGGGAGGGCGAGAAGGGGAGAGGCGTTTCCACATCTCCTCACAGATATACAGTTACAGGCTGCTGGTGAGTGGACAGGCCGGTACATACCTTGGCTTTCATCCTTCCTTCCATCAGGACTTAACTTGCACCGAAAAGTCTTATCATACTTCTCTCAAAACATATTAATCACTGTGTGAATTCTAAAGACTCAACATGGGTTGAAAACTTGGCATCCACATGTTATTATATGTGCTTGTGGGGCTTTTACTCAAGCTGCTGAGATTGATTTACACTCTGTTGGTGGCTCCCGTACCCCAGACCTGCTGAATCCAAAACTCTGGGGGTAGGACCTACCAATAGTTATATTTAGCACCCTCTCAGGTGAGTCTTAAGCAGGGAGCCCAGATTAGTCACTGGGTCAACCTTTGGGAAAACATTGCTGAATACCCTCATAAGCGGTTCTGTAAAAAATCTTCGTGTAAAGAATTCCTTTCTCCAGCCCCCCCGCCCCGCCCCGTGCGTGTGTGAATGTGTGTTAAACATCTCATTTACCTGTGGTTCTCCTTGGTTTCATTTCTGTAAACCGCTTTTGTTAGTATGAGTAAAAGCGGAAAGACAGAGGTTCCCTGTCCTCCGAGAGCTCATCCTGCGGTTTGTGGGAGTGATACGGGCAAGTATTATCTGCGGCCAGAAAAAAACACGTATTGTCCAGCTGAGTGAGGTCACAGAGGCAAAAATGAATGCCAGAGGGCGGGAGAGGAGTGAGCTTCGGTTGTCACGGAGGGAAGCTAAATGGCTGCGATGGATAAAAATGATTTAGAGGCATTAGCCCGCCGCAAACTTTATTAAAAAGAGAAATCTGAGGACGGCTGTGCAGAGAGGCTGCTTTGTGGGGAGCCCGGCAGACAGTGAGGAGCTAAGAGCTGGGGTGCCATCCACACCCTCCCTTTACGGGGATAGAGAGGGAACAGCCGTGAACTTGAAAATGAACACTTAATTTAAGAGGTTGGAGTGGGGACATTGAGCAGCCACCGAGGCCCACAGAACAGCAGGGAGGAAACAAGGAACGAAGAATGTTTTCCCCCAGTAGATCCTTTAAAAAAAAAAAGAAGAAGAAGAAAAGAATCCTTTCAAAATGGGAATAGAGCAGCAGGGAAAGTTAGGCTGGAGGAGAGAGTGGAGGCAGTAGAGTCTATAGGATGAAAAAAAGTCACAGAGCAGCTGAGAGGGTTATTTCCATATGTTAACGATTTGTCCGTGGTATAAAACATTAAGATCGCATTCAGGGCTAGACCATGGTTATGCCTGATTTCTCATCATCCGTAGAAATTCAGGGCTAGACCACTGTCATGGCTTATTTCTAACCATGGAGAGAATGTGTCTGAAGTAAAGCAAGCAAGGGGCAGAAGCATATTTTTACAAACTGTATTTTTATTGGGACTTGGTCACTGCCGCAAGATCCATCAATGGCAACATAGATTGCTATGAAATGGTCACGGTATCCCCGAATACCTGTGAGTATATCTCCAACTTCGCTTTTGCAGTCGCACGACCCTATCAGGATTTCTTTGGCGTGTGTTTTACTTAACCGCAGTGTCTTTTTGTAGTTACCGAAGGCCAAGGAAGGACTAGGTGGCGAGCACGCTGCAACTCGGCGTTAATTGGCATTCTTTTCTATGTAGTCATCACTGAAGATTGTATTTATTAACATAATCAAATCAAAAACAGTGCGCAAGATGGATAATATATGTGGAAGAGATAAAGATGAAAATTAGCTATGGTGTTGTTACCTCGTAGGATTGCCGTGAATGCATAAGTGAACCCACGTATGCTTTAAAATGCCATTTGCTCCCACCCGAGTGCTTTATTACAAATCAAATGCATCATTGCCAATGAGTACATGACAAACTTTAAAAGTCTCATATCGGTATAGCGATTTAATTAAAAAGACGTATATAATCTAAGCATGACCTTAAAACTAGAAAAAGTAATCCTGTTTTGTGCCCTGTTTGGAATGCAGCATGTGTGCATTCTGGAGAAAGGCAGAGAGTTTAAGGATATTAGGCCGTGACCCCATGAAGAGATCTCTTTAATATTATCGCTGGGATTTTTACTTTGACAATGGTCCTGCCTCTCTTTGGGATAACAAGGGTTGTATCAGAATTGTGGAAAATGCACAAGGGTTCATAGTAGAAAATCTTTCCCTCCCTCATGTCATATGGTGATCCTTCCCATTGGACATAAAGCCAGGCCCTAGGCCGGGTTGGTTACAATAGTTTTCTTACTCATAAGGAGTACTTGGTGCAGGTCAGTCTTTGCTGCTTCTAAGTAGTTTCAATCTTCTCTCCAGTGGCCCAATGAGGAGGAGGTAGGATATGAGACACATGAACGCCTGTTGCTCTGAGACATAGGGAGGGAAGTTGGTCCCAAAGGTCTTATGCAGAATATTCTTGCTACAGTATACTAAAATTATTTTTCAGATTAATTAATAAGGAGAAAATCCTTTAAGAAGAACCCAGTCTGTTCTTCCCACATAAAATCATAAAACTCTCAATTTTGTTAAATCAACTGTAACTCACTTTGTAATCTCGAAGTCTTATTTCTGATTTTTTTTAATGGAATTCTTTTTTTAAATGACTTCTTAAAGGAGCATGCTATTTTTATGACTCACACTGCGGAACCTTTGTAAAGTGTTGAATCTCTCCTTCATTTGTGTTTTCATCTCAATTTTTAAAATAAAGATTGGGCATCGGTTTAAAGTACGGAAGCTTTTATTCTCCAACTAGGTAAATGGGCTTAGAAGCTTCTCCCTTAGGTAATAACGTAACGTGTGTTCCATTTCGATACCTCTGTCTTCCTCATGCTTACCGCCAAAGCTTCTCGTTCTGTGCGATCCCAGCCTGAAGGATGAGAAGGAAAAGAGACCACATTCTTCATGCCTGTCAGTGGCCTCCTCCAGACATCTTTTTTTTTTTTAAGCTGAAAGGTAAATAACTCTTAAATGGCTTTCTTATCTTTGTCATGGGAAAGTGAATTACTTCTAAAATGAGCATCAGCATGAAAACTATTTCCTCTGTTTCTCCCCACCCCCGACCCCAGGCCCCATCCAGAGTTTTATCCAATTGTTTGTAAATTGTCAACAACTTCGTTAATCTACTTATTTAGCCAGTAACCATCATCTGTTTCCCGATAATGATGTATTTTGCCTTAACCGTGGCTTAAATTTCAATTTGGGGCTTTTGGACTTCAATAAGACTGTCATATAGAAGAATGAAATCAACTAATTTTGGATTATTTTGAATTAAAAAACAAATGGGATGTTTTTCTAAGTGTTTTTATACAATCATAAAGTTTGCTCAGAGAATCTTCTATTTTAAGTACAAGTTTTGAGGGGGAAGAGAATTTGGAATTCATACCATGTCTATTTTCAGTGGCTATTCAAAGACTTTTTGAGATAAGGCCTTGCCCTAAATTCAAGAAATAAAGCAAAAGTTCAAAATGTTTGCTTTTATTTCGCTATAGTACTTATTTTATTTTTATTTTTATTATTTTTTATTTATTTTGTTTCATTTTACATTTTTATTTTTATTATTCTATTCCTGTAATTTTTTTATTTTTTTTTATTTTTATTTTTTAAATAATTTGTTGTCAAATTGGTTTCCATACAACACCCAGTGCTCATCTCAACAAGTGCCCTTCTCTGTGCCCATCACTCACTCCCCCCCCATTTTTTATTTTTTTTTAAATATAATTTATTGTCAAGTTACCTAACATACAGTGTATATACAGTGTGCTCTTGGTTTCAGGGGCAGATTTCCATGATTATTTTAAATGATTTTTAGTTTAGCTCTAAGCAATCTGCCACCAGTGAAAATAAAATGGTCTTACCAAGGGTGTTTCTTCTCATTTACATCTATTAAAAAGAGCAGGTGCTGGGGCACCCGGGTGGCTCAGATGGTAAAGCAACTGACTTCATCTCAGGTCATGATCTCACGGTTCATGAGTTCAAGCCCTGCGTCGGGCTCTGTGGGGACAGCTCAGAGCCTGAAGCCTGCTTCAGTTTCTGTGTCTCCTTCCCTCTCTGCCCCTTCCCCACACTCTCTCTCTCTCTCTCTCAAAAATAAATAAACATTTTTTAAAAATTAATTTAAAAAAAGCAGGTGCTTATCTCAAAAGGACCGGAATATTCCTTACATGCCATGTACAATGAGGGAAACTCTTCCTGTAGCGTGAGAAAACTTGAAAGTGTTGAGAAAGAAGCTGCTTGAGAAGTGAAATCTCTAACTGTGAGCTGAACCTTAGAACCTCAAGCCATGCCCATGGGAAAGCTGCTTTTGAGTTGAGCATATAATGGGAATCAAGCCTAATGAAGTCTAAATTGTTGGGATTGTAGCACAGCTGAAGACTACGGCTATGGATATTCTAGAAGATTGTTTTTCCTTTTTGTGAAACAAGAATAAAAATCATAAAATTCTTTGCACAAACAAATTCAAGGCCGATAATGTAGTAAGTATCTTAACTGTGAACCTTGACCAAAAATTGGTAAAATTGTTTAACATTCCTGGAAAATCTATTAATTCTCAAAATATTCTTGTTGAGATGGTTAAAATAGCCTGTATTGCTTTTGCTTTGCAGTCAGGGCACAGCTGAGATTTGGTTTTGACACAATGAAGAAGTTTGCAAGATGATAAATAGAGCCGTATATTCTCTGGATGCAACATTGCAAACTCTGCGCCAAGTTCCTTCAGAATAAAACTTTCCCATTTGGGGGTGATTGAATATTTTCTCCAGTAAAACTTTTTTGTGTACTTAAAAGGTTACATACTTTCCTTTTGTAGCAAAAACCATTGAAAAGTAAACTGAATATCCTCAGTTTGGGATAATCAAAATCTATCTGGGAGATTCATTTCTCTTTTTTTATGAGAAGATGCAACACGTCGTGGTAAAAGTCTCCTTTGCAGATCTAAATCAGTGCTGCTAAATCTTCAAAGAAAAATAGGCTTTAGAATGTAAGTTCTCTCTTTGTGTCCTTTTAAATTCTGAGAAGTAAATATATGTAAGAAGAAAGTATCGATTCTCTTTTCTAGATGTTCTAAAGTGGGAGCTGGTTAGAATTCTGACCCATTTTCATTCCGTCAGGCTTTCCAGCCTTTGTGGACACTGATATGTGATTCTGTGCAAGGCTTTCCAGCCTTTGTGGACACTGATATGTGATTAACACATATCAGCTCAGAGAAGATGAGGACAGGAGACCAGCGTTCCAGTTCAACGCTGTTTGGCCCCAGACGTGTGAGTCAACAGAACCGCTCTGGGTCTTGGTTTCGTACCTGGAAATTAAGGGTATACCCCAAAGAGATCCCAAGGCTTCCTCCAATAAGAGTTTCTCCGTTTTCAAAGCCATGTTGTCATTGCTTAAAAATGTGATCTTAGGGGGCACCTGGGTGATTCGGTCGGTTAAGCATCGGACTTTGGCTCAGGTCATGATCTCACAGTTTGTGAGTTCGAGCCCCGTATCAGGCTCTGTGGTGACAGCTCAGAGCCTGGAGCCTGCTTCAGATTCTGTGTCTCCCTCTCTCTCTGCCCCTCTCCTGCTCATGCTCTCTCTCTCTCTCTCTCAAAAATAAACAAACATTCAAAAAGTTTTTTTTAATGTGATCTTAGCATATATGCAGCAGTGGGATCTATCTATCCCCTGAACATCCCAAGCTCTCTCCTGCCTCAGGACCTGTGTGCCTGGTATCCCTTTTTCCTGCAATAACTAGCTTCTCCTCAGCCTTCATAGCTAGGCTCAGCTGTCATTTTAGAATCTTCCCTGGCTGCCTCATCTAGCATGGCCTCTGGTGTTTCTCTCTTTCTCATTACCCTATTTATCTTTACATTAGTCTTCTGATTTCATCACATTGACTTGCTTGTGAACTCATTAACTGTTTGTTCACCTTCACTGGAATATAGGCTTCTAAAAGCAAAGCATCTCCTTTCTCTGTTCACTGATTCATGTATAGAGTGTCTGGAACAGTGTTGGCATAAAGTAGGTGCTCAATAACTACTTATTGAATGCTTGTAGCTTAAGAGTCGACACTACATATATATTTTTTAAATTGCGTGTTTGGAAAAATGAAGCAAACAAAAACACTAAGACTGACTTTTGAGCCAGGCTTCACACAAGAGCAACTCACATACTTAATGGAATTCACGTATTTCTTTGGCTGCCTACTCTGGGCATTTTATATAGTCTAACCTGGTCTTTCTTCAGTGCTTAATTTGTGGTTTATTGTTTTATACCACAGAGAATTAGAAATGATATTCATATATGCGCTCAGTGCCAGTGAGTCTTCCAGGACCTCTGTCCCAGCTGCTCCCTTTCTAGCCCTGACTTGGAGAAGTTGTCATCTGGATTCGGGAGAGTCGAACCTCTCTCAGTCCTGTCTGTTCTCCTCTGCTGAGGCTCAAGCAGTCCAGCGTATGGGTGACCCCCACCCACTAGGCTAGAAATAGAAGAATTCACTCTCCTGGGTGACCTGTGGATTGGTGGGCGTGATGTTGGTGCCAAGTTGGCTGCATGAAGACAACCTGGACACTCCTTAAGGAAATGTTTTTAGTGTATACATTCTTATTATTACTTACACAACTTAATGAGGCTAGTTTGCAGGAGTGGGGGAAGAGGGGCAGGCGTTGGTGGTGGTGGTGGTGGTGGTGGTGGTGGTGGTGGTGTGTGTGTGTGTGTGTGTGTGTGTGTGTGTGTGTGTGTTTAATGAATAATGCCAGTTCGAGAAAGCAGAGCCTGCTTCCTCAAGGTAGCTCTTTTTGTTAGTTCACTAATTGACCTCTTGATGAATTAAAAGGTATAGAAATCTGTTTTTTATCAAGATTGATTATGGATCTTAAGCTTTATCTCTTTCTTTTTTTTTAATTTTTGTAATATTTATTTTTGAGAGAGAGGGAGAGAGAGAGAGAAAACCCAAGAGGGGGAGGGGCAGGGAGGAGGAGACACAGAATTTGAAGCAGGCTCCAGGCTCTGAGCTGTCAGCACAGAGCCCGATGTGAGGATCGAACCCATGAACCGTGAGATCATGACCTGAGCCAAAGTCAGATGCCTAACCGACTGAGCCACCCAGACTCCCCTATCTCTTTCAAAGACAACCAGGATTAATAGAATAGTAGAGTCAAGTCAAGTAGAGCTCTAACTTCATTTCAAAACAAAAATAATGCATGACTTCCAAAAGTAATATTTTCTAGTCTCTTCTGGAATCTGAGAGGGGAGGAGGGAAAGGAAGAGTGAGAAAGAGAGACTTAAGAAGACATTCATCACTGCTTCTGAAGCAATGATTTGGGGGTAATTTTTGGATTTTTCCTAATGGTTAGTCCTAAAAAATTTCAAATTAGCACTTAACATTTCCTTGTTATATACTGAAAACTTAAATAGATTATTTATTTGATTCCACTTTGATTATTTACTGATTTCCTGTACTAAAACAAGGAAACTATTAGGTTTAAGTTTACAAAAAAAGGAAAAAGAAATGACCCTGAAATTTATCCTCAGGTTAAAGAATCGGTATAAAGAACTCTTGCTGTACATTTTGATTTCCCAGAGTGTGAGAAAACTGTCCCTCTCCAGATGCTTGCCAAGTTCTGAGAGAACATTTAAGACTGTTTTTTGGGTAGCACAGGGAGATAGTCAGGGTCTTGTATGCGGGTGTTCCAGGTTTCAAACTGTAACAAGGGAATGGAAGAAAAGAGAGAAGCATTCCCAAATCAAACATAACTCTCAGGAAATGAGCCAGAACACCTGTGAGAGGTCAGGGGTCAGAAAATACAAATGCAGGGTTCGATATTTTGATCATGTTACCCAAAAGAAAATGGTCATAGATAGTGGGCAGAAGAAAATCTGGAATTTTATGGAGAAGTTAGGAAGGAAGGGTCCTGTCCTTCTAAAACTCCCTTTCTCTCATGACTCTATGGTGCTTCAGAAAATATTTTGTGAATCGACACTGAAACTTTCTGGTGGTCTCTTGTTGCTTAGGCATCGGATTGAGAAGTTATTTATCTCTTTTCTCTTAACTCCCAGAGGTTCATTTCTGGGAACCTTCTAAGCCGGATTCTTTGGCCAGTTCCTGCAAGGCTCGGGAGGGGGTGGGTGGTGTCCAGCAGTCAGAGATGGAGAGACATCACAGCCCTGAATCACAGCAGTTCACTTCTGTGGAGAGAAAAGTGGTTTGCAAACGTTACTTCATGGGACCTCCTAGGGAAAAAGAGGGTGTTTTTTTCCATCTCATTTCCCACTTCCAAATTCTCTGAAATGTGCTTGATTTCTGCCAGGTGTCAAATTATAACCCTCCTTGTCAACCGCAAATGACTAATGATTAGCCTAATGACTATGCAAAGTTTGAAACTCACATTTACATCGTAACTTACTGGCTACGTTGTGTTTTCATAAATTGTGAAAAAAAAATTCCTGAAAAAGCCAATAAAAACAATGTTTTAGAGTCTTCATTGCAAAGCTCGCTTGCAGTTGTTGACCCCGTAGGTGCTCAAGGAGAAACAGAATGGGAGCCGTGGCCAGCCCATCTTCAGACCCGCTCTGGCCAGCTGAGCAAATGACGCCAGTGCCCCTCTCCTGGGGAGAGTTAAGTGATGTCAGCACCGCTGGGCAGAGCAAGATTTGACCCTTAAACGGCTTCATATACAAGCAGCTGTTTTCCTCTTTCCTCCATTCCCTGAAGGAAGCAGGAGGGCTGAAATATCTGATACTCTTTTTTCTTTAATCCGCCTAGATAAAGCATATTTCGTGGAATGATGACCACTTTGCTCACTGTCCTTTTGCTGTTAGGCAGTTATGCTCAAAAAGCCTGTGCTTAATTTTCTTTTCGTTATAATCTGTGTAAAAAGGGAGCGAGGTCTCATCGAGGTTTCTCCATATTTACGCCGGGCCCCCGATGTGTGCCTTGAGAGCTCATAAAAACAAATCTGCCTCTCAGCCGGGCAGTCGGTAATGGGATCTGGAGCCTCTCTCCGCGAGGTCACCTGTTTAAATAGAGACTCCCGCGGTGCTGCCTGAAAGGTGTTTCCATGTGAGGGCCTCGAGCTAGCTCAGTGTCTTTAGGAAGTGAGCTTCCGTCGCTGGTCCGGCGTTGGCTGTCCAAAAGAGTCTTCCGGTTGCCGGTTTCCACTACAGCCAACGATGAGAAATCTGGAGACCCCAGGCAGATCCAGACTCCAGGCATAAGATGAAGCACCCTTTAGACTTTAGGTACGAAGACTTGCCTTCAAAATTAAAATAGAGCGGTATTCCGCGTGGCTGTTAGGGTGCATTGTAGAGTTATCCAACAGCGGCACATTCAACAAGGTCCCGTGGAAACGAGAGAGCTGTAAAAGTCACCATGGGAAAAGATGCCAGGAGTCGTTCATAGGAATTAAATGTCCTTTTGCACGAGCAGCCGGCTTCCTTGGACAGCACAGTCGTTGAGCCTACTCCAAATTACACACACACACACACACACACACACACACACACACACACACAATAAGCCAAATATTTGTGACTCTCATTTATTCTTTCCATCCGAGTTCATATTTTCTGTGTGCCCAGCTTCCAGGCTCCACAGATCTGTTCCCTTCCTGTCCCTCCACCTCACAATGAAGCCCAGTTCCTGCCTCCTTCAGATTCTAGCTGAATCCACTCAGTGAACAGCTCTGCGCGCCCGCCTCTGTGGTATCGGCAGTGTGCCAGGGCGTGGGGATCCCGGGGCTTCCACATGTCGGTCACCTTCCATGTCTATCTGCCACAGCCCTACCTAGCTGCAGATCTCTCCAAAGCGATGCCAGTGCCCCTCTCATCACTGGCCTCTCCCAATTGAAGAAAGGGGGTGGTACCTTGGCTTCAGCATTTCAGCGAAGTTGTCCACCCCAGTGCCCACTACCAGAAGGAGCAATCTCCAAAATCCGCAGGCCCCACCCCCCCCATTTCTTACAAACCATGTCTGAACAACCAGGACTCAAGCCTTCACTTGAGATCCAGATCAGGACTGGCCTGACTGCTTTAGAATCAAAGAATGAAGTCAGGGTAGAAACAATATACAGAAGGACAGCTCAAGAGAGGGAGAGCAAACAAAACCGGCAGTTCCTGGTTAGGGTCATAAAGCTCCTACTTCCTTTACAGACCAACAATAAACAGAGTCAGTCACCAATCAGTAAACATTCCTCACCACATGAGGGAAGATTTGTGTTCAAAGACAGCAGATTGGATGCCGATTTCCCCACCCTGCCTTTTCCTTCCCCCAACTTAATAGGGATCCTAAAGAAACAGCTTTCTTTGTAAGGTTAACCAAGGGTTCTCAACGTTGGCTCTGTTGACACTTGGGTTGGTTAATTCTTTGTTATGGGGAGGGGGGGAGTCTGTCCTGAGCATTGTAGAATGTTTAGTACCCAATAGCCTCTACTCACTAGTTGCCAGTAGCATCTTCCTCCCAGTATGACAACTAAAAATGTCTTCCGACATCACCCAATATTCTTTGGGGGGCAGAAGTCACTCTCCACTCCCATTGAGAACCACTGGGTTAAACAAAAGAACAAATCCATTGGTCTCATGTCTAATAGGCATAAATAGTGGTATGTCACATGTAATGTCACACATGCCAGTGTCGTATACAAATCTCACCTATACCAATGAGGCACCAGAAGACCCACTACTGTGTTCGGGAGCTGCTGTGCAGATTGGGAGATGTATGAACGTGTCAGAATCACCCGGAGGGCTGGTTAAAACACAGATGGCTACGCCTCACCCCACAGTTCCTGATTCAACCAGTCTGGGTGGGAGCTGATAATTGGCATCTCTGACAAGGGGATGCTGATTCCTGCAGTGGTTCCTGAAAACCGCTGGGCTGGACCTTTCTGGATTGGCACTTGACCTACCAGTGGTGAGGCAGTCACAGATGAGGAAGCTGTCTTGTTTTAAGTCTTCTCTGCGTCTGTGTCTTCCTCTCCATACCCACCGCCCAGTGTCATTTGGCCTCTTTTTCCCAGGACCTCCTTGAGAGCACGTCCTCCTTTGACTGTTCCTGGAAAATGTTCCAAACTTTTCCCAACCGTTCGGCACCACTAGAATTTTCTGTCTGGTTGTTTGCTCCTCGGGTTCATTTCCTGCTCCTGAATTAACGCATGCCTAAATGTCAGGAAATACTAATGGGCACCCAGCTTCTGGGTGCTTGTTAATCCTCCTCAGATTTCACAAAGCAAACTACCAAACTGTGGCATACCAAAGAGGCGGCTTGCTCAGCAGGGAAGAACGTATTTTATCACTGACATTGTTCATAGTTGCCGGGGCATGGTGATATAAAAATTATGTCAAAGTTTATTATTTTTAAAAAGTACTGTACAGACAATGTGCTCCCCTATCGTCTGCCGCTCGGGCAAACTGCTACCATTACTCCCCCTTAGTAGTTTCCAGGGATGGCAAATTTTCCCCTCCTTGCACCATGCCCGAGAAAAGACACCATTTATTCTCCTACACTGCGGTTTTCTGTACACTGTAGGTATCTTAGGAAGTGCTTGACTGAACTCCGTGACCATCTATGGCTCCCCTTTGTGGATGAGATTGAGTCCAGGCTCCTTTGCACGATGTAAGAAGTCTTACTCAGAGGACCCCAACCTACCTTTTTCAGAATCTGCTATATATGCTGACTTTGATGCAAATACATTCTTTTTTTTTTTAATGTTTATTTATTTTTGAGAGAGAGACAGACAGACAGACAGACAGAGCATGAGCGGGGGAGGGGCCCAGACAGAGAGAGATACACAGAATCTGAAACAGGCTCCACTCGGGGCTCGAACTCGGGAACGATGAGATCATGACGGGAGCCAAAGTTGGACGCTTAACTGACTGAGCCACCCAGGCACCCCGATGCAAATACATTCTACCTGCATCAGATTATTTCCCAAACATGACCTGTAACTACACCTAATTGTGACAATAGTAATAAAAATTATTAACAACTCTCTTCGACATTTACTGTGTGCGGTGTATAATTCTTGGCCATGTTGTCTATTTTAATCTTTCCAAATCCCACAAAAGAAGCACTATTATCCCTATTTGACAGATAAAGAACTTGGAACTTAGGGGAAGAAAGGAGTTAAGGAAAGAGCCAGGATTTGAACCCAGGCAGTCTGACTCTTGACATTGGACATGTCCGGATTGGTACCTGACCTACCAGCAGAGGATAGCTATAGATGGGAAGGCTGAATTGTGTTAACCCTTATTTCTTCCGTCTTTAATTTTCTGTGTTAAGTAGGGTAGACATTATTTATATTTGTAATGATTACTTTCTCCCAGCTTCTCCTTGGCAGGACTCTCTCATCTTTCAAGACTCAACTCAAACATAGCTTCTTCTGTGAATACTCTTCTACATCTGTAGATGGAAAGACAATGAAACTATGCATACGTGTGTGTGCGTGCATGCACACATGTGCGTGGGCCACATGCGTGTGTGTGTCTATAATGTATATATGTGTTTCAAATCATAATATCATTAGATTTTTATCGTCTCTTCTGTCAAAATATGAGATCATGTCACATTTATATTTGTACTCAGAGCATATCGCACAGTGCCTGGTACCCAAGAGATATTATCTAAGTGTTAACTGAAAGAACAAGTAAATAAAGGACCGATATATCCCAACTTTAAATATTGCTTTAAATGTACACAGGCCACATCAGTCTACCAGTTGTCAAACCTGAGTTGAAATGAACACTTCAACATATACTTCTGGTTTCTATCATTTAAAAGATTTTCACCCTACCTACTTTTGTAAAAAAGAAAGAAAAAAAGTAGACAATATATGAACTGTGCTCTCTAATCCAAGTGGAACAAAAGCACTAGATGCATAATACAGCAGTGTTTGTTGGAGAGTCTCAGAGGACACCTAAGGCCTCTGAAAAATAGGGTGTTGGCTGATGAAAGTCCCAGGGATCAGACCATTAAAAAGCTGTGGCATTTGTCACTGGTCCAACAGAACCAAGTGTAGCCACGCCGGAGCAGCCACAGCCATCAAAGTGCATTTCCCCCTATAACCAGTTATTCAGTGGAGTAACGGTGTGTTTGCATGTCCGATAAGTGGAGGAGGAACTTCCCAGGAGCAAGATGGCGCTTCTGTGCTGAGAAGTGTTCAATCTGCTGTGAAACGTTTACTTGAGGGCGCCTGGGTGGCTCCTTCAGTTAAGTGTCCAACTTCGACTTGGGCTCAGGTCATGATCTCACAGTTCGTTGAGTTTGAGCCCCGCATCGGTCTCTGCGGTGAGGGCGCGCGGAGACTGCTTCAGATCCTATCTCTCTCTCTCCCTCTCATTTTCTCTCTCTCCCTCTCAAAAATAAATAAACATGTAAAAAAATGCTTTACTGGAGTACAGCATTGACTCGGACAGCTTTGCAGATTTTGCAACTTTAGCGTGGTCCTTGGGAGATTTTAATGGAAGCAGAACCCTGCCAAAACATTTATCTGGACTGTGATTTGTATCTTATCATTATAGTTTTCAGACGAATAATTTAATTATGCTATTTCCCCTTGAACAATTGTTGTTTTGGTTGTAGCGCCAAATTCTTTTGTAATATTCTATTTTATTTTGGCTACCAAGACAGTCTTATTAGTATAAGCACTTTGCTGCACTTCCGGTTTTCAAAAGAAGAATGTCACAATTTATTACCGGGGATATATGTTCTAATGGATTTACAATTTTCCTTTTCGGTGCATGGAAGCAATTTGATCTCATTTCATGTTTATGATATTCATTATATTCAAATTCAGTATATTTGCTTTCCATGTAAAATTTTAGCAGTGTTTCCTGTATGGTTTTTTAATATACATATTTAAAGCTGAGTATGGTTAGCTGTGTGTTTGTCTTGGAAATATTAGAGCAACAATTTTCTTATCCAGAGTTTCATGTATTATGCTAACACATGATGGTAGACTCCTAAAGGATACTATGATCATACGCTAAACACATAAACCAAAAAGCCATAGGAATTTGTAGGTTTCTGTGAAGGTATACTTCCATTTGTCTAAGTTTTTATACTCTTGTGAAAATTACATTTTTCATGTAATATATGAATTCTTAGCACTCTAAGTGAGTCCAGTTCAGTTACATAATGCTAGAAACTCTAATTGTACTTTCAGCTGTTACAGCTACATAATGCACAGGAATTACATTGACATTTTAATATGCTGTCACTTTAAGATACACCATGAAGTGTGAACAGACCACAGGGCACTTGAAGCAGGTGTGTCTAATTGTTAGGGGTGGGGTTTTTTTGTTTCTTTTTTTGTTTCTTTCTTTTTTTTTTTTTTTTTTTTTTGAAATACCAATGGTATAGTTAAGAAAAGGTGTAGAATCTGGAAAGAGTGTTTCAATGCTGAAACAAACTAACCAGGTTCACTTTTGCTGGCTGGGTAGAAACAGATTGGACTTTATCAGTGTTTTTATTATTGTTCTGGGTGTAGGTGATTTGGATTGGTAGGTCCTTCCTTCTCATGCAGTGCATGAAAGGATACATAGCATGCTCGTTTGGATAGCAGTGACTGTGTTTCCAGTACTTTTTGGCTTTGAGTTAAGGTCTGCAACTGCAAAAATAATCATAAGTTTCGAGGGAGGTAGATCTATTTTATTATCTAAAAAATATGTAACTGTTTTCACTACCTCTTCCAAATGTTTAATATGCTTGGTATCCTTCCAGAGTACCGTGTTCATTATTTGGGAATTAGGGAAACCTTCTTAAAGTAGCTGATCTATCCCAGGAAAAGACTTTGTTTTTGGACGTGGTCACCAGCTTGGCAAGCAAGCAGACTAGTATATATAAAGCAACCCGTCGTAGGGTTTCAGGGATTAGCAACTCAGAGAAGACTCTTAGCTGCTCATTTGGAGAACACACATTAAAATGTAAGTCTCTTTTTTTTTATAGGAGACACAACATTTTGAATACAAGATATTGTGCCATTGAGAGTAATAATTTCCGTAGTTTTTCTAGTCTCCATTTTTTTCCTAGTTTGTCCATTTATTTTATAATCAGCCACATTCAACTGATTAATTGTCCTGACACCCAGGTACGGTATTTTGTTACTCAGAATATTATACTTTTCATAAAACATAGCCTGCCTTATTCCAAGATAACAGGTGTCCCTGCTCCTTAAAAAGACACGGGTTAGAGCTATCCGAATATTCCAAGGTAACTTGCCTTTCTGCATTCTAAAACTTTTGCTGCTTGACTATAGAAACGCATGGGTATCAACTTGTTAATCAGGCTGTAGTTAAGGTAAAAGGAATTCTGATCAAGTTTGTTCAGAATTGTCTCCAGCTGTGCCGGTTTCCGTCCTTGGTTGAACAGAAGCTGACCAAACTCTGCCTTAATTGCTTGCCTCTTTTTCTTCAGCCACTGAAATTAGGTGTGATTGGGCCCTAACAAATCATGTGACACATATGGCTCCCAGGTTATCTTACATACTTTATTTTGTGCATAGAAAAGTCTAAGTTTAATAAACTATTAATGGCTCCAACATCCGCTAGCTCGTTCACGATGAGAATATTTTCCTTTAAAGAGAGACACCAAGCAATCCCTGCACGGAGCAGATGTGTATCTTGTCTCTTATTCGAAGAGGGCCGTGGAATGCCGTAATCTTTAGTCACTGTTTCCACCACTAACATTTTTAGTAGGGGGAAAGAATAGGGAGGAAACAAGATTCTCTGACACCTGCCATGGTCCCTGTATTATGCATTAAGTCTGAATTTCTAGTAGTGAATGAAGGAGTCCCATGGAGCATAATCAAGACCAAAATACTGCTTCCTAAAGAGACGCAGAATCCCTGCTCCTTTTTTGGCTGAATGGTGCTAAAATCCATTCAGAGACGTTAGTAGGCTTTTGTGCCCTATACTATGGCTCTGTTAGATGCCTGGAGAGTGCAGGTCATATGGAGAAAATAATATGTTATAACAAAGCAACGCACTGTCAGTCAATTTTCCAGGGTGGCTGCAAGGTACCCTGGTGAACATCATTTTTGAGGGATTGGGGGGTGGGGGATAGTCAAATCTGAGTTCTGACTAAGTAGCTCTCTGTGATTATAAGCGTTTTTCTTAACAGAGACTGCAGGCAGGACCTTTCTTTCAAATTCTTCTATTGCTTTCTGGAGCCAGCAAGCTAAAGTGTGGAAAGAATTTCAGGGTTTGAGCAAGACAGGCCTGGGTTTGAATCTTGGCTCCATGACTCAGTAACAGCGTGACTTGACCAATTACTTAACTGATCCACTTCTTTCTAATCTATAAAGTAGAGGTCGTAATACCCAACTAAGGAGACAGTTGTATTAGATGCTATCATATATGTAACATGCCGTGCTACTTCTGGCAAAGAGTCATCCCTTGGTAGCAATCACTACTTCTCTTGAATATGGGTTGGTGTGATCAGAAGCACTCATGAATATCTTGTTTTCTTTCTGAGCCACAGAGTCAGGATAACGCCTGTTTGGATAAAAGTTTAGGCTCCTTTCCCATCTTCGGGGCTCTCAGGATAAAGCCACAGTCCTTAGCTCTCACAGGGCTGTCGCATCTGGCCCCCTGTGTGCTCTATCCTCTTCTTCTCCTATTGTTCTCCCTCCTGAATTCTGTGCCGCAGACACCACTCTCTTGTTTCCTTCTGCCTTTGCCCATGCTGGTTCTTCTGTCTCAAACAGTCTCTCTCCATCTCATTCTTTCCCCTCTTCCCCTGGGATAATTCCTCATTCTTTAGGTTTTGTTTATCCATAACTTCCCTGGAAGGCCTTCTCCCCTTCTTATGTTAGGGTCAGGTACCCAGCTGCTACTGTGCACCCTCCACTAACTTTCCCTGATCACAGTACTTCACGCACAAAGTATTGCTAATTACCTGTTTACTTACCTGTATCCACACGAGACTGAAACTTCTGTGGCTGTAAGAGCCATCGGTCATTAACTTGATCCCCAAAGACCGGCCACGTAGCTAGAGAACAATAAAGATTTGGACTAATTGGTAGTTTAATTACTTAAACAGTGAAGTAAGAAGTAACTGAAAGTAAGTAAAGTAAGTTACACTTTTTAAAAAGTCTAAGCCCTTGATTCTGAGATATTAACTGAACATGATAGTAGATCCTGATTACATGTCTGGCATGCATTTTAGTGGGAAATAAGCTCTGGATAACTGACTTTTAAGATCCAGCAGAGATCTGGATTCCCCCAAATAAGTAGCATAGACCAAAGCTTTGTAAATGCCATTTCTACCTTATTTCACTTTGTATCACTTAGAATTATTAGCTGAGTTTCTGTACGTGATAGGCAGTCCAGAAACTTTATTTCACTGGACCCATATGAGAAGAACCAAATTCTTATTTCTCCTTTTAGAATGATCTTTGGTAGGGGACACCTGGGTGGCTTAGTTGGTTAAGTGTCTGACTTTGGCTCAGGTCATGATCTCGTGATTCATGAGTTTGAGCCACACGTCGGGCTCTGTGCTGACAACTTGGAGCCTGGAGCCTGCTTCAGATTCCATCTCCCTCTCTCTCTGCCCCTCCTCCTCCTCCTCTCTCTCTCTCTCTCTCTCTGTGTCTCTCTCTCTCTTCCCCCCTCTCAAAAATAAATAAACATTAAAAAAGCAAAAAAAATAGTATTGGTAAAATAATTGATGTCAACTGGACCAATTGTTTTGAATTATTCTCAATTTAGTAGTGATAGTTTTTGCTTATAATGAAATGTAAATATATAAGCCCTTTTCATCACTATTGCTTTAATATCCGGTTTCTTGAATCATGGTGTCACATTTGAATTACACATTTCAAAAATGTGTAATTCATCCCCCTGCTGTCCAAAAGAGCCATGCTCTAAAAATAAAAGCACTCATTATGTCTGTCAGTGTCTCATAAATGTATTCCGCATGGTCCTCTCCATATCAGATGAAAGGGGAACAAATACACATGAGCAGATGAAGACAGGGAAGGAATAAAAGCACTCATTATGTCTGTCAGTGTCTCATAAATGTATTCCGCATGGTCCTCTCCATATCAGATGAAAGGGGAACAAATACACATGAGCAGATGAAGACAGGGAAGGAATAAGAGAACTATCTCGCGATGTACCTGAGTAGTCCAAAGCAAACTCAAATTCTTGTATTTTATCTTTGAAATTTTATTTTTTATTTTATTTTTATTTTTTTAATGTATTTTAATCTTACATTACACTTCATACTTTATCAATTTTGGTATTTACCCCAAATCTTAGAATAAATTAGAAGCTCCAAGATTATTCACCATGTTAATTTTACAACTTTGGAAATTCCCTGTCTTTCTTAGTTAGAAAAGCACAAAATTAAGAGAATAGTCTAGGCCCGAACTAACAGCAAGAGAGACGAAAAGTCAAAATTCGATCAGATTACAAGAAGGCCATTCAAAACCCAAACTTAAACAAAACCAGAGTGGGTTTGAGCACATGACGTTCCAGACAGCCTGATTCAATTCAATTTCACAACTGTTTATTGGTCTCTTAATATGTGAAAATGAAATGAGGTTTCACTTGAACCGACCATGCCCTAATCAAGGATTAAGGAAGAAGCCATTACCAACATAAGAAATGTAATTTGAAATATACCACTGATTTCTTGAGCAAAAGACTGATGTTGATTCCATTCACAGGTATCTTTTATAAGAAAGAGAAATCTGTTGACTATTTGGGAATAAGAATAGCTTTACTGCATTTCTACCAAGAGTAGATGAGACCCTGTTCTGGGCCAAGTTCTGCTTTGGGGAATTGCATTCCATAAACCTAAATACCGCTAGGAGTTCCCTGGAGATTCTGCATCCTCCCTCTCGTTCTGTCCCCGATGCAGAGTGCTGCTGACAGCTGTTGGACAGCCAAGGCAATTCACCTCCAGAGTTGCATAATTTGGAAAGTGCTTTGGGATCCATTTGGTTGAAAGGTTGTTAATTATGATGATTTATGACACTGGAAACGAATCTGGGCCTTGACAGTATGGAGAATATGCCTAATTCCTTTGCTTGTCCCACTGGAAAGTCCCTAAATACAGGGGGGAAATTTCTAATCTTATTGTGCCTTATGAATAGGGTCCACAGTTGTGTAAAACAGAATATTATTGACCCTTTGAGGTAAGGTGATAACTTAAAAAGGGGAACATCTGGGAATTGATGGATAATATTTAGCAGTGCTTTATGATTATTTCAATTCATGGTGTTTTTGTCTACATGGTTTTCTCTACCTAGTCATCAAATTAGACACCCTGACTCTTCCCTCTCTCTCACAGCACATAGCCTTGATCATCATACCCTTTAGTGTCTACCTTGGAAATGTCTCTTAAATCTGTTTTCCTGTCTCCACTATCCTTGCCCCAATTCAGCCTTTATCACCAATTCCCAAGGGCCTGCCTTCCACTCTTGGTCCCCATTCAAACCTAACTGTCTGCTGCTCCTAGTGTTGTCTTCCTGAAACAATAAATAAAACTAATCAAAAATGTGGGTGTGTCCCTCACCTCCATGCCTGAAAATGTCCTATAAAAATCATCAACCTCCTTTGCAAAGCCACAGACAGGTCTTCTTTTGGCTCCAGTCTTTTCCACTTCATAGACGTTTACCCTTGTGCCTCCTCTGCTACCACCACAGTGACCTTCTCACCTTTTCTTCAAACATCCCATGCTCTTCTCAAATTCTGTGAGCCTTTGAACAGAGAAATCCACCTCCCGGAGGGTCCTCTCTTACCTTCTTTGCCTGGCAAACATCTACTCATCTTTCAATTCTTTTGAAATGTCACCTCCTATGCCCAGTTCTCCCAGGCAGAGTCAGGTGATAGTGGCATTTATCACAGTGTGTGACATTCTTCTGTTTTCATATCTATTTCGCCTACTAGATTGTAATTTACAAAGATAGGGACTAAGCCTTATTCATTTTAGTCTCCCCAGTAGACAAAGTAAGTACCAATAAGTGAACGAATGAATGGTAAGGCCAATAACTACCAAATAACCTGGGTTTAGGTTGCGGACATTATAAAAAGTGTAGCAATCTAATGATGGCTGGATATTTTAATGGAATTATCACATTCATCTAAAAAAATTCTAAACATCTATTTATTTATCCATGCATCTGTCCATTCACTCACTTCCAGTGTTAAGGTATACAAATCTAAATTCTTTAATCAGAATTCTTGTGCACTGTTGGTAGGAATGGTAAAATTAAAGCCACTATGGAAAACAGTATGGGGGCTCCTCCGAAAGATTAAAAAAAGAACTACTATATGATCTACCAATCCCGTTTATATATTTGAAAAAATTGAAATCAGGATCTCAAAGAGATATCAGCACTCCCATGTTCATTGCAACAATAGCGAAGATATGCAACAACCCAAGTGACCGTAAACAGATGAATGGATAAAGAAAATGTGTTATATGTATATATAACAGAATAGAATATTCAACATCAAAAAAGAAGGCAGCCCTGCCATTTACAGCAACATGGATGAACCTGAACGATATTATGCTAAGTGAAACAAGCCAGTCACAGAAGGATAAATACTGCATGATTCCATTTATAGGAGGTAGCTAAAACAGCTAAAATAGTCAAATTCATAGCAGAGACTGTAATAGCGATTGCCAAGGGTGAGGGGCTGAAAGAAATGGGAGGTTTTGTTCAACAGACATAAAGCTTCCGTTACACCTGATGAATTACAGCTGGAGAGCTGCTATATAACACGGTGCCTGCAGTTAATAGTATCGTATTGTGCATTTCAGACATTGTCAGGTGGGCAAATTTCATATTCAGTGTTCCTACCTTAAAAAAAAAACAAAAACAAAAGGACACAAGTGAACTCTAGAAAGTGTTGAGATTTGTCTGTTACCTTGGTTGTGCTGATGGTATCATGGGTTTACATATGTCCAAACTCATCAAATTGTACACGTTAAATATGTACAACTCTTTGTATACAAATTATACCTCAGTAAAATTGTTTCTAAAAAACTCTTGAAGACAGATATATCATAATTCAGAAATTTTTGTATGTTATAATAAGTAATATGGTGCACCATGTGTATGACAAAGACCTCAGTATAGTCTGGGACTGCATTCCATAATCAAATGTAGTAATTGTTCAACTAAACGTATACACATTCACCCAAAATGTAATGAAAACTACAGATAGCTTCGTGCTTTTCAGAGAAGACTTTCCCGCCAAATCAGTTTGCCGCAAACTTCAGGGAAAATCATGGTTTTGAGATGTTTGGAGCATTTGGATTTGGGACCTGTGGAAAGGGATTAGGGCCTGTAGATGCATTAGCCTATTTGTTTATTGTTAATCTCTCTCCCTAGAATGTAAACTCATTGGGGCCACAGACTTTCTCTTGCTCACTCCTGTATCGCTAGCATTAGAACTGCATCTGGCATTGACCATGTACTCCATAGTTGAGTTGTTGCGTGAGTGAAGGGATGGATAGATGGATACATTAATTAAACAAAGCTTGACTTTCCATGGAGATGATCTGAATAACAAAGACTATTACGTGTTTCTAAGCATTTTTTTTTCATAGACTTTCAGTTCTTTTTTTTTAATTTTAATGTTTATTTATTTTTGAGAGAGAGAGGGAAAGACAGAGTGCGAATAGGGGAGGGGCAGAGAGAGAGGGAGACACAGAATCTGAAGCAGACTCCAGGCTCTGAGTTGTCAGCACAGAGCCCGATGCGGGGCTCGAACTCGAGAACAGCAAGATCACGCCCTGAGCCAAAGTCAGATGCTTAACCGACTGAGCCCCCCAGGCGCCCCCATAGACTTTAAGTTCTTTTTTTTTAATTTATTTTTTAATGTTTTTATTTATTTTTGAGAGACATAGAGACAGAGTGTGAGCAGAGGAAGGGCAGAGAGAGAGGGAGACACAGAATCCTAAGCAGGCTCCAGGCTCTGAGCCATCAGCACAGAGCCCGACGCGGGGCTCGAAAGACTTTAAGTTCCTATGGGTCAGGGTACTTTGATCACGTTGTGCTCTCCGATGCTTTGTATGGAGTTAGCGTTATCCACATACAAGGAATTACAAATTCCTTTCACAACTAGAAAGTAGTAGTTTGTATTTTTTTGAGAAAATGTAAATTCCTTCTAGGACATTGCAAAGCAGAGTCATGTGGTCTAGGGGTTGAAAAGTAAACACGACCAGTCACTCTTCACTGGAGCCCTGGGTATAAAGAAGCAAATAAATATTCTAATCACCATGTTTTAGAAATATATTGCCTTACACTCCAGTTTACTATCCATGTCCAGTGCTGAACTATAAACTTTTATTTCCCTCAAACAAACCCCCAAACATTTATCACATTAAAAATGAATCATCTGTTATGCTCCAACCATAAACTGAATAATAAACAGAGGCAGGAATTATGATCTCTGGAAAACTGGAGAAGCGCCGGTGTGCGATCACAATATTCCGCCCCATAAATCTTCAAATCCATATTTACATTGAATTCCCAGACTCGCCTGTCAAGAGAATGTCTAAAATCACAGCTAATTGTTTTACAAGAATAGGTGAAAGCCAATAGCAAGCCCTATTTCCTTAAGGAGGAGTTTGAAGCAAATATGAAAATTTGGCCACCAATTGGAATATGTTCTTCTATTGAAGTTTTATTTAAAATAGTTCGGTGTGAGGCTCTTTCAAATGTGGAAAAGTTCTCTGCATTCCTGAAAATCCCAGTGCCTCGTATATGGCTTGGCACCTTTTAGACTTCTGCTGTGCGCAAGCAAGAACATTTTCAGACTATGGTTTGACTTATGGCATATCTAAGTCCATGTCGTAGGTGCCTGGAATATAATCTCTGTTATATTTTAAAACGAACCTCAAGGATAGAAGGTGTGTGTCTGTGCTCATGAAACTAGCATTTGATCTTTGCATTCTTCTATGTGGTTTTTTTTCATGCATTCTGACAATGATACATAGTTCTTCTCAGAAAGCCATCCATCTCTGTGTTGCTATTCTGAGCAATTAGGATGGTCTTATTTTAAAATTAATAAAAAGCAAATCCACGCTTGATTCTCTGGGAGGTGTGGATTTTTCCAGGGTCAGTTTTAGTTACATTGTTAGCCTGTCTGACACGTATATGCCCCGGGAAAGGTGGAGAGGGTACTTTGCAGGCTGGCTTTCTACAACGTTACATGATTGCAATAGGTCAAATCTGACATGGCGTTGAAAGAAAGTTCCTTTGGCAGATAATGAATGAAATGCAGCACAAAGCATGCCATCACCTAATAAAAACATCAGCTTGTGAGAAATGTTTACTGCCCTTTTCAAAAACTTCCCCTTGGATTTGGGCATATGGAATATTACATTTCATGTGCGACTCTGGCTTCCCATGCCGCCTTTGAGTACTTGCTGTGTCCCAGCTAAAGAGGAGATTCTGTAAGGAAACTATTAGCCGTTGGCCAGTCTCACAGGCTCATGATTCAAAATGACCAACATTCATTAAACTTTATTACTGAGCTGCATGAAGTTTCTTTGGATTAGGAGGCGGCGTGACCCTGTGTCCAGATTTTTGAATGGTGCTGAAGCTTTTCATTAACCTGGAAGCCTTCTATTTACATGGTTCACAGCCTGGTCTCAGCTCACTTGGAGGTAACAAAGGGTGTCGGGACAGAAGGGCAGTGGGGGTCCCGCTCCTGGAAGGCTTCCATCTGACTCTGATCAGGTCAACGTTTTAACTCCTGCCTCATTAGGTAAAATAAAATGGAAATGATGGCGTACCCGGGGATCATATTTCAGATTTGGCTTTGTCTCTTCCAAACACCTTCTCTGGGCAGCACAGTTTAATGTGATTCGTCTGCTGGTTCTCGCCTTGTACGCTTGCCGGCATTACTGGTACCCGCCTGTACCCGGCTCCTAGCAAGGGTGCTTGGAAGGGAAGAGTGAGACACGCTGTGCCCGCATATTATCTGGAGCAGGAGCAATTCTCCTTGACAGAAAACTTGTCAGAAGGAAGAAAACACTTTTACTTCTCAATCGAAGGGGAGTTATAAATTAGAAAGAATGTGTTCCTAAGGCAGGAAAAGAAAATGAACGCTGGGTGAATTGTTACTAACCTGTTTAATGCCGGATTGGGATGCTAATATTTAAATGAGATGCTTTTGAAATAACTAGACTTCTTTAGTAAATGTAAAGCTTCAAAATCTGTAGTCTTGCCCAACTATATGGGCAAGTTGGTATAAATACAACATCTCCTATGTAGTATTTTTATCAAAAATGCTCATGTTTAACCTAAAACAACTGTAAGGAACCTCAATCAGTCATTCGAATTGTGGGACATTCTACAAACAACCGTGTCTCTGTACTTCAAAAAGGTTAGTGTCTTGAAAGAACAAATCAAAAGTCAGGGAACTCTCTTAGATTAAGGGATGCTGAAGAGATGTGACAATTGAATATAATTATGTGGTAGTGTTTGCAACAGACAAATGATAAAGAATGTTACTGTGACAATTAGAGAAATATGAATGTGGACCGAACATTAGATAATATTATTTTACTGATGCTAAATTTTGTGAGTGAAATGATGGCACTTTGTTAAGAATGGCCTTGTTCTCAGGAGATATTCTGAAATATTTAGGAATGAAATGTCATTATGTCTTCCACTTAATATCAAGTGACTCAGCAAAATATTAACGTTTTATATCTATTGACATACAGAGTGAGGGGTGAGGAAAATTGTGTGGCAAGATGTTAAAAACTGATGACTTGAGATGAGTTCTACAAATGAGATTTATAATTATTTACCTTGTTGTACTGTTTTAATAATTAAATAAAAATTAGGGCACCTGGGTGGCACAGTCGGTTAAGCATCCGACTTCAGCTCAGGTCATGATCTCACAGTTCGTGGGTTCAAGCCCTGCATCAGGCTCTGTGCTGACAGCTCAGAGCCTGGAGCCTGCTTCAGATTCTGTGGCTCCGTCTCTCTCTGCCCCTCCCCTGCTCCTGCTCTGTCTCTCTCTGCCTCTCAATAATAAATAAACATTAAAAAAAATTATAAAAAAATAAATAAATATTGCATAGGCTAGGCGAAGAGCACGCTGGTTGGCAGTGAGCATTCTCTGCTGCTGCTGTTGCTCGGGGTAACAGTAAAGTCCACAGCCCCGCCCTCTGGAGGGCAGCCACGGAGTTTCCATCACGGAATAGACTAGCCGATTAGGCTTCTCACACTGAATTGACAGCTATTGTGAATGTCATTCCTTGACACATGAAGTTTTTAACCAAGGATTTCTTTATAATGTTAGCCAGGCTCCAACCCACACGATGCCTAACATGTCCCCTAACAATGTCTTTCCTTATAATATCCATGGCTGGCTCCCAGAGAATAATGGCCCCGGGTGGCCTCGTCTCCTAGCCCCACATCTTCCTCCCTCCCCCAGCCCAGGTTTCTGTTTCTGCTTCTGCAGCCTCAGGATGGGAGGGCTGTGTGGGTGCACCCCTTGGTAAGCCATGCTTTTCTACCCTGTTTTCAAACCGTTCCTACTTCATACTTTTCCTATTTATACCAAGGATTGTGATTCTGCTCCCCATTTTATGCCACCTTCCCACGGAGGCTTCTTTTTCCTTTATTGGTGCCAAACTAAGTTAGGGATTGCAGTTAGCTGTAATAGTGAGTCCTCTTTCCCAAATAAGGCAGGAGGATAGTCGCACCTGGGACCTCAGCTCCTTCTGTCTTCTGACTTCTCTATTCCTTGTCTGTGCCTCTCGTCCGTTTACAGTCACTTGGCAGTGCGGAATGGCTACCAGAACTCCACCTCTGCATCCAGCTTCCAGGCAAAAAGAGCATGCTTCCCAGCTGAGTCAGTCACCTTAAAGTAGTCTCCTGGGAGCCTCACCTAATCATTTCTGCCAGCACCTCACCAGGTAGCATGGAAGGTTGACGAATGCTGTCTTTCCCCAGGGCGCTTTGTTGCTCCAAATGTATCAGGGAATTTATTAGGAAGGAGAGGAGAGAGAACACCCACTAACAACAGACAGCGCCGTAGCAATCTGGTGCCACAGCATCTGTTAGTATATCTTTGGGTCATATATTTGAATCTATAGACTCTGGGATGAGGGGGGAATGCATAAAATATAGGATATGCCTCCTGTGCTGCCTAATCCCCTACGAGCTTACAGTTTATTGAAGGAGGCAAAATATGTGGGAAAATTAGAAGAAATTTGGTGCTAACCTACATGGAACTCAGAGAAAAACATAGAATCTAAGTCTTCAGGCAAGGTGCTTGGCTTTGCATAAGTTTTAGATGACAGATATGGTAAGAGAACTTTCCAAGGAGAAGAAAGAGCACAGCTAAATCCCAGAGGAAGAAATGAGTAAGTAGTCAGGGGTCCGTCCCTTGGCCTCATCTGGACAGAGGAGATGGTTTGAAGAAAAGGAAAGGAAACTAAAATGACAGGTAGAATGAGGACGGATTATGGAGGATATTGAACCCAAGATGCCTATATTTGGTCTTGATGGACCAGGCAACAGGGAGCCATTGTAAGTTCTTGAGCACTGTATGAATTAGGTGAGCATGGCATTTTAGGAAGACCACTAGTTTCAAATAGAAGTAAAGAAGTTGGAATTAGCAAATGAGTACTCTTGTGAGTTAATACGAACCTGTGTCAAGAAATCAGCAGAAATGGAGAGGGAAAGACAATGCTGAGAGATGTGAAAGGAAAATTGAGGGAGTATGATGATTAGGGAGTGAAAGGAAAGGAAATGATATATAAGCTGATTCTGAGGTTTCTGGCCCAGGAGACTAGTGGAGCCTTTGGATAAAGCATATAGTTGTGAATTGTGGAAGACTTTGAGGAAGGACTGTACAGAGTGGATAGAAGAGCTATAACAAAAGTCATTAAGTAATTCTTGTAGAATTGAAAGCCCAAAAATTATTTCTACCAAGTTAAATGAAACTCGAACTATGCCTTGTGTTCAGCCATTGGTATTTTCCAGTTAGAACATACCCAGTAGTTTGGGTACTGGTTTTGTTTTGGCTTGTTTTGTTTGCAAGAAGGATAATGTCCTCACAGAAAGGGATAGCTGATATTTTTGACGGGTTTATGTACTACGTATAGTAGACAAACTAAGGCCATGTGGATACTTTGATTATACTCAAGAAATTCGAGGCTTACTATGTTAATTCTTACAAAAAGAGAAAAGAAAATCTCATTTACTCAAAGTTCCTAAAAGGAAAATAATGAACAATTAGTGCCATCATAATAATAAATTAAAAGATAAAATAATAAACATTTAATTTAATGCCATATATAATTTTATTTCATCCTCCAATACCCTAATTCTTAGACTCAGAGCAGGTAAGTGCTGTGCTCGGCTACGCGACTGCATGGTGGAACCAGCTCTCACGCCTCAAAATACTGATATCAAAACTGCCACTCTTTTATCTTCTTCGTTCTTCCTCCCTTCTCTCTGGCTCATCAGATACCAGATCTATTGAAAAATTGTTCATCTACCATTTTTGGAAGGTACAGTTTATTGAAACTTAGAAAGACTTTGAGAATCTCAAGGGTTGCATAATTCTATTTTATAATAGTAAGTGGGAAAACTTTTGGAGAGCAATGTTGGGTTGTTTAAAGCCTAATCTAAGGAAATTGATGTTATCAAGCCGTTTGAAGGACAATACTTTTCAAGAAAGTTTATATGAATCAAGTCTGTCCAAAACAAACTGTTTCTTCTGTTCTCATTATTGAAGCCAGTAAGGAATTTGCTCAGGTTACCCATTTGGAGAACTTTTTTTTTCTTTAATGATGTTGAGAACACTGAAATATTTGTTAGATAAAAGATAATTCCAAGAAGGGATAGCATAACAGTTATTTTGCTTCAGAAATTCAAAAGATAAACACAAACAAATATATTTCTGGTTGAAATAAACTCTTCCTTTTGTTATCCATCAGAGGAGTTTCTTGCTTCTAATCACAGAAGATTGACTCTCATAGATTTTTCCCCGGTGAGTTCTTGGATGAGAGTTTCTCTTTAAAAACTCTCGCTATAATTTTTGATAACGAATTCAGTTCTACTCTGACTTGTGACAGGGAAGCCTAACAGGGTATGTTCTTGTGGATTTAATTCTGTGAACCCATAGCATCCTTCTGGAAGGTCAGCTCTGTGGTGCTGCTGTGGGTGGTTGGGGCTTGAGTCTTCTCTTGCCCGTCAAGTCACAGCCCATTCCTCACCAGCTTTGAACAGGCTCCCAGAAGTGAACTAGAACCTCTGAATCTCCAGATTATGTTTCTTTTGCATCGGAGTTTTTTGTCCCAGTTAGTTTTATCAATGTTTGGCTGGATTCAGGGGCAGACAAGTAATTGTTTTCAGATATGCCAAATTAACTTTTCAGAGCAAAAGGGTATCATTTAGTGTTACAGTGTGGCCTTTTACGAAATTGAACCATAGGAAAGTTAATTTAGTTTTCTTTCGCCAGTTCCACTTACGCTGTGGAGATGATTTACCCACCAAAATAATCATTATTTAAATAAAACAGGTTCTTTACATTCCCAGTTCTGGGTTCCCTGGGAAAAATGCCCATCGATAGTAAATTCCCACTATTTATTATATCCCCCCCTTGTACATCCAAACGCAAATCCTATCTGTTTCTGAAACCTGGCTTGGAAGATGAGTTAATGCGTTAAGACTGTGGGGATTTATAATAAAATTTGTCAATATAATTTGAATGAGAGCCTCTTCTGGTTGACTGTAAATGCACTTTAATTAAGATTTAATAACCTTCATATGGGAAATGGGAAATTATTACAAGTAAGTGATCTTGGATAAACTCCAGTGACTCCTTTAGAGGAAACATCAAATAAAAATATAGTAAATACATTTTATATAGTAATTATGTAGATTAAAGAACTTCATGCAGCCAAATGCTTTTTGGCAGATTATAGAATGCACCCTCCGTGGCAAGTGAGAGGTTGCAAAAGGTACTAACCTGTAATAACTTGAAATCTCCATTAAGGGACTAGTAGATGTACTGGTATAATGTACTAATCGTAACCAACTAAAATGCTTATTAAAAGAGAAAGGTGTGTTTCTTCTGGCAGCTACTGACAACTAACAAATAAATAAGACTTCCCACTCAACTCTGGAGATACGCATCACCGTTTCATGCTACCGTGAACAGGAATGCTGGCTAATGTGCCAAATAATACCTCCCTGATCCTGTAGCCTAGAATACCAAAGTAAGGTGAATTGCTTCTAACCAAGATCTTTTCCCATCTTCCAGCATCCCTGAAGTTTACTTTTTCCTATCTCTCAAACTGACTTTCTGCAGACTAGACCATCTTTCTGGGGTGTCAGGCTTATGATATCACATTCTGTTCTTTACACCCCACCTTCGTGACCTCAAGTAGGCTCGAGTTTGGCAGGAAGAGACCACACAGTCATGCTCTGGAAGTCTGTAGTACAGTCCTGATTTATTTAACAAAAGCTACACGGTCTTAGTAGAAGCTAGGAGACCGCCCAGAGGAGGTGCAGGTGCAGCATGTCCCAGTGTGGCTTTGTGACTCCAACACGGCTGCACGGGTGCCAGTACCGCTGTTTGAGAAGGCACGGTACGCCGTGCTATAGCTCTTTCATAATTTGCTTTTATTTCACTCTTCCAGGAGAAGGTAAAAAATCTTTCCAGGCATTGGGGCTCCTATGCTTGCCATCTGGACTCCACCTCAGCAAACCCGAGTTCTCACCCAGAAGGAAAAAGCAGAGTGAGAGCCTGGCAGCCGTGAGCACTTTGCCCACCTCTGGCTATCTCCGTTTCTTCACTGTCTGCCTCGTGACTCCGCCTTACTTCTTTCCATTCCTAAACTACTAGTTTAGTTTGAGGACCATGATCGTAAAACCACCAGCCTACATCATCCTTCCGCAGGGAAAGCTGTGGCACACCTCGATCTATAATATCTTCCACTGACTCTGGGATGAAGACCTGGTTCCCGGTGCTCATTGCTGATGCAGTCCTGGGGCCTGTCTGCACGCCCTGCTGCCCTGAGACTGGGCACTGGAGATAGCAATGGACACTGGGTCACAGGACCGAAGAGCTCATTCACCAGAAAAACCGGAAGGATAAGACAGCAACAAATCACACCTTGAGATCATAGTAGCAGAAAGTCTTCCAGAGTGACAGGGTCGAGCTTTAGCTATATTGGTGAATCATGGGAGCATAGTGGGGACAGAGGCCACTTCAGCCGAGAAACCTAAGGAACTGCAAAGTCAGGGGGTGTCCACTGCTGCCCGGCTCTGACCCCAGACTCGGTCAGCCCGAGGGTTCCCTAAACTTGCTTGCGTCTAGCTCCCCATCCCTGTCCACCTCTGGATCTCACATCTCCTCATCCTCTCCTTCCACCCCTTTGCCTGAGTTTCTCTGATACGCCTCACAAGCCTCCAGGGGAGGCTGCTGCCCTTGCCCTTCTCTGCTCACACACGAGGCCGGCGTGTCCCTTACTTGCCTTGGCCACTGTTCCTGACCCCCACTCCACAGCTTTCTCTTTCATCCCTTGGCCATTTGCCAGCTGCCCACGCATGACCCCACAACCCTCCAGCACTCTAGAGCCCGTTGCCTAAATGGCATTATCAGCCTTTCAACCGCAATGTGACCGACCATTTAACCTCCTGTCCCCATGGTTCCTGCACCAGCCCAGCCATTGTCCCCATGCAGGGTGGTTGTCTTTAAACTCACCTCCCTAATGTCAGATCTCAATTTCCCTCTTCTCTTGTTGCTCCACTCTTCCCCTCTCCTGTGTGTGCTGCACCTGTTCCTCATCCCTTTCGGGACCACTGCCCTGCGACTGCTTCTCCCAGTCCTCCACCTTTCTTTCTTCTCCTCGTTCTTCGGACTTTGCCTGGCTCTCAGTCTGGATGCCCGCCACTGGTCATTTCAGCCATGCATAAGCCCGGCTCCGTGTCCCACTACAACTTGGCAGTACTTCTAATTAATTTCTTCCTGAGTCCCTACTTCGCTGCCGGCAGCAATCCCCGTAGGCTCCCTCGCACCGCACAGGCCTCCAGTCCCATCCCTTCCCACCACCCTCTACAGGCAAACCTGCTTCCCTTTTCTTCTAAGGAAACTGAGGACACCTGACATGATTCTCTTCAAAACTCTTCTACTCTGGCTTACACTTGTGTTGTTTCTCTTGCTTTTCTTTTTCTTTAACATTTTTTTATTTTCAAGAGATAGAGGGAGACAGAGCACAGTGGGGGAGGGGCAGAAAGAGAGGGAGACACAGAATCTGAAGCAGGTTCCAGGCTCTGAGCTGTCAGCACAGAGCCCAACACGGGGCTCGAACCCATGAACCGTGAGGTCATGACCTGAGCTGAAGTCAGAGGCTTAACCAACTGAGCCACCCAGGTGCCCCTCCTTTGCCTTTCTTTATTCTTCTTGCTAAAAAGAAAGTATCTGGTCTCTTTTCTACTATCAGATCCTCCGGATTCTACTCCTCCAGAAATCACTCTCTCCCTTCTTTCTTTTGCTTCCTCAGTTTTCCCCTCCAACCTGATTTTCCTGACTACGAATATGCTCATCTCCCACATCCTTTAAAAAGCTTTCCTATTAGTTCCTCTTGTTTATCATCCTCTCCTTTTCTTAACTACCTAGCTTTAAAAAAAATTTTTTTTAATGTTTATTTATTTTTGAGAGAGAGAGAGAGAGCGAGAGAGCGGGAGAAGGGGCAGAGAGAGAGGGAGACACAGAATCTGAAGCAGGCTCCAGGCTCTGAGCTGTCAGCACAGAGCCCGACGCAGGGCTCCAACCCATGAATCGTGAGATCGTGACCTGAGCCGAAGTCAGATGTTTAACCTACTGAGCCGCCCAGGCCCCCTTTAACTACCCAGCTTTTGGATGAAGTATACTGTTACTGGCTGCATCCATTTTCTCTGCTGCCTGCTCTTTCTTTGCCCAGGTACTGTGATGCCCACCTCCATCATTCTACTGAAACAACCTCTCACATAGGTGCCCATACGGTGCTTCAGTCTAGCAGAGCTCAGACACTAGATCCGCCAGCTTCTTTACACATTGCTTCCATGTAAGACTCAGCACATCTGTGTTTAAGAGTCATGTCTTCTATTAGTCTGAGAATATATATGAAATGCACGAAGATCATTACGGGCCCGATTCCGAAGCCTCGAAGCTGGCAAATAAGAACATGAATTTATGGAAACATTTTCTCCTGTACACGTTTTGAACAGAGGTGCCCTGCTGTATCATAAAACATCATATCATATGTGTTTTCCCATAATATTCATGGTCTGAACCAAGCTGGGTTGTAGCAAATATCAGTGGATTTCCTAACCATTCTGCATTTCTCCTCCTGCTGCTTACTGGCAAGTTACAGAAGTAGCCGGTCTCACTTTGGCAACAATTGGGCCATTCAGTAACATCAGCTTTTTCACAAAAGCACTTCTAATTTATACTAAACGCTCCTAAATTCTAACTTCGTCTATAACATGAACCACATGTTCTGTTTATCTGTTAGATTTTCTTTGCTCCAAGCTTCGTGCCATGGAATCAGGATACGGTCAAATGTAGAGGCTGGTTAGATTCTATTTTGCCAAGAGGAGCAGAGTGTTCACGCTGTGGCGATACTTGGTCAGACTCTGGAGGGGATGGAAGGTCAGTTAAGATGAACCCCCTGCCTTCAGGGAGCTCACAGTCAGGTAGGAGAAACATGCCCTGCAGGCCACAATTGGAGGGAGACAATGGTAAGTGCCATTCAGTGGGGCTTCTCTCCAGCCCCCAGCAGGAGCAGATGATCTTCTGAGAATGTGGGTTGAACAATGGCCAACAGATTTGACATCTATACCTGTTATTTAAGAAAAGCTCTGTTGAGAAAAGGGTATTTTTATCTAAAAAATCAGAAGTTTCTCTGAACACATACTCCAGCAAATGCTAAGCCACTGAAGTCTTATTGAGAAGATATTAGGTCCCTGTGAGTTTGTCAAAATGAATTGTGTCGTTTGTGTTTTCTGGAGAGCGCCTTTTCTGTAGGCTAATGTTTGTGTTCAGGCGTTCCTACCTCTTGGCATTGGGTCTATTTAGAGGCTTTATGACCATAGAAAGGTTTCTGCAGGGGAGGCAGGGGCCCTGTGGAGATAAAATGCCTTGTGTTTCCCTGCAGGAGGTCTTGCTCCCACAGACGAGTTTAATAGCCGTCCATGCACTGAGAAGATCTTATCTCGTGTCCTATTGGTTCAGGGTCACTTGTTGGCTCACATTATAGTGAAATGTGGGCAGAGAGAGGGGGTAATTTGTTAATGTCATGTAGGATGAACTTGGTTAGAAAGGGAAGTGTACCCGCTTTATAATAACACAAGTGTTTCCTTGCTAATCCCTTGGCAGGTTCATTATCTGTGCAGCCCCAGGCAATGGTTAGCCTATCATGAAAGTGAAATTTAACCCTCAGCATGAAATTAATCCTCAAAGACTTATGTCTGCTCAGTCTAGAAATAATACATTCTAGGCGATTGTCTAATCCCCAACTCTTTCTTTATGCATAGGTGTTAAATTGTTATCAGGATGTTATAGAGCATGCCAGGAAATTGATTTTTGTTTATTTGAGAAAAGTGGGCAAATCTATAAGAACAGAATAACCTATTTCCTAGTTCAAAGTTGTAGGTGTAAACCTGACGTGGTGGGTTACCATTTGTCAGTGATCATACTCATGTTTACCCTGCAATTTATGATATGAATATATGATATGATATATGATATGGGCATAGCATATACATGATATGAATAAAGAATTTTAAAAATATATCTCACTCAGCAAGGAGGCTGTTTCCTTCAGCTCCTTGACATTTGACGTGGAAAAACTAAGAAACACGATGAGAATGCCAAATGGGTATAAATGGTTCCTTGTAGAGTCAGGAAACGTTTAACAAGGATTTAAGGGTAAAAGGAAGTGGGGCTGTGTCCCTTTTCCTGTTTCACAAGGCAGGGCTTTATTCTTAGCCTTTTCATGAATCTTTCTTTCCAAGGTGTATGGGCAGTTAGAGGGAGAGAAGGAAGGAGAGGTTAGGAGTGAGAAGGGGGAAGGAAGCCAATATTTACTGAGAAATATATGTACCAAGCATTTTATATATGTTGTCTTATTTAATCCTCACTGCAAATAGCAAGGTAGATATCACTTTTCCAGATAAAGAAACAGAAAGGTTTACATTTCCTATCTCAAGTTCATGCGCTGGTAACTGCCATAGTCAGGATTCGAACCCAGCGCCATCTCTTCCTGTGTGTGTCCTTACCTTGCCAAACCTCTCATCAGAGTTGTGTTCCAGATTTGGGTTCTCTCATGCCTGGCCTAATTTAACATCCTTTTTTACTACTGCTTCCTGTCAGTTGACATGGCCTGTCACTCTCCTGTGGGAGGAAATTAAGTTGGTCTGGCACAATTTTCCCTTCACAGAGCCAAGTTCAGTGGAAGCCAGTGCCCTTTCCTAAATAGATAGAATCACCTATTGAATAATTTGCTTTCACGTCTGCCTATTGTTCAGGTACTTACTTCTTTTTGATTTTATAGGTACCTTTTTTCCTAAACTTCTAGAACATCCCTCCTAAGCTTTCAAAATTCATACGTTTAATTCTTAGGAAAAGGTTTTATCAGCCCTTACTGATGTACAATATTTCCTTTTAAAACCCTCTGACAAGGCTCCTTTCTGCGCTGGTTTAGCTTCCCATCCACCCATGAAAATACTCTGCTCACCACCCCAGAACCGTCCTTCCTGGCATCACAGGTTCACTGCTTCAAATAAGTTTTCTCCATTTAACTCCATCTACTCTCCAATCCATCAACTCAATTGGTATATCCTATCTCCTTGAAGCATTTATTTATTTTCTCTGTGTGTGTGTATAAAATTTATTTTAATAGTACTGTATATTTACTTTGAATTCCCTTCTCGTCGACTCTGAGTTTTAGACTTCCTTGTATGTCACCTTTTTTAGTATCCTTATGCCTGCCTGGGATCGTCTGCTGTAGAATTTATAGATGGCTGGAAAAATTAACTTTAATGGTCTTATCTGGAAATTTTACATTTTAGTGAAATATTAGTATTTTCCTAATTTTAAGCAAAGTAAAAATTATTCAAACTCTGGTAAACAATGAACATTTTCGCTAAGGAAGCCAAAGTAGATTCTAATAAAGTGTTCTCTGTTTAATAGCACAAAAGAAGGGTCGCAACCACTTTGTTTTCTGAGATTTGTTTAGTTATCGTACAGTGCCACCAGACATTCCTTGGAACTGATGATTTTTCACAAAGGGAGAAACAGTCATTTACAGCGCTTATAAAAATAATCTTAAAAAGGCATAAAGCTCCAAACAGGCAGTAAAAAATTGTTGCAAAGTAGATGCTTTTGAGTACCCAAGAATGCCTTCCTGTTGTCATTGTTTATAATTTTGTCTGTTTTAAATCACCTCTAAATCGTCAGCTCGCAGAAAAGCATGAAAAGGTGTAATGATCACACTTCAGATTAATTAATAAAGAATATTTATAGAAAATTGTTCTAACTCTTGAGGATCCCTCTACAACTATCGAAGTGCAAATGAGATTGTCCCTGGTGTTTTAGCCAGGGCCACAAGGCTCAAAGCAATAGGATATTTATAAGAAAATTCCAGACATAGCAGTGCTGCCATGAGCCATATGACCCAAACTTCCCAGTTTTTGTCTCTTGTCCTGTCTGAGGAAAAACAAAAGGACATACCATGTAAGTTAAAAGATCTCAAATCATCGTTATGACTCAATGTAATGAAGATATGTGTATTATTTTATAGAGTCATTAAGCCGATTTGGAAGAAAGAAGCACTTTTCAATTTTCATTACACTGTGGTGATTTTTAAGTCACTGTCTGTCTGTGAATACTCCAACCTCTCTACAATACTGTCCCGAAAAACTGGCTAGTTCTGTTTTCCAATGAGAGATTTGATTTTCTTTAGGACTATAATGGGGCACCTGGATGGCTCAGTCTGTTAAGCGTACAACTCTTGATTTCAGCTCAGGTCGTGATCTCACGGTTCATGGGTTCGAGCCCCATGTCGGGCTCTGCGCTGACAGTGCTAAGTCTGCTTGGCATTCTCTCTCCCTCTTTCCCTGCCCCTACCCCACTTGTGCTCACTCTCTCAAAAATAAACTTAAAAATAAAGACTATGCTGACAATCCCTTATGTTTGGTTGATTCTGTTAAATTGCTAGTTTTATCAAACCAGCAAAGACACTGGCATGGAAACGACTTCAGCTTATCTATGTATTGATCTTTCTCAAATTTTATACTTGGAAAAGACCACACTGATTTCTTCAGCTGCAACTCAAATAGCTTGAAGGAAAAGAACATTGTGTATTTAAGAGTCTTTTCAATGTTCCTAATTTGGTTTGGAATTTAATCCAGTAGATTCCATTTTGGATTTCTCAGAAAACATTTTTGTCAGCCTTACAGGCACTGTGGCTTCATTCTAAGCTGATGCATCTTATGAAAGATTGTTCAAGGAGCACCAAAGAGATATTTTCACATCTTTGTTCAATTCAAAACTGGCATAATACGGTTATCTTGTGATGAAATTTATTTTCTTTTAAACCTACATAAACGATTGATATAATAAGAGACTATACAATAAGTAACACCAAGCTTGTAAAAGAAGAACTGAATTTGAAATTCAGGGTAGTTTTCTAACTCTTGTACCTAGTCTATGTACTAGAGATGTTTCCCCACAAACTCTCATAATGCTACATGTATTAAAATGAAGCTTTATGCAAAAAAAAAAAAAAGTGTTTTAGCCTTAGATCTTAGTTTTTAAGCCAGAACTTTCTATTCAAAATATAAGGGAAGTGGGATGCCTGGGTGGCTCCATTGGTTAAGCATACAACTTCAGCTCAGGTCATGATCTCACAGTTGATGAGTTCAAGCCCTGCGTCCGGCTTTATGCTGACAGCTCAGACAGAGCCTGGAGCCTGCTTAAGTTTCTGTGTCTCCCTCTCTCTCTGCTCCTTCCCTGCTCATTCTCTCTCTCTCAAAAATAAATAAAACGTTAAAAAAAATTTTTTTAATATAATGGGCGGTGCCTGGGTGGCTCAGTCGGTTAAGCGTCCAACTTCAGTCATGATCTCGCAGTTCGTGAGTTCGAGCTCCGCGTTGGGCTCTGTGCTGACAGTTGAGAGCCTGGAGCCTCCTTCTGATTCTGTGTCTCCCCCTCTCTCTGCCCCTCCCATGCTCATGCTCTGTCTCTCAATAATAAATAAAAATGTAAAAAAAATTAAAAAATATATGTACATATAATGAAAAACGTAAATATAATTTGAAATTTGCTCTTACCCACATATTAGAAAGTAAAAAGTACATGCTAGCTATAATACATCTTCTGGGAGGCAGCAAAGTGTAGTCCTAGGAAAACAATGAAGTCATATTTAATGGAAAAATATTTTACAGTTTTTTAGCTCTAAAATTTAAATCTAAATTAATTAAAATAAAATAAAATTCCTTTCCTCAGTTGCACTAGGCATATTCCAGCTGCTCCGTAGTCACATGCGACTAGTGATTTCCATTTTGGACAGTGCAAATTTAAGCCTTTGTGGAATTTACTCAAACTACAGTGTTATTTTAATGGTCATTTTGTAGGTAGTTCCTATTTAGAAGAAACATGATAAGATAAAGATAATCTATTTTCAGCTAGAAAATCCACTAGAAATCAGCATAAATAAAATGCTTTTGTGCTGAACTGATTTCTAAGTGCACTTTTTCCCCTGATTTTTAGCTACGCATGTGTGTGTGCTGGAAGGTTTGGGGGGGTGTTGCTGTGGATTTATGATCGATCAATGACTTTAGAAAACAGATAACCATCTCCCATTTTGAATCCCATCATGAAGTCCTAGTTAATCTAAGCTTCTGCATATATCCCAGTCACGAAATTGATGATATGGGAAATTGAGGAATGGATAGTGTGGGTTTCCTATGATGAAGGGCAGTGGTAATAACATTCCTTAAGAATATATTAAGGTGGAAAAACAACTATCCTACAATATTAACCTTATTTCAGTTTATATAAAACATTCAACTTTAAGTAGAGTGAAAAAATATGTTTTCTTCCATTTCGTCTTCTCCCAGGGGAGGAATGTGAGTACCTTCTAGTTACTTTTTTCCTGAAGTAGGACAAAGGATACAACTGTTACCACAGTATACTTAGTAGTATACTAGGATACAATATTTAGGGAAAAAAAATCCTTAAAATGGAATGTTTGGATTCTGTACCTGGATAGTCACACAGTCTTTATAATGCCTAAGTTAGGCACTTTATCAAAACTGCTTGTGTAAGGAAGGCACTTTTCACATTAAGTGGAAGTGTTGAGATGTTTGGTATAATAATTTCTGATTCAGTTGTGTGCTTGTTTATGTAGCATCTCCTGCCAGATACTAATGGCAATAAAAAGAATGTAAATGATACCAAAAATAAATACATACATACATACATACATACATACATAAATGTCAAAGAGAAAATCGATTAGCTCTATGGATACAAATATTGTATGACATACCCATGGCATATCCAGGTTGGTACAAAGATGTTTCTCCCCCTAAAAAATAACATGGCAAAAGCACTAATCTGTGGTTATTTCTGCTTTTTGTCCTATTTTGTCTTTATGAACACTTCCATTTTGAAATCTAAAGACTCGATTCTAAATGGTATAGTAGGAACATACACTGTTCACAATACACAATCCTGTAAAAATCAATAATGTGGTCTTTCAGTGCTGAAGTAATCCACTGGGGAAAAAATACAATAGCAGGCGATGGCAATTACATAGCTGACTAGGAGTGGAAAAAGAGGGGGACATTTTACCAGAAGATATGAAGATATGTTATTTGTAGACGTGTTTTGAGATACCTGAAAACTTCCTTTTTCTCTGCAAGTTGCTCATTACTCACAGGCTCGAAGGGATGGATTTGAGGCCATGTTTGCCCAATAACTCCATCCCGTGGACATGGCTAAGAGAGCCAGTGGCAGACAGCTGACACCTTTGAGAGTTTTAACTGGGATAGGATTTTCCAGTGAGAGAACCAACAGGAAACAGGTAGTTCTCTCAAATTAGGACAATTCGAAGAGGGTTTATAAGTGGATTCACAGCAAAAGTATGGGCAGGGTATAAAGAAATCACAAAGAAGAGTTCAGGATCCTGAGGTTACCAGCAGCAGGAGGTAAAGCTGTCACTACCTCTAAGCTTAAAGGCATGCCTGAAGGGAAAGGTTACCCAAATTTGAAAGACGAAAGTCATGAAAAGAGGAACAGTGAACTTCTGTTGACAGAGACAAGGCTGAAGAAACCTCACAGGAAGGAACCAGACAAATAAATATCCCAGATTCATCTCCCTCCCTTCCTCCTGTCACCTGTCAGGGCTTCTCATTGACCAAATCCAACTGGAAGGCAGAGAACATGGGATTTGTTTGATGTAATCAATTCAGATCACCTCTCAGGGCAACAAACAGGGTGGAAAAGCATGGGGAGTGTGTCTGGAGGAGCAAACGAAAGGCATTTGGCTCACATAGTGGCAGAAAGGAGTTCCTGGTGGGCACTAGGTTTGTGTCGTATTACACTGTGGCTGGGTAGCCATAGCAAAGTCAGTGGATGTGTAGGGGAGCAGGAAGCATGAATAACCAGAAGGAATTGGTCTACAGAGAGGACACAGAGAGAGCCAGAGACATAGTACAGTGTTGGTCCTTGGATCAGTTAAGACAAATATAGTTCCAGGAACAAATAAACCCCTAAATTTCAGCATTTATGCTGATATGAGTATACTCATACAGTAGTTCAATGTGAGTATTACCAAATGGTAGAAGGTTTTCCTCAGTGTGTGATACAGGGATCCAGTCTCCTTCCATCTTGTGACTATACACCCACTAGAGCTACGGAGTCCTCTGCTTGCTTCCTGCACGTGATACAGATTTGATGTCACGTGTAACTAGTGTTGATGTAAGGTGTGTCTTGCAAAGTACATTGCAGATGAAACAGGAGAGAGAACGAAGAAGCCCCATTCATTTCTTAGAACTCTCAATCTGGAAGTGATGCATCACTTCACTTAGATTCCATTAAAAAAAGAACTAGTCACATGACCTACACCTGGATGCACAGGGGGCTGGGGATGTACTTACTCTCTGACTGTGTAGGTATTTCCCCAAATCAACTTCACACAATGAAAAAAGGAGCAGGAGATTTTAGTGGACTGCTTATCGCTTCTGCCACAGTCCCTGATGGATTCCTCTGTTCCAGTCCCAGTTCCCAGGGGACCTCATTATACTTCCTTGTCACACACGGTCTCTGTAATAACCACTTCCTCCCTCATGTGAGTTACCTTGAGACATGGCAGCCCTAGCAACCAAAGCCCTTGGTGAAGCCATGTACATTTAGGATAGTTATGGCCATATAATAAAAAAAGTCATCTGTTTATACCTTTAAATTTCTAGAATGTTTAAACTTGAGATTTTTAAGAAAATTGTCTTTATCTTATTTGTATCTAAAAGTGTAATGTCTTCACTTGTATATTTGTTTACCTGTGGTAAATTTTTGTCTTCAGTCATACAAACATTCAGAAATTGTACAGCTTTGTAATTCTCTTGATAGTTAGCTAAAACTGAATCTGACACAAGTAATATTACTAAAAATATGTACACACTTGAACCAGTCTTCATTGCAAAAAGTTCTCTTGGCATCGCATTTAAAGTTGTGAATATACTGACTTCACCATTGAAAATACTCATTTCTCCCCTTCCTTTATTCCAAAAGTTGTCTACATTCAAGGGAATGAAAAAAACAGAGAATACCTGCCAACTATTCTATAAATCATATCAAGATTTTTTAATAGACATTTCAAAGTATGGAATTGCAGCTGTCTTGTGATTTCTGCCAGAATTTGACCTAACACACGTGAGTAAGAGTAGGCTTCACAGTTCCAAAAGTATTTGCACCGGGAAGTAGAACCCTTTGCAGTGTTGCTTTCTCTTTCTTTCTGTCTTCTTTGCTTGCTTGCTTTCTTCCTTCTTTTTTCTTTTCTTTTCTTTCCCTTTCTTTCCTTTCATTTCTTTTCTTGTCTATATTCCTTTCTCTTCTCTCTCCCAAAAGGGTTAGTGCAATACCATCAGAGCCAACAGAACACCACAGTGATTTGGTCAGAATTCTGAAAAATATAGGTTTTTTTTTAAAGGAATATTTTCCTCAAGATTTCAAACTAAACATGCATTTATGAGAATCTAAATAACAGACACCACATAGTTCATAATGCAAAAGTGGAAAATGTACCAAAAAAGAAAAAAGAAACGGCATTTTGGGGGGAAGAAACAAACAGAAACTAAAAAAAAAATAGGGGAACAGAATGAAGAAGGAATAATTATGGCTGGCATCAGCTGTGCTTTGAGTCACATCCTCATCTTCGTATCATCAGTTACAAATTAGTTCTTGTTCAGCTTCTAGAAGTGACGAGACTCTTTATTAAATGCACAGAGTAGAAGGATCCTGAAAGGATAGAAGCACACGGCAGCAGGGCTGTCTTACCATGTGCGGGAGGGACCATACCTGCCTGAGGTGCTCCACCTGAGCATGACCACTGGGCCTGGGAAAGAGGAAAATGGAGGCTGTCTGCCCCCTTTCCCCCTCTCAGGACAGCCCATTCTCAAGGAAAGTTCAAACTCAGCCAGAGGCCACTTATCTCAGAACCTCAACTCTGGCACAGTACCGAGAAACAAAACACTTACGGAAAATGGTCTCTGAACAGCCAAAATAGAAGTTACAAAGGCCAGGCACTGGTGCTCGTGAACTTGACTCATAGGATGGCCCCTGCAGCCCTCACTAAGTTAAGCCATGACGAAGCTGGGTAGTCTCGACCTTCATTCACCACTGGTCCTAAGTGGTGAGTTAAAGGTCATGGGAGGAATGCAGGAGAGAAAAGGAGGTGGAGGAGACGGAAGCAAGGAGAGTGGCTTAGGGGTAGGCACAATGATGTGCAAGCAATGATTCCTCATTGCACAGCAATAAGAGACAGAACAAAACCATACCGAGAGAACCAAGAACCAGAAAAGCACCGTGAGGTCATTAGTGTAGGGACTGGTCTGCTCAAGCCACGGAAGGCCTGAGCAGATCTCAGTGTAACAGCACAGAAGGATAATTCCCATTCAGAAGGCCTCCCCTGACCCCAGGTGCCGTGAACATGCTACTTGCGGTTTCCTGTGTGCTGTTCAAGGAGGCAAGCAAGAATATGACAAATCTGGGAAGACTTGCCCATTTTCTGTTTTGATGCTACGTGTTTGTCTCCTATTAGAATGCAAACTTCTGGGGCGCCTGGGTGGCTCAGTCGGTTGAGCGTCCGACTTCGGCTCAGGTCATGATCTCGCAGTCTGTGAGTTCGAGCCCCGCATCGGGCTCTGTGCTGACAGCTCAGAGCCTGGAGCCTGCTTCACATTCTGTGTCTCCCTCTCTCCACCCCTCCCCTACTCATGCTCTGTCTCTCTCTGTCTCAAAAGTGAATAAACGTTAAAAAATATATATATATATATATTAAAAAAAAAAAGAATGCAAACTTCTGTGACAGGGCCAGTGTCTGAGTTAAGCAGTCTTAACACGTAAGTGTCCCCTACAGAGTAGGCACTCGATAAGTGTTGGTTGGCTTGAGTACTTTGTGTAAATTTCACTGTTCCAGAACACTTTTTGCTCTTCTATACTCAATGATAAGGTTTTACTCATGGGGAGAAGAGCTAAAAGCCCGAATGTTTAAATCTAATCCTCACACTTCGAATTCATGATAACAAATGCAAGTGAGTAAAGGTTTATTGGACACGACCGGAGCTCACCCTAGCAAAAGTTCAAAGAAGGTTTAACTCTTGTGTTCGATGTGGATTTCTCACTTGGGGCTCATTTTAAATGAATGCCTTATGTTTAGTCTTTAAGCTTTTAGGGAGGGACCCTACATTAACCAAGATATCCAATTAATCTGGATCTTAATTCTTAGAGAACTAAGGTGTTTTTTTTTAAGGTAATTGTTTTAAAATGCAAAGTTACATTTACATAAAAGCTGCTAGTTGAAATAAGATCATTATTTTATGAAATTAAATGACTGGAACTGTCTTCAAGTGGTTTGTTACCCGCCAAATTACCCACCTGTAATTTGGCGAAAAATATTAGTTATTTGTTATTAAATATTTGGTTAATTGGTAAAACATAGTTTCCTGTACAGTTCTGTGGCCAACTGAAGTCTGCTCCTGGGTGGGGATAATTTATGCATCTCTTCTACTTCCAGTGTTCTAAGTGATTTTTAATTATTTTTAGCATGTTATTTGATGGTAATTATGAACCCACACCCTTCCACTGGGACTCTCTTGAGCATGGGTTCATGTCATAATGGAATTTTCATTATTATAAACATTTAGTTGAGCAAAAGAGAGAGAGCTAGAGAGAGAGAGATGAGAGAGGGTGGGGCTTGGGTGGAAAGAGATAAGAGAAGTTACAGAAATAGTTGATAATTGACCTTGACAGTGTTCTCCAGGCAGACAATAGGCTCTTAATCACTTGGGGAAAAAAACCCATAGAACAGTTGCTAAATAAATATAGAAATATTTTTTTTTTGGTCCTAAAGAAATCCATTCAGTTGTCTACAATGAGAGACCTGGAAGGAATCACATGATATCTGCTCTTCAAATAAGACTGCATCCAAATTCTTCCACAAAGATGTCTATCCCACCTGCCCCATGAGAGATCTCTATCCACCCACAGTCTACACTCCTGACAATGAGGGATCAAATTCAAATTAATACAATCGGTTCATCTCTGAAACTGTTCTGGCTTTCCCCGGAAAAGTTCATTCAGGGCTGAGTTTTTAATAGTTCCATAGATAAACCTCGAAGTCAGTTGGGTGGCCTGCAAGTAACACTGTTCCCTTTTTAACAAATGAAGAAAGACTGGGTTCAGAGAAGCAATTTTACTGGTCATTCTCTGAACTAGGGACAAAAATTTTCAAGACAGGAGAGAGACTTCAGGTAAACCTGTTCCCTCTAGTCTGATGCCTTTCTACCTCCAAGCTGATACTTTTTATTTTAGCCTTTTTCAAGTGATTTTTTGCCCTACAAATGTAAGGAATCGTGAAACTAAGGGGCACCCTAAGATGAAATCACATATATAAAAATGCTCTTGGGGCACCTAAGTGGCTCAGTCAGTTAGGCGTCCGACTTCGGCTCAGGTCATGATCTCATCGTTCGTGAGTTCAAGCCCCGCATCAGTCTCTCTGCTGACAGCTTGGAGCCTGGAGGCTGCTTCGGATTCTATGTCTCCCTCTCTTTCTCTGCTTGTCCCCCACTCACGCTCTGTCTCTCTCAAAAATAAACATTGAAAAAATAAAAATAATAAAAATACTCTCAAAGTTGAAAGTGATTTACAAGTAAGCAGTATGATTACCACTTTTTTGGTCATTTTGGGGTCCTATCCACCTATAAAATGCTCTTGAAAACTCTGTCCTCATTTGGAACCAATAACAACTGATCCAAACCTTGGCAACATATGAGGTCAAGCTTGGTATAAAATTAAAACTTCCCTTGAAATTTTCCTCAACTATGATAAGCATAAGCATATTTTCTTCCTTACTAGCCAAGTTCATTATCTCCATTCCCCAAATTTCTTTCTAGCATAAGCATTTATGCTTATGAACGCAAAGCAACCACCCACTCTCTTAATCATTCTTTCTTTGACATTGTTGAAAAACATCCTTCCTTATCGGTGCTAAATAAACCTTAAAATAGGCACATTTGATCAGTTAAAATAAAATGGAATGGTGTATTAGGGCTCTAGGGACTTTATATTCTCCGACATTCTCCCTCACTGGGACCGCTGTCTTATGGTCTCTAGTGCATAATTAGTTTACGTGAACTGGCTCAGTTCCCAGGACAAGTAGGGCTCTGGTATATTTGACTGCTTTTGAATTTCCTCTTCTGGAAACCTTTTACCGTGGCTCGACACCAAGAACTTCCATCTCATCGTGAGCAATGAGCTGAGGTTCAACAGGTGAGAATGATGTCATGTGGTCCTCTGTCACTAGGCAGTAGGTGCTATTGATGGGCATTAGGAAAACCTGTCGACCCAAGGAGGTAGGTGGGGAGGCTCAGTGAGAGAAAAGACGTAGCTAACTTTTTTAGGAGAGAGGAATCTAATTTTTTTACACTATCAGTATTTGGGGAATATGGGACAACAATGACACTTATCAAGACTGTGGTGATTTTAGTATTTGATTGCTGAAGCTGATGTATCCCTCTCGACTCTCATTACCTTGCTACTGGGTTATTTTCCAACCCGTGATCCATCCTTCCCTCACTTCCCACATATGATTTGATTTCATGCTAATTAACCACTGTAATGGCCAGCCTGCATCAGTGCACTTGGGAAAATGTAGGTACGTGCATCTGGTCATTCATTGACACTAAATATGAAGTTTAATTAAATATATGCATACATACACACATATGTATATTCAAAGAGTGGCAGTACTATATTATGATATTACAAGCATAATTTTATAATGTGACATGTATTTTACAAAGCAAAATACTGAAAGTCATGCTAGTCGGGCTTTTGTTTAATTGAGACCAGTTTATGCTTGGAGCATTTTAATTATACAGCTATGTCAATTAGCCTGTTTTATTGCTTGTGGTTTTACATTATTAGATTTAAGCTGTAATCTCTAATGCTCATTTGTCCCTGACTTGTTAACTCGCGTATTGTCATTAAAATAAATTTCGGAATTATATTGTCAGTGTTCTTAGTTATTATCCCATAAGTAATATAAACAGCTGAAAGAACCTGTGCCAGATGGTAGAACCAGCCATCTTATCACGATTCATTTTTCACTGTCAAATTTTGCACGGATTCTAAATGCCAGGAAGACCGTATGTCTTACAATTGTGTAAGATGTACAAAACTAGATCTATTTCATCACGCTAATCAGGGACACATAGGTAAATGTTTACTGTAACAAAACTTGTGGTTGCCAAGATGACGAAAGCTTTATAGGATATTTAAGTGTATGGTTAAAATGTGAATTGTAAAATGTACAGTCACAGAATATCAGACTTTAAATCTCCCTGGCTTGTGAAAGGAGACTGCAATTAGATGTGTCAAGGATCACAGGAAATTACTTAAAGTATAATCAGGCTATCTGGGTTGATCTGATATTTCAGAGAGATAATATTTTTGAGGTTCTGTTCAAAAGCATGTTCAAAATTACATGGCACAGATTTCCCCTGCTTTTGTGGCCTTGCCAAGATGTGTTACCTTATCTGTAGTAATTATCTAGGCTGACTGAGCACTCCAAGTTACATATTTCTGCAAATTATAAACTGTTTGATAATAACATAGAGAAATTTATTGGTGTCCTTTATGATATCATAAACACTAAGCCAAAGCATAGCCCCGCCCACCTACACCTACTAAAGACATTCAGACTTTAAACAGGCAAAGGACATCTTAATTTTTACCAAGCATTGATCTTTATTTCTTTTATAAGGAGACTTTCTCAGAGCGATGACTGTGCAACATTCAGGAAAAATATCTTTCTTTTCCCTGAATTTTTAGAATAATTTGATAAGCAGCCAAATACGTAAGGGTATCGTTTTTGAACTTCGACCAGTGGTCACTGCTCAGACAGAGCCAAACCCGTGCCCCTTGTGGATTTGTTAGCATTATTTTAGGGTGCTAATTGATGCCAGGCCTAGGCTGTGAACCCAGGAGGCAAAGGCAGTGCTTTAAATTGCAGGCAAATCTAGATCCCAGAATCTTTTAACACTTGTAGTCTGCCTTATTTTATAACTAACTACTAACGTCTTGCCCTCCACCTGTTTGTTCTGTTCTAGAGGACAGGATCTGTGGCTTATTCATCTCTGCGTCCCCAGAACTCTTACCTTTGTCTCTTGTGCAGATGGAGATCTCAGGAAATGTTGAGGCAGAAATCTGTGTTTGGAACTGTACACCACACCCTTCCGATGTGATTAAAGGACTCTTGCGCTCATCATTGCCAAGACAGTGCTATGCAGATTATTGTTATATTTAATCTAAAGTAAAACAGAATACTCGTAGCTAACATTTTTTGGAGAAATGTACAAAGAAAACTTTTCTCCCTAGCACTTATTAAAGAAGACTGATGGAGTCATCCCTCAAGTCAGTAGCCTCATCTCCCCCCCATCTGATGTGGTCTTTCTGCAGGGATGACAAATGCAGAGATACCATTCCCCCTCCAGTCCAGTGCTTAGCCTTCCATGGAAACTGGGTATTTTTTCTGTGGGGGCAGCCTCAGTGGAAGGTGATTTTTCAGAGTACAGGAAACAAAGATACATGGTGGGAATTTTTCTAAAGATACACTTCCTGGGGCCCTTTCCAAAAGTTTGTAAGGTAGGTGTGTACACCTACACTTCAAAGCCTCGGACGTGTCTTTGCACGTTCGATGTGACTTTGGCCATGTTCAACCAACCAGTAAGAAAGCAAACATACTTCATAGGAGAAACATCTTATTTCTGTAAGATAGGCTAATTACGGTGAATTAAAATCTTTATTTAATCTTCCTACAGTTATCCTCTTAATGTGTTCTGTAATTGCAAACCTTTGGTCTTTTAATCTCTGGTTCATTAGTGGGTTTCTTAAGTGTTTATTAAGAAGCATGTGTAACATTCTGGTAATTACTAATAATCTTTGTTCATAGCACATTTGCAAAGATCTTGGCAGCGAGTTTCATTAGATTCATCACCACTTATTATCAGTGTACAATTTTTATGAGCAGTCTCCCACCTCTATAAAATATCGAATTTGGGGCTCTACAAAACAAAATGAAATGCCTCTTCCTTCTGATGGCTAACAATCTCAGCTATAAATGTGTGTCACTGTCCCTTCAAAATCAAAGAGTCCTCTAATGTCTGCTCTCCCATTTTACTGCTGAGGAGAAAGGCAAAGAAGGATTAAACTACAAACCTCACTAGTTTTCACTGCTTATTGGTGGCTGCATTCAAATTGTAGCCTGGTCTGTGTCTCAGTTCCCCAAAGTTCCTCACTTTTGACACTAAGGTGTAATTTTTCTGTAGCCTACGGCATGCTGGTAGCGTACGACTCTACTCAGGAAAAATGTGCCACCCAGGACTATCTTTGGTGGCATAGGCACCCTGCTTTCCCACTGGAAACAAAACAAACCTTTCCACCTCCTCTTCAATAGCGGAAATCCTTTTAAAGATACAAGATCTGAAAGACATCTCACGTTAAAAGCTACACTAAGAATAAATGGTGTGGAGTTGAAGAGGGAGTTGAAGGTAGGAGAGAGCACAAGAATACTGTCGAACTGGAAAATCACCTGGAGATGATGCAAGAGCTAACCTTCACCTTCTCATGGCTTTGCTTAAGATTAATAGCCATGCCAAAGGGATGGCTTGGAATGGCTTTCACCCCGTCCCAAATCTCCATCAGTTCCCTACCCTAAAGCACCATAAAGAATCACATGATCCCATTAAAAAGCGGAGCGTGTACTATGCAAATACAACTTCAGGACAAATGTCATCATCTACCGCAATCTGACTCTGTGCAACTCAACTGCCAGCCTTCATATAAATACACTATAAATTACATATACACGTACATATAAACATATACGTGTGTCTGTATGTGTGTGTCCTGAAGCCTCCACCCCTCAGTATAGATACCATCAACCATCAGTATTTTTTAAGACGATAGATATAAAATTACTTCGCAGATGAAGGCACTGCATAAATTTGAGATTCTGAAACTTTCAAACAACCTCATCCTACAGTTTTTAAGGAAGCAAACCCATTTTACTTCTTACAGACGTATCGTTTTTATGCCATATCTTAAGAAGAGCTCAGGCAAGCCGAATGCCTAACCTGGCATTTCTAACTGTGCCGAGAATCAGCAACAGGCTAGCGTGAAATATGGTATCACTGGCTAAGCACACAAGTAAGTCAGTGGGAAATCCTGCAGTGATGGTTCTCCAGTTTGAAGAAAAATAAATATTTTAGTGAGTGAGCACATTTCTCCAGCATTTTTAAAAATATGCTTGCACATTTGTTTGCGAACGTTGAGCTGCCCTTCCTTGCCCTGGTGGTTACCACAGAAACGCACTTCGTGTTTATGGCATGGTCGGTGCCGGGGCTGTTCCCTCCATTTGCGGGACTGTGAAACGCCGTGCTCCCTGGGACCACCGCAGACAGGACTGCTGGCTCCGGGACGATGGGGCACACGCAGGGTTTGCACCACATGCCTTTCCGTGTGTTTCACCCTCCCTGGATGTTCGGCACTGAATACTTCTCAAGCGTCCCTCCGCTGTCCCATTTGCCAGTTTGGCAGCACGTTTTCATTCTAATAGGAGAAGTTTCTCAGATGGAGATTCCAGATGTGTCCGAGCTGCTTTTAGCGGGACAATGGAAAGATCCAAGCTTTTCTTCTAAATACAGTCAAGAGTCGTGTGGCTTTGCCTTTGTAATTTTACAAAGAGTTGTATTATGTAACTGGAAAATTGTCTCCCCGGGCATAGAGAGAATTCATTAGCCCAGAATGGAATAATGCTGACGTAAAGCTTCAGTCCCAGAGAGCAACCTTTTAAGTTGCTGAAACACAGTAAAGGGGAAGAAGGAAATTGCTGTTTTCCATGATTGACCGAAACGCACTATAATTACATCAACTTGAAACAGATTCCTTAGAAGAGCTGATAACTCTGTGATCTGAATAAGTCATGTGTAGTAGAACTAAATACTGCATGTACTTTCTCCGCAAAGTGTAGACACGCCGTATTTGAGATGTGCAACAGAAAAGACAGCTGCACTTGCCTTAGCCTGTTTAATGGGACTCCAGCCGCTTTAGCATAGGAAAGAATGGTGGGCGGCTCTACTGAGGAATTAGTATCTACCATGCCTGCCCATCCTTTTGCACTGCCTTACTGCTTGTGGACCCTCCTCGTGTAATGTTATCTTGATATCACCTTTCCTGTTTGTAATTAATACCGCGTCACTCATCGGTCAGCTTCTAAGTGGAACACTCCTTACAGATTCTGCTCGCTGTTCTTGTTGCCTGTTCTAAAGTGGGTGGAGAAAATGTAATCACAGATATTTAGCCCAGAGATAGCCTTCCCATTTTCCCTGTTCCCTCCAATGTCTCCACATAGCGCTATTTTCTGTCAGCTACAGTCCACCCATAGACAGGAGATCATCTCCAATGAGAGTAATAATAGTATTTATTCAATGCCAGTAAAACTCCTTGGCTGACATTGGACACCCCAAAACACTATTATTACTTACATATGGTAATCACCTCTCTGCACAGCTCCTTCACCTAAGTATAAACTTCTAAAGGGCAGGATTGCATCTTATTTCTGTCTAATGCCCCAAATAGTGGAATACCCAATACATGCTAAGTGTTCAAAACCTCTAATTAACTGCGTGAATGGCAGATTAGAAGTATTATCTGTCCGATTCTATAAAAAGGAAGAAATTGCAATTGGCAAGTGAAGTGCCTAGATTTCCAATAGCAAGGTTAGATAACTAGTTAATTATGAAATAGCTGTGCTCTGGATTCGTCTTGGTGCAAGCTGACAGATAGATAAATGTTACCGAGCACACAAACATCATAGACAAAGCCGATGTCTCCAACTCCAGCTGTGAAAGAGGGGCTAAGGTCATTTTTCTAGCATTAGGATGCACTTGCTTTGGTCCCTCTCCTGGCTCATTTATAGTCCCTTCTAGGACCAGGGTCACATAACCGTGAGACGGTCATGCACAGTTAACTGAAGTACTCAGCCGAGGAGCAGGAAGACGTCAACAGGTCTACATTGGACTTCGACTTTATCTCATAAATTTCCTCCCCCATCCCATTCAGGTCGCCACCTACCATGAGCAGCTGAATGCTCCAGGGGAGTCCTGTGCCACCTGTCCCGAAGGAAACGTGGCAGGTTGCCAATGGTGGGGGACCTCTTCCTTCACTTCTCTTAAAAGGACAACTTTCCTTCACTGGCCATTGTTTCTCTCATTTCCCCACCTGGAATGCTTTCTCGTGCTTACTCTTTTTGCCTCTGAATCCTATAGGACCAGCTCAAATCCCTTCTCCTTCCTGAAATCCTTCCTGCCCTCTTCAGAAAGCACTAATTTCTCCCTCTAATGAACACCTGGGCAGCTTGGTACGGATGCTGCTTGACATTATGGATATTTTTCTTCATCTTATAAATTATTTTTCTCATTCATTTATTTCTTGTGCCCTTGACAGTGAGGATAATGCCCTGTGTTTTTGTTAAAACCTGTAGATCTTATTTCATCTGACAGTTATTTTAAAAATACTTGGTAATTTGGGGGAAAAAGCATCTAGAAAGGTATTTGATGGAGGTAAATGAATTTAATGAAAATTATTACAGATAGTATGAGAAAAATCTATGGGCATGTAATTACTATTATAATATATAAAACTATTTTACATTATTTTCTATAAAGAACAGTTAGAGAAGAATCTCGGCTTTCCCAGCTAGGACGTAAGAAAATGTTTCATACTCAGCCATGAATGTAGGTTACAAATATGCAAATGCAGAGATGGAGATTCTTTCTCACAGTAGAATCAGCATCGTATTTTAGAAATCACTCTCCAAGTTATTCGTATTTGTAGTATAAACACATTTCATGCAAAGCTATTGTTTAAGTGTACATATATTTTTCTCATTGTACTATTTTGTGTTCGTGTTAATTCATTTGTATCCAGAGTACCAGGTTATCTCACCTACGTGCAGTAGTCCAGAAATACCAAACATGGTCCATCTACCTGACCATCAAATCATGTTCTTGATTATAGACAGAACCTCTTACCAAACCTTCCGGGTCAGTGGTTATACACACACTAAATGTACCTCTAGACCCAGAATAGTTGAAATGAGTTGGCTGTATTGATCCATGAGCTTCTGATGGGCTCAATACAATTTAAATTTTAGAGATATAATTCTTGTCTAAAAACTAACCTTCTTGGGGCGCCTAAATGGCTCAGTCAGTTGAGCATCCGACTCTTGATTTCGGCTCAGGTCGTGATCCCAAGGTCATGGGATCGCATGGAGTCTGCTTAAGATTCTCTCCCTTGCTCACACACACACTCTGTCTTTCTCAAAAATAAAAGTTGTTAAAAAAAATTAAAAATTAAAAAATATAACCTTCTAAAAATGATCATGTTAATAGAGGTGTAAATTTGACAAACAAAACCATCATGAATATTAATGATATTTTTTAATTTTGGCAATAGTAGAATATTACTTTATGGGTTGAAGAGGATCAAGAAGGAGTCATGTTGATGGAGTGCCTGGGTGGCTCAGTCGGTGGTTAAATGTCCAACTTAGACTCAGGTCATGATCTCACGATTCGTGGATTCGAGTCCCACATCAGGCTCCATGCTGACAGCTCAGAGCCTGGAGCCTGCTTCCAATTCTGTGTCTCCCTCTCTCTCTGCTCCTTCCCTGCTTGCACTATCCCTCTCTCTCTCTCTCTCTCTCTCTCTCTCTCTCTCTCTCAAAAATATATAAACATTACAAAAAATTTTTTAAAAAAGGAGTCATGTTGAATGTATCATAAAATATACACACACACACATACACACACACACACACATTTATTTAAAGAGAAAAAGGATTACCCAGCAAGGTTACCCCTTTTTTTACATTTCTGTTGCCTCCATTCATATTCCAGCATTGTCGTCTTCACCTAGATTATCATATTGCCTTCATGGTTGTTCTGCCCTCCATACTGCCATTCCAATCCACCCAATCAGGCAGTAAATATTTTTGCAGGTATTTGTATGTGCTCTGCTGGAAGAACTCTGCTGGCAACTCAGCTTCTTTGTCTCAGAATGGCTACCCTCCTGCACAACTGTATTCAGCAACTCTCCACTTTACAAAATCAAATGTAATCCAGCCTCACTTTCCAGTCTTACAATAGACTCATTCCTTTCCTGTGCCCAACTGTTTCAATCAAAGCGAAATAGTCACTCTTTTCTGTGGAATATGTGTCCATTTTCAGCATAATTTCCTGTGGCCTAGAACCATAAAACACATCATTCTTAGAGGTAGAAGTATTCGTATCATAAATCCAACAATATCAGGAAAGTATCTGAAAGTAGACAATATAAGGTGTTTTTGAAAAGTTCTTTTAAATTTTTTTGGTAAAATTATCGAAGGAAGAACAGACAGGCCTTAACTAAGAATTGGGACAAGGAAAGTAAACACCAGGTGAGCGTAGACTAAAGAGACCCAAAAATGGAGAATTGAGGTGTAGAGAAATGAGAATACTTGTCATAAATCTCTTTAGAAACAAACCCCAGGGTAACATATGAAATAAATACGTTAAGACACTTACCCTGGCAAACTTCCACAGATTGAAGGCATGATCATAATCAAAAAGAAGAAAGAGAAAAGAATTCAGCTTTCTAAAATGGAATACATTTTTATTGAGCACCAACTATATACAGAACATATATGAAGGGTTCAGGTAGCCTGGAAGTAAAGACCAACTCTGATCCATCATGAAGTAGAAGTAGTGACTATAAACCGTATCACAATACAAACTCAACTCTTCCCCTAAGTGCAGGTTCCTGTCTGCCAGAATGAATTTCAAATTCAGTCAGGATCCAAGTTAGGCCCTATTCTCGGCTCTGTCTTTAAACTTTTTATGAAATTACCATCAAGGGGGCACAAATTAAGATAAGAGATAGAGCTACTTATTTATTTCATATGCATCTTCAGACTTCTGACTTATACATTAAACAATCTATGACATCCGTGTATGCTTTTCACAAAAGAAAAAGACATAACTGCCTCAGGGTACATCTGCCTGGCTAAGAAACAGATGAAAAAAACTCTATAGTTTCTATTTAAGTACAGAGAAATGGAATTTTAAAGGCTACAAAAATAAGGTAAGGATTATATGAGGCAAATAAATCAATAAAATCTATAGCAAAAACCAGAATATTTTAGATCAGCCTGAAAAGGCTGAGTTTCCTAAGACTTTGAAAAATGAGGGAAGCCACTCGACAAAATCCTTAACTTCAATTTTTTGTTTTTGTTTACTTTTGTTCCTAGGTTCCAGATTCAGAGATGTGCAATGGACCCACACAGTTATAAAAGCTTGGGAGACAGTTTTCGAACAATTTTCCGCATAGAAGGGTAAGTACAGTTCTTCATGTATGGACTTCATGCTGATACAGGCATTTAACTTATTACTGCATGTTTTTTTCATTTTTAATGGTTCATATTCCTAGCGTTATTAGGGGAAGCTATTTAAAAGGATGTCTTCCCACTTTTCTTTTTCTTGATAGTACAATTGAAAGCTAAATATAGATACCATAAAAACCACCACAAAAATGACATTAGTATTCAGTTTGATGACTAGAAGACAATTTCTATTTTGTGCCTTTAAGATTTTTTTAAAGTTCTCATAACAGCAGCTATCTAAATGTAATAGTTCTTTATTTTGATTTTCGAATATACTGCCCAAATGTGTTCCTTATTTGCACTGCAGCTTATGAATATTTAGTCAAAACAGAACTGTGTCAAAAATTGATGTGTCACATTTGTTATCGTATCTACTAGATGAGCAGATAAATGGAGTGTTTTTTTACATAGGTGCCTGGGTGGCTCTGTCGGTTGAGCGTCTGACTCTTGATTTCGGCTCAGGTCATGATCTCACAGTTTGTGGGCTCAAGCTCCATGTCAGGCTCTGCACTGACTGTGGAGCCTGCTTGAGATTCTCTCTCTCTCTCGATCTCTCTCTCTCTGTCTCTCTCTGTCTCTCCCAGTCACTCTCTCTCGCTCTCTCAAAATAAATAAATACACTTTAAAAAAGAATCTAATCGGTGAAACGTAATTTGTCTAGAAGCATTCTTTTGATTATAACTGGGATTGAGCATGCTTGTATACCACTAGATGTCATTTCTTTTATGAATCGCTTGTTGGTGTTCTTTGCCCAATTCTCTTAAGTTAGATTTTTTATTGATTTGTAGCATCTGTGTATATATTATAGGAACTAATTCTTTAACAAATGACATAGATTGCAAATATTTTTCCCAACTTGTCAATTGTCTTAGGGCTGTAGTGTCTTACACCTTTCAGAATCTTGTGATTTTTGAAGATTGTGGTTTTGTGATTGTATCTATCTTGTTCTTTGTGATATCTGACCCTATTGTCACATTAGAAAGAAGAATATCTTTTAGCCCCAAGATTATAAACATTTCTTTTGGTATATTTGACATTGAACTCATTAACCCGTCTGAGAATTGTTTTTTTAATGTGCCGTGTGGCATATAAGAATTAAATTTTATTTTCAAATGTTTAGTCAATTGTCCAAACACCACTTGTTGAAAAATCCATCTTTTACTCCCTCATTGGAAATGCTAGCTTTTTTGTGTATTAAACTTCCACGTATACACCATCTAAATTTTCTATTCTGTTTCCCCATTTCCTATTCTGTTTCATTAGTTTATCTATCTCTATGCCAGCATCATACTGTTTTAATTATTTCAATTTTGGAGTATTTGGAAAATATACAAAAATATTCCCTGCAGTATAAAGTCTAAACTTGTCCTGGTACAGAGCCCTTCTGAGGATAGCCCTAGCATAGCCTAGTGTGACCCTCCCTTTCTCCAGGCTCCTTCTCCATTCACAGATCTGCCCTAAGAACAGCCGGCCTGCTCACATTCCCATAGCTTTGCATGCTAGTCTTTCTCTTATTCCTGCAGGACCAACCCCCTCATCCGCACGAGACACTATCCCTCTTCATTCAAGAGTCCCCTCACGTTTCTCCCTCTCGGACCATATTTTCTCTACTCAATGCTTTCTTTAACAGTCACTCTTATATGCCATGCGAAATACAGCATGCACCTCTAATTTATTACGGCTGTTTTCTATCTCCTTTCTCTCCCCCAAAGAATATATTCCCCTAAGGGCAATTTCTCATTTAGCTTTGTATCCCCTGTGCCTGTGTTTAGCACTGAGCAGAGACAGTAAGTGCATGTTAAATCAATAAAAGTCATCACATGAAAATCGCAATGATGCAAAATGAAACAGAGAAGATAATTCTGGCTATTGACTTCCCCCTCTGAAGTTACGATAAGATCTTGATGCCTGATTAAATATCTCTAGAGGATCTAGTGACAAAGAATCAGCAAATTCTTGCTCTTACTGCGGTCATATGGTACCTAAGTGCCGCACATTGATAATATACCTGCATTTATGACAGTTGGGATCGAAATCATGCTCATTTTACCCAAAAAATACATAAAGTTAAACAAATCACAGTGTATTATATAGGCAATATCACTGTCCCTTCCCAGGAAAACAGTAGGTTCAGCATTGCCAAGTTCTGTAAGCTGTAACAGATATCTCTGAATTAGATGTGGGAGTTCCTCAGCCAGGGTCTTTATTTCATGTGTGTTAGGAAGAATTTGATGTTTCTGCTTTGATATCAAGTAATACAACAAACATACAGCATGTGTGGTCCTTGCATAGTAAAATTGGCCTTTTCCTAGACTGTATGTATAATTGCTTCTAGAGCAAATTGACATACTTTCTCTAATGCCTTTAGATCTAGACATGTTATTAGCCAGAAGCCAGAGAGCTCTCGTCTTAGAGATGCGAATATTTGTAAAAATACAAAAGAAAAAGCTGCCCGTTACTTTTAATGCAGAGCAAGAACATTTCATAGTATTAAGTTAAAAAAGAAAGGAAAACCTTTTAATGCATGTTTGTTGAATTTTTTTTTCCCAAATGAAAGCGTTTCCTTTTGATTTTCTTATTTAGCTTTTAGAGTACACTCTGCTTTCAGAGATGTTTTTCTCACTCAGGTGCCTACAGCCCCATTCAGTCTATGGCTGTAGAGACATAACACAAGTCAATTTGACTATTAGCATAGTTAAGACAATTCATCTCTCCTGGTTTTTCCTGTATCCTCCAAGTTAAAGGTTTTGAAAGCTATTCTTTTCTGTTGTTTGAGACACAGATCTCCCATTTGTAAGAAAGTGAAGTGATACTCATCACCTTTCTTAGAGATAGTTCCCCACTTCTTTGCCCAGAATTCATGTTTCCAAGAGACATTGGCTCAAATACATGGGTCCAATCCCTTTACCATTTCTAAGATTATTTTAAGAACTAAAAACATAGATATATTGTACTTTAGTTAAAGACAAGGTCTTTTCAACTCAGCTTTACCAAAAAACAGGCCTTCCATATTCTGGGCAAGGATTTCTACCATATGGAATCATCACACTTAGTTGGCTTTTACCAAAGAGGCCATCATTGTTTACCCTAATGGAGAAGAAGAGAGAACTCACAGGGAAGAAATTTGTCACTGTTGAGAGTACCTCCATCAGTCACCGTGATTCTTCATCTTTTTCTGGACTCATAGGTCCGTCTACTGAAGTAGTGAGCCCAGAAGACATAGTTAGCTTAGCTGATGAGGTGCCTTTAAAACCAATTAGTTTCATTTTGTAAAATTCTCCTGGCAAACAGCAGCTGGTGTCTCCATTTACCATGTGTTCATGCATCACGTCTTACTTCCTTCAGAGTATCTCCTGAAAGCTTTTCTCTTTTGTACCTGTCATTCCTTTAAAGAGAGTGATTGGGATGCACACAGGGGGGCGAGAGGGTTATAAATTATGCTGATGCAAAACCAGGACTGCCCAGCTCTCCCTCTCCCTCTTCTGTAAGCTCCTAGTGGCCATTTTTCCTGAAATAAAGAGGAAAAAGAATTAAACAGAACTTAAGATATCCCGGTGACATAGGTAAAGAAAGATGTGAAACTAATATTTATTTCTTCAGTGTAACAGACACGATGCTAGGGACTTCTCAAACCTTATTTTCAACACAGCACTGTTTTCAACACAAGACAGCATTATGTCCGTATTTTGTATGAGGTACCTGAAGATCAGAGAAGTTAAATAACTTGCCCAAAGTCATACAGGTACTAGCGGCATGCCATGGTTTTTTCGTTGTACTCTATCAGCTTTTACTAAACACCAAATTTTGTTATTTATTAAATGAAAAGAAGGCAGTGTGATATGAGTGGCTATAAACCCCTGATTTTTAAATAGCTCTTCTAAAACTTTCAGTATTCCTACCCCCAAATCACATAGCAGTTTAAAGCAGCTTTTCTCTCTTCCTTCAGGTAAAGTATGAAAACTCTGAGAGACCATATATGCTCAGTTAACCGAATCTCGTCAGTTCTGAGAGTACCACAAACCTATGATAACTCATGACTCTGAATCCAGTTGTTGCGCCATCCCTTACAGATGGCTCCGTTTCTCTGATAAGTCCATGGTTTCCCGTCGGTCGACTCTCTTCCTGCATGTTCCTCAGTCTTCTTCTGAGAAAAATTCATGGACGTTGGTTTGCCCAAGGCAAATAACTAGGGAACAACTAGGTCAGATTAAACTTAGTTTCAAATGAGAAACATGTTGATTGCTGGTGCCTTCAGAAATATGGTATTCTTCAGAAAGTATTCCTGTGGAAAATATGTGGTTGCATTTGGGGGGGTATTTGAACTGTGTTTTGCTTCACGATTTGTTTTCTGTAACCGCCGATGCTGCCCCAAGTATCATCTTACAATCAGACCACTTGGTGATTATAATATTTTCTAGTTAAATGACATTTAAGGCCTCGTTTTATGAGCTCCAGCATAATTGGCTAATTTGGTAAACTCCAGATGTGTGAGATAATGTGCCACTCGATTAAGGGCCTTTCAGACGACATAAATGGCATGGCCCCAGGAGGTATAATCACTCCCTCTTGTTTTCATTAAGAAGGGGAATGAGTGGCTTGTGACACAAAGGAAGGGGGACGTCTGCAATTCAAAGTCAACAACAACCTGGCCAAATTTGGATATTTTCTTTTTACAGGTGGACTAACTCCAGGATCTTGACCTTAATTTGGTGTCTTAGTGGGTCTACTTTTTGAAACATGATTTGCCTAATGTAACACAACCAGGTGATTTTCAAGCACCATCTCTAAACAGAAAACCTTACCGCTAGAGAAAACCCCCCGGGGAGCCCCTGGAAACCCCCTCACTTTCACATGGAAGTGGACTTGAAGAGGCAGTGGAGGCACTAAGTCTTCTCAGGCATTGCAGTTGTTGGAGCAGTCAGCATCCTTACCACCTAAGCCACGTTCCAACTTCACAAGGCCCCATAGTGGCGGCTGCTTTTTCTCTCTCCCCTCTACCCCACTTCTCATCCAACAGAAACCAATTCGTCTACCCAGTATTGCCAAGCCAGAGTAGAGCGGGTGGTTCTTAGTATCGCTGTTCCCTGGATCCTGAGGTGTTTCCTCTTATCTGATATATAGACCCAGGAGTTCACATACAAGTGAGTTGTGGGTCACTGTCTAGTCACTGCTGCTTAACCAATGCAGAGTTTTCGCTCAGATGAGTAATCGCAGACGGTACCCCAGGCCCGTAAGCGTATAATCTGCAGTGCAAATCAATTGCAAGTAGATCATTGGGTATTGATTGGGTTTGCAAGCCGTAGTGAATTCATTCTTTTGTGGGTACCAGATGTGCACCGTGCCTTCTGAGTGAGTTTCTTGGTGTCTCGAGTGCCTTCTCTCTCTGCTCCTTTTTGTTTTACCAAAGAGGCCCTTCCCGGTACCCAGAAGACCTCCCTTGAATGCTCCCTTGTTTTTCAGCTTTCAGCTTTCCTTCGTCTCAGCTTTATTGAGATATAATTGACATATAACATCGTGAAGGTTAAGGTGTAATACGTGATGATGTGATATATGTATGTATTGCATAATTATTACCACGATAGGGTTAGTTAACACATCCATCGCCTCACATAATTACCATTTTTGTGTGTTTGGTGAGAACATTTATGATCTACTCTCTTAGCGCCTTTCAAGTATAAAGTGCCGTATTATTAACTATAGTCACCATGCTACCCATTAGTTCCCTGTTCCCTTGTTTTCCTGGGGTGATAAGAAGAAAAGCAGACAATCCCAGCTGCTCTTGCTCTCACACTACAGAATCCTGCCCTGACCTGCCTGGGCTTCTTAATAATGGCACGACAAGTGTCTTCCATTTAGTGAGGTGGCGAGGAGGCGGGGGGAAGGGAGGTTAGAATAAGAAAAGAAATAGCACAGTAGGTTAAAGTTTGGAAAAAAAAACCTCTAGCAAATCTGTCCAGCAGGGTTTATAAGTGTTAGGTCCAGGTCCTGATAATGACATCCGGTAGACAGAAGCCATTTTCTTCTTCCAAATCTTCTCCGGTTTTAGAAAGAGAGAAAAGAGATGTTCTGGATTCAGGCAGGGGCCTGTTCTGATTATTCCTGAATGATCTGTGTTCCTTTTAAAATGGCTTATCAATGCTTTAGTATGTCATACTCATAAAATTTTAGTCATAAAATGTACGTTGCTAAGAACTTTAAACTCTAATTATTTAGTAATTCAGGGTTGGAAGTGAAAGAACGTAGGGTACGGAGAAAATACTGCAGAAGAACATATTCTAAAACATTGAACCATTGGTACGTTATCGGGCATTCCTGTTTTGCCAGATTAGTTTATACTGCTGCAAAGGCGAATCGTTGCTGGTTTAAGCTCTATCGGGTTGTGAAGTGGTCTTTACAATCAGGAGAGGATAATGAATTTCCAGAGTGCTCACATAGCAGCAGCCCTGGGCTTCCATGTCCCAGAGCTCTGTCAGAGGCCTTTTGTTCTGCCCACAGGGTGACCTTTAGAATGGTTTCAGCTCCTAGATTTCCCTTCTGTCATCACCATAGATTGCTAGCTGACAGTCACACTCCAGCTCCCCCAGCCTCTCACTAACAGTGCTTTTCAGACTTACTGCCTGGCCTTTGGCAAGGATTTAAGTGTTGCCAAAGAATAAGTGAAAACGTTTGCAGTGATGTCAGCTCGTCAGCAAGGCCTGATTAAGAGACCAAACACAGCCTCTCCCAGCTCGCAGTGCTGACAAGAAGGAAAAGGAGGACTAGTTGTTTGGGTGGAAGTAGTTGTCTTTCGGGAACACTGGCGTCTCAATCCAGAGCATGAGCAGATATTCCTCGTGTTTTATAGAGTGTTAATGGGAGGTGAGGGGATCCTGTAGTCAATGGGAGAGGTCCGAATGGAAATATTTTCAAGCCTTTATTTTAACTTACTCTGGATTTCTGATGAACTAGATGCATAGTCACCTTGGGAAAAAAAATGTCTTTACCAAAACCATTATCCTTTCTCTAGTGGTTGTTAACCTGAACATTTTCAGATGAGAATGAGAAAGAAAATCTCCTAAAACTTCTACCTTTGTCTGATTCTCTTATTATAGAAAATAACTTAGGCATGACTTGACAAGGTTAAAGGAGTTCATATTTTATCATCATCATTGATTTCAACTAATGTCTCTGATATCATGGAATTACATCTTTCTGCCTTCTATTAGGAAGTGTTCTCATCTTGGTCATATGCAAATTCGATCTTATTTTATTTATTTATTTATTTTCCATGACCTTGGAAAGAAAAGGTCATGGATTTTTAATATTCTAGAACATTGTTAAGAAGCTAAACACACTGATACATACATACATACATGCGTACATGTATTTAAACTAAGTTGAATTGCTTATAGTTTAGATTGCTACACTTTCTCCGTGAGTTCTATGAGTCAGATACCACTGGAGAATCTATGCCTGTTAATTATGGTAAGTTTCTACTCACTTCCTGCTTAGGAATCTATTTCATCACCCAATTGCAATGCTCTTGTCACTAGATCATGAATTTTTTGTCTAGTCTCATGACTTTAGCTTTACCTTTCCCTCCAGGTATCTCAGATGGTTTGAAACTGGAAGAAAGGAAGAGGTTCAGACAACTGTTGTTATAGCAGTGATTATATTCAAAACCATTGTTACCATTTTGACTCTTTACTGCTTGTGAAATGTGTCCACATGTCTTAACTCACTTGTTACTCACAATAACCCTGGCAACAGGCAGGCAGGGACTATGATCTCTAGTTTTCTGGTCGGGAAACTGATAAGAATGATAAGGGACTTGCCCAGCATCCCACAGCTGGTGCTTGTTGGGGCGAGCTTTCATCCAAGATCTTCTGCATCCTGTATCATGCTCCCTACTCTGTCAATAACTTAATAGTGGTGTTAGTAATAGCAGAAGCTACACCTCAGATTTATACTGTCCCCATTATGGGTTCAAAGATTGTCACATATCTCATCTCACCTGAATAGCACTGGGGGTTGGGGGTAGGAAGTAGGAGAAGGTAGTATCTGCTATGGTTGATTACATTCTGCAAACCAGCAAACTTCAGCAGAAAGGAGGTTAGTGAGACTCCCAGAACAATAGATTGGTTCCTAAGATCAACACTCAAAGAAGACAAAGGTGCACTTTTCCTTTCAATGATATCCTGAGCAAACTCAATTGGACTAAAAATGTGTTCTGAAGTGTGCTGCCATCATCCCATGAGACCAAGATAGAGGTCTGTAATTCTCTGGGCAGAGCCCTGTTCAAAAAGAAGTTTAGATGTGCTTTCAGTCTAAAACACATATTAGATTTTGAAAACTTCGTGTGTAAAAGGAATGTAAAGAATTTGTGTATAGGGGCGCCTGGGTGGCTCAGTCAGTTGGGTGGCCGACTTCACCTCAGGTCATGATCTCACAGTCTGTAGGTTCGAGCCCCGCGTCGGGCTCTGTGATGACGGCTCAGAGCCTGGACCCTGCTTCTGATTCTGTGTCTCCCTCTCTGCCCTTCCCCTGTTCACGCTGTGCCTGTATGTCTCTCAAAAATAAATAAACATTTAAAAAAAAAAAAAGAAAAGAATTCGTGTATAGAAAAGAATGCAAATGAATTACATGTTGAAATGATGTTTTGGATATGTTAAATAAATGTACCATCCAAAAAAATTTTTAATGTAATTTAGTGTCAAATTGGTTTCCATACAACACCCAGTGCTCATCCCAACAAGTGGCGTCCTTCAATGCCTGTCACCCAACTTCCCCTCTCCCCCACCCCCCTTCAACCCTCAGTTTGTTCTCAGTATTCAAGAGTCTTATGGTTTGCCTCCCTCCCTCTCTGTAACTTTTTTTTTCCCTTCCCCTCCCACACGGTCTTCTGTTAAGTTTCTCAAAATCCATATATGAGTGAAAATATATGGTATCTGTCTTTCTCTGCTTGACGTATTTCACTTAGCATAATACCCTCCAGTTCCATCCACGTTGCAACAAATGGCCATATTTCATTCTTTCTCATTGCCACGTAGTATTCCTTTGTATATATACACCACATCTTCTTTATCCATTCGTCAGTTGATAGACATTTAGTCTCTTTCCATGATTTGGCTATCGTCAAAAGTGCTGCTGTGAACATTGGGTGACACGTGCATCTATGCATCAGCACTCCTGTATCCCTTGGGTAAATTCCTAGCAGTGCTATTGCTGGGTAGTGCTATCATAGGGTAGTTCTATTTTTAATTTTTTGAGGAACTTCCACACCATTTTCCAGAGTGGCTGCACCAGTTTGCATTCCTACCAACAGTGGGTGCCTGTTTCTCCACATCCTCACCAGCATCTATAGTTTCCTGATTTGTTCATTTTAGCCACTCTAACTGGAGTTAGGTGGCATCTCAGTGTGGTTTGATTTGTATTTCCCTGATGATGAGTGACACTGAGCACCGTTTCATGTGTCCGTTGGCCATCTGGATGTCTTCTTTGAAAAAAATGTCTATTCATGTCTTCTGACCATTTCTTCATTGGATTATTTGTTTTTTGGGTGTGGAGTTTGCTGAGTTCCTTATAGATTTTGGATACTAGCCCTTTATCCGATACGTCGTTTGCAACTATCTTTTCCCATTCCATTGGTTGCCTATTAGTTTTGCTGATTATTTCCTTTGCAGTGCAGAAGCTTTTTATTTTGATGAGGTCCCAATAGTTCAGTTTCGCTTTTGATTCCCTTGTCTTTGAAGATGTGTTGAGTAAGAAATTGCTGCGACTGAGGTCAAAAATATTTTTTCCTGCTTTTTGCTCTAGGATTTTGATGGTTTCCTGTCTCACAATCAGGGCCTTCATCCATTTTGAGTTTATTTTTGTGTATGGTGTAAGAAAGTGGTCTAGTTTCATTCTTCTGCATGTTGCTGTCCAGTTCTCCCAGCACCATTTGTTAAAAAGGCTGTCCTTTTTCCATTGGGTACTCTTTCCTGCTTTGTCAAAGATTAGTTGGTCATACGTTTGTGGGTCCAATTCAAAATTTAAAAAAAAAGGACGCACTGCCTAAACTTAGTTATTTGACTTGTGAGTACCTTTGCCTAACTCAACTTGAATATTGAGTAATAACCAGGAAAACCTCATGAGACATGAGATAAGGCATTTAACCAAAGTTTCTTGGATGAATTATCAGATGGAGTGAAAATCATCTATGACTGCCATATATGTTGAAATATGTGGTCATCAAAATCTAAAGGAATATGGCCATCCATATTCAGTGGCCCTGTTCTCCTGCCGATAAACACTGTTCATAATTTTCTTTGGCCACAGAGAACTTGTAGAGAAACAAAGCCCTGGGTACCAGGAATTCTAACATAGACACTGTCTCAGTAGCAACAAAAAGGGAGATAAAATGTGAGATGAGTTTTGGAGACTGCTAAGGAGGGTTTGTATTTTTCTGTTAGATGAATTTGTTCTTTGATTTGTTTGCATGAAGCTTTTCCTAAATCTGAAGAACTAAGAACCAAAACGAGAAAAAGGACTTGCTCTGGTATCCTTACCATTTTGTCTCCTAACAGTTTTCAGTGAATAGGTCAACATGCATTTCGAAACTCTAATAATAAAATTCTCAGAAGTTGGTACTATTTATAAAGAAACCAAAATTAAAAGACTATTTCAGTATAATCCATTAAGCAAGAGGACATATTGATTACTAGAGATCTGGCTTCATGTGTAAAAAAATATATGTGTTGGATTCCAAAAATATTTCTTGACCACTTGTTCACTTCTCAATTCCCGTGGTCTGACTTTTGCCTACACCGATACGTACAAACTGCTCTCTCAGAAGTCACTATGTGACTCCTTTCCTTTCCCGTGGGATCTAAGACACAGGTAAATACATGTAAGATGTGCTATCATTTTATGTACCGCTTGAAAGAGAAAATGCTGACAACTAAACTCTTTGGAATGAATTGATAATGGGTAGTGGTGTTGAGTGAGAAGGAGAAATTTTGAATGTCTGGTCTTTCGTGTGAATGACTCCCAATAGCCAAATTCTGTCACCTGCCCACTCATAAATCTTTGTGGATTTCCTGTTGACCGATGTGATAGGGTGCCACTAAGATGGCCTTAGTGATCCCTCCCCCTTGTATTTATGTCCTTTTATAATCCCTTCCTTTTAAGCATAGATTTGATTTATTGACTCTTTTCCAATGAAGAGAATATGGCAGAAATGATGAAATGTCACTTTTGAGATTAGTATATAAAAAACTGAATTGCATCTAGGGAGACCCTTCTTATTCTTCTTGCTTGTTTGGTTTCTTATGTTTTTATTGCTTTGAAGTAGGCTCACCTGTGGAGGAGCCAGTGTGGCAAGGAACTTAAGGTAGCTCGGGCCAATGACCAATGAGAAATCGAGGGCCTCTGTTTAACAACAACCTAGAACTGAATCCTACCCGCAACCACCTGTGCGAACCAGACCGACCTCAGGCCAACTGATAGTTCGACTGCAGTCCTATGAGAGACCTTGAGTCAAGGCCACGTACTAAGCCATGTCCAGGTGTGACTGATCCACAGAAATCGTATGATAATAAAAAAAAATACACAAACAAATCTGAAACCCTCAACATGGTATTTATTTGGAACTCTTCATATCTGCTTTGAGTCTTCCAAGCTCTGTCTTACCTAGTGTCATCACATACATCTGTGTTCAAGGCCTTCTGGGCCAACTATAACCCCTAAAACAATTTTCTGTGCTTTTTCTCATACACATTCATCCTCCCAGAATGGCATTTTTTTCTTTTGCCCAGCTCTGATAATTCCGGTCATCTGTAAGTGCCCAGCTGGTGTGCTACATTTTCTTTAATGCCTTCTCTCATTATCCGAAATGGAAATAATTTTCTCTACCTGTTCTCGTATGGCACCTTCTTCAGAGTCAAAGAGACCTGAATTAGAATCCCACATATGAATTTGGGGACCTTGGGCAAATTACTTAATGTCATTATACTTTGGTTTCTTTATTTGCCAAATGAAATACTAGTATCTATACTATGTTGCCAGCACTTAGTTTAATAGATGATGTGTAAGTATGCACACAATAATTTTTAACTGATTCCATTATTATTACTTTATATTGCAGCTAATTATTTAAACTATTCACAGTTGTTTAAATGTGTGGATCTCTGATGAAATCTCTTTCGGGCTTCTACAGCGTATCATACAATTCTTTGTATGTAATCATCATCCAATTTATGTTTGCTGAATTTAACTGAATGACTACTAGTTTCATATTAGTTGGATTCAGGCATTTAGTTTTTAGATTCAGGGGATTCACCTTGACAAGTTTTGCCAGGTGGTGGTATTGACAGGTTTTGTTAGAGAAACTGGAAGGGCTGATTAAGATCCAAGAGAAGGCAAACAATCTACCCACCTTGCTTAGAATGTGTTCTGTCTTCACTGCTTGCCTGCCTGAGGTTTAATAAGCACAGTATAAATAAAAACCAAATACTCTGGTCAATAAAAAGGTGAGTTAAAGTAAAACAAAAGAATATTTAAAACAGAATCAGAGGCAAATCAAGAGTAAGATTCTTGGGGTGCCTGGGTGGCTCAGCTGATTAAGTGTCCAACTTCAGCTCAGGTCATGATCTGACAGTTTGTGAGTTCAAGCCCCACGTCAGGTGCTGACACCTCAGAGCCTGGAGCCTGCTTCCGATTCTGTCTCTCTCTCTCTCTCTCTCTCTCTCTGCCCCTTCCTCCACTCACACTCTGTCTCTCTCTCTCTCTCAAAAATAAACATTAAACAATATTTTTTTAAAAAGAGTTAGACTCTTAAAAGACTATGCTAACTAACTTTTGGTTCTTGCAACCACAGAGTAGTTTGTACCAGAACAACCCTCCTGCTGAAAACAACTACAAACATTGGACAAAATACATAAAACTGCTTTCGAGGCATTAGAGAGTCACCAAAGCAGGCAAGACTTGCAAGGGGCTACAAGATCCGAGGGAAGAAAGCTCACCTCAGTGAACTCTACATTTACTCAGGCTTTTTCCATTCTTTGCTAAGTCTTGTGGGAAGGGCTGGGGAGGGAGTTAAGACCAAGTCTTATTTGAGGACAAAAGTTGGAGATTGGCATTCAGAGCTATCATATGGGACATGAAAAGGAAAAATTCCAGAGAAGAGAGAAACTAGAGAGAAGTGAACTTTGGGTTTATATGCAGTTTCCCCTTGAGGCATTTGCCAACTCCTAACCTGCAAGTGAACAGGAAAAAACTCCAACAAACCCAGTCAAAAAAACAAACAAACAAACAAATAAACAAAACCCCAGAAACTGAGAGACTATGGAGAGGAACAGAGAGTTCAGCAGTCCCATGATGCTGGGGACACAAGGGTTGGAGTTCAAGCCCAGCCAGGTGGGAGAGTTCTGGCAAACACAACAGGTTTTCAGTTGAGACTTATAATGTCCACTCCCAACAGTAAGGACCCTGCCCTAGGAATAAGGGCAAAATATAAACACATTGTTTCTTTTTTTTTTTTAAGTTTATTTATTTTGAGAGAGAGAAAGAGAGAACCCAAGCAAGGAAGGGGCAGAAAGAGAGGGAAAGAAAATCTCGAGCAGGCTCCACGCTGTCAGTGAGGAGCCGGATGTGGGACTCTGTCCCATCAACTGCAAGATCATGACCTGAGCCGAAAACAAGAGTGAGACGCTTAACTGACTGAGCCACCCAGGCGCCTCTAATCACGTTGTTTCTATCAAAGCCAAGTCCAAGCCTCAGCAAGGTGAAGATGATCTGCTATATTCCATCTGTTTGCTAGGAAAACATTTATTCAAATACCATCATCCAGAGGCCCTTTGATTTTTTTTTTATACACAATCCCCCATGTTCAATTAAAAAAATCACAGGGTCTTAGGGGGAAAAAAGACCAAAGAACCAAATATCAGGAGAAACAGAAATAACAAAGTGACTCAAATTTTGGAATGATCAGACAGCGACTTTTTAATTTATTTAATTTTTATTGTGGCAACATTTCCGTAACGTAAAATGTACTGTTTCATCATGTTTAAATGTACAGTCCAGGGGCATTAGGTACTTTTACTCTGTTGTGAAACCATGACCACCGCCCATCTCCAGAATGTTTTCATCTTCCCACACTGGACTGTATGATCATTAAGCAGTAACTCCCTATTTCTCCCCTGCCCCGCGGTCCCTGGAAGCCATCACTCTACTTTCTGTATCTATGAATTTGACCACTCTAGGGACTTCACATAAGGGGAATCACGCAGTACTTGTCGTTTTGCGACTGGCTTATTTCACTTAGCATGATGTCTTCAAGGTTCATTCATGTTGTAGCATGTGGCCAAATTTCCTTCCTTTTTTTTTTTTTTAATGTTTATTTAGTTTTGAGAGAGAGACAGAGACAGAGTGCAAGCAGGGAGGGGCAGAGAGAGAGGGAGACACAGAATCTAAAGCAGGCTCCAGGCTCTGAGCTGTCAGCACAGAGCCCGACACGGGGCTCGAACTCACAGACCGTGAGATCATGACCTGAGCCGAAGTCGGAGGCTTAACCGACTGAGCCACCCAGGTGCCCCCAACTTTCCTTCCTTTTAAAGGCTGAATAATATTTCATTGGATGTGTATACTATATTGTGTTTATCTATCATATGTCAGCAGACAGTTGGGTTGTTTGCACCCTTTGATTATTGTGAACAATGCAACTATGAACGTGAGTGGACAAATGTTTCTTCAAAACCCTGCTTTCAATTGTTTTGAGTATATATTCAGACACAGAATTTCTGGATCATATGGTAATTCTATGTTTAATCAAAAGAACTTTTAAAAATATATTTAATAAGTACGTTTGAAAAAGTAAAAGAGGGGCACATGGGTGGCTTAGTCAGTTAAGTGTCCAACTTCAGCTCAGGTCATGATTCTCATGGTCCATGAGTTCGAGCCCCACATCGGGCTCTGTGCTGACAGCTCAGAGCCTGGAGCCTGCTTCGAATTCTGTGTCTCCCTCTCTCTCTGCCCCACCCCCACTCACATTCTGTCTCTCTCTCTCAAAAAAAATTTTTTTTAATTTTTTTAAGAAAAGGTAAAAAAAAAAAGATGGAGAATTTCACCAGAGGTATGAAATCTGTTTTTTTTTTTAAGACTTAAATCGAAATCTTGAAAAATTCTGTAACTGAATTAGGTAGGTGAGTTTTCAACCCACATATTACATTGTCAGCATGTAATTTGTTAATTGTTTTATAAGTTTCTAAATACGATGGAACATGTTTTATCCTACTAGTGTGCACTAGTAGGTACTCCATATTGTAATTAGGTGATTGAATAAGTACAGAAATAATAATAATAATAATAATAATAATAATAATAATATATTTTTGCAGGGGAATCATAAAATTTTTTAATTCACTTTAAGCAACTAAAATAATCATAATTTACCAGGAGCCAGGCACTTTGCTGAGTGCCTTATATACACTACTAACTCAGTATATTCTTACGATGACCTATGTGGGAGGAGCCATCATTCTTCCCGTTTTACTGATGCGTCAGTCAAAGCCAAAAAGTTTATGTAACTTGTCTGATGTTTCATACGTTGTAGGAATTTGAATCCATGTGATCTGAGTCTAGATCTTTACCTCGAAATTACTTTATAGAAATAATTTTTTAAAGAAACATAAATCGTTCTGTTTTGGCTGACTGGCTAGTTGCACATTTCTGACAATAAATAGAAAGTCTAGAAGCCAGATTGCTTGGTGACATCTGCCAGGGCACTAAACTCTTCTTGTCATGTGTCCTTTACATTTATTCGGATGTTCCTTCTGGACCACGGGATGTTACTGGGTATATTTTGGCATGGGCTCTGTTATGTATGTTTGATGTGTAAGAAACAACGCCATTATGAACAGAACATCCCACCTTTCTCCTTGACCTCCAAATTGCTCAAGGCCACAAGACACCAAACATGGGCTTAAAGCTGACACTCTCCATTTCCTCCGTTCTTGTTTGTGGATCTCATTTGCAGGACGCTGATGTTTTACCGTTTCTACATCCCTGTCTTCATTTCTTCCTTTACCCCATCATTTGTCTTAACTGTTTACTCTTGATGCTACACCTCCTCAGAGCATGATGGCTTTTGATGCAGATCTCTTCTCCAGTGATGGGACATTCCTTGGGAAATCCATTTCTTTCCGCCTTGGCAGGGAAGAGCATACATTTATTACATAGAACAAAGGGAGTATTCATCAGGACCTTAAGATCCCCAATATATTTGCCTTCAGCTCTCTGTTCCTCAAACTCTTTGTTCATCCAGCTTACATTTCCAAGTGCCCCACATCCTATTTTAATCTCTTATTTTGGACCCTTCAATATAAAAGACCCTTTTATTCTCTCGTTGCTTGTTTGTTTCTTTTCTTTCTAGAAAAAAAAAAAAAAAGAGCTACTCATTTCAGCCAGGATTCAAATGAACAAAATTAAAAGAACAGTTCCTTTTGTGATAGTGGACAATCACTTTATTAAGTATCTCTTAAATCCTCTGTGGTTTTGGACCCAATTCTCTGAAGTTTATATAGCTTTTCGATATAGGAGGTGAAGGGCAAACAACATTATCCTAGCTAAGAAAAGATTTCTATATCTTTTCTATATTTATGCTGTTTCTTTACCAACCTTGAAAGAACACTTGTAGCCCAGAAAGCAAATAGTATTTAATGGCTGCCCATATATACACAGCCCTCTGTTAAGCAACACAGAGAGTACATTTAAAAGACACAGCACTGGCCTTCTAAAAGCTTCATTCTGCAATGAAATAACTGTATGCGCAAAAATGATTGTTTCAGTCCCATGGTTCCATTAAATACCGTTGTGGACAAATCCTTTGAAAAGCAACTGCAAAAACAGTTGGAGATTCCACCAGAAAATAGAGTTGCATTTTCGGTGCCTCCGTATCTCTTCGCATCTCTTGTATAACCATTCTCAATCACAGGAAAACAAACCACGAAAAGTATGACGGGACTTCCCAGACAGAGGTAAACTGTCCCCATAGGAAATAAAAATCTTCAAAGTGTCCCTTTCATTGAACTTGTTTCTTTTTCTACGACAAATAGACACATCAGACATAAAATTTAATTGAGACGCACTAAAGTAAAGGTCTGGCTTACCTGAATAGCAGAGATCACAGCATTCCATTAAGGAGACAGCAAGGCGCTAACGACGCTCTGACGATTTTATATCACAGTATACTGAACTTGTAGTCACCATCATCTCTTCCGACTATCATTTATTTAGGATTTCTGCAGCCTCCAGTCAAATTCTGCTGTGCCGTTCTGCGTTACATTTCTCTTCCTGTGTGTTTGTTTTAATTTAAAGAGCCAGTGTGCATATTGACAATTCTTTGACAGCAAAGGTAAAACCACCAGGAGTGTATCTGTTTATTGAGGACTGACAGCTTTATAGCTAACATAAAAATAATCTAATGTTTATTGGGGCAAATGTTTGGACTGAGGATTAAGTGAAACTAGTGAATAGAGAAAACCTTTTCATCCTATTCAGACTTTTCAAATAAGGTTTAGGATCAACTACATAAAAACTTTCTGGGTTGACTTCTTTAACGCTCTTCTCTTAATTTGTGCCACTGCTCCTTCCCTTCTACTTTGCTACCCCGAATTTTGTTTTACGACAGGGGTTTCGAAGTAAGTAAAACCTTGAAGAGGAAGATGCTACCGTTCAGAGATTCATTGCTATAGAATTTACCTGGGCCATGCAAACTTTCTAGATAATGGTGAAGCAAAATTTAAACCACTTGCTTATATAAACCGTCTTCTCTACGGTTTCCTATAATTCACATATAGTAAGAGCTCTTAAATTTTTTCAGTCTTGCTTTTTTGTTGTCATTATTTTTCATCATTGTTGGTAGGGAAAGGGAACAAACTGCTATACACTGTTTTAAAACTAGCTTTAAACTGTTAAGTTGTTTTTCAGTTTCACCTGTAGCTAAGTATCAACATTAGATTTTTGCTTTATTTTAAATGAGACATTTGAAAGGTTTCAAAAAATAAGCTATTTTTTCTATACATGGAAAAATATTACCCATTTGGAAATAATCTGTTAGATAAAGAGTCCATCAGATTATTGTTAGACTAACAATACTTGACTTTATTTTTTAAACTTGATATTAGCTATAATTACCACGAATATCTCTTTTCCTATATCTTTCCTCCAACAAATGAAGAATTTTATGCTCATCTAACTCACCCTAGCAACATTAAGGTCGTTATTCCTTCTCCTCTCTTTACTGCACTTCCCCGCCCCCACCCTGTCCTGATCCTATTTTATGTTGAGTAAAATAAATGGGAGGAAAAAAATTAGGCACCTTGTTAAAGGTCGCCTGCTAAGGAGCGGCTCCGCAGCTAGAAATGGAAACCAGGTTTACAGGCTGAGTAGAGCACCTCGGAGCAATTATAGAAAGTGTACTAGCTCTTTCCCTTTGAAAAAGTTGTGTATCTCCTGACAAAGCTGATATGTGAACATTCAAATAACTCAGTTTTCAGTGTCATCACTGGAACTAAATGTCCGTATGGATACAGGTGTTTTTGTGTAAGTGTGCTGCGTATTGTACCTGCAAACAGACCAAAGAAATGCCGGGGGTGTCAGAATCTTGCAGCAGCTGAGAATCTTACACAAGTCAGTATCTAAGGCTAATTAGCATGTCACCAAGATCCTGTCACAGCCATCGTGATATCCCTGGGACCTGACGGTACTTGAATCTTAGAGTTCAACAAATCATTGTTGAACTCAGCTAAACAGATTAAAACTTTTAACTCTGTTTAAAAATGGACTTGGTCCTTTTTTTTTTAAGAAAATAATATCCTATTTATTTTCTAAGTGAAACACATAATTTATTTCTCAATAGATTTGATTTATTCTTAATTCCTTCCTGCCTGATGTCCACCATGGTGATGATTTTAAAGTGTTATAATGTCTTACTTACCATGCAGAGATTGCTAGTAAATCGGCAGTTTTGGTGTTTATGGAATTTTCATTTTGTTCCTAGGGCATCAACTTATTATGCGCCCCTCTTCTGATTTACGTGGTGCTAACACTTCCAAGGAGGAAAAGCATCTCCTTTTTTTTTTTTCTTTAAAGATCTGGGTTGTTTTTTTTTTTTAAAGTTTATTTGTTTACTTAGAAAGAGAATGAGCAGGGGAGGGGCAGAGACAGAGGGAGAGAGAGAATCCCAAGCAGGCTTTGCACTGTCAGCACAGAGCCAGACGCGGGGCTCGAACCCCCAAACCGTGAGATTATGACCTGAGTTAAAGTCAGATGCTTAACCGATGGAGCCGCCCAGGCGCCCCAAGCATCTCCTCCCTTGATCAGACACGACTGTTATCCTTTATGACACTTACAGTGACTCTGATACACCAGAGCAACTCCTTGGCATCTAGGCTACACTGTTCTGAGGGTATTACGTACACGCTGTGTTGCATGTGCTGAGTTCTGCTCTTCTTCCCGTGCCCTCCAAGCCAGTCTGCACGAACCGCCTACTAGTTTTCAGACACAGCTTATGGTACTGTCGTCCGTGTTTCTCTGACTTACTCTGTGAGTTTGCCTCCTGGTTCCTCCTCTGGATTGGGGACGGGAATCTCAGAGAGGCAAACAGTTGGCTTCTATCTGTTGTCCCGAGAAGGGCTTCATTCGGGCATGTGAGTCACGCTGCACAAACACTTCACACATCCACACTATCGGTCTCAGATCTATAGCAGCCCCGGTTTTGGAAATAAACTCTTATTCAGTCTTCGGCTTCTCCGACTAGAAATCTGGAGGCTACAAGTAACCTCTTATAAGTTCTTCCTTCTTTTAAAACCAACACCAAACACCTCTCGTGACAAACTAAGTCTAAGCGATTCACATTTCATTTTACTCTTTAAGATGCCTGGACCTTTGTTAGAATCTGTTAGGCGAGCAGAATTGTGGTACAGGTATGCCGCACTCTCACCACAAGAAGCTGGACTCAGAACTTGACCTAAGGGATCACGTAACACGACAGAACTCTGCCCCAAGCAAAATTTGCTCAGAACGGAATTGGTTTCCTTGTAACTTAAATTGACCAAACTGATCACTTATTTATGGTCCTCAGGACTTACTAACATAGTTAAAATCATTTTCCAAGCTATATACCACTCAGCAGCATTTTAAAACCGTGTTCTAATCTTGTTTATTCCCTCAAAGCCCTTATAACAAAAAGCAATTTAAATAGATTATTTTTATTGTATCTTTAGAGTGGTTATAATAAGTTATAGTCATATAGGGTGGCCTGGGAATTCCCTCATTTTCCTCTTGATTCATAAAGTCATAATAAATAAAGTTTTCACCAGAAAGGTCTAGTGGCCTCCAATAACATACGCATGGTATATGGTAAAAACCAATGCAGTAAATCCATCGATTTACACTGCAAGTAAAATTGGAATGATTCGAAATTTATAAGATTTTTATATTGTTGCCTTTTTACTCAACTTTATGCAGAGAACCATTGACATAAACTTTTATTTTTTTATTACTTGGACAGAAGTCTTATTTTGCTAAGAGGTCTATATCCATCATCAATAAGTAGCTCTACAATTAAACTTTTAAATCATTACATAATCATATTTTCTAATCAGTCTGAAACAAACATATTACGTATCGGTGTTCTTGTTAAAAGACTCCCTGCAATTCATGTTATTAAAACTCTATTAAAAGGAAGGGTTATTTTTTTTTCTTTTTTCTTCTTTTGTGGAAATAAGAACACTCCTGGAAATAGTGCATGTCGCTAACTAGGAAACATCTTTCTACTCATTTCTGCTCCCTTGTTAATAATGCTTGGTGCACCTGCCCCCGAATGTATGTATTCATTGCCTGTGTGGTATTTTATCTACACTAGCCTTGGCCTCAGATTTTTTTTACTCATTTGCCTTGATGCTTGCTGATTGACATTTTCATCTCTGTTAACTATTTATTTTCCTTTGAGGTTACATCATAGTCGCTTTCCAAGTCTGTATTTTTTTCATAGCCCAATAAAATAAATGTGTTTCATGAACTTCTTTGATTTGCCTCTTCTTGCCAAGTTTTTCTGCTTCTTTACTGATCCCCACAATGAGTATTTTACTCTGGTTCTCTCGAAGGTGTGTGTGAGTTGATGAAGCTTCATCGCATAAATAAAACCAAGCCAAAACTTGCCGTTCAAAAGATAAAGTCGGGAGAGAATAAAGACCATGTGTCAATACAGAGAAAAAGACTGACTACAGCTATTTTTTTCCCTGCTTGGTATTTATAGTTATTTCTATGGAAACTGCACGTGGATTTCTGAGGAGTGAATTTGACCCTGGGGATGTACACAAATAACTCTGAAAACGTTTGGTGCATTCAGTTTGAGTTCATCATATATTCGTGCTTGTGCTTCTCCTTAACTTCTAACTGCAAATGACATGGCGTGTGATGGGTGAGACCATCGTGGTATTCGTGCTGAAGGATTTTTGCGTGTCTTCTGGAGTCAGGGACGGGGACAGGTGTTAAAGTGGGATGGGTAGCGGCTTCTGCTCCTTCACTGTGACCGCGAGGCCCAGAACAGCATGTTAGCCTCCTGGCCCCTTGCAAGTGTGAATCCAAGGTTCTGTCCTTCCTGTTTATTCAGATTTTCCTCTCAGTGACTTTGCCTGTCTGTCTCTTCTGTCCCCATGCCCCCCACACTCGACCTCTCTTTTCCCTCAGAATATAGCTGATTAGGAAATGTCAACGTTTGGAGAAATCCTCCTTGGGCATTCCCCACACGGTATAGAGACGTAATCACAGCATCTTTGCCTATATATTGCCTGTTTATATCCAGACCTTTCAGTTTTGTCTGAGATGACTATGCGATCGTACGTGTATGCTTTAAGATGATATTTTTACTTTGCTCAGACTTTGAAAAAAAGGAAATAAAGCCAACATAAGACCCAATTTCAGAGGGTAAGGGCATGACAAAAAGGCAAATAAGAACGTGAAAGAGGAGTTTCAGGAAGAGAGAACTGGCGATGACTGCCTTTAAGATGTAGGGGGTTAAGAAGTGCTAGGGACGGTGATGGTGGTAGACTGTTTTTTTCCTTGGTGGAGGCCCTGGTGTTGTCAGGCAACTGAGAACTATTTCAGAATGCAGACCAAAAAGAAATTCTACCTACTGCTTTTAATTTTTCAATGACAGGAGAAATATTACATTGAGAACATGGAAATAGTAAACATTCCTATACCAATGGGTTAAACTTGAAAGTTTTGAACACCAAAATTCACGGAGCAAATGTACAGATTAAGCTTTTGCTACGTAAACATACTCACTTAATCTGTACAATTCTAGATTTTTTTTCAGAGGGTCACCAGCTGGATGGTGTCCTCTGCCTGCTCCGTGGTCGCCTACACTTTGGACGTTTCACAGTTTATTAGCAATTCAAACACAGACCAATTTTTCTGTTTATTTAATACTTGACCCCCATTCTGGTGGAGGAGGGATGTGTTCCAGCTCCTGACAGTGGGTTTTCAAGTACCCATGTGGCCTGCCTCCCATTAACAGGAATAACTGGGAACTGGGTGTCCAGAATACAGATGCACGGCCATTGAAAAATTCTGCTAGAAACATGAATTTTACAGGCCTCTGTTAAAGTCTCTTCAAAAAGATCATGTTTTTGTGGAGACTGCAGCTCTGAGACCTCAGATACACTCTTTCTCTCTCACACATATTTCTCTCTCCTAAAATGTATAACATGACCCTGTTTTCTGCTTCTTTAGGGCTAGCGTGGGACTCGTCACCTGAGCCTCCGGCATAAGTTTTGGTCCTGTGATACTAGAGTTCTGTGGGAGAATAGTGGATGGTCCAATACCTCAGAGTATTGATAAGTACTTAATTTAGTTACATTAATCTTTTTTCATACGGTCATTTAAAACAGCAGCACGTAATCTCTTCTTGAAAGGTATCATACAGAAAGTATACATAAGCATACAGTTTCAGGGAATTTTCACAAGCTAGATACCCACATATCCAGAACTCAGAATAAAAAAAAAAAAAAACAACCCACAGTATTTTCAGCTCCCAGAAGCCTCTTGGTCCCTCTCTTCATTCCGTATTGCACTCGGCCCCCAACAACGGTAGGGACCATCCTGATGTTGACTCTTTTTAATTTTCAAATATCACATCGTTTTCTCACCAGGTTTATTGGCCGATTTTTGTGGGAGAGCAAAGGGGGGTGGTTAATCCCCTATAGCTGACTTCTTTGCATTGTGGGATTTTCCTAGCTGTTAATTATTAACTTTTCCTCAAAATAAAACTTCCATTGTGTAAGGAGAAAAACTCCATGAGCACAGTACATGTGATATAAATCACTTTTATGTCTGTGAAACAGCTGAGTTTACATTTTTATTACATTGTTTGAAAAAGTATCTTTTCATCTGGAAAGAATCAGTTTAAAATGTGATTGTCAACACAACCAAACCAGTTTTCTGTTTAAAATGGCTGCTGGTGGAGCAAAGAACCATAATTAAGCCAGATTTTTCTCAATAGATATTAGTTACTAAAAGCTAGAGGCTTTCACTGAGATTTGTAAAAGAAATTTCTAGATTTTAAAGGCAAGTAAAGTATTTTTGTTGAGACAGAAGAAGTAAATAAGTAATGAACAAAAATTTTGTTGTAAAAGTGCAGAATGTTTTCCTGTGTAAGGTGATTTAGTGGGATAGTTTAAAGTCACGTTCAAAATAATACAAGCATTTGCAAAGTGTTACCCAATAGGAATACTTCAGTTTGAAAAAGATGCTTCGTTAGTAATTAGCAACTTGGAGTGTAATTTTCTCTCTGAAGACTTTTAGATTTAAATAATTCTGGGAGCATCCTTTTAGAAATATACTAAGTTTCAATTAGATTAATCCTTCTAATATAGGCATAAACCGTAGTTTTAAAGCCTGTAGTCATTTGCTTATATTTGCTAATTTCTGACTATTTATTTTGAAATTTAAAAAAAAAAGAAATTTTGAAGGTATTTCTTGCTGCATTTAATTTTGATCTCTATTATTAAGTGAAAATTGATACAATGCGCCCTTTTATTACTGAAATACTATCTTTGGAAGATGTAACACAGATTTTGACAATGCCCATCCCCTTTTTTCAGCACCATGATGCTGTGATGTATGTAGTTTTATAATAGTCCAACCTTCCCAAATTCCTGCTTTGAAAAGTTTATTTTTCAAAACGTAGGGCAATCATCACTGTGCAATTGTGTGTACCAGCTAACCTTTCATCTTAAACCAGATTTCCCAAATCCCATTATTTTGTGGCTTTTCTAACAGAGGACTTCTTTTAGCACCCTCAAAAGTGTTGCAGACTTTTTGGAGAACAAAAATTCTCAATAATCCGTAATTGAGTGAACTATCTGTTTAAATATGAGCAGAACTGAAATCCAATCAGTTCGGATATCCAATATGGGTTAGTGTGCAAAATAATTTTGGGAACTCACAGTGCCCGAACCCATAGGTTTTTGTTGTTGTTGTTATTTCTTTTTTGTAAGTTAAAGCAGAATAAATTCAACATTTTACCCGGCAAGACCAGATGTGGCAGAACTTCAAAGACAGAAGGAGAGCGATGGAGAATGTACAGATTTAAACAGAATAATGCACCAAAACACTTAAAAATTCGGTTTAGAAATAATTGAAATTTTTGCAAAGGTCTGAAACTTTGATGATAATGATTTATTTCAGTTTGGACATTCCTTTTGAGCTAGTGAATAATTACTATTATGCTTATTACCTTAGAATTATTGCTGTAAATATATTTCTATCCTAAAATACTGCTACACCTCAGAAAGTTTAACTTTAACGAAAACACTTCTAGATGCTAAGGCCAACAGATACTAAACGCTACCCCCATGAAGCTGTGGATGACATCTTTAAAGCGTGTAAATAATACTTCGTACATGTCTTTACTTTACTTTATCAACTATTTGATAGTTTCTTTGATGAAGACTGATAGAAATAAATTTTTTCATGAGGATACGTGCTAGCAAAATTAAAGCATAATGACCGCAGATGGGCATCAAATTCCCAATGGTTTTCTTAAAAAGACACATTCCTTCTTCACGCCAACCTTTGTCCTTTTTTGCCTGAAGACACTTGCTCCACCAGTAAGCCCCACCCCCCCAAAAAAAAAACTATGAAATACTTTAAGCAAAACCAATTCATTAGCAGAACTTTAATATCAAATGATTCTTACTGTTCATTTCCCTGAATTTAACTATTCACGAGAGATTATCACAATAATGCATTGTCAGTATTAATTCCAAATAATTCAACTTCCTGTGAAGTGTTTTCCTTTTTTCTGTTATAAAGGTAATATTTATATGTATTATACTTATCAGCTCATAACCGAAATTAAGTGGACATTAACAAATAAGTCAAATGTTAATACATATTTGAAATAAAATCCGACAAGGAAACAACAACAAGGAAACCTTCGGTAAATTTTTTTTTCTGGGAAAGCTCAAGATATTTGACTTGGTTGCAGACACAGAAAAATGAGTAAAACCAAACCTACGAAAATCCTGTTTTCACCTGGAATTTCTAATTTGACAAGTCCATTAAGCCATAAACCCTATGGTTGGAAAACTGATCTTTTCTAGGTAAGCAAAACAACTAAAGAGAAAGCAGCGACTTACTTTTCATGAGGGTCAAACCAGTGTGACAAGTTTAGTTCTCAGAGATATGAGGTCCTCTTAGGAAAGGAGAAGAAAGACAGATGACAGCAAAGCACGTACTTTCAATATTGATAGAATCCAAAGAGTTCCATCACGATTTTAACCATACGCATAGACACATTCCTTAGTTGGTTGTGAAATTAAAAGATGCAGTTTAAATGCTAAGTATTTTATCGCATTACAAGAGAACGTTTGGAGCCTTTTTGTTTTTCAACACATACAGACGTGGGATGCCTGTCTTCAGTGGCTGTGGTCATCCGGATTAAAGGGTGGTGTGGCGCTTGGGCTCAGGTGATCCAGAAAGGGGGTGGGCTACGGAGAGGTGGCATCCCCCACCGCCTACCTCCATGGCTCAGCCTTCCATAACTGCCGCTCTTTGTTGAGAATTGTTGGCAGTGGCTGCCTTTTGCAGCTTCAGATAAGAGCCGCTGTTCTCAGGTAATGCCCTCGATCAGAGCCCTGATGACAGACTGTGGAGTGCAAGTTTTTTCAGGTGCTCTGTTTGCTCAGTAATCCTTCAGTGCCAATCTCCTCCAAAGAGTGAGCGGGACCCATCGGTAATGGACATCAGCCATTAAGCTCGTAATATTTGTCCTAGATCAGGTTACTGCTTTGTTACTCTCGAGTGATGAATGGATGCCGTTATGCTTTAAGAAAATAAAGCAATGCTATAAATATGTTCAAACTTATGAGAGTGGCCACTTTATTTCTTCCATTTCTTGAAAAATAAGTGCAGAGTGCCCCAGAAATGCTAGTCTTTTCCTTCCGAAGCACAGACAGCAATGTGCTTTAAGTTAGTGTTTGCAATTGCTCAGGGTCCACATCAAACAAATTACTCCGAGTGTCTACACCGCGTGTCGCCTTGGTTTGATACAGCCAAGTTTACGCATTGCACAAGCATTCTGATTAAAACAGGCATGCTTGCAAAGAACTTTTCAAAGAAACCATTTGTTCCTGCCTAAAAAAAAAAAAAAAAAAATCCAAACAGGGAATTTAGGTGTTAAAAATAGCATGAGGCCAAAGCCGTTCTTCATCCTAGCTGTTCCTGTGTTAACTAGACATGTCTCTGCATCACAGGAAGAAGTAATAATTTTTTTAACTTTTTGATGTATTTCCCTAAGAAAAAGAGTCTAGAAAATGATATCGTACTTAACACTATTTTGTACACAACATTTGCATCTGTTTTAACATAATGGTACAGTTATTTGGAATAATATTAATTCAGTTTAGTATAAAATGGGCTGCGCTTCCACTCTCTTCATCTTTTCTATATTAATGTCAGTTTCGGCGTTTGTTTTTTAAAAAATTTTCACTAAAGTTTGTCCTTTGTTGTTTAAAGTTTCTCCTTTTTGAGAATACCCAGAAATTAAATTCTAGAACTTGCATGCGAGGTATGTTTTAAAACCTTTTGAATTTCTGTCTATTGTTTTTATAAATTTTTTAAATGCCATTGGCCCCATTGTAAAGAAAAGAAAAACTTAATGGTGAAATTAATGTGTATTATCTCAAAAGCCTGAGGTATCGTAATAAATGAGGACTTGGCTAGGATTAGAATAAATGGCTGCTCTCCTGCCCCACCATAGTTTGCGTTAGCTTCTCGGGATATTCTGAGAAGATCTTTGAAAGGCCATGTCCTTGATTCTCTCTTAATAGCCTCTTTCCCCTCTTCTTTCTGCTGCTCTTCCCAACTCATGCAAAACTCCTTCAGGTCACTGAGAGCAGGTGCCTCATGTTCCGTATAATCCAATTCAACGGGGGCCACCAAGTAAACGTTAAAGAACATGACTTCAGTGACTCCCATGACACTATAACTTTCATTATCAAGGCTCTCAGTGTTGATTCTTCAATGCTCAGGCAAGAAATTTATGGAGGACAGTGAGTCATTATCGCCAGAGAGGTGAGGGACCCACCTTCCATCAGCTCTACGGAGGCCCCAGCATGGCTGAGAACATTTCCTGTGTGATACTGGGGTCTGGGGTGCAGGGCGATAGGCTAAACACTTTCAGAGTTTCCCCACTCCAACCTCGTCTTCATGCCATTTTTTTCCCTTCTTTTCTAGATGGCCCTTAAGAGGCGTTTTAAAGTACATGGCCACCCGATAGAACTAAGCGAGCACAAATTGTACAGGACCTTTTTGGTCCAAGAGAAAAGAATTAGAATGATCTCGGGACTCAGAGAAAGAACTTCACAGAGACACCGTTGAAGGGATTAAACTAAGAATTTAAGCTCTGCCTGCGGAATGATGTCCCTGGGAATTTAGACACAATTTAGGGATATTCTGGATTCATTTTGTGACAGTTCTCCTGATTAGTCTTCAAATGGAGCACTTCTAAACAGCCTCTTCTGAATACCTGTCCTAATTGCAGGAATATTGCAGAGTATCTTTTTTCATGAGTTATACAGAAAAGAAAATAACCTCTGGGTTGCCCAGCATTTAGATTCAAGTATTCAAAACTAGGTATTTTTAAATGCCAGCATATCGACTGTAGTTGAAGAACAATATAGACGCTTGAAACGTGCCAAACAGCAGGGAACAGGAATAATTTTTAACGAGTGCTTACGCTGGTTCTGGGTTCTTTATACACATTACATTATGTGATCTTCACAACAACCTTTGAGGTAGATTTTATTGTCCCCATTTTATAGGTGGAAACCAAGGTGCCTGAGGTCCCACAGCTAATAAATAAATCCAGGCGTGTCTGATTCCAGAGCCCATGCTCTCGCCTGTACACCAGGGTGCCTCCCAAGAATCAAACCCATGAGCAGGGTCTTAAATGGCTAGAAATAACACATTTGTCCCCAAGAAATAATGTTCATAGAGGCCACATTTTTAGTTTCTATCAAAATGCTTCACTTATCAAAGCAAAATTTCAGTATCTGTTTCCAGCTTGTCTCAAGTCACATAATCTCTGTACATTAAGCACTTAATAAAGACTTGTAAGATTCCCCCAACTTCACCACGGTGGGACTTTGTAATATAAACATGCATTAAAGAAATGAGAGCTCAAACATCCATTTTCCACAGGTGTTACCTGTGCATGTCTGTTCTTGCACCTTCATTATTCTTCTTGCAGGGTGACTACATCTGGCCCCTTGAAAGTGCTTTCATCGAAAGAATGCTTTAATATAGAACCTGAGCATGCAAAGACAACCAACTTCAAATTGAACATAAATTATGCAGGATGCTGACACACTGATCTATATGCCCTGCTTTTCATATTGTAGTTTTAAGCCACTCAACAATGGTGTTGCTAATAATAATTTGTATTCCAGTAGCATCCTTTGGTTAAGAAGCTCACATAGCTTTAAGGCTATTGTCTCAATAATCCTTTCACCACCCCTCTGGGGTAGATAGGAAAAATATATATACCTCTCCACTTTTCACATCAGAAAGTCAACCACAGCAAGGTTACTTTCTAGATGATTGGCAAAGGGATGTGTCAGACTATTAAATGTATGTTGATGAATCCACCAAACATATATTGTGTTTGTTCGTTTGCTGGTTGGTTTTGTTTAATATGGCTTTGTTGTCAAATCCGAACGGATTTGATCCGAATGGAATCAGAATTCCAGTAAATATCAAAGGATTTCTAGAGCACGTGGTTCCCTCTGCTCCACTCACAAGCAACCTCCTTTATGCCGCAGCGGAATGGTCAGGTCTGAAATGCCTTTCCCTGGTCTGTTCCTGTATGAGAATTGACCACACATTATTGAACCAGTTCTGTACTCCATGAGGGTGTAGTATTCATTGAGACCCTGTGTCAGTCCCTCTTTCCCCGGCAACCACCCTAATGCAGATCCCCTCAGCCCAAGGAATTAGTAGAATAATTGATTTCTACTTTCACGTTTTCATGGAGGAATTGGAAAGGGTAAGGATAGATGACACTCACAGAGCATCCAAGAATTTATTTTAGTTATCAGTTCCAATGCTGTACCTCTTTACTCCCGGCATAAAACATTTTTAAGAAGCAAACTGCCAAATGTCTATTGTAGACTAAACATACGGGATCCTGGAACTCTTTCCTTATCTGTAGAATGGCGATAAACTGATTTGTGGAGTGAGACAGCAAGTGGCCCGTGGTAAGTGCTCAATTACTGTTTCTATTCCCACCTCTCTTCCACCCTTGTGGAAGGAAGAGAGACACAAAGCTGAGCCTATGCGGTGCGGCCCCTTACTTCTGCTGCTCCCACTCTTGTCCCTAGAAGTTGTCTGGTAGCCTCAGCTTGCAGGTCTGTCTCTGTAAGGAAGGGGTGGGCTTCTACCTGGGGACACCTAAGGTAACTAACTCAGTCCAGCTCTCTCAAACCCTGAAAGACTTCATGGTCGACTTTACAACTGATGGGAAAGGTGAGGTTCGCTCCAGAAATGATAGCGTGGGGCTGAGGAGAATCTCAGGTCATTCTCACCTAGAACATTGCCACCACCAGCTAACTCTCAATATCTCTCCAGCCCAGAGAATATAAACAACTCAGTCCAACATTCTGGTAGCACTTGGGTCTCCCAGACTGCATGAGTGTGGAAGTTTCAGAAACTTTTGAATTTCTTGCATGACACACCTGATTTAAAACATTATCTCTTGTGCTAATAATCACGGAGAGCAAATGTGCCTACTGAATGCCGTGCTGGAAAATGCCCCAAACCACAGCTTGGTTTTAGCATTCCTCATATCTGCCTTGAAGAGCTCATCTATGGGGCCTGGGCTCCTCTGCTAAACACTAGTGACTTTCATCAACGAAGTATCCGACAACCTGAGTCATCTTTTTTTTTCTGAGTAATCATTTTTGATGATGCAAGGAGACTTTTAACAACAAAAAAAAAAGTAAAAGGATGTCCAAGTTTTTAAGTTTCTTTCATATTTTTGTCTGACACTTCAGTGTCTGACTTCAGCTCAGGTCATGATCTCACATTTCATGGGTTGGAACCTCCAGTCAGGCTTTGCACTGACAAAGTGGACCCCACTTCAGATCCTCTGTCTCCCTCTCTCTCTCTCTCTGCCTTTCCCCTACTCTCTGTCTCAAAAATAAACATTTAAAAATTGGGGTTTTTTTTAAAAATTTTTTTTAATGTTTGAGAGAGAGAGAGAGACAGAATGCGAGTGGGAGGACCATAAGGAGAGAGGAAGACAGAGAATCTGAAGCAGGCTCCAGCCTCTGAGGCGTCAGCACAGAGCCTGATGCAAGGCTAAAACCCACGAACCATGAGATCATGACCTGAGCCAAAGTCGAACGCTTAACCGACTGAGCCACCCATGCGGCCCAAACATTTGAAAATTAAAAAAAATAAATTTTCTTTCATATTTTGATTTTGTTTTAATTTTTAAAAATTTGCTCATCCCAGAAACAACAAAACGAGTTTGGGCAGTGTGTCTCAGTGACTGGTGAAGGCTCTGGTGTGGGAGGTGGGGAGCAGAACTCAGGATATAGTTCCTGATTTGCATTAATTCACACTGACTCCTCCAGCCTAGGGCTAGTTCAGGCTTTCTTGGGCCTTCATTCTAATGCTAAGGCTGTCTCCAGCCCCAGCTCCAACCACAGTGTGAAGGTGTCTTTATTGAGTCTGGCTTTCCTCTGAACAATTAAAACTCATTGTTCTAATTGCTCCCAATTAGAGAGTTGATCCAAGTGGCTGATTTGACCTCCCCACCCACCACCTATCCCAAACTGAAGTTCATGCCCAATTTCACTTAAAATGATTGAGCACAATAGAGAATGTTTCAAACTCTGAAATATTTTGCATCATCCCAGAGTCAATAAAGTTACCTGATCACTTAGTTTCTACCTGCAGCTGTTACCAGGCACAACTTGTATACCCCTTGGTCCCTGAGGACAATTTTGATGTGGGGGAACCTGGGTGAGCCATGCTGCTATAGCTGCTGCTGCCATACACTTTTGAGCCCATGCAAAGGCTTATGACCAGTGACTCCTGTAACAGCATCCTTAGATGCAGGCGTCCTCCTTTACATGATGTCAAGATCCATCAGAAACCGAGGGTATGCCTTCATTAGAAATGCAGTGGAGCTATGCAAAGCCCATAGCAATGCTAGTAGGTGTTATTAGTGCTGCTGTTGTTGAGAGGACTTTAGGTGGCAGAACGGAAATGTGGCTGATGATGAGATGTGGCTGCGTTAAAATCAGGTTCCACGCAGGGCACCGTCTGCTAGGGAAGAGCTTCTCTGAGGGGTTCAGTGTGGGCATTTTGATATACATCCTTGAAACATTGCTCATGGGTTTATTTCACTTACTGGAATTTGATAGAACTCACTGCAGGTTTTCTGGGACGTCTGTTGAATATCCGCATTGGTGTCTGATTTAGCCTCTAAGTTGGTGAAGGGAACAACTGTGCTGGTTTTAATCTGGTGCCTGGCACTCCATCCTGGGAGGAAGATACCACCGATGGCTTTGCTCCCTGCTCCCCTGGCCATCCCATCTGCCGGGCCCTTGCCAACCCCAGATCCTTTAATCCATCCTCACCAAATGCTGGTTCTTCCTTTGGAATGTTTCTCTGGTTCTTTTCTGCCTTTCCATTCTTAACTGCTACCATCATAGCCATGTTAGCCAGACTTTCTGCTTCCTGTCCCCCTCTTTCGTCTCTTCTCTGTGTCTACTTGTCTGAACACCACTGTCTTCACGTCTTTCCTCTGCTCAGAAAGGTGTACAGCCTCCTCATTGCCTTCTGTGCCAGCTCAGATTTGATACTACCTTATATTCCTAGATACTTCTCGATTCTCTCAAGCATGCGCTCCGAGTGGGTCATCTTGATGTCTCCACCTCATGCCTTTATTCATGTTTTATTTCCCAGCCTTGAATACCCTTTTCCCTCATCTGTTTACTCAAGCCTACCCATACCTGAAAATCTAGATCGAGCCCCACCTTAACTGAGCCTTGCCAAATGACTTCTGCCCTCGCTCGCCTTCATAGGCAAAGTAGCTTTTCAGTTGCAGAAAGTCAATGCACACTTTCTGACTGTCCTGGCTCATGACCAATGTTCAGAGAACAGGGATCTAAACTTAGGGTTCATAGACCTTGAGAGGTATGAAGCCAACAGACATTTTTCTTGTGTGTCTACATGTGTTTTTCTGGGGGAGTCCATAGCCTTCATTAGATTCTCAAAATAGTTCTTGGTAAGAGAGGGAAATATAAGGTTGGAGCCACTACTGTTGTTAGAAGGTATAGAAGACATGTTAGGGAGTGGCCGCTGCCCTCAGTGCTGTTGGAGTTTTAATGAGAACCAAACTTGACCCAATATGGAACAACTGAAGGGAGTTTTAATTAAGCGATTGACTGGATGGAGTTAAAGGCAGAGCTACAGGTTTGGAGGCATTTGCAGTAACCAAGAAGAGGGGTCATGTGGGCAGCAGTGGGTACAGTAACTACCCGACATATATTAGTTCCTTCCCTTTCCATCTCCTTAGTTCAAGTTGTTATCCACTCATTCATTCGCTCCATGAACAAGCCTGTTCTGGATATACTAGATAGACACGGTAGCTTACATTCAGGTGAAAGGAAAAGAAATTGAATACATAAATGCAAAAGACCATTTCAGACAGTAATAACTTGTATAAGAAAAAAAATAGACAGATGGATTAGGGAATGACCTTACTAAACCTTAGCTACGATGGTCATGGGATATCTCTCTGGAAAGACGTCATTTGAGCTGAATACTGAATGATGAGAAGCCAGCCCTGCAAAGAGCTGGAAGAAGGAACATTCTGGGTTGTAAGAACTGCAAGTGCAAAGGAAAAAAGTAGGAGTGAGAGTGGGGTGGAGAGCATGAGCATGGTGCACAGGAAAGGGCCACAATCTTGAATCAGGATGTGTGCGTTTGCTCCGAGGGAGCTGTCCTGAGACTCTCTTTCCACTTTGAATGCTTCCTATGTTGCCAAAGTACTCTTATTAAAATAATGATAATGGAGCACCTGGGTGGCTCAGTCAGTTAATCATCCAGCTCTTGATTTCGGCTCAGGTCATGATCTCACAGTTTGTAAGACTGAGCCCTACATCATGCTCTGTGTGGACAGAGAGGAGCCTGCTTGGAATTCTCTCTTTCTCTGTCTCTCTGCCTCCCCCCCCCCACTCACACATACTCACACTCATGCTCTCTCTCTCAAGATAAACATTTAAAAAATAATAATAATGATAATAAATAATGTTCACGGAGCATATCAAATGTGTCAGACACTAAGTTCTTTACACATAACAAACAATTTAATCACATCACAGTGACCCTCTGAGGTAGTATTATTATCTATTGTCTCCATTTACCAATAAGACACAAAGAGATTAAGTAAGTCTCACGAGTCCCAAAGACAATAAGTGATGGAGTCATTTTTTTAATCCACGAAGTGGTGTTTGAAAATAAATCTGAATTTGTCATTCTTCTGCCTTAAACTCCTCAATGGCTCCCTAGGACTTTCAGAATTAGAACGTGAGCTGTTTCATTAACTGTCCTTTGATTTGATTTCCCACACACACACCCTGTACCCTGGCCACACCAGATCACTCACTGTCCCGCAACATGCCATGATCTCTTGCATATGCCTTTACATGTGATGTTTCCTCTGCCTAGAACACTCTTTCTCTTCTTTTTGCCTGGCTGTTTCTACCATTTGGCCCAGACTCAGCTGAGGTGGTATCTGTTCCTCAACATTTCTTCACCCACCTTTCCACCCTATGGACACATTGATCACCAGACTCATCATCAATTAATGACTCTGCCACCGGACCAGACTGAGAATGGCTTAAAGGTGAACACTCTGTAAGATTTACATTTTTATCCCAGCTTTTCACATAACTACCAGACTCACTAAAACACTGTTGAATGAATGAATGAATGAATGGCAGTGAGGAACCTGCCATACTTTTGAGCACTTCATGCCAGGAACTGAGTTAGTTTTTTGCATACTGTTATGGACTGAATGCTTGTGTCCCCCCACCCTAAATTCAAATGGTGAAGCCCAGTGTTAACTCCCAATATGATAATATTTGAGGTATGTGGTCTTCAGGAAGGTAATTAAGGTTAAATGAGATCATAAGGGTGGACATTGGAAGATAATGACTATGGGGATCACACTTTCAGTGACACAGTCAAGGTAAGAGACAGAGCATAATGAATGTAGATTCTTCTCTCAGAAGGGAATAAAAAGATCGAAATCACTGATAAGTAGAAGGGCTTGTAGAATGGAGGAGTATATATTTTCCTAGTCCTGCCTTAGCAAATAACCACAGAATGGATGGCTTAAAACAACAGAAATGTATTTTCTCACAGTCTGAGAGCTGAAAGTTCAAAATCAAGGTGTCTGCAGAGGTGGTTCCTTCAGGAGGCTCTGAGGGAGAATCTGTTCCATGCCTGTCTCCTAGCTCCTGGTGGCTGCTGGCAATCCTTGGCATTCCTTGGCTTAGAGCAGCATAACCCGTCTCTGCCTCCGTCTTCACATGGCCATCTCTTCTGCGTGTCTTCTCCTTTTATGTCTTTTATAAGAACATTTGTCATTGGACTTAGGACCGATCCATGATCCTTAAGTTAATTACATCTGCGAAGACCCTATTTCCAAATAAGTCCACATTCATAGGTACCAGGGGTGGGCTAGGACTTGGACATATCTCTTTGGGACCACTATTCAGCCCAACACAGAAGGTCAAATTTTGTGAGTTTTTTTTTTTTAAGACAAGAGGTCCTTAAGCTAGGTTTTATGTGAAAAAAGGGATAATTGACAGATCAAAACCTTTAAGGAGGCACGAGCCAAACATATCAGTAGAGAAATACACTCTAACAAGAGGGGGATCTCTGATTCTCTGAGACAAGATGTGTGAAGGTAAATAGAGTTGAAGGTGGGGAGCTGGATGTTGACAGATATCCTCTGCGATAACCACTATTTACTCTGTGAAATAGAAGGCCAGATTATCTGCTGGGAGTGAAGAGGGAACTTGAGAAAAGTGGTCTAAAGGTAAGAAATAGCATCCATGATAATAGAAAAGAGAAAAGACCAGAAACTCAACAACAGGATCGCCAACAGTCACATTGAGTCCCCATTTGACACTGGGCACTGAACATTTGGGGTGGCACCAATCATTAGATCATGTCATAGAGTGATGCTGAAACCTTAGGATAGGAGCAGTTGATGGAAAGAAAACAGTTGGTGGAAGTTTTTAAGAATTGATGGTTTGAGTGTGATTGCAAAAAATAAAGGAATATACTAAGAATAAGGAAAGAGGAGAATCCAAGAGAATTCCTAATAGACTGAGACAAGTGGGAGAGATAGAAGAAGCAGGTTCAGCTGAGGCTAAAAGGCAGATATGATTGAATCAAGATGGTAAGAGGGGTGAGGCAAGGACAGAAATATGGGTTGATGGCATTTAGTGTCTCTGAGTGTCTCATTCCAGGCTATGCAGTGCCCCACTTTGCAAACGGGATGCTAAATGGAGGTGGTGGTAGAGAATTTTGAAAGTAAGAAGTCTAGGAAATATTGGGCTAAGATGTCTGGGTGGAAATGAGGAGGTTGTCGAATATGATGGCTGGTATTTATGAGTGCCAAACAAAATAACTTAAATCCTCACTAAATGTGGGCAGCTGGCACAAAGGTCAGTCACAGCTCTGAGCCAAGGGAGAGAGCAGCATGAGTACCCCCTCTGCTTGGGGACCGCGAAGAAAAAGTTCTTTATTGCTTGCTTGGTTATGGAATGTGAAATATTTTTTTCTCTTTCAATGGGTTTTATAAACATACAGTCTTCCAGACTTTGCTTTCAGTGTCTATGCTGGTGACTTCTGCCACGGAGAACCCCTCGTTAGTGTATTTGGCCCTCCGAGCAGCCCCATGCTGCACACCACTATCTCTTTTTCCACAACCTGGGTTGGCTGTTTTTGAGTTGTGAAGCCCCTAGGATTTTTGTCAGTTTGTAAAATTATATAAATTAGGAGGGAAAAGATAATTTCTGGACAGCTACGCAGACCTCATATCCTTGGTTACTTCACATGGTTCTTATGTGTAGCTCGTCGGGATAGATCTAAGTCTTCTGAGAACTAAAACATGGGACTCAGTTTCTACTCTTCCCCTTTGCTGCTGTTGGTTTCCTGAATGGCAATCATTTCCCTTTCACTAAAGCTGACATTCTTCTTTTTACAAATCCTACGGAATTAATGTCTACTCAAACAGTTCTTTGGCAAAGAGCAATGACAGAGTGTGCCATATGCAGCTCTTGAAGGAGGGGGGTAAAATCCCATGGATGATAAGAATGAAGTATGCGATTAATGTTGTATACTCATCAATATTATAATGCTGCAGGAGTGCTTAAAATAATTTTGTACATCAGTACCATTGGGATCAATCTTAAATTATTTTAAGTTTTCATTCAAATATTTTAAATAATGGTTATTTCTAGAATAGGAACATCAGCTTTTTCCTTTAATATATTACAATTTGTTTAAATTAAATGATAGGATCGATGACACAACTTACATTGCTAAGGAGAGAAAGGTTTCTCTTTTTTTTTTTTCAATAATTTATTGTCAAGTTGGTTTCCATACAACACCCAGTGCTCATCCAGGAGAGAAAGATTTCTAAAATGAGTCAGTGTCCTCACGGGCCAACAGATAATCTGAGTTCTTATAACTTTTTGTTTTTCATTTAAAACTAGTCTCTAAAAATAACTCATCCACTGTTAATAAGATGGATATAGAGCCTTCTGTTCATTTTAGAATTTGGAGTCCAGAATATATTGTTAACAAAATCTATCTAGAAAACAACAGTTCTTTTCCTCTTATGGGCATTACTAAAGTAATCTCAGGAAAACTACTGAGAAAAACATCTTATTTTTGTCGACCTTTTAAATATTTTCTCACGATGTCATATGGAATAATATCTGCTGACATGCAAGCCAAATCAATTGTAGAAACTAACAATATAAGTGAAAAAAAAAATCAAGAACACATACTAAGTGACTACTCCCTGTATCTGCTGAGGCATCTGTTAGAATTTGCAAAGGTCAGATTCCTACTGTGTATAAAACAGTTGCTCAACATTGAGAAAGCAACCAAATCCTTTTGGTTCAAGAGCTTACAGTCTACTAGAGAATTCTAATACCTACACAAATCACTACAATAAATGGCAAGAGGTGACATGTACTCTTAGAAAAATACAAAGAAAGCACTTCTAGAAGTTCCTTCCACAGAGAAGAAAAGGAATTTGAGCTGATAGCTGGGTATTTCCATCACCTTCTCAGCAGGGGTGGACAAGACAACCACAAATATCCCTCAAATGGACCTTTAATATAACTCGCGTATTCATTACTTAAAGCATCAATAAGTACCACTGAACCCTCACTTTGTTTAACTCTATTTCCCCTCACTGTCATGTATGTATGTATGTATGTATATATGTATGTATGTATTTATATATGTATGTACATATGTCTGTATACGTGATGCAGTAGTTAAAAATATGTGCTCTGGAGTCAGAGAGACCTAGTGAGGTAAGTGATTTAACTTTGTTAAGCCTCAGTGCTCTCATCTATAACCTGCGGACAACCTTAGAACCCTACGCATACGATTATCGTGAGGATTAAATGAAATTGTGGAGTGGCAGGCATCTGGGGAGCATTCAGTGAACGTTACAACTATATTTGCTCTTATTGTGCTGCTTCTTTTCAATATGAGCTTTTGAGCTCCTTTAGGACAGGGACCATTTATTTTTCTTCTTTTGTAACTTATTCAAAACCGAATTTTAGATTTTGAACAAATACTTACAAGATATATGCTGCTTTGGCTTTTAAACTTCTGAACATATTCCCTCTGCGACTGATGAAATCTGAGGATGAGCCAAGCACAGAGAATTTTTCCATCGCATATTCTATTACTGTTATCACATCTATGCCAGTTAAGGGTCTTTCCAAATGAATGTTAATTGATGTGGCTCATGGTGACCTGGGCACCCTAGACGGTGAGCCTTGTATCACAGCAGAGTCTGGGGAACTAACTCATCACTCACAGCTGAATAGACACAAACATTCCACATTGTTGTTTAGCCACCCAGTGGCTGGTAGGAGATTTTTTTTTATCCCCTCTCAAAATCTGTCATCATGCATCCAACCAGGCAAAGTATTTTAAGTTTATTTTGAAAGAACATCAAATCCTCAAGAATGCTGGTAAAAGTGAGATATTTTTCTTTACCATGATAGTTCAACAATAGAGACCTTTAACCAACTTTTTCTCCTGAACAGCGTTTAGTGATCTCCCAAATTCTTAATTCATAATATCCATATATCCCGTGCCAGTGCAGAGTGAAAACAAGAGAAATTGATGTGGGCAATTGGTATGTTCATTTTAAAAAATATATTTTGCTTTTATTTTATTGTGCTTTGAATTGCAACAAAGGAAGATGCAGTCGGTGATTGTTACCATTCCCAACAGCCACGCAGGTTCCTCACCCTAAATTATGTAACACTGAACTGCCAGAGAACTATGCAGGAGACCCTTGGTACTCACAGATTTAACACTCTAGGTTTTGAATATTTGCAATCGACCATGAAGGTTTGTGATGTGTTAATTGGCAGTTTTGCTGAGGTTCAAATTTGAATCACATGTACTTTGAAGCTAGCGTTAGGGAGTGATTGAGGAGCTAGTGGGTTAGCCTAGTCAGCCACTCAGCATCCCTCTCCGATCAGATGTTTTTATTTCTTACTCCTGACCTAGGAAGTGATTCTTAGGGTGATTCAAAACTTGGTGTCTGTGAAAAAGAAAAATAGTCATTGTATGAAAAATAAAATTAATAAATCATTCAAAAACATTTGCTTGTGGGGCACCTGGGTGGCTCAGTCAGTTGAGTGACTCTTGACTTCGGCTCTGGTCATGATCTCACAGTTCATGAGTTCAACCCCCACATCAAGCTCTGTGCTGACACAGGGAAGCATACTTGGTATTTCCCCTACCTCTGTCTCTCTCTCCCCCTCCCCCGCCTCTGATGCTCGCTCGCTCTCTCTCTCTCTCTCTCTCTCCTTCTCTCCCAAAATAAATAAATAAACTTTTTAAAAAACAAAAACAGTTGCTTGGTTTAAGAAGCTAATATGTTTTGGAAATAAACACACGTGTCTCAAAAACAAACAAACAAAAAACTATTTAAAAACTGAGGAGTCTATGTGTATATCTCCATAGTCACATATTTGGAGACTTTCACATCTCAGGATTTATCCTCAGGATAAATATCAGGGATTTCTAAACATGTAGTTTAAAGGGTCTGGATGAGATTTTGAAATACTAGAAGATTCCCTTTGCTTTGATTCTGATACAGTTGAAATATGGCTGCCGAGTGCCAGGCTACGAGAGTGCTCTCTTTTCACTTCTTAGGAAGGCTCTCAGTGGCATGACTTCCTCCTGAAGGAGTCCATGTGGCCTGTGAGAAGTCCCTTGTAGCCAAGCTGTGGCCTTGAAGTGGCACATTCTGGCAATGTGAAATCTTAGGGTTTGGCAAGCTCTTCCATCATTTGGCCCTGAGGAAAATGGTGCTCCATGTGCTGCTGCTTGCGAGTTCAGATCTCTGTGCATCCATAATCAGCACGTATCAGACAGGGGTGAGGCCAGTGGGTCCTAACACCACACTGTGCGGGACAAAGTGTTCTCTGATATACTATAAACTAAGAAGACAGCAGTTTTTGTAAAGCTTAAATGTATTTATTAATGTTTTATGTTAAAATGTTCTTTTTAATAAAATGATGGAGATGGTAGCTGGTAGGAACTTTTCATCTGATATATCTTACTTGCTGAAACTAAAAGTTGGCAACCTTAAGGAAGTCCCCCCCCCCAAAGTTTTTGAAATTTGCTTATCTGGTAACCGCAGAAGGCTGTCTCTAGTTCTAAGGTTCTAAGTTTCACAAGGGAGAAACTTGTGTAGAGAGCACAAGTTACTGCTGTCTATCAGGAAGAGACATAGTATGGCCTCTGGGCTTTTTGCACAAGTGCATCTGAGTCCTCAGGTCACACCTGAGACCAGCTCTTCTGTGGCAGTGTGCTTCGTTGCCACTTGAGCTATTGGACCAGCTGTGTTTACATAGACTGAGCCATTCAAAGTAAGTGATCTTTGTTCTGATAACAATGGAGGGAGTTGTACTTTGCATTCAGAAGCTGCATCAGAAAAATCCATTCTTGGCTCTTATCCAGAAATGACAATTGCAAAAATATGATTGAGTCAGTGATTTATTTTATATTTTTTCTTTTTTTTTCTTTAGTTGTAATGTTTCTGTTTTTATATGACTCACTTGGTACTTAAAGAATCCTAAGGTTTACAAATTAAGGGAAATATTAGGCAATCATTTTTTAAAGCATATTAAAGATTTAAATATAGCAGTTAGGCCGAAGGCCAGATGGGCTGTCAGATAGCAACACTTGATCTCACAAGAGATTATTCTTGAAAACTTACATCTTCCCCTGTTGTTTATCACAGTGGAATGTTGACCTATCAGTTACTGTGCTGTGGAGTCAACGTAGCACCTTAGACCTGATCTCTAGGAAGGGCCTTTAAATTTAGACCTTTTTGATAGAGAAGTAGACTAGAATTACACGGGAGCATCAGGTGGACATCAGAGTATAAGTTAACATCTAAATAAAACAGATATCCAGAAGTCAAAGAGGGTTACAAGAGTACCAGAATATAGCCAACACATTTTTAAGACTGATTATACATACAACATCATTACATATGGCAAAATGAAATACAGGCAGCCTCCAAATCTACCTACATTCCCAGCAAAGGTTACATAAGTAAGAAAGACATAAGTCAAATCTGATTTCCTCATAGAAACAGTTATAATAGGGGATTATATGCCTCACCAAGAGCATGATGCCTAACATTTTCTAGAAATCACCAGAAATCATAAATAATCAACAGCAAATGTTGTATATACATAGCGTAATGCTTTCTGAAATAGATATAAACCAAGAGGGCAGTCCTTCAGGTCCCGGTCTTAGAGACAAGCTCTGTCTAGACTGGAGCCCACTGGCTTAGATGGGGATGGATTCTAGACAGCTCTCTGAAAGCATGTGGCCGCTGCCTTCAGAGGTGCCAAAGTCTCTGACCTGATAGGAAATGTAGATTGTCCTTCTTCAAACCAGACTCCGTATCAGGCCCGGTGAGGATGGGACACTAAATAAGATAGAAAACAATGGTCATCCCAGAAGTATAAAAGCAAGAAATCTTTGTTAAACAAATGTAAACATAGAAATGACACAACAATTTAAGTATTTCAGTGCCATTTAAGGTCTCCTATTCTGAGAGATGTCTTCAGTTTCCTTGTCATGGATTCTATCTTTGCAGCAAAAACATGGGTCTACATATTTTAAAAAGAATTTTAAGCAACTAAGAAAGCTAAAACCCTAATATACCCTTGGGAGAAGAAATATGTAAACATAGGCCATCCAAAGATAAATTGCCATCCTTGTTAAGCATTTGGATGATACGGAAATAATATGATGAGAAGACTCTCCCTGGAATTTGTAGAAGTCTAGCTGTTTTGTGATCACTAGTATTTTATCTTAAAATCCTTTTCCAATGTTAAAAAAAAATTCCTAAATTGCGAATGACCTTCAAAACTAATACCATTTTATTTTTTTTAATACTTTATTTATTTTGAGAGAGAGAGAGAACACTGTGAGTGGAGGAGGGGCAGAGAAAGAGAGGGATATTCCAAGCAGGCTCCTCACCGTCACTTGCAGAGCCCGACACAGGGCTCAAATCCATGAACCATGAGCTCATGACCTAAGCCAAAATCAAGAGTCGGACGATCAGCCAACTGAGCCATCCAGGTGCCCTAAAACTGATACTATTTTAAAAGCAATAAGTGTTGAAGGGCTAGTGAAAACTCCTTCAAAATGATAATAATAATAGCAACAACAACAACAACAATAATAATAAAGAAGGCAAGAGGAAAACTTTTGGAGCAATGGATATATTCAAGGGATAGATTGTAGTGATAGTTACTTTCATGGATATGTACTTATTTCCAAACTCATCAAGTTGTGTACATAATACATACAGCTTACTGCATGTCAGTCATACCTCAATAAAGTGGTTCACAAAAAGAGAAAAGAAAGAAAACTCCCTCAAAATCAGTCTCTTCCATTCGTGAGAATATCGAAGAGAGAGCACATGTCTGCCCTGACAACTCCCAGAGGGAGGAAAAATTTGTAATTGTTGGAAAAATATGACAGAAATGCTAAAAAAGAACCAAGCTAGGGGACCCTGGGTGGCTCAGTCAGTTAAGTATCCAACTTCGGTTCAGGTCACGATCTCATGGTTCGTTCGTGGGTTCGAGCCCCATGTTGGGCTCCATGCTGACAGCTCAGAGCCTGGAGCCTGCTTCAGATTCTGTGTCCCCCCTCTCTCTCTGCCCCTCCCCCACCTTCACTCTGTCTCTTTCTCTCTCAAAAATAAACAAACATTTAAAAAAAAGAACCAAGCTAAAAAACAAAGAAACTTGAATTTTATTATCTAGACTCTCACTGTTCTATTTCCAAATAAATCTGTGTAACTGCAGACTTTCATCTGTGTTCCCCATCTCTTTCAGCTGCAGCAATACCAGGTGACGTCACATCAAGTGACATCATAATGCTTTGTAAAGGAAGTCTACAGTAGAGACAATCTGGCACATGGATTTTTAGCACTTTGAGTAATTATAACAGTAACTAACGCTTGTTGGGTACTTACTTGAGCATTGCACTGGCCTTGTACATGCATTAATCATCTTATCTTCTAAAATACAACTTCTATTACTATCTCGTTTTACAGACATGGAAGCTAAGATTTAGAACAGTTGAGTAACCTTCCCACTGTCACAGAATCTGGAGATATTGGGACCCAGGTCTGTCTGAAAGCAACTTCCGGTTAGCTTCAAGCAATTCGTGTGCTTTTGTCCTAGCCAAATGGATTACAGATGTAGTATCAAAAATAAATTACTTGGTAGTTAAGCCCAAGTCATTGCCAGTTTACTGATTTGGGTTTTCTGTTTGTGCTTTAAGGCTGTCAGCGTTAATAGAGAGTGACACAATTGCTTCTCTCCTTGTTCATTTTGATACTGACACTGACATTTTGACACCACTGACCCTAATACATCTCCCTTGCTTCCTGGTTCTCCAAAGCCCATTGCAAATGCATGAAGCCATTAAACAAAGGCTGTTGCCAGTAGGTGATTCCAGGGCCACCGAAATGTGAAGAGCCGGTTGGAACCCTAAAGATTCTCAGAGTAGGGATCCGCGGGCAGCTACACGCCTTTCCACACTGCAAAATTCAGTGAAACTGCTACGGGAGTCAGCCAGATGTGTGTCAGGGTTACAGCTGCCTCGTCAAAGCAGGATTTGCAGCACCAGATGTCCAGTAAAAAAGGGTTAAAACCTCAGATCCGAAGCCTGTTTTGCCACCTCCTCACAAAGTGCCCTGGTGAGACAATCTTCTGTGATTACCTCATTATTCATCACCTCCCAGCAGATACCAGTGGGCTTGATTTGCTGGGCTAGAAATCCTTTTGGGTGTCATGTGTCAGCTATACAGGCTTAGTTACAATAGAGCATGATTAGTTTTCACCTTGGCCTCATAAGATGTGGCGTATGTATTAGCATAATGGATTAGGAGGAAAAGAGCATTCACTACAAGAAGTGAGTAAGTGTCGTCCTGGGATTTATACATTTGATCTTTGGTATATTTGACTCATTCCAACTTTTCAAGATTTGATGCCTCCTTTCTCCCCTAAAAATCACTCGTTTCAGGTTCTCACTTTTTACTTTTATGCTGATTTTGCCAGGGTCCTGCACAAAATTTATGGACTTGATCTTCATAGCCTCTCTCAAAGGCAAATCTTCATACCACAATCTTTTCCACTCTTACGAGGAGGTAATTATGGACACAGGCCTTAGGTGGTATACATGCGACCATTCTGTGAATGCAGAACAAAATGAAAATAAAGAGTCAAGATTTTCTCTCAGTTAGTCTGTTCAGGGCCCACATATGTGGAATGGTCCTCTGTCTGGAATACAGTGTGGCAGCATTTCTGCCTCCAACTCCATTCCATTTTTTAAAGTCACTTCCTATGTGAAAGCCATATTACTAAGCACTGTGAGGGAGAGCAGACAGATCGTTTTTAATATCCCTAACCTAGGAGTATTAAGTCCACTAAAAAATTAACAAGCATAGCAATTACTAAATATAAAATAGAACAAAATTAGAAGGATTAGAGTAAGACAGAAGAAAGAACTAATATTTGAGCATCTCCAACATGCCTGATATTATGTCATAATTGTTACAATGTAAGTGGTAGCCACATCATTATGACCATGAATGTCATCGCACAGTATTGGCATGTTGGAGACCTTGGCTTGCGTTCATAGGTACCTACTGGCTGGCACACTATGTTAAATGAATTATGTGTGTTGCTTTAGATAATCTCCACGCCAACAGGTCCCTTCTTAGAGATACAGAAATTCTGTCTCAAGATTATATAACTTGTCGAGAGAGTAAGTGACGAGCCTAGAGTCAATCTGTGGTTGGTGGGACTCCAAGGCCTGATCTTTTCCACCAGGCCACAGGGCTTCTCGAGCGTTGAAATGGAGTCAGTATGTTGAGGTGTTGGGAGAAACCAGGACAGGCAAAGGGATCAATGTAAGCAAAGTCTCAGAGGACAGAAAGCATGAGGTATGTTCAGGGAATAGACCACAGCCCACGCTGATTAGGAGCTTATGGAGAAAGACAGTGGTATATAAACTAGAAAGGAACTTAGGCCGAGTCAGGTAAGTCATGGAACCCAGAATGAGAATGGGCACTTCCTTGGGTTACAATAGGTAGTAGCCATCAGAGGCATTTGAGCAAGAGAGCGATACAATGTAAACTATACTTTAGGAACATTAATCTAGCAGGAATGTACAACTCAGACCACTATTTTGCCAGTCTTCTTTGATTACAACCCACAGTAAGAGATATATTTTTTTAAGTGTATTTATTTATTTTGAGACAGAGAGGGAGAGAGAGAATCCCAAGCAGACTTCATGCCACCAGCACAGAACCCGACACGGAGCTTGAGCCCATAAACTGTGAGATCATGACCTGAGCTGAAATCGAGAGTCAGACACTTCACAGACTGAGCCATCTAGGCACTCCAAGAGGTACACTTCTCATTGTAACTTGGTACATGCAGATTTAAAATGTACACTTCTGTGTTTTTTATTTTTTTAATGTTTATTTTTGAGAGAGAGAGAGAGACAGAACATGAGTGGGAGAGGGGCAGAAAGAGAGCAGCTCCAGGCTCCTAGATCTGTCTGTCAGCACAGACCCCGACGTGGGGCTTGAACTCATGAAGCGTGATATCATGACCTGCACCGGAGTCAGGCACTTAACTGACTGAGGCACCCAGGTGCCCCTACATTTCTAACTGAAACAAAATCTGTACAGATAATACCTTTACTATATGCAAATGTCCATGCTTTCTATTCTGTTTTGTTCTATTCTGTTTCTGTCTTTTTTTTTAATAGTCCTGATTATAATTTATTTTCTTAACTCACTGATAGGTTGCAACCCACAGTAGGCAAAAGACTGGTTTAGAACATAGCTGGGGAAGATGGGACAAGGTGGGGAAACCAATTATAGGCTACTGAAGTCAGCGCTAGAACTTGAGAAATGAGAAGAGAACATAAGAAAGATATTCCAGAAGGGAATGAGTTAGTAATTCAAGAGACCCCAAAGCTGACAACCGTTAACAGGAGTTGGGCAGATGGGTGGAGAAAATGAGTTCATACAGGAAGAGAGTTTGATTTTGGACATGCCAAGTTTCAGGTTCCGAGAGGTATCAAGCAGGCATTCAAGAGTAAGAACGTGTAGCCCAAGGTGGACTTTGGAGCTAGAGTGTCACGTCCTGCCATCCATGTAGAGGAGTCGTTGAAGTTGAAGAGAGTAAATAATGTCCAAGTGAGAGAGAGAAAGTCTGAGGACAGATATTCTTTTTTTTTTTTTTTTAAATTTTTTTTAACGTTTATTTATTTCTGAGAGACATAGAAACAGAGCGTGAGCAGGGGAAGGGCAGAGAGAGAGGGAGACACAGAATCTGAAGCAGGCTCCAGGCTCTGATGAGCCGTCAGCACAGAGCCCGACGTGGGGCTCGAACTCACAGACCGTGAGATCATGACCTGAGCCAAAGTCGGCCACTCAACCGACTGAGCCACCCAGGCGCCCCCCGAGGACAGATATTCTTAAACACATGTGTTTGGGGAGTAACTAAGGAAAAGGATACACAGGAGGAGCCAGAAAAAACCAAAAAACCATAGCAGGAAAACCAAAACGGTGCAGTGTGTAACCTTTTTCTCTTTTTTTAAAAGTTTTCATCTTTTCTAGTCTAATCTCAGTTTTCCCAGGCCACAGCTGACTGGCTGCTACTCTGTGGCACCCGTCAGCCACATCATTGCTACTTGCACTTTTCCTTCAGACCTCTGTTCTAGTCATCTTCTGCTGGGTAACAAACTACCCCCCAAACACTGGAGACTAAAACTGCCGTGCTATTTCATTCGCCCTTTTGTGGGCCAGGAATACGAGAAGGGCTTAGCCTGTTGCTTCCTTTCTGCTCCACACGGTCAGCTAAGTAAGGCAGCTGAAGTTAGAGGATCATTTCCAAGATGGCCTCCTCACACACACATGTGGGTGCCTCAGGGCTCCTTTACATGAGGCTCCCTCCTTACAGGGGGAGCTCATCCTCCAGGGCCTGGGCTTCTCAGAAAATGGTGACCTCAAGGTAATCAGACTTCTTTTGTGGCAGCTCAGGGCACCAAGAGCGAAATACAAAATACAGGAAGTGGAAGTTTCCAGTTGCCTAAGGACTGGGCCCCAAAACTGGCCCGGTATCACTTCTACCCATTCTATTGGTCAAAATCGTCATAGAGGCCATTCAGATTTAAAGAGAAGAGACACAGACTCTCCGGTTCAACTAGTTCCAGAAGTCTGCACAACGAGTTTCCTACGTGCTCAAGAGCAAGGTGACTAGTTAATTTGTCACCATGTTCTTCCTCCGGGTTCAGGTACCCTGTGCAGAAGGGCTCCTGCAACACATGAAGCCACATGGGGAGCCTTGTCACAGACCCTGCTAGGGGCCTGCCATCAACACAACACTTTAGGAACACTGTCTTCCATGACTATAAAAGCTATTTATGGTCACCGCCACACCTGGTGGTAAGCACTTCTTTTGAGATCACTGCCTGAACTGTTGGAGCTCCAGGTCCATCAAAGCCATGCTGGTCTTGTGCCAGAGTATGTATGTCTTACAGTGTAAGTTTACAGTCCCTTTTGTTACATTATCTTGGTCTCCAATCAAAAGCAGCTTGAGCTCTAATGTCTCATGAAAATTATAGATGAAAACCACTCATCTTGGACCTATTTTCTTCTCCGTTGTTTCCATTTTTAGCAGGAGTTCTCAAGGACTCAGACCCAGTTTGTATGGCCAGAGAAAAACTCTCAATGAAAGACATCACTTGGACCCGAAGCTGAGGCATTGTTATTAGAACAAGTAAAGGTGCCTAGGTGTCTCCTCCCTTGGGATGTGTTTTGTCCTGGGAGGGCTACACAGTGTAGCCCCACTGGGGTATTGGATTTGATAGGACTTCTTTTTCTGGTCTTCTCACTGTGCACTAATGTGTCTGGCTCCAATGTGAGCACCTCTTCAAATCAAGCAGGGACCTCACCCCATCAGTGCACATCTGTTTCAAGACCAATACCGCCACCCAAATACCTGAGGCAGTCCAGCAAGCATTTCTTCTCCGGCCCAAGCAGCTCAAGGTTCTTCCTGATCTCATCTCCAGTGGTAGAGTGACTAAAAGACACATAGTTCTCGTTGAAAGCATTCATCGCCTTTGTATTCATTAGTTGGTTTCTATTAGTGTATTATTCTCTCTCCCCAGTGGACTGTAAACTCCGTAAGGACAGGGAAAAGCTCGTGTGATTCACCCCAGTATCTTCAGCACCGCCCAAGCACCGCTTAGCAACACTCCATAAATATTTATCACATGAACAAAAGAGAGTGATTGAGTGAATGAGCAAATAAACAAATGAGTGTCCCCTCTGTCCTAAAGCTTCCAGAGAAAAACCTAAGTCTGGGCCTCTGTGGTACTATTCAATCCCATACCCGAATCGGTATATCCATTTTTTTTAAGTTTTTATTTCTTTATTTTTGAGAGAGAGAGAGAGAGAAAGAGACAGAGCCCAGGAGAGCGTGAGCAGGGGAAGGGCAGAGAGAGGGAGAGAGAGACTCCCAAGCAGGCTCTGTGCTGACAGCACAGACTTGGGCCTCTATCTCGAGAACTGTGAGATCATGACCTGAGCCTAAATTAAAAGTCAGATGCTCAATGGACTGAGCCATGCAGGTGCCCTGAGTGTGTCCATTTTTTATTGGGTGTTTGGAAGTCTATGTTGAATATAACTTAATTAGCATATTTCACTTGTTCTACAAAATTGCAGTGTTATTTTTGAAATTCTGAGACCTAATCTCTTCGCTTTGCGTGCTTTATTGTAGGTTCTTTGAACTAGAGGAAGACAATCATGAGCATGATGTTTACCTTCCTACAGTAGTCATAAACTCATGCATCCTCATAACTACCAGGGTCTATATGATTTAAGTAATGGGCCAATTTTTGCTAAATTATCTGAGTAAGTGTGTTGGATTAATTCCATGACATATTATTCGGTTCTCATTTGTGCTACAGAGATGCGATAATACTAACATTTATTGAGGGCTTACTATGCACCAGACACAGATGTAAACTCTTTACAAATATTATCTCAATCTCCATACCAGCTCAGAGAGACCAGCGTAACATCCCATTTTACAGATGAAGAATCTAAAGCTTAGAGAGATCCATGGCCAGGGTTACACAGCCACTAAGTGGCAGAGCCTGGATTTGAACTAGGATTCAATTCCATAAATGCTTGATAACCACATGGTATAGAATTGATTACAGTTCATATTTTCAAATTCAGATGAATTTGCAATATTCAGGGAAGTCTCAACTTTATAAATACTCCCCATGAATCTGGTGTTACACACTTAGTTTCAAATTTTTGTTATCTATGTGACTTTGAATAAATCCCCCAAGCTGCCTTGCCCAAGAATCAAACATGGCTTCCATTGAGGCCTAGGCCAGGCCAGCAATCTCAGTGAAAGGCAGTATCAATACCCAGAGCTGCCTCTCTCCTCAGCTGGCTCTGTTACTGAGCTCAGTTTCTTCATGAGAAAAAAAAAATGGAATTAAGAAAATCTACCTCAGGATTCTCAGAATTAGATGAAATAATGTGTATAAAATAACGAACTCGGTGCCTGATATATAACAAGCACCCCAATATGGATTGGTATTGATGTGATAATAATTTCTGCTGTTGAGATTAAGGTCTTCTGAATACATGACAGGTCTATTCTGGATGACCACTAGAGGAGAGAGCACCTCAGTTCTCTAAGCAGTCTAACCAGAGAGGCACCTGGGTGGCTCGGTCAGTTAAGCATCCGGCTCTTGATCTCGGTTCAGGTCATGATCTCACGGTTCATGAGTTCGAGCCCCATAGCAGGCTTTGCGCTGACAGCATAGAGCCTGCTTGGGATTCTCTGTCTCTCTCTCTGCCCCTCCTCTGCTTGTGCACATGCGCTCTCTCTCTCTCTCATAAATAAGCATTAAAAAAGAAGTCTGTCTAGATTGGTGATACTGTCTTCACTAAGTTCATTGCTGCATGGTACCTTCTTAGATATGCAAATATAGCATTTGAAATCTGTATTTTGAAAGATTGGACTCAATGAAAATGAGCATATTTGAGCTATACATTTTCTCCTTTCTTGTCTATAGCCCACTCATAAGCATTAATATAAACAGAAATCTGACACTAGAAGGGGAAAAAGAACAAAAATAAAATTCACCTCAAATATGGCCCATACAAGGTGAATAATTCAACCTAATAACCAGAGTTAACTATGTTTTTGAAGTCACTCAGTCCATTTTGCATCACTTTATATATCTTTGTAACTGATTTGGTAATTTGGTCAAACTTTTCTAAATGCCATAAAAGCCCGCATTTTTATGTGTCGTTTTTTATTATCCAGCCCAATCCCATGTTAATTCTTAACTTGTTCCTATGCAAATGTATCTTAATGTCAGGAGAATAGTGATTCACAAACTGAACTCTTAAATTGGCTCTTTTCCAACTTGCTGTGTGGGCTCCGAGGAGTCAGTTAAGACTATTGGTTTGTTACTTTATATACAAAGTGCGGTTTATGATCCTCCATGAAAATTTGCCCAGATTAACTGACTTCCAGTAATTGTTGCAAATCATTTAAAACTGCTCTTTCGCAGGCTCTGCGCCTTGATTGCGTCCGCTTTAAAACGAGCCAACTCTATAAAGAGAGTAGCAAATATTTTCCTGGTTTGCCTCTCTTGGGAGAGAGGAACATAGTTACGGCTCCTTCAAGGAAGTTGTCTGCCGCGAAGGCTACGGTGAGGGACATATCTGGCACAGAGCAGGACACTAATGCGATATGTGCTCAAGGCAAACAAAAAACGGACTAGAGCGTAGCGAAGTCACACCCCCACAGGCTGGCTGTGCCAACCTAAGCAAGGGAAAACCGCTTCCAGGCTTCTGTTTGGATGCACAAACTGAATGGTGATGCAGCACGTATAACCTTTCAGGAGATAATGGCGAGGGCCGGAGCTGAGCCCCACAAGGCCTGAGATGAAAGGCAAGAAGAATATCTCTGTGGCTGTAATTAAAGAGATGCCTTTAGGCCTGGTCTAGACAACCAGTTGGTTTTCAAGGAACGGGCTCTGCAGTCTCTAAGAATCTGCCAGCAACTTTGGCAAGAATGGAAGATCATAATGAGGCAGAAACCACGTGATACCCTTTCCTTTGTACTCGTCCTTGCTTTCCTTACGCCTCTTCCCCTTCCTTCTCTTCTTCTCTCTTGAGATCACCTTTCCACCCTCCCCGTTTTCCTCTCTCTTTGGGAAGGAGCCAGGCTTTCTCCTGAGGGGTATCCTCCTAAACAGAGTCGTTGGTGTTCGATGTCATCAGCAGATATGGAAATGAACGAGGGAGGTGAATACATTCTCGAAAACTAAGCATGAGATAGCTTTTTTGCTCTTGGACACTCGGACCAAGCCATTCCCTGTAGGGTAGAAAAATCTTGGGTGCTTAGACTCTGGGTGTGCCAGGGTGCTGCTGGAGGTTCCTTCCATGTGACAGGCAGGGCATGGTGCTTCATTTTGTGTTTCAGTGTTTCACTCCCACTGTGTTTGAGAGAGCTTAGTTGGTAGGGCTCTTCCTTGCCTCCACAAGAGGATCCATTAACGTGGCAATAATGTCATAGTAATTATTTAGTCACGCCTGGTAAAAGGGGATGTGGGCTGGCCTTGCCATGGCCTGAGATGATGCAGAACAAAGCAGTGCAAACGCTCCGTCACAGGGGAGGTAATTGCCTCTGCAGTTAGAGTGTCTGCGAGTCATCGAGGGGCAGCCAGAGAACGGCCAGGCCCTCTCCTCACTCACCCGGAGAGAACACATGCGCGGGAAGACGATCACTGGATCGTTTACTCATGACGTGAGGAAAAAAATTGCCCAGGGACTCAGCAGTTTACTTTTGTAACTGCTTTAGTCATTATCATCTGGAGATGAGAGCTCTGTGCTGTGAGGGGAAGCGGGCAATCTTTTTCTGCTCGTATTAACTGAATTCTTCTGTGATCCTGGTCTTTCCCCTTTGGGGGCGTGGTCGTCTTCCCTGTAGGACATAAGGGAGGTCATTTCGGGCCAAGCAGCAGGGAGAGAACATGAGGGCTGCGAGGGCTCCCTCATAACCAAGGGATTGTCTCAGTGACACAAAACGTTTAGAGCCCATCTGCGGAGGTTGTAAAATCAGGGAGTTCGAAGGCCAAGGCCAGCATTTCTGTGTCAGCCCAACAAAATGTCCCTCGAAGAACTTTGAAATGGAGATGTTTACAGGGAAAGGGTCTCCTGGTTTTCTGAGACGGAAACTAGATACAGCATTTAAGAATTTCCCCCAGGTTGGGATGGCAACTTTGCTCTCACACAAAAGAGGCTGACAGTAGGAAGGGTGCCCACTCAGAAAAGCACATCCAGAAGAAAAAGAAAACATTTCTGAAGGGATACGTAAGGCAGGCCTGCTGGGGCAGGTTTCCTCTCAAAGAACTCTTTGCAGGGTTTTTTTGTTTTGTTTTGTTTTGTTTAATCCTGCAGGAGCTGCCCATCAGGGGCCGGCAGGTCGCTGATGAAATACCGAGCCCCGAGTTCTGTCCCTGTGTGGACCGTGCCAGGGACTCAGGGCGCCATGTCAGAGCCCATTCTGAGCATGAGATGGGTAAGGAAAACGCCCAGTCATCTCCGGGTTGTTCACCAGGCCTCCGCTGAGCCTTCTTGTACGTGGATAATGCATATCCCAGAAGCCAAGCTGAGTCCGCCTTTGCTGCAGCTCAGTCTTTCTCCGTGTAACTCAAAGCTTGGTTATTAGCCTGAATGCTTCTACTCGGGGCTGCTCTCTTCAGGACTGCTTGAAGTTCTAGCAAGGCCAGAGAGTTAGGTTCCCTCGCTGCATCTCAGCATGTGACTAATCCTCCCACAGGAGACCGTCAGGTCCTTATAAACCTTCAGGGGTATCCAAGATCGTTTCTCTTCTCAACTTAAAATGCAGAGGGGAGTTACTGCTGGCTTCCCTCCATCCAGGCTAACCAAACCCAAGCTGATGAACTTCAGAATACAAACCTAGAACCTCCTTCTTCTTTTGGCCCGGCTCACCCAGTCGAAAGGAAAACTGGTCTTTCTGCTTGAGTATTTTGCCTTCAACACAAAATCCTTTCCGGTATCTCCATACATGCCCAGAGACCTGACATAATTGGCTGCTTTGGAGACACCTGAAATACAAACATCGGAAACACTCCGCCCCTCTCTCCGGGTCGTACCCGGTGCCTGGAGCAAGACTGCCGGGGCCAATTGCTCAGGTTCACCCTGACTGGACCTGCCTGACTGGGAGTGGAGTTTACACACACAAAGCTAACTGCTTCCACAATGGGCCACTGGAGGCCCTAACAGTAATGTGAAAAATCGTGCAGGTAATCGGGTAGAGCCTCATATTTACTCCTTCAGCAAGAACACTCTAAGAGAGGAATTGGGCACTGAGCTGAGGTTCGTTACCAGGCTGACCTTTCCTTCATGCAAGCTCTCTGGTAAGGCCTGAGTCAGCAAGATAAGAGCTCACCGTAGAACGGCTGTGGAGTGTGGGACTGCTACTCACTGAGAAAGGCACAGCCCATCCTTAAAGAATCCGGCCCATCCATCTCTCCTCTGGAGGAGGGTGTGCCTTGTCCCGTGCGTGGTGACAAACGCCTAGCCCAGTCACTTCACCACTGACAACTCTCAGAATGGCCAACAAGCTCGTTTGAAGGACAGGAACCTTTGGACTGCAAGATATTTTGCTTTTGCTCACAAAGCAGAAATTCTAACAAGTGCTAGTGGTGACTTTGGCATCCAAAGGCATATAGAATTAGTAACAGTCCATTTATGGAGGTCATGCCAGCAAAGTTTGACCATAAGCAAAGTCTAGAAGCCATTTGCAGACCCATAAGTGTTGAGACCAGTTTTTTTTAATGCAGTACCTTCATACTATGGAAAGCCGGGCAGCCACAGAAAAACCACGGTGTAGATCTTGAAGGGCTTACATGAAATATGTTAAAATATATTAAGTCAAAAGGCAAGTGATAGGCCAGTATATATAGTACGATTCCTCTTATATTTAAAAAACTTATCTGGATGATCATATGTTTGATATGTACAGAAATTTTTTGAAAATGTCTACAAGAAAATGAGTGGGCAAAGTGTGGGCCACCAGAAGTACAGAAATTGAGCGTGTTTAGAAATGTTATAGCAATTTGATATGACCACTACATCCAAGTGTGTGATCTGTCGAACTTAAAAATTTTTTTAGTAGGTTGGTATTCTGCATACCTTTGGTCCTTTTTTTGTAATCGTTCTGGTAATTCATTTTTATGGTATTTTCCAAAAGTATTGGTTTGTGAGGATTGAAGATAAGGAAAAATTCTTCCTTTACTACAGAACGTTTGAGAAGTACTATTCTAGGAACATAAGCAAAGAATCCTATATACACTTTTGCTTCATACTTTCCATCCTTATGTATCGTTTGAATTTTTTACCTTGGATATGTGTGACTTTTGCGATTAAACATTTAAAAGTGTTTCAACTTGGTTGTAAGAATTATACCAGGTTAATGGTTTCATCTAGCACATCCTTCCTTGACTCGTTTGTTCTAAAACCTCAGTCGAAGCCCCTTTTGTGCCTTCCTCATGCTGAGAAGAGCCCAAGCTTCAAAAATAAGCATTTCTTTGGGAGGAAGGCCAAAGGGTGCCAAGAGAAATGGGCAGGCAGTGACCAGTTGAGAAAGACTGCTCGTATCCTGCAAAAAATGTTTTCCACATCCTTAAACACAGCTGGAGTAAGAGCCCCTCTCACAGATGAGAGTACTAGGCTCATGTCTCATTAAAATCTCCTCACTGGATTACAGATCCAAAATCCTCCGGGGAGCCTTGTGAACCACGTAATGTTTCTCGCTTTGCATCTTCAATTATGCAACTTTGATTTAGCTGACAGATGCGAAGCAGTGTGCGTCGCCAGGCAATCCCCTGGTGGCCACACATGTGCGCAGGGAAGCACAGAGCACCGTCTTCCAGCTCCATCTGGCACAGGCTTCCAATCACTCAGAACCTTTCTTCTCCATCCACCTTCCCTGGGCCCACACCCTCCCCTCCTCCACCCAAGCCCTGGCAAGGATTGGATGGACACACCCACTTTTACTCTTCCCTTTGGAGGGACTCCCAAGGCAAATGGGAGTAGTGTGCCAATCTGAGAGACCACCTCTTTTATTATGGGATGGCAGCACCCCAGCATTCCATCAAGCTTTTCAGTATAGAAATCAGGCTGAATTCTGGCTCTATCCCAAGCTATGACTGCCAGGACCATATAGAGAAACATCTGGCTGGATGGTTGGAAGCACTTGGCTCAGCTGTGCAGGAAATCCACTTTCAGCCCTGAATCCCAGGCTCTCATTTGCAGTCCTGGTACAAATGCCAGTCCTCTACACAGAGTCCGCTCAGCCTCGAGGAAAAGAGAGACAGCTCTGAGCTCATCACCAGGAACATCAGCTGGTGGCTCCGTAGGACAGGTAAATGTTGCCAAGCCCCGTGCGGGTCTCATAGGGCTCAATGACCATCACCATTGGGCACTGATGGAGATGGACACGGAAAACCACCGTGTGTGTGAGTGTGCTTACGTGTGTGCACATGTGAGTGGTTCATGGGATCGTTCTATGTGCACAATGCCCACTTTCTGAATACAGTGTTGGTCTTTCATGGTAGGTGGTAATGCAGATTTTTCTTAGGTGTCACCTTGTTGCTTTCTTCAGCGAATAAAGAACCTCTCTACCTATGGAGGAATGAAAACTGTTTGGTGTCCAGTTTTTCTAAAATGTGGCCAGACAGCAGATTTCCCCCTTTTGTTATTATGTAATATAAATGGAGGTATGATTTGGACGACAGTGGTCAAGGGTTGAGACTAACCGTAAAGGAACAGTCCTGATTATTGAATGTGTGTCGTTTTCTTTTTTGAATTCCATTTCCTCACTCCTTAGCCCACCTGAAAAACATACACTTATTCCTTCTTTGTCACACATTCTGTTATTGCCGGTCAAAAAAATTTTTTTCTATGAGAATTCTTGAATTCTGTAGGAAGGCATAAAAAGACAAGTAGGTGAATTAATAATGTCTTTGATATTAAATTTGGTTTTTCCTTATAATGATAGTTTTCTCCCTTTTTTTTTCCTCTTGGGCATTATCTTTCTCTCACTTTATATTATTTTGGAAATTATTTTAAATGCCTACGGTGTGTATGCTATGTTGTGTGGGGCAGTGGACAGACCGCAGGCTTCAAGATCAGAGACAACTGGGCTTCAGTCCCATCCCAATTACTGCTTAACTAGGTCGATATGGGTAAGCTACACAAGCTCTCAGAGTCTTTGTTCCCACATCTGTAAATAAAGATGAAATAAGATTATGTATGTTAAGCAACCCTCATTAAATCTTATTTCCCTCCTCTGTGATGTACTTGGATCAGATTTACTCCCACCCATCCTCTCTCCTCCCATCATAGCCTTAAAGCAGTAGAAGAGTGGAAGTTTACAGCCACAGGTTGTATATATGTGCATGTGTGTTACACATACGCACAGCAGAATGGTTGAGAAATAAAGCTAGATTGGTCTTTAGACACATGATTAGAAGTATAACATTTAGAAGAAGGAGGCAGTGGTCTTGCTCTCCTGTGCCCAAATCAGCACATACTAAGTGTGGACTTTGGTCCAGGGACTCCAAGGCCAAATGATGAGAGATCTGAGGTCCTGTTATATGAAGAGCCGAGGTGTTTCACTCATGGAAGAAAGGCATCAGCGTGATCAGTAACCATCTTCAAATATTTTGCAATTCTTTAAAGAGGTCTGGAATTAGATTCATTCTCTCTTTCCTGGTGTATTATCTGGGTTCTCCAGAGAAAGAGAAAGAATAGGGTATATACACGCATACATACATACACACATATCTAATAAAGAATCGTCTCATAAGATTGAGAAGGCTGACAAGTGCAAAATCTGCAGAGCTGCCGTCTCGCCTCAAGTCCAAAATCTGGAACCAGGAAGAACCGATGTTCCAATTCAAAGGCCACCAGACAGGAGAATTCTCTTCTCCTGGGGGAAGGTCAGTCTTTCGTTCAATTCAGGCCTGCAACTGATTGGGGAAGGCCCACGAACGTTACGTAGGGTAATCTGCTTTATATGTTCTTCTGATTTAAATGTTGACATTCTCCAAAAACATGCTCACAAAAACACCCTGAATAAGTTTTAACCAAATTCGTGGCCCAGTCAAGTTGACACATAAAATTAACCATCACACCTGGTGAGGAGAATCAAATGAAAGTCACTTGAAAACAGAACTAGGCTTAAGGCAAGAGGGTCTCTGTCTTTAGCAGCGAAGTTATGCAGGTCAGAAGGGCACTTGGAAAGGATGTGGGGTCTCAGCATCTAGGAGCCTGATCAGAAGCAGGGTGATGTCATGGCAGGGACACTGTAAACAAAAATCGAGCTTCAGAAAAGGACTAAGGACCTTAAATGGCCCTTCCGACTCCAAAGATGTTGTGGGATCTATAATTCTGTATTTAATATCGGCTTTGCTTCTGGTTGGTCTTGACAAATGATTTGGTTTTAAATCTTCAGTACAGTAAGCAACTACTGTGCATTGAGTTCCCTGCAGGAAGAAGAATGAATCTGAAGTGCATGAATTGATTTTAAAATCAATGCTTAGAACATCCCAAGATACTACTTCAGAAATCATGGTTTCCCCATCCTTCTTATGTGAAGAACAAAGCGAAAGCTTACAAATTACTGCCTTGGATTCTCCCTTGTTGTAATCCTTTCCTAAAGCTCTCCATTTCTAAATTTTCTTTCCCTTTCCAATAGATGGTGCGTCTTTTAAACCCAAGTCCTCAGCTCAGCAGGTATCTTTCAGTGAGGCCTTCCCTGGGTATCCCATCAGAATAGTAGCCTCCTCCCATCCCTCGTAACAACCAGTTACCCTCTGCTTAATTTTCTTGATAACTTCTCACTCTTTGGCATAATTTTTTGTACCGTGGCAAAATAGACACAACATAAAATTCACCACTTTAACCGTGTTTTAGTGTTCTGTTCAGCGGCTTTAAGTGCATTCATACTGTTGTGCAACCATCTCCACCATCCATCCCCAGAACTCCTTCCATGTTGCAAAAATGAAACTCCATACTCATTAAACACTAACTTCCCGTTCCCCCTTCCAACAGCCCCTGACAATCACCCTTCTGCTTTTTGTCTCTATGAATTTTACTACTCTAAGTATCTCCTATAAGTAGATTCCTATAGTATTTGTCCTTTTGCTTCTGGTTTACTTCGCTTAGCACAATAATATCTTCGAGATTTATCGATGTTGTCACATGTATCAGAATTTCCTTCCTTTTTAAGACTGAATAATATTCCCTTGTGCATATATACCACATTTTGTTGATCGATTCATCTGTTGCTAGATATTTGGGTTCTCTTCTCCTTGGGTCTATTGTGAATAATGCTGCCAGGAACACCGGTGTACCGATATCTCTTCCAGTGCTTTGGGGTGTATATCCAGAGGTGGAATTGCTACATCACATAGTAGATCTATACTTAGTTTTTTGAGGAACCACCGTACTGTTTTCCACAGAAGCTGCATCAGTTTACATTCCCATCTGCAGTGTACAGGAGTCCAGCTACTCCACATCCTCCCTAACACTTGTTATTTTGGCTTTGGGTTTTTTTTTTAAGTTTTTTCATTTGTTTTTGAGAGAGAGCAAGGGAGAGTATGCACACATGCACGACTAGGGGAATGGCAGAGACAGAGGGAGAGAGAGAATCCCAGGCAGGCCCCACACTGTCAGCACAGAGCCTGACACAGGGTTTGATCTCACAAATTGTGAGATCAAGAGTCAGATACTTCACCGACTGAGCCACACAGGTGCCCCTAGACTGTTGGGTTTTTTTTATTATAACCGTCCTCCTAGGTGTGAAGTGGTATCTCAACATTTTTCATTTGCATTTCCCTAATGATTAGTGATACTGATCCGATATCATTTTATTCATTTATTTGTTGCCTGTTCATTGTCTGCTCCCCAAACAAGATATAGGCTCTGTGATTATGGTGAAATATGTCTGACCTGTTCATTGCTTTATCTATAACCCAGAAAGTCATGACTGGCATATAGCAGACATCAATTATTTATTGAATGAATGAATGGATGAATTTACTAGAGAGAAAAATTCAAAGTCCAAATATGGAATCCAAATTAATCTTCAGGCACTCAATTTTTTTTTTTTTTTGGCCTGGAGTAATAAGTAAATATCACCTTTCCATTACTTAGTGTTCTTGGAAAATGAGAGAAAAGCATACTTGTGCCTTTCCTGCCTCATGGACAAACTACATAGATTCATAAAATATTGTGGTCCAGGGCGCCTGCGTAGCTCAATCTCTTAAGCATCAGACTTCAGCTCAGGTCATGATCTCATGGTTCATGAATTTGAGCCCCACATCAGGCTCTGAGCTGACAGTTTGGATCCTGGAGCCTGCTTCAGATTCTGTGTCTCCCTCTCTGTCTGCCCCACCCCGGCTCACATTCATTCTCTCTCTCTCTCTCTCTCTCTCTCTCAAAAATAAAAATAAACATTAAAAAAATTTTTTTAATATTGTAGCTGGATCATTCTAGCTTGCAGATGTGATAATTGACAAAATTATAGCATGTTTGCTATTTCGGTGTCCAAATTGCATGTACTATTGGTAATTAGTACCATGCATGTATAGTAGGTGCTCAATAAATACTTGCTGATAAATAAGTGAACGGTCCTGAAAATGGTAAGTCCTTGGTAACTAAAGATAGAGACTGTATGTGAGGGACTTGAAACTCCTTAGGACATAGCGCCAGAGAGTAGCTTTGGTAGTAAGTATAAACACCAAGATGAGTGGGTAATTCATAGGTCTTTTTTCTTCAAATAAGTAATCAGTTTAGAAGCCAGATCTGTAGCCACACTCCCCATGCAGCATTGCTGGTCTAAAAATCAGTCACCCGCAGAACCCCAGAGAAGCCCGAGTTCTTTGTTGGTTCCTTCCGTAAAGCCGAAGGACAGTGTTTTCCGACATTCTGCAGCTCAAACAGCCGTAGGTGTGGTCCTGCTCTGCTTGCTTTACAGCAGGGGCTGCTTCCTGCTGTACCTGTTCTGCAAAGTGCAGACTGTTAGCAGAATGAGAGAAAAGTGCCCTCATTTAAATTCCGCTCCAGTGTTTAAACAGTGAAAACGTGCTTTCTGCCAACCACGATTTCTGCTAGTCTTAATAGACAGGGGTGGAATGAAATATTAATTTCTTTTGAAAAGATGTGGGCAAGCTAATAACCTGTATCTGGTGGGTCTCAGTGTTGTCCCTAAAGAAGCTGAGGAGCAAACCAAGAAGTAGCCTTCAGAGGAGCCGAGCAACCAGCAAGTACTGGGGGGTGTGACCTGGTATTCTACTCAGCAGTGACTGATTGTAAGAATATGTATAGCTTCCTGGTCTCAAAGGCCAGAGATGGTCATCTCAGAGACATGGAGCACACTTGTAATTAAGCAGTTTTTCACTGAAAAAAAAAAAAAAAAAAAGCAAGTATGCTAGACTAGAAAGTGGAAAGAAGCGAGGATGATTTTATGAAATTTCTAGAGGAATTACCCGATCAGATGGTACTAATTTCTGATTCCTAACAGACAGACATCTAGGTAAGAGCAGCCCTAGGTCATTAACCTGATAAGGAAGTTTTGTTTTTGTTTTCGTTTCCTGTTTTTCAATGTATAGTTTCTGGACCTTCTGCATGAGAGTTAGTGGTAGTAATAAAAATGCAAATTATTGAACATCCACTCACACCTACCAAATCCAGATCTCTGGAGGTAAGGCACAAGGATCCTGTTTTTTAGGAAGGGGGAAAAAAACACCTCTCTCAAAATCCCCCTCAAGTTCCGTTGGTTAGAATTAAGTCACATGCTCACATCTCATACAATTACAGGCTAGGAGATTAAGACCAGGTGATTCAATCTGTCATGCCAGGGCTGGGGAGGGTTCTGCTTCCCTGAGCACATGGCCTTAAGGGTGGGAACACTAGAATCAGGTTCTGACAGCAGGGAGAAGAGCTGGAGCCTATTGGGTGGGTAAGAATGAAGTGTGCAACCACCATTTGGTAGCTGATGACTTTCCTCCTTGATAGCCATTTTGGTAAAGTCTAGGTGATTCCAAAGACACCAGGAAGAATTGACATTTGGTTGGAAAGCAAAGGAGATTGATCTTGGAATAGTTCAAAATACCAGATACAAGTTTCTGCTCACAACACCACCAGACTGAGTGAGTGGGAATACAATGCATTTGTTCTTTCGTTCAACAAATATTTACTGAGCACCTATTATATGTCAGATCCTATATTTAGCCCCAGGGGTGTGTCAACAAATAAAATAAACAAAAGCTCCTGCCCTTTCCTCGTGAAGCTTACATCCTAGTGAGAGCAACTGACAGTAAATAAAGCAAGCAGGTAAACCATAAAGCATGTTTGAAGGGGATACGCTCTATCAAGAAAACGAAAACGGGCAGATAAGATAGATAGATAGTATTCAAGTGACGTGATTCTAAAGAGAAGAAAAGTAAGATCAAGCTTTACTCAGAAGGTAATTTGTACAGAATTTAAGGAGATGAAAAGTGAGCCATAGGGATATGTGGGGAAAGGATCCAGACAAGATGCATCAAGTGCAAAGGCCCTGTGGTGGAAGTGTGCCCAGTCCAAGGAATAAGCAGGTCAGTGGGGCTGGAGGGGAGTGAACCAAGGATGAAGTGGAATGTATGATGCAGCCTGGGGCCTTTGAAGGGACTTCGATTTTGCTCTGAGGGAGGTGGAAGGACATTGGAAAGTTGGGAACAGAGGAGGGATGCAATCTACCTTTTATTTTAATAGGATTATTCTGTCACTGCTTTGAGAAGAGACTATAGAGAAATTAGTTAGGAGGCTATCACCATGGTTCCAGTGAGATCTGATCGGGGCTTGCACCGGAAAAATAGAGATGAATAAGAGCAAGCAAGAACTCAAGGATAGGCTTTCAAAGTTTCTGGCCTGAGGGACTGGAAAGAGAGAGTTGCTATTGTTGACTGATCTGGAGAATATTGTGGGTGGAGCAAGTTCGTGGAGAAGAATCAGGAATTCATTGTGAACATGGTAATGTTGACATCCCACTTAGATATCCAAGTGGAGACGTTGAGTAGGTGACTAGGTGAACTGCAGGTGTATGACACTTACCTACATAGGGATGATAATTAAATTCATAGGACTGGGCGAAATCGCCAGGAAGGTCCAGAAACTAAGTCCTAGGATGGTCTTCCGTACTGTTTTTAAAAATGTCTTGAATCCTGTGTAAAGTATCCAACTCTAGTTGATTGCAGGAGTTAGGAAAAAGTTAACCCTTAATGATACACTGGCAATAACGTAGTATGAAGGAAACAATTTTCAAAGTTAGCTGGAAGACTGTGCACGTCCCTAAGTCCATAAAGTACATATGGACTTTTACTTATTACCCCCAGAAAGCTCCGGGACTACTCATTTAACTTGTATTTTAATAATTTAAATAAGAATTCAGGCACTTAAAAAACTGGTGTTAGTGGGTGGGCACCTGGGTGGCTCCGTCGGTTAAGCATCTGACTCTTGAGTTCGGCTCACGTCATGATCTCACGATTCGTGGGATTGAACCCCATATGGGACTCTGCTGCTCACAGCACAGAGCCTGCTTGGGATTCTCTCTCTCCCTCCATGTCTTTCTGCCCCTCTCCCACTTGCCCACGCGCTCACGCACACACACTCTGTCTCTTTCTCGCCCTCAAAATAAATAAATAAACAAAAAAGCTGGTGTAAGGGACTACACCAGAGGGGGCTACAAACCCTGGCTCAGCTATTCCCCTACTTAAAAACCAGCATTTTAGACTCTCCCAGAAACCAAGCAGAGACTGGGGCCTGCGCGCTAAAGATACAGTGACAGAAGGAGCCCAGAGCAGAGGTGGAATGGCATTTCCCAGTGGGCTTCACTCTGGCTCTCAACCCAAGAACACGGAGGCATGCTTAGTGCTTGGAAGCAGAGGTTTTGAGGTCAAGTAGACTTGGGTTCTTATCCCAACTCCTCCACTTACCAGCTGTTTGACTAGTAGGAAAGTTGCTAATGTCTCTAAGTCTCTATGGCCTGGTCTATGAAATGGAAAGAATAGAATCTATTTCATGTAAAAATTGAATGAGATCATAATTATAAAGCTTTTAGCATAATGATTGCTATTTTTGTTTCTAAAATTTCCCTCAGTAGTCTCAATTCCATTAGAATTCCAAGCTGTTATAATACTATTCCTTTGGAGCCTAATGTATTGAAATGAAGATCTGCTAAATCAGATTGTAATTTGTAACCTACCAAATGCTCTGGTCCAAGGCTTTTGTTCTTTCGGGTTCAGACAATTATTGAGTTGCATTTAACTCCAGTACCACTAGGGGGCACCTCAACAAATTAATTTTGGAGCCTACTGTAATAACTGGCGGCCATGAGTGAATGAATTTCTAAATGTGACTTATCCTCTGGGAGTAGCCTGCTCAGTGCACTTAGTGCACAACATCTTTGGTCTCAAACATGTATAAATTGATCGTAGCAGAATTCCACATCAGGGTGTGAATTCCTAAGGTACTGGGTCATATACTTAGGTAAGATCCTATTTGTGAAGGACATCTCTGAATTCTGAGGCTTTCTGCCCCAGCTGTGGTCGTACATAGACCTGCTCGGTCAAGCTATTAAATCAGGCTACTTATTACAACAAGGTACCAACTCATTTTCATAAGCACTTGTAAAGACAGCTGACATAAAAAAAAAAAAATCTCTACTCTGGCAGTAGTGTTTTGGAATGAATTTGCTCACCTTTTGTGCCGATGGGTTTTTGTGCTGGGTAAACAGCTAACACACCGTCGAGCCAAAATTCAAACCCAAGGAGGGTGGCTCCAGAGCCCTTGCTCCTGCCCACCGTATCATATTGCTTTAACGACAGGTGGCATCAGATTAATGCTAAATGCCAGAGGGTGGTGATAAAGAACAGGAGCGGCCATTGTCAAGCAATTTATAACCTGGATTAAATATCACATGAATAATACATTATTCAGTTAAAAATATACAAGCCATTCCGACTATTAATATGGATCATGTTTGGGTCATGTTTGTGTACATAGATCTACATAAATACATGTATACATTTATATATATATATGTAGAGATGTATATTTTTAAGTATATACATTTCTTATTTGAATATAGTTATATTCTATGTGTGTTACCCAAGTGTTACTGTGTGCCAAGCACATGATGAAATATTAAAAGCTACATCTTGGTCATGCCTGGTCAACAACAGGCAATCATCTACCATCTCAGAGAAGACTTCTTGGAGAAAATTAAGGTCTTGGGGCACCTGGGTGGCTCAGTCAGTTGAGTGTCCGACTTCGGCTCGGGTCATGATATCATGGTTCAGGAGGTTGAGCCCTACTTCTGGCTCTGTGCTGACAGCTCAGAGCTTGGAGCCTGCTTCAGATTCTGTGTCTCCATCTCTCTCTGCCCCTCACCGCCCCCATGCTCTGTCTCTCTGTCTCTCAATAAATAAATAAGTAAATAAATAAATAAACATTAAAAAATTTTTAAAAAAGAAAATTGAGGTCTTAACTGATTTGGGGACAATGGGACTACTGTATCAACATTTGACCCTAGAATAATATGTTTAGCCTAGTGCATGGAATAGAATATATTGAATGAATGAGTGAGCAAATAAATGAGTGATAGTTCCTTCATGAATGGGAAAGACAGAAATTAGAAACAAAGGAGGTAAAAAAAATGGGGGTCAGTAAGAGGATGCGGGTAAGTAGGATGAAGCAAACAATTCCCTCAGCGGGCCATGTTTAGCAGAGACCTGGTGGCTGAGGAACTTTTGACTCCACGAGTAAGACTTCTTTCCTGGCTTTCAGTCCCAGTCCAAGAAATAGCGGTGCTTCGGTTGGTTTTGGGGGATTTGTCTGTCTGTCTGTTCGTTTAAGTCCTTGTCTTCATAGATGCCATCCACATGAGTGAAAGACCGCCCTTAAATGAGTCTTGCTTCCTAATGGAAGTGTGTTCCTCTTTATAAGCAAGGTAATCTGCCATCACTGAAAATCAGTACACTTTTTGAATAGTCGGTTCTAAGTAAGTCTCTTCACTTGTAGGTTAATGGAGCGATTAACGCCACACTCTACCCCTATTATTTAGTTCAGTCGCTTCTCAAATATCTTTTCTCCTTTTTCTTTCCTTAGCGTTTGCCATCAGGGTTCTGGTTCTTATATCACGCTAATGCCTTCCTCGGGCTGAGCTGTGCAGCCTGTTTAGTGCATGGAGCACCCAGCCAAGTTTCCAGGGAATCGAGCCATAGACCTACCTCCTAAATGATACTGACAGCTACACTAATTTTCTGTATCTTAGAAAATCAAAGTTGTAGTTTATTTTAGGCATATCAACAAAGTTTAATTGTCGTGGTAAAATCACACTAAAAGTTCAGTTAAAAACGGGTGGTCGGGAAAACTTTAAAGGATTCCTCCATACAGCATATAATAAAAGTGGCATGGTTTGGGGTAACAAATATATGCAAGGACCATATGCGGAAACTTAATTCAATTAATTCTCTGTAATGAAAACTAATAACTATGTTGTTTGTGCCTGAAGACCTGATACGAGTCGAAGCAGGGAAAACTTTTGTTAGTTTTTCATCACAATGTTAGCTAAAACCTTTGTTGTGTTGCGCCTCCTGGAAGTTCAGTTGCTGGTTTGAAAAGAAAAATCTGTGTCGCTTAGTATTTTTAAGCTGTTTTTCCTCTCCTTTGAAGGACCCATGGTTTTCCCCCCTCCTTTGCTACATAAAAATGGCCCCAAGATGCATGCAATTTTGTGAACTTCAGATTGCAGATTCTACATAATTCAAATAACAGAGCCATGAAACTCCACTCTTTCATTTGGATTCTGTGAACCACTGAGACTTGTGAAGTATAAATGATGTCAGAATAATGCCCTAAAGGTATAGTGTCAGGGCCAGAAGTCTGCCCTGGGATATGCGACCCGTCAGGCAATAGAAGCCGCTCACTCACAACGGAGGGCTGAGCGCTGCCCTCATTGTTTTAATTACAGGGCAACAGCATGTGGGTAAGAAACTTGGATTTGACAACAGCAGAAGAAAGAGGATATTGTATGCCTTCAATCAGCTTTGTATTAGGAGATCCTTAAAGGGAAAATTATGTGAAAGAAAGAAGGAGGAAGAAAACAAACTAGCAGGATCCCTATTTCAATGTAATTTGGAGAAAATGACTGATTTGGGTTGGTCATGCTGCCAGAACAGATGACTCAAGGCTTCCAAACAAGAAATGGAAATCAGGAGGATGCCTGAAGCCTGAAAGAAGAACAAATTGTGAAGATATGATTGACTGGACGGCTTCAAAATCAACTGTACCAAAGATGAGCTTGGATCCTTGCCCAGAACAGAACTGAATGGTGATGTTCATTTAAGTTCTGACTGTTGAAACAAAATAAAATGTAGTAATTGTGCTCTGTTAGGTACACAGACGTGTTAATGCTTTCCAATTTCCCCAACGGGGGATCTGGTGTCACTTTCCCTGTCGTTCCTATTTCATGCTTCACCGGTGAGTGTTATTGCCGCTCTGGACACTTGGTGAATGCCAGGTTTTTGGCAAGGAACTGGGATCCAGGTGAAAGCATCCCTCTCACGCTGCATGTGAGTGTGCTGCAGGTGGCTTTGAAAATGGCTTTCGAGCTTGAAAATCATTTCTTTAATTGGCCTGTTCAGGCTTGGGCGATGTGCACCTCGGTCCTGGCGTTCGGTGTTCTCGTTGCTGGATGTTGGTTATGAGTCTCAGCAATTTAGGCCCCAAAGTACTTTGCTTGTCTCTGACAACCAGGAAACGCCTCGGTTTCCATGGACAGCGGATTTGTACATCCATCTTTTCCCTCTCTTAGGCGGGAAGACATTTTATTCACGGTTTCCTTATACTCTTTTTTGCAGTGATCTCTCAGTCGAGGTTTACGATAGCCTTTCTGAAGGACAACAGGACTTAACTCCCTCTAAAGGTCAATTTTGAAGCAGCTACTACTTCCCTTTCTCCTCGGAGGCTACAAAGAAGAAAAGATTCCATGTTGTTTTTCCTAACACCAAAATCCTGCTTACTAGCCTAGCAGCTTCGGAAATTTCCCAGCCTGCCTGTAGGAACAGTCCAATTGCACGGTACAAATGACTTCCAAACAAACATTTTCTACATACGAAATTAGAAAGAAAACAGCAAAACCAACAAGGGGGTGACTCAGAAGGAAAAAAGGAGGAGCAGACAGAATATGTGATTTTTCCACTCCTGTTTGGTTTCTTTACCTGAGTCAGATTTTGAGAGTGTTAAGCACTGTCCCGTCTACCCACTGTTTACCACGAAGCCTTCAGATTTCAGGCTGACTGAAAGCCAGTAACTTTTTTTCAGCCACGCAAATGGACTAAAGATGTCGTCAGGTACAAGATGTTTAATTAAGGATCTGTCTAGTCTCTTCGGGCATCTAAAGTTTGGACCTTAAACAAGGTAACCTAAAATTAGACTCTACTAATGAGAGACAGCAGAAGGGCCTCTTCAAGGGTGTGACTTGCCACAAATGAACCACCAAGACGGGACACAAACTGGAGCTCAAAGGAAATTCCACATCTCCTTGCTTCATGCAATCAGCATCTTGTCACGGATTGGTCTGCGACCTTGGAGCCACCCAATATGTTAAATAGCTTCGCACTTTAAAATCGGGGGGTAGGGGGAAATGAGGGGTAAAATTATTTTGTGGGGTTTGGCACAAATCTGCATTTCAAATAAGCTATGTATGAGCTGTGTCTTTGAGAGAAGAACACGTGCAATTTAGTTTTGATCTTCATTTTATAGATGTACATAAGTAATACAAGGCCTGTTTTGATTATACAATGAAAAACAAATGTGATCCAATATTGTAGTACTCTGTGTCTACTTATGTTTCTGAACAACAACTCTCATTAGTATATGAACCACCACTAATGGCTTTGGAGACCTGGAGCCCCGTCTTGATATTTGCTTAGGAGTGTATTCCATGTGTGGTATGGGGTTCTCTCAGAAGCAATCATCCTAATAGGACAGGGTTTTAATGTCTGATGGGCTCCTGAAAGAATTTGAAACCATTTCTCAAAATGGTTCTCACAGCCTCCTTCAAAATGCTTTGCTTAACACTCAACAACCACCTTCACTATGATTATGAGTTAAGAATTACCATGTAAGATTTTTTTTTTAGAAATGGGGGTGTCAAAGGCAGTGTGCTAGTGAAGATCAAAAGTACATCGTATGTGTCCTTCTCAAATGCTTTTAGCCATAGTTAACAGAAGAGGTAGTTGAAAGCAGTTCAGATAGTAAAGACTTGATTTTACTTTCACCTAACCAGAAATCGGGAGGTAGATGGCCAGGATTGGTTAATTCAACAGTCCGATAATGTCATGGAGGTCCAGGTCCTCTCCATCTTCGTGCTGGCCTTCCTCAGGTTGTGGGCAATGAGATCTCGTTCGACTGCAGGACACGGGCATCTCTTGCAGCTGGAACAACAACCAGGAGAGAAGAGAGACTTTTCTTTCCACGTACCTCTTTTCCGTAGGCTAGAAATCCAAGACTTCCAACATACCTTTCATCCCTTCCCACCACTGGTCTCATGGGCTAGGATTGGATCCTATGTCCATGCTTGCGACAGGATTCACCAGCAAGGGAATGAGACCACCATGATTAGCTTGAAGAATTCTGCTTCAGGGGCACCTGGGTGGCCCAGTTGGTTGGGCATCCGACTTCAGCTCGGGTCATGATCTCACCATCTGTGAGTTTGAGTCCCGTGTCTGGCTCTGTGCTGACAGCTCAGAGCCTGGAGCCTGCTTCGGATTCTGTGTCTCCCTCTCTCTCTACCCCTCCCCCACTCTCTCTCTGTCTCTTTTTCTCTTTCAAAAATAAATAAACATTTTTTAAAAAAGAATTCTGCTTCACCCCTGGACTACAGAAGGGTTCTCTTGCCTGAGTACAGAGATGGCGAATACTTACATCCCAAGGAACAAAGAGGGATATCTGTTGGGTGAGCAACCACCAGTGCTCCCCACTGACTTTTTGGATAATAACAGTTTTACTTTAATATGTAGTATTAATATTTCAGTGTTTTCTCATATTATTGAAGTAAGTATTGTCTTTCTCCCACACCGACAGACTCATCCAGGTATGCCTCTTAAGGACAAAAGTCATCCTGCGGGGAGAAACATTCATAGTTGGGCCTACTTTTTTTTTTTTCCTCCATCTGGTCCAACTAGCAGATGCTGAATCAACAACTCAAAAGTGAATACAAAAAATGATCTTATGTGTCGCAGCTGAGATCGATCATTTCTGCAGGTAGTGATTCACATTCCTTTAAAACAGAACTGAATGGAAATGGGACTAGAAAATGGATTTTTCCTAAAATAAGACATTTTTACGATGGAAATCACATTTCAAAAGTGTTCATAAAAATAAATTTATTTCGAGAAAAATCACAATAGAGAGTAGCCTCGTGGTCAAGGACGTGTACTGTGAGGACAATGGAACTTGACTGGAGTCACTGTACCCTATTTGGCAGTGATGTGACAGCAAGCCTCCCCTGCAAAATGGAGAAAATAATCAATCATACCTCCTGCAAAGGATTGTTAATGAAAGTTGAATGAGATTGATATGCCCATATGCCTACACACATTTATTCTTAATAGACTGGCTACTACATAGTAAGCTTTCAACGAATTTTGACTGTTTTTTCTTGTATCAGTATCAACAAAGGCCCATAAACATACAAGTCAACATTTGCCTACACAGGATAGTTAAAGTCAAATTCACAACCTTTGGAAGGAACAACTTTGAGAAACAAAACGTGAGGGCTGCCATATAGTTCATACTACATCGTTGCGGGAGGTCTTACATTGGTTCTTATGCATCTTCCAAAGAGTTCTCCAACGGGCTTGATGTTGGTCAAAACCTAAAGCCAGAATAGTGGCTTTCCTGTCTTTTCAGGAAAAAGAACTACTGTTAATACTACATATACATTAGAATCTCAGTTTCCCTTCATCTAGGGAATAGACCGGATGTGTCAATCTGCTTCTTGAGAAGTAAGCTGGATAAAGTATGTTGGTATTGGTGGCACAAATCTCTTAGCTTCCCTAGTTATTGTCCTGGTAAGCCACATGCTCTATAGAGTGGAGCCAAAACTACATGAACGCAGGAAAAAGTGGGCAGAGAAAATAGTACATGTTGGTATAAACATTAGTTCTTTGGCAGAAAAAAAAGAAATATCTCCTTCATAAAACATTACAATTCCTTTTTGTTTCTTAGAATCTGTAGATCATACTTTACCTTAGGAAAACTTCCAGTAATTATATAATCAAGTAAAAAAAGTAACTCATCAGCTTGAGTCCTTGCCTACCACATTCTCTTTCTCAAATTTTGGGTGCAACTATTCCGTTTGGCCCAAGTGCCAATCTTCACTGACAAAAAAGGCCCTTCATGTGAGAAGGCATGCATGGTATGGAGGTGCTGTAGGGGTCATGAAGCTTACTTTCTGGATCCAGGACTTTGGGTTGTAAATAATAAACCCAACTCAAAATTATTTAGGGAAAAAAAAAGGAATTTATTTTAAATGATACTGGGTATCATAAAGAATGAAAAGCAAAGGGAAATGCCAGTATTCAGTAAGGGCTGAGATATAACAAAGCATAAGGAAATGCTGGGGACATCTGGGTGGCTCAGTTGGTTGAGCATCCGACTCTTGATTTCAGCTGAGGTCATGGTCTCAGGGTCATGAGATCAAGCCCCACATCAGTCTCTGTGCTGACAGTGGAGCCTGCTTGAAATTCTCTCTCTGCCTCTCCCCCGCCCCTCTCTCTCTTTCTGACTCCCCTCTTCCCTTCTCCCCTCCCCCTGAAAAAATTAAATAAAAAGCATATTCGAAAAAAAGGAAAAAGAGCTGCTGGCAGCAGGGTCATACTCACAGTACCAGATCTTCTCTTCTCCATCTTGCTTCTGTGCTTCCCTGAACGGTAGCTTCCTTCTTTTTTATCACTGCAAATTGACCTCCTCCAAACGACAGAAAACATGAGTACCATCGGCATGCTAGCTTTGTGTCTTAGAGCGTCAACCGCACAGGGTGAGACTCACCTTTTCAGTTCTAATTCCCAAATCCCAAAGAAGAACGCTGCTAGGTCTAGCTTGGATCAGATGAACTGGGACAAAGAGACGGAATACATCTGGATCAATTGGTGAGATGCCCAATCAACGGCTGCCTACAAGCACTGTCATACTGTACTGAGGTGTTGCTCCCAGTGTTTTAAAAAATTGGGTGGGGCAATTCTCAAAAGAAGAGTTGCCGGCCTGACTAATCCATAGATGTCCACTACTGCATGGATATACTGTGAAAACAGTGCAAGGAAATAGATCTAGCTTCCCATTTGCCAGCAAAAGATGGTCCTTAAGAATTTTCCATCAAAACTGTTCATTCACTGTTAAAGAAAGTTTAGGATGGTGGGATGGCTGGAGGCGGTGGGGGTGGTGGGGGATGATTACACATGAAAGGAACCGAGCAGAGAGAAGGGAAGGAGGGCGCATCAAGGAAGCATCGCCAACTTGAAGCAGAGGGCTCTGGACCTCCCAGCTCTTTTCAGATTAAATCCTTATGGTTCTCCCAGCTGCTCTCTTCCCTCCTGCCTTACACCTCTTTTTAATATTTTCTCCCATCATTTTTAAAATGAAGACCTTCTGTGTTCCTTATAAGATTTCTGTCCTCCTTCAGAGAAGCCGTGCTCCAATTTAGGCAAAAGTTTGAAGTAAGGCAGGGTTTTCTCTTCAGGAAAGCACTTTCCCATATCCTCCTGTTATTTTTCTCAGAACAACAAAATCTGAGGGTTGGAGTGGACCCATCTTGAGGGCCAGCAAGTTCATCTGCTACTGTGTAGATCCCATCTGTGGCATCCATGACAGGTGGCCATCGGAATGCTTGACCACATACCTTGAAGAAGAATTGATCATTTTTCAGGAGAGACCATTCTATCTGTAGATGATTCTGGCTATTCGGAGTACTTCCTTGTATTAAGCTCCTACTGGGCCAATAACGTCTTTTCTTACTTCCACCTGTTGGTCCCGGTTCTACCACTCAGAAACAAACAGAAAAGTCAGATCTCTCTCCTGCATGCTCACCTTTCAAGAGACATCATGTTCATCATGTTTCTTTCTATGATTGCTCTGCTCCACGGTGAGCAACTGTTCTTCCTAGAACTGTTCTCTGTTATATAGGCTTTCAAGCACCTCTGTTATTAATAGGAACACTCAGTTCTGGAAGCATTATGTACTTAAATGTTCTTCTTAATTTTCCCCCAAAACTAGGTGTAATCTTCCAGATATGGAAAAAGCAGCACAGAAAAAAAACAGAACTAAGGTACCTTTCATTATAAATACAGAACTTCTCTTTTGGAAAATCACACTTATCTTCTGGGAAGACCAAACCTATGCTTAGCCACTCTCATGCTGAAAGTTATGTGATAATTATTTTATAATGAAATTTAAATGACAAAGAGTGGTTAAACTTTATAGGTGAATTTCAGGCATTAGTAGTTGAAATTGGAAAGGAAAAGAGATAGGAGTATGAATTCCCATAGTCCTTCAAATCACATACCTGCTTTACTTCCTATTCATATATCTAACACTACCCATTAAGTCAAAAATAGAGGTTAGACAGGGCACCTGGGTAGCTCAGGCAGTTAAGCATCTGACCCTTGATTTCGACTCAGGTCATGATCTTCTGGTTTGTGGGTTTGAGCCCAGCTTTGGGCTCTGTGCTGGAGGCATGGAACCTGCTTAGGATTCTCTCTCTCACTCTCTCCCTGCCCCTCCCCTGCTCATGCTCCCTCTCTCTTTCTCTCAGAAACAAATAAATAAACATTTTTTTAAAAAAACAGAGGGTAGAGTAAGCCCATATCAGGGAATCATTTGATTCCTTTCGTCCTCTTTATGAAACCCATATGCTTAACAAACATTTGTGTCCTGCTTACATATACACACAGAGAGAAAGACCCTGGGGGGTAAGCACACTAATGCACACTCAGCCCTCAAGGAGTTATCAATTTAGAAGCTGTAAAAACAAGCCTTTTGCTTTCCTAATTGAAATATGCTCTGTAAGCTAGTGAATCAAGGAAGACCAAGAGTTCACCACATTGGTTTGGGTGGCAATGTGGATTAGGCTCAATAATTTAACTTTCTTGTTCCAGATGCGCAGCTAGAAGCAGATCCCAATGTAAGAAAGTTGGAGTGAGGGATGTCTGGGTGGTTCAGTTGGTTAAGTATCAGACTCTTGGTTTCTCTGTCAGGTCACGATACCACGGTTTTGGGAATTTAAGCCCCGAGTGGGGTTCTGCACTGGCAGCACAGAACCTGCTTAGGATTCTCTTTTCCCCTCTCTCTCTGCCTCTCCCCCACTTGCACGGTCTCTGTGTCTCTCAAAATATATAAACTTTAAAAAAATAAAGAGATTTCAAGAAAGTTGCAGTGAAGCTTGAGGGGTCAATCAGAGAAGCTCCAGCCCCATGTTAAATGGACATCCTAAAATGCACACACTGAGTCCTGCCTTTTTCTGTGCTCACATATGGGTTCATCAAGAAGATTGATTATCAGGGCACCTGGCAGCTCAGTCGGTTAAGCCTCTGACTTAGGCTCAGATCATGATTTCATAGATTCAAGCCCCACCTTGGGCTCTGTGCTGACAGCTCAGAACCTGGAGCCTGCTTCAGATTCTGTCTCTCTCTCTCTCTTTCTCTCTCTCTCTCTCTCTGCCCCCTCCACCACTCATACTCTTTCTCTTTCTCTCTCAAAAATGAATAAACATTTTAAAAATCTTTAAAAAAAAGAAAACTGATTATCTCAGAAAATAATGAGGAATATTCTATTTATGTATTTCAGGTTTAAAGTGAGTATATGTCAGGGCACCTGGCTGGCTAAGTCGGTAGGGCACTTGACTCTTGGTCCTAGGGTCGTGAGCTCAAGCCCCATGTTGGGTGTGAAGCCTACTTAAAAAGAAAACAGAAAACAGGAAAAAAAAATGATTATATGGCATATATTTTTTTCCAGGGCAGACAAAATTAAAAATTTTGGATTTTAAAATCTAATATGAAATAAGTGGTGACATTTTATGAACCTAATAATAAGCATATGGCACTCATTCTTGGTTTTATTTTTTTTGTTTATGATTCTAAAAACATTTGAATATATGACAAGTCCCTTAACATTGGCAACAACAGTCATCCCCGGTACTGTTAAGACTCCATGCCAGCAAGCAAGTTTGACATTTCTTCTGTTAGCAACATATGCCCCTGACCTTCTATCTCCATCAAGGAAGTTCAAAAATTGCGACTAACTCAAGGCAGGGCTGGGAGCCCAGATTCCATGGCCATAGAGCCTGTTAGTTCCTTTGTGTTAGTAAAGTGAAAATTAAGGATTTGTGTACCTTGGTAGCTAAGAAATTTCTAGTCTAGTGGGCTCAGGTCTTAGGTATTACTTTATTTGGTTAAAAGGGAGGAAATGCAAAAACTGTTGACATCTTAAAGCTACCTACCATATAACTGAGGAAAAAAATTGAAGATCACTCAGAGCGAGGAAGATCAAGTTCATCCTTAAGGTACAACTACATTGTTTAGCAATGTACCTAGGGGATTCCAGTCTCAGTATCATTTATTCTTCTGAATTTCATAGTGCTAAAAACTTTCGAATTCATAATCTCTGCACTTTAGAATTAAAACAACAGAGGACTTCATGATTGGTGTGCTACATTGAATAATTGGGAATACTTTAAGATTAGTTGCTTTGTCCGTAAACACAGGCAGAATTACCTGTTCCCTGGTTCCCTTACATAAAATCTTTTATTTCTCCAATAGGCTGTTCGGTTTTTACAAGGGAATTCTGCCGCCCATCTTGGCTGAAACACCAAAAAGAGCAGTGAAGGTAAGCTGTATACCTTTCCACCAAGTGAAAGTAGACTGCAGTAATACCTTCAGCCCTAAAACATCCCACAACAAACTGTGGGACCTTAATGTGAACTGAACATAAGACGGTAAAAATTTTAATGTGGAAATTATAGCATAGCCTTTATTGTCCTTTATTGTAATTAGACATGGTCACTCTCTCAAATATTAGTTTGTGGATTTTTTTTTCAGGTAAAATCTTTGCCTTCTGATGAGGAAATTATACAAAAAGTACAGTGGTGAATGAAATTCATGTAATTGAACCACAGGAGCCACAAAATAGCTTGGACTTTTTCTCAAAGCAATTCATAAATTTTCCTTGGGAGCAATAATTATTAGAGAGAGAGGGAGAGGAGGGAAGAGTCGTGGAAAACCCTTTTTCCCTAAACCAGTTCTATTTTATGAACAGAACAAACTAGCACAGTGTATTTCTTTGTATACGATTCTCGTATAACACATTTATTTGGCCTGCTAACTTCATTTCCTCCCCACCTCCCAACCCCAGTCTCCTCTGTTAAAATTCTCTATTCTGGTTTTCACAAAATTATTACTTCCACTACGCTGATTTCCATTCTTTAACCACATAACTGTGGAGGTTTCTGTACTACTTACTGGTTCGGTATCTGGATGGGAAGATGGAGATCTGGCAGGACCCCCAGGGAAGAAAGAACTAAATCTGATCAGTCTTTGATATGTTCTCTCGGACAGAAGTCCTGATCACGGTGACTCTGGCCGGCAGCTCCCCCTCCCCCATACCAGTGACATCACCAAATATGGCTTTATCTTTCCATAAGAAGGGTAACATATGCTTAGACCGAAGACTGCCTTTCCAACTAATGACAGAAAGCTTTTTTCACATACATTATTCAATGTGTATTCCCAATATTCCTGAAAGGCAAGAAGGGACAATTTATATACTTTTACTCTGTGACATAAGAGGGTAAGTTAACATTTATGAGAAAATAACAGATATGCACAGACACCAAACTTTTACATTATGTCAAAAGAGTAATTTAATAGGGTTTAATTTGGGTCTAGAATTCAGAAAGCAAAGCTTTAAAACATACTTTCTCTATAAATTCATCCCCTCCGTTGCCATAGTTTTTGTGATCTTATATTATTACTTCAATACAAATTGCATTATAAGGCTCTGAATCGCAGTAAAGAATCTGGAAGAAGTTCACCAAAGTACACAAGAGGGCTGACTTGAATTATGAAATGGCTTCACTTGATAAAAGATTGCCCAAGTAAACAAACAGAGCAGAGTTCCTTTTCAAAAGGAAAGTCACTTTGTCTCCATGGAATAATATATTCATTTGTTCAGTGTTTTACATGTATAAATAGAGTAAATTATACTTAAATTTTTTCCTGAAGTATTTTTCCTTAATACTGTATACTGGAGACAAATTTAATTTAAATTTGAAGAGGATTAAAGTTTATCAGTGTTGAGCAGTCTTTTATGTAAGAAAAAAAAAAGTTGAGCTTCACAAAACTGAGTTAGTCTCTACTTAAAAAAAAAAAAAAAAAAAAAAAAAAGCAATGCTTCTTGCCAGAACAATGGTTAACAGATGAACTTTTGGGCAACTGGATATGGTGTATGTGTCCCAGACATCTTGTTTCAAGTCGATTTTACCTTAAAATTATTGAGACATATGGTAAGTGCATTGGCTTTTTAAGTATAACTTGGAGTTAAGTGTATCTTTGCCAGATGGATAGCACTAGTTTTTCAATACGATTCATGAAAACATTCGTTTTATGGGTATTTATCTTAGAATTTGTGAGAAAAGTGATCATCTGATTGTAACAATTTCATATAGAAACTGCCTCATTGTATATCATCAAAGTTCACTTCAGAAAAAATATTCAGAGACCTTATATACACATATATATAAATATACCCACACACACACGCATATATACATACATACGTATACATACATATGGTCTGTGAATATATATGTGTATGTGTGTATTCCTTGGTACTGACACTTCAATTACAAACATTATAATCAGAAACAACATTATGTTTTCTGTACTTTATTCTTTGAAATGAGAGTTATCATTAAAATCAGAAGACTCAACGATGCTAAATAAATTAAACTTCCCCTTTCACAAGTTAACACAGAATTAGTATTGCAGTTAGCAAAAGGAAATAAAGACCTTGGAAAGATACCAGCCGGTCCCTCGGACTTGGGAAGCACCACATTCCAGGTTCCAGGGTCTGGTCTTGAGATTCACAGGTCTAGAAACATCACTTTCCCATGAACAGACTCTCAAGGATTGCCTAATACTAACCAGGCTCACGAAAGAATATAAATCGTGAAGGCTGCTCTCCGCTATCCCTACACCTGCCATGGTGTCTATACATGCTAGATACTCGATCGATGTTAGATGCACAAATGAAACAGAGAGAGAGAGAAACAAAAAGAAAGTGTATTGATTTATAACAGGAGACATTCCTGTCCTATTCCCCAAAATTCCCATGTCTACTATTCAGTTTCTGGAAGATCAAGACTTGCATTTCCAGCCAAATGGAGTAACAGAGACCAGATTTTACTCTCCTGCCTGAAACAGCAACAATAAAAATGAACAAAATATTTGCAACCACAATTTTCAAGACACTGGACATCAGACAAGGAAGGACAGAGACTGGAAACAAACGAGATGAGCTCTATGGTTTCCCCCAACTTACCACCTTGAGAGGTTCGCCAGACCTAGGTCATGCAGGGGAGATGTAAGGAAAGCCCAGTGTACTCCCTGGGATGAGATGTAGCTGACAGGTTGGAGAGAGAGCAAAGCAGCTAGAGTTCACAGGACAGAGTACCAGAAAAAGAGAGAGTTACAAAGAGAGAGAGAGAGAGAGCTCCTAAGATCTGCAGAGGGATCCTGTAGGTATTCAGGTGAGAACTGATGAAAACATGCATATAAGGAAACTAGCAAGGCTTGGGAAAGAGCTGTCCAGGGCATTAAGGGGAACAGTGCTTGGCAGGCACACGGGGCCAGGAATAGTACCTGTTCCCACCAGCCAAACCGAAGGGCCTCCAAATGCGCAGGGCATTAAGAGGAGAACTGGGAAGGGGTTCGCCTTGGTAGCGGGGAATACTTAGCTCTAGTCTGAGCACTACTTAGGTAGTTGAAAGCAAGATCCAAGTGGATCACACTGTTTCCATGTAATGCAACTGCATCCCCGAACAGAATACCTGGAAGGTCAGGTTAGTCATCAGACTACTTAGTGGGCATGCGTGAAAGCAAAGGGAAAAGTGCCGGAGGGCTGTGTCACCCAGGCAAACGGTACTGACCTCCCCTGCCAAACCACAAGCTGACACTTCTCCGGAGACTGTGTGGCTTGTGCTCCAAGCACACCTCTCCCTAGGTGAGATTTCTAGATTCCAGTACCTAGGTTATATATGACATAATTCATTTGGATTCCAGATTTTATATTCAGGGTTCCCTAAAATTTGATCGAATATGAATGTTTTCAAAACTCTTTAGTCACCCATCAGTATGCCGCTGGGGAGGTAGCTTTATTACATGTTGACCCTTCTAATCGCATCGTTAGAGAGTAACCTCGTGTCTCACATGATAGGGTGCTGTTATCAGTGTTGTGGGTGAGAAATTACTGAGATTCTGATATTTCATGAAAACCGTAAAGTAGAGTTGTATAGAGAGGAATTAAACCCACAGCTAATCTCCTAGTTCCTAAGAATATAGTTCTGGTATAATAGCTTCTTAGCTTTGAACATGGGAGACATTCAGTAAATATCATTTGCATGAATTAATGAATATTTTTAAGTAAATATTGGTTTCAGACTATACTCATGACATTTATATAATTTTACTATTACTGAAACTTTGTGGGTTTTTTTGAATTTTTTTAATGTTTTTATTTTATTTTTGAGAGACAGAGACAGAGTGTGAGCAAGGGAAGGGCAGAGAGAGAGGGAGACACAGAATCTGAAGCAGGCTCCAGGCTCTGAGCCGTCAGCACAGAGCCCGACGCGGGGCTCGAACTCACAGACCATGAGATCATGACCTGAGCTGAAGTCGGCCGCTTAACCGACTGAGCCACCCAGGCGCCCCTGAAACTTTGTTTTAAAAGAGTTTAGCTTTCCCTTCCTTAAGATACTGTCTTATTTATTTGAAGCACTATCTGCTTATTAGAATATATGATAATATATTGTTCATTACTTTTGAATTCAGTACATTAACAATTCATCACTATGATCTACGGGGCTTCTTTGTTCTCTGGAACCTGAATCATTTCATCCTAACCATTCACACTGGATTTAGCTTCCACCAATCAGCTAATTAATAGTAGTTAAGTTTTTTAGCAGTTTTAGAGATGGGGAAATGAAGAGCCTAGAATTGCCCCAACACATAAACTTGGGATTCCCTGTGAGAATTGCTACAGTGACAGGCCAAGTCCATGTCACCAGACTTCTCCCTTGAGATCCCAACATGGTCCTTAATCCTTTGTAACTACAGAAAATCAGAAAGAAAGAAAGAGAGAGAGAGAGAAAGAAAGAGAAAGAAAGAAAGAAAGAAAGAAAGAAAGAAAGAAAGAAAGAAAGAAAGAAAGAAAGAAAGAAAGAAAAGAAAGAAAGAAAGAAAGAAAGAAGGAAAGAAAGAAAGAAAGAGGAAGGAAGGAAGGAAGGAAGGAAGGAAGGAAGGAAGGAAGGAAGGAAGGAAGAAAGAAAGAAAGAAAGACAAAAATCAAAAAAATCAAAACCACCTCCTCACAGTGGAAGGGAACAAGGTAGTGAGGGCTTTTGTGAGGTCCATCCATCCCAGAACTTCCATGAACCCAGTGTTCAGTGTTTCCAAATGTAGGTCATGACCCATGAGTCATAAAATCAATTTAGTGGGTCACTAGATGTAATGGGTCATGACCAGAATTTTTTTCAGGAAACAGAATAGAAACAGTGCATTACACATAGTGAAGGGGTAAACATTGTTTTATAGCAATGTTTTGTTTCAATTATAAATATAAGTATACACTGCATTCGTGTGTGTGTGTGTGTGTGTGTGTGTTACATAAATACTTCTTACATAGATTGTGGCCAGAAAAGTTTGAAATCTTCTGCCTTGAGGGACTGTGGGCTTCTAGGGTCAGGGAAGGCAAGAAGACCTCAGCAGCAAGAAAGCTCTAGGGCAGAGAATCCCAAACTGTCAACAGTCATGGCTCAGCAGTGAGTAAGCATATCTCATGGTCGAGAGCACACACAGGCTTTGCATTTATTGGGGGTGGGGGGGGAGTGTCCGTCCTTCCACTGGCTAGCTGCAGGACTAGGATGTGGGGGAGGGGCAGAAAGCAGGAGAGAGAATCCCAAGCAGACTCTGGGCCATGAGCACAAAGCCCAATGCGGGGCTTGAACTCACAAGCCACAAGATCATGACTTGAGCCGAGATCAAGAGCTGGATGCTTAACCAACTGTGCCACCCAGGCGCCCCTTAAATTCTATTATTTAAGGAATACTCTAGAAGGTAAGTTTTGTGTTCTTGAGGGCTAGAAAAGTCAGGTGACTTGGTTTTGCTTTCACAGCTAAGTAGCAAAGGCAGGATTCAGTCCCAGAGCTGCTCCCATCAAACCCCAGCAAGGTGATTGTCAAAGAACAGTGATGATAATGACCATTAAAAAAACGAAGAAAAAAAACTTCTCCTTAAAGCCTAAGACAATAACTTTTCCTTCCATGGTTAATGATTTCATCAAAACAGTAGTGGCCGCTGGTGCTCTTTTTTTAACATCAGGATAGTTTCAGGTTGTCACCACCCACTAGAATGTTAGACCAAGAGGACAGGGGTTTCTCTTTATTAATTGCTGCAGAAGGCATCCAATAAATATTTGTTGAATCAGTAAGTGAATGAATCACTCATCTAGAAAAATCTACATCCATAGTTGAGCTATAGAAGCATGGCACAAAAGTCATTCCTGAGTCTTTAAAGGGATCAAAATCTATCTGGTGATACAATGCTTTGGGGCTGCCTAACAACTCTCAGAGCCATGTCTACCTAGAACTACCTCTTTCTAACAACAGAGTAGTATTTAACCCGCAGTTCCAGTTTTTTTCCTTCCCCCATTTTATTGGGTTATAAAGTATAGAGTAGAAGACACTTGAGACCATGCCATTTCTGGGGTCTTAAAAAGCAGACCCTAGCAGGACCTAAGATTGTGCCTTATCAGTGATATAGGCAGCTACCTAACAGGGCACCCAGGAGCAAAACATCGTGATCAAGCAGAGTCATTGCCCAAAATGCAGAGTATAGAAAGAGAGGAGAGAAATGTATTGGGGGCACATTGTATGAAGACTGATCAGATTTGCCTCCATAGAAATTTATTTGTAGCGAGAATTCTATTATATGTTACCTAATGGAGGAACATACCAAGTCTTCATCATCATCAAAGTTTAAAGGAAGGAATAAGCAGCTCTCTTTCTTCATTCGCATTGAAGACAGTGTTGCTTTAAGGCAGGGTGGACAAGCTGACCTCGTTGGGTCTTTCTCTGTGTCACCATGTCACACTCCTCATCAGTGAGTGTTTGGAGATTCCACGAAACAATAGAGATCCACAGCAATTTAAATGCAAGTTAAAGATGAGAGGTGGATGTCTTTTACAAGTGGGCTAGCAAATTGGACATTCACTGGGAAAGCAGTTGAGGGAGAAAACAGAGGAGACCAGAGACTTCAGGTCTTATGCCTATAATTTTGAATCACTGCCATAAAAAAGAGGTCTATTGATGTCTGGGGAAACGGAAAATGGTCATGGTAAATGGAAGCTGTATGGTTCATTTACTGCTATAAAGGATTCCATCAGCTCTTCTGTCGGTTATTACAGTTGCATTTGAAAATGTGAATGTTAAAGTAAGATTCAATAGCAACTACCCAAGACCAGATTAAAAACTATGTTCGATGGTTTATCATTTTTTTAAATGCTAGTCAATATAATGATTTACTAAAGAAATTTGAGTCAATTAAAGGAAATTGTTATAAATCTCTGGGTTTGGTTTTATTTCACAGTTTTTCACCTTCGAGCAGTACAAGAAATTGCTAGGACATGTGTCACTGTCACCAGCACTGGTAAGTGAGAGTATTTATTATACTTAAGTGTGTGAGGTATTTCATAAAGCAAAATCTGGAAACAAAAACCCTTTTGATTCCCCAAACCCAGCTACTAAAATATGAATTCGAGGTATTCAATGTTCAGCTACTTGTTGAAAGCCATCTTCCTAATAACTCACAATTTGGCTATTTTATAGCTCCCAGGGATGAATGTATGATAACAATGATATGTGTGGAAGGACTCATAGGAGATAGAGTCAAGAATATAAAATAAAGAGTACATTTGTCAAAGCTTCTGTTAAAGCCAAAACATGCATATGTTTACATAGACACTGAACATACCTATTTATGCAAAAGTCAGTATATCTGAAACATTTCCTAACAGGTTACTTTTCCAGCTTTTGCTCAAGCTGTAGTAAATATAGGACTTCAAGTCACCCTGTAGTCAGATGCAGAAGAGCCTTTCATGGTTGAGAATAGTGATGTTACAATGACACATCTCAGTTGGGCGCCTGGCTGGCTCAGTCGATTAAGCGTCCAGCTCTTGATTTCAACTCAGGTCACCATCTCATGATTCGTGGGATCCAGCCCCAAGCTGGGCTCTGTGCTCCACGGCGTGGAGCTTGCTTGGGACTCTCTCTCTGCCCAACCCACCCCCAACACATACTCGCTCCTTCTCTCTCTCTCTCAAAATAAACTTAAGAAAACAAACAAATAAACAAACAAAATAGTGACACATCTCAGCTATTACAAGAAAATCATTTGGTCATTTGAACGTTTCTTGATGCCACTCCTCTCCTTCTTGGTGACTTTGCTGCTTTTCACAAGACAGACTTTATCGACCAAATGGGTTTTACAAGTACGTGTGCGACAGGAGCCCAAGAGAGAGAAAATGCACTATTTCTTCTCCCTCCAAATCTGGAAAAACAAAATATGCTTTGGTCCTCGAGTTGCCAGTGTTCCTTCCAGTCCCTGGAAAATTCTCCCAGTTTACCTGCCGAAATGTACCTCAAAACTCAACCAGAGAGGCAGTGCTCTCAGCTTCAGCTTTTCAGTTACTTAACTTGTAAAGATTCACTTCAGAATGTTTACTCTGCCAAATAGACTGTCCAAGAAGAAGTATCTGTTATTTTTTAAACCAGACATACCTCTTTTCTAGGAAGGATCCTGTGAGGAAACTTCTTATCCAGCCCCCTGCCTAGACAAGGTGGCCGTGGAGTAACCTCGAATGGAAGAGGTGGCAGAATGAGTCCTAATATTAGCTAAGATTGTTTTTAATGGCCTGGCATCTTCTCTTAATGTCACTCTGAACTTTGAAAACCTTTTGGTAAAGAGAGGATTAAAAACTTCCTAGCAAAGGACAATAAAATATGGTCTCCAGAGGGCCAGCTGGCTGTTCCTGTGTCGAGCATTGGTACCATGTGAGGGACGGCAGTTCTTTCGACTCTTGAGAATTAAAACGGAAAAGCATTTGGCCACTGGAGCTACTCTAACTGAATGCAGGCAAACTGTAGGCAGTTTTTCTCTTTCCTTGAACTCATTTATTCCAGCTTCTTTTTGATACAGCTAGACACTTACCCAGCCCTTAAATGTCCCCTGGTTCTCTCACATGGAAAGCCTAGGGGGCTGGGAACCCGAGTATTACCGCTGGTCTCTGGAATAATCTAAGTAACATGATCTGCTGATAGCTGATCAATTCTTTTGACAAGGGACTGCTGAACACTAGTCCTGACAGCAAATGGAGCTGAGTTTTATAGAAGAACAAAAAAGCGAATTACTTGGAAGGTTGCATATAGTAAGTAATAAAAACCTGAACATCTGGATTTTAGCTTTCCTAGTCAGAAGAGATTGGGACTTGTATGTGTGTGTGTGTGTGTGTGTGTGTGATGCACACACACACAGTTTTGCCTTCCATGATGAAAGTCTGAGATAAATGAATAAAATATTTGGTCTATTACCCTATACAAATATGCTTAAAATCGTAATGAAGGGGCATGAAAGGAAAACATCATTCATTAATCATTCCCTCTCTCCTTGAATCTGTATACTATCCCATTCTTCCTCTGCATTTTTATGTGCAACAGGACAATGGCTTTTGTATAGCACTTTACAAAGGGCTTCACACATTGTTTTGATCCTCGTATTTCCCTTATGAGGTCGGGAGATTAGGTATCATTGTCCCCATTTGCAGATGAGAAAACCGTGGCTTCCAAAAGGTTCCGTGATTTAGACACAGAGCTGCAGCTAACACATGTGGTGTCTTTGTGTGAGTTGTGAAAAGGCACCCTTTCTCCTGACTGATGCCTCTCCAGGGCTGTTGCTTGGCAAGTGGGGTGCAGGCTGGATTTCAGCCACACGCGCGCGCACACACACACGCACCTTTTTCTGTGCACAAAGTACTGCACGTGGCACCTCCGGTCCTACAGCCAATCAGTGGCAGGACCAGGACCTAACCCCAGACCTCCTGGCTCTAGACCCTCCCTTGTTTTATCTTGCCTTTTCTTCCAAGGTTATGGAATATTCCTGTCTCTTTTCTCTTTTGGTCTCCTATTTGAAGAAATTAGAGACTCCTGGTAAGAGTTATCTGTTCTTTGCTCTTCATTGGCTTTTTTCTCCTTTTGGTTGTATATGCTGTTACCTCTTCTCCTGGAATTAGAGCTTCAGCACCAAAGGATTTTTTTTTTCCAGCATCTGTTTTGGAGATTTGAGGCTTTATTTCATTTTGTTTTTCTGGTGTGTGTGTGTGTATGTGTTTGTGTGTTTTAATTGTTCTGGGTTTTTTTTTTTAATTTTTTAAATGTTTTATTTTTGAGAGAGACAGCACAGCGGGGGAGGAGCAGACAGAGAGGGAGACACAGAATCCGAAGCAGACTCCAGGCTCTGAGCTGTCAGCACAGAGCCCGATGCGGGGCTCGAACTCACAAGCCATGAGATCATGACCTGAGCCGAAGTCCATCACTCAACCAACTGAGCCACCCAGGTGCCCCTGTTCTGGTTATTTTTGATACAGATTTTCTGAAAAACCCTTAAGCATTCTACTTTGAGGGAAATTCTAGAAAATTGTTCTTTTTTTTTTTTTCCAGAAATTCTTAATTGGGAGCAAGTAAGAACTTGACATCATCCTTTGATAGATGTTCTAGATTTTAGCTGAGCCTTCAGAACAACCTAGCCATTTCTGATCTCAGCTCTTATTCCTTAGCTTCCATGGATAGAAGAAAAGGGCGGTTGTTTTTTTTTTTTTTTTTAAATAGGGAAAGGATGACTAAAATAATTTTTTGTTTGTTCATTATTGAGAATAGTGACTCTAACAACAGGGCTATACATTTAAATGTTTTCAGCTGCACTGTTTGGTCACCTGAAACTTAGCTTTTTATAAACATTTTATTTTTGGGTCTGCTCCTTGAATTTTTTTTAGATGCTCAATAACGATTTAAGTTAGCCGTTTTAAAAACGAAGCTCTCCTTTTACAGGCCAAACTCTCTTTTAATTGTTACATGCACAGATGTTTTAGCATCCACCTTAAATCGCTAAGAGCAGCTTTCTTTTCATTAAAGGAAAAAGTCCTTGTCGATGGGGCTTTGACATTTTATTTTGAATTGTTAGGATGTGGTTTGTGGCTTCTGTAATTTCTTCTTCATGAATTGTCAGCATCTAATCAGGAACCAAAGCTCCTTAGGAATGGCATAAGATGCCTTCACGTAAGTTTCTGCATTCCCCACGTAACATTCAGCTGCGGAGTGTGGCGAGTAGGATGTTTAAGCCAGTACACCTAACTTGTTTTAAAATATTGATTGATTTAATTTTTTCTAGACTTTTGCCATTGCTGGATTAGGATCTGGACTAACAGAAGCTATTGTGGTTAACCCTTTTGAGGTCGTAAAAGTTGGCTTGCAAGCAAATCGGAACAAATTTACAGAGGTAATCATTTAATGTTTTCCTATTGGTGAGGGAACATAAGATAACTTGTTTTATATATAGTGTGTGTGTGTATGTATATATATATGCATATATATATATAATTATGAGCCCAGCTCTTATACACTTGTTAAAGCTGTAGCAAATTATTGTTAAGGAAATAGCATAAGAAAAAGTCAAATTTTTTCCACAAGGAAAGTGTTAACAAAAATATACTAAAGTCTGACGGGCAAACACATGTTTACCTATTTTTATTTTAGATTTATAATGTAATCTATAGTGACTTATTTGGAAATGTTTTCCCTACTTTTGGCAAAACTTCTATTTCACATTATACTGGAAAAGATTGAAGCAAACACCACTGAGGTGAGAATATTGTGCCTTTTAAAAAAAATTATGAAGTCATTTTTTAAAATGACCTCACTCCTGTCTCCACTCCACCCACCGCCCTCCCCCAAAGATTCTGATAATCTGTCAAGCTTGTCTTTTGGTTTAATCTGAATGAGCAAGTTACTAACCCTGTATAGACGTCACCCCTTGGACATTGATGGGTCCTGACATTTAATCACTGGTACATGATGTTCTATGAAGACAGCTTCCCTTGGTGTACGCTGCCTTCACTTCCTCCCAGTTGCCTAATAATTCCCTTAAAACCCCCAAGTCCAACTGTTCTTGTTTTCTTCTTTTGGGTGCCAAGCACAAGGTAGGGAGAAAAGAAGGAGATTGACATTCCAGGTCCTTCCTTAGCATTTTAATTTAATTCCACAACTGGGTAGCATGTGGTGTAAATTGCCTTGGAGTATCTGCTGACCTGAAGTTCTCTGTAGAATAGTTCCCCTGCCTACTACTTAAGCAGCTGCTAATGGGTGGAGACCCCCCCTCACTCCCACCCTGCTTCCTGCCTGCTGATACGGCCTGAGAGCTCCCTGGCAGCTTCTTAAGCAGGGGTGTGGGAAAGGAGAAGGGGGCCCGGCTCACCTGTAGCTGCCAAGACCCAAGGGGGACAGGGTTGGGCTGCTTCAGCAGATGCTCTCCATTCAGATGAAGTCAATCCTAATTAAGGACGATTTTTTTTTTTAGTTTCAAAAAGTTGCCTTAATTATAGTGCTATATAGAGCACTTTGGGAAAGATTGAAAATTCTTGTGTTGCCCTGGTCTTTGTTTCTGTTTTGCTTTCTATTTCCTTGCATGAAGGAAAAAGGTGGTGAGGAATAGGAAGAAAAGAGAAGAAACACTTTTCCAAAGCCCTATCGAAATGGAGCAGCCCCCATGAAATCTGTTCAAGGAAATTTTGATTTTGTTAGAAAAGAGAATTACCAACTGGGAGAAAAATTTGGAGCTCCTCCTCCTGGATGGCCTCATTTTAGTCATTGAGAAGCTTGTCAGGGCAAGAGGGGAGGCAAAGGAAAAAAGGTATTCAACCGCGGTCCTTTATCAAGGCAGCACGTAACCAGAGGGACGCAAATGGGACAGAGCACCAAGGAGCACTCATGGGAATGAACGTAATGAGTTATCACCGCACCTCTGCTCATGCCTAATGTTCTTTTTCTCTCCTCTACCCTCAAGGAGGTTCTACACTGAGGCCAAGTAATAATTGCTAATGTGTTGCATGTGCTAAGGCCTTGCTAAAGCATGGTAAACACCCTTCCAACCTAACACAAGAATGCTGCACGTGTGCGTGTTCCCAGTTCGCTTACGAGTGCGGTGTGTGTAAATGGTTTATGTATATGCAGGCAGGCATTTTTTAAGTGGGGGAGAACAGGCGCCTTTGGGGTCATTTCCTTTGCAGAATCCTTTGAACTGGATTCAATTTTAGATATTTGCTTAGACCAAGGAAAAATTTTAGGGACACTATAACCTTCGACTAGTCACAGTGGTCACATGTATCAGCATTTATTTCCAGCAACTATCAGGATTCAGTAACTGAACTGATGTGGTGCTTTATAGATAATATTGATCAAATGGAAAAGTAGTTAGTAGTACATAGTCACCCAACATAAAGTAATGGGACTACGCTTTCTAAAAAAAAAAAAATCTGAGAGGAAGAGATGACAAGATAAGAATAACAAACTTGAATCTAGTTATTTAAAAATAACTACTAGTCATTTTTGGCAGATGTAGCTATTTCCTATGTCTTTTGTCTGGGACCCACTAACTCCAAAGCCTTTCTCCATTGACTAGCACTTTCTTTTATCCAAAAAGGAGATACCCTTTGTTAATGTGTTCCCAGTTGACTTAATCCAGTTATCAGGTGTGCCCACTTCAGCAGTCGTATGACTTTCTTCACTCTGAGACTTTGTTGGTTGTCAAGAAGTGTTGTGTGTTGGAGGTGGTGGGTAGGGTGGGGAAGAGAAAGGGAGGGAAAAAAGAATTAATTTAATGCTCAATGCATTTAAAGGTTATACTCTTTTAAGAAAAAAAGTTTTAGTCCAAGTATAAAAGTAATGCATACAGGGGCACCTAGGTGGCTCAGTTGGTTAAGCGGCCAACTTCGGCTCAGGTCATGATCTCACGGTCTGTGAGTTCGAGCCTCGTGTCGGGCTCTGTACTGACGGCTCAGAGCCTGGAGCCTGCTTCAGATTCTGTATCTCCCTCTCTCTCTGCCCTTCCCCTGCTCATACTCTGTCTCTATGTCTCTCAAAAATAAATAAATGTTAAAAAAATTATTAAAAAAAGTAATGCACACAAAAACTATGTATTTCTATATGTAAGTGTGTAAACATAATAAAAGTAATCTAGACTCCAGAGCAGTTCTGACCAATAGAAATATAATGTAAGCCACATTTTCTAGTACCTATATTTAATAAGACCAAAATAAACATGAAATTAACTTAATACTATATTTATTTTGATTTATTTAACCCAGTGCATCCAAAATATTGTCATTTCAACATGTGATCAGTATAAAAATTATATGAGATATTTTATACTCTTTCATATTTGGTCTTTAAATATCATGTGTGTTTTATGCTTACAAGTACATTTCTGTTTGAACTAGGACATTTCAAGTGTTCAATAGCCACGTATGGGTAGTGATTTCTTTATAGGACAGTGCAGGTCTGTCATGCAAAGGAATTCAAGCTTATAAATTATAATTACCTCTAGAAAGGAGGTCTAGAATAGGGGAGTGGACGGTGAGAGTTTAAGGGAAAGGGAAAGGTTTTGTGTAGCTGAGTGTGTAACGTTTTCAACATTACATATGAATATTTAGTTTAAAAAGTAACGCTTTCATTGTAGAAAATTTAGAAAATACAGAACAGTGTAAAGAAAAGTATGTAATCCAAAAGAAGCGTTCTATGGTTCTGCCAGGACCACACCTCCCTATAGGGAGAAGGTTCCCAGATGATTTAGGTAGGAATGCTTTGCTGGCCCATCTTAAGGCTCAATATTGCATAATTCAGTTTCCATTACTCATTTACAGTGGCAGAAACCCTCATTTTCCCCTGCCCCATAATTTCTTTAAAAATTTTAAACCCTACATGCAGACTATTGAAGGACATTTATAAACAGAGCTGTCTAGAACAGGAAGGCAGTTGGTGAGTTGGCAAAGCAGGCCCAGGGTTTGAGAGAGATGCACCCATCATGCTTCTTACCATTTCCTAACATTGTGGCCTTGAGAAAAGTTACATGTCGTTCCTTGAATGGTAAAGTGATGGCGGTCAGTCCAAGCATCTTATAGTGAAGCATCTCTGTGAAGTGGCTAGAAACACAAGCTCTGGAGGGCCATCTCTCTTACTCTGTGACAAGTTCATGTTTCCCACTCCGAGTGTAGCCCAGTTTCCTGTTGTGTTAGGGGAGAATAATAGTAACAGCCACAGTAAATGGTATAATCAGGGTTGAGATGTGTATGCAAAGCTGCCGATACAGTCTGGCATACAGTGATGATTAAATAAGTGTTAGTTGTTGTTACATGTTTTTATGAGAATTTAAATGGGATAACATATGCAAAGATCTTAACACAGAACCTGGTACACGGTAGGTAGTCAACCAGTAACAACTATTTCAAGACGCAAGTTGATCTTATAAATGTTTAAGTTTACCTAAAGACATTTATCTTGAGCTAGTACCCCCGTCGATACAGAGCAGTCACAGGTGACTCCAGTTGTGGGCATGTAAACAGCTGACTGAGCGATGGTTTGTTTTCTCCCTCAGCCCACATTAGGCCACTCTCAGCTGCCAACATGAATTCTTCATCAAGGTTTAAGGGCTGGCAGCCTAGTCACAGTGTCTTTTGACCTGCAGATGCAGGTCTCCTATCGTAAACAGTAGGAGCTGGCCACCCAGTTGCTGTAAATAGCTAGTATATAGCAGCAGAGGTTAGAGATTGACACTAAAAACATTTGAAGGCACTTTGGAAAGAATTCCACCACGATCAAGATATTCTTTCTCTGGAACAGTTGTACAAAATTCTTGATCAGGCCTTCCTGATCACTTCACGTGGAGGTTGTGAACTAACCTCATTTTTGGCCTTTTCAGGTAATTATAGCTACCAGGTGTGGTAGAACGCTAAGTGGAGGGGCTGCAGGCAGAATGGCCAAATGGCTTGACGACGCCTTTAAGAAGAGCAGAGCAGCCTCCCCCCGAGGCTTATTTTGCAGCTAGATGAGGCTTGTTGTATCTGCAGCAGGTAGTGTCGGTCTCTCAGGCAACCTGCCTACTGCTCCGCCATGCTACCCTCAGGTCTTAGATACGAACCACTACGGATTCCTACACAGTAATTGTGGATTTTCCTATTTCATCAGCCAGAGGAGGTGAGTCAACAGGGTTCCTTAAAGATGAAATTTTCCCAGGAAGTTGCTGGAGCTGAGAGAGGTTCCTGCAGTGGAAGACAGCTTAGGGCAACAGTAGTCAACATTAATCTAAATATTACACTTCAGGTTTTGTAGGCAATGATAGGGTGGTAAAGAAGGAGCATAGGGACCGCCAGAGTCTCAGGGTACACAGAGCAAGGTCTAGAAGGAGGTGGTGGGAAGTAGGCAGATGTACCCGTTGGTCCTGTGGGGAGGGCAGAGCTGATACAGAGCCAGAATGGAGGCCCCTCTAGCTGGGTCCAGAGGCAGTACTGGCTGAGAGCAGAGGCTGTGTGTTAGGTTCTTGGAGCCCCAAGTGCAATTCCCATGAGAATTGCCAGGAATGGCAGGTGACTCGCTGGCTCCAGCTGCCTGGGTTCTCCCTTCTGTGGTCTAGGCTTGAATCTCTATCCAGTCAAAAGTATGTTACCCATAAAATGTGCCTTCCCACTCAGTTTAGCCATAAACTATTCTAAAAATACAAAGAAACTGTGGCTCATTTAGTTCCTGATACTTCCCTCCTATCCTTCCAGCTTCTGTGTAAAGTATTTCAATAGGTGTGCTTGTTTTGCCTCCACTTTTTAAATTACCACCATATCAGTCAAAGACTATAATCCCTGCCACACTTCCTCCAGTTCCAATACCAGAATCTTGGCCAGCATCTTAAAATTCACAGTGAATAAAGAAAACCGGTCTCTAATTTAAATATCCTTGACCTTCTGCGGAGAGCAAAGTAATCACAGCTTTGTCATGCTCTGGTTTGGTTCAGTGGGTGTAAAAACATGTTCAAATAAAATCGGGATAGACCCAAATTTCCCCCCGTCCTTCAAACTAAACCCAAGCACAGTGTTGTTCTGGTTTGTAGTCTCTTTGGCTTAGGACAAGGCTTGCCTGAGGATTTCTCTATCATAGATGGTTTGCGTATCCAGTCTTGCCAAAAATGTGACTTTATAGCTTGTTGTCCTTGTAGGACCTTTCTCCTCTAACTGGGCGCATCGTTTTTTAATCTATATATTTATATGAACTAGAAGTCCCCTATCAGTTGTGCTAAGCCAAGCGGTGTTTGGTTGGCATGCTCTCTGCAAGGCTGGAAAATGTGAATTTCTCCCCAGGAGCAAAATCTTGTATGAATTGTTTCCCAGTTTTTCTCTCCACTTTGAAATCTACTTCAAAGTTATTATTTGGCTAACGGGTTCTGTTTTCCTTCCCTTGAGGTCTATAGGATTTGCCTCTGATGTGTGGATGGGGCACAGCTTTTCCTCCTCATCTTTATCTACATTACATATGAACATAATCATTCTCACCCCAAATATGAAACTCAGGCTGAAATGAATTGCAAAAGCCTGTTTTCCCTCTATTTAGTCTTTAAAGATGTTCAACCCAAGAAAGGAATAATTAGTCTTCTACCTTTGTGATATGATTATAACTTTAAGGCTCAAGGTATGGGTAGCAAATGTGTCATTGATGGCAGAATCTTTAAAGATAGGGATTTTTTAAAAATTAGTTCAGGGTTTGATTCTGGTTTTGGATAATAACCACTAACTTTCTCCTGGGAGCTTAATAATCTAATAGAGACCAATTAGATCATATATGATATCACAAAGGTTAGTGATTATTTTCTCCATAGGCAATTAACAGATGTTTAAACTTAGTTACATTACGTAGAGTCCATATAAAGTAAGTAGAAGGACTGTATTTTGAGATGATCTCTTTTAAGAAAGAGGGAAGTCGAGTTAGAGAATGAGCGTGTGGCTCTGTTTACAGAGAGTGTGAGAAGCCAGCTTCAAGGGCATGTCAACATTCACGATGATGTACTGAGTTAAGTTCAAATTTTTCCTGCATTACTATGTGAAACACTGCCTGGAAACTGTTCAGTACATAAATTATTTCTTTCCAGTCTGTGATTCTTGTGGGCAGAAAAGTGAATTATGTATATGAATCCATTCCTATAGTTATCTTTCAACAATACCTAAGGCAGCAGCCAAGTTGTCTCTCTATTATCATTTACAGAAAATAGACTTCAGTCTTCCATTCAGCCATGCCAGGAACTCTAGATTTTTGCTTTCAGAATTGAGACTTTGAAGTAATGATAATAGCTACCATTTACAGAACATCTACTATATGCCAGATACTGTGTAAGATGCCTTACATGTTTTTTCCTTTATTTGATTTTTCGAATTTATATGATTTTGTAAATTGTGAGAGTATTACATTGGTTTTTTTTTTTTCCTACAAATCAAGTAATACAAAGCCACAGAAAGAAAAAATAGGGGCGTCTGGGTGGCTCAGTTGGTTAAGTGTCCGACTCTTGATTTCAGCTCAGGTCATGATCTCATGGTTCGTGAGTTCGTCCTGCTCCGGGCTCCGTGCTGACAGCATGGAGCCCGCTTGGGATTCTGTCTCCCTCTATCTCTGCCCCTACCCCCCACCCCACCCCATCCACTCGTGTGCACACATTCTCACTCAAAAATAAACAAACATTTAAAAAAGAAAAACTAGTTGATAATTTCTACCAACACTCCCCTCTAATCCCAGTGCTTTGGGATTCTGCCACTTTTTCCTGTGCCCACACCTACACACATACCTGGTATTTCAAATTCTCCCATTACCCCTATAAGGTCAGTGGCTTTATCTCTATTTTATAGATAGAGAAAATAAAGCCTAATGAAATTAGTAGCTCTAAGGAACTGAACATTAACATAGAGTTCTCTTTCTAGTCAACCACTATCTTTTCTTGGGATAAAGAAATGCGGGTCATTGTGAAACTTAAGGGAAAGTCAAAAGTGTTTCCGGAACCATGAAAAAACAAAGGCTCCTTCTGTGTTGCCAGTCTTCGAGTGGTCACTGTTGTGGCCACAGCAGTCACTGTCCCTCCCGCTCTGCCAACAGTGCAGGGTCAAGGCACAGTGTCAGCCTCTCATCACCTGGAAAGCCCTGTGTTCCTCCAGGGGTGGTTATTGGGCAGCAACTTGGTATTGATGTAGCTTTGTGGCTTAGCATCTGGGAAGGTTCGTTTATGGCAAACTGTTATCCCCTCACAGATTATTTAAAAATAGACCCATTTGTCAAACATAAACTCTAGGGGCGCCTGGGTGGTTCAGTCGGTTGAGTGGCCGACTTCAGCTCAGGTCATGATCTCACGGTCTGTGAGTTCGAGCCCTGCGTTGGGCTCTGTGCTGATGGCTCAGAGCCTGGAGCCTGCTTCAGATTCTGCATTCTGTGTCTGCCTCTCTCTCTGCCGTTCCCCTGCTCATGCTCTGTCTCTCAAAAATAAATAAGCGTTTTTTAAAAAAACAAAACAAAACATAAACTCTAGGTAGATACTATAATTATATTTTAAATGTCTTTTTTGTCCATAATTTTGCCCTATTAAAATAAACTATAGTGATAAATTAGTGAAATATCTCCGCTAAAGAAATGTGCAAATGTGGAATTTTGAGCCTAATTCCTCCTTTTACTTATATTTTGGTCTCAAAAAACAGGAAGGGATTTTTTTCTTTTTTCTTTTCAAAGTTATCAAAATGCTTCAAGACTTTGACTAATGAAAACCACAAGTGATCTTATCTCCTGAAGAACCAGGGTATTCTCCTACCTAAAGGCAGCAACTGAGTCTCCTCTTTTTTAACAAAGCAGTATTTTCCTAAAGGGCCAGATATGGACACTCACGCCTTTGTGTAAAGGTCTCATCCGGTTCGCTTTCCAGCCATGTGATGAAATTCAGGGCAACACCCTATTCCATCAGCTCTAAAATACAACAAAATTCACCTTGCCCGAGGAAGCAGGTAAAGGAACGCACGTGGAGCGTGCTATCTTTTGACGTGGTGTGCCTAGAGCTCTTCTCTGGCTTTAGGGATGGAGGAGATTCATTGACACACACCCCATGTTTATACCTATTGGCTGTCCTCTGATAGCTATTTACCCAGAGAACAATGCCTTCTGCCTACAGTTCAGTCTGTGATCTCACAAGCTAATCAGAGCCAGCTATGGTCAGTAGTTGGATGGAAGAACTCCAGAAAAAATAGCTCAGGCTGCCATAAGTCGTCTCAGTGATTTGTTGGTAATACTGGACTCTCAGTGAGTAAGGAATGTGTCCCGGAGTGGTGCTGGGAGCATTGTGTAGGCAGAGAAACGTCTCTTTAATTAAGCCTCTTAAGGACTTTTAAAAGAGAAATTTGATTCCATATTTCATAACCATTGTGTAATGTTCTCACGGGCAGATAGAAAAAATTATCAGCATATCTCTCCAAATAAAAAAGCAAAAATAATTTGTTTCTACAATATGAGCAAAGGGCTACACTAGACATTTAGCATAGCACACGGCCCCTACTAGGCACACAACAGGAATAGGTTGAATAAATGAATGTATGGAAGAACAGAGAGTTCCCAGAATTTGCAGTCGACAAATAGCTGAAGTGAAATTGAAAGACTTTGAGTTACGTCAAATGGAAATCCTCTGACAGGTACCAGCAAACTGAAGATTTCTATAAAGCAGTGTGGAGAGCGGTATGATATCACAGTATTAGCTACATTCCAATCCACTTATTTTTCCCTGCTTGCATTCTGGTCCAGTCAGTGAAAGGTACTTCTAGGAAAGTTATAATGCAATTTGGCCCACAACTGGTAACTAAATATGAAAATTGCAGTGAATCTAAATGTTGGAAGGAAACTGAGCTGGTGGGTGACCTGCTGGGTTGGATAGTACTGGAATCATTTGGCTGATGATGCCAATCAGTCACCATTTTGTTTTGAAATGGAAGCCCAGTAATCAAATAAGTTTAGTAAAATTCCTTGTGTTTACAGAGATCTAGTCAAAATGATTCTATATTTTCCTATTTAAGCATCCCAGTGGAAGTCATGTTTTGCCTTTCTAATTAAATATTTGCTTACATGTGTGTGACCTAATGTTGCCGAATGAAGCGAAAAGCACACTCCTACTTTTTATGGGAAGTACTAAACTACTTTTAGTTTCTTTACCTGCGAAATAAGGAAAATATACCTGCTCCCCACCTTACAATACTGAGAAAAGCAATCAGGTATGTTAGGATGGCAAAACCGAGTATGGACTTGGGGTCCGAGCGGCCTTAGTTTGAGCGCTGGCACTGTATCTGTGATCTTGAGCAAGTAACTCAACCTTAGTTTCCCCATCGGTCAAATGGCAGTAATGATAATACCAATCTCTTACACTCGTTGAGAGGATTAAATAACGTGATATATGTAAAGTGCTAAATGTCTGTTAGTGGCGAAAATTGAGCACTTCTGTGCTCCAGGTGTGTGGTAACACACATTCAGGTAACAGAGCCTGAACGCGCTCTCCAGGCGGTAAGCTGTGGCAGGTGGAGGCACAGCTGGTGACTTTTTCATTCCCAACCTTTGCTCCCATGTGGTCTTGCTTCTATAGCCCACAGGCTTATCCAGTGGAGACTTCTTACCAAGGATGTTAACTTTGAAGGGTAGGGAAGAGGCCGTTTTCTAGGATCCACTGCTCTAGAGAGGAAAGTCCCTGGGGTGAGCAAGATCCCTGGACGAGATCTCTAGCCTGAAGGCTAGATTTGGGTAGGCCTCAGAGGAAGCAGACCTTTTCATCTTGCATGCTGGATGCATTTCTGAATACGTTTCCTGTGGCAAATCACAAGCGTCCAGGGCTCCGGGAAAAGGAAAGGACAGCCAGAAGGAATGAAAAGGAAGAGGCCAGTTATGCATGCCCTTCTTCTCCCTCAAATCAGCCTCCACCTTTTTAATGTCATTGCCTTCAGGCAACAAAGAAATTACCTGTTATTTCATTATTAGAACTATTTTTATTAATAGCATAATTACCATTATTATTAACAGCTACTATGTAGTGAATGTTTATACTGGAAAAAATGCATTGACTTATTTATCATCACAGCAATCTGATGAGGAAGAGTCTCTCCTTCTGTCATTCTATTATTATTCTTCGTTTACAGATGAGTAAAGTGAGGATAAGTCAGAGCAGATAAAATCCTTGCCCAAGCTTTCAAGTGTGATTGCTGAGACTCAAATCTGGAGCCGTCTGGCTCCAACCCATTATTTCTATCTACTGTGCTACTCTCTGATTTGCTTAATTATTCACAACTAGACTTCAGACTCAACCAGGCACTTGAGTTCAAAATCCGCCCCCCTGGCTGCCTTCCTCCGAGCTGGAGAGCAGAGCCTCGGCAATTAGCTCAGCATTTCCTGAGTCTTTCCAAGAGAAACGAATTTCTGTTCAACTCGTCCTCAAGTCTGTTTTGAAAACCAAAATAAATAATTTGTGTTGATAGTCAATGTGCCGGAACACAAACAAAAAAGTCCCGTTTTGTAGAACAGAGTGAACTTCAACCTTCTGAGAATTTTCAGTTTTCCTATCTGAAATGTTTTTGTTATTATTTCTAAGATGCATTCTCATGTACTTTTTTTCATGTTGCAAAAAAGGGTTTCCTTAAGCTTAGTACAACTTACTGTATTGTACAAAATGAAAAGATGAAGTTGAGTGTAGTATTGTAGTTTTTAAAACCTTTATCAGCAAAACCTATAGGATTTACTATATAAACAAGCTCATTTAAGTGTATCATGCTAATTACATAGCTATAAATACAAGGTGGATGAAATGTCTTGATTGGATTTGTTCTTCTCTGTCTGATACAACCTCAATTGCACATGATAAGAAAACACTTAGCACATCAGACTGCCACGAGCACTCCAGCAACCTGCTCCGGGTTATGCATGCTGGAGAAAAAAAAAAAATGTCACATCAGTGCTTGCCTCATGGGGAAAAATATTTAAACACTGAACATTTCCCCCCATTTACTCTTCATTCAAAATTTGACAGAGATATCCTTTGTCCTGTACCTCCGAAAGGAAGCAATCATTTAACTTTTATAAAAAAGCCCACGTGAGCTGTTATTGTATTGTAATGAATTAGAAACCTCAGGGCAAACTGCAGTGAGCTCTGTAGCATGTTCCAAAAGTAGCAGCAGACTAGAGTCCCGCAGGCAGGGTATTTCAGGGTTGGGTTATCAATTGAAAGGCTGGAAGGAAGGAAATTAAAGGCGGCCCACTACTCCCAGCACCACTGATCACCACTGATCACAGCGCGTGATCTACGCTGATCGCGCACCCTCTTGAAGAAGTCTACAAACAACTGCAATTGATCCATGCCCGATTTCTAACCCGGTACCACTTTAAACTATTGAGGCAATGGAATCAAGACTAACTGTAACATTCGCTTTAGAAAACTGTAATTAGAAAAGTAAATATGCTGGATTCAGGGACCAAAGATAAATTCCTTTTGGATTATGCACGGTTACGAATTACCAGTTTATCTGTATGGCTAATCCCCTCCATTACTTGGGGTAATCCAGAATCGGATACAGCTGTTTACATGTCGGTAGTGATGATAGGTATTACATGACATTAGTTTCACTAATTCCAGCAAAGACGTGGTTCTTTTGCCAGAAGTCTTCCCTTTCAGACCTGTATGCATGCAACTTTGTTTACTTTTTGGGCTTCCTAATTTTAAAAGCATGGATCTAGGCATGATTATGCATGTTGGAGAAAAAAATAGTCCCTAATAATTCTGGCTTGAAGGGAAGCTGAAACAGTAATTTACTCTATTTCACGGTCTCAAAGATGATCTCTCTGGCTTTCCTCCTCTCTCCTGCAGCAACCAACCACTATGAGTTATGCAAGACACATCATTAAGACGGAAGGCTTGGGACTCCAGGGCCTCAACAAAGGATTTACAGCAACTTTGGGACGTCACGGGGTTTTCAACATGGTTTATTTTGGCTTCTACCACAATGTCAAAAACATCGTTCCTGTCAATAAGGTAACTATTTAATAGATTAAAATCCTGGAGAAAAATCTCATCCGTGATGATAGCCGCATTTGTAGAGTGTTCATCATGTTCTAGTCACTGTGCTACACACTCACATCTAATTTGATCCTCACATCAGCCTTATTCCTGGGCTGCCGTTATTCCTATTTAGGAATTGGAGACCGAGGCTTAGAAAAATCAAGTAAATTGTTAAGTAGTTAATAGCAAAGTAGAGACTCAAACCCAACTCTGATCCCAAAATTCTTCTTGAAGTATGCACCGTTACACCTGAATGCTTCCCATTTATCACTCAGGGGAGCTTCTAGAAACGGAATTATCATGTAACAGTTATCTAAGAGGCGTACCCTCATTAAAGTTGAAATTTTCATGTTCTACATCAATTTTGAGCTCTGAGGGAAGATTATCAGCCTTAAATTTTACCTAGATATTCAATTTTAAATTCACCTTAGTTAATTAGGGTAAACAGTAAGCCAACTCTTTAAGGATCATTCACTTCCATGCAAAATAGTAATTATACGTATATTTTTAATGGTAATTTACAGATGCTAGTGGCCTTTTAACCTCTACAGGATAAGAGTAGCACATGATGTGGTTTAAACCTAGCATCTTTTCAGCCATTACAGCACAATTTCCCCCCACCATTGTATTGCTTGTTTGCATCGAAGATTGCAGTCCTGGAAGCCCCCACTGGGGACACATTTTTCACATGCAGAAAATTTCCCACAGGGGTCCAGTCTTTTTATTTTGCTTAGCACAAAAGTATAGATGGACTTATATAAATCATAAAAATATTTCTACTATGGCTACCACTAGACTCTTCAGTAAAGTTGCTTATACCTACCTTTGCCCAGCTATCCTCCATGTTCCAGGCCAAGACTTAAGTAGCAGCTGAATCCAAGGGATGTTCCCCATTAACCATCTGCTGGTATGGCCTCATTCGCTAGCCAAAGTTGTTAACCACATTTTACTGTATTGGGAAATCTCATTGATCTATTTATTTTGAATTTTTTCAAGGTTTGTTTATTTTTAAGAGAGAGAGAGAGAGAGAGAGAGAGAGACAGAGCGTGAGCAAGGGAGGGGAAGAGAGAGAGAGAGACAGAATCCAAAACAGACTCCAGGCTCTGAGCTGTTAGCACAGAGCCTGACATGGGGCTCAAACCCACACACCCACAAGATCATGACCTGAGTCCGGAATCAGATGCTTAACTGACTGAGCCACCCAGGTGCCCTGGAAATCTCATTTATTGAGTAGAAACTTATGTTTTGTTGGCCCGAAATCTGTGATTGACCACAGTATATAGACACCCTTCCCCCATCGATGGACAATTCTGACTCCAGTGGTCCTCAGAGTTCTCTTTCTGTGAAGAAATCCAGAAATAGAATGCAATAAATACTTCGGTCCTGAATGACATAAGAGAGTTCAATTCTTAATGCATTGAGATGCTTTTTAGCAGGAATGGACCAAACAACTTGTGGTTCCCTGGACAAAATAAAAATGTAGGACCCTTGTTCAAAAATTATTAAGAATTTCAAGACCAAATAGTAAGGCAGTAAAACCAAGCTCTTCTGTGTGTAAGCCCTGGGTAACTGCATAAGTCACAAATGCATGAAGTTGACTGTTTTTTAGACTCTGAGACGAGTAATCCATACAACTTGGGAGACCTGTCCATCTCTCTAGCCATCCAAAGGCTTGAAATGGATAGAAATCGCACACAATGAAATAAATTATATGAACTATTACATATTTTATTACATATATTTGGGCATGTATTTAAATTCATATAGTATTATAAAATTGGTTACATTTAAGAAAGAATTCACAAAGGTTTATATGTGGTCATTTATTAACAGTGCTTTAAAAAAAATCCACAAGTGTAAACGTCACTCTACAATTAATGCACTTAAGTTATTAAATATTATGCATTATACACAGAGCTTAAATATTCCTTTTTTAAAAATACATCATGGTTTCTTGAAACTATGGAAAGCACTCATTTATCTTGCCAGTTTGCAGGGGTCAGTTCATACCGGCTCTTATAGGCCACACTAGGGATTCTTCCCTTCATCCGGAGAGCGTTGGGAAGCCAAAAAAAGATTTTAAGCAGAGTAATTACCTAATCACTCTGGCTACCAAGTGGAGAATGCATGGAGCGGAGGTGGTGAGGGAAGTGCGGGGTATGATAAGGAAAGTGAGATGCTGGGGCCTTGGACTGTGTTGTTCATGGTGGAGACAAGGACAAATGGACATTTTTGAGAGATCTTCAGAAGGCAAAATCTATTGGATGTGGTGATGGAGCCCCTGGATGCATGTTGAGAAAAGGGGTGGTGGATAGAGAGGATGCCTAGGTTTTTGGCTTAAGCCACTGAAAGGATGATGGCGCCATTTACTGAGAAAGAAAACCACTGAAAGAGAAGCAAGCTAATGGGAGGATATTCTGGGCCGAGCCTGGAAACTGAATTTAACTACTCTTGGAAGGAAAGTGCAGATGTTGAGTCGGAGATTGGATGTGGGTCCTGGAGCTTCAGAGGAGAGATCTGAGTTGGAGATACACACTTTGAAGTCATCATAAACCTGGGCAAGTGCCTCTTTACTGGGTGAAAGATCTTGAGCCAATCACTTCACTGCTCTGAGCTTCAAGTTTTTTATTGTGTGTGTGTGTGTGTGTGTGTGTGTGCATTTAATCATACATTGAAAAGCTAAGATGGTTTGTTCTATCCGACGTTGTTGGAGGATTAAGATAAATGGTATGTGAAGTTGTCTGTGAATTTTAAGGTGCCGTGGAAGCGTTAGGTGTGGGGGTTCTGATGACGGCAATCGGGGAGGGGGAGAGGTGGTGAGGCGGGTGGTGGAAACAGTGAGCACGTAGAACCCCATGAAGAATTTTTCCCTAAGGACTGTTACTTTTGCACTTAAATGAACACTGTTGTTTTTTTTTTTTCTTGCCTAGAACAAAGTCATTGATTTTATGTGTTCTGTAATGTAAGCCTGATTCAAAACTGGGAAACCAGTATTCTTTAAATTTAAACCATAATAAATCAATCCTTTGTGAAGGGGAAGGTATGATAATCATTAAAACATGTTGAAGAACGCCATCAAGTTGTTAGCCGTGAGGAGGAGGTGGTGTTCCTTGAAGGCTTTACTCCCCCCTTGCTGTGGGCTGGCTCTAGCCACACACTTCGGACGATTTGTTTACAGGACTATTGTTTCAGTTCCCTCCAGCAACTGGTCATTCTGTTGTTCCGAGCGAATTTGAAATTTCACCAATCCTGACGGGCACGAAATAATTTTAGGTTTTTCTTTCATGTATTTTTTTTTAAATCCATAAATTGTCCTGTAGCATTTTCCATTTTCAAAAGTATTTCATTTTAAAAGAAACTGTTCGTAATGATTATCTCTGGGGAGTGGAAATGAGGAGGTGTGTGTGTGTGAGAGAGAGAGAGAGAGAGAAGGAGGGAGGGAGCGAGGGAGAAAAAGAGAAAGCAAGCAGCGGTGAAGGGAAGGTGCTTTTTCTTTACGCCATTCTGAGCTGTTGGAATCCTCTGCAATAAGCATGTATTAACTTTATAATAAGAAATCAGTAAAAAGTTCAATAGAGTTTCATAAAATAGAATAGCTAGTTAGCTTTTTCATATTTTATTCGATTCTAAGGCTATATATAGAGGTAAAATAGGAACTTTAAACAGTGAGCCTAGAGAAGTCAGGTCAGATATCCACCCCTGAAGTTGTTAACCCTTCCGATTGGTCCTCTCTATTTGGTTTATTTTTCAAGTTATCACAGAAATATCCTGACCTTCTGTGCCATTTCATACTATGAAAACCATTTCTGAGGACTCCATAATTTTTCCTGATCCTCATCACAATAACTGTCCTTTTTCCGATTAGAAAACCAAATGAGAAGTTATGACCCCGAGCTGAAATTTATCTGAGGTTATACAGCAAGGGGGAGGGAGAGAACCAGAGGCCGGAACTCTCTCCACTACACCATGCAATGCTTAGCTCTACCTTATTTTAAAAATATTTATTTATTTTGGAGAGAGCACAATCAGGGGAGGGGCAGAGAGAGGATCTGAGGCAGGCTCACCACTGACAGTTTGATAGCAGTGAGCCCATGGCGGGGCTGGAACTCACAAACCACGAGATCATGACCTGAGCCAAAGTCAAATCCTCAACCGATTGAGCCACCCAGGTGCCCCATCTCTACCTTTTACCTTGTATTTTGTCACACATAAATTACCACTTACAAACGATTACTGAAATTTAAATATGTGAAAGAGCTAGAATATCCAGATAATATAACCAAATTCTGCTTATGTCTCATTCAGTCCTGTAACCTGGTCCTCCCTTTTTATATCCTTAGTCTGTAATCTATAGAAACAAAGAATTATATAAGTCCCAGCCCTGGAAGACCTGGGCATTAGCAGTTTGAAAATGGTGCCCCAGGTTATAATCCTTGAGATTTATTTTCAGGAGCTAACTATTCCTGTGGTGGATCAGTATGTACAATAGAGAAAAGACTGCTTTGGATATCAACTGGCCATGGAATTCATTTCATGGAGGCATTCATTTCCATTTGCAGTAAATGGAATGGAATGTCAGTATAAAGAATTATCCCTTCTCTCCAGAAAGAGGCATCACTTCTCAAAGTAAAGCCCGCTGGAAGCGAGTATTGATTAACTTAAATGCTGACATCTTTTTCAAATATCCATGGGAGTAAGCTTTCACTGCAAAAATAATTTCTTTCATTCCCGTTGCAAGGTGGGGATGTTCGGAGCATATTACTTGTGATGCTGACACAGAAATGAGAATCGTAAAATTAAAATATTCTATCTCTTTAATAACCCTGTCCTCTAGTTTCATATTGACTGCTTTTCAAATGTTTCCAGAAGTAAAATAATAATAGCAGAAATGACTGTCTAAAGCTCATGGATGTCAAGTCTCAAACTGCGCTTTTGGTTTGCATCCTAATTAAGCATTTTTGCAAGTTATTTTGCCAAAAACAATAGACCTTTTGTGTTGAATTTTGCCATGATATAAATTACATGTGTGGGTTAGAAATATTCTGGGAAAGGACAATTTTTCATATGTTCAATTTTTCTTACTTAATAAACCATTTAGACCTGTCCCTGTGGTCATCTTACTACAGACAGCATTAAGGCAAACATATTTTATTTTCTCCTAAAGTAATATTTGTAAAAGATTGCCTTCTAGAAATGCAAATGTTTGTCTTTTTCTTTTGATTTTTAGTGTTTTCTTTGTTTTGTAAATTCTGCAGAAAGTCTGAGGGTGGTGCCTCAGTTTATCAAAAGATATGTGGAAATGTGTTCCGTGATTTAAAGCGGTATCCTTCCCTAAGGTGTGCGCTAAGCTGAATGAAAAATGCACCTTTGGGTTCAAGTGGAGAGCTTAGACAGAGCTGTTTGTATTTGGGAAAGAAGAATCTCAGTAGAATTAGATCATAGTGGGATTTAATTTATGGCCATTTATTTTTCTGATTCTCTCTTACTCGATCATTAGTCTTACCAATCATCCGGTAATGGGAAGGGCAAGAGCATTAAAGTTTCATTAAGAACAACTCTCCTTTTCTGGTAACCACTGGGGTAAAACTACAAGTGTATGTTATCTGTAAAATTCTAGGATATGCGACAAGATTCTGTGGTAAAAAGCAGTATCTTTCGTTGGCAGTTTTCACAGACTCCCGGGAGTATGTGTGCTGGGGAGAAGGAAGACATGGGGGAGGGTAGAGAGAAGGGGGCAAGGATTCAGACACTTGCTTAAATAAACTTTAAGTCAAAAATGTCCAGGCAGGCACCACCCAAGTGGATGGAAATGTGGTATAAGTAGCTTTAGATTCTCAGTGGTTTCCTTCTATTCATTCATCCCAAAAAAACAGTCAAGGCACACTTACGATGTCCCGGGCACCATCTTGCTGAATGTCCGCCCTGCCCCTGCCTCGGTGGGGTTCGCAGCCTGTGAGAGGAGACAGACAAGAAAGAAGTCCTTACACAAGGAACTGGATAGGGGCAGTCATGATGAGTGCCATGGAAGACAACTATCAAGCTGTGGGAATTTAGAAACTGGGATCCCAACCTAGGCTGATGGTGGGGCAGGGCAAGGAGATAGGAAAGGCCCTCCTTCGAAAACAATGTTTAGGCTGAGGCTCAAGGGTGAGGATTAGCTAAGATGAAGAGGATGAGCAGAGACCAGATATTTAGTCAGAAGAGGATATGGGACTGCCCTGAGGCAAAAAGAGGCTGGGGGGGTGGAACTGGGGAGAAGACAAAGAATGAGGATAAGCTGGTATATGGAGAACCCGAGGGGAAGGAGACAATGCAGGCTGCAGGGGGTATCTAGCCCACAAAGTTTTAGGTATGTATAAGTCGCTTCTCCTCTTAAATGATTGAACCTAGGGGGTATATCGAACAAACATATTGCATAAGTAGAACTAAATGGGCATGGGAAAATGTCGGTTATAGAAGCAGTTCAGGAGTAGAATCTCATGAAATAAACTTGGTCCCAAGCCTTCTTCTTGATCCTATGCCTACCTCCATATCAAAGCATCTCAGTGGGTCCTTGCCCTGACCTCTCAACCTTTTAGAGTTTTGTTTTGGAAACCTGGTTTGTTAGTTTTCCTTGGGGTCAGGGCCTTTATCGAGGCAAGGAATAAACAGAGCACACCAAAATGGAAAAATCACTGAGTTCCCAAGGAAATATATTAATATTTTCCTGCATTTCATATGATAATACTCCGTGATACAATTCACTCTTAGATGGTATTACCCACCAATGTAAATATTTAAAGAGGTATTTAAGGAGAGGGTGTGTGTGTGTGTAGGTATGTATGTACATGTATATGAAATAATCTAGTGATAACTGTTATGCTTAAACCCTAACCCATTTTGACATTGTATGTGTTTTATAATTTGAACTAAGTGGGTAAGACGTTTAAAATTATTTTACATTTCACAACACTTTAAGGAACAGCTAGCTCAGGGAAAAAAGGAATTTTCATGGCTATTTTCTGAATGGCTACATTTAGAGGCTGAGCTTTTAACAAGACTTTGATTTCATTCCAAAGCCCAGAGCCCGGCAAGGATAGGATCTTGGGAATACTCCACATTCCTTAAAGAATGCTTATCAATTAAACCATCTCATTTTAGTTAGTGACCTTCTGTGGAGTGAGGAGCTAGCATTTCCCCAAATCATCTCACATAAAGAGAAAACAAACACTGTAATAGATTCTTCTGATAGCTGTGAAGTGGAAACAACTGTATTTTTTAATGAAGCTTTAATGGCAGGTATTTTCATTGCAGGACAAAACAGCATGATCCCATGACAGCAGGGCAAAAAATGCTTTTGTCAAAGTTTATAAGCAAAACAAGAGTAGAGCGCCAACATTAGAGAAGATGAAAGATCTAGACTTCAAGCTTACTTGACTCCTAATTGATTTGGACCCACTGAAACTAACAATAACTAAGATGCAAATTTCTTCATAAAAAAAAATTAAAGGCAGTTCGTTCTCACTCAAGCTGCCTTGTTCAGTTCCCAGGAGGTAACTATGATTTCAACTCCCCACATCATTTTCATGATGACCATTGCCAGCTGTGGGGCAGGCAGCGCTGAGCCACTGTTATTTGCCTTACAGTTGCCACCAGGTGCTTACCCAGTGTGCACGTGTACTGCCTCTGTAATTTGCTTCTGAGACCTTAGTTCTTTGCGTATGATGTCCACCTAGAGGAGACAGAGAACATTTATTAAACACCAAAGATGTGTCAGGCCTGGTATACATACAAAACGAATATGTCCTGACACATTCCTTTCCTTTGAGAGGCTTTGAAGGACACTTCCCAGAGAACGTCAGAGTTTGGTGCCCATCTCCACTAAATCCGCCAAAGATTGAACCCAGGCTGTCTGACACCAGAGTCCATACTGGTAATTGTTGTACCAAACTTATTCAAAAGTATGGATAGGTGAGCCTGTTTTTTCTTGTTCAGAATATATCCGCATTTCCTCAACTCCTTGTCAAGTGACACGGGTTTTGGTCCTCTCTGTGGTCTGTGGCCCCCACTATAGATGCATAAGGTTTGTCAGTGTCAGTGTCAAAACTGAACATACTACTACAGTTGTCAGGCTCAGTTCAGAGTACGGTAGTCAAACCTTCCTGTGATCTGAACACACACCTTTTTGTTTTTTCATTTAAAGTCAAGCTAGTTAGGGGTGTCTGGGTGGCTCAGTCGGTTAAGCGTCTGACTTCAGCTCAGGTCATGATCTCACAGTTCATGAGTTCAAGCCCCATGTCAGACTCTGTGCTGACAGCTCAGAGCCTGGAGCCTGCTTTGGAGTCTGTCTCCCTTTCTCTCTTTGCCCCTCTCCTCCCATACTCTCTCTCTCAAAAATGAATAAACATTTTTTAAAAAATAGAATAAATTCAAGCTAGTTAACATATAGTGTAGTCTTGGTTTCAGAAGTAGAACTCAGTGATTCATCTCTTACATACGACACCCAGTGCTCATCCCAGGAGGTACCCTCCTTAATGCCCCTCGGCATTTAGCCCCTCCAGCAACCCTCAGTTTGTTCTCTATATTTAAGAGTTTCTTATGGTTTTCCCTCCTCCCTGTTTCTTATTTTTCCTTCCCTTCCCCTATATTCACCTGTTGTGTTTTTCAATTCCACATATGAGTTAAATCATATGAAAGTTGTCTTTCTCTGACAGACTTACTTCGCCTAGCATAATATACTGTAGTGCCGTCCACATTGTTGCAAATGGCAAGATTTCATTCTTTTTCATCACCGAGTAGTATTCTATTGTGTGTGTGTTTGTGTGTACCACATCTTCTTAATGCAGGCAAAGATTGTACAGAGATGAATTCTTGATAGCTTTGTTGGGGTGGAAGAGACAGAGAATGGGTGTTGGTTTTACATCAAGATGCTGGTATGTATAAAACTGTGGTTAGTTCAGATCCCCAGAGTATGTGAACTGCAGTCAAGGCAAGTCCCTCCTTGAACTTGTATAGTTGGTATTCACTATGCTTAACTGTAATCCCATAGGTTCAGTCCAGTGCTTGTGATGACAAAGTTTAATATTAAGGGCCTCATCTGTCATTCTAGGTTCCCCTCCTAGCCTGTATAATCAGCAGATCCAAGAGCAGGCCTTCTACATCTTTGCCCAGGTTCATCCAGCCACACATTGGGCTGTCTTATGGACACATCGTTCACAGATGTGCTTTTCATCCACCCTCCCTCCATTCAGTGTCTTATTAATCAGGATAACATGGAAGGATTTTTCAAGTAACTTTCTAAAATAAAAGTGTACGGGGCGATTTAAAAGGAAATTAAACTTTCAAAAATGTATTACTAGACCAAGTTGTCCGCAGTTTCTTCATGTGAGAATCGACACAAACTTCCTGTTTGTATTACCTCTTTCTTGACAGCCTTGAGGAAATGAAAGGCAGCATCACAACTACCCCCTTCGACAATTGATGGTGATGTGCGACAAAGGGGATAAAATGAATTAAAGTATAGAATGTATGTTGTTAGCACAGACTTACCATTTGTAAAATTATGGAAATAACTGAGGGAGCCTATTAAAATTGGTGGGGGTTTTTTTGATAATTTATTGTCAGTTGGTTTCCATACAACACCCAGTGCTCATCCCAACAAGTGCCCTCCTCTGTGCCTGTCACCCATTCTCCCCCCTCCCACACCCCCTTGTCCCCTCAGTTCTTAGTCTTTGAGAGTCTCTTATGTCTTCCTCCCTCTCTGTGGCTTTTTTTTCCTTCCCCTTTTCCCCTTCCCCCTGGTTTTCTGTTAGGTCTTCCAAAGCCCACCTATGCATGGAAACATACGGCATCTGTCTTTCTCTGCCTGACTTATTTCACTCAGCATAATACCCTCCAGTCCCATCCATGTTGCCACACTTGGCCAGATTTCATTCTTTCTCATTGCTCCGTAGTATTCCATTGTATATATATATACCACAGCTTCTTTATCCATTCATCAGTTGATGGACACTTAGTCTCTTTCCATTTGGCTATTGTCGAAAGTGCTGCTGTGAACATCGGGGTACACGTGCCCTATGCATCAGCACTCCTGTATCTCTTGGGTAGATTTCTAACAGTGCTATTGCTGGGTCATAAGGTAATTCTATTTTCATTTATTTAATGAACTTCCACACAGATCTCCAGAGTGGCTGCACCAGTTTGCATTCCCACCAACAGTGTAGGAGGGTGCCTGCTTCTCCGCAACCCCGCCAGCATCTATAGTTTCCGGATTTATTCATTTTAGCCACTCTAACTGGTGTGAGGTGGTATCTCAGTGTGGTTTTGATTTGTATTTCCCTGATGATGAGTGACTTTGAGCATCATTTCATGTGTCTGTTTGCCATCTGGATGACATCTTTGGAGAAGTGTCTATTCATATCTTCCACCTATTTCTTCACGGAATTATTCATTTCTCGGGTGTGGAGTTTGGTAAGTTCTTTATAGATTTTATATACTAGTCCTTTATCCGATATGTCACTCGGAATTATCTTTTCCCATTCCGTTGGTTGCCTATTAGTTTTGCTGGTTGTTTCCTTTGCCATGCAGAAGCTTTTTATCTTGATGAGGTCCCAATAGTTCATTTTTGCTTTTAATTCCCTCACCTTTGGAGATGTGTCGAGTAAGAAATTGGTGAGTCTTAGGTCAAAGAGGCTTTTTCCTGCTTTCTCCTCTAGGATTTTGATGGTTTCCTGTCTCATGTTCAGATCCCTCATCCATTTAGAGTTTATTTTTGTGAGTGGTGTAAGGAAGTGGTCTAGTTTCATTCTTCTGCATGTTGCTGTCCAATTCTCCCAGCACCATTTATTAAAGAGGCTGTCTTTTTTCCATTGGATACTCTTTCCCCCTTTGTCAAAGATTAGTTGGCCATATACTTGCGGGTCCATTTCTGAGTTTTCTATTCTATTCCATTGGTCTATGTGTCTGTTTTTGTGCCAATACCATACTGTCTTGATAACTGCCGCTTTGTAGTAGAGGTTAAAGTCTGGTATTGTGATGCCTCTCGCCTTGGTTTTATTCTTAAGTATTACTTTGGCTATTCGGGGTCTTTTGTGATTCCATACAAATTTTAGGATTGTTTGCTCTAGCTTTGAAAAGAATGTGGTGCAATTTTGATTGGGATTGCATTGAATGGGTAGATTGCTTTGAGTAGTGTTGCCATTTTAACGATATTTATTCTTCCAATCCATGAGCATGGGATGTTTTTCCATTTCCTTGTGTCTTCCTCAATTTCCGTCATAAGTTTTTTATAGTTTTCAGCATAGAGATCTTTTACAAATTTGGTTAGGTTTATTCCTAAGTATTTTATGGTTTTTCGTGCAATTGTGAAGGGATTAGCTTCTTTATTTCTCTTTCTGCTGCTTCATTGTTGGTGTATAGAAATGGCACCAATTTCCTGTACATTTATTTTGTACCCTGCAACTTTGCTGAATTCATGGATCAGTTCTAGTAAGCTTTTGGTGGATTCTGTCGGGTTTTCCATGTAAAGTATCATGTCATCTAGAAAAAGTGAAAGTTTGACTTCATCCTTGCCAATCTTGATGCCTTTTATTTTGTTTTGTTGTCTGATTGCTGATGCTCGGACTTCCAACTCCATGTTAAATAGCAGTGGCGAGAGTGGACACCCCTGTCATGTTCCTGATCTTAGGGGGAAGGCTCTCAGTTTTTCCCCATTGAGGATGATATTAGCTGTGGGCTTTTCATAGATGGCTTTTATGGTGTTTAAGTATGTTCCTTCTATCCCGACTTTCTCGAGGGTTTTTATTGGGAAAGGGTGCTGTATTTTGTCAAGTGCTTTTTCTGCATCTATTGACAGGATCATGTTTTCTTTCATTAACATGATGTATCACGTTGATTGATTTGCGAATATTGAACCAGCCCTGCAACCCAGGGATGAACCCTACTTGATCATGGTGAATAATTCTTTTTATCTGCTGTTGGATTTGATTTGCTAGTATCTTGTGGAGAATTTTTGCATCGATATTCATCAGGGATATTGGTCTGTAATTCTCTTTCTTTGCTGGGTCTCTATCTGGTTTGGAAATCAAAGTGATCCTGGCTTCATAGAATGAGTCCGGGAGTTTTCCTTCCGTTTCAATTTTTTGGAACAGCTTGAGGAGGATAGGAATTAACTCTGTTTTAAATGTTTGGTAAAATTCGGCAGGGAAGCCATCTGGTCCAGGGCTTTTATTTGATGGGAGATTTTTGATAACTGATTCAATTTCTTCACTAGTTATGGGTCTGTTCAAATTTTCTATTTCTTCCCATTTGAGTTTTGGTAGCGTGTGGCTATTTAGGAATTTGTCCATTTCTTCCCGGTTGCTGAGTTTGGTGGCGTATAATTTTTCATAGTATTCTCTGACAATTGCTTGTATTACTGAGGGATTGGTTGTAATTACTCCCTTTTCATTCATGATTTTATCTATTTGAGTTCTCTGTCTTTTCTTTTTGAGAAGCCTGGCTAGAGCTCTGTCTATTTCGTTTGTTTTTTCAAAGAACCAGCTCTTGGTTTCATTGATCTGTTCCACTACTTTTTCTGTTTCCATATGATTAATTTGTGCCCTGATCTTTGTTGCTTCTCTCTTTCTACTGGGTTTGGGTTTTCTTAATTGTTCTGCTTCTAGTTCTTTTAGGCGTGCTGTTAGAATTTGTGTTACTGATTTTTCTTGTTTCTTGAGGTGAGCCTGGATTGCAATATATTTCCCTCTCAGGACTGCCTTTGCTGCATCCCAGAGCATTTGGATTGTTGTATTTTCATTTTCATTTGTTTCCATGTATTCTTTAATTTCTTCTCTGATTGCTTGGTTGACCCACTCGTCTTTTAGTAGGTTGTTCCTTAGCCTCCATGTTTTTGGATATTTTCCAGACTTTTTCCTATGGTCGATTTCAAGTTTCAAAGCATTGTGGTCTGAAACTGTACACGGTATGATCTCATTTCTTTTATATTTATTCAGAGCTTCCCTGTGCCCCATAATGTGGTCTCTCTTGGAAAATGTACCGTGTGCAGTTGAGAAGAATGTAAATTCCTTTGCTTCTGGATGAAGGACCCTGAAGATGTCAGTTAGGCCCATCTGTTCTAATGTGTCGTTCAGGGCCATTTGTTTCTGTGGTGATTTTCTGTTTTGTGGATCTATCCAATGCTGAGAGTGGAGTGTTAAGGTCCCCTACTATTAGGACATTTTTATCGATAAGGTTGCTTATGTTTGTAATTAGTTGTTTTACTAATTTGGGTGCCCCCAAATTCGGCTCATAGATATTTATAATTGTTAACTCTTCCTGCTGGATAGCCCCTGTGACTATTATATAATGTCCTTCTTCATCTCATACTACATCGTTCATTTTAAAGTCTAGTTTGTCTGATATAAGTGTGGCTACTCCAGCTTTCTTCTGATTTCCAGTAGCATGGTAGATAGTTCTCCATCCCCTCACTTTCAATCTGAAGGTGTCCTCAAGTCTAAGATGAGTCTCTTGAAGACAGCAAATAGATGGGTCTTGTTTTTTAATCCATTCTGTTACCCTGTGTCTTTTGATTGGCACATTTAGTCCATTTACATTCAGTGTTAATATTGAAAAATATGGGCTTATAGTCACTGCGTTATCTGTAGGTTTCATGCTTGTAATGCTGTCTCTGGTAGTTTGTGTTCTTTGCAACCTTTCCTTCATAGAGTGCCCCTCAGGATCTCTTGTAATGCTGGCTTATTTGTGATGAATTCCTTCAGTTTTTGTTTGTTGGGGAAAACCTTGATCTCTTCTCCTATTCTGAAAGATAGGCTAGCCGGATACAGGCTTCTTGGTTGCATATCCTTCCTGCTCATCACATTGAAGATATCCTGCCATTCCTCTCTGGCTTGCCAAGTTTCTGTAGATAAGTCTGCTACAACCCTTATGTGTCTACCTTTGTATGTTAAGGCCCATTTGTCCCTAGCTGCTTTCATAATTCTGTCTTTATATTTTGCCAGTTTCACTATGATGTGTCATACAGAAGGTCTATTGAAATTATGTCTGACGGGAGTTCTCTCTGCCTGTTGGATTTCCATGCCCGTTTCCTTCCTCATGTTGGGGAAGTTCTCAGCAATGATTTGTTCAAGTACCCCTTTGATTCCTTTCTCTCTCACTTCTTCCTCTGGAATTTCTATGATACGGATATTGTTTCATTTGAGTGCATCGCTCAGCTCTCGGATTCTCCTTTCCTATTCCTGGATCAGCTTCTCTGTCTTTTTCTCTGCTTCCTCTTTTTCCATAATTTTATCTTCTAATTCACTTACCTCTCTCTTCTGCCTCTTCAATCCATGCTGTGGCTGCCTCCAATTTTTTTGCACCTCATTTAAGACCTTTTTTTAATTCCTCCTGACCATTTTTAAGGTCTTGAACTCTGCCACGTGGGACCCCTTGCATTCATCTATGCTTTTTTCAAGCCCAGGGATTAGTTTTATGATTATCATTCTATATTCAAGTTCTGTTATATTGCTTATATCTGTTTTCATCAATTCTTGAGCTGCCACTACTTCCTGTAGATTGTTTTAGGGAGAATTCTTCCGTTTCGTCATTTTAGCTAGGTGTGTTTTGGATTGTTTCTTGAAGTCACCCTCCTTCCAAATAATTTTTCAGGCTTGGATTTCTTGAGCTACTCTCATTGGCCCCAAGGAATGTCATCTAAAATTGGTTTTGACCACATGTTTATATATAATCTAACCACTAATATATTTATTAAAATGTTCCATCCTTTTTTAATCACCCTGTTGTGGTCCTAACATTCTCCCCAAACAATTTATTCACCTACTCAGGGGAAGATAAAGCAGAATAAAAGAGTTCTATCAAGAAGTAATTTGTGGGGCACCTGGGTGGCTCAGTCGGTTGAGCATCAGACTTCGGCTCAGGTCATGATCTCGTGGTTCGTGAGTTCGAGGCCTGCATTAGGCTCCCTGCTGTCACGTCAGAACCCACTTCAGATCCTCTGTTCCCCTCTTTCTCTGCCCTTCCTTCACTTGTGCTCTCTCTCTTTCTCAAAAATAAACATTTAAAAAAGTAATTTGCAATACCCTGATAATCATGTGACTCCTTGTAGGACCGCTATATTGTCTTTAATTGTCTTAACCAAAGCAATTTACAGCAATCTCTTTCAGTCACTTCTCAACAATAATGTTAGTTCTTCAAATGGCAAACCTATTTTAGTAATTTTTGACAAGCGACAGTACATCCAGTCTAGCAAGGCCAATCCTGAATGGAGGCCATTCCACTAAGTGTGTTTATTGAAGACTGTCTACGGGAGTAGCCAGGGCGTACTGAATTTAAGTTAGGTCAAAGCTAGTCAAAGAGGATCTCAGAGGCAGTGTGATGCAAGGAGGAATTAAAGAATGAGTGAACTGTAGGGAGCAAAGGAAGTTTAATTTGGGCTGACGTGAGGTAGGAAGATTCTAAGACTAGACTTTAAGGTGTATATTCACGCTGAGCTCTCTTAAGTGAAAAGCCCATTGCCACACTCTGCTCAACCTTGCCTGGTGGGGAGCAGCAGGCTTCCTGGGCAGTCTCTCTCACCACCCTTAGTCCTCACTAGCTAACAGATCCTGCTTCCCCCATCTTCCTTACCCCTTCCTTCTGGCATGTCTCTGTGTGGAATGTCTTCTTAAAGACGCCAGACCCTAATCACAAAGGCCTGTGAGATGGGCGAAGGTTCTCTGTTTATCAAGCTAGCAGCCAGCTGGCTAGTCACTAAGCAAGGCATCAAAGCCCATGCCAGGGAAGGTAAAAGGAGAGGCATATGCTTCTTTTGATCAAGACATTTTGCCTCTCCGCGTAGTAACTTCTTAAGTGCCAATGCCTTAAATTACTAGTCCCGTCTTCAGCTGTAGATATACTGTTTGGATTAGATGGCTAAGTTAGTCACAAATATGTAATATGTTGATTGTTTACTGTTTTGAGTCATACGATCTCATTTCTGATGACGTGGTACCTTTTGTTGAATTTTTAACGGTTATGGAACATCATGACCACTGATGTTTTGGGATCACTTATTAGTGTTTCTTGTTAAGCTGTGGAGAGTCTATAAATAATATGTCTTGTCAGGGAAACTCGTTGATCTTCCTAAAGAGGGACTGGTAAACACATCTATTCACCTCTCCACTCACACAAAATTGCAGTGTTATGGAAACAGCCAGAGAGTTCTACTAAGAGACCTGGTATCAATTCGCAGTTCTGGTACTTACTCGTTAGCCATGTCTCTTTGGCAAGTTATACTTTTCCTCCGTCTCAGTTTTCTCATTTGTGAAGTGAAATGTTAACATCAGTCTTCAAATGTTTGCAGGGGAATTAAATCATTTTTTTTAAACTATGAATATTGGATTTTGTATTGCCATCACAAATAAGGTCCATGCATGTAATATACATTAACATTTCAGGCTACTTAGCTCCAGTTTAAACGACCATATTTTATACGAAAAATTGCAACATACTTAGAAGAAAAGAACAAAACTCATCTGTAGATGGGGAAATAATGCATACTACTTATAAATAAATATTTCAAAGGAACTGTGTTTTTAAGCATGAGGAAGAAAAGGTTATTTCAATAACAGTTTTTAAATCATGATGAATTACATCGAGAATGGTGACAGTTGATTACCCTTGCAATTGAGCAAAAAATTGGAGTAAAATAGTTTAGGCTTACGCGTGAGGAATGTGGGTTAGGAACACAGGAAGTTTCCTGATTGATGACAGTTGGAACAAATTAGAGAAGTAAGTTGGAAATTTTTAATAACGATAGGTTTTTCATCCACATTAATATCCATTTACATAATTAAGGTGCGCTCCATCCTAAATATTTTACTTGGGCTAAGTGACATTTTTCCCTCAAGTTTTTTTTTACATTTTTATTATATTATGATAAAAACACTTAACATGAGACCTACCCGCAGCACATTTTAAGTGCACAGTACATTATTGTCGGCTGTGGGTGCAATGGTGTAAAGCAGACCTCTAGAGCTTACTCATCTTGCCTAACTGAAACTCGATTAGTGACTCCCCTTTTCCCTGCCCCCGCCCCCCCCCCCCCCCCCCCCCCCCCCCCCCCCCCGCAAGCTCCAGGCAACCACCATTCCATTCTTCGATTCTACTAGTTTGGCTCTTTTAGGTGCCTCATATAAGTGGAATCATGAAGGAATTGTCTTTCTGTGACTGGCTCACTTAACGTAGTGTCCTCAACTTTCATCCATGTTGTCACATACCACAGTTCCCTGCTTTTTAAAGTCAAATGGTGTTTCATCGTATGAATATGCCACGTTTTCTTTATCTGTTCTTCTGTCAATGGATATTCAGGTTGTTTCCACATCTTGATTATTGTGAATAGTATTGCAATGAACATAAGGGTGCTAATATCTTGGGGCGCCTGTGTGGCTCAGTCAGTTAAGCGGCCGACTTTGGCCCAGGTCATGATCTCGGGTCTGTGGGTTCGAGCCCTGCATTCCGGCTCAGTGCTGATGGCTCAGAGCCTGGAGCCTGCTTGGAATTCTGTTTCTCCCTCCCTCTCTGCCCTTCCCCTGCTCATGCTCTGTCTCTGTCTCTCAAAAATAAATAAATGTTTTTTTTTTTTTAAAGTGCTAATATCTTTTTGAGATCCTCATTTCCATTCTTTTGGATAAATACCCAGAAGTGGACCTGCTAGATCATATCGCAGTTCTATTGTTAATTTTGGAGGAACTCTATACTGTTTTCCAGAGTGGCTACACTGTTTAGAACCCCCACCAACAGTGTATGAGGATTCCAATTTCTCCCCATCCTTGCTAACACCTGTTGTCTTTTATGTTTTTGATAATAGCCATCCTGACAGATATGAAGTGATAGCTTGTGGTGTTGATCTCCAGGTACCAGATAATTAGTGACTTTGAGTATTTCTTTGTATACCTATTGGCCATATGTATGTCTTCTTTGGAAGAGTATCTATACAAATCCTTTGCCCAATTTAAAATCAGGTTATTAGCTTTCTTGGTGTTGAGCTTATATATTTTATATATTAACCTCTATAGATACATGATTTGCAAATATTTTCTCCCATTCCATACATTGTCTTTTCACTCTTTTGTTTTCTTTGCTGCTCAGAAGCTTTTTAGTTTGACATAATCCCATTGTCTGTTCTTATTTCTGTTGCCTGTGCTTTTGGTGTTAAAGCATTGCTAACACCAATGTCATGAAGCTTTACTCATGTGTTTTCTTCTAGGAGTTGTATGGCTTCAGATCTCATATTTAAGCCTTTAATCCATTTTGGTGTGTGTGTGTGTGTGTGTGTGTGTGTGTGTGTGTGGTATAATATATAGTTTCAACTTCATTCCTTTGCATGTGGATTTCCAGTTTTTCCAGCACCATTCATTGAAGACTGCTCTTCCCCATTGTGTATTCTTGACACTCCTGTTGAAGATTAGTTGGTCATATATGCTTGGATTTATTTCTGGGCTCTCTGGTCTGTCCCACTGGACTATATGTCCGTTTTTATGCCTGTGCCATAGTGTTTTGATTACTATAGCTTTGTGATATGCTTTGAAATCAGGAATTATAATGCCTCCAGCTTTATTCTTCTTTCTTAGGATTGATTTGGGTATATTCAGTTGTAGAATTTTCTCCTATTTCTATGAAAAATGCCATTGGAGTTTTATAGGGATTGCATTGAATCTGTAGGTCACTTTTGGTATTGTGTTAAGGTCGTCTTTAGTATATGTGCTACCGAAGTGAGCACTGTTTGTGTCGTCTTTAATTTTTTTAACAATGTTTTATAGTTTTCAGTATATAAGACTTTCACCTGCTTAGCTGCATTTATTCCTAAGTATTTTATTCATTTTACTTCATTGAAATTGAATGTTTTCCTAATTTCTTTTATAGATAGTTCATAGTGTATAGAAACGAGTGATTTCTGTATGTTGATTTTGTATCCTGCAATTTTACTGAAGGTGTTTATTAATTCTAAATATATTTTTATGGAATATTTAAGGTTTTTTTCCTATATATAAGTCCATGTTGTTTTTAACAGGGATAATTTTACTTCTGATTTGGGTGTCTTTTATTTATTTTTCTTGCCTAATTGCTCTGATTAGGAATTCAGTACTATGTTGAATACAAGTGATTAGAGCAGGCATCTTTGCCTTGTTACTAATCTTAGAGGAAAAACTTTCAGTTTTTCATCAGTAAGTATGATATTAGCCGTGGCTAATAGGAGGGATCTTCCTTCTGTTCCTAGTTTGTTGAGCATATTGATCATGAAAGCAGGTTGAATTTTATCAAATGCATTTTCTGCATTTATTAAGAAGATGTTAATTATTTTATACTCTCTTCTGTTAATGTGGTGTATCACATTGATATTTGTGTGTTGAAAAATCTTTGCATCCCAGAGATAAATCCCACATCATCACAGTGTATGAGCCTTTTAGTGTGCTGTTGAATTCAATTTGCTAATATTTTATTTAAGATTTTTAAATCTGTATTTATCAGGAATTTTGGCCTATATTTTTGTTGTTGCTGTTGTTGTTTCTCTTGTGGTGTCTTTGGCTTTGGTATAAGGTAATGCTAGCCTGATAAAATGAATTGGAAGTGTTCTTTCCTTTTGACTTTTTGGAAGAATTTTAGAACCACTGGTATTAATTCTTTATATTTTTGGTAGAAACAGTGTGAAACCATCTGGTCCTGGGCTTTCCTTTGTTTTGAGGTATTGATTGCTGATTAAATCCCCATACTAGCTATAGGTCTATTCAGACTTTCTATTTCTTCATGATTTAGTCTCAGAAGGCTGTATGTTTCTAGGAATTTACCTATTTTTTTTTAGGTTGTCTAGTTTCTTGGGATATAATCATTCATAGTAGTCTCTTACCCTTTTTAGTTCTGTGATGTCAGTTATGTCTCTTTTTTCATTTCTGATTTTATTTGAGTCTTCTCTCTTTTTAACTTAATTAGTCTTGCTGAGGGTTTGCCACTTTATCTTTTCAAAAAATGAACTTGGGGCACCTGGGTGGCTCAGTCGGTTGAGTGTCTGACTTTGGCTCCGGTCATGATCTCATGGTTTATAAGTTCCAGCCCCGCATTGGGCTCTGTGCTGACAACTCAGAGCCTAGAGCCTGCTTGGGATCCTGTGTCTCCCTGTCTCTCTGCCCCTCCACTGTTCATGCTCTGTCCCTGTCTCTGACATTTTCTCACTTTCTTTCTCTCTCTCCCAAATGAAATTTTTTTTTTAAAAAACAAACTCAATTTCATTTTTTTCTATTTTTTTTCTAGTCTCTATTTATCCCTGCTCTATTCTTTATTATTACCTTCCTTCTGATAATTTTGGACTGAGTTTTTTCTTCTTTTTCCTAGCTCCTTGAGGTATAGAATTAGGTTGTTTATTTGAGATCTTTCTTTTTAATGTTTATTTATTTAGGAGGGGAGAAAGGAGGGAGAAGAGAGAGAGAGAATGAGCAGGGGAGGGGCAGAGAGAGAATCTGAAGCAGCTCCAGGCTCTGAGCTGTCAGCACAGAGCCCCACTCGGGACTTGAACTCACAAACCAGAGCTGAAGTAAGACGCTCAACCGACTGAGTCACCCCGGCACCCCAAGATCTTCTTTTATAATGGAGATGTTTATCACTATGGAATTACCTCTGAGTATTCTTTTACTGCATCCCATAAGTTTAGTCTTTTTGTTTTATCTATATTGTCTTTTCATTTATATTTGTCTCAAGTTATTTTCTGATTTCCTTTTTAACTGATTGGCTGTTGAATAGTATGTTGTTTTCTCGGGGTGAAGCAGGCAGCTGCCATCTTTGTCTGCTCACTCTGTGCTGAGCAAGGGGAGGACTATGAAACCTCCATCTCAGTTCTCTCCCAGGTGAGAGAACTAGACTGCTAGACTAGACTGGACCTGTCAGAACTCCACAACTGGCAAGAAAGATGCCAGTTTTGGGGGCCTCTCCAGAGAAGTTGGGATGTTAGACATACCGATCAAGAAGTGACTAAGTTTTTAAGAGGCAGAGAAGCTAGGTCCTTTCTCCTATGACTTTGATAGTGAAAGCCTAAGAGTAACTTCCTTCTCCCTACAGCATGTTTCCCCTGCACATTGTTCACAACCCCACTTTCTTACTTATCGCATTGTACAGTGATACTTGATAATTAATACCCTCCAACCCTCTCTCTGCATTGTTTACCTTTATACTCAACTCTAGTACCCAATGTAGGAGCACGCATATATAGACATCCAATAAATGTGTGCTGCATGAATAAACAAAAAATCAATGATGGATAGAAACAATACTGATGTAATGGTTAAGAGCATATGGTTGGGAATCAGAAGAACTTGAGTTGAAATCCAGGCTCTACCTCTTACAAGCAGTGTGATCTTGGACAACTGACTTAACTCTCTCAGTCTTGTGTCCTTATCTGTAAAATGGTGCTACATACCTAATCCATAGGGTTCTTATATGTGTTGTATGAATATAAGATGATGTCTTGGGGCACCTGGGTGGCTCAATCAGTTGAATGTCTGACTCTGGCTCTTGGCTCAGGTCTTGATCTCAGGGTCATGAGTTCAAGATAGTGTCTAGCCATCAACAATTCTCTATCTACAATTGTTAATAAGTAACAATTAATAGTACTATTATTTCTCATAATGAAAGTTATGAAAAATAATACATGTATTATAACACATATTTTATGTTTCTATTTTTGCTATTAACTGTGATTTGTCGTCATCATTATTGACAGAAATGCTTGAGTGATTCACTGATGGCCAGTACAGAATGACCCAGTCAGATTATGTGACAGGTATCACTCATACCCAAAACCTCCCGAGTGGGTGTTCTTGCTTTGGACTGAGCTGGGGGTAGGAGCGGTGAAACAGATTGAACAGCATTGCCTTTAGTTCTGCAGCCTTAAAGAAACAAAACTCTGTTTCCACCAAAGAAAGCTTTACAATCCTCCGCAGCACATCCGGGGCTTCTCAGAGCATTGCTGACCCAATCCAAGGCTACAGAGAGATGAACCATAAACTTCCAGTTCGCCAGTTCTCAGACGTTAGTGTCCAGCAGAGTAATTGGGAGGACTTGCTTAAACAGATTACTGGGCTCCATCTCCATCAGTAGGCCTGGGGTAGGACCCCAACTTTTATTTCTACAAAGTCCCCTTATAGTATTGATGATAGTGGTTCAAGCACCACACTTTGAGAACCAGTGAGATCATAGAAATGGTTGCATTAGGAGTAACCTGACTCCAGGGCAGGAATGTGTGCAGAAATCTTTCCACTAAGGTGAATTGCCTGATAAGTCCTGAAGATGAGGGCTTTCTTTTTTTAGACCCAATGTTTTCAACCCTGAACTCTTCTTCTTTATAAATTTATTGGTAGAGGAAATAGTTTCATGAAGTTGTCTTTAAGCTTTTGTGAACCTGACAAAATCTATACACACTCTTTCCAGAAAAACCCATATGCACATGTACAGAAGCATTGCTTATAATTTCAGGAGGTGCTGGGACACCTCTCCTACCAGCCTAGCCACTGACCCTAAAGAGTTTCAGTAGAAAAACTATGCCCTCGGGGCACCTGGGTAGCTCAGTCACTTAAGCATCCAACTTAAGCTCAGGTCATGATCTTGCAGTTTGTGGGTTTGAGCCCCGTATGGGGCTCTGTGCTGACAGCTCAGAGCCTGGAGCCTGCTTTGGATTCTGTGTTTCCTTCTCATTCTGCCCCTTCCCCACTCACACTCGGTCTCTCTCTCTTCTCTCAAACATAAACAGTTAAAAAGTAAAGAAAAATTATGACCTAACGCGAAGTCTTGAGTTCACGTGGATGTAACAAAAATTCCCTTCTAATAATTAATCTTTCAGTTAACTCATTTTTTTTAATGTTTATTTTTGAGAGGGAGGGAGAGAGAGAACACGAGTCAGGGGAGGGGCAGAGAGAGAGGAAGACACAGAATCTGAAGCAGGCTCCAGGCTCTGAGCTGTCAGCATAGAGCCTGATATCGGGCTTGAACTCACAAACCGTGAGATCATGACCTGAGCTGAAGTCTGATGTTCAACGGACTGAGCCACCCAGGTGCCTCCAGTTAACCCGTTTTTAAAACAGGAATAATAATAATAGTTCTTACATCAAAGTTTTTGTGAAGATTAACTGATATAATACATGAAAGAGCATAGTTTAAAAACCAAAAACACTAAACATTACCTTTTACTCTCTTTTTGTGGTCTTGCTACAATAATCCTCATTCTTGAGGCAAGTGGATGCCTCTCCCTACTAAGGAAAGATCAGGAAGTATATGAAAAAAGAGCTTTAAAAGATATGTTTCAAGACCTTACTCTATGCCCATCACATTCTTCCACTAAGATCTGGTCACAGGCTCCCATATCATGGTTGTCCCTGTGAGCCACTGAGCAATGGGGTCCAGCAAGCCCAGGCTTAGCTGTGTGACATGAGAGTCTCAATTTATTTGCCCCGAAATACTCCTCTTCACAGATGTCCAATGCTTTGTCATGTCCCCATGTTAATGCTTCCTGGCAGAGAGAGAGGAATGTGAAGTTCTAGTAGAAGTTTGTTTCTAGGATAGAAGATTCTGAATCTTGAGAAGTAATGATTAAGGGCTAAGCCTGATTCTCACTGTTTCTACAAAAATAACTAAACAAGTACCTCGATAGGCCAATCAGTAGACATATTTATTTAGTGCCTACTGTGTACACTTTGTAATAGATGACCAAAAGATAAGTAACACTTGTCCCTAGGTGGTGCCAACTCACAAGCCAGCAGGGATGAAAGATAGATACAAAAATAAACCAAACACAAAGGCCAATGATTGTGGTTCATACAGGGGTTCAAGAATACAGGAGAGGGAGAAGTCAGTTTTGACAGGGGTCCATTAAAATGTCTTGGGCAAGGTGGGAATCAAAGCCGGACTCTACAGGAGGAGTGGGACTGTGTTCGGTGACTGTAATGGAGATGGACATGATAGGTTGCGGAAGTAATTTGAAGCAAAGAGATAGAAAAGTGCTCCGTTGAACTTAGCATGATTATGATTTAACCAGGGTGACTACAGTATGGGAGCGGCATGGAGGTGCAGAATCTGAGGCTGGAGAGGGAAGTAGGAAGTGAATGGTGGGAAAGAAACCAGAGGCCGAGTAAGGAGCTTTGGCTCTACACTCCGTGCAGTGGGGAAGGATCGAGGATCTTTGGCACCAGGAGCAGATTTGCTTTTACAAATAAGAGAGCCCTGGTCCCACTGTGATAGATAGAGAGCAAAAAGGAAGCAAGACCTGGTAAGCTAACGGGAACCTAAGCCAGAGCAGAGGGGGTAGGGGCGGGATGCAGGGGAGAGGTATGTGAGAGGCTGCATTTTGAGAATGGTTGATGACATGCAGTGAAAAAATAAAAAAGCAGAGGCCAGCTGAGAGGGCTCTCCTCGGCGCACCCAATCATAAAGCAGACCCTGGGCTTCTGGGAAGAAACTGGCGAGAGGCCCAGAGACTAGGCGGTGAGGAATACCTCTTGGCTGTCCCAAGAAGACTTCTTCTTCCTAAAATGCCCAGAAGGGGAGCAACTGACCATTTGCTTGCATGGAATATCAAAATCACCAGCTCCTGGATATGGGTCCTCAACTTGGCCGCTTCAGACGTCCCGAAGGTCTTTTAAAATAACTTTCAGGCCTTTTCCCGTGTGATCTTGATCTGGGAAGCCGAGGCGGGACCCAGGCATCCATACTTTGCAATGCTCTCAGGTGGCCCTGTTGCACATCTGTTTGGCGGAGCCACTGTGGGACCTTACAACTAGTCTGGAAAGTGTATAGAAACCCTGGGCTCAACACGTACTTGTGCTAATGAACACTGTGACAGGCTAAAGACCTTGGGCTTTGGTCTCCAGCAGTGTCTTTTAGCACAGTGACCTTCATCGAGTGTCTACCACCACCCCCACCTCTAGTCCTCAGCGACGGGAAAGCGTCAGGAGATGAGAAAGGCGGCATGCTTGTCAGGGTCCCCCAAATGTCCCCAAAGAGCAATGTACATGCAAGTGATCATTTTCACCCCTGTCCTCAATTCAAGAGCTTGGAGAGCTTGGCTGTGTCACAGGGATACCATAAGAGAATCTTATTACAGGATGTTTTGAGACTCTACAAAACAGGCCACGTAATAATACTGTCCATTTTCTGCCAGGCTTATCCAACATTCATAGCACTTTTACTGCTATTGTCTTAATTTCTCAGAAAAATAATACAGTACCAAGGTAAGGCAGGTGGTAAAGTTGTCCCTTCTACACACTGGGCTCTGTGTGATTCGGTGACTCGTACAAGGTGAGACAACCCAAAGCCAGGCCTGAACACCCCGGCCTTCTGAGCCCTGGTTCTGCTTCTGGGCAATGATGGAGAAGGGTAACATAAAGGCATTTTTCTCTCCTTGTAAAAGAGAAAAAAAATGGGGGAGGGGGAATTATTTAAACACACCTCACTCATACTGCAATCACTGCATTGTTTTTCCTGTTGAAACACCCTGTTGGTTTTTAAATCCCTTTAAACCTACCCGGCACCTGTATGGCCCAGATCCAAGAATTATTACCGAACCCTTCACTTTTTATATTTAGCCACATAGGGGTTTCTGTGATGGTATCTGGCTCTTGGTTCAGTTGAAAATTTCAGAGTTTCAAGAGTTTTCTTCTTCCATAGAAGCTAGAAGCATGCAACGCTCAGACGTTTTTTTTCGTTTTAATGAAGTGGGTATGTCTCTCCACTTATGTTCTCCTGCTGGGTCAAAGGGTATCCTGGCCCTACCCTGTATTGGTCCCGTGTGAAGATCCTCCCAAAATACTGACCAAATGAGAGGGCAGGAGAAAGAGGGCAGGGGTGGTCTTCAGCAGCGGCTTATGCGTGGTTTGTGGGATGACCCCTCTTCAGGGCAAGAACTGAGGCTGAAAACATAATGAGAACTTCCCAGTGAATTCATTATAACAAAGCATAATGTGAGCTCACTGGGCACAAAAATAGGCTGAAGGAAAGTGACTCCCACATAAGACCTAATTAAATACTTTGATGTCAGAAAGCAGAGCCAGGGAGGAGTGGAAAATCAAATCCGACCAAAGTAAAGGGCCTAAATTCAGATGCAAAGAAGAAATTTCTCTCTCTCCCTCTCTCCCTCTCCCTTCCCCTCTCCTTCTCTCTCTATCTCCCCCCTTTCTCTGTGCCTCTATCTCTCCTTTTCGTCCTTTGCCGTGAAGGAAGAATAAGACTCAGGAACAATAGGTTGTAAATTCTTCAGCCAATTAGTCCAGTGACTTACTACTGTTTCTAATGCACAGAATGTCACGGGCTGTTTTGCAGCCTCCCCAAGTTGGTTTGTTAATAACAGGAAGCTAGCACTTCTCAGTACAGTGGATCGGCTACACGTGAAAATAAATGCAAAAAACCTGGAGGGGAATAGCAGCAGACCGAGAGTAGCCTTGATTTAATTTAACATTTGGGGGTCCGCACACAAATGAGCATTTTAGTAGGCTTCATGGTGGAAGTTGCTGTCATTTGTAAAATATTCTGGCCAATTAGCTAATAGTGTGCTTGGATTTCTCCTGTTTTGATACAGTAATACTAAGTACATTGTGAAGCCCAATTATACAAATCATCCCCATATGCCATACCAGTCTTTCTTTATGAACTGTGTTTATAAATCCTGTGTGAGGAAATGTGTACTTCAGCAATTTAGACCATGTGTAAAAACATAGCCAATGGGATTGTCAAGAAAACAAGTTCCAGCCTAGGAAATCCTAACGCGTTCCGCTGGAATAACAGGAGGGTGCCGGGGAGTGCAGTGCTCTGCTTAAATACATATTGCTTTATAGTGTTTAGCCAATTTAGGGGCTTCCGCTTCCCCTTCTGTTATTTTATTCTTCTTTTCTTTTAGGATCCAACCTTGGAGTTTTTGAGAAAATTTGGGATTGGTCTTCTCTCGGGCACAATAGCCTCAGTCATTAACATCCCTTTTGATGTTGCCAAAAGTAGGATTCAAGGGCCTCAGCCAGTTCCTGGAGAGATCAAGTACAGAACCTGTTTTAAAACAATGGCAACAGTCTACCAGGAAGAAGGGTAACATTCTTATTTTAATAAATGTTCAGGGTTCACGTGTTGTTAAAGCTATATCATACTTCCATTTTGATGAGAGCCATTAAACCCTCTCAAATTGGGTGTGTGTCGGAGCTCTCATAAATGACAAACTCTGTGAAATAACACAGTCACGAAATGTTGCCAACGAGTTCTTACACCATCAAGAACCTCCGGCCACCGTCCTACAATCTGCTGTACGTTTGTCTGAGAATGCTAAGATGAACGTTTTGCTTCTCGGTTTGCACAATGTGCCCTAATATGTAGGCAGGAGAATGATTGTCTTCTAACTGTAAGTCTAATCAGAATGTCACCTCATTATATTCTCCTGGGAGAATTAAACGTGAGAGTTCCGTGAAAGGAGTTTTCTTTCAAAAACGTGAAGTACACGTTTCTTTTTCTGCTAGTGTTTTTAAGTCATACATTTGTCTCTTCGCCCCTCCTCACCCAGATTTTTTTCTCGAGTAAACAAGTAATATTTTATTATTTCGACCGAAGCTATATCATATTTCCTTTTGTGAAGACTGGGTTTGTGGTCTTTTAAATTCAATTACAAAAGTCATTTTGTCCATATACACAGCTGTCTTGAAAGTAAGACCTGTGTTCAAAGCAAAAGCCATCTCACTGATGAAAGTCCTGTTTCCGGTAGAGATGATGGCAGAGCTTGGGCAGTAAAGACCCGGTTAACTCCTTCCCTTGGTCTAATTTGCTGCCGAAGATACACAGCCAGATATTGTTTGGTTTGCGATACGTGTGATTTCAAATCAATGGTCTTGTCGATGCTGCATCAGCAGCTCCGTAACGCCGAGATACAACCCCATTTTCTTTTCATATTTAAGAATGTTGCTCTTTCCCTTCCTGTTGTAGGGTTTTAGCTTTGTACAAAGGCCTGCTTCCCAAGATTATGAGGCTTGGACCAGGTAATGATGTTTTTATTACTTATATCCTTCCTCCTTTATCGTTCTAGTGTTGTTGTTTTTATTTGTGTCTATCAGCAACAGGTTAAGTTGATCACACTGTGAAAGGTGGAAATCTTGAGGATATAAAGTTTGTCTATGAGTATTCAAGATTCCAAAGGTATCCATTAGAAATGTTTTCTTAAAAAAAAAATGTTTTCTGCCTTTGTTTATAAGGTACTATTTAAGGCCTTGCTGGAGGCTGATAGAAGCCAGAAAGCCCAGCTTAAGTCAATAGGAAAGGATCCACCGCGAGCTGGAGTTTGAGCACAGAGATGTACACACAGTGGCTTCTGGCTATGGGAGAGGACTGTCACTGAGTGAGGGAGCAGCCCAGTAAAACCTTCCTGGTGCCCCTCGTGCGTTTTTTGTTCCTGCCTCAGCTTCATTTCAAAAACAGAAAAGGCGGATAACTTGCCTCCACGAATGGCCAAGAGCCACTTGTCCTCACGGTCACCTGGGAGGGTTGTTGTGAACATACTGTCCAGGGAGCCGTGGCGCCGCGGCCTGGTGCTCACCTTCCGGGCCTCTGTCAGCACGATGGTGGAGGCCCCTGGCTCAGGGCCTCACCTCGGGATGCCAGCCCACAAAAAAACCGGCTGCCATTCCCACAGGGAGAGTCAGCTGCCTCTGTGTAAACAGATGAGAAAATAACTGCTGCAGACCCAGCTGCCTGGGCAAACAGTCTTGGGTCATGAGCAACCTCGTGTGCAAGGACAGAGGTATGCAGCAGCCCACACTCACCTGCTTAGGCGTCCTGGTGTTTTTTCCCAGAAGCTTCACCTGCTCCTCTCCTCTCTCCCCTGCCCGCTCCTCCCTTTAACACCAGTGTCCTCCTGCCCGACCACACTCACGCACAGGCAGGTTGACTGTCCGATCTCGGCCCAGGGAACCAGCACTTCCACCCAGCTGAGACAGAGAACACGGTCTGTAAACCGAAGTCGGGGAACGGCTCATACTTTGACGTATTTGGAAAACACTTCCGCAGTTCCCAGTCCATCGACCCCAATCTTTCCAGTCACATAAGCATGGATTTTGCTTCACATTTGAGATTCGGACTTGCCTCCCATTAGTCACTGGCCCATTTGTAAAAACAAAGCCAGTTATAAAGAATCTTGGTGATCTCGTGCAACTCTCTCTACAGTATGTGGTGTTTTCCCTTCGCCACACAGTAAAAACCTGCTGGTAGACCTAGTATTGGAGAAAATCATAGGAATGACCCTAACCCAGCTTTCTCAGGAGGTGATGGGCCTAAAGAGAGTGGTGATCAGGGAGAGTTTACCTAACACAGTAACTGACTGGAACCTTAATCCAAAACTCTTAAATAATCTGACCCCAAGTTTTGTTAGAGGCTTGCAAATGTTTGGTTGGCTTTTCAAATGTTTTTGCATGAGGTGTCCTGAGTTGATAAGGTGTTGAATACAATGAAGTGGATTGCTGTGAGTGTACTGTCCAGGCTAAACAGAACTGTGAATGACTGGAAATCTCGTCCAAGGACCTGGCCCCCACTCATATGTAAGTCCTCCAAACATGCAAGTCCTCACACTTTTAAAGGAAAGAAAAGTAGAGAGAAAGGTGTGACATTTGATTTAAGGATAAGATTTTTTCAAAGACAGTGAAAAATGAAAGAAAGGGAAATCTGCAGTTTGTATCCTTCATAGTAGGGAAGCATCTCGTCTTCTTTTTATAACAGCCCCAGCAGCTCTGTGTGGCTAATAACCAGCTACCTCCCATGAAAGGAGAATCATGAAGTCTGTAGTTTAAACTCCAGATAACACTGGAACACTAACCCAATTCTGCATCACGGTCTTGTCTTACATTGAGACACGGCAGTTACGTAGGTATTAACGACCCCGTGTTAGTGGGTCGTCTTTGTTTGCCAGAGTACCAAGAGGACTAACAGCAGCCGAGAGGAGTCTAATAGAGTATCTTCATGGGTTAAAAATGAAAATTACAGGCAGGTAATGATCTTTGGATATAAGGTTACACAAACATGTGTGGCCCGTAGCTTAAAAAGAAACACACACTAACACACATACAGCAGTGTGTACCAGTTAAGACCAAAATCAAGTTCTAGTTCTTTGCGTCAGAAGTCAATCTTCTGTTCACGCAGCCATGTCTTCTTAAAGTTGTGCTCAGGGTATCCACATTTTTCACACAGACTTGAGAGGATAAATCGATTATATTCAAGAGCATGGGAGATGTGCCCTGACTGCATCAGACAACACAAAGTCATTCACATGCACATGCCTCTTCTCATTTCTAGGTATTCGGCAACCTTGGTGCTTAGTTTTCTGTATCATATTCCCGGTCACGGATTACATAGCAAGCCTCTTTGCAGCCATTTATAGAACTCTTCTCTTTCAAGACGAACGGTGGTCTTATGACGCCCAAACCCCACTACCAAATTTTCAAGTGCAATCCATTTATATCTGAGGCAGATAAGAGGAAGAAAAACAAAAGGAGGTTGAAAGCTAGCTATATTTTGTAATACATGTTTTAAAATACCCAGAAGCTATTTTTCACATTGCAATCCAGTTTGAAGGCCGTAAGAGAAAACTAGACTCATCTGTCAAGCACCCTCTTAGAGAGTTCCTTCTCGAATGCAACTAGGACAATGCTAATTATGGACTGAAAAAGATAAATCCTCTGCCTCCATATGAAAAATATGAAAGTTTGTGTTTGCAGGAAAGCCACGTGCCCCTACATGACTAAATGCCTCTATATTTATTTACTTTTAAAAATTAAAAGTGCCTGAAAAAGAATCTGATGAGAAATGCTGGAAATTACAGAAACTCATGGGGAAAAAATGTATTTGGAGACTCAAGATGGTCTTGATTTTGCCCTGAGAATTTTCCACAATAGTTTTATATCAGCGTATTGGAGCCCAAGGACCGATGAGTCTAAACAGCCCCTGCCTGATAGGCTAATGGCACTTCACAGATTCAGAAACCCAGTGGGGAAAAATGATGCTATTTTGCAGGATTTGAGATAAAACCCAGCTCTTTTCTTTTCTAGGCGGCGCAGTGATGCTGCTGGTTTATGAATACACCTATTCATGGCTGCGGGAGAACTGGTAATTGCCTATGAAGTGTTGAAATACTGGATATTTGCTCTACAGCATTGTGAGGAGGGACTATCAGCTCAGCTGATAAGATTATAAATTATAATTCTACAATTATGTACGATTATTAAGGGGAAATAGTTTATTCAAGAACAAAATCTATTTTGATTTTGATACTTCAAAAATTATATTATCTCTAGACAATTTGAGACAGTAGTTTGGGCCATACCCATAAATCTGTGAGAAGAAAAATAATAGGAGGTAAGGAGGTATGTTAACTGAGCATGGAACTCAGATATATTTCATAAAAGCAATACAGATTTAATGACCTGTATTCCTCACACTGATTCACAATGAAAATTCATTGTATTGATGAAGTCATAAAATTAAGCCAAAAGTTGAACAGTTCTTTTAAGGAATTTAAATCTTCCATAAATGATATTAAAAGGCACAAGGAAAAGATTTTTAAAGTAAACTAACATGGCATTTTTAAAATACTGAATTTTATGTTAAAATTTAAATCCATTGGTTTTCCTTACAGTGATAATCTACATCACACCTCTACTTCCCAAACCTACTTGTGCTGGTTTTTAAAGCAGTCATCATTTTAAATCATGATATGGGAAGTCTATATTGATCTACTTTCCTTCACAATATTCCCTTTGAAAACCATTTTCGTTGCTGAAATATTTTCATGTTAAATCACAAACTGGAACCACTCCTTGGGTCCATTCGTGCTGTCTGTGTTTGCATCCAAATATCTTTTTTCAGAACTCTTACCTATGCTATTCTTAAAAAGAATGTTTAGAGTAAAACTACATTTCCAAATTGTCAGTTTTAAAAGTGACAGCTTCAGGTCGAAGTCAGCTATCTGCAGTGTTAAAGTATTACGAAGGGAAAAATGTTTCAAAATAGAAGTACATACTTAGCATTTCCAAAGGTTCCTGTACTAACATGCACTCCGACAAATATCTCCTTGGCACCGATAGCACCAAACTGGATTTTATATTTGCATCCTGAAATGATGCTCCTGCAGTAGCTAACGTCGACAAAAATACCCACACGTTCTAGATGATACCTATCCTTAACTACTACTGAGGGATATTTCTACCATGAGGCTATGTCACTAAAGCATTCTGAAAATAAAAAATAAAAGATAACATGATAGTTATTACTTTTTATTAATTTAGAGCATTCGAAGTATAAAAATAAAGGCTTTTTGACATACTGTATATACATACACAGCCTTCGGTTGTACATCCTTTCCAACGTGTTTAATTTATATTTCAGCCCAATATTTAATAAGCGGGTCATTAAAAGTAGGGGAAAAAAACAAGAGAAAGAAGAATGTGTCGCACAACTGCATTCTGTCCTTTGCAGGTGATGCTCTCGCAGCCTGTGCGGGAGAGGACTGCCTGCATGGAGGCCATGAAATTGAACCTTTAACCTCTCCCTGTGAATGGGATGGAAAAGGACCTCTGAAGAGTGCATTTGCCAGTTTAAAAACAACACTTTTACCCCCTAAGAAACAAAGGAAATATAGGTCAACATTAGCCAATAACGACAACATTTAAAAATTAAACAATCCCCATCCTGTTTTCCTTATTTTTAAAAGTAGTTTTAAATCATAATTTGCTTTGAGTAGCAAATTGTATTCTAGCTTTCTGTTGTCTTAAGTTACTCCATGTGAACTCATTGTTGCTAAGGAAAGACCTGGGGGGAAAAAGAAAAAAAAAAATCTTGACTATAATATTAGATTTTTAAAAAAATACAAGAAACAGAAAAAATTATAAATAGCATAACACGCGATTTCTTAATTTAGATAAAGGAAATATTTCATTGTGTTGCCATGCAAATGATTTTTTTTAAAGACTCTTAATAGCCACCTAAAAATAACTGATAAGGGATAATTCTATACCTTATGTTGGTTTCTCTGGATGGCAAGAGAGTCCCTGTATAGTTTTTAAAGTCTTCACCAAAATATTGGACTGGTATCCTTGTTCCATTCGGTTTATAGTCTATTTTCTCACCAGACTGGGAACTCCAGATGTCAAGGAGTTTTACAAGATCAAAGGAAGACTATGGCCCTGAGAGTTCATCTGCTCCTTCTGCTTATTCTTCTCCTGAAGTCATAATCCTCTGTTTGTAGCACTGAATTTCGGTTGCTTTAGAAATAAATGCAGTTCAAAGCTCGCTTGCTAAGATATCTGTAGCTGGAAAAAAGCAGTTCCTCAAATATAACTGTGTGTCAGAAATCTGCTTACTGTTTGCTAGTGATCTGAAAACCTAGCTCCTCTAACCATCTGAGTTTTTTAAACGCAGCCATGAAACCAATGCGACGGAACTGGGTTGCCAGGTAGACTGTGCACAGCACAGAGAAAGAAACCAAGATCACCTAACGAATGCACCTTTAACATCCATACCTAGTGATGTGCCCTTTTAGTTATTGCACAGAATACCAAAAAAAAAAATAAAACCCATAATATATTAATTTTCCAATAGATGAATTGTACCAATGTTTTTAAAATGTAGTTTCAAGCCTATATTGCCAAGCAGGAAGAACTTTCTAAACAGAAGAGAAAAAATGTAGAATTTTGCCCAAGGAAAGCAATTGTTTTAAAACACGACACATAACACGCACACACGCACCACAGCTCGACTGCTAACCTTAAAGTGAAAACGGAATTGGTCTAGAAAGACTTACTGGCTAAACTAGCTCCTGTAACTCCAGAAATGAATAAAGGGAATTTAAAAAAATTAAATAGCATTTGTATTTCTAATACCACCACCAGTTTACCTACACGTGAAACATGCTGTACAACAATGTAAACTTCCCAGCAAGCTGTTTTTACATTCATCAGAGCAGAATTTTCCATTTTCTTTAAATTACAACATAATTTTGGGCTGAGATTGCTGAACACAGGTAAGCCAACAATAACAGTACAATTTAGTTTCACAGTGGTTTTCTTAACATAAAGTTCATTTTAAGTGTCTTTGCAAAGCATTTTCACATTAAACTTAAGTTTCTAAGTGACTTCCTTTAAAGCCTTCTTATTCAGATAGTTCCCACCCTCATGTCTTTATATATGCTTGGCATGTGTGTTGTTTGATTAGGATACAAAATGGGAGACTGGCTTGTTTAATCTGTCTTTGAGTCCTCTGCTGTAGAAAGAAAATGTCCTTCATAAGATGTTGAAGCCTTCACTGCACACACAAAATTGGGGGCAAGTCCAGGTCCAGGAGCCCACCACCAAACAGAGACAGAGACGTTGCCAGAAAGTCACCTTTGCAAAAAGAAAGAAAAAAATAGATACGGGTGGGAGGGAGGGGGATATCCCGTGGAATGAAAACACAAATGCACCATCCAGAGTCCATATTTACAAACTAATAGAAAATATAAACATCATTGTATTTGGAACCGAGTGAAAACAGGAGGAGCTAAATTCAGATACTGCTTGTTTTATACATTAGGTTTTCCAACAACATAGGTGATCTCTTAAAAATAAAGCATCACTCAAACAAGTCAATTATTGATTAGTTTCCTAATGATGAATTTAAGCTTATTTGGTCACCTTATTTGATTAGAGGTGCAGCATAACTTTTTTCTATATGTGTTTTCCTTTATTGATTTTGCAAAATCTCAACAATTGCACGTTTCAAAAGTTCAGGTTGATTTAGAATAAATATACACATGTGGTTTTACCAAAGACTAAGTTTTAAAAGTTCCTTAAGCCCTTTGAGGGGTGCAGGTTTCTTTGCTACGTTAAAACAGTGTGTGGGCAACACAAATGTCTCATTCAATCCTTAAGATTGCTTTTGTTTTCAAATCCTGAAGTCATGTCAGGTTTTCTACAAGAAAGAAGTTATGGCAAGAAATATTTAAGTGTCATCGGCACAAAGGATGTGAGTCCGTAAAGCCAGCTTTGGGGGCGGGAGGAGTGAGATCCCAGACCAGGGAAGAGGGGGAGGGTGTGCTGAGGGGAGACCCGGGTGAAGCTGCTGTGGACAGAATTTCCCATCAGAGTGCGGAAGCCGTGACAGAGTGACTACCTTCTCTGGCTGCCTGCATTCCCTTGAACGCCAGCGATGCGGGAATGTCACAGTTGTGGGGGGAAAGTGGGGTGCCACTGGCATGTTGCCACCCATGTCCAGCCACATAACCGGAAGGAGCGGCGCTGTAGGTCATGTAAGGCGACACTTGGGCCGGGGTCGGATAAGGAGCCATGCTAGATGCTGACACAAAACTGCTTACAGCTGGTAGACCATTTGGTGCCTGAGAGTAGGAAAAGAGAAGTGAAAATAATTACATTGTAGTAGTTGACATTTCACAGGTTTTCGGAAAGAGGCAGCATGTAAGTTCTGAGGAGTAGCAGCGATATTCGGACTCTAATTTCTGGGTTGTTTGGGTTTTTTAGATTTGATCTTTATATTCTAAATCCAGTCACAGTCTTGCTGCTTAAACATAAGGCCAAAAGACAAGATATTATTCTTTCCACAAAGGCTTTGAGGAGCCTACGACCAGAAAATTCACAGTAATTGCTTTGCTATTTGGAATTATAGGAAAGAAATACAAGGTGAAGACAGAATTAATGCTGATTAAATACTCTCAGAAGCTGTTCAGCTATCTGGCTATCCAGATGCCTTTGTCAACCTTCCCTGTACTTGGGTTTGGTTTGGCTCTTTTGTTGAAGCATTTGTAAAGGGTCTGGTTGGTGTAGCTTTCATTTCCAGAAAGAAGGGCACGGAGTGTAGGCTGTCACTCCAGACTCTCAAAATGAGCACAACCTTTGTTAAATAAAACACGGGCCATATTTTAAAAGGTCATGTTGAAAATGCCTGTTGGACAAAGGGCATGCAACATCAGGCAGTTGTCTTCGAAGAGTTTTTAAATGAAGATTGGGGATACTTTTTTTCTAGAGCTATTTTATCAAAAAGGAAACTGTCTACTGGAATATAAAAGAACTGCATATGTGTGGTTTCCAAAATGGAAAATTGGTTTGCAAAGTTTTGGGGTCCTGTGATATGAATTTTTAAAAGCCACATGGATAAATCTCTTGAAAATGAATTTAAATGTAAAATCTTAGTTTGCGAACAAAATGCAGCAGCCCTGGCAAGGAACTCTGCCTAGAAACCAGTGCTCTCTTGGCATCCCATAAATTGTTGTTGGTATTGTTACTCTTAACCACAATAAAAACACCCCGATTTCCTATCCTGAATCTGGCATGACCACTTGGTGTCTCAAGCCACTTATTTTTTCCTCTCAGTTTCTACATTCTTTAGAAATAAAGAGTAAACCTTCCTGGCGGTAATGTGAATAAATTAACACATCAATATATTTCTTAATGAGAGTAAATGTACAATATAATTCCTAGTAGTAAAACCGATTCAATCCTGAGCGGTAAGAAAAGAGCAGACATGTGTTAGATACTTTTTCTAATTCAATTACAACATAGAAATTGTTTCCTAATTCATTTGGTTATTATTTTCACTTCCACATCGATAAGAATGCAATGGTGGGCTCTCAAAAATGATTTTCTCAATTTAGAGAAATACATGGAATAGAATAAACACATGGGCATGATTTAACACTGCTCATGGATTGCTAACAAAATAAAAATAAAAATAGAGAGGCTAACCTTGTGTACTTGGTCTGTAAGAGCACATAGATCCTATTCTGTTTGTCAAAGTGCCTGGTCTTTGAAAAATGAGGAAGAGAAAAGGAAACTAAGGTTTCTTGAATATGCCCTATGTCCTAGGCACCAAGAAATATCCAACATTTTTATGGAATAATGAAGATTGGTGAATTGTAACTCATTATAAACTAGCGGGTTTATAATTAGATAATATATAATGATTACAACGCAATATTATTTTAATTTCAATTGAAATTAAAATGTATTTCAAGGGTCCCATAGGATGGTGCTCTATTTTTTTTTTTTAACAAAGAAATCATTGCACATCACTTTAAAATATAAATGAAATCCTTATCCTCTTTTTATATACAGGAATGTAGATTAAGGAATTTAGCCATTTACCCTGGGCCAACTGGCAAGTCAATGGTCATGTGTTAAAAGAAGTTATCGCCCCTGCCTAACACAGGATCCTCTGTAGCAAATCTTTCCTGCTCTACCAGAACAATTAAGGGACAGACAGAGTTTAATCTCAAACTAGAGCATCTTTTGAGATAACATCTTGTAAAAGATGCTTTCTTCCTCTAGAACCCTATTCTCATTGTTCGATCCTCGTTCTGTTTCTTAACTTCTAAAAAAAAAAATCTTTTCCCCCTTTCTGAGGATGGCTTATCAGAGAATGGTTCAAAGGAGACACACTCTAAGGCTCTCAGCAGAGGAGTATGAAGACAGAGAGCTATCAAATTGCAGAAGAAATCTAGCATTGCACAGAGACGATCGTTCTCATCATGTTTGTGTAGGATTTTCCCAATAACCCATGGGAAATTAGTTTTGAAAGGAATCATTCTGATCCAGTTATAAAAGGTATTTGCATTTGTATCGGCCTCTTCCATTCTAGATTAATTTTTTATCTTGTTTACACCAATGTCAAGAATCATAAAATAAGAATAAGGTTAAAATTACTTTTAAAACAGTGAAAACCTTGGCTCAATATTTTACAAGTACATAAGGTTAAACTATTTAATATTATACATGACAGAAACGGTGCTCTAGTTAGCCAAAAAACGTGTTGGTGAGCTTTATTCTTCATGACAGCCAAATTTTTCCTACCCATTTTTTTTTTGTATTTTTTTCTATCATCAATATTACAGTTATCTCTGAGACACTTCCTTCATCATCTTCCCTTTCTTCCCCTTACACCCTTGCCCTTGGGGCCATTGCTCTGTGATGTGCCCCTCTTGTTCAGGGCTCTTCAGCCCTTCTCTTGCAGTGTCTCATCTCCTCAGGTGGACCCACTTCTGCCCAGAAACGTCCCTCCTGAGAAATCAGGCTGGACTGGACTCTCAGTTCAGATAATGCTCCTGGGATTCAGGGGAGGAAGAACATGGGAGTCAGGCCTATGTTACTTTCAGGTGCTTACTTATTCTGTGACTACATTTGTTTGTCGAGCATAAAATAAACACTACTAATCTTTTCCATATTTGTCCAATTTCTCATACTTAAGGAACCAAGTTTGCTTTTATGTTATTATTACTATTAGTATTAAGTATTTCAAAAGTTTTCTAAAATTCACAACATATGTAGTATCGATTTAGTGATACAGTCCCCTCTGGACTACAGAAAGGATGAGTAAGAAGGGCGGCTCAGGTTTGAGCTCCTCGTCTTGTTAGAAAAGGGCAAGAGGCGGCTAAAATGTTTGCTTAAAAGAAAAGAAGAAAAAAAAAAAAAAACCACAGAAATCTTTAAACAGTATAAAAATAACTCTTAGTTTTCCCTCAGGTTAAATTATGACCCAGATTTGGGGCGAAAGAGTTTTGCCTCAACTATTACTATTAGTATTAAGTATTTCAAAAGTTTTCTAAACTTCACAAGTGAATTTACAAGTGAAAAGTTTCTTTTCACTTGTAAAGTTCAGATTTAGAACTTTAGAAAAAGCAGCATAAGCAAGATGAGATGACAAACATGCTTTAAAATGTGCCTGCCACCATCACTATTCATTCATACTAGTGGCTCAATAAACACGTCAATTTTCTCACTATTAATTCTGAAATATGACATCAGCAAAAGATATAAATCTCTACTGGGTAAAGTAATTGTTATTTATGAAGCAATCACTGAATGAGTAAAATTTTCCACCACAAAGGAAAACAACTACAGGTAGCATTGGTGTTTGTTTATTCTTTCCAGTAAAAGAGTACATGACTTAAACTTCCCAAATCTGTTTAATGTTTGTAGTGAAGGGCATGTAATTAATCTGAAAAGCTAGTTAGGTTGAGTAGAGACTACCAAATGTATACCATAAATATAGTGGGAGCAAACATGCTAAATTACTCTATTTAATTGGATTGTAAATATGATTTATAAATCAACTAACATATGGAATCCCCAGAGAAGAGTAAACAAATTTTCCAAATGAAACCCCAGCAATGGGCATGTAATGGAAATCCCATTTTTGAAAATGACTTTACCTAAAGATTCCATAAATAAGACCTCCATCCATCAACCCCTTGTTTATGTGGATCTTCCATAAAAGCCATGAGACTCCTTTCCTCTAAAGAACTATACAAGGATCTCCCTAATTCTGAGAATGAGATTTACTAATACAAAGTAAAATAGACCAAACAGCATACCCTAGAAAAAGTTGAATGTTTGTTAAATGTTTTTAGGGAAAAAAAAAAAACAGATTTTATCTCACTGGCATTAAATAGTCTAGAAAAAAAAACATAAAATACAATGTCTAGTTAAGGTCTGAAAGAAAACATGAGTTTTTATTTTACTTGCTCTAAAATGTTAGACATATAGATTTGCCAATATTTAAAAATGTTTTTGAATTAGTGCATTGAGAAGCTATATTGTGAGAGAGCTAGACTATAAATAGTTTGAGAACAGGAATTTGCCTTATTCATCTCATATCCTCATAAAATGAGACAGAGGCGTTTTGTAATCATTTGTATACCTAGGTTAGTGCAGCCTTCTGAAAGAAGATAGGATACTCTTGCTTTTTAAAAAAAAGTAACTTTTGATCACAGAACAAGCATTACACTTTAAGTAAGCAAAATGAATAAAACTGTTGAAAAAAGTAAATAAAAGTTCTAATCTAGCCATTTCATTATTTGACTTATGGTTGTTCCATGTATCCACACCCCCCCCTCCCGAAAATGGAAATGCATTAATATCCAAACACTTTTGACCACGGGGGAAAAAAAAAACTGGTATGACAACTGTCTGGCAATTAGAAGTGATAGACAGTAGTCTTTACATTCTGGGAATTGTCTAGTCAACATTTTCTCTCTTGAAGAAAAAGCAAATAGCAGTGCCCAGTCCTCTACCCACAATCTTTCATCCACTCATCAGTTCTACCTGGTCTTCCCCTTATGATCAAATGAGTTTACTTGGGCTTTATACTAAAGCCGATTCAGCCACAAACAGAGACGTGCTTCACCTAGAATTTCAGCCTCCATCACATAAGCAAGAAAAAGTTTCAGATCTGAAAATAAACAAGATTGTCTTGCTTTTCTCAGGGTAATCTTTTTTGTTTGGCTGTTGTTCTACCCTTCCTAATTCATTATGCAATGACCTAGTAAAACAAATCTGATGAAATGAAATGACAGTTGTAAATAAGGTTTCAACATTCATCCAAAAAGATCTCAATTATGCTTAGTTATCACACCGCAGATCAAAATGTCTCTAGGGAATGGAAAGGTGCTATTTAAATTTGTTTCCTAAATTTTATATTTCCAAAATATTAAAATTAAGGTAGCCTTGAAAAAATTTTAAGTTTGTTTTTTTTTTTTTGTATTTTGTAGGACACACTTTACTGCTACATCATTAATCTTATTTTAAGACACTAATAGTTAAAACCTACCCAGGTCAAGGAATGTTTTTCATAATAGATAATATCATGAATTTCAAAGACACTCTACCGGCATGTGCCTACAGTTGGATTCTCTACAAAATTATAAATTATTTAACATAAAATTAACTTTATTTCATACATTGAAAAAAATCCTGTGCAACTTCATTTATATTTTCATGAGAATCGTATGTCTACAAGGACAGCCAGTGTTTAAACTAATGCACTAGAAAGTTATATTCAGGATCTGAAATACTGTATTTTAAATACAATATACAAATTAATGCTTCACAACAATTTCAGATTAATTCATGTCTCCAAATCCAACCATTTCCACAACTCGTTTAACTCTTAACTCTTTAAGTTCAAGTACGTAAAGATTATTCCCCGTTCCTGACATCTCAATTGGTAGCTAATGTTATATTAAACTTGCTGTCTCAGTTACCCTACAGTAACCAAAAATGAAGATACTCAAAGCTTATAAATTTAACATTCAGATTACTTCAGTTCGAGGACCAGATATACAATGTATTTTTCTGAGAAAGTATGCCCAATTGTAGAAAAGTTTAAGAACTATATAACTATTTATAAACTGTTTAAATAAAACGAAGCATTAACTCACTGAGTACCATATAAAAGGGTAGATATATTCCAAACCCGCCCCCCCACTTTTCTTTTTGCCATGCAACTGCATTCAGTGAAGGTTTTATGTTTTAACAGAAGAGAACCAGCCATTAGGAACCAGAGAACATTGTTACCATTGAGAATTAGATGAGTTTAAAGATTTCTAGGCCAATATTAAATGCAGGTGATAAAAGCCAAAACAAATATTTTTTCTTCTTCTATCCTCAAGGGTAGATAATAAGGACTTCTAAATGGTATTATAAAGTATTGCCTTTGTATTAATGAGCAAGACAAGTTCTAAATTAGTGTTTTAAAAACAAAAGATAGGTGTGTATACAGCTGAAATGTGCATAAGGTTCTAATTACTAGCGATCAGGCATCCTTTTTTGCAGTTTAAGCTGAAAATAGAAACTCTAGATTACGGTAATCACTAGCACCTACAATCAGTTCTCAATTCGGTCCCTTTAGTAATTTTACAGGTGTCTTCTGGGAAAAGATTATGCTCTAAATCCTAGGATTCTGAATTCTCAATTTCCTCCTTTATGTACTAAAATGAAACTTGAGTCATATAATATTGTACTACTTACTAAAAATTATAAGTGCCCTGAAAGTATTATGTGCATAATTTTTGAGAATTTTTTGCCAAAAACTTTCTAATTTTGTTCATAATACAAATAAAGAAAAAAATGTTACCTGAGTTTACATTTTGGTTTTTAAAATATACTTATGCTGATAACATTTTGAAAAATAACTTAAAAATAAAGCTGCTCTTTGAATATTGGTAAGGGAAATGCAAATGTGTATGTGTCTATATAAGGTATATGTAATATATACACATACACACAACACACCTTACCATTGTTTTTTGGTTTATGAGCAAGTATTAGGATAGAATTTTACCCTCCAGGAAATCAAGTCTAAATTCCAAAACTGCTCACAAAATGACACAGCCTAAATTTCTCTGCCTACTTAGCACACCTTCATCATTAAGCACTATTTTGATAATTATAACAGAGTAACCACTGATTTAATTATACTTAGAAACTTTTGAAGTTTTGAAATTTTACATCAACTGAATTATTTACACATGGCAAAAAAGATTAGCATACTTCAATTAAGAAGTTTCCAAATTTAAGTTTGATATAAATATCTTTTTCTTCTGGAAAAAAAATTGAACTTGTTCTCTTAGGTGTTTAGAACAATGCTAATTTGGCCACTTATGTCTTTAATTTACTTCCTTTTATAAATCTCATAATTTAGTAATAATAATCAGTGTATAAAATGTAATCAACTTTCATGTTCAGAATATACATAATAGATTATTTGAATCAGAGTTCTATTTTTATTTTAATGTGGTCAGTTTGATGTATGTGTGTAAATTAACCATTTCTAAATGAGTATAAACCCTAGATCTATATAATTCAAGGGAGAAAAAAATGAAATCAAAGATTTTTGAATTAAGACATTGCTTTATATAGAAGCTGGGTTTATCAACTATATGTGAGAATTAAAAACTAATTTTCAACTCTATACTTCCCGATGTTATTCCAACAAATGATGACCTAATAAAAACTACTGAGCACCTATTAAATGCTACTCTGCTGGATGCTTTAAATAGACTCCTATGGTTTGTAACAAAATGCGTTGATACTTTGACTATGAACTCTCTGAACAAAGTGTATTCTCACACACCCCTTCCCCTCAAAATCTCTTGTTTTTAGAAGACCATCTCTAACCTCCATTTATAACCACTGGTAACTTTTATAGATGCTTACAGTGCGGCATATGGCTGCATAGTCTCATTGAATCTTCTCAACATCTCTTGAGGTTGGGACTATTATCCCCCCGTTTTACAGATGAAAAAATGGAGGCGCTAAAATAACTTAAGTAGCAATGGTGCCAGAAAACCGGAGCTCCTAACCACTGTACGTACTGCACCTCTTTTATGATAAGGGGCTTTTAAAAAATTAAACGACAAACTCTCATATAATTTGTCCATGACACTCTTTACAGTAGAAACAGGGGAAAGGGACTTTTTTTTGCTGCTATTTTCTGGGATCTTTGCCGAGGGAGAACAACTAAGGCGTATCTGAATCTCTCTTAACAAAACAGGGAGAGAAAAGGAAGTGGAAATGGCGTTTGTTCGAGAAAATGAGGATTAGAATTTTTTCCCCCCAAGTGAATAAAAACAAGTTACATGTCACGTAAAACGCTGCTTTTTGACAGAAAAACATTAGGAGTTTTACGACTTCAAAATAATAAAACGAAAACTAATTTGGGGGCTTTGGAATTGGAGCTTGGTATTAAGAACCTTGCAAACCTACCCAGATCCGCTCAATGAAACCTTAGGCTGCTTTAAGGTCCGTGTTTGCTTGTTTGCATGTTTGTTTTTCAGGGCTTTGAACTCCTGACTCCAGCTTGGTGAATTTAGGCTCAAAACTAGGGCTTCTGTGGCGGTGGTTGCTTAGTTTTTTTCGGGGGGGTGGAGGGGGGAGAACACGAGTGTTTTAATTTTTCTCTTGCAGAGTCGGGGGAGGGACAGAGGGAAAGAAAAATTAAACGGTCCACAGCCAGTCCGTATAATTTGAGGTTTTCTCACAAACCTCCCTTGGGAGATTACAACGTGACCTTTAATCTGGAAATGGTAACTTTATTAGGTTTATCTGGTGGCCCTCTCCTCACGGTCGCGGGACGAGCCACGCTGGCGTGTTTTCAGGGAGCCGCGGTCCGGGAACCCCGCGCGCGCGAGGACCCCGCAGCCCCCCGGCCCGCAGGCCCCGACCTCCGGCGTGCGCCTCGCCAGCGCGCAGGCCGCCCGCGCCGGCGCCGCTCCCAGCGCCCAGGCCGCTCGCCCGGCCCCTCGGAAGCGCCTTCCTTGGGTCGCCAGCCCCACTGCGAGCGGCGGAATGGGCTTCGGAGGCCGCGCCTGCAGAGGCCAAACAGGCCTGAGGCGCTTCCACGGCCCCCGGCCCCCGGCGGGGGGTCGTGGCCTCAACTCCGCCCTGGAAGGTCCGGGCCTCCGTCCCGCCTCACCCGACCGTGACGGGCGGTCCGCCCGCACTTCCCTCGGTCGAGGCTCGCAAAGGAGCTGGGTCCTGCGTCGCCCGAACCCCCGCCGCCACGCGCGGCCCACCCCGCGGGGCCCTCGCCTCCTCACCTGCCCGTACTTGGCTTCCTGCTCCAGGGCTCCCTTCTCCAGCCCGTTCACCGCGTGCGGGGCGGCGGCGGCGAAGTTGTTCCGGCCCAGGCTGCTCCACTCCTCCACCTTGGGGCTGTGGTAGGGGGAGCTGTCGCTCACTCCTGGGGAGGAGGAGAAGGCGTCAAGCGGGGGATCCAGCCCGCGCGCCCCCGCCTGAGACGCGGCCCGAAACCGCGACCCGCGAGCTCCAGGGCTCCGACCCCTGCCCTCGGCCTCCCGGGGGCGCTGGTCCAGGCGCGGCCTCGCCGGCTTCCAGCCCAGGGCCGCGCGACGCTGACTCGCCTCAGAGTAGGCCTCTCCCGGCTCTTTCACCCACGCCGGCGGGAAGGGTTTTCTCGCCCCTTTTTCAAAAGCCTTTGATTTTCTCCGTGCCGTCCCCCGCCCCACCCGCCCCACCCGCCCCGCTCGCTCCCCCGAGGACTCTAATGGAAGGAACCTGAGAGTTCCTGAGAGTTTTCCTAAATCAGGGCGAGAACACGTGAAGCTGGGTGCGCTGCTGATCCCAATGTAACCCAGGGTCGACTCGGGATTGACGAAACCTGGGACTGGCGCAGTCTGAAAGGGGAGAGGAGCGTCCTTGGCCTAACCGTCCTGGGCCTGTGCTCGTGCTCAGAGACGTCTAGAAAAATGCTCACCGTGCGGTGGGGATCTAGTACTTAGGTCAATAGAGGAGACAAAAGACCTGCAAAGTCCTTTGCAAGCAAATAACTACGCGATGCCCGCGATACACACGCAAAATACACATGCACAGTTTCCGTCTTGTGTGTGCAGAACTTATGTGTGACTACCCTTGGTGCTCTGTGTCTACACATTAAATATGTGCGGTTATGTGCATATGACTCAAAAAATAAATATTACAATTACCCCTGTAAATGCCGATGGTGACAGTGGTAAGGTTATAGAGAGAGGATGGGGTTTTTTAATGAAATAAAAAGTTAAGAAAATGAAGGTAGAATTAAGTGTTTTGAAAAAGGAGTAAAGCCATCAGTTGTCCTTTATGTTCTTAATAGAGAAACAAACGTATACGCTGTAAACTGATGACCACAATACCTAGAGGTGTGCCTATCGAACCACTGCTGTCTTTAAATGACCAATTTAAAGAAAAGATAATTGAAAGTTTAAAGAAAAGGTATTTGAAGACGATGAGCAATGTGTTTTTGTCTTTGGGACTTATGGGTGGAGGGCTGAAGTTTGATAAAGCCACAACAACTTGATTTTAAATACTGCCATCTGACACAGTACTCTGAAGGGCCAATCATTTTGTAGAAATGATCACTTATAGAAATAAACATTTTATGTTCATGGCTTGGTCAGAAAACGTGTTTAAAGCTGGCATTCAGAATCAACATCTAGAATGCAGAGTTGCTCCCTTCCGTATAATCCATTACTTTTCTAACTGAGATTTGGTCTGATTGTAGGATCCCTGGGGAAGAACAGTTGTCTTTTCAACTCTGTCAGTCTTTTTTACTATTCCTCCCCCTCTCCAAAGGATTAGATTGTGTTCCAGTTCACACCAGGAAACTGTGTTTTGGCGCAGAACTGCCAGTCTCTCTTGGCCTTCCCAGACAAAAGGCAATCGGTGGGCACAAGCCTGAAGTTATCTTAAGAAATTGAGATCCCCCTGTGAGCCCCCATTTCTGCTGATCTCACACTTTCCCATGAACAGGGGCTTCCTTTAAATGTCAGTGAGGTCAGTTTATCCTATAAATCAAGGGCAAACTCTCTCCAACTAAAGCTCCAACCAGCTCCGAGGAAGACAAAACTGAGCTCCTTAGAAGAATCTTGTAAATTCACAGCCAGAAAACAAGAAGATGAGAAATCAGGGCTCTGCTTTAATTACTTAAAAAGATAATTGTGCCAATGTGGTGGCAACAGAGAAAGGCAGGAAATAATTAAAGGAACTATCCCCCCCTTCCTATTTAATTTTTCTTCTCTGCTTTTTAAACTTTTGGCCAAAAAATTTAAAAGGTAGGCTCTTATCTCTGTATTATTTTAATTCTGCATATAGGACATGTTGACTTTTTACCCCTACCAAGAAAGAAACTGATGCTGGTTTTTCTTGTTGTTGTTGTATTGTTTTGTTTAACTATGAAGTAAAAGAAAACAAACTCTGGTCTGCAGAAACCCGACTGAGCAGAAGGCTCGGGGAATCGTTCTTACCAACCAGAAAAGACACTGGGGACACCACAGGTCAAAGGTGAGAAAGGAAGAGAACAGTGGGGTGGCACCGCTAAAAATGTGCAAGTACTAGATGTCCACTCGCATTTCCAGGGACCGAAGACACTAAAGAGAAGCTGCAGGCGCGGGGAAAATGGGAAAGAAGAGAGGACAAGATGGAATCACCATGCATTTTGTCTCCATCACAGCGGTGGTTGGTGCCACTTCCTAAGATTTAAATAGTGAAGTCTGTTAAGGTAAAGGCCGGGGGTGGGGGCGCTTGGGAAAAGGGAGAGGGAGAGAGGGAGAGAGGGAGAGAGGGAGAGAGAGAGAGAGAGAGAGAGAGAGAGAGAGAAATAAAGCAGAAAATTAGTCCCAGAATGAGCAATGCAGTAACATGCAAGTTACTAGTAGTAACTTCGGGACCTCAGTTTCCGAGGAAAATGAAGTGAAGCATAAGAATGAAACCAATTAGGTGACATTTGAACTTCCTGCCTGAGCAAATTTGGCCTGATTGCCAGAATCCAAGAATACTGCAATTTCCACAGGGTGCCCGACTCCTCGCGGCCGCATCTGATCCCCAAACAAGCCGCCCGCAGCGGTGTCTGCAACCGGCAGCCCCACGCGCTCCCAGTCCTCCCCGGCTGAGCCCCAAGTCCAACCCGGGCCGCGCTCTCCAAGTGAGCGAGCGGGTCTGAGGCTGCAGCGGCGCGAGAGGCGGGGGAGGGTGGAAAATGCGAACCATGTGTTGGGGATGGGGGGATGTTATGGGTCTGGTAGCCTGAGATGAGGCAGGAGACTGTGTGTGGCAAGGAAACGGAGGGCATGAATTTCAAGTTAATGAGATCAGGACACCCCCTGGGAGGACTCCTTAGTTTCGAAAGGAAAAAGCCTCAGGTGGTGGGATGGACGCGGGCCCAGAGGCCGCAGACACAGAGACACCAGCGAGGGTGCAGAGGAAGACTCTGCAACGTCCACACGTCCGGCCCGGCCCGTGAGCCCTTACCTTGGTCGGTGATGGAGCGAATGCCCAGGATGTCGGTGACGGAATGGGAGGAGGGCCAGGTACGGGGCATGGCCACCGAGCCGGGGATGGCAGGCACCCCGGGCGGCGTGGGCACCTTAGCCGCGGCCGCCGTGATGGGGCTGGGGTACGAGTAGATGTGGTTATAGGGCAGCGCCGGCTGCGGCGCCGGCTGGTGCTGCTTGTAGGAGTCGTAATGGCCCTGTTGAGCCAAGTTGCCGATCTTGTTGCGCAGGATGCGGCTGATGGAGCTCACCGAGGGCACGTTGTACTTGTCACACACGCCGTCCGCCAGCAGGCGGTCCCGGATTTCCCAGGCAAAGATGCCAGGGTCCCTTTGCTTGTAGGTCCGGATGTGTTTCACCACGGTGGGGGTGGTAACTCGGGGCTTGCTGCCCCCAATGGCTCCTGGCAAGATCGAGCCTGTCTCGTTGTAGCGCGCCAGAATCTTGCTGACGCAGCCGTGCGAGACCCGTAGCTGGCGGCTGATGTCACACGGTCTGATGCCCAGTTGGGCCAGTTCCACGATACGAAGCCGGATGGCGTTGGGCAGCGGCCTCCCGTTCACGAATACTCCTCCCAGCTGGTTCACCTCCCCAAAGGCTGGCTCTGCAAAACGAACACACGGCGCGCGGGGACGCGCACCGGCAGTTTGGGACAGCCGTTTACCACTCGGCCTCCGCCCGCGTAAGAAGGCAGGACGGATGCACCCACCCCGGACTACGGACCTGGGCTTTTCCCAAACCCTACTGTCCCCGAGCCTCGCCCAATGGCCGCAAACCACTAATGTCGAGTCGGACCCCCTCCCCTCACTCATTCTGGCGGTGCCTGCGGCCACTACAAGCAAATAGAGTGGGGAGACGCAGGGCCGCTCCAAGTGTTCAAAAGCCTGCGAAGCAGGCGGGGAGATCGGTCTTGACGCCTGCAACAGATTCCTTCTCTCCTTCTCGGCGCTAAAGTCTTTGGGAGGCTACCCCTTGAGCCCCAGCGCCCCGCCTGGGGACCGGCGCGATTAGACAAGGTCTAGAAGAAACTACAGTTTGGGATTTTTCCCTCCTGTTCTGAGTGTGTGAGTTTATGATAAACAAAACTCGGTCCGCCAGTGAGGCTGCGGAGTTTGCTGATGCCACCGCTCCCTTCTTTTAAAATCAGAAAATGGCATCAACAGCAACCCAGTAGCCAGCGTTCAGACTGAACTGCTGTGCGCCCTGACCCTTAGCGTGTTCCTAACAACTTGTAGAAACACGAGCAAAGTCAATAAGAAGAGTGTGAGCGCTCAATGGTGCGCGCCCTCGCGCTCCCTCCCTCCCTCCCTCACGCTGTGGTTCCCTCCCTCCCTCCCCGGCTCTGACAGCGTCCCCCGCCGCCACTCACCCATTGCTCCGAACAGTACACCAACGGGGCCCCAGTTCCGCACTCCCAAAAAGAAACTTCTCGCACAGCCTCAGTGGCCCGGCTCGTCGCTGCCCCGGGCCGCCGGTGCCTCCGCTTCTTCCCGGGAGGAGGCGGCGAGAGTGCAAAAGGAAGGAGTAAAAGGAAGTCTGTGCCCCGATGAAAGAGGCTAGAGTTCTGCATTTCAATCTAAGCAGCAACGTGGGCTGGCCTGAGCTGGGCCGGGCGGCTCCGTCTATCACTCACTAGGGACACGCCCCCAAAGAGGAGGGTCCGAGGGCAAGCTGCGTGGTGATTGGTGCGGCCCGCTGAGCGACAGTGCAGTCCGGGAAAGTCCTTCCGCTGTCTCTTTCAAGCTTGCTCTGCACCTGGGTGACTAAATACAATGAAAATGGGAGTTTGACACCTTCCCAGGGGCAGCGCAAACAGACAACACAATCAGGCTGAGAAAAATGCTGAATAAGCAAATGAAAGCGTTTAGTCTGAATTTGAGAGACTCAAAGGGGGAAGGGGTTGAGGTGACTTCTGGGGGGAGAGGAGGGACAGACGCCTCAGAATTGAACTTAAAACTCCAGGTGGGAGTTGGGAGCCACCGTTAAGGGGGGCGGTGGTTCTTAGAGTTGCCTGTCATGCGGGTCTCCAGGGACTGTCTGGAGAAGCATCTATTACCGGCACAGGCTACCTCACTCCAGCCCATGCCAGGTGGCGAGAGCACAGGTGTGAGATGGTAGGCCCCTCAGAAAGACCAGGAGGTTTAGGAGAGACCGAGCCGGAGGTGGGGGCCACTGCGGCCGCCAGGTGGAGACCCCTCTCCTGCCCCTGTGACGAACCTCCCAACGCAGTCTCTGATGGGTTCATGCACGAGCGAGGGGCCAAACCTTAACCACGCAGGCTCCAGTCTGTGGCCGCGCGCGGTGTGCCGAGAACTTAAGCACAAGGGACTAGAGCTAGCGCACAGCCAAGGATCACCTGGGCGTGGGGGGCACTTTCCTTGGAGGCCGGCACGCCACAGAGCTCAGCCGCGACACCGGTCTGCTGGTACCTGATGCCAAGGTTTGCTGGCATTCCCCGCCCCCACCAGTGAAAGGTTTAGTGGAAAAGACTTGGTCCCATGAAAGTTCAACACTGAAACTGTACCTACATGAAATCCCCCGGTTTTCTGTTTAGCTACCAGAGGCCCTGCGAGTCAGCCTACTACTGAATTTTCACTTCGATCACTCTAAGTCTAATCTAAAGAGCACGTTTCGGCGGCCAAAGCTGATCACATTTTGAGTATGGGTTATGGGGAATGCTAGTCAAAATTAAAAACAAGATGGGGAACATCTTTGATGAACTTGGGTGTTCGTGCTGCTTCTGGCCAAGGATACTGCTACTGCTACTTGACAGTCAGAACGCTACTTCTTGTGCACACAGGACTCCTGTTGATCCTCCCACAGTCCCGAGGGATGTATATGGCTCTGGTCTACAAACAGGGAAGCTGACAGGGCCCAGAGTCCGGGCCAGTGAGTGACAAGAAGCCAGAAAAGCAAATGATCATCTGTGGTTTTTGAAATGGAAAGCCATCTCCAGATCCCGAGGCTTCTGCGGTTGGGGCCGCAGTCTAATTTCAAATTTACAGGTAAGGAAGCTTTAAAAGACAAGAGAAAGATGAATTTAAACGCCCTTAATTATTTATACTCGAGTTCTTGTGAAAAGTCTCACAACTAGAAACACTTGAACTTGTCCGCCTTTTTTGTGTCAATGGTTTAAAATCTCTCGCATTTTGACTTGATAGCGATTTCACCTTCGTTTGTCCCCCCTACGTATTGTTTGGCACTGCGTGGTATTTTATCACGCAGAGGTCCTTTGGGAATCCAAGATTTTTAATGCAGCAGTTCCAGCCTGGGGGTTCGGTGCAGATTAGTTGCTTATGACTGAGTTTGTGCGAAAGATCGAACGTCCTGGGCTTCTGGATCACGAAGCTCCCTGACCCCTCCCCCCACAAACACGCACAGTGAAGAGCTACCTCTTGCTCCGACTCGCGCGCTCCCTATGAGCGCCTCGCTGACTTTGCTGGGCTGCGGTGTGGGTAAACGGCTATTCCACCTTCCGGCTGGCAAGACCCAGCGCCAGGATGAGGGTCTATGCGCTCTAAGAGGGTTTATAGTGCTTCTATCGCACCAAGCCGGAGCGATCCAGAGACTCGCATTGCTTGGAGCTCTGGCTAGGTGGACCTAACACACAAATCCCTCTCGTTCGCCTCTAAACTCCTCAGCTACCTTACATGTCCCGCGCTCTCAAATAGGTCGGCCACTCTCCATTTCCACCTGTTGGACTTGGCCGTGGCAGCGCATGACCACAGTGGCGCAGCCTCTGCGGCTGGCTCCTCGGAGCGCGGCAGGCCTTCATCGAGCCGGCGAGCGCAGAGCGGCCGAGCATCTTCGGTGTTTGGGGACATCAAGAATCTGCGGCAAACTGAGGCCCCAACTTCCGGGGCAGAAGGAATCGAAGCTTCAGGGGACAGAGGCGAGGGATCCTAGAGGAAGGGACTGATTCTAAATCCTCCTGGGGACGCACAATGAGTGCTATGGTCAGGTAGCCAGCAAATCGAAGAGCCCCAGCGAAAGACAAGGGACCTGAGGAAGGCAAAAAGGGCTAGAGGGCGGGCGGGAGGGAGGGAGAGAAACTTTAAGGACCAGTAAGCCTCGACAGTGGGCCTAAAGATGTAGGACTTTGAGAAAGAGCAAGGGACAGCTGGAGTCAGCGCTCCCTGGTAACTGCCAGCTCTGGACCCAAGATTACACAGAGATCGCAAGAATTTCTACTAAATGAATTTCTACTAAAAGACTAAAACCAAAACACAATCAATAAGGGCTGCAGCTGATACAGACCGGGGAGAAGTCAAAAGCCCTTCGAGGGTGCTGTCGAGGCCTCGTCCGAGGGGCTACCCGTCCTCTGGGTAAATATTTACTCTGTGGGAGACTGGAAGCTAGCCGGGAAGGGTGGGAAGGAGAGGACTACACGCGGTGGAGGGAATCCCTACGCCCGGCACCGGCGGGGACAGAAGTGTACGCCCGCCAGAGGGGGGCCAGGGCCCCGGACTCCAGGGGCGGCTCGCCCCGGGCACGAGGCTGGGGGAACTTCAGCCTGCAGCGCGTCTCTCAGGCTGGACTCCTGCCCTGCCACTTCGGGCCCAGGCCAGATACTGTAACGTCTTCATAAATCTGTCAGCGGTCTCAGTGCCGCGGACGGTAACCTGTGGTGTCCCCCTCTCGGCACTAGCCGGGTCTGAGGAGAGACGACCAGAAGGAACAGGAATCTGGCTCTATCCGAGGCCGCCCCCCGCGCAGCCTGGCAGATGGCACCCGCGGGGAGGGAGGGGGACTGACGAGGCGGGACCCCGGCGTTACAGGCTGTAGGGGGAGAAACTCTTCCCACGCTCTCCAGCCCTGCCCGACACCCTGGGCTGCTTCCCGGGGTCCGCGGGTGAGCTCGGACCGCGGCTGGGGGATAGAATGAGAGGCGGGGGTGTGTGTGCGCGGGAGAGGGGTCCGGCTGTTCTCAGTGGCCCTTGTGAAGAGCAGGGTTCTCAGAGAAGAATATTAAGAGGCAGATGCCTCCGATTTGCCCTCCTCCTGGGGTCAGGATCCAAGGCAGGCACCGGCGACCTTCCCGACCTCTCGCCCTGCCCAGGGAGCTCCAAGGGATTGAGAGGAGGCAGAGTCTGAGCTCCAGGACGGGTTTTCAGAGCACAGTCCCTTCTTCCAGCCTTGTGAGGAAGAAAGGAGGTAGAAACAAGATCTCGCCTCCGGTTCTCCCAAGGGAGCGCCTCTGGCAGGGTAAGTGAAAGATTGAGCGCGGCGCAGAGAGAAAAAGAGGCCGGACCTCGGTCGTCGCCAAACGGCGCTGCCAACGCCCGGGCCACGGGTTCCGACCCCGACCTGCCCGCTGCTCCGTCGGGCCACACGGGGTCAGCGACCGCCCCTCCGCCCACTCGACCTCCGCGCGCCCGCTGCGGCACGTGGCAGCCGGAAGCGCACCCCGTGCGCAAGGCTAGGGAGGGTCCGCGCTGAGCTGCGGGCCAGGCGGGATCTGCGCGTGGAGCCGCGGGCGGAGTCTCGGGCGGCGGCCTGAGCGGAAAGCTTCGGGGGGAAGGAGAGACAGACAGCCGGGGCCGTCAGCCCCAGCTAGGGACCCGGGTTGGGGTGTGGAGGTGCCCACACACTGACCTGCAGGCCTGGACTTAGCCGGGCCGCGGACGCCGCAGGATGTACCAGCCCAAGTGGAGGTGGGGCGAGGGGAGGCTGTGCGGCCCCCAGAAGGAGCCCAGAAGATTCTCCGAGAATCGCCAAAGCCTCCCTGCCGCCTCTCCGCCTTCCTGCCGTTGCTTACGACTCAAGACCCTTTCCCCAGAGGGCAGCAGCGTGCGGGGTCCCGCCGGAGCGCGGAAATCCCGCTGCGGGGCCGCCGCGCTACTGGCCCCCCGGGCTGCGAGCGCTCCTCACCCGCTTTCTCCTTCCAAGGGCAGGGGAGGGGCCTGTTGCCGCCTGAAACCCGCTTTTAATTCCCCGCCTGCCTGTTTCCGATCACCCGGGGTTGGTTTTTTTGTTTGTTCACTCCTTCTGTTACAATAAAAACAATCGACATTTCTTTTCAGTTTCCCCATATTAGCGTCACTCAGTAATTGTTCTCCACCCCTCCCCCCCCCCCGCGTTGAAGGCGAACTGGATTGCTGGTACCCTCGCGTTGGAAGGTTTCCGAGAATATAAGCAAATCTTCCCTAAAGACTTTAAAGTAAAAATAAATAACGGCCCGGGAAATTGCCATGACCCTAACATCACTTTCTGAACGCAGATTACACCCATTTTTCAGTTTTCAACAGCGGAATTGCTTTCAGAAGGACGGCGCGGAGCCCCATGTGATATGGTTACATTTGTTTATTAAGTCCGCAAATGAAAGAGAACACATTTTTTTGTGTGCAAAGATCAAAACTTGTGGCTGCGGTCTCGCAAGTGCGATCAAGGATCGGATCCCGGCTGGGGGCAGGGACAGGGAGGATCCCTTCTGGGAGGCCCGGCTGAGCCTGCAGTCAGAGGGAGGGGGCACTTCGTCTTGCCTAGGTCCAAGCTTCTGGAGGAGCCACACCGCGAGGAGGACACCGCCCGCGGTCAGTCTATAGCCTTGAGCTGAAGCAGCTCGAGAGAGTTGCAGCTGCGTGTGGGGAAAGTTTTGCGGGGTTCTTAAAAGACCCTGCCCTCAGGGTCCCTTCTAAGGGCAGTGGGGCTGCCTCCTTCTGAAGACCCGATTGGCCCAAAGTCTGTCTTGAAAAGATAAATGCGAACCAGGCCGCACCTTTAAGTTTGGACCCTCGAGCAAATGCAAAGCCCTCCTGGGTCCCTCCCCGACTTGGTCCAGGTTATGTTAAATTCAGCTTTCTTGTGAAGTTGGAGTTGCCTGCAGGCTTCGAGAAGCCGGAATCAACCTGTGGGCCCGCCTTGGAACTGAGCACTGGCGTTCCTCCCATTTTCAGGGAGGCAAACAACAGCCTCGCTCGCTTCGCTGTTCCCTCCCGGCGGGTCCTCACAACCCGGCAATGGACGGAGTGGTGCAGCCGCCCAACTCTGTGCGGTTGAGACACGGAATTTCCAACCCGTCTCCTCTCTGGGCCAATTCCACCACCAGCGAGCCCAGCGCTGCCCGTGAAAGCGGAGAATCTTGCTGCATAGTCCTCACCATCCCTCCGAAAACAGGAAGCGAGGGCCGGGAGCAGAGGCAGGGTCGGAGTCACGGAAAATCTGCCGCGGTCCTCAAGTCCCGGGCTACCTCTCTCCCGGCCGAGTCACCTCTTCATAGCGCCACCTACAGGTGTCAGATTTGATGGCGCGCCCACAGTAAATTTTGCAAAGGTTGGGAAAGGCCTTTGAAAATCCACAGAACTTCTATAGTCCGAAATTTTTAGTTTCCTCTTCCAATTCCTCCTTCACCCCCAACTCTCCCCTGGGCTCCAAATCCCCATGTCTTCCTCTACAACTCCCCAAGGCAGACTCGAGCGGTAGTCTTTTCATGATTCATCCAAAGCTCATCTTCCAAACACTGCTGGGCTCCATCCTCTTGTGATCCCCAGAGGCTACTCAGCGCCACGGTTCTGTGACATGTCTCTGCTCTGCAGCGGGAAAACTGGAAACTGCAAAGGGGCTCCTCGAAAGGAAAGGGAGCGACGAGACCACGGTCCTCTGGCTCATCCTACCATTTGCTGAGGGCTCACAACGGTTCAAGCACCACAATAACCATAAAAAGGAGATACTATCTTTCCAATGAATGCCATAAGAGACAAAACAGACTGACATTAAATAAAACCCCACAAAACAGATTAAACGAGATCACACGGTTAATGAAACAGACGGGAGCGTGAACCCCGCCTTGCTCCCAGTGTCCTTGTTCTCTGCTTTTCCCTATTCTGTAGGAACAGACCGCAGATGTCAGCACAGAAACTGGACACTCCTCCTTCCCCCCTCCATCACTTAAGGGAGAGAAGCCCACCTAAGGACGCCAAGAACCTGCGCCAAAGAGGGCCTGGTACCCTCGCTTCCTCACTGTATACAGACTCCACGACACTTCGCACCACCCCCGAGGAAGTCTGGATTGACCCGGTGAGGACAGGAAACCGTTATCAGGCGCCGGCTGTGTGCACTGTCTTCTCCGGACTCAGGCTACTCTAGGGCCTGGGCACTCGGGCCATAGTTACTGTGGGTATCCACAGCGTCCCCCAGGAGTGCCGCAGCCGAACCTCAGGAAGAGGGACTGAGAAGAATCAGGAATGAGCTGCTCTTCGTTGGGATCTGTTCCGGATGCTGGAACCTGCCCGTCTGGTTCCCCAGGGCTCTCAGAGTATCAACCCACAGGCAGAGAAATCTACCTTTGTTTTCCTTGGGGATTCGTTGTGGTGTGTGCCTGCGGGTGCTTCTTTTTAAGACCATTATAGTGGGGACAAACCAGGAGGAGTCGAACCGCAATAAAATTAGAACCCGTAATTAACACTGCTAGCTGTAGGTGGTAGCTAGCCAGCTAGCCATGCCCTCTCCCAGGATTCGAGACTTCAGCTATGCTTTTCTTGTTCTGGGGTGCATCTTGTAGTCCAGCTCAACTCTTTTGGTTATCCAGAACACAGAGAAGATATAAATCATCTCATTTTAAAACCCATAATGTTAAGAGGATCTCAGTGCACCCTGGGAGAGATGGTAGCCAGGGAAAGAGAAGACCTCGAAGTTAATAGGGCAGGGGTCGCTTCGACTGTATTGGGAAAATGCTCTCCAGCTGTGGCCCACGAGGAATTTGCTAGGTCATCTTTGAGTAGGGATTGGGTAGGAGAGGCGCCTTCTAGTTGGGACTGAGAACCTGAGCTATGAAATTCCAAGCTAGTGTTTTCAGGTTTCTGAGAGAAGCTGCTATCCACCCCAAAATCTGGCCGCTCCCCTCCCGTCGTGGCTGGGGTCACCACGGCCGGCCCCGCAGGCCAGGAAGGGTCTGACTGTATTCTGGCGGCAAGGGTCCATATCCCAGCAATCTGCAGCGCCCGGAGAGCGTGTCACAGGTCACTTGTCTTCCTGGCTGGGCTCGGCCCTTCCTGAGACTGGGTAGTCTCAGGTAGGCCCCTCCGCTGAGGGCTGCTGAAGACCCACTTGCTAAGTTCAGGATGTCCTCTCTCCTCCTCCCTCTGCCCAACGCAGCGGTCCTGTCAAGTCTAAAACCTCTGCCTCCCCCCGCCCCCCGCCCCCGCACTGAGCAGTGAAAGAGCTGGCGTCCCACCTTTTCCTCAGCGTCAGATGCATCTGAGTCAAGCTGTGTGTCCGAGCCAGTGGGAACACAGGCTGTAATCACTTCTCCACTGGCATAACTGGAGGGTACTTCTGGGAAATTGCCAGGAGATGCAACAATGTGGTTTTCAGTGGGAACATAGAATCTAAAGAAGAAAAATGTAAAAAAGAGAAATAGAATAACCTCTCAAAAGAGTCATTTTTTTCTAAGCCGAGAGAGATAAAACAGGTACATCTTTATAGATTAGATGAATCTCAAAAAAAAAAAAATTTTTTTTTCTTCCTGAGGAAAGAGGGAAAAAAAAAATAATGGCCTTTTAATGATTCACTTTTTTTTATTCAAATGAAATGGTTTCTAAATTAATACAAATGATTCTAAACTCTTTTTCAGGAAACCCCATGTACGTGCTATTGGTTTTGTTCAGTACATGTATGTCCTTTGTGCAAATGTGAAAAAATAATTTTTAAAAGGTAGAGGTCTGTTGATGCTATATAGGAATTTACACATTTAAAACTCCTCATATTTTAAAAGGTCTAGAGGGAGGGAGATAAAACATAAGAGACTCTCAAAGACTAAGAACAATCTGAGGGTGAGGGAGGTGAGGGAGGGGGGAGAGGGGGTGACAGACATTAAAGAGGGCACGTGTTGGGATGAACACTGGGTGTTATATGTAAACCAATTTGAAAATAAACTATTATAAAAATTTTAAAAAAGATGTTTAAGTGCATATCTTAATAATGCAGATCTACTTTGGTAGAACATTTAATAAAAATCTTTTGGGGGGACAGCATTTAACAAAACCATTATAATGAGTAAGGATTGGTATAGTAGAAACAAAAGAAAAAAGAAATTTCTTGAGGAGGAAATGTAGGAAAATAAAGAAGGAGTTTTTAGACAATACCAATGCTTTGTATTTTGCCCCAATTTCTACAATTCTGTGTTATCACAGCTCTCACATATTAAGGTGTTGTTGTTGTTGTTATGTTGCTGTATCCTACCCAGCCTATACGTTTAATGATGGCAGAGGGCAGAGAGAGAGTTTGCAACAACCAGAGACTAGCACCAGAAATGCTGGCCCAGGGTTTTATGTATGATGTGGAGGCTACATACAACCGCGTGGCTGCCACTCTTGAAAGACTCCCAGGGTAGACAGAGGATTGGGAGAACAAGGCTGGTTCTGTTTCCTGCAGGATCAAAAGGCTAGCCCATGACAGTGGCTGACGGTGAGCCATTTCTTATAAGGATAGAAAGCCAAGGTCACGGCGACAGGGGAGCTTTAAAAAGTCCCCTAGCACCTTCCTGCAGGACCAGAGGTGTGAATCTGATGTTCTGGCAAGCTGACAATACAAATTCCCTAAGTAGTTTTTATTGCCTGAGCGATTCCCATGCAATTCCCTTTGGGATTGAATTCTGCCTAGCCACATGGTTCTGTTCTTGGAGGAACGTCTTTCAGTGGGGGGAGAAATAACGATCCCATTACTCACTGTAAAAAACCTTCAATAATGCCAGTTTAAGGCTAAAAATTTAAACCCCCGAAAGTCAGGAAATAGAAAAGTTAAAATTCTTTCAGTTGAGTTAAATCAGCCTCTCTGCCTAGGCTGTATAATACACGGAACATTTACAAGCCTCCCCAGCATGGCCATTCCAGCAGCCAGGCGCTGCTGCTGCTGTGTTTAAAGGGAGAGCACTGTAGCACCACTTGACTGGGTAGATTTTCCATTTGCAGTGTGAATGTCTCACACCAGTAGATTTCCGTGGTTACTTGCGAGGTGAAAGTTATTGCACTGCTTGTATTGGTAAATGGGTTTAAACATTAGAGAAAGCAAATTTTCTTGTAGGCAACAAAAAGCCAACCCCGAAACAAGATAGAGATGCGCTATAAATATTTGCTTACCTCCCAAATCTTCCACATACTAAATTCAGAGGGTTTTGTCATTCAAAGTCAGCTTTATACGTTCTTCAACTCCGATGTAAAATGAAATCCTCCAATGGTAACTGATGTGAGTAGATGTATTTTCCCCGTCATTTCCTTAGCTTTTTGTTTTAGAACCAAATGCAAGTATCTATCTATATGTTTCCCAAGAGGAGAATATGCAGTAGAAAGATGTGTTGTTATTTAAGTTCTGTGCTGGAACTTCAGATGTCGCTAATTTACGTGTGAATTATTACTTTCAAAGTCTCCTCCAATGAATGGAGGGGTAGACAAAAAGTTTGCATGAGTTTTCCTTCGGAAGCAGACTTGTTTACATGTTAACGGGGAAACAAAATCTCCTTAAGACTTTGTTTCCCAAGTGTGCCCAGCACCAAAGGGAACCAAGTAAATAAATAAATAAATAAATAAATAAATAAATAAATAAAAGCAGAAAGCAGAAGGTTAAATCTGTCGAGTTGTGTGTAAGATGAACCACAGCTCCTGGCCACACGTGCACACGATCCGTGTGTTTCATCATGGAACTGCTAAGTCACATGAAAGTGTTTTGGGATAAAAGTATTAGGTGCAGTGGAGTCATTATTATTCCCATTAAAGCAAATTAGTCTCATTGGGGAAAATATACCCTTGAGGTACAATATATATTGAATTATATAGGAGGAATGAATAACATGCACTTGGACGATGCTACATAAAAGCTGCATTTTTTTTTTTTGCCTCATATGGGAGTTTCTTGTGCCAATAGAAACGATGTGGGCAAAGCTATGCAGTCTGTACATGTCATTTGCACAGAACTTAAGGCACAATCTGGGATTTCACAACTCAACCACCCAGCCGTCCAAAAAACTTCAAAGATATTTGTAAGTACCCCCCGCCCCACCACTCCGAAGACATACTTCTCATTATGTAGTTAAGCCTTAATGAATCAGATCACTCAGGAAAGCAAGTGCGGGTGAAGCTGGAAGGAACAGATGGTATTGGGGAACGTGTTCTAATAACCTGCACATCTCCAAACAGAGAAGAATAGAAGAAAAAGAAGCCTGCGCATGACATGCTGCCATTTCACAACGTCTTGACATGAAAACTATTTTAAAAATCTACTTAAATAATTTCCATGCCTTTCCTAGAGTATGGTGGAAGGGAGAGCTCCGAAAGGTGAATTCAAGTGGATGCTTCTTTGGTAACCAAGCCTTCCCAGTAAACATGCTTAACTAGCACTGAATGGAGATCATTCGGGTGAATGTGAATTAGTGAACATCTGTGTAGGGTCTAAATGACCTTTTTTTTTTTTTTTGGTGAAGAATAGCTATTTTGAGATGGAAGATGGAAGGAAGATGAAATGTTTTTGTTGCTGATTAAAATAAAGACAGTTTTCTCCTTTATACCATACCCTTAAGGCATCTAGGAAAAGCAGAACGAATGTTGGAAGTAATAGCAGAAAGAATACAAACAGTATAAACTCACTGCTGTTGTTGTTGCCACAATGCATATCCCCAATACATGTGTGTGTGTATGTATGTATGTATCTCAATAAATAAGTTTAATGAAATAAATTATAAGAATAATTTGCTAACTTCTCTCTGAATACGTTCTCTCATCACTGTGTGAACTTCTTCAAAATGTCCTACACCCAAAAGAATGAATTTAGATCCCTTACTTGTTTCTAAAGTCCAATAAATACACTGTCTTCAGCCAATGAGCTGCTTCATAGGTCCACAAGCCCCTTCTCCTGTGTCCTTCCTGGAAGTCAGTGCCAACCTGGGGAAACACAGGATCTTCTGATGCATGCCATCACTGTGCCTAAAAAGAGTGAGATGGATGAAATGGTGACTACAATTACTGTAACTTGTACCCACCAACTAGGGAAAGCTCTAGACACCAGGAGAGTTTGTAATTAGTACTGTGTCATATACTTCTCTCTTCCTTTAGCTCCATCTCTACCCCCTTTCTCTGATGGTACTTTTCCCTTTCAAACACACACACAACACCCCTATACACTCCCTGGAAGAAAGCAGCATTTTACATAAGATTTTGCTTTTTTAAACGTTCTTTTCTATTTAAAATTTCATGAAATCCCTGAAATAGTTTAAGGCACACTAGGAAACTAAGCATAATATTACCAAGATGATTTCCAGTGAGGTCACAAAGCAGTTAGCATTCTTTATATTAGATTCCCAAACAACCATAACTGCATATATACCTAGATCTACCTTGAAGCTCATATTTTAAACAATCAGTGAAAAGTATATACAGACTTTTACGTGTATGGGAGAAATTAGCACGCAGCTAATACAAGGTCAACCTTTGCCATCTGTATTTGCTCACAAATCTCTTTGCCCTAAAAGCAGGTAGACTGACCTTAGATGTACGTGTTACCTATTATGGGAATATGGGCCTTTGTCAATCCACAGAGGAGCTCAGGGATATGAGAAGCTACTCAAAGTCATCAGTGTTTTGTTGCCAGTTCTTTCTCTGATCAGTGGTTTAAGTCCATACATACAGTCGTACCAGAAAAAATGATGATTCTTGACAGAGCTCAGACTAGTTATCTCCTGGAGCTTTCTCAGGATGTCCGTTTGGCTTCTTTTCTGTAGTACATTTCCAAGTGATCTCAACCAGGGCAGCTGCGTTTCTTGAAGCTCATGACTGGAGGTATGGAGGAGATGGGCTATTCATCTGACTCCTCAATAACCGTAAAAGCCAACTGAATATTTTAAACAATTTACTTCTCAGCTCACGTGCCAAATGTGTGGCTGTTTGCTTCTTAGACTTCTTGCGCGTACTCAGGGAGCAAACACCCTTTAACAACTGTTAAAAATATCCCACAAGATCTTCCAAAGAGAAACAACTCTCCATCCAAATTTGAACCCAGGTTATGGCTAAAAATGGACGACCGGACCAAAAACATAGCTACTGTTATTCTCTTTTCTACAAGAATATTGACAGAAAAGAACCAAAAAATGTGGATTTCACTCTTTTATTTGCAGGGATGAAGGTCAGAGTGTCAAATTGCAGATCTTGGGTTCTCAATAATGGGCCACTGTGTCTCACCTCCTCCGTTTCTTTTCCCCACTTATAGGAAGGAACAAAATAAAATGTTTTGTGGAAGTTTATATTGAAATGAGGTCAGGTAAACTAATGACTGCTTGGTATTTTATGGCAAGTTTTATAACCTTGGAGTTGCCATAACTTTCAAACGATCATCAATAAAGTTTTATTGCGAATGGGTCGCCATGTGTCTGAATGCTTTTGCACATAGTAAAGGTCTGCTGCCCCATTGGCTTAGCTCACCAGCCCCTTTTCACCCCACTCATAAAGTCCTCTTCTTTTTATTGAAGGTTGAAAAGTCCTCAAGTCTTCCCTTCCATTAGGCTGGCAGTTCCGGGACTACATGGAAATTATGTATTCATAATTGAATGATGTGTAGTACAACTAACTTTGCAAGAATATGTAATGACTTTTAAAATAGATTTTAAACGGACTCTTTAACAAAATAAATATTGGGGGAGTGCCTCACAATAGTGTACTCCAGAAACACGTGTTTGAATGCTAGGCTATGCATATCTGTGTACCCCTAGAGAGTGGCTATTGCATAATTAGGCGCTGAGGGACGGATAATGGCCGCAAAGATAAAACGACAAGTTACTTAAGACGCTTCTAGCTGACCAGAGGATCTTAACGATTTAGGAGACCTCACATTTCGTTCTACCCTGAATCGTCCCAAAGGAAGAAAGGAGGATTGGACCGGGGCTCTTGCTTGCCGGATTGCCCTCAAACACATTTCCAGAAACGCTCCCCAGAGCCGAACCATGAACTCTCAAATGCCTAATTCAGCTCTCGGGTTCAGATTCAAGGTTGCATACGCAAGTACTTCCTCCTCTTCTGTCAAATATGTGGAAATGAAGCCGAGAATAATGTCCTCCGATTTGGATGAAGAGAGCTGTAACGAAAAACAGTACAAAAATGAAGCTTCTGCTGTCTGCGCCCTTCAGACAGCTACTCTCCTTCAGGCGGGGCGGAGAGATTGGCGGCAGTGCTGCCAGAGTAGCGGGACAAGACCGAGAGGCAAGACGAAACTTGGAAAACTGGCCGCGCCCACTTGTCCCATTCCCCCGACCCGGAGTTAAAGAGCCTGCTCTGGTGTCCCGCAGGCCCCCGGGTAGGAAGGCCCTGGATTCTCGACTTTCTCAGTACCGACTTGTGCGAATTCTCCAGCCATAAGCATTCCCAATCGCCCGGTTGCTCAAGGGGAAGGGATTGGTAAATACCGCCCTCTCTCGGATCTCCGGTAACTCTCCCCAGCGCGCTGAATCCGCTCCTTCTCCGGCTTGGCGTGCAGCACCCAGCAGCGCGGGACCTCCGGCTCCGTGCGAAGGTGCCCGCTAAGCGTCTGCTTCCCGCGGGCCGAGGCCTCCAGGGCCCCGGATTCGAAACCCGGCGTTGAGCCCGATCTGCGGAGCTAAGAGTAACGCCCCCTTGGTTGCAGAGGGAGCGCTGCCACCCGCATGGTTCTTCCCCCAGCAATGCTGCCCGGACCCTGCTTGGCTTTGCGAGAGCGGCTGCCGCCGCACGTCCTGACCACTGAGTCCTCCGTAGACCGGAAACCCGCAGACCTTCTAGGACTTACGAACTGCCTACTCTGAATCCCCAAAGAGCTCAGACCTGAGGGTCTCTGTGATATTTGGTGGCCACCGCGAGCGGGCTTAGGGTTCCCACGGCAAAGGAGGTGCCGTGGGGGAACTGGCTCTCAGCTCGCTCCTCAGCTACCAGTCACGGCCAAGGCCTGGCCTAGGCGCTCCCATTGAGCCCTCAAGGGCAGCGGTGGCCCAACAAACGGCGCCCGGGGCGACACGGCGGGAGCCGGCCCACGTCGAGGGCGAGCATAAGCCGGGGCCCTGGTTCGCCTCCTGCGCTCCCCGAGAGCCGCAACTTGGTGTTCCGAGGCCGGAGTCAGGCTCTCGGACCTCCACGCGCCGCGGCTCACAGCGCCTAGAATACAGTGCTGCCGGGGTCCCGGCCGGGCTCGGGCGGAGGCCACCGACTCGCGCTACCTGGCATTTGCGAAGCCAGAGTGCCGCTGGGGCAGGCAGGCAGCCGGGGCGCAGCGGCGGGCTGTGGCGCCATCTCCCGAGGAAACCGCGCAGGAAGTGTGGCTCCCCAGGTGGCGCGTGCCGCGGCTTCTTCCGGATAGCGCAAACGCCCCTGTCCGCACGCGCGATTTCCCCTAATGCCCTGAAATACCCCCAGAAGTGCAGGTGGTAGCAATTACTAAACCGATGGTTGCTGTCCTCCCCGACTGATGAAAGGAAGGTTCTAGCTCCCCGGGATGATGTAAACACACACCACGCACGAACCAGGTCTCGGGTCTCCGCCTGGGGAAAGTGCAAGAGGTTGCAGCGTCCCCAGGACCTGCCGGCCTTCGATCACCTGCGAAGGGATCTCGGACCCTTCTCACGTCCACCACAGCCAGGCGCCCGACTCCAGCAATAAGTAGGAGGAGATGACTCAAGGCGGAGGTTATAGGAGTATCCCCCCAAGGCCGACTTCAGGTTGCAGTGGGGTCACGTCATCAGGAAGGGATCCAGCTCTGCTCACCGGATGCGAAAAGTGTCAGCCAGTCTGTGCTTACTGCCACTGTCTCCCCGGGTATGCATGCAGCCGCAGAGAGAACACTTTTACTCTCTGTTTCTGCCATCAAGGTTAGACATTTTCGAAAGTAACGTTTTTAAAAAGAAATTAAGTTAGAGGGTGGGAGCAAAAGATATAGGAACAACAGTTTTCAGAATTAGGTTTCTGATGTTAATTACAGTAGAGCCTCCGCCCTCCCCCACACACCCTTGCGCCCCTGAGTTCCTTTTCCTGGCTTTATTCTCGGACATGAACTTCTTTGTTAGTGAGCACATCCATTTCAGTTTAACAATAGCAGAGTAGTAGGTAGTTTCTCATTATATGTTAATCCCTACTGTAGACCCACCTTATTGAAATCAGCCAAGAATGGGGCTATGAAGGATGAATGTTAAGGTGGAATACACAGGCTAGATCCACCCAATGCAGATTATCTCTGGTGAACCATTCTGGGTCCTGTTCTTGATGTAATTATCCTGCCATCTTAACACTGGCCTGGAGGTGACGCTGCCCTTTTAAACTGTGGGCAAGGGGCCAAAAGTACCTATCCTCATTAGTCTACAATGGCACACTCATATATGTGCGTGTGTGTATGTATTCAACACGTATTTATTGAGCACCTGCTATGTGTCAAGCACTGTGCTAACTGCTGGGGTTACAATGACAAAGAAGAAAGACATGGCCTTGTAGACAAGCTGGACCTTTTGGCTAATACTAATAATACTAATACTGTTCTCAGCTTAGGATTCTCTATAGGGCTTGCTGTTTCCTCCTGAGAATGGCAAGTTTCCTTTTCCATTTTAAAGTGTTCTCAAACACAGTTATACTCTGTAAGTCAAGAAGAGGGAGGCCACAAGAAGTGGTTTCTCCAGCCAAGCTGAAACCTCGCTTCAGGATTCACAAATCCAGGTGGCTGAGGACCTACCTCTTATTTGGATCACTCATGCAACGTGGTGTGGTATCCGTAGCTTCAGTAAGATAATAATGTCAAAAGCAGGGAAGTGCCCAGACAGAAAAAGGGATACCCATTAACAGTGGCAGGCCGCTGGTTCTTCGCAAGGATAGCCTGTTGTGCCAGAGCAAGCCCTGCACATGCTGGTGTCCATTCTGTAGGGCTGGGGTACCTGTCTGCTTATCTCCCGACTTTCCTCCCTTCCTTCTTTCCCAGCACAAAGGACAATTCCCCTACTCGCATCGTGTAAACTTTGATAGCCTACTAAAGATGTATCATGGGCCCACTCCAACAAAGATCTTCGGGAGACCTCAGTCTGACGTGGAATTTGGAAACCCCCCTGAGACCAGCCAACAGAGAAGGCCCCCCTTATGGGAGGCATAAGTTTTCCATTGGAGCCATTCTCCACAGGGAGCCAGAGGGTGGTGGATTTGGCTCCAGGCTTCACCCCTTAAACTTTCCCTGCCACTCTTTTTAGAGGCATTGCTTCCTGCCCCCAAATGGAAGCCACAAGCCACAAGCTCCTGCAAGGTCAATAAACACAATTTCCTCTTTTTGATAAGGCTGCTAGAACAAGGCAAGGCTTACATCTTACATTTGCATGTTTTGCAGTTTTATAAAGCGTTTTTATACATACTTCACTTATTAGCCTTGATAAGTGTTGACAGTCCACCTATGGGGAATGTGAGACATAGAGAAATAATGACTTTTAACCAACATGGAAGGAACCCGGAAGGTAGCAAAGTTGATACAGCTATAGATTTATATTACAATAAGCATTTGACAAAGTTCTTTCTGGCAGCCCTGGGGCTAAGATAGAGGAATGTGGCCTGGGTGATAAAATTGGTTGAATGGCTCATTTACTCCTTCTTTCTTCAGACTAATCAGTTTTTCTTTTAAGCATATTCTGTGTCAGGAACTGGACTCAGCACGGGAGATACAAAGATAGATAAGCCACAGTTCTTAGGGAACTCACAGTTGAGTGAGCAAAGAGACATGTCAAAATAACAATAGTAATAATAAGGCAATAATATAGTGTCGTAAAGGAACAGACACAAAATGCTGTAGAAATGCGAGAGGGCTCCAGAGGGTGGTCTTCAAGTTGATGAGAGCCTATGGGCCTACTCTCATATTTGTGGAAAACATGACTCATAGAAAGGATAAGAAGTTTGAAGGAGGACACAATCAATATACAGAAATACCTTAAATAGACAGGAGTAATTGACCATAACTAATGCTAACAAATATATGGTAAGTATAAAATTCTACATTCAGATACAAAATAATTACGTGAACATATGAAGTGACTGTCAGGGATCGCAGCATAGTTCAACTACATTTGATTGCAAGCTTAACGTAATGCTAAGGAATGTTTATGTTTGTAGCCTGTGCTAAAGCAGTAGAGTATCCAGCAGAAGGGTGAATTTTTGCTCCGTGGGGGGTGGAACATGTTTCTATTCTGGTCTGCACCCATTTAAGAGGGAGGTTGACAATAGGAGTATGTGTACAAAGGGATGGCACCGGAATGGTGAAGGACTCAAAGCCAGGTCTAGTACAGACTGATGGACCCGAGATTGTTGAGAAAGACCAGAAGACTCCGGGCGGACAGCATAACTGTTTTCAAATACCTGAAAGCCTCTCATGTATAAAAATGCTGAACTTATTCCGTCAAAAGAGACTGGTAACCCCAGTGCTGTGCCCATAGAAGGCAGTCAATAAAGTTTTGTTGTAGGAATGGATAAATGAGTTATCCATGTGGCTCCAAAGGGCAGGGCTGAGGCTGAAGAGCAAACGTGTAAAGTCGGATGACGAATTAATTTGCCTATTGATTAGGATCATCAGTAAAGATGCATGATTCACATTTTTAATTTCAACTATTGCTCACCTACGTTTTGCTATTCTCTGTGTGCTTGAGGCTATTTGTCTCCTGTGTGTATGTGGTGGAAATACTTGTAATAACTTATGTTAGTAATACAGTGTGTTACTATGTAGCTCTTTCCAACTCCGTATTCAGAGACATCACCTTAGTAGCTTTGAATTTGCTACTGTGAAGTATTTATATCACAGACACTAGAAATTGCTCTGAACAGAGCTGTTTCACTCCCCCAGAGAGCCAGTCGTTTCACATTGACTGACACGTCACTGTGCAGCTCTCTAGGCCCAACAGTGTAAGCATGGAGCCTGAAGAACCTAAGGAGAGGTGAAGTAAAAAGTATTTCAAAAATGTGGCTTAAAAAGTATGTTTCTGGGGGCGCCCGAGTGGCTCAGACAGTTGAGCGTCTGACTTCGGTTCAGGTCATGATCTCACAGTTCATGAGTTCGAGCCCCGTGTCAGGCTTTGTGATGACAGTGTAGAGCCTGCTTGGGATTCTGTCTCTCCCTCTCTCTCTGCCCCTCCCCCACTGGTGCTTGCTCTTCTCTCTCTTTCTCTCAAAAATAAGTAAACATTCAAAATATTTAAATAAAAATAATAAGGATGGTTCTGGAGGCCGGCTGCCTGATTTGAATCCTGGTTTGTTCACTTACTGGCTATAAAAAATTTTAACGTGTTGCCTCAGCATTTTGAGCTCCTACTCTTTGCTAGATTCCAGGCAGAGTAAAAGTTAAATTCAGGTAGTTTTAAAAACATTGTATAGTACACAAGATAGAAAAGACTCTCAGGTGACAGTTAACGACACCATCTTTTTCTTTTTCTTTCTTTCTTTCTTTTTTTTTTTTTGAAAGCTGGTAGTTGTAAAATCTCTACCAAATTTTACCTATCTTAGGAAGATTTAGTGGCGACAATTTAAGCTTCTATGCTGGAGTTGTGTATAACATAATACCTTGATGACCGCAATAGGTGATCTTTCTGAAAGGGAAGGAAGAGCTATCGGAAGGATGCGACCTTGCCATTTTATTCATCATCCATGAATGATCTCATTCATTCATTCATTGTCCTACATGCAGAGCGTAAGAGGGCGAAGAGATGAATTTGACCATGCCTGTTATCCGAGATCTTACAACACATGGGAAGAAAACCATGAAAGCAACTCATTCCAATTACGATTAACCTGTAGGATAATCCCCCGATGATTATCTTGAAGAGACAAACAATAAGCTAAGTGAGACGGTGTAGGAAGATGTGATTAACTCTGATAGACTAAAATCAAAGGCCTCTGTACATTAATCTAAGGATTTTCTCAGGTTTAAGTATCTGTTGGTTATGGATAATTATAGCTGAGTCTTACAGCTGTTCTTTTTTTTTAATTTTATTTAAATCCAAGTTAGTTAACATATAGTGTAATAATGATTTCAGAAGTATAATTTAATTTAGTGATTCATTACTTAACGTATAACACCCAATGCTTATCCCAACAAGTGTCCTCCTTAATGCCCATTACCCCTTTAGCTCATCCCCCCACTCCCCTTCCCTCCAGCAACCCTCGGTTTGTTCTCTGTACTTAAGAGTCTCTCACGGTTTGCCTCTCTCTGTGTGTTTATCTTATTTTTCCTTCCCTTCCTCTATGTTCCTCTTCTTTGTTTCTTAAATTCTGCATATGAGTGAAATCATATGATACTTATCTTTCTCTGACTTTTTCAGTTAGCATAATACACTCTAGTTCCATCCACGTTGCAAATGGCAAGGCTATTCTTAAGGGAAAGGGGGGTGTGGGGAGAGGGGAGGTTCTTGGGATTTGTTTTGTTTTGTGCTGCTTTACCAAGAAGAGAACTAAATTCAGCACCATGTAAGAAAGCCTCTCTGTAAGCGATCCTGAAGTGCATGGAGTTCATTGTAAATAGCTCTGGATTTAAGAGATTTAGGATTTAGGAGAGCTGGATTCAGGTCTGGTTTGTGTCACCAATTACTCTGGGAAGTCATTTTCTGTCTCTGTTCCTCTATGAGATATGGGCCTTAAATAAATGATCTATAAGCTCCAATGTCCTGAGATTATCTAGAGGAAAGACAGGGTAAAAGGAAGCTTTCATTGAGAGACTTTTTTATCTTGTAAGGTTAGTAGACTCGACCTCTCGTGTTGAGAATGGAGGAAAAGATGGACATGCTAGCAATCAGGATTACTGTCTATACTGCTGATTCTGTTCTATCGGAATCTTTCCTGGATATATTGCAGTAGCTTGGCTTAAGACACACCTGAATCGTGGTAAGACAAGTGAAGCTCTAAATGAACCTCAGGGTTAATTATTTCAACTAGGTCTTAGATCTTTGGAATGCACATTACATAGTGGAGGAGAGCTATGGTATAGAAGTTATTCCCTAAATGTGAGGATTTGGGAAACCTACTCAGTACTTTTCTCTTACTATCACTCTTTCTCATATGGAGCACCTATTTTCACTTAAATCTGAATTCTCTTGGGGCACCTGGGTGGCTCAGTCAGTTAAACATCTGACTTCAGCTCAGGTCATGATCTCACAGTCTGTGAGTTCGAGTCCCGCGTTAGGCTCTGCGCTGACAGCCCATAGCCTGGAGCCTGCTTCGGATTCTGTGTCTCTAGCTCTCTCTGCCCCTCCCCCACTCACATTCTGTCTCTCACTCTCAAAAATGAATAAATGTTTAAAAAATTTTTTAAAAATCTGAATTCTCTTAAAATACCTTATTCATCTTACCTGCTCTCTCTCTTCTGGCACCCCCATAACCCAGCACACGTCTCCTAGGGCTTATTACGGGCTTATTACGTGTTGCCACTTCCAGCCATGTGACTTTGCTTACACAAATTCCCAGAAGACCAAACATTTGTATGGATAATATGAAATATTATTGATTAATTCTACAATATTTCCCCCTGTCTTTTTCCTCCCCATGTGGAACTCTCATTGGTTTCAAAGAGTTATAAATACACTCTTGTTCTTTATGCCTTTTGTGAATACTTGGGAAAGCGCTGTTCCAAAACAGCATACCTTTAACATCCCTGGTGTTGGAAATGCTTAGGGGTCAGAGTCAAGTGCGGGTGCACATGTGCAGCTCACATTGTAAGGCGAGAGGGGCCTCTTGCTAAGTCGCACATGCCATTCAGAACTAGTTATTTTCTCTGACAGAGGAAGCCTTAAGGTTTCCATCAGCTGTTTGTGAGCAATAGCACAAGAGATGTTAGAGTCCTCCTTGATTTGGGTGCCTCGTTATGATCCGAGGAATATACGTGCTATGTCTTAACCTTCGTATTCATGCATCTCCCATGGTGAGGCCAAGAAATTAAAAACACAAGGTGTGCACATGAAGCCGGAGTCTACCTAGACCAGGGTGAATTCCAGGAGACTTTCAGTGATGTGACTTCCCAGCCTGAATTACCCAGGTTACCTCTCCTTCCAGCCCCTTTATTTCCAAGAGTGAAATACTAATGGAGACGAGGACCCATCAAGGGTTGTTCATGAGTTAGATGTCGATAGAGGAGGAAGGGACCTGAGATCCAGGCAAAGGAAATAGAGATGATAGTTCATAAAGTCAAGGCTTGGGGAATTTTATAACCTTTTTTTTGTTACAAAAGTAATACATATGGGAGCAAATCAAATCAGAAAATAAAAACAAACATACATTTAAAAATTAAAACTTATTCTTGCCAACAAGGGACACCACTGCCAATTTTTAGTGTATATCCTTCCAGATCTCCCCCGCTCTCTTTTTCTTTCTTTCTCTCTCTCTCTCTGTGTGTGTGTGTGTGTCTGTGTGTGTGTGTGTGTGTGTTAAATGAGATCACACTATACTTTCCTTTTTTAGTCAACGATCTCTACCTTTCCATGTTAGGATGTTTTCAGTTTTTATCCCATGAGTAACTATATCAAATACAAATTCCCAGTGACCCCAACAGGTCCTTTTCAGGATCTACCCCAGGACCACGCTGGCATCTGGTTGTGTTCCTTAAGTCTCATTTTGAAGGGAGCATAGCTACAATAGACTGATTGAAGAGGCTAAGCTGGTGGTCCTTCAGGCTGTCGTACTTTCTGGTTGTTTTCTCTGCTGCTTAGCTTGTTCCTCTACCTCTTCTGTCTCCTCGAAATGGGAAGTTTGACATTTGATTTGAAGGTTTAGAGTGGGAGACACCAAGTGTCTGAAGATTTTGTGAAGATCGAGAAATGAGTGCCATAAAAATGATCTGCAACGACACATCACGTGCCAAGAAACAGGAGAGAAAGAACACAGTGCAGGGATCACGGCGGCTTGAGCCGAAGGATTTTACTCTGGTTCTCTGAGAGGACTCCTCTGGGGAGTTCTCGGAAATAATACGGAGATACAGAGTGGGAGCTAAGTCCCAAATGGTTCCCAATGAGCTGCTGTGGGAAACTAGATTCAGACACAGAACCATTACAATTTGGGTATAAATAGAAATGTGATCTCAGTTATATCAATAGGCTGGTAACATTTGGGTTATACCTAGAAAGATGTCCAAGATATATAAATATAAAGGCAATACATGCTTAATTTTTAAAAATCACCGTGCTTAGTGATATATAAAATAAAAAGTTGGGGCACCTGGGTGGCTCAGTCAGTTAAACGTCTGACTTCAGCTCAGGTCATGATCTTGGTCTGTGAGTTCAAGTCCCGCGTCTGGCTCTGTGCTGACAGCCTGCTTTGAATTCTGTGTTTCCCCCTCCCTCTGCCCCTCTCCCATTCATGCTGTATCTCTCGGTCTCCTTCAAAAATAAATAAACATTTAAAAATAAATAAATAAAATTAAATAAAATAAAAAGTAAATTCTCTCTTGCCCTGATCCCACTGTCCAACTCCCTTCCCTGCTAATTGTTTCAGCTTCTGTTTCTAGCAGTTATTATTGTAATTTTTAAATTATTTTGTTTCTTCTTCTATTTCTTATTTTTATCAAATTCAGGCATTATGTATTGGCCTCTAGGTAAAATATGTGAGGAATTTGGAAGTTGAATGGCTTCTCATTTCTCCAATCCTATTAAACTTCTGTTTCTTTTATTGTACTAGTATTTATAATGATTACAATCTTCTTAAACCACAAATTTGTCTTCTTTCCTCTGTCTATAGGTTGATTATAACAATTAAAAACCAGTGTGAAACATTTATAAAATTATTATTACATGAATATAAATCTTTCTTGAGAAGAAAATGTAATCCTCAATCTTGAATATTTTGTCAAACAATAATCTCCCGCACACCCCTGCCTAAAGGATTGCCTTTAATTTTCTTTTTCACTTCTGTAAAGCCTCCTGGGTCATCTGGGGGAATTGCACCCTCTTTTACCTCGTCTTCTTTCTTGGCTTACTTTTAGATTTTTTCTGGATTACTTCGGAAGTAATTTTTTTCTTACTGAATGCATGATTATTAAACTTGCTGAATTCTTATGTGTTTGCAGGTGTCTTTTTTTAGCCCTTGCACTTGAAATTTGGCTGGGTATAGAAAACTCGGGTCAAAATAGTTACACCTCGGAACCCTGAGATGCTGCTGCATTGCCTTCTGGAGTTCCACGATGCCAGTGTGAGTCTGCTGCCAGGTGAGTCCCTCGACCACTGCCAAAGTCAAGAGGGCTTTTCTCTGGGGTGACGGTCTTCAGGGTTATGTAGTTCTGAGTGGCTTTGCCTTTATTCCTGAGCTGCTGTGGGCATCCAGATTCATCTCAGACTTGGCGTTGCTTTTCTTTGCCACCCACTTGTTCGCCAGTAGTGCTCCTGGATGTATTTCCTTTGTCCTTTGGAAGATGAAAGCCGCCTCCCAATTCATTCTATTTTCAGAGGAAGAGCGTGGGCTCCTCTCATCGCGGCTCTCCCGAAGGCAATTCTTTAACATCCCAAACTAATAAATTGGGAACTAGAATCCTCTGGAAGACTCCTCTGCAAAAGTCAGCCTTTATCTCTAGAGTCTGGGCTTCTGTCACCTCTATTGTAACTTCTCTACTTACTGGATGCTTTTTATTTTCTATGGATTAGGATCCTTCACAGTTCTGGACTGACGGAAGCCTCTTAGTGTTGTTTTCCACTGCTATATCGGTTTTAATTTTAAAACTAACCTTTTTTTTTTTTTATCATTTCAAAGGGGCCTTTGGAGACAGAGTGGGTAGATGTGTGCAGAAATGCAAGACCCATTGTTAAGTAAAAAGTACAAAACAGTGTGTATTCAAGCACATGTACAGAGAAATATTGGAATAATAGTGTGGCTAAAATTTACCATTACTTATCCTGGGTATTAGGAATATGTTTACTAATGTTTACTAAAAATTGTTTACAATGAGCACGTTCTACTTTTGTAATGAGAACAACAAAGTGCGTGTGTGTTTGTGTATGCGTGTGCATATTAAAGAAAGAAATGATGCTTTATCACATAGAGATAGGGAGTCAAGAGTATAAATCTACACAGGAATGAAAGTTTTCCGTCGGTCCGGGACTGCCCTCCTCCCCTACACGGCAGTGCAGTGCAAACTGTTTACATGCACACTAACTTTACCTGAGCAACTCAGCAAAATTAATTCAAGAATATGAACTATTTACTGGGCTCTACTGTGCACGGTGTCAGGCAACGCAGTTTACGGGGGCTGCTCCAGAGGAGAGCAGACCTCGGGAAGGGACAGTAGCAAAAGGTCGGCTGTGAGTTAGAGCCATCCAACAACAAGGTCCAGTCTGCTTTATCCTAGAGGGTCCCCAAGAGACCGGGTAAGTTCTGGGCCTCCTTCCAGGTATTCTAGTCTCTGAGACTATAAATGTCATGTTACCCATTTAATCGGATTCCAAAAGGACTTCTTGGCAGAAAAATATGGGAACTACTGTGGCAGATCGACTACAAAGACAAACCAGTTTATTGGTTCAGGCTTCAGAAGAAACACTAGATGAAACTAAAATTTGCTGTAAGGAAAATGTGATAAATCTAGTATTACTTAAAAGCTTCTAAAGCAATGGCGAATAATGATAATAATAAGTTGCATACCTCTTCCACGTGCACGACTTCTGCTCTGGGACTTCAAAGAAAGCTCTTCGAGTCCAGAGGGAGATGCACAGCTCTGCCGAGGAGATATTTATGGGGCCGTTACGGCGCCTAGGATGTTCCTATTATACTCACCATTCGAACCTCCAGATTTCCAGAAACACAGAAAACAAAAGACTTGAGGCATTTTAAAAGGGGGGTGCTTTTTCTTATAACACAAATGATCAGGTTTGCACGGTTACCAATTTTGAACTCTTAGCATTAATTCTACTTTATAGTATGCTTCGCCCATTTTACTATGGAGAAAGAACTGGAAAAGTTCTTTAAGCAGCCTTAAGTGGAGTGCAGAGCTGGTAGCTCTACGGTTAATTCAATAAACGTCACCAGATAAAGAATAACAGGCAGAGTTTGCACAATGGAACTTAAGAAGTGAAATCTGATGATCTGGTTTGGTACAGAGGGAGCAATCTCTTTAGAACATCGAGTCTGGAGGACCCCCACGCCATACTCTTTGGCAGAAGGCTGGGGAGGAACTGTACGGCTGAGGGGAGTAATCTGTGAAATGCCCAGAGGTGGTGGGTGAGGGAGAAAGCAGTGATGGTGGCAGAACCAGTGTTAAGGTGGGGGGGGGGGGGACCATCGCCAAGTGTGTGACAGCAGTGGCCCCTTCTCCTTTACGAGCTCTCAGGCTGCAGCAGTGCAGAAAAAAGAAAACACGTAACACAGTTTTGACCACCGAAGAGTATAAAAGTCATTAGGAAAAGCTGAATATATCGACATCAGGATATTTTAAGAACACTTCTGGATTAATTGTTTAAAGAGAGATAAGACTTTGAAAGTGTTGTTGTCTTGTACCTTCAGGTTTTCAGAGGAGTCGGTGATTTCTGACATCACAAGAAAGGAAGAAAGCTGGACTGGAAGTAACCACCACCGATATCCACCAGGTGGATAGACCACAGATGGCAGCTGTGGCTCCAGATACAGGTGGGTGATATGGAAAAACTGTGCACGTAAGGCGAACTCTTTCACTCTGTGAGGACTTCAAGACCAAATGCTTTTTTGAAATTATCCTGTTGCATGTTGCTTCATTTCTCCACACTTTCACACAACTATTAATAATAGTATGGTTCTTCATAGTTCTTTTTTTTATTAATTTATTTATTTTGAGAGAGAGAGAAAGAGAGAGAGAAAGTGTGGATGTGGGGAGGGGGAAGCAGAGAAAGAGAGGGAGAGAGAGAATCCCAAGCAGGCACTGAGCAATCCCCTCAGAGCCCAATGAGGGGCTCAATCTCAATCTCACAAACCACGAGATCACAACCTGAACCAAAATCAAGTCAGACGGTTAACTGTCTGAGCCACCCAGGTGACACCCCTATAGTCCTTCTTTTAGATGACTATCTAAGTCTTAGATTCTCAAACTTTAATGACCATATATGTTAAGTGTTCTTGGTAAAATGTAGATTCTGATGCAGTAAGTCTGAGGTGGCTAAGACCCCCTGCAGCTCTAACAAGCTCCCAAGTGATGTCGCTACTGTTGGTCTGAGAAGTACCCTTTGAGTTGTGACAATACAAGACGTCTCAAGTTACACTACTCTATTTCAGTAGCCAGTCCTCCCTAGGTAAGCATGCCTAGTTTATATAGCCACTTAAAAATCTGCCTTACCGGTTCAGATCTACCGAGTCTGAAGACACCAAGTCATTTGTGACTACAAAGGGAAGTAGGGAAGAATTCGACTACCTTTACCTCCCTTGGCCATTTAACCTGGAGCCTGCTTTAGATTCTGTGTCTCCCTCGCTCTCTGCCCCTCCCCTGCTTGCACTCTGTCTCTCTCTCGAAAATAAATGAACACCGAAAAATTACTTTTGGTAAATAAATAAACTTAAAAAAAGATATGGCTGTAAGATGTTGTCTATATAGGCACATGTTTGTTCATTTCACTCTCTTTTGTTAACATAATTTTTGTTTATTTAGTATTTTATTTTTTAAGTTTTTATGTAAATTTCAGTTAGTTAATGTACAGTGTAATATTAGTTTCAGATGTGCAATGTAGTCATTCAACATGTCCGTACAACACCCGGTGCTCATCACAGCAAGTGCACCCCTTAATCCCCATCACCTATTTCGCCCATCCCCCAATCCACCTCCCTCAGTATTTTATTTTATAGCAGTCCAAGACATTAAGTCCTTTCATTTCAACATATGCCAAAAAGCATGGGATGTTTCTTTCAAACTCATGTTGCTATTATCATACATAACAAAAATTATCCTTAATATCATCCAAAACTCAGGAAATGCTCAAGTTTCCTTGATTATCTCAGAAATGTCTGCTACAGGTGGTTGTTTAATCCAAAGTCTACCCACAATTTTGTTGTTATAAATCTCAAGTATCTTTTAATACTCTTTCTTCTTCATGTGAAGAAATCAGGTCAATTATCTAGTATTCTACTTTGCAGTATCTCTTTTTAATCTATCAGATTTAGAATGAGGGCACCTATCCACTCATCTTAAGAGAAATCCTTTGAAGCACACAGAACTTGTACTAGCCATTTTCCTTTTTTTTTTTAACTTTTTATTGTCAAATTGGTTTCCATACAACACCCAGTACTCATCCCAACCCATGCCCTGCTCAGTGCCCATCACCCACTCTTCCCCCTCCCATACCCCGGCCTCAACCCTCAGTTTGTTCTTAGTATTTAAGAGTCTCTTATGTTTTGTCTCCCTCCCTCTCTGTATCTTTTTTCTTTCCCCTCTTCCCCTCCCCCCTAGTTTTCTGTTAAGTCTCTCAAAGTCCACCTATGCATGGAAAATATGGTATCTGTCTTTCTCTGCCTGACTTATTTCACTCAGCATAATGCCCTCCAGTTCCATCCATGTTGCCACGCATGGCCAGATTTCATTCTTTCTCATTGCTGCGTAGTATTCTATTGTATATATAAACCACATCTTCTTTATCCATTCATCAGTTGATGGACACTTAGTCTCTTTCCATGATTTGGCTATTGTCGAAAGTGCTCCTATGAACATTGGGGTACACGTGCCCCTATGCATCAGCACTCCTGTGTATCTTGTACCACATTCTTATTGATGGAAAAACAGGGTTACAAAGACTTTGAGTGATGTGCCCAAGAAGATCTGAAACTGAATCTTCATCTCTTAATTTTTCATCTAGTAATTTTTCTAACTAAACTTTTTTGATTCTGTTTTTGTGTTAAAGGGTAAGGTGGGATGTGTAAATATATATGGTTTCAAAAAGTCAGCTTACCTATTTCATTTTGCAAGTAATTTGTTAACAAACTTGACTATATGTTCCAAGAGGACAAGGTCAGGTCTGTCTTCTTCACCGCAGTACTCCTAGGGTGTGGCAGAGCCTGGCACAGGTTAATGCTTGAAGACTGTAGAATAAAAGAATTAATGGATGAACACGTGTTGTTTTCCCAAAGTGCGACGATGCGTTAAGTTTGAATAGTGCCTCACCATTTATAAATCTCTTGTTTCTTAGTCTCTCATTTGATCACGAAACAACCACATAAGACCAATACTGCAATCCCCATTTAACATGTAGAGAAATGAGACGGACGTCTCAAGCGTGCATCAGGCATAAGCAAAAGTGAGGCTAGATTCCAGGGTATTTTCATTTCATCAGCTCTTTATGCAACTTTTTAAAAAGTTTATTTATTTTTAGTAATCTCTACACTCAATGTGCAGCTCAAACTCACAATCCGGAGATCAAGAGTGGCATGTTCTTCTGACCAACCAGCCAGATGCCCCTCTTTATGCAACTTCAGTTTTTCTGATAAGGCAGACATGCGTGATACTCTACAACTTGCAAAGCCTCTTTGTTCCCTTGGTCTCTTTAACAACCATCCAAGGTAGGAGTGATTATCTCAGATTTATGGATGTGGAAACTCAACCCAAGCTACATGACTACCAAAAGAAAAAGCCTAACTTGACCCCCAGATTTTCTGACTTCAAATACAGTTTGTTTTCTACAACACAATGAGTTAGATTTTTTCCCTGTCCGTCCCCTGCCTTATTCCTCTGTCAGACACAAGTCCTTCATCCTTCCCACCTCCCTGAGTGCGTTTCTATCCATCCTTCTCTGGATGGCTCTGCGGTGTTAAGGACATGTGACATATTACATCCGCCTCCCATTACATCACACTGACCAATTTCCTATCATTGCCCTATTCCCTCCCTTGATGCGGAAGCAGTGTTTTCTCCTTCACATCCCTAACTCTATCCTCTTACTAGATGATGCTGACTGACGAGGCATCTAACTGGTCAATATTTTGGATGCCTCTTATTTCTAACAAGAATCTAGAACCGAATGAACCAGAGAATTTTGCTGTCATCAGACATTAAGAATTATGCATCTAAGATGAGAAACTTTTTGAAAGGGTGATATAAAATAATTTATATTTCCAAAACTAAATAGGAAAAAAAAAACCCTCAGCATTAGCATTAGCAGTTGCCTAGATGTTAACAGGATGGTGAAAATCAGGCCGTTCGGAGAATACATTATCACTTTGCGCACATGCTCACACACACACATACCCACTCCTTTTATTTTTCCTTACAATACAGCAAACTCTTCACCAGCTATTTAAAACTTTTTTCTCTGGGTTTTACTTTTAAGAGATTCTTTTTAAAGGGGTTGGATCCTTGTGCTTCTCCAATCCGATCTTGAACTCAGGTCTCAGTGATAGGAGAATATAAGATTTGGGGTATCTACCCCCACTACACCTTAGAAAAATTACTTTGAAACGTTTGGAAGATTGGAATTGGGAGGAGGTTTGAGGGGTGGGAGCGGTTTTATTATGCATGTTCGTTTATGGGTTGTGGCCAGATATTTTCAATGTGCTATTATTCTAGTTTTATGGAGTTCTTGGACCCTGTGGATATAAACATCTGGGAGTAAATGGTTGAGTGAGAGCTACATGCTATTCTGCCTGGGAAGAAATACATTTGTGTTGCATTTAAAATTTAATGAATTATTCACAAGGGAAGTGATAACTTAATAAGTGGACTAACTATACATAAGTGAAATAAGAGAGGCTTTTTTTGAAAAGCCTTCCTACTGGCTGTATAAAAATGTTTTATTTGCATTTTGTCTACATGCACCTGATCAAATTGTACAGATTCGTGTCTTCATGAATGGCTGTGTCTGTCTAGCACTGGAGTGCTGGTGACGGAGACTAAAGAAGGAATGAAGGAAAGATTGTGCCACTATGTCTCTGCCACTAGGTCTGGGCTGAGAGGGGACATGAAATTGGATTTCTTGATACTCACTTTGTGAGGGGGGAAAAATCGATAGGTCTATGACGCATTTCTGTTTTGAAAGTCCTTTTGATCCAATTCTTTCTCAGACATTAGTACGATAATCAAAGACCTCTAAAAATGTTCTTTTAACGTTAAGTCCTTTTCTTTCTCTACCCATACTTTCTCCACCTCTCCTTCTCTATCCTTTTTCCTTCTTTTCTCACACTCTCTGTGGAAGGCTGACACGTCTCAGCATGTAGGGATCTCAAGGACAGGTGTCCCATGTCACTGCTGAGCTCCACGGATTCCACCACTGTGAGTTCCAGCTCTGACAGCCTGTCTCATTTCTGTGCCAATTCTGAGTTGAATATGGGCAGTGATCCCTTGTCTGCAGGTGGGACAATTCCTCTGGTCACAGCATTACCACCTTCCCGAGGAACCAGTATCCTTTGTGTTTGTACTTTCCCTGGGGACAGGCTTTCTGGCCCGTGAGGATGGAGCTGGAAGAAAGAGTTCTCTCTCCAGGGGCTGCAGCTCTACCCGGGAGCTATCACCATCTGATAGATCCCAGGACAACAGCAGCTCAGATACTTATGCGAGAATTGAGACTGGGTTATATCCAGCTTTGATTTTGCTCTTTACATTAAAATTGATCTAAGTCGAGGAAAGCAAAGGATGATAGAAAAGGAAGCAAACAGACAAACAAAACATGCAGGAGAAAAGGGAGAGAATGAAAAGGAGGTTGAGAACACGTGTGCATGTTCAAAACCCTAATGGGATTGGGTGAGAGCCATTGAATACCTGGTCCACTGCAATTGTAAGATCTGCTTTCACCATCAGGAGTGGGGTTTGGCATCTGGAAGCGATTTCGTTCTGTGATTACCTTTGGACGGCAATGCTTGTTGGTTCTTTACTAACAAGCAAGCACAGACCCAGAGCAAGCCTTTCATGCTAACAAGCAAACAAGCCATCAGGCTGCAGATTTCAAAACCAGAGGCAGGAGGCAGATATGAAGTGGGTCGAAATTCTGTGGCTTCTCAGCGAAAAAAGAAAAAAAAAAGTTGAGAGAGAAAGGGGGGAAAAAGTGCCTTTGTCCTCCTTACCTCCTTCTCAAAACACATGGGAAAATCAACAATTATTTCATAGATCATATGTCCACTCATATATTTTAAACTTTTGGAATGCAACTAACACTGCCTGAGGCAAGCAGTAAAAGACACTCAACTCTGCTCCGCTCCAGAACATAACACTGGTGAGCAAAGCGTCTGTGGGTCACCTTCCCTCTGAAACACTTGTGGCCTCCACCGCCGGGGAGAGGACCTGAGACCGTATTCTCCTTCTCCACACAGGTGCCCTCAGAGGACACCCATTCAAAACCTGGGCAAAGACTGAAGAGGTGAAATGTCAAAGATCAACTTGACTTCTCCCAATCTATAACATTTCATTCCCCGCCAACTCCTGTAATAACCTGTTCTGAGATGTCTTATTTTGATGGAAGCCAGGTATTTCTTTAGTACTTGTATTGTGCCAGGCACAATGCTAGGTCTTTATATATGTCATCTTCTTAATTTAATCCCACCCAAAACCCAGCGGCATGAATTCTGTTATTACCCCCAGTTTATGGATGAGGATGACAAAATGGAGTGGTAGGGAAGGTGCTTGGCCAAAGTCACACAGCCAGTAAAAGGCAGAACTGGAACTCAAACCCGAGGATCACAGGAGAATGTTGGGAAAATATGCTGGCTCACTCTCCTCAGCAAAACACAGTATAAGTCAACTTTCCTCAGGAGCAGTGTATGGTGTTTGCTCATGGTGCATGTGTGTAACTTACATCAGTGTTCAACTTTTGTAGGAAGGTGGTTGGTAGGGGACAATTATGTGTATGCTTCGGCTTATTCAGTGAGTCAGAGTTACGTTCAGAGGGATAGGACCATCGCATCACTGCCCTGAATTTCAAGCCTGGATGAAAACTTCCAAGGATTCCCACCTCCTAGCATTCAAGCCCTATGGATTGTCTTCTCCTTGAGTGTGGGATGGACCTACTGACTTACTTCTAAGAAATAAACTAAGGCATAAGTGATGGGATGTCACTACTGAGATTAGGTTACAAAAAGACTCACTCTCACCAGGGTGCTCTGAAGGAAGCCAGCCACCATGTCGTGAGCTGCCCTTCGGAGAGACACACTTGGCAAAGAAGTGACGATTATGGCCAACAGCCAGCAAGGACCTGAGGCCTGCCAACAGCCAGGAAAATCAGCTTGGAAGCGATCCTCCCCCAGTCAAGCCTTGAGATGACGGCAGCCTCATGAGAGACCTAAAATCGGGGGGCACCCAGCTAAGCTGTGCCCAGATTCCTGACAATCAGAGATGAAGATAAACACTGTTCATTGTTTCAGATCACTAAGTTTTGGCATAGGTTTTTTACACGGAATCGATAGGTAATAGGCTTCGTAAGGGTGAAGAGAGGAGAGCATGGCTTGTCCTCTATGGGAAACTGTCAGGAGAGCTTATAGAAAGCCTGGTTCAAGGAGTGGGGGGAACTATGTTTTCTTCAGGCTGTTTCCTGTCAGCCTAGCTGGAGCCCGGCTGCAGCGCCAGGAGCAGTCCACTCTATCTGTGCTTATCAGTGCATTTCTCTGCTTTTCCCCACTCTGCTTCTTATATTGTGATGATTATGTTGACTGGCCCAGAGGAAAGCCAAAGTGAATTTTTTTTAAGATTATCTATTTATTTTGAGAGAGAGAGAGGGAATGAGAATGAGTGGGGGAGGGGCAGAGAGAGAGAGAGAGAATCCCAAGCGAACCCCATACTGTCAGCACGGAGCCCGACTTGGGGCTTGATTTCACAAACCGTGAGATCATGACCTGAGCCAAAATCAGGAGTCAGATACTTAACCGACTGAGCCACCCGGGTGCCCTAAAACTGAACTTAAGTGAATTTAAACTAAGTTTGCAGCTCTTGAAAGAAGAATCAAGACTACAACAAGGGCATTCATTTAGCAAATAGTGAAAAGCCAAAGAGGCCCTCGTCCTGCCCCATCTTGCCCCCAGGTGGTTCACCATGTGGTGGTGGAAACAGTCCATAATATGTGAGTGGGAGTCATCCACAGGGAAAGCTGGCAGCCACCTGGCTCTGCATGACACAGTCACCTCAAAACAACAACACAGTCTGCCACCCAAAGAATATTGAAATTATTAAACTATTTTTAATATTTATTTTTTTTAAATTTTCATCATAAGTGTACTCTTTACTCTCCATCAGTTATTTTGGCCATCCTCCCTCCCCACTTCCCCTCTGATAACCTCCAGTTTGTTCTCTGTTGTTAAGAGTCTGTTTCTTGGTTTGTCTCTCTCTCTTTTTTTTCTTTGCTCATTTGTTTTGTTTCTACAATTCCACATGAGTGAAATCATACAGTATTTGTCTGTCTCTGACTTATTTTGCTTAGCATTATACTCTCTAACTCCATTCATTTTGTTGCGAGTTGTAAGATTTCATTCTTTTATGGCTCGATAATATTCCATTGTATGGAATACTACGCAGCAATGAGGAAGAATGAAATCTGGCCATGTGTGGCAACATGGATGGAACTGGAGGGTATTATGCTAAGTGAAATAAGTCAGTCAGAGAAAGACAGATACCATATGTTTCCACACATGGGTGATTTTGAGAGACTTAGCAAAAACCATGGGGGAGGGGAAGAGGGGAAAAGAAAAAAAGATAAAGAGAGGGAGGGAGACAAAACATAAGAGACTCTCAAAGACTAAGAACAAACTGAGGGTGAAGGGGGTGTGGGAGGAGGGAGAGTGAGTAACGGGCATTGAAGAGGGCACTTGTTGGGATGAGCACTAGATGTTATATGGAAACCAATTTGAAAATAAATTATTTAGAAAAAATAATAATATTCCATTGTATATATATGTACCACATCTTTATCCGTTCATCTATTAATGGACACTTGGGCTGCTTTGATAGTTTGGCTATTGTAAATAATGCTGCAGTAAACATAGGGGTGCATATATCTTTTTGAATTAATGTTTTCATATTCTTTGGGTTAATATCCAGTGAAATTACTGGATCATATGGTAATTCCATTTTTTTAATTCAATAATTTCTTTTTCTTTTAATTCCCATCCAAGTTAGTTAGCATATAGTGCAACAATGATTTCAGGAGTAGATTCCTTAATGCCCCTTACCCATTTATCCCTTCCCCCCTCCCACAACCCCTCCAGTAACCCTCTGTTTGTTCTCCATATTTAAGAGTCTCTTATGTTTTGTCCCCTTCCCTGTTTTTATATTGTTTTTGCTTCCCTTCCCTTTGTTCATCTGTTTTGTACCTTAAAGTCCTCATATGAGTGAAGTCATATGATATTTGTCTTTCTCTGACTAATTTCACTTAGCCTAATACCCTCCAGTTCCATCCACATAGTTGCAAATGGCAAGATTTCATTCTTTTTGATTGCCAAGTAATACTCCATTGTATATAAATGCCACATCTTTATCCATTCATCTGTCGATGGACATTTGGGCTCTTTCCATACTTTGGCTATTGTTGATAGCACAGCTATAAACATTCGGGTGCATGCGCCCCTTCAAAACAGCACACCTGTATCCCTTGGATAAATACCTAGTAGTGCAATTGCTGGGTCGTTGAGTAGTTCTATTTTTAATTTTTTGAGGAACCTCCATACTGTTTTTAGAATTACACCGGTTTGCATTCCCACCAAACAGTGTACAAGGGTTCCTTTTTCTCCACATCCTCGCCAACACCTGTTATTTCTCGCGCTGTTGAGTTTAGCCATCCTGACAGGTGTGAGGTGATATCTCATTGTAGCTTTGATCTGTACTTCCTGATGATGACTGATGTTGAGCATCTTTCTGTGTGTCTGTTGGCCATCTGGATGTCTTCTTTGGAGAGATGTTTATTCACGAAGGAATTAAAATCTTTATTTAGGCTCTGAAGGTAACATCCAAATGGGGAGTCCATTCTTACCATATAGCAGAACATCTTTAAAATCGCCTCTCTCGGTGTCAGCCGCTTATCAAATTCTCCTCACTGCTCCTCCTAATTGCCTCTCAAATCCAATTTAGGATACTTTCAAGCATAACGTCATACTCTGCTATCCCTTGTCCCTCTTTCCTGTTCCTTTTCAATGCTCCTCATCTCACCCAGGTGTCACACACTGGCAGGCATGGGCCACACTGACCTGAAGGTTATTTGTTCTTTGATCCCACAATAATCAAGACATTTTGTACAGAAATCTCAATCCAGGGTTTGACTTGAAGAGCGGTTAGGCCAGGCCACAAGAGGGCTATCTTCCAGCAAGAGTTGGCTGGGCAGAGCTGAGTTCAAGGCCTCACCTCCTTCTGCTTTTGCTTTTGCTTTCGCTTTTGCTTTAGGCCCCAACTCTGCCGCTTCTGCCCAGTTCCTTCCACCACTGCCCTGCCCTACCCTGCATCCCACCGGTGACTCTTGTTCTAACTTCACACCTAGCTCCCCACACTGATCCCAAGAGGGAAGAGAAAGGAGCCTGCCAAGTGGACAACACCAAGACCGTCTTTAGGGGGCGGAGTGGAAGGAGAGAAGGAGGCAGAGAACACACACAGCATAAAATTGTTTGTCGCTGTTACGTGTACACTTGCACACTTTCATAAATGCCGTGGAGGAAAAGTATAGATTCTTGTTCTGTTTCTGCAAACACCATGACTGTGGTAGCAAAGCCCATGTCCTTAACCACCAGGCTACACAGCTTCGGTGGATGGTGTCCTGGTGGCCTGGGCTAAGCCAGAGGCTAAAGGACACTTAGGGTCTGCTGTGCCCAGGCCAACACTATATGGGGCTCTGAGAACTGCTCCAGGAGCCTGGAAAAGAGCTGTCTGAGTGTATTTGCTCTGTGGAGTGTCATGGCTCTGCTCTGTTTTAAGAAGGAAACCAGGAATGAGCTGATGGGTTTGCTCTGGCAGCAAGATGCGGAGCTTGCTTAGGAAAGGAAGACTAAGGTTTATTATGATTGGGTAAAGCCCTTAATTGCCACTTTGGATGGAGCTTAGTTTTAAAATTCATATTCTGTAGCCAAAGGGCCCCTCCTTACACAGAAGTACTGCAGCTAATTAGTGGCCGGGCATCTTGTAAGAAATGGCTATTTACTTTATTTTTAGTAAAAGTGTCTTGGAATTTCCCTGACTACTGACTTCTTTCAGTGCCCCTGGCCGCCAGAGGATGTTAACAGAAATGAAAAGAGTTGAACTTTACTCACGGCCAGTTCGCCTTTTTCAGCGACCTATTTCTTCTCTTTGGGGGAAAAAGCATGGCTTCTGGCCACAAACCTTCTGGTAGGCTTCACAAACTCTTCCAGTCTGCCCTACCTGGTGGCCCAGCTGCTGTGACAAGAGCCAAATCCCAATGATTGAGCCCCTTGGTTCTACTCTAGAGATGGTGAACCTCGGAGCTTTTCCTCCTGGAGAGCAGATGCCAAGAGGGGAATGGAGAGATATAATTTCTCTGTTAAGAGGAGCTGGGAGTGTGGCAAAGGCTCTTAGGTACGTAGCTATTGATGGGATGTCTTCTCTTTGTGTCTCCAGATTTACTCCCTGCCCTCTTCCACCCTGCTCTGGACTCCCAGAAGCTCACTTGTGTGGACCACATCTACCTGCTTCCTGGCCCTCCGGTTTCCCTTTTGGTTCAGCCAATGTGGAACGTCAGAAGGAGACTGATGTGTATGTGGTAAATTATCATTCCGTGGCCACCATCCCATGGGGTTGCAGTTCTTGTCAGGAGACCGTCTTCATACAGCTTGCTCCATTTAGATTCTGGAGACCACATCCTTCCCTCTTCCCTTCAGACTTGGGCAGTAATGGAGCCCCATGATGATTAGCCCTGCAGTGGTATCCTAATTTAAGTCCACCATCTGTTTCCTGCAAGAACCTTGACTAACACAGCTATCCTTTCTTAACCAGATCTTCAAGAACAAGCAAGCTGCCTTTCCTTGGGAGTAGGGAGGGGATCAGCCAGGATTGAGACCTAGCTTGCTGTTTGCAGAGACATGCCTGAAGGAAGGAACGGACTCTTACTGTTCAGAGGTGAAGCCGAGTAGGCGCAGATGTCCTTGCTGTAACAGGACATGCCTTCCCTGGACTCAGATGAGAGCCCCTCTGGGACTGGACAGACTTGCATGCAAATACTCCTTCCATGCTCTGAGCCCGAAGGCCTGTGCTGGTCCCTGTGGGCGAAGAGGATTTAGACATTACCTCAGAAAGAGCTGAAGACATGTCCTTGCTGAATCTCCTCTCTGCTCTTCTGTCTTCATTAAGCAAGGGTGAAAATGTACATCCGTGTAGTCATTTTCCTCTTACTGGATTCTCAGCTGGGCTCCCATGCGCTCCCCAGTAAATCTTCAAAAAGCAAATGTCACCAATATGTGGCCTTCCTCCAGAAATGTCCTCTCCACAACAGACAGGAAAGCTGGAGGGTAAAAGAGGGTAAAGTCTCAGAATTACACAAGGTCCTGTCGTCTTCTACCCTCTTCAATATCTTCTTGTCACTTGTCTAGTCTCTGGCAAGTTTTAAGGCAATAGCGAAACATATGGATTCTCTGAGAACTGACCTGTGTGTTTAACCCATGTTCATGTAGGTTTGTTCCAGGCCTGAAGGGTTTGGGCTCACTGCAAGGGAGAAGGCTCTAGAGGGTAATATGAGTAGACAGAACCACACTTAGAGAGCAGAGAGAAAGGATTTGCTTTGGCATTACATGCCTTCATCTTGCTTAAGGGACTAGATTTTGATATACTGTCCTCCTCTGATAATATGTAGCCATTGTCCTTGCAAAGCTGGGACACATAGTCCTTATGTTAGTTTCCTTCAAGGTTTCTCTCAGGTTATACGTTAATTCTTAGAGAGAAGCACAGGAACACATACAAACACACGTACACACATACACACGTGTGGCCTTTTCAAGATATGTGAACCTCTACTATGTACAGGAAACCCTTGTCTTTTCTTGGTTCGGCAAAGAGAACATGAAAGAACCCCGAAGAATCATGTACAGAGGACCTGAGATGAGGTTGGGGGTTCAGGGGCACAATGAATGGAAATAGATGAGTTTAAAAATACAGGTTTCTCACACTTTCCCAGAAAATAGAAGAGGAAAAAAATCCTCTCCAACTCATTTTGTGATACCTAAATCAGACAAGCATGTTACAAGAGCACTACTGAGCAATAATCCTCATAAACATATATGTCAAATCTTGAAGAAAATATTAAATCAAATCCAGTAATATGTAAAAATGGTAATACATTGGGGCTATCAATAAAATGATACTTATTTTGAGAGAGAAAGTGAGCAAGGGAGGGGCAGAGGGAGAGAGAATCCCAAGCTGGACGCAGGGCTTGAACTCATGAACCATGAGATCATGACTTTAGCCAAAGTCAGAAGCTTAACTGGCTGAGCCACCCAGGCACCCCATGAGAGGTGCTTCTTAAAAGAACAAGTAGGGGCGCCTGGGTGGCTCAGTCCTTTGGGCAGCCGACTTCAGCTCAGGTCATGATCTCGCGGTCTGTGAGTTCGAGCCCCGCGTCAGACTCTGTGCTGATAGCTCAGAGCCTGGAGCCTGCTTCAGATTCTGTGTCTCCCTCTCTCTCTGCCCTTCCCCTGTTCACGCTGTGCCTCTATGTCTCTCAAAAATAAAAATAAACATTTAAAAAAAAAAAAAGAACAAGTGGAATAATGAGACATCCACATGTAGGGGGAAAAAGGAACCTCAATCTTTACCTTGCTTCATATGCAAAAAATAATTTGAAATGGACCATAGTCCTGAATTTAAGAGCAAAACTCTAAAGGACTTCATCAAAATTAACAACTCCCCTTTGAAAGACACTGTTGGAAAAAAAAGGAAAACCACAAGCTAGGAGGAAATGTTTTCAAAACATATATCTGTCTGATAAAGAAATTGTATCCTAAATACAAGAGCACTTATCAGTCAATAATAAAAAGGCAACCCATCAAAAAAGCAGAAAAGATTGTAATACACATTCCACCAAAATAAGACATGAATGGCAAATAAAAAGTATTTGAAGTATTTCATGTATGAAAAGGTACTCAACATCACTAGTGTTTAGGAAAATGCAAATTGAAATTATAATTTGACAATAGCGAGTGTATACAAGAATGTGGTACGACTAGAAATCCCATCCCTCGCTGGTGTGAACACAGATAGGGATAGCCACTTTGGAAAGCTTTTTTGTTAGGTAGCTTTTTGTGCAGTTAAACATCCACTTGCCATACAATCAAACAATACCAAGTCTGGGTATTTTCCTATAAATACCTGCAGGCACATGCTTGTAACAGCTTTATTCATAAAAGCCACAAATCAAATGTTCATCAGCTGGTAAGTAGGTAAACAAGTTTTGGTATATCTACAAACGTGAATTCCATCCACAATGTTACTCTACGCAGCAATAAAAAGGAATGAACTATTGGGGCGCCTAGGTGGCTCAGTTAGGCATCTGACTTTGGCTCAGGTCATGATCTCGTGGTTTGTGGGTTCGAGCCCCGCATGGGGCTCTGGGCTGACAGCTTGGAACTTGGAGCCTGGAGCCTGCTTTGGATTCTGTGTCTCCCTCTCTCTCTCTGCCCCTCCCCTGCTCATGCTCTCTCTCTTTCTCTCAAGAATAAACATTAAAAAAATTTTTTTTTAAAGAATGAACTATTGATAGTTGCAACAACATAGGTAAATTGTAAAAGCATCATGCTAAGCCAAATAAGGCAGACACAAAAGAATATATACTGTGTGATTCCATTTATATGATATTCTAGAAAAGGCAATACCGTATACTTGCCAGGGATTAGTGGGGTCACAAGGAAGAGATTCACTGCAAAAGAGCAGGAGGAAAACTTTTTGGGGCAAAAGAAATATTCTGCATCTTGCATGTTCGTTGCTCTGGGACTATACACATTGATCAAAACTCATCCAACTCTACGCTTTAAAAGGGCAAATTTTATTATATATAAATTACTCCTTAATAAACCTAACTTTTAAAAAACAGTAAAATACAGGTTTCTGCTTGTTACTCAACTAAAATCTTGCCAAATTGGGTTGTCTTACGAGTTAATGAAAACCACCTCCCATTCCTTTCACTTTCTTCAGCCCTGTGTTGAGAATTCAGTAAAATATTTTTTTAGATCTTGTCTGCTTTCTTGTTCCACTTCCGTCTCATCTCTGGTCCAAGCTGTAGCTTATGTCTCTTTAAAAGAGAAGGCAAGATGGTGGAATTCAGCTCCCTCACTGAGCTAGGCAGGACAGTGACCTGATAAATGGGCGAGAGATCCCACCCTCCCTCATGTTCCCATCTCTTAGAGAAACGAGCCCCTGGGGTTTTACTGGTACATTTCATTGTATCAGCTCAAACCCATAGAGTGATGACTCTTCAAAGACTGAAAGCATAATCTCACAGAGCGGGCAAACTGGCACAGAGGAAAGAAAAGAGGCTTTGGAGAATTCCAGCTTTGGGTCTCTCACCTACTAATGTTACCTTTGAGTAATGCCTCAAACCTCCTGAGCCTTGTTTTTCTTTTTGGCCTGAAGAAGTGGCCTGAAAGATTAAATGTGAGCTATATTAATAGGTCAAGAATCTAGCACATAGAATCTCTCGACCCACAATTGTTTTTGTTGTTGTTGTTATTGTCATCATCGAGATTAATTATTGAATTAGGCTTGATAAAAAAAAAAAAGTGTTTCAAGAAGTCAAATGAAATGTATGGGTAGGCCAGGAAAAGGTAGAACTGGAGTTGAGATGGCGATTTCATTTTATTTATAACCAAGCCCTCTTCTAGGAAGAATTTAAGGCAAGTTATAAAACGTGGCCAAAGAAAAGGATTAAAAATGTATAATTTAAGGAGACTATGACAAGGAAATGGGCAGAAAAATAGCAAGAAATGCATGTCCAAAGATCTGAATAGTTGCTGCGGGTGAGTCACAAATTTGGCATTGACCTTTTTTGATAATTCACTGTAAAGAGGAAATACACTAAGCTTCAAGAGCCACACTTTCCATCAGCCACCAATAAGCTAGGTGATGAGGAAAAGTACCTATTGTCCTTACACACAAGACACGTCACAGAATGGAAGCACAGTTATGGAGTAGATGGTTTCGTAACCACAGCCCCCTCCCCCAATAAATTCAAAAGTGAGTCTCTTATAAAATCCTTCAGCGTAGGCCAAATCACAGACCTACATTTCTACAAAAAGCGTGAGACTCACATGGTCTAGGATAATCCTAAGGTAAATTTTAAAAATATTTAGAGGATTGTCTGCCTGCCTGTCTTTTTAAGCCAGCGCCTATAAATGCATCTTGAAACTTTTGATAAGGGTTGCAGAGCAGGGAGCTTAAAATTGTAACATCTGGCAAGAATCTGAGGGTGAATATTGTGAATTGTTAATTAAAGAAAAGAGGTGATCACTAGCTAAGAGTAAAGATCCTTTGAAAATTCAGGAGTCTACCCAAAATCGTGGGAATGGAGACAAACTACGAGCAGGGTCAAAAACACTACTAAGAAACAGTCCTAGGGCCTGCTCTGACACACTGAGGAACAGGCAATTGAGATCCAAAGTTCTAAGCTATAGCATAAGGCCATAATGATTTTTGCCTGGAAATTTTTCAAAGCAGATGTTAGCAATCACCCACCATGGGCACTGAAAAAAATCTCAATAAAATACACATAGCATTTCTAATTTTAAGCACTGTAGGTTCTGGTCAAACACTTCAAGATGAATTAGTTGCAAATCATATTCTCAGATAGTGAAATGATTTGACCAGTGGTAGAGAATTGTTGGATATAAGCCACACGAAACACAGAGCACATCTGCCAAGGATAATGAATTTGGTTTAGAGAAGTTGATCTTTCTTTCTGGTAACATTTAGATAAGAGGGTCCAATTTCTTATTTTTTTTAAAGGCTGTTTCTAATATATGCTAGAAAAATCTCTGGAAGGAGCTGGTCTGGGCCATCTTGAGAGCTGCTCAGTCCAAGAGGGCTACCTGGAGGGGTGAGGAGACCCCAACAGAGAAGCAGACTTAGAAACGGGAAGCTGAAAGGAAAGTTGTCAGGCAGCTTCAGTCAGAGGAGATATCACCCAAGTCAAGATGTCCAGTATTGATAGGTCTCCAAAAAGTCAAGAGGCTCTATGCAAGAGAAACAATTAGCATTTGGAATCTGCCACACCCTGAGGGTACTAATGTCTCATTGCAACTATACCGATTGAAGTGGATGCTGTTGTATGCTCCTCAGATCCTCCTTTTAACACCAAGACATTCATTTCCCAGCTCACAGTTGAGTCCTCCCCCAGGAATTGCTCCTGGAAGAAGCTTATGTCCTCTCCCTGGCGGCAGCCTGAACATAACTTCCTTTATTTATTTTTAATGTTTATTTATTTTTGAGAGTGGGGAAGGGTCAGAGAGAGGCAGACAGACTGAGGATCTGAAGCGGGCTCTGTGCTGACAGCAGAGAGGTCGATGCAGGGCTCAAACTCACAAACCTCAAGATCATAACCTGAGCCAAAGTCGACGCTTAACCGACTGAGCCACCCAGGTGCCCCAACCCACGTTCCTTTATAAGCAATGCCTGGAGCCTGTGGTATACTTGAAGACCATCCCAGCTTCAGAACTCCCTGTGGGATTGCTGAGACCTCTGTGGCAACTACATTGCCGTTTTCCTGCTCTCTCTGCACATGGACACAACATTTGACATTGAATTTTGAAGGGTCTCTTGACCCCCTGAAGGTAAACTAAAGATTAGGAACCTCTGTTTTACAGGATAGGATGATGAAGTCCCCTGGTACAATGGCCCTAACTAAGTCTACCAGCAAGTGGAAATTACTGGCAGAGTAGAAGTTATGCAAACCTTGAGAGAAGATGACCATGTTAGGGGTGTTTTCGTATGTATTTATATATATATGAATTTTATCTCAACGATATATTTTATATAATATCTATTTATTTATATATGTGAATTTTATCTCGATGGTATATTAAATATATCATTAATATTAATGATATTAATAAAACATTAATATATATTTATATGTTGTATAAAATATAAATATATAATATAATATATGCTTATATTTTATATATTATATCATTGAGATAAAATATATATATTATGGATATATAATGAATATATTATATATTCATATATATTAATATTATATAACATATTTATATTTTACATAATATATCACGGAGATAAAATTCATATATATTTTTATATATATCATTGAGATAAAATAATATAAGTTACATAACATAACATAAAAACAACCATAAACCATTTTAAAACGTAACTAGTGGTAGTTAGTCATGATATTGTACAACCATCACCTCTATCTAGTTACAAAAAATGTGCATTACCCCAACAGTAAACTCTATATCCATGAAGCAGTCATTCCCTATTCCTTCTTTCTCAGCCGTTGGTAACTACTTACACTGCGTTCTGTCTTTACAGGTATACCTAATTTCCTGTAAATGGAATCACATTATGTGAGCTTTTGCATCTAGTTTATTTCACATAGCATGTTTTTGAGGTTCATCTACACTGTATCACGTATCAGTATTTCATTCCTTTTTTTGTCTGAATAATACTCCATTATACGGGTATACCACATTTGTTTATCCATTCATCTTGATGGACACTTGGGTTCCTTCCACCTCTTGGCTACTGTGAATAGTAATGCTATGAACATTTGTGTACAACTATATGTTTGAATGCTTGTTTTAATTTCTTTGGGGTATATATAGTGGAACTGCTGGCATTTAGTGATTCTTTAACTTTTTGAGGAATCACTGAACTGTTTTTTCACAATTACTGCACCATTTTACATCCTGACAGTAACGAACAAGTTTTCCAATTTCTCCATAGTTTCACCAATACTATTTTCTATTTTTATTATGGTATCTCAGTGGGGTTTGATGTGAATTTTCTTAATAATGAGTGATACTGAGCATATTTTCATGTAGTTTTTGGCCATTCGTGTATTGGGAGGGGGATGTCTATTCATGTCCTCTGCCCATTTTTATTTTGTTTTAAGTAAGCTCTACGCCCAAGGTGAGGCTTGAACTTGTGTCTCCAAAACCACATGCTCTACCACCTGAGCCAGCCAGGCGCCCCTCCTTTGCTCATTTTCAAATTTGGTTGTTTGTCTTTTTGTTGTTGAACTGTGGGAATTCTTTATATATTCTGGAAACTAGGCCTTTATATGGTTTGTAAATATTTTCTCCCGCTCTGTGGGTTGTCTTTTCAATCTCTTGATAGTGTCTTTTGATGCACAAGATTTTGACAAAGTCCAATTTATCTTTTTCTTTTCTTCTTCCTTTTTTTGGCTTCTGCTTATGGTTTCATATCTAACAACCCATTACCAAATCCAAGGTCATGAAGATTTACCCTTATATTTCCTTCTAAGAGTTTTATAGTTTTAACTCTTATATTTAGGTCTTTGATTTATTTTGAGTTAATTTTTGTATATGACATGAAGTAAGAGTCTAATATCATTCTTTTTCACGTGGATATTCAGTTCTCCCAGCACCATTTGGTTTCCCTCTCTCTCTCTCTCTCTGCATGTATATATGCATGCATGCGTGTGTGTGTGTGTGTGTGTGTGTGTGTGTGTGTGTGTGTGTGTGTGTGTATTATTTTTTCCATAGAGAAAAGCTTAAGCAGGCTTTATAGTCAGCATGGAGCCTGATGCAGGGCTTAATCTCATTAACCTGGGATCATGACCTGAGCCAAAATCAAGAGTCAGATGCTCAAGAGACTGAGCCACCCAGGCACCCCTACATTTTATCAGTTTATTGTGCCTCAATATTTCAGTAATTTGTTTTCATGGTGCTCCTAGACCAAAAAGAAATTGTTAACAGTTTCCTGTATTATAAGTAGATAAGGCCAAACAACTTAAGAAGTATTTATGTTCTAGCAACTCGGTGGCTGTTTGAAAAATTATTACATATTAATTAAAAGAAAAGATATTTTTTATTTCATTCTTAAATAACCAACAATTGCTAAGTGTGTGTACCTGTTTGGCACTGCACAATTTCTCAAACTCTAGATTCAGACAGGACATTGCCATCCTCACTTCCTGGTCTATATTGTTTATGATGTCGACAATAAGAATATAATGTGACCTAACATTGAAATTATAAACCATGTGGGGCTAGTAGTTCATACTATATCTGATAGAGGTTGGGTATCTTTGTGTTTTCCTCAGAAGTTTAAAATACTCTGCAGTGAGCTTGCGAGTTTGCTGTAGGGTTCAGGGGACCCCACTACACAGTTTGGGAACTTAGATTTGTGGAAAACAGATTGTAAAGCACAAGGCAAAAGAGACATAGTTCCCCTGCAGGAAACTCCAGGAGGGAAGGCCAGCCACTTAAGAATGCTGAGGAGGCGCCTGACTGGCTCACTTGGTGGAGTGTGCGACTCTTGATCTCAGGGTCATGAGTTCAAGCCCTACATTGGGCGTAGAGATTACTAACTAACTAACTAAATAACTAACTAAATAACTAACTAACTAAATAAATAAATAAATAAACTAACTAACTAACTAAAAAAAAGTATGCTGAGAACGCTGAATAATGGAATTTTACACAATCCTATGTGGAAAGACAAAGGCGCATTCACAAAGAACACAAAGGGAAGTTCGACATTTTCCCTAATAATTCCAGACTTAAAAACAGTATACACAGACGATGGAAATGCCAGGTCGAGCAGGCGGGGCGGGAGACATAATAATAAGTACAAACATAAGCGGGCAGCATAGGTATGTAATGGCAGAGCTAGAAAAGTTGATGACCCAAGTGAGGCAAGACTGGAAAAAAGTACTAAAGATAGGTAAAAGGGAATTTTAATTTTAGAATAAAGAAACTGTTTTTGGAGCAGGAAAGATCAAGGCGGGAGCAGGCCAAATATTTAGGCTGTCGTCGTAGTGTAAAGTGGTTAAGGTCTAATGAGATCAGAGAAAAATATGAACTCTGATTGCTTCTGTCTCTTTCAACAAGGCAAACAATATTCAGACCAAAACAATTCAACTTACGGTAGTAGGAAGGCCCGGGCCAGTCAGGAGAGTCCGGATATGCGGCAGTAACAACTACAAAAAAAATCAGTGGCTTAAATAGCAAAGGTTTGGTTTTCATTCATGTAAAGTCCTTTATGGATTCAATCAGTTTTCTAGGCAGCTGTCCTTTGTACGTTGGCTCAATATTCCACCTTACTTTGGTCTGGTGGCCCCGTGACATTAACGCATACTTCCGTGCAAGGGACAAGGGACACGGAAATCTCATACCCTCTTAAATGTTTCCACACGGAAGTGATCATCTTCATTTCCTCTCACATTTCACTGGCCAAAGCAAGTCACAGAGTTTCTTGCTTGTAAGGAATGGAAGGGGCAACCCTCCTGAGCACATGGAAGGAGAGGGCTTGGAAAGAGCAGTGAGCAGCATTAATGCCCATCATAAGCTATCTCTGCCTCCCTTCTCAATTCTGCTACGAACCTACATTTACCGACACTTGAAATAATTTTTCAGGTCATATACAATGAATAGATACAGTAAACGATGGGTTCTGATTCACCCCTTTATTTTTGAGTGGCAGAAACTATTCTCCTCCAGTCAGTCCTCCCTAGCTAGCCATTGTGGTCTAGGGGGAAAGAATGAAGGATGCCCCCTATACCGCACCAGGGGGAAGGGGGAAGGACTACGGAGTGGGGCAGGGATTCGGAGAATCCTGGCAGAATACTGGCCAGCAATGGAGAACAGGTTCTTGCAGACGTCATTATTTACGAGTCTCTGTTCTCTGGGGCTTTAAGGATGTTGTGCCTTGGTAAATACTGGGAACTGCCAGTTTGCTAGATTTCCCAGTAGCTGCTTGACGGGTAAGCAGAGCAGCCAAATTTGTGGGCAGTTCCTTTAGAGGAACACTAATAATCCTTTAAGGTTAACCACGGGAAGATCTTTTTAGAACCATGAACTAGTGAAGAACATTTGAAGCTCTGAAAATCTCTCTCCAGCGCTTTATCCACTCCCTGATAAACTAGTGCCTAAAGAGCTTTGTGTCGTCCCCACTGTGTCTGATTTCACGCCCTGCAGGAGCCTGGACCCTGGAGTGGATTAGACTTTGAAGGAGGCTACAGATCAAGTAAGGAGGGGTCCTGAGTCTCCCTTTAGCAGTAACCCTGAAGGCCACTGCATAGCCTCTAGATATCCTAGAACCGGTCTCATGGACTATTTGAGGTTACAACAGGCCACTCCCGACACTTTCATTTCTGGCATAAATTTTGAAACATATCACTGCCATTCTGTCAACAACAGCAGTCCTGCTCAGGGTAAAAAAATCCCAATGGAATTGGAATGCTCTTGCCTTCAATGGAGATCTTGCCAGTGTTAAGAAAGACACAAACCAGCGAAAAGCATCATTTCCACTTCTCCCCACATAGGTCGTCTTTTATGTACGACCTACCAGTTAGCAGACCGGATGGATCGAAGACTGGCCCACGGTTCTTTGGCAGCTGCACAGTAGTTCTCGTGTCGTCAGTGCAGCAGAGGTTTGGTGCACACATTTCCTGGACCTGAGACAAGAAAAGAGCCTGGGATTATTTTTATAAGCGTTTGTCCCATAAATCAGAACAGATAATCCTTCCTGGTGCCACTGTACAACTTACTCAGAGAAGACATATTTATGGAGCAGAGAGCCCGTTAGAAAAATTAGCCCCTTCTTCCAAACAAATGATACAGGCTTAACTTCCAACAGCCAAAAACCATAAACAGGAAGAGTTGGGAGAGAATTCTAAAATAAGTGGTCGGATTGAACTGAATTGTATCAGAGCATGTGTAGGAGCAAGAATGGAAAGAAAGAGTAATATGCTGCAGAAAAAATGCGCCCGGGACTGCAGGCATCTATCTGCCAGGCTCTGTCTCAAGCAAGCCTGCTTCTCATTTGGAGGACATTCTATTAAATTCGTGCAGATTTCAAACAGAACTCTAGAGGGCAGCAAAGACGTGGTTTCCTGGATGAAGAAGGTCACATAAAGCAATACAGGGTACCAATTTTTTTTTTTTTTTTTTTTGCATATAGTGCCATTTTTTTTTTTTTTTTACTGATGTTTGGGTTAAAATATTATAGAAATGCAGAATTTTAGGGCCTAGAAGTCTTGTATTGCTGTCAAGTTAGTTCAGTAAAGCAGAGGTTTTACATACAAGGAATGACCCTGAGGGCCTAGTGACTTTAGTAAGGTCATCTGGTTAGATAGTGGCATTTAAGACCCCAACCCATCCTCTCACATTCACACAAGGACATACTCACACACTTCTTCGAGGTTCTAGAAATTTTTTCTATCCTGAAATCATCTGGGCATTATGGAGGCTTGAGTTCACACACTTAACTCATGTCCTATGGAGGGGGGGGAAGGGAGTGATTGGAATTCTTAAGTCTGAAGCTGTGGTTTTTAAGTGCTGTAATTACACTTGGACAGAAAGATTTCTCCAGAGTCAGATCAACTTAAATTTCCTCAGCCAATACTTCCAAGCCTTGGACTCTAGGTGGCAACATAGGACCTTTCGTTTGCTTTCGGGGAGCATCAGCAATCTGGGCAAATCTTTCAGGAGGAAACCTGTTTATTGTGGTTCTTCTTGACCCCGGGGGACTAATAGCACTTTCTCTTAGCTAAACTAATGATCAGAACCTGGATGCTCACTTCTTAGAATTATTTTCACTATAATCCTCTGACAATAACTCTTATTTAACAGGTCATTCTCTGTTATGTCATACGTTTGGCAGGGTCATATCTACGGAGAAGTGCATTTTTATTGATTTTAAAACTTCACAACATTCGTACAGCTGCTGCCCCCGAGCCACTGAGCCCCCCCGCCTCTCCCCACTCTCCCCAGCCCACTCACGGTGTACAATTCTACCTACCCCCTCACTTTACCCTTGCGCCCCCCCCCCAATATTTTAATTCAGTGGAATCAGCTTTAAATGGGCATAAAGGACAATTCTGAAAGAAAACAGGATTCAGAGGATGGTCTGGTAAGTGGGGAAGGGAGAGGGTGGCACTTCATGCATCTGCTCTCTGAATCCATAGTATTTCTAGAGCAGGGTTTCTGAAGAAATGGGCAAAAAATCATGCGGGATGTTTGGACCGTACTTGGGACCTACTGGGTCACAGTCCCTGGGGGTGAGTTCCAGAATCTGTTAAGCTCCCAAGACTACGCAGCTGCAGACTTTTTTTTGATCAGCTGGTCGTGCCGTTTCAATCCTGTCACAGCCTCTGGTGTCCTGGGCTGGGGTCTGATTTCTCCTGCTGAACTCGAATCCTTAAAGTTCATGAATAAAGACAGCCATCCATCTCCCAATGCCTGCTCGTTCCTTTTTCCCTAGCAGTGACCTGACCCCATAGGACCTAAGTGCACATGAGGAAGGGTGATACGGATTGGAAAGAACTTGAACTTTGGAGTCATAGAGAACCATGATCAAGTCTTACCTAGGGATTTAGCCTACAGGGGCTTCCGTTTCATCTATTAACTACAATCACACCATTGAGCGTTGATATTATAATATCCAATTATTATTATTATTATTATTATTATTATTATTATTATATGTCTCTTTTCCCCTACTTAAAAAAATTAAAAAATGATTTTAAATTACATAATAGACAAATATATTCTCACTACAGAAACTCAAATGATATAGATGAGGTTTAAATCCCAACCCAAAGTCCCTGCCAAGTAGCATTGTGCTGCATACTATTTTGAAACGTGCTTTGATGTCAGATTTTCGGAATCGTTCCATACTAGTACATTTAAATCCATTTCATTCTTTTTTCCAGAACTACAGATTCTCAAGAAATTGTACATACAGCTTTACATAATGTTTTTTCATTTCATATATGTGAATATTTTCCTATCTTGTTATTCTTTGAAAACATGATTTCAATTATTTCATAGTTATCCAGCATATAAGCATACTAAAATTAATTTAATAATTGATTTAATAATTCTGACTGTTGGATATTTAGGTTGCTTTCAATTTTTTATTCTTGTTCCTTTTAAATAATTAACCCAATGCCTCCTTACGCTGCCCATTCCCATGGCTCCCTTATTTAGGGAATATACCTTCACATATTATAACCAAGTAATTAAGGTCTTTGTAAAGAATCAAGGTCAGTTTGTAGTTTCTGCCTTTACCTTAGGTACAAACTGCTCTATGAGAGAGCATGGGTGTTACATTCTAACTCCTTAAACTTTTATTGAAACTCCACTCTCCTCAGCCAAATAACTGAAGCGAAATGAAGGTATCTTTCCAGAACTGTTTACTTTGAGCAGGTGAGCATTTTCACAATTAGAAGGGAAGTTTGCAATCAGTTTCTTTAATGGAAAAGGCACTCTTATGGAATTAATCCATGCCTGGCTCAGAGGAAGTAAGACTCTCCGAAATTGATTGGATTAAAGGGCTCCTTAAAATCAGAAATACTTGGGTACTCATCTGCTCTGCCGGGTGATTGACAGAGGTCTTCAAGCCATCATCCTTCATGGGAGGTACTTGGTGTAGAATCGTGATTTCAGAGCCTCCTGGATTAGGATCAATTAAATCCATAAATAGAAATGAGTTGCCATTATTATCCCTAAAATGATACCCCAACATGTTCACCTGGCCCACTCCTGCGTCATGGCGGGGTTATAAACAGACTTGCAGCATTTGGAGGGGCAAAGCTAAATGCAAATGCGGAGAGTAATCTTCATGGGAAGGATGTGCTGGCTTTTAAGTGAAACATGAACTTGACCATTTTGGGCCTTTAAAAATACAAAAGGGAGCAGGAGACATCAAATATTATTACACTACCAACAACATTTAAAGCCCTAAACTAGAAGGCTTTATAGGCGAAATAAAATGCGATAGTGACTAACGGCAGTTGCAGATTTAAAACGACACTGAGAAGGAAATGAATAGCATTACTCCAGAAAAGTAGTCTGGATATCCCAAATATTCAGTGTTTCTCCGAGAATTACAATGCTCTTGGACTCAGAAAAATTTAGATAATTTGGCGTTCAATTTATGTTGTACAAAATTTTCATTATTTAATATCTGCTATCTTTGGGAATGTGATTAAAAGGATGGTCCCATAGCTAAGGGGAAGCTGATCTTTCTCTCTCTTTCTGTTTCTTTGTCTCTCTCTCTCTCTCTTCCTTCCCCTCTGCCCCTTGCCAGATTCATCTGGTTGAAGGAGAAAGAAAATTAGGACTCTGGATTTCTACAGCACCATCCATCATATGTGGCATCTGTGATTTCTGAACACCTTCCATGATGCTGGGAACAGGCATTGCTGTCTCCATTTTACTGAGAGACAGTAAGGCAGGAAAGAGGGAATGAGTGGTTTACCGGCCACCCAGCAGGACTGCAGCACAGGCAGGATTAGGACACACTGTTTCCGAATTCCAGAGTACTCTTCTTTCCTCTTTACCACTCTTACATTTTGGACCAAATGCTTGTGTACTTGCTTTCTGGTTACAATAATTTATTTCACTTGCTTCTAACCAGAAGCAAAAAGTTACTCTTCGGCCGTCCCCTGGGTGGAACATTGTTTTCAGGCACTCACTTCTAACTCCACAGGGCGATCGGACACTAGGTCTCCAGGGAATTTGTGCTGGGAGCCCAAGGGTGAAAGGTCATCCCCTCTCACCAGCTCCTGTTCTTCCTTTGGCGAGTTGTCAGGCAGCCTCTCAACCATTGATCAATCAACCCGACCACAGCCTGACTTCCATGCGGCTGTCACAGATTCTGACAAAACAGGCATCTTCCTCCCCAACCCAGCTGGCCTCTCCCATCACCGCTGTGTCTTCTCCACCATTCTGTCCCTATCTTATCTTTCTCCTTTCAACTCCTTGAGTCTGGAAGTTGTATTGACTCTAATCTCAGGTATTAGTCACCACCCTCTGCTGACCTGGATAAGTTTCCATTAATTCGCACTCAGCACCTCATCTAGTATGGTCAGGTCACCTATAAATGTGGGAGTTTGTGCATATGGATAAATAGTGGATGAATCAATAAATAAACACCAGAGGCTTTGCTAGAGCTGAGAAGAAACGTGGAGCTCATCTGATTCAACCAATTCATTTTTACGAATGAAGAAATTTAAAAAAGAGGTTAAGTGACTCTCTTGGGTTACACAGTTACTGACACAAATACTATTAACCAGATCTTCTGACACCCAAACCCCTTTTACCCTAAATATCAAGGTAATATATGCTTAATGTGTAAAACTCAGGAAGCAACCTATAAAGAAAAAAAATATTACCCAATTCCACCAATTGGACAAAATTATTGCTTTTGTTGTTGTTTTTAATATAATTTATTATCAAACTGGCTTACGTATAACACCGAGTGTTCATCCCAACAAGTGCCCTCCTCAATGCCCATCACCCATTTTCCCTAGACATAATTATTGTTAATTTTTAATATATTTCCTTCTAGTTTTCATAGACTTTTTACATTATTGAAATCATGCTGTTTATAGAGTTTTATATTCTAGAGTGTTTGTTTGCTTAACACATCACGAGCCTTCACTGTGTCATTACAAATCCTTTGTATATATTATAAAAACAGCTACATATAATCCCATCATTTGATGGTAACATAGTCATCTTAACCGCACCCCTAACTCTGGGCCCTTAGGTTACTTTCAACTTTCCATTGTTTAAAGCAATGCTTCAATAATACATATGCATACATATTTTTATAAATTTCTGATCTTGGAAAAAAACCTGGAAGTAAATGAGTTAAAAGCTATGTATATTTTTAAGGTTGTGATACATTTTACCCAATCACCATCCAGGTAGATGGTGCCAACTGTCACACCTACCAACAGGCTTCAGAGTACCTTTTATGTTTTTTTCCAAAAATTGTATCTCATTTTTATCATCAATTCAGGTCTGACTGGCCCATGGTTTGAAATAACTGCTGCCCAACACCAGTTCCAAATCAGAATTGCAAACCAGACTCCCAGCTCCCCTCCCAGTAACTGTGTTTCCTTAGATTGTTCAGGCTCCATTTGGGTCAGCCCGTCCCCATGATGGCACTGCAAAGGGAACTTGGCAGCTCTTTTTTATTTGCTTTCTACCTGTGTATATTTCACTGCGCTGAATGCAGTTGGAAGCGACAGAGAGTGGACCATGTGCTACAAGAGTTTCTATTCTCACATCGGTCTCAGTATAGACCAGGAGATCATCCCCAAAGCCAGGAGGAAGGACAGAGTGATTGCTGCTGCTGACCTGGAGTCTGCACGCGGTGCGTGGATGCCCAGACCAGGCACACGGACCTCAGATCCCAGAGCCACGGGCAGCTTTTAAGGAGAAAGAGCACTCAAACTGTAATCTTCAGGGGTGGGGAGTGTGTCAGATAGAAGACCCGAGATGACAACGGTCTACGCAGAAGGAACGTACTGAAGCAAACTGTACACTGTAGAGGTCGGCCTCCGTCTCTAGCCCCTTTAGAGACTCGTCATCTTGGGACAGTTACACTTCTCTGTAGTTCAGATCCCTCACCTATAAAAATGCTACTAAAATAAACTACTTCAGAGGACTGTCAGGGATAATGGAGAAAACTCAAGCAAAGTGCTTGGAAAACATCTTGGTTCACTGTAAGAGCTCCAAAGATGGCAGATACCATCGCAGTCACCATCGTCATCATCATCACTGCTGAAGCAACGAGCTCCTAGAAGGAAGTGGTGGCAGATGTGGGACTGGCAGGAGAAGGATCAGTGCACGAAGGCCTTCTATAACATTCTGAGAGAGCCATACCTTACCTGGATATCCATCGTTCCCTTTGGGAGGTTTGCAGTTTGGGAGTTAACCGTCTCCGGGCAGGAGGCTGAACCGATAACCTCGGATTCCTTCCAGCTCTGAGACAGGACTCCCACCTGAGAGCAAACAAACTCGGTTTTGATCCTGAGCACACAGACTTACAGAACACAACTCCTTCCATTGAACGTTGTGCCAATAACCGAAGGAAGTGATCTTCCCTGCACTCTGGGATTCAGAATGGCTAACAGCCACCCAGCAGGAATAATTCTTTTACTAATATCAAACTATTTAGTTAGGAAATAAATTCCTGGGAACAGGGGAAGTTTATAAAAGGACTCCCAACCAAAAGAAAAGGATCTCGGGAATTATCACCTCTTGCCGAGCTTGGTTTTACTGGAAGGGAATGTGAAACAGGATGGCCTGATGTCATGCAGTGAATAGACTCTCTGCTCCCTTTCCCTCTTTCCTCTTATAGCTTAAAACACCGCAGCAGGGAGGGCAGCGGGACCACAGCAGCCCTTGCCTCCCACGTTGGGTTCATTTCTTTTACTTTTTTTTTAATTTTTAAGTTTATTTATTTTGAGAGAGAGAGAAAGAGAGTGTGTGCCAGCAGGGGAGGGTCAGAGAGAGAGGGAGAAAGTCCTAAGTGTGCTCCGTCTGCACTCAGGGCTCGATCTCATGAGCCACGAGATTACGACCTGAGCCGAAATCCAGAGTCGGACACTTCACCCACTGAGCCACCCAGGCGCCCCAAACCGGGTTCATTTCTGACTACCTGGTTGATACGTGAAGTCAGCCCATGTACTGCTCCCTGTCTCCTCACTCCTGTCTCTCTGCCTCAATCTGCCTGTCCCCAACTTCACACAACTCAGCTCCACTCAGCTTCTATGAAGGCAAATATGTCTCTAGAGATGCTCTGTTTTCTCCTTGGACAGACAGACTGGAAGAAAGGAAATAACTATGCTCCTAAGTGTGTTCCAGTGTCCTGGCATAAATATTATAGTGCCTCTTTTCCCTCTCCAAAGTGCTCTGTTTGGAGAGCAAGTTACGTGCAAACTCTACGGTCACACGTGTATTAAACATTTATCCCATCAACGCCAGGGACTGAGTCATTTTTTATTATGAAACCTCCAGCACAGTGCCACAGTCTCCTGTACTCTCTGTAGTCTAACCTTGGATCATAGTCCGGCCCCCATAAAGGCTCTGGGACCTGAACATCAGTTTTTATGTCTGTAAAGTGGAGATAATAATACTTACCTTTTGAACTGCAAACAAAACAAAAGGACTACTGATTTTATGTTCTGGGAAGTGTAAAACATATAAATGTCATGTTCCAGAACTTAACACAGCAATTGTCACATAGTAAGCATTCCATAGATGCTTGTTGGTTGAATGAATAGATGAATAAACTAGAAATGATGAATTAACAACCTGTAGTGGGGAAATGATTGATTCTCCTAAAACTGAAACACCATACTTAGCAACTGAAACTGATTTGAAATCTTATCCTACAGCCAATCTGTAGACAAGATGGCAAAATGAATCTCTTCCATAGGCTTGCTGTGAGGACTAGAAAAAAGTAAGTAATGGAGAAATATTAGGGCAAGTGGCAAGTGAAGTTGAAACACAACTAATGGTGACACAAGGAGGCAGGTCCCTATAAGTTGGCCCTTACTGTCACTTCAGGGCTGGCAGGTGACAAGAGAGGGGCAGGATGTACCCTACCTGGTTTTCTGGTAAAGCTCATAACCTCCAGACAGTACTGAGCCAGGATGGTGATTCAAGTTGGATTTCTTGATTCTCGTTTAACTTGGGAGCATAAGAAGGGAAGTGCATTGCTTATACCAGTGTGGAAACTCCACTGTCTGGTGCACTTTTATTCCCCGACTGGTCCCTCACTAACAGGCACCATAAAATGCTAATTCATCTTCTTTTCTGATCGGAAAGGGAACGCTCAATTAGAAAACAAAGCATTGAACTAAATTTGTTTTCAGCCTGGGCGTTAGACTGTGTGATTCTGGAATCACCAGATTAGATTTTTCTTAGTTAGAGCTAACAAAAAGGAGATCCTGACAAAGAGGCAGGAATCTCAACTAAACAGCACTAAATACTGATTCTGCATATTTCTCTTAACACTGGAAGTGGCCCTGGCCTATTTGGCATTTTGTGGCATTTGAGCCCCACAGAAATTATAAAGGCGGTGGGATTTTTAGTGAGTGATAGGATGTTGGATGTGTACAGAGGCTTTTCTTTTAGAAGCAAATTTTTTAGCTTTGAAAAAATCAGCTTGTCAATGACTGTGTTTCCCACTTATTTATGTTTGTCACCCCGTTCCTCTCTGAATGTCAACAACTGGAGATTGGATGAGGTCTCAGAGCCCTTTGGGCACTGTTGGTACCACAAGGAGAGCAAGAGAAGAAGACCCTTTCCTCAACAAGCTTGCTGTCTAACGGGGCTGACAGGACATATACATGAGTAGTGACATGAAGCAGAAATGACAACCATTCCACGGCTCTGAGAACCCGAGTGAGAAGTAGAGAAATGACGTGATAGAGAAGCAGAACCCTACGTACAAGCTGAGAGAAGATGCAGTACTTTGAGGCCATGATGGTTGCAAATTCGGGCATGGGTTTTCAGCAGTTCTTTCCTGCTTAATAAATATCATTAGACACCCCTTGTTGTGGGACAGGTCCCTATCCCACCGCTTCATCTCAGTTCTGACGATCTCATTCGTATTTTTGGTGCTGCTCACAAAGGTCTACAACCGACTCCTGCATCTGTGCTAGGACTCTAAGGGCTTGTTTTCCTGAATCACTATGGTACCCTGATTTCTCCTGCTTTGATTTCGTCTGGGGGCCCATTGACAGGGTCTTTTAAGAGATGATCTATTCTTCCCCCTCCTGATCAGTTCAGGTTTTCAAGTTCTTACCCCAGCCACGTGGGCAATGCATCGTCCTAGGAACCAGAAGTCACTTAGGAGAAGTGTTGCAACATGATAAAACCAGCAGAGCTGATGCAGCACAGAAAGCATTCCTAGACAGGTCTGCAAGTATGAGACATAGCCAAGGAAGTCACAGTATGCAGCCAAGCACACTGTGATACCCTCCAAAGTTATACAGTAAAGATACAAGATTTAGAGGCAGGAAAATTTGGATGCAAATCCTGGTTCGGCCATGTAATAAAATGGGAATGTCATAAAATATAATTCTCAAAGTTATGAGGTCTGAATGAACTACTTTTTATAAAGTGTTTAGCCTATGCTTGGCATATTGTAGCTTCTTTTCTGGAAACGTGGGAAGAATTGCATAAAGGACACACTGACCTCTCAACTCAACGAAAAGCTTCAGAGAGAGATTTAATCCACCTAGGGAGACTCATCCACAATTAGTCTCATGGTAACAGCAATGAGGTCCTTGAAGAGAAGCATTAATATCAAGGAAAGGTCATGAACTTTTGCTGGTCAAAAATAGTGGATGCACTATTAACCGGCTTGTTTCATTAAAAGAGAGTTCCCACCACATTGCTTTTTGCATAATGGAAACTGAATAAATGTTTCTTGAATAGGCTGTATAATAATATTACATATTACATATCACATATGAATTCTCCATTTTTCAAATAATACCATATTCTGTCTCTAACGTTAAAACCACGCAAAACACAAATTACTCTTGGGGGAAGCATAATTCAGATATTTCAGGATGCTTTTGTGCTTCGGGACATAACTTTGCATTCTAGTTCTCACTAAGTGTAGTAGGTGGAGTCATGTCCTCCTGAAAGATAGGTTTTAATCTTGGGTACCTGTGAATGTGGCATTATTTGAAAGTAGGGTCTTTGCAGATGTAATTGGTTAGGATGAGGTCATATGGGAGGAGGGTGGGACCTAAATCCAAAGACTAGTGTCCTTCTAAGAAGAAAAGAAGACACACAGAAAACAGACACACAGGGAAGAAGTTCATATGATGACAGAGACAGAGGCTGGGGTGCTGCAGCTGTGAGCCAGGGACAGCAGGATTGCTGGCCACCACCAATTGCTAGGAAGAGACAAGGAAAGGTCCTTCCCTAGAGCCTTCAGAGGGAGCGTGGCCCTGCTGACATCTTGATTTCAGGACTCTAGCCTCCAGATCGTTGAGAAAATACATTTCTATTGTTGTAAGCCACCAAGGTTCTGGGGATGGCTTATGGCAGAAGATGAATACATCAGGATATACCTGAGTGGAAGTTTTGATGCCCACATTTTATGTTCTCCCAAAAGCAGAAGTTATATTTTAATAGGAGAGATGTTCCTTAGTACACTTAGAAGCATACTTATGTAATAATCCTATACATTAAAAAATAATGGTGTTATTGAAAAATCATGTGTATATCAAATTGTAGCTCCTAAAATCATATGCTAACTACCATGAAAGTATTCACCATTAAACATTCATGTTCAGTGACAACGGTGGTGAGGCAATTCATCGTCTCTACAGAGCAAATTTTCAGGAGTAAAGGTAGCAGAGTAGTGTGACTTTTTTTGTTACTTCTAAGACAGCCATGTTTACTTTAAAACCTTTTCTCTTTTCTTATTAAATTAGCAATTATCTGGACCTGCTAAAATGAACAAAGTTAAGTACCATTTTGAACAAAATGCTGTTTTTCCCTGTAAGATAAAAACTTAGCACAAAACTCTAAGCATGAGAAAGTTCAGGTTGCCTTGTATTTACAGTCTTTATCAAGCAAATAATATTCATATTTTGAATTATGCAAATAAGCATTTACATGATAAATTGTAATTGCTCTCAGACAGCTGTTTATAATTGGGTAAATGAGACACACTTTTAAATTGTCTAAATACATACTTACCCATGTTTACATATTTATACACTAGACTGTAACTGTTCTGAATCAGCTGTTAGCAACTATTGTGTCTTATACAGACCAAGGGAAGAGAACTTTTCATAAAAACAGCAAAATCCCTTTTAACTTGCTAGAATGACCACATCATTGGCAATCCTTCTCATCTTCTCGAATAAAGGGTGACCTCTCTCAAAATACTCCTTGCCCATGGTACTCCACACTGCTTCAAGCAGGAATTGATTTTATACCACTTTGGTTGGGTGGGAAATTAATCCTGATTCAGTCTTATCCGATTAGATACACCTGTGACAAAGAAAGATGTCCCATCTAATGGAATGGTTTTAGACTTTAAGGGTTCAATTGTCTTATATTTATCAGTGTATTCTTTTTTAAAAAAAATTATTTATTTAAATTCGTGTTGGTTTCGGGAGTAGAACCCAGTGATTCATCTCTAACATTAAAAAACACCCAGTGCTTATCCCAACCAGCACCCTCCTTCATGCCCATCACCCATTTAGCCCATCCCCCACCCTCCTCCCCTATAGCAACCCTCCGTTTCTTCTCTTATGAGTCTGTTATGGTTTGCCTCCCTCTCCGATGTTATCTTATTTTTCCTTCTCTTCCCCTGTGTTCATCCGTTATGTTTCTTAAATTCCACACATGAGCGAAATCATGTAATATTTGTCTTTCTCTGACTGACTTGTTTCGCTTAGCATAATACTCTCTAGTTCCATCCTTTTAGCAATGTATTCTTACGTCAATCAGAAACTATCAACAGGTATTTCTTTTGAAAATACAGAAAAAATATAGAGCACCAGTGCCTGTCCTGGAGAGGCACCTAGAATTAGCATGTCCCAAATGTTCAGAAAGCAATTAAAAGGAAAAGCAGATGGTGTTGACTACAAGAGCTAAGAGAACTTAGAAAACAAAAGAAAGGGTAGGATGCACATTCTTGGGCAAGGGGGCCTGGGTTTTGAGGACTTTGGGAATAGCTCCCTTCTCCCTGTAGAGTGAGGAACGTCGGGCTGCCGTGAGGCGGCCCGAATGAGCAACAAGGGCCTGTGGAATCGAACACACAACCCTCTTCCCACCAAATTCACATGCACCCTTCTCCCCTCCCCCACACCTTCCCCTGGAAATCCAAGAGCCTGATGTGAGTGACGGAGGCTTGCCATGACCATTCCCTCCTCTCCATTTTTCCCAGTAGGCAAAGAATCCTCCTCTGATCCCCACCTTTAAAGAAAAATCTACGTGCATTTCCTTTTGCTTTCTTAGAGTCGTCAATATTTGCCTTGTTCTGCTTTCCTCTAGGCAAATGCATTCTTTCTACTTCATCTGACTCTGTTCTTATATGGTGTTTTATATGTGCCAGAGAGAACTTTTACAAGATGCTCCGGCTGAATTGAGAGGATTCAAATGCTACTTCAGGGATTCACACACTGGGAAGAATGAATCCGAAAGCATAGCGACTGGGGGAAAAAACACCTTGAGGCAGGCTATCAAGGCACCAAGAAATGAAAACATTAGGGCTTGGGATGCCAAGCCTCTGTCCTTCCATTAAGTGCAGCGAGAGCCTTCGCAGTGTGAGCAGAGATTTAGAGCCATAACAGCAAGTAGACCTGAGGCCAAAGCTTTGAAACTGGAGGTCTGGGTAATGCAGCTGAATAAGGAAATCTCTTCTGTAGGCAACTTTTTCCTAACTCTGTTCAGAAAAGAAAAGCTACGTCAGAGACTAGTACTGCAGGGCACGGGGAAGTAGAAAGAAGCCTAGACTAGGAAAATTTGAAGCCAAACTGTGAGATGCTGGACAAGTCACCCAAACTCTCTCTGTGCCTCAGTTTCTTCTGTGAATTGGATGAAGTTCAACTCAGCTCTGTGACTGGCGACCCTAAACTTGTTATAGCACAGCTCTCAGCTGCCGTGTGATATAAAACTCAGCCTCTCCACCTCCCTGGGATAACTATCCTACAACAATTGCCATGATAAACAGCTATTAACTGTGGGAAAACACCATGCCAAGCACTTTCCATAAAATGTCTCAGTAATCCTCACAACATCCATATGAATGATTATTTCTATTTTATAGGTGAGGAAACTGTGGCTCCAAGAAATTACAAAAGTTGACCCAGGTCACCCAGCTTATTCAGATAGCCAGACTGTGAACCCCAATCTGGTTCTGTGTGTCTAATCCCCAAGTCTGGTGCATGTTGGACAGAAAAACCAGGTGCTCCTTCTAGACTCTGCCTCAGTTCTAGCTGTATGCCTGTTGTTCATGAATTATTCATATTTTTATGGATTAAATTTTCTCAAAAATTTTTGCCCCTTGAGGGACTTACATGCCATTGATAATAAGGCTGGGAGCATGGGCAGCCTTGTGGTGGCAGGTGGAGAGGGGGTTATATTTGTGTAATTCAGCTGACTCTAGTTAGTATTCAGTCATTATCTTTGACAACCTTCTAAATCTACCAGGAGTAGGACTACTGGCCACAGAAGCCAGAAGGCAGACCTCCCGCCACGTGAATTATATTTGGAGGAAGAAAATTGCCTGTGCGTACAAATGTGGCATGAAACAGGAACAAGACGATTCCCCACCACCTTAGCTCCCTCCTGAGCAGGACTCTGGGTGGCTGGCCTGTCCCCGCCCCTTCTCTGGCTCCAGGTCTCTGTCTGTCTCCAGAACTGACTCAGATCACCTTGGGTGGTCGCTCCCATGGCCATTATGCACGTGCAGCTCTCTGCCTATTGACATTAGGGGATGTGCCCCCACCTTCCCTTTGTTTCACCCTCCATTTAAGACACATTTGTTCTCACTGGCTTTTAACTGGTTTTCAATCTATGTTCATTGCTAGGGTGAGTTATCTTCTTTAAAAAATGCAACTTACGACGGGTTTTCTATGCTGTCCAATTAGCATTGTTAAGCTGTTTGGAAACAAATACAACTTAGAGCAGATGAAATCACACTCGGCTAGTCTCTGTGATGCTGCTAAAAAGCAAATCACAAGAGGATTTCTAGAAAGTAGCCTCAGTTCCCAACAAGGACTTTTAAAATGCTGTAGGCCTTCAAATCTTGATCGGTCTCTGAACAAAACCACCCCTTCTCCTCTTCAATTCCCGATGTGCTGCTCCAGAGGTGATCAAGCCAACTCCCTGCCGCTGGCCTTCCTTTTACCAACTTCCAGCCCGTAAACCATAGCTGGATAGAGATGGGTGATCACCAAGCTGAAACAGGCACTCACCCAGTTTCTCTTAACCTTCTCCCTCCCTTCGCCCAATCACTTTGACCCCCACTCAGTGGGACACCTTGGATTCACTTAGACACACTAACAGATTTTCTCCCCTCTGCTACCTACCCCTTGGGGATGCTTCTCTAACCAGGTGGCTGATGGTAGAATCAGCATCCTACCAGGTTTTGAATAACAGGGTATCCCTAGGATTTGACTTCACTAGGATTTGAATAATAGAAAATCTCGACAATGGAAAACTGAGTGTGCATCATGAAAAGAGATTCTTATACTTTCCTGATTGTTCTATAAAAGAAATGATTAAGATGATAATTCATGAAAACTGGGCGGTTTTTATTTTTGTTATAGAGGAAACTAAAAGGCTAAATTTACTAGAGATGACCTGCTAATTACATGGTCTAGCCCCCTGCATTCTGACATCTGAATTTTCGCAAGGTTCATCATTTAATAATCATTTTAATATGTAAGAAATTGAATGTCTAACTTTAGGCACACATATTATTTCTTTGATTTTCCCCCTTTGAAATTTGTTTTACAGCCCAATCCTTTTGCTTAAGAGAAAAAGGTGGTTTCTTTCTTTCTTTTTTCTTGTTAAGCAGTCAAGACCACAGAAGTAACTAAAACCCAATGTGTAACCATCCATTTCTTTTCTCATGCTACCAACCATCCAAACATACACTTAATCTCAGTGCCTAAGAAAAGAACTACGTCTCAACTATATATCCAAAAAAAATGTGCACATCCTGATGCCATTGCCGTCCAGAAATATATCAATCTAGTTTTTATAAACTGTCTTGATTTGAGGAGCTGGGAATGAAAATGACCAACGGACACATGTTGTGTCTGACACAGTCTTTAAAGTTGGTTCATGTGGGCCATGGACAGATGAAGGCTGAAAACGGACTTGGTGGAAACTATCGGGGAGTGACCTGGGACTGGCTATCAATTAAGTGAGAACTTGACAAGCAGGTAGAATAAAACAAAATACGATGCAAGTCTTGTGAAGCGCTCTCTTAAATTTTATCAGGTTCCTGTTACTAAGCAAAATGTTATATTTTAAGGATAACCGAACAACGGTTTAGGATAGAACTTATTCAGTGGGAGAAATTTTTTTCTGTCACTTAATTAAAGGTCATAACCAATTAAAAAATACAAACATATATTAAAGATGAATGTCTCATCTTGGGGACACTCAAAGTACTATTTAAGAAGTTACCTAAAAAAAATACAGCTTTATCATACATCATTGTGTCAAAATCATAGCATACATATGTTGGTACCAGAATTTATTTAGAGAAAGTCATTTCTTAGTTGTTTCCCAACTCGAATAAGTCCAGTTTATGGGTTTTACGAGTCAGAGCAAGGCAAATAGAACAATAAATTTCTCAAGAAATTCTTAACACCCTTCTTCATACACTTTGTTGAGATAAAAGCGAACTTAAAATGCCTAGTGTTGAGCTTTGTCATTTATATATTCGTCCGATGGTTCCAGAGGTAGTTTCCATGGTAAGCTCCCTGTGCACAAGAAGCAGGGTGAGAGGAATGTCTCCTTCCAATGAAGGACTTTTCACTGACAGTGATAAAGGCCAAGAACCTCCTTCACACAAATGATTGAAAAACAGAACACGAAGGACATTTTTATTTTGTTTTGTTTCTTTTGTGTGGTATGTGACTTCAGTGCAAATACCCATTTAATCAAGAATACAAAGACAGCCACCTTTGCTGGCTAAGGGATTTCCAGAGACTGCAGTAAATGTATAGCTCTTTTACTCTGTGTGTGTGTGTGTGTGTGTGTGTGTGTGTGTGTGAGGAAATTCCTACAGGTTGCCATTTCATGCTCTTGTTATACACTTTTGTTTCCCCTTGGGAAAAAGAGTTTTTTTCTGAAGAAACATTTAGAAGTAAACGAAATAGAATCTAGAAAAATTTGAATGCTTTAGAGAGTGAAGTTGACTTATTTTTTATCTTTTAATTTTCTTACTGAGATATGATTGATAGATAACATTGTATTAGTTTTTAGGCATATGACATAATGATTTGATAACTGTATACATTGCGGAATGATTATCAGAATTAGTTTAGTCAATGTCCATCACCACACTTAGGTATAGACTTTTTTTAGGGAAATTTTGATCTTATAAGCTATACGAAGATCTGCTCTTTGTAGCGTATCATGCTCTATGTTAACTAACTAGAATTCAAATAAAATTTGAAACAAAAAAAAAAAATCTGCTCCCTTAGCAACCGTTAAGTACATCATACAGTATTGTTCATGATAGTCACCATGCTGTCCATTACATCCCTGGAACTTGTTTATCTTATAAACGGAAGCTATTGTAATTAACTTTTAGAAATAGAAATACTGTGGGGAAGCATACAGAAGCCACTGTTGACTGGAAATCTCTGGTTCATGGTTCTGGTTCTGGTTCCGGTTTTTCCTCTCTGGGTCAATGAGACTGAATTGAACCTGTCCCTCTAAGACAGCACCTCTTTCTCTTTCACCTCTTACTCATTATTTTCTAATACCTTCTGTTACACTAGGCTTTCTTTCTCCGTTTTACATCCTCTTCATTCTCCCACCAATTTCTTCTATTCTGGGGATATCACCATCTATCTGCCTTCAAGTCTCTCCTTAAGCTTTTCTTCTAGGTAATCCATCCTGACTCAGGCTGCAACCACAAATGTAAGTGTACACTGCGGCATTCTCAAATGTATAGAGTGTAAAGAGATGTTTTATTACCACTGCTGTCATCATCACTCTAAGAAAATGGAATATTTGATTCTTTAGCCCTGTCAGACTGTGGTCCTTGCCTTCATCAGATATTAACAAATACTTCCCTAGACTAATAACTGGTTTAGTGTTTAAGCTGATGTCAAATAAGACAGAAATAATTTCTCGCTTTAATAAGACAACCCTTTTAAAATCCCAAACTTAAGGTCAAAGTAAAGGTATATAAAAAAGAGGCCTGGTTATAAGGCTTGGATAATTTAAGAAAAAATAACTAATTTGAAATGAAGTGCTGGTGGTTACAAGCGTATACTTCAGGCAGGCCTATGTGAGGTACTGGGGCAAGTACCATAAAATATGTTCCTAGGGTCACTCTACCCTGTCAGTGTTTGTATGTGGCACTAAATGTGACTCGGGGCCTGAATCTTTATTGTGTAAACACCAATAAGGATGCTATGTTATATAAGCTATATATCAGTCAAGCAAAGAAGTATAAAGTGGCATCTTAGGGGCACCTGGGTGGCTCAGTCAGTTAAGTGCCTGACTTCAGCTCAGGTCATGATCTCACAGGTTGTGAGTTCGAGCCCCACATCAGGCTCTGTGCTGACAGCTCAGAGCCTGGCCTGCTTCAGATTCTGTGTCTCCCACTCTCTTTGCCCCTCCCCTGTTCATGCTTTGTCTCTCTCTGTCTCTCAATAATAAATAAAAATGTTAAAAAAAATTTTTAAAAAAGTGGCATCTTCAAAAAAAGATAACACACACAAAAAAAGATTAGACAAAGATGAGAAGTTCACCTCTGAACAAACCAGATTTGTCACCCTCCCTAAGGTGTGTTATTATTTCTATTCTGACAACTTACAGTCCACGCCATCACAGCTACCCTAAGAGGTATGGGAAAGACCACAAATACCTAAGAAACTAGTTTAAATTTTTTTTTAAGTTACTTGCTGGTTCTTTAGGAAATGGAAACTAGATAATTAATTAAATACCTTTACTTGTTAATTCACTGAACCGTGTAATTCCCTATAGTTTTTTTCACTACATACCTAAACAACTAGACAAACATAGTAGGAGAGAAAAACTTTTCTCCTAGAGATCAACAACAAAAATAGTCCATGTAAAGTCAATATTTTAAGGAATTTAAGATGAGATCTTTCAAATCTTGTCATTTAGCATTAAGCAATAAAATCCGCTGCCCATTTCAAAGATGTACTAAATCCCCAGTCTGAAAGCAATTGCTGTTCCTTGTCCCATATGTATGCATCATCAATACAACTAAGAATGAGTTGCAGTGAGGCCTGGACCACCGCCTCGCAATTGATTATTAGCCATTAAAAGGGAAATGTTTACTCATTCATGGCAACTAGTTTTCAGAAGGAAAGGCAAAGGCCTCTGATTTTAAATGCTGCTTTTTCTTTCTGTCCTAAGTCTGGTCAAGATCATTCGCTTCTTCTCGGAGGTAACAAAAGCCCATTTTTATATCTCCTTTTGCTAGTTTTTAACCAGAATACTGATAAAAAGGGGAGAGCAGTTGCTATGAGGCAAAGAAAAATGTCCTGGCGGTTGAGGGCCCTCCATCTATCAAGGGGAATTTGCAATGTTGCCTCTCTTCAATACTGTATAGATTTGCAGGATTTTGTGAAACACTTAACCAAAATGGAAGGATTTAAAAACGGAATGCCAGATATAGATGCAATCATTTTTTAAAAATCAAGATACTTTAGTTTTATTTCACGATTTTCTAGTCTTAAATTCTTAAGCACGCAGCGGTGATGATCGTCTTGGATAATACTTTTGAAAGGGCGATTAGTGCAGGCTGCTTAAATATATTCACCACAGCCCAGGTGCCTAACGATGAAAAACTCTTACTGGGATTGAGATGCGCTACATCCAGTTACAGGGAAACAAATACTTACCTAATTAGATAATAATATTCACAAGGTATGCTGAGTTGCAGAACAAGTTCAGATGTCAGAACACCAAACAATATTTTAAAATCTAGAAAGGATATTCAGTTAGATGTTTACTTGTGATACTGAGAATCTCTTATGAATTAATTGAAGGCAATTTATATAAAGATTTCTAGTGTGTGGAAAACTTAATGCGTTGCCTCATTTTTCCAATTGACCCAATATCAAAATAATTTTCTCCTCCAGTGTCTCTGAGTTCATCTGATGTGAAGGGGCAATAAAAAGGGTGCCTCTCACTAATAATTCTGGCTGTTTACTGCCTTTCCTCCATTACTTCAGAAGGCACAGGTTACATGGAACAGCCTCCTGGAGTCCCCAGGCTCTGGCTGTTGGAGATAATTTAGATAAAGTCCCAGAGCCCAGTTGAGAGGAAGACTGGAGTAGGCTGCAGAGGCACTTATGGAGGAGGGAGGAAAGCACAATGATACAGGGAAGTTGCAGTGCTTTCTAGAACCAGGGGGTAGAGAGTTTTCCTCGGATATTCGGAACACAGACTGGGACCCAGGAACACCATTGCCAGGACAGGGAAGGTAAGGTTAGAAGTAATATTTGGAGTTAATCCCAGAGCTATATCCTTCTCAGAGCACCACTGCCAGTTGGGGCTGGCTGGGGGGAGGGGGTGGTGCACTATCTCCTCTTCGGGAGCCAAATACTAAGAGTAAAAGCAAATATTTGATGCTGAAGAGCTCTCAAGAATTGAAGAGTGCCATTTACTTATTTCTACGAGTCACTGTGGGCTTAGGATGTTAAATAGATTAAAAGGCTAAGAGAGGTCAGTCACTCCAGGAAAGACTCTTCTTTTGCATCTCCTGATTTGGTTTTCTTTCCAAAATTGTTATCTACCTCACCCCCACTCTTGTGGAGGGTCCTTTGGAAATCTGGAAAATGGCACATCCTCTCCTAGACTATTCTAGAGAATGTGGAGTCAGAGTCCTGGGGATGGGTACCAGAACTGGAGGGAGGGGAGAGACGGAAGTTGCTGGTTAATACGACAATGATGGTTTTAACAAAACTCCAGAGGTGTGTAAAAATAAAACTGGTAGGGTCCTGCAAGTTACTATATCTATTCTGTTTCAGAAAAGAGGGGAGAAAAAAGGATCAGAGTGATGAGGTGATTAGAGCTAGATAGGGGCTGGGCTGCCTGCCAACTGACCCTCAGGCTACATACAGCTCCTTCTCCCACAGCCGTGAAGTTCAGACCCCAGAATGAGAGTGTATCCCAATGCTTCTCTAGGACAGTCTGTCAGTGCCCTCCTTCCACCTGTCTCAGGAAATGGGCTAGCAGAGGGTGCCAGGCATCAGGCTCTGGCTGGAGAGAAGCCAGGAAGCCCTAGGCCAGTCTATGACCTGCTCAATCTCTGGGACGCTGGAGCTTAGGTGCTGGGGAGAGGTGGGCACCGAGTTTCCTGCTTCTGCCCCCACTGTCTACTCCTGGCTCCCTCCACCGCCCATCTCAAAGAGGACGACAAGTCATTTCAATTTAATCTTATTTAAAAAGACATAACTAATAAATCTATCGCGGGGGCAGCAGAGAGACGGCCAGCAGAGTCGATCGTGCTCCCAATCCCATTGAACCCCATTGAAAACCATGACAACACAGGACAAGCTCCGATTTATCCCGGCGTGCTAAAGAGCTTTGTGAGCAGGCGTCAATCACGCATTATTTCGCACTGAACAAATGCAAAATCTTGACTGGAACAAATGCTTCCAACAGGTCCGGGGCGTCGAGCTCCATTTCCCCTTTGTCCACGGCCTAGCAGTTGGCCTGTATTGGGGTTGCCTCCGCGCGACCACCCAGCGCGCTGCGCAGCCCGGGGCGCCTTGGGCACGCTTGACAAGGGAGGCTGATGGGGAGGGTGCACCGGGTCAGCGAGCCCGGGCCACTGCACAGGAGCCAGGTCCGAGCTAGGCTCAGGTGGAACTAGGATATCGGGTGCAGCCACCCGAGCGCCGCGCCCCTCACTAAAATTTAGCAACCAAACACCCAAACCACCGCTGCGGGAGAAGAGGCCTCTAAAAGTGCCCTCACTGAGCCCTAGACTGAAGCGGGTCCATGGGGGAGCCATGGGCCAACAAAATGTATCTACACCGCAGGCTCCCAGCGCCTTCTAGCTTGATCATTTGCTCGGGTAGGGCCGTGGTAACTAGATCTCAGAGAAACCCCGAGCTTAGGTGCTGCGCACGAGCCCAGTCTTAATTCTCTTGATCCCTCCTTCATCGGACCAGGCCGGCCAGCTACCTTGGAGAGGGAAGCCCAGGCCAGAAGCCTGCACTGGGGCAGAGGCCACCATCCCCGGTACTGGGCCTGACGTTGAAACCGAACAGCCGAGCTTCACAAGCGGCACCAGGGCGTCTGGCGACGGCAAGGAGGCCTCATAGCCTTCGTGGGCCTCCCGGTGAAACCCCACCGCCCGGGGTTCCTAGAGCGGGCCTGGACGGGCTCCGAGGAGCGCAGCCGGTAGTGGCCGGGCGGGCTGGGCCGAGGCGGATGGCACTTTGCACCAGAACAGCTCGACAGGATTCCGCCTCCGTTTTTCGGGTCTGCAGAAGCTCCTGCACTACTGCCCGCCCCTGTCCAGCACACCTTGAAGTGCAGTTTGGGGTGCGGTTCCTAGAGGCCTTCCAAATCCTCAGCCCAGATGCCGGCGGGACCAGGCCACTCGTCTGTGCCCGCCTGAAATTTCTCGCCTCTGAATCCTTAGAGGGACCCAAACCAACAACAGAGCGCACCGGAGTTTAACGCCACCTTGTAAATCACTTCCCGGATAACTGCGGGGAAAGAACACTCTAGCAAACAAGCTCGAGGAATAAAGCAAACAGGGAATAAATTCCTGGGTGCTCATAAACCCACCCATGCCTCCCCCACCCTAGCTGGCGCTCCTGCGGGGCCAAGCCCCGTGTCAGCCCAGGAGGAGGAGGAAGCTAGGACTGGGACAGGCGGGTGATGACCACCGCTCACCACCCAAGATGTTATTCATTGGTAACAATCCCCATTATCTGTCCCCACTTTGGGCTAATCAGACAGAATCGCTAATGCCGAGAGTTGCTTCCTGCCGCCTCTGGGAGGTAATGGGGCGCCGAGGGGCGGAGGACGGGGCGGGGCGGGGGGCGGAGGTGGCACCTTCCGGGCTCGCCGGGTCTTTGGTCCAGCACTCATTCAGGTACTTAACACCCTGGAGACCCGGACCTCGGCTTTCAAAGCATCCCGGGTGGGAAGAGCTGTTTATATAAACAGGGATTCCGCTGTAAGCGCGCTAATATCCCGGCAGCCAGCGCATGGCGTGCGCTTCTGGCGCCCACCCGTAGCAGCGGCGTCCCGGCCGCCCCTCGGTTCCCAGCCTGCCCCTCCCCCGCCTCCTTCCCCTCCTTGGCCATGGCCACCTCGGGACGCCTGAGCTTCACCGTGCGCAGCCTCCTGGATTTACCCGAGCAGGACGCGCAGCACCTGCGGAGGCGCGAGCCGGAGCTACGCGCTACCCGCTCCGGCCCCTGCGCCACCTGGTTGGAATCCGAGCGCGGCCACTACCCCTGTGAGTAGGCGGAGGACCACCGCGGGAGTGGGGAGAGGGGAGCAGAACCACGCTCCCGGCCCATGCGGCACTGGGAAGTCGCAACCAGCCTTAGAACCGGAGGCTCTGTCGTCCTCCAATCCCTATGCCATTCGTGCCCTAGTCAGCATATCCTGGGAGCAGATCCTTGCGCCTGGCACTGACGCCCGGGATTTGGATTTCTGTTTCTAGAGGTCTCAATATTTAAATATTTAAGAAACCGCCTGTAAATGTCTAAGAACACGGCCACGTTCTCCAGGCCTCGGTCTGAGATGAACAGCACTGGCGAACTTAGCTTTACAAGGCTCTGCAAACCTCAGTAAACTGGGGTGCAGCAGACCAGGAGGTGGCCTGGGTTGGTGACCCAGCTAGCGCAGCTACCAGTATGAACTTATTTTAAGAGATCCCTGGGGTGAGATTTTTAGGGGGCGCGGTCTCAGGTTGTGGCATAAATAAGGTCACTGAATTCGGAAAGGTGGGTGTCCGGATGTGGGCCCAGGGAAGGAAAGGTCTCACCTCTAAAGCCGCTGGCGAGTGGGGGCGCCCTCCGGCCAGTGGGTCTGCGCGCGCGAGAAGCAGCCGGCGCGCGGAGGGGCCGGCGCCTCATCAGGCCATGTCTCCTTTGCCGCCCCCAGCCTCGGACGAGAGCAGCCCAGAGACCAGCCCGCCGGATTCGTCGCAGCGGCCGTCCCGTCGGCCGGTGTCTCCTGGCTCAGACGCGGAAAAGAGAAAGAAGCGCCGGGTGCTGTTCTCCAAGGCGCAAACGCTGGAGTTGGAGCGGCGCTTCCGGCAGCAGCGCTACCTGTCGGCGCCCGAGCGCGAGCAGCTGGCGCGCCTGCTTCGCCTCACGCCCACGCAGGTCAAAATCTGGTTCCAGAACCATCGATACAAGCTGAAGCGCGCGCGCGTACCGGGCGCGCCGGGGGCGGCGGAGTCGCATGACCTGGCAGCGGCGGCCGAGCTGCGCGCCGCACCCGGCCTGCTGCGCCGCGTGGTGGTCCCCGTGCTGGTGCGCGACGGACAGCCGTGCGGCGGCAGCGGCGAGATGGGCACGGCCTCCGCCCAGGACAAGAGCGGCGCGTCCCCGGCCGCCGCCTGCCCTCTGCCGGGCTACGCCGCCTTCGGGCCCTGCTCGGCTCTTGGCCTCTTCCCCGCCTACCAGCACTTAGCGCCCCCAGCCCTGGTCTCCTGGAACTGGTGAGGCCGTTGCGGGGCGCGGGCACTTGGGGCTACCCGGCACTTTGGAGTGGCTCTGCGGCCGAAGCGGGGCTGGAGGTCAAGATCCGGAAAGTACTCCCCCAGCCTCACCTCTCTGCGGGTTCCACGTCCTTCGGTGCAGGGGTCCCCTGCCCTGCCCTCACCAGCCAATGCGCAGGGAACTTTAGCCAAGATTTCCCCCTCTCCGCTTGCCTCGACCGCCAGCCCCAGAGTTAGATTTTATTGCTTAAACCTTATTTGTATATTTTTAAATAGATATTTGTATGGGAAGCAACTTATTTTGAAAGAAATAGAATATTTTTCCTCTTTGTGGTGCGAGAGTGAAATGTGTATGGTTGGGGCCCCTGAGCGCCGGCCGGGACGTAAGTGGAAGTTATGCTTCCAGACCCGAGTAGGGCGCCGGTCCATTTCCCCCCATCCCATGCTGGGTGGAAGGGCAGGTACCAACGTTGACACAACTTTAGGAAGATACTGGGGAAAGGGGTAGAGAGAGGGAGGTGCGGGGAAGAAGCAAAGGAAACACTGGGATCCTGACAGCGGGAGGTTGCTCTGGGCCTCCAAGTGACTTGGAGGCCCCCTCTGGGCTCCGGAAGGTGCTGGCGTTTCAGACACCAAAAGCCAACTCAGTTGGCCACGACAGGGCATGCTGAGCTTCTCTGCAAGATTTCTCCGGAGACGCACCCGCTGGGCCGAGGGCAGAGTGTACTGCGTTGGAGCAGCCCCTGGCCTGGTTGCAAGCTGTCCCTTTCTGGAGTGCGGCATCCCAAGATTCGGGGCCCGAAGAGCATCCGGAGACTTTGTACACCCCAATTAAGCCTGCAAGTGCCTCGCTTGGCATCTGCGCCTTCCTGCTTCTTCTTAGCTCCATACCTGGCTACATGGAGTGGAATGGGGAGGAGGAGGTGGTGCAATGAAGAAATCAAAGGGTGGTGGGGAATGACCCTCCTCAGGGCTGCCAGTTGAGGGAAGTCTGCTCTGGAGAGCCCTGGTGGGCCGACGTAGGTGTGCGATCTGCTGGTGAGCCTCCCTGCACCCAGGGCACACGCGGCTAGGACATTTAGTGACCCACCCTTCGGGTTTGCAACTGCCCTTCACCTCGACATCCGGAGTAAGTGGTTACTCTCGGAAAAGGGACGGCCTGTCTCCCTGGCGCCCACTGCCTTGAGGAGCGCTGGTTCAGGCAGCAGATCCAGGGAACCGAGCAAGGGCTCAACGAGGCCTGTGAGGAGTAGGCACTGGGCCCCTTTGAGACCCCGGTTTCCTTTTTCCCTGGAGGAGGTAGGATGGCTGAGGCAGTGTTATCACCTGGGATTTTGGGGGGCGAGGGGAGAGTGAGAGAGGAGGACTGAGGGGGAAGGGAGAGGGGTGTTTGGGTCTCAGCTGCTGGCCACCTTGCCTTCCATATGGATGTGGTTATCTCCGAAGAATCCCGATCCTTAAACCTCCTTTTGTCTTGGGAACTGAAAAGGGCATTGTCAGGCCTGAAAAGGACCTAGACAAAATCCGCACTGTTTCGATTCAGGACTCTGTTTAATCAGTCCCTGGTGACAATGTCGTGGGTGTTAGAGAGGACAATAGTATCTTTTTAAACCTTTTTAAACCTTGTGGCCTTCAGGAGGACAAAGGGCTTGAATTTTATGGGCTCACAACTTCAATTAGAACAGTGCCAGTGTGCATGGGAGATTATCAAATTTGTATCATAAAACCTCTTTCTAATAAATGATTGCTGGGGAGGGAGCCTGGACATTGTAAGACATATATTGGAAACCACCCCGGGGGCTTCCCAGTTAGCCCTGGCAGAGCAGATGAGAAAGAAAAGGAGGAAAGGATTTCTGAAGAAGACCCGGATTGGGACTTGCCCTGTGGTCAGCTGGCTGGGCGTTAGGCTCCTCCATGCTCTTCCTCCAAAAGCAGTGTTTTCTCCAAGTACGGACGTAAAGATTTGTAGCTTTGCTCTGCGCTATTGGTGGTAACAAAGACCTGAATATTCTTCGAGAGAAAGTGCAAAATTACCACCTGTTCATTTTCTTGCCTTGTCTTTTCCTGGAGTTCCAGAGAAAGTAGGTGTTGGGGTGTGCAAAGTGGAGAGAGCCGATTAAACAGGAGGTCCGTACTAAGGGATCTGAATTATGGAAAGCCCCTCTTCCCAGGAGGCTCTTTGGAAGAGCACGACTTTGGCCAAATTCATCTAGCGGTCTAACCAGTAAGAAAGAACTGCTTCCCAGTGAGGCGGTCAGAGTCGTAGCAGGATGCCCACCAGCAAGGCAACTGGTGTCCTGAGCAGGAGGAGGACGGAAATTTCCCGTGACCTTAGCATCAGGAGCCCTCCTGGGTAAACTCTTACCTCCTTCCTCTTGCTCCTTTTCCTTGAGGCCCTTTCCTTTAGAGAGGAAAAGCTGTAGGGGAGAGTTTGAAACGTACCCCTATCACCACCGACCCATTTTAGAGACTCAGGCTGTCGTGTTTCTTCTGTTCACACCTGAGATGAGCCGAGAAAGGTAAATGTCAATTTTTGGTGTGACCTAAAAGATCAGTTCTTCCAGGCTCCGACAAGAGAAGCGAAACCCAAGGCCTCTCTACAAGCAGCTGTGAGAACAGTTATGGTCTCCCTCCCTAGATGAGAGTATTTCAAACCCGTCGTCCATCACCAACATCACAAGGCAGATTCCCACTCGGTGTTGAAACTTACTGCATTCCAGGCATTGTTCTAGGCACTTTCACCGTTGATCTCATGGAAACTTTATGTATTACATACATAATACCCCCATTTTACAGATAGAAACTGAGGCTCAGTGGGTGGGGGTAAGTGACTTGTCTAAGGCAGTTGTAAACTTCCTAAAATGTTACATCGTCCTTAGCTTAGCCCACCTTCAGCCACCCTGCAAACTGCCCTTAAGGAAGATGGTTGTAATCTTGATGTGACAACATATATAGTACCCAACCATTGTAGTCTTTTTTTTTAATGTTTATTTATTTATTTTTGACAGAGAGTACGGGCAGGGGAGGGGCAGAGAGAAAGGAGGACAGAGAATCCCAAGCAGGGATTCCATCTCAAGAACTGTGAAATCATGACCTGAGCTGAAATCAAGAGTCAGACGCTTAACTAACTGAGCCCCCCAGGCACCCCCATCATAAATTAGTCTTATGGATACGATGGGGCTGTGCACAGAAGCTGACGACAGGACATCATGGTAGTTGCTAACATTTGTTCATGTTTCCTGGACACCAGGCAATATTTTTTCTTTTCCTCAATAAACTCATTCAGTTTTCACAACCACCCCATGAGATGGCTGCTATTCCCACTTTACAGATGAAGAAACTAAAGACCAAACAGGTTATAAGTAACCTGGTTACACAGGTAGTGAGTGACAAGAGGGGGTCTGAATGAGAGCATTCTCATTCCAGACCCCACATGTTTCACCCCATGGCTGACTCATTTCCCATTCTTTCTGTTTCATTTCTCCCAGTGGGTAGTCCTGGTTACCTTACAGATGCTTCTCTAAGAGAGACACGTTCTTCAGCATCTTTCCGTGTCTCTGTTTTTGCCTTCCTCCCTCCCGCTCTCCGCTTCTGCCAACCCTCCAGCTTTTGCACACAGCCTCTGTGTTTCCCCTACGTCCGTTTGTATGCATTCTCGCCCAGCTGTCAGTGAAACACAGCTCTTGTTGCAGGTCACAATATTTTCCTGTGACTATCATTCCACCATTCTTCTTCCAGAAAAACATCTGCTGCTGCTGCTGCCTTGACACCAATTGTCCGCTCAGCGTTTGGCAGAGTCACTGCTGACTCCGATAAGCTCCTCTAAGCTCTCCCGACCCCCAGGCCCAGACCCCTGTGGAGCTTTATGACTTTGGCTTTGCTGGCCCTTTCCCCAATCATCTTTCTCCCTTCTGGGTCTCCAGTGTTATATTTATTATTAAATATCATCCTCTTCACATTTTCTCTCTTTTCTTCCACTGTAAACACTTTTCATCTCACTTAAGTCTCTTGTGGGTGGAGATTGCAATTTTCACTTCAATTTTCTTTCCTCATTGTTCAGAGGATCTTACATCTTAGCAAGTCTCTTATCTGACCAATTTAGCACTTTAGAATCTTAGATAATGTGCTACTGATGGGTAGAAGGAAGTTGTTTGAGCCTGGGTTAACCTATACCTTCCTTTCTAACAATGGCGTTTAGATGTTTATTATTCTCTTGCCTCTTACACACACAATTAACTTGCCTCTTACACACACACACACACACACACCACACACACACACACAGTTTACTCCTTTGAAGCATTTTAGACTTAGGAATAAAACGCTCAGGCAAGATCATTACGGGCTTAGCATGGTTAAATAGTTTGTTAACCGTGTTTATCTGTTCTGCATGTTTCAATTAACCAGCCTAAGCAGGTTATCTATAAACAGGAACAATAGAGAGTCAGAGGGCCTTTTGAAATGCTGAGAAACGACTCTCCCTACTCCAGGGCAAGATCATTTCTATGGATGTGATTGTGTTGTTTACTATCCAAACTTTGCATGAGAAATTTTATGCTCTAGGTCACTTATCATTTTTCCAAGTCATGACGTAGGAGAGGATTTACTAAATGGTTCCTTAATTATTTTTAGAATTCCAATTCTGCATCCGTTAACTCACCTCTAACCCCCCACTTCGGATTAATAACTAAAGGTATAGGACATTCCCCTTTCTCCTTTGTACCCACCATTCATGCTACTCAGACTATATAGAAGCTCACCAAAGACACAAACAGCGTTCTCTTCAATGCTGATCCACAGAGTGGCTGTTTAGCCAGGAAGAATCAATTAGTCTATGAAACAGTCACACATGTACCCCTCAGATTTCAAAAACACAGGGATTCTCATTTTTTCCAACCATGTCCAGTGGAAAGTTTTTATTGTTTATCCAGAAAAGTGACATATTTTAGAGGTAAAATTTTCTTTTCAATACCCTGCCCTACGGACCAATAAAAATCTTTAGGTCTTATTGAGGTCATGTAATTTCAAAAGCTGCTATAGTTTCAATATAGCTCCTGTGAGTAGTGTTATGGGAAGGACATTTTAGGGGACCTTGGTCGTGCTTAATTTCCTTCTGCATTCTGACTGGGTGGTCCTTTATGAGTCATGGGTTTTCAAATGGGTTTCCTAGCTCAAAGCTCTGAATTGGATGGTCCCTTTTCTCTCCTTCCAATACCAACTGCCTCCCCCCCTTTCCGTCTTTCCTCAGGGCTGGATAGCATACTTGGCAGAATTTACTAGGAGAGTAATGGAGGCTGTTTGCAAATTAAACTGGAGACGAAAGTGCGAACCAGTCCATTAAGAGGGCCCTTGAACCTCTCACCTGACATGTCTGTTACACCTTCCCCCTCCAGCTTTTTTGAAGGGTAGTGCGTTGAGCAATCAGCTCTTCCTCCTAAGGAAGTTATCAGCTTACCCTGACATTACATCTCGGGAGGTAAATTCTCAACTAGAGGCAACCTGCATCCTCCTATGTCAGGGTCAGAATCTGTCAGAGAAGCATTATGACAAGAGAGCTTTTTTACAAGAAAATCGAAATACAGAGCAAGAAGCACAACATGCCAGGAAACGACAAAAGAATCCTGGTGTGAGGAGTAAAGAAGTAACTGCTCTTCTGGGAAACTCTTTTTACTGCCTAATCACACTGATGGACTCGGTCAATGGTGCTCCCGATTCACTACAGGGAATGTTACATTTTCGAGCCAAAATGTAGAGATAAGAGTAGGAGTTTCTTATTTTCTATATTTGTAGATGAAATATTACCTTAAGGTAATCATTTATCAATGTGGGTGTGGGGGGGCCAGAGGGGGACTCACTGAATAGAATAGAGTGCCCAGAATTTTGTTGTCCAGGAAACATGACAAGAATGTTCTCTTTCTTCACCTAACTTGTCACCGATTGAGAGGAACGTGAAAATGCCCTCAAATCCTTTAGGTATGCCTAACAACTGAACAACTAATTCCACGACTCTCCTGTTAACTTTTAATTTAAGTATGTCAATATTCTCTACGTGCATGCGATACATACGTAAGTGGGTATGAAGCAGATTTGGGGAATGTTCAGTTCTTTTAATGAGAAAGAAAGATTCTAATTTATAACCTCACTTGTCAGACCCACGTAGGATGGATATTGGCTTTCTCACTCCAAAATTAACATATTTTCTTTGTAAGATAATATGGAAAATATAGAAATGTATAAATAAGCTATGCTTTTAAATATAGTTATTTTCATACGACACTTGATTTCTTGTTAATGCAAGAGTGTAATGAGTAGGAGACTCATGGAAGCTATTAAAAGTACAGAGGGGAAAATCTCATTTGTATCATTGCAGATTATAACCACAAAGAGAAATGATCATATATGTTTGGAAAGAACAATTTGCCTTTATCCCTCAGTTCTTTCTTCTCTGCAGCCTCAGATTGTTCCCCCATTCAGGAGTCATGCGTCGGGAATCACAGTCACTTCTGCCATCGGCAAGGTAAAAACCAGACTATGAAGCAGGACAAAAGGACTTGGACAGAAGAAGCTGCCTGTTTGTTTCAAACTTGGCATGAGTTCAAACAGGGCAATAAGGTTTCCAGGGAAGCTGTAATGCACCAGCTTCCGGTCAGTCAAAGGCTTTGGAGAGCTCACTACCCAAAACCCGTGTCTGTGAAGCCTTAGAAGGCAAAGGAATGATTTATTCTAAGTGGATTTTAGAATGTTTCGTTGCCTTCAGTCCCTCTGAAAAGGCACCTTTGCAGACTGTTTTAATATGAGCTTCCTCCCATCATTGTCACTATGTGATGCCCCAGCCAGCTAATCTGTAGACAACAGAAGGAGGCTGAGAAACTTGTCTAAGAATAGGAATATAAGTGTGAGGATCTGGGCTCCAAAGACGGTTGAAAACTCTAACTTCTCAGCAGCTAATGCCTCCACAGTTCTGTGCAAATGTGGTAATACATCACCATTGCATGTAAGAAAGACCAAGGCCAAAATATTTACCCAAAAAATCCAAATTATTTCTCTTTAAATTGACCCTTAACCCTATGAACATAGCTAGCTATCTATGGTCACTTTAACAAGGTCCTACCTTCCCATAAGCCCATGACTCTTGTTCAGGATTTCCCTTCATCCTATTTCTAGGAGGTCTTCAGCAGGACTGCTTCACTTGCCACAACTCTCACATGCTAAAGCTTGGAATCCTCAGACATCTCAAAGCAGTCTATTGTGCTTCATCATCCACCATCATACTCCTGCCTTGGAACTTGGTTCTAGACTATGTTTTGCTAGGAAATGCCCTACTCTACAAGTCTACCTCTTTTTCTCTCTGCACATGGTTCCAACTGTAGAACTCCTACCTTGTCTACAAACTTTTCCCTCACTAGTTGGAATACAAGTAAAGAATTCACCTAGGTCCATACTATCTAAAGCTGCAACTAAACTCAGAATTCCTTCACTCAGAAGGCAGTACGAAAGAGTGCAAGGAATGTGGACTTGGGAATTGACAGATCTTTGATTTGGAAAGAAACAATTGAATATTGGCTGTCGCACTAATTGTGTGAACTTACTATGAGCTTCATTCAGTCCCTTCACTCTTCATTCAAAGATAATACCATGTATCACATATGGTTAATATGAGTATCGAACGCATGAATAGTGTATGATAGTTGGCACTGAATGAATGTGGTCCTTACTCCATTCTAGAGAATGCACTTAAGCCTTTTACATGCGTCCAACATAATGTTCAGTTTGTTTAGTTTATCATAGCAGTCAGCTTGAACCGACACCTCAGTAGCTTAATTACAAAGTATAGTTTCTTATTTATGTTACATGTCCCTACAACCCTGCACTGTTTCATTTTCATTCAGAGATATAGGCAAAAGGAATAATCCCCCATATGGGACATTTCAGAGGAGAAAGAGAACATGGTGGAATCATACAATGGTTGTTAAAGCTTCAGATGGAAAAGAGCCTATATCACTTCTCACATTTAAATCTCTAAAGCAGTCACATATTCAAGCTTGATATCAACAAGGAGGGAGAGACAATGGATATTTTTGAATAGTGAAACTGTCTACCACATTTGTGTTTCATACGTATTTAATTTACAATCAAACATTATACATGCTTACAATTATTATTTGTTATTATTCCTTTATATTTCTAGGAGAAGAAATATCATGGTGTGACATTTTATACTATAAAATATATGCTACACATACTATACATTCTTTGCTATAGACTCCAGAAAATGGTAGCTAGGTATTTTCCTATTCCTTTGAAAACCCTCAAACTCTTGGTGACCTTTGGGAGAGTGGTCAACACCCGACTTTACAGTCAAGTAGAAGGACACCAGAACACACCATGAGCAATGGTCATCAGGAATGAGAAAGGGCACTGTGTTTACCTGCTTAAATTGAGGGCTATTTCTGTGGAGGCCACTCTTCCATGAATAATCCATAGGTGATAAAACCACTACAAGGACTAACTGCATTCTCATTTACTTTATTCCTTATTATTCTAGGGAGTCTAGTTATAAAATAATATGGGTATTAGAGCAATGGAAGGACAAGCAACAGTAATTTGAAATGCCAGAAAATAAATTCATTAATCCAGCTTCCAGCGAAATCCACGGCATAGCCTTGTATATTACCTGGCAGATAATCACATAACCACATAAAACCTGTTTTTAATTTAGGACCGAGATTCATTCAACCAACTCTCAATTGATAAATATTTATATAATTGTATTATGTAACATAATTTTGACTGTTAACATATGGAAATGAACATTCTTATAGGTGTGGTTCGTCTGTATCAATATTTCCTAAGGATAAATTCCTAAATGTGGATTGGTGACTGAAGCGGTATGTACATCTTTCAGGCTTCTGATTTCAGTCCATTGGCTCTCCCACCCTTCACTATCCCCCAATCCTTTGATGCCCTCATTTTCCTCCTTACCCAACTCAAATTCCTCAACAAATATTATCATCACTTGTTTGAACATATCCTCAACCCTCTGACCCCTCTCACTTCATCGTACTCAAGGCAAAACCTGTAACTCCTGTAGAATCCAACTCTCCATCTACTCTGCATCTGTGGTCATCACAATATGACCAGAAAAAAACAGAACCACATTGACTGGTCTCACTTTAAATTTATGGCCAATCAAAAAGAATGAAATCTTGCCATTTCCAGCAATGTGGATGGAACTAGAGTGGATGATGCTAAGAGAAATAAGTCAGGCAGAGAAAGAGATCATATGATTTCACTCATATGTGGAATTTAAGAAACACAACAGATGAACACAGGGGAAGGGAAGGAAAACAAGATAAAAAGAGAGAGAGGAAACCAAAAGAGGCTCTTATATACAGAGAACAAACTGAGGGTTGATGGAGGGTGTTGGGTGAGGGATGGACTAAATGAATGATGGGCATGAAAGAAGTCACTTGTTAAGATGAGCGCTGGGTGTTATATGGAAGTGATGAACCACTGAGTTCCACTCCTGAAACTGCTGTACATTAACTACCTTGAAATTTAAAAAATTAATTTAAAACAAAACAAAAGTAATAAATTTATGGCCACCGACTTCAAATAAGTCCTCAATGTTTCCAGGCCATCATGCTCGATGTCTCTCGACCAGTCATTCTCCCATTATCCTCCTTGCCTGTTTCATACTGTTTTGTTTCTCATCAACTTCCCCGCCCGCCCCCCCCCCTCGCCTCTCCCCACCATCCATCTTACACTCAGGTTCCTATTTCACCATGAAAACGGAAGTAACCAGAAGAGAGAGAATCCATAGATTTCTACCACCACAACCCTGCCTTAACTGCTCTTGTATTCTGTCTTCTCAACTGTTGCCATAGATGAATGGTCTCTGCTCTAATCTACTTCAAATATATTACTCCAGCAATTTTGCTTTCTTGCTTCTACATTATCAATTTATTTTCTCTCTATTACATCATTCCCATCAGCATACAAACATGCTGCTGGGTCCCCGTTTTAAAAATAAAAATAGTTTCTCTTGATCCTTCTCTTGCCAACAAGTATCCCCTTTTAGCAAAACTCTTTAAATATTTGTCTGTACTCACAGTTTTCAATTTCTCTCCTTCCATTCTCTCTTGTTATAATCTTCATTGAGGTAGAATTCACATACAATAAAATTCACCACTTTGTTGAGTTTTGAAAAATGTAAACAGTCATACAACCACCACCACAATAAGTTATAGAACATTTCCATCATCCCCAAAATGTTTCCATGCACCTTTTATCCTGCCTTTTTTTGGATTAAATGAAGGCTTTTTTTCTTTTTTGTTTTTTAATGATTCCATTTTATCTCCACTATTGGTTTATGAATTATACTTGTTTTGGTTTTTCAAATTAATTGTTGTTCTAGGGATTCCGGCATACATCTTTAATTTATCACAATTTACTTTTGAAAAATATTATACCATATCACATATAATTTAAGAAACTTACAATGGTATATTTCCAAATTCCCCTCTTCCTTCGTACTGGTGTTCTCATATACTTTGCTTCCATGTAGGCCTGAATACATTGTTGGCATTTTTGCTTTAAATAATGAATTCTGTTTTAAAGAATTTTTTAAATAAGAAAACACTTTTGTATTTATGCACATGTTTACCATTTCTGGCATTCTTCTTTCTCTGTGTACATCCAAGAATCCTTTATTATTTCTTTTTTTGCATGGGGTACTGGCAATACACTTTCTCAGCTTTTCTTGGCCTTAAATTTTTTTTTACTCAAACAGAAGATCTCACATAGTTATTACTGAACCAGTATACCAGTATGGAAGCATGGAAACAAAGAGAAATATCATTTTCCCAATAATACATGTCCAGCTGTTCAGAGTGGTGATGTTTTCAGCTTGATATGGTAAGACACTAGTGACCTTAATACCAATAAAATATGCGTGCCATCTCCTGTGCTATTCCTCAGAGACCCAGCTTGGTTCTTCTCCAGTGTTTCCTCTTGGAGTTGGACCTGATTTTGTTACCAGTTTTCATCCATATCCATTAGTGAATGGGATCATTCTTGCTTTTCTTTTTGGCCTGGAATTGCTCAATCCTGAAAGTCTTCTGAGAAAACCTGCTGAGGAACAGAGTCCACTGGACTCACTGCAGTGGTAGAGTCAGGAAGCAGGAGCAGTCTCAGAATGTTTTTATTTCACTTTTATTTTTGAAAAAATATTTGCACTGGGCATAGATTCTAGATTGACGTGATTTTGTTTCTTACAGCACTTCAAAGATATTGTCCTGTTGTCTTCTGGTGTGAAGTCGGCTGTCATTCTTGTCTTGTTTCCCCAGGGCTGCTTTAAAGATTTTTCCCATTATCACTGGATTTCAACAATTGATTATGATGTACCTTAAAGCAGTTTAATTTATGTTTATTATGTTTGGGGTTTCTTGATCTTTTCGAGTCTATGGGTTTATAACTTTCAAGAAAATTTGGATTTTTTTCTGGTCGTTGTATCTTCAGTTATATTTTATGTTCTCTTCTCTTCCCCAAGTCTCCTCTCCTCTGGGACTCCAATTATACATACATTAGATACTTTTATTAGCCCCACATTTCATTGAGGTTGTGGTTGTTTTTTTTTTTTTTTCTGTGCTTCAAGTTTATTTTATTTTACAGTGTCTTAAAATTCACTTATCTTTTCAGTACTGTATGTTTTTATTTCTAGAAACTTTATTTGGGTCTTTTAAATATGTATATCTTGCCTATCTCTCCGAATTAAGTTTACATTTTTCTTGACACCATTGTTCATGTTTATAAGATTTATAGTACTTGTTTTAAGGTCCTTGTTTCTGAATTCCATGATCTCCTGTCATTTCTGGTTCTGTTTCTATTGATTGTTTTTTAATTCTGTTGTACATCAATTTTCACTGATTCTTTGAAGGCCTAGTAATTTTTTTAAGTTTATTTATTTATTTTGAAAGAGAGAGAGAGAGAGCAGGGGAGAGGCAAAGAAAGGGAGAGAGAATCACAGTCAGGCTCCACACTACCAGTGCAGAGCCCGGCACAGGTCTCGATTCCTCGAACTGTGAAATCACGACCTGAGCTGAAATCTAGAGTCAGACACTTAACTGACTGACCCACCCAGGTGCTCCTGAAGGCCTGGTAATTTTTAATTGAATGAGGAATTGTGAATTTTGCTTTACTTATTACTGTACTGTATTGTATTCCATTAAAGATTGTTGAATTTTTTTTTCTGGCATCCAATTAAGGTACTCGTAGATAATTTTGATCCCTTTGAAAAAGGTTTGATTTTAAGCTTTCTTAAAGTGGGTCCAGAACAGACTTTATTTTGGACCATTTTAGTTCCATCACTAAGGCATGATCCTTCTGAGGACTCCAACCAATGAATGTATTATGGGATCTCCTCATTTTGACTGGTGGGAACATGAATACCTTCCAGCACCATGCAGTCTCCAGCGGTTGTTCTGGCTACTCTTTTCCCAGCCTTGGGGAGTTTCTTCACTTAAGTGCAGATCAGTACTAGCCAAAGACTCAAGAGGATTCCTGTGGATATCTTCAGGGCTCTTCTCTGTGGAGCACCTCCTATTCAGTATGTTGCCTTAAAAATCCTAGCTATCCATCAGCACTCCTATATCTCTTGGGTAGATTCCTAACAGATGCATAGGGGCACATATACCCCGATATTCATAGCAGCACTTTGACAATAACCAAATCATGAAAAGAGACTAAGTGTCCGTCAACTGATGATTGGATAAAGAAGTTGTGGTGTATATATACAATGGAATACTACGCAGCAATGAGAAAGAATGAGATCTGGCCATGTGTGACAACATGGTTGGGACTGGAGGGTCTTATGCTGAGTGAAATAAGTCAGGCAGAGAAAGACAGATGCCATATGTTTCCACGCATAGGTGGGCTTTGGAAGACCTAACAGAAAACCAGGGGGGGGAGGGGAAGAGGGGTAGGGGGGGAAAAAAGCCACAGAGAGGGAGGAAGACATAACATAAGAGACTCTCAAAGACTAAGAACAAACTGAGGGAAGAGGGGGGTGTGGGAGGGAGGAGAGTGGGTGATGGGCACGGAGGAGGGCACTTGTTGGGATGAGCATTGGGTGTTGTATGGTAATCAATTTGACTATAAATTATTAGAAAATAAAAAAAAAAGAAAATTAAGGATGTGGCTCACATTGGACAGCACTGTCTTACTGTCGATTGTTTTAGTGGGATAAAGCCATCAGTAATCTGTCAAAGTTGTCAAATGGATCTATAAATACTGCTTTGATGTGAGCCATAAATGTGTAAAAGTTGCATATAAACCCAACAGGGTAACACTTTAAAAAATACAAGTTTAAATGTAAAAAAAAAAAAAAAATCCTAGCTATCGTGATATCCTCGAACTTTGATCTTAATCTCTTCAATTTCAGGGGGAGTGTTAGATTCTTTGGGTTCCCCCTCCCTAGAGTATGACCTGAAAACTGGCAGTAACAGTAAGCTGGGAGATCATAAAGCTCATCTTATTTCCCTTCTCTCGGTGACCAGAGTCCTGTGCTATCTTTTGTCCAATGTCTGAAAACCACTGTTTCATCTATTTTATCAAGCGTGTAGTTGTTTGTAGTTGAAGAGTACTTCCTATTGCTGCTGATTCTTTCCTAATCAAAGGGGCTACTCTCCTTAAAACTTATTCTAATCAGCATTTGCTCCAGCATTCTGCTGAAACTCTTTGCATCAAGGGCACCGATGATCTCCAAATTGTCAAATCCAATACTACCTATATTTAAGGTGCACAAATGACCTCTAAGTCTGCTCCAGAACTGATAAAACTATGATAGAATATGTAAGTAGGGAGACATGTTAAGAGCACTGAATAAAACTGTATAGCACTTTAGGTCTAAAGAAAACTAGTCATGGATTCTCAAGACTTTCTTAGACAGCATGAGGCTCATCTAGGTGAAGTACAACTTGTTTTAAAACATACCCAGGATTTGATTTTTATTCAGGAATGGTGAAGACAACAGGTCAGGAGGCAATTGCCATTGAAAGGGTGGTTTGTTACTCACTGTTCTGAAGAGGAGAGGGGCATTCCACGCTGCACAGGGCAGCTGGGGAAGCACAGGGTCAGACAGGAGACAGAAGGAGCAAGGGGAAATGCGGGCAAAAGCCTTTATTTATGGCTCTTGTGGGAAGGAATGAGTAAGGCAGGGTAAACGGCTGACCAGGCATAGGGCTGGATAATTTGAATAGTTTCAGTGGGCCCTAGGCTATCGGGGTGGTCCCCAGGTGTCCAGTATCTGGCCCTGGGGCAATTGAATATTGCCTCCTGGAGTACAAAAGTGAGACAGATGAGGTGGTTTTTGAGTATAGTCTCTGGGTTTGTTAGTTTGCATACAAAAGGTACGCATATGAAAGGCAAGTTGCTATCTCTAGGAATTAGCTAAACCTGGGAAGCGCAGTCCCTCTGCTGTCCACAAGGACCCAAGATGTCAAAACATCATAAAATACATACCATAAGAAACATTAATATACAACAGTAACAACTGATCCACCCCTCAAAGACTTACTTTCATCACGGAATGAGAGAGGGAAGACATAATGATTTCTAGAGACGCTCGTTCAGTCATAGACCCAGAGGCAGGGCACTAGTCATTCAGTATATGGGCCACTGTCTTCTCTCAGCTGGGTTATTGCAGTCTTCTTCTTGCTTCTATTTTTACTTTTCTTCTCCACGCTCTACTCCACTGTTGTTTATATGATACATGTCTAATTACATTGCTTATCTACTTAACACCCTACAGTGGCTACCCACTACATAGAATCACGCCCAAACTTCCTTACATGGAATATAACGATTTAGTTTCATTTCTTGCCATGAACCACTCTTCCCTCTCAATGCCCTACACTCACCAAATCTCCCCACGCCACACACAGTATACTCAGTTATACTGAACCTCCCCCAGTTCTTTGAAGACATCAAACTCTTGGGGCACCTGGGTGGCTCATTCGGTTGAGTGTCCAATTTTGGCCTAGGTCATGATCTCGCAGTTCTCAAGTTTGACAGCCCAGAGCCTGGAGCCTGTTTCAGGTTCTGTGTCTCCCTCTCTCTCTCTATGTCTCCCCAACTCATGTTCTGTCTCTATCTCTCAAAAATAATGAATAAACATTAAAAAAATTAAAAAAAACATCAACCTCTTTCTAGTTCTTCATGCTTATTCCCTCTTCGAAGGATCTTTCAGACCTTGAATCAATCATATCCTCCTCAGAGAGGTTTTTCCTGACTGTTCCCCAATCCAGCTCAGCTCCAGGGGACCTGCTCAATCTTTGCACAGCACTCCCCGCCTCCCCACCACAGCATAGTCTAACAACATTTCTCTAATCACCTCTTTACTTCTCCCACCTTCCTTGAGGACAGGCACTCCGTAAATTGTTCACCTCTGTATTATCAGCACCTAGTACAGTGGTTGGCACATGAGTCTTTCGAAAAATGTACGTACAATGTGTCTGAATGCACGAAGCAGCCGTGTTCTAAGACCAGGCCTGGGTAGACTGAGTCTGAGTATCCCCAGGGAGGCCTCAGCAGAGACATTGGTTTGAGAAGTGCATCACGCTTCTAACACTTTTTCCACTGGGATGACGGGTTGGGCCTGGGTCGGAGAATTCGTAAACCTTCATTCCTGGTCCTGAATTACAACCAAACCAATCTCCAGGGGAACAGGCAAGAGGAAATACAGCATTTTCTTGGGAAATCTCTTCTCGGTAAGTTTTTTTTGAGGGTCCTTTAGTTTTTAACGCCCAAACAAGTTGATTTGCTCATCAGAAATAGTGAGTGCTCTGATCTTATACTGGTTTAAAATGAGGGGGCACATGGGTGGAGTTGGTTGAATGACTGACTCCTGATTCGGGTCAGGTCATGATCTCACAGTTCACGGGTTAGAGTCCCGCATTGGGCTCCAGGCTGACAGAGTGGAGCTTGCTTGGGATTCTATCTCTCTCCTTTATCTGCCCCTCCTGCACGGGCGCTCTCTCTCTCTAAAATAAATAAATAAACGTAAAAAAAGAAGATGTATAATGAGGACAGGGATGACTCCGCTTGACAAAAGAAGATGAGCTATAAGAAATCCACTGTTAAGAAACAATAAAAATTCTAACACTTTATAAACTTTGGGCTATCCCTCTTTAATTTCATCATTAGACAGGGGCGATGAATATTACATCTCCATTTCTCTGAAGCTGTATTTCCCAGAAAAAGATCATTAAATTTATGAAAGATTTAAGAATGAAATTTCCAAAGATAAGGGAAACTTCCTGTAGGAAAAGAAGTTACTTAAACATCTACAAAGGAAGAAGAAATGGGAGGAGGGGGTGGAGGTAGCAAGTAGCTATGGTTGGTTTTGACTGAGGTCTGGACAAGAGCGACTGGCCTGAAATTGTAGTAGGGTATATTAGGTTAGGCCAGAAGGGAAAGTGAGGAATAAAGACCCAAGTCACTCTGTCTCTGTTCCCACATGCGCGCGCGCGCGCACACACACACACACACACACACACACACACACACACACTAGCAGATCAATTTATACCTAGTCTGTTTAAAAGCAGCTGTGGGGGCACCTGGGTGGCTCAGTCGGTTAAGCGACCGACTTCAGCTCAGGTCATGATCTCGCAGTGTGAGTTCGAGCCCCGCGGTTGGGCTATGTGCTGACAGCTCAGAGTCTGGAGCCTGCTTCACATTCTGTGTCTCCCTCTCTCTCTGCCCCTCCCCTGCTCGTGCTCTGTCTCTATGTCTCTCAAAAATAAAAAATAAAAAAAAATAATTTTAAAAGCATCTCTGATTCAGAAGAGAAGAAGGTATGTCAGACCACTTTCCAAGGCAACTGCAAACATTTAATAACAGACTTTTTTTCTTCCTCTAGCGGTTCCTTTTGCAAAAGAAAGGGACCCTCGATGGTCGATGGTCGGATTGCTCTTGTTTAGACATTTGTCAGCATCATTTTTTCCACTTTAAGAGATGCTATCCAAAACTGTGAGAAAAGAGTAAAAATCACTGATAACATCAACACCAATATCAGAAAAGCAAGCATGCTGGTCTGTGGGTACTCTCTACAATATGTTAGTAGTAGATGGTGGGAATCGGGGAATGAGAAGGGCCTAGGGTTTTTCTCTGTTATTATGTACTGTGAGCCAGGCTTTAGGAAAGATATATCTTACTGTAAATGTTTGCTGTTAAATCCACCAGCACCAACCAGAGCTAGGACTAATGGATTTCAAGATAAAGGCAGATTTAAGTGAATGTGATTTAAGCAAGGAATTGCTAAAATTGAGAGCATTAGACTAGGGAAGCTCAGACGAGGATTTGTACATTTTAGATAGTTGACTTAGAAAACCAATTGGTAATGTCCTTTTCAGATCTAAGATTCTGTGATGCTAGCGCATGTGTGTGTGTGTGTGTGTGTGTGTGTGTGTGTGTGTGTGTTTGTGTGTGTGTGGAGGGCACATTGTGTGTCAAATGCCAGCTGTAGCTGCTTCCTGCTCTGAGAACTCCCCTTTACTGTGCTGTAGCTTTCCACCCCGCAAACGCTCCACCAATATGGCCTCTGCAGCTACAGGAAGGGTTTCACAGCGTTTTCTGACCTGTTTGTTGCTGATGCTGTTTAGAGTGGGGTGGGGATGGGGAGACAGGGGAAAAAAAGAGAAGTGTCCCAGCTGGGAGCACCCTCCAAGGAGGGGGCACAGATCTCACCTAGAAAGTTCTACAATTCTCTGCTTTGTGCCTCTATGATGTGTGAAGCACTTCAGCTGCCGCTGTCAGAATTGTACTATTTAACTATCTTATGCCAGTTTTTCTTACGCTCTCCCCTGTGCCTGCAGTTTTATTTTCGAATAAACTAAGTTTTTCTGACCACTCCCTGAATCGTTAAGACCCAAATTTCTCTTTCTGGCCCTTGGCCTATACCACAATACTAATTTTCATAATTGATTTCTTTCTAGGCAAAATTGAGGTTTTGGATAAATGTGTCCCCAAATGACAAATTGTATGGTTGTCATATATCTGTCTCTCTGTAAGTCCTGTCATTTACTTAAAAAAAAAAAAAACAAACAGGGGCGCCTGGGTGGTCACTCGGTTAAGAGTCTGAAATCAGCTCAGGTCATGATCTTGTGGTTCATGAGTTCAACCCCCTGCATCAGGCTCTTGTGCAGTCAGCTCAGAGCCTGGAGCCTGCTACTGATTCTGTGTTTCCCTCTCTCTCTGCCCCTTCCCTCCTCGCTTGCACACTCCCTCTCTTTCTCTCAAAAATAAATAAAAATAAAAAAATTTTTTGGAAAAAAAAAAAACTAAAGCCATTAGTATTGTGCAAAAAGAAAAGAGTTAACAAGTTCTTTAAAAGCAAAGGGATAGCCGGTTATGTTTTCGGGAGGCAGAAAGGAAGGTGCACTGATTTTGGAATGAGGAAACTTGGGTTCAAATAGAGGTTCTGCTGTTCATTGACTTTGGGTCCTTAACAGCTCCCTAAAATTGAGAACTAAATATGGCTGCATGTGGAAAGGCCCAGCAATAAAGGGTAGGAGAATTTGCACTGAATAATTAGGAACTGGGGCACTATTATGGTTTCAAAAATGCCTATACATTTTCTCTGTGCCCCCACCAGCACCCAATCAAATACTAAATCTTAAAAATACATTACTAAATCTTAAAGAAAAAGAAAGAAAGGAAAAACCTCAGGAATATATGTGAATCTGACGTTGTTTTCTTTAGCGCCTTTAGAGTAGGTGGTACTTTCTATGCAATACATTTTTGTCTAGAGCTGAAATACAAAAAGACTGAATCATTTTTATGAAAAATCAAACTCGGCTAGGAAAGCACTTCATCCCCTCAGGCAAGGCTCCTGCCCCCCTGAAATCCTCCTGTCCGCTGTGCGCTTCAACCCCTAGAGGGCAGCATGCCCTCAAGCAAACTCACGCAGGGCCCAATTAGAAGCCATTTAAATGGCCAGTTGCCTTCTGAATTGTTTCTTAACAACCTTAAAAAAAAGACCTTAAAAAAAACTCATTAGAAACACTAAAGAATGAAAGAGAGGATTAGCAATTTCTAATGACTACCACAGAAGTATGTTTTATTGACGCGATGACATAAATAAAACTAAGAGAAACTGGTGAATCTTCCTTACCTTTACTGAAGGAATTCTGCTCAGGAAGAAGCACCTCTGGTTTCTCAGATGGGGCTGCTTCTTCTAAAGGGATTTCCTGTCATAACCTCTCCTCGCAGCCTCGCTTCAAAGCTCTGAGTGACAAGGCAAGGGCGAGGGGTCCCTGTTCTTCCTCACCCCATCCTTCACCTCCTTCACTTTCTTTCATTCTCGGCCCAGTAAACATATGGGCACTTCACGAATCTGAGACCAGGTTTGTAGTCACCCTTCCTAGACTTCCAGGATTAACTTTCACTTTCCCTTATTAATACCTTTATCACTGCCTCATATGTAGTGGAGAAGACACAGGCCCCACTGCACCCAGACCCCATTCCCCCCCCATGTGATACAACAAACCCACTGCCCACACACCCTTCAGAGACTCCAAGGTCGACCTGTTCTACACCTGGGCTCCATTCGGTCTCCTCAGCATCTGCCCTCTCTTCACAAGCCCTGGGTTATAATCCAGGTTCTAACACTAATCAGGACCTTGTGCTGATTCTAATACACAAAACGAAGGCTGAAGCCAAGCGCCTTCACCCACCTTCTAGTCAGTCAGAGAGGGATTACCAGTGACTTCGATACCAAAATCATCTTGGAGAACACGTAACACGATTTCTCCTATTCGTAAGAACTCATCAGTGACGTGTCTATGCTAATTATGATTTGACTTTGGGGTTTTCGGTGACTCTTTCCATTTTTCTCAAACAATGTGTTGGTTTAGGCAGATAAAACCATTTGTATCTGTGTATGTGGTGTTGTCAAAACAGGATACTAGAGGGTTTTTTTTTGTTTGTTTTTTTCTTAATGAAAAAATCCCCCCCAATATTAAAAGGCAGTATCCATTAATTCAATCGAACATTATTTTCATAAGCAAATATATTTGAAAAAATTAGCAAGGAAATGCATAAATTACCTACATTGAAAGCTGCTACTGGCAGATATGATAACATGTTTCCTGTTAACTAGTTTACATTTCTTTTGAAGTGAATTTCTGGCTGACAGTGTTTATGTCACAGATGGTATCCTCACCTGCTTCATTAAGGCCTGTTTAGAATACAGTTCTAATGTAGGTTTTATTCCATGTAAAGCCACCTAGAGATAATTTTAAATGATCATATCGACTAACAAACACGTAATCAAGAAGCTCTTAAAATTTTATTAAAATTCAAGTCTTTTACCATTAGCAAACCTGCTTCATTAACATATTAATAGATACTGTTCCTGCTCATAATTAGCGTGCATTTTCTTTGCATCATTGTACTTGAAAGAATTCAGGTGGAGTTTGATAGAAAAGTTGGGTTTTTTTTTTCTGTCAACAAAGCACCTGGGGGGAAGCAACTGAGGCTCCTGACCACTATTTCCATCTTAATCATTTCCTTCCTCCTGCCTGTAATTTTTTCTCCTTAATCTCATCTCATCATTTATAGTCCCCATATCAGCCCACTATGGATTACAGACATGATAAACAATGAACTACAGGTAAACGGGTCTGGATTTGGCCCACTCTGTGAAGGATGAATTGCTACCTGCAAGAGAAATCCCAGGTACTCTGTTCTCATCTAGAGTTTGAGAGAAGTGGGAACATTAAACCTGAAAAGAAGCTCTTCTTTTTCTTTAAATTAAAAAACAACTTGGAGTGGGGGTTGCCTGAGTGGCTCAGTCGGTTGAGCATCCAACTCTTGATGTCAGCTCAGGTCATGATCTCACAGTTCACGGGATCAAACCCCATATCAGGCTCTGTGCTGACAGCTCGGAGCCTCCTTGGGATATTCTCTCTCTCCCTCTCTCTTTACCCCTTCCCCACTTGCATGTGCATGCTCGCTCTCTCTCAAAATAAATACAATAAACTTTAAAAACATAAAATATATTTTAAACCACTTATTCAAAATGCGTGTGTGTGTAGAACAGAGAATATAGCCTATGCTTGTATGTCTCTTAAAGGAGTGGCATCCATTTCAAGGAAGGGTATCTTACAGAGAGGAACGATTCAGGGAGCCAGCCACCTAGGGAGGTTTTCTTTTTGTTTTTAATCACCACGAAATTAGATTAAGGCTATAACCTAGATCCCTAGAATAAAGCCACAATGTTATTTTGAAATATTCTCACTAAAGTGATGTATTAGTTGTGATACGTTAGCAACAAAGAATGGAATTAATATTATCTCTTAAGGTCACAGTCTCATCTTAAGAAGGAAAATGATATTTATACTAAAAATAAATATTTATACCAAAAATAGCAATTATGTTCTAATGTAGTCTAAACAAGTGGTTAATTCTATTTATCAAAACTGTTCTGAAGCCACACCATTCTATAACTTTATTTATTTTTTTAATGTTTATTTTTTATTTAAAAAAATTTTTTAAATATTTTTATTTATTTTTGAGAGCAGGAGAGACAAAGCATGAGTGGGGGAGGGTCAGAGAGAGAGAGAGGGAGACACAGAATCCAAAGCAGGCTCCAGGCTCCGAGCTGTCAGCACAGAGCCCGACATAGGGCTCAAACTCACAGACTGTGAGATCATGACCCGAGCCGAAGTCGGACACCCAACCGACTGAGCCACCCAGGCGCCCCTTATTTTTATTTTTGAGAGAGAGAGAGAGAGAGACAGAGACAGAGCATGAGCAGGGAAGGAGCAGAGAGAGAGGGAAACATAGACTCCAAAGCAGGTTCCAGTCTCTGAGCTGTCAGCACAGAGCCCAATGAAAGGCTCCAACTCACAAACCGAGAGATCATGACCTGAGCCGAAGTCGGACGGTTAACCGACTGAGCCACCCAGGTGCCCCCCATTCTGTATCTTTCAAGCGTATCTGTGACACAAGACAGGATCTACTCACACATTCTAGGCCTACTGGAACATCTTGTGTGGGTCAGAGATTCGTCTTACTGACCAGGAGTACACATTATAGTTCTGCTTCACTTCCAACATCTTAGATCTTAGGAACATCTATCTGGTCACATTTTATCCGGGAGCAGGTGCAGGCCCAGAGAAGTTCATCGACTCTGTCTAGGTCTCTCAGCTTGTTAGGGGCAGAATTGGGGATTAAGCTTCAGGCCTTCAAGTTTATTTATTTACTTTGAGAGAAAGAGAGTATGAGCAGGGGAGGGGCAGCGAGAGAGGGCAGAGAGAGAATCCCAAGCAGGCTATGCACAGCACGGGGAGCGCAGAGCCCCATGCAGGGCTCGAACCCACGAACTGTGAGATCATGACCTGAGCCAAAACCAAGAGTCAGACACTTAATCGACTGAGCCACCCAGGCACCCCTGATTTTTTTTTTAACCACATCTCTTACGATTTTCCAGCCCTGATTTTCTCAATAAGAAAAAATTAAACGATACCTATGAATTTTTAAAATGATATAATATGCTGGCTTTGAGGCGAATGTGATCACAAAGAATGTTTTCATCACCCACCCAGGACACCACCTAGACAAAGGAGGATTCAAACATACTACTTGAGACTTAGCTGGGACCCTCAGGAGAGGCGCTGCCTCTTTGCCTTTCAGCAGTGTGATCCTGAACTAGTATTTCTACATTGATGATTTAAACTTACAGGATGTAGTAGAGCGCTGTCCACTAGAATTGTCTGATATGTTAGCTATCTGAACTGTCCACTGCGGGAACCACTAGCCATGCGGCTATTAAGCACTTAAAATTTGGTTAGTGCGACTGACGAACTGAATTTTAAATTTTATATCTTCTTAACTAATTTTAATTTAAATATCCACATGTGGCTGGTGGTTATTGTGTCGTATTGGATCCTACCGTGTTGTACTGTGTCATATTAGACAGCACAGATTTAGTATATCCCAGGGAAGAGTCAGAATCAGAGAATGTCAGTGAGCTAGAGACCCCTGGTGGAGGGGACTGTTACCTGCAGGACACCAACACAACTTAGAGTAAGGTGGGTGATTTTTTTTTCCCCTAAAATGCAGACATTTCAGAAGTGTTCACATATTTTGATGCCAGGTATCAAATTCCCTAGGTAGTACAGAATGGAATAATGAGAAAACTGGGGCCCAATTATTAAATCGATTGATGTTCACCATAGTCATTATCAAGTTTCTGTTACTAGTTAATTGATAGGACACTAAGCAGGACGGTGAAAACTGTGAAAACCAGTGAAAACTGGTTTAAAACACTGCATTTTGATTATCTGGCATGAGTAAGGAAATGTCCCAGGTCTCCAGGCAGGGCAAGAAAACATTCATCAGGATGAATGCTGGTATCAAATTGTACTACATCAATCAAGACATGATATATAGCTTGTCCAAAGTCTGCACTAAATTCAAGATAATAGCTGTTTGATCATTTGACTGAAGAAGAAATACCAGTGTGCTTTCTACCCCCTTGCACACAGCCGCACACAGCTGCCCCCATAAAGCTAAAGTAAACCAATGTCATTATATCAAGTTAAAAAGGGGAGATTTTATCTTTTATCTCTCTTAAACCGTGCTCCTTAAAATGAAGCTCACTGATATATTTGCTTAATTTCCGATCCTACTGCCTTCTATTCTATTTGTTTTCCTCTTTAGCCATCAAAAGCCATAATTAGGGGCGCATGAGTGGCTCAGTCGGTTGAGCGTCCAACTTCACTCAGGTCATGAAATCTCGGTTTGTGAGTTCGAGCCCCACGTTTGGCTCTGTGTTGACAGCTCAGAGCCTAGAGCCTGCTTTGGATTCTGTGTCTCCCTCTCTCTGCCCCTCCCTGGCTCACTCTCTCTCTGTCTCTCTCAAAAATAAACAATAAAAAAATTTTTTAAAAAGCCATAATTACCCAAACCGTGGTCTTTATTATGTTCCCTATCCAGGGAACTAAGGGCTCCCTCCCCTGTCTCTGGCCGTTCTTTCTTCTTCTCACATTCCGTTTTTGCTTGGCTTTAATCCCAAGACTCCTGCTTTCTTGACTGAAAACTCCCAAAGAACTGATGACAAAGACTGCTAACTGACCCGCATAGTTGCCAAAAGTAATAGAACCAACTTTGGGCTGACATATTCTGAGTATTTTCAATGTGTCAGCGTCTTAAAAAGAACGCTCAGTAGATCCTATATAGCCAGGCCCATCCCTCGTGGCTTTTGAGTTCTCTAAATTATATAAGCAGTTCTCCCTCCACACCTCTAAATACTTTCCTAAATACCTGCAGATAATTTCATTATATATCTGGAAAATCAATGATACTCTATCAGAAATTAAAAGAATTAATAAGAATAATTACATTGAGGGGTACCTGGGTGACTTGGTTGGGCATCCAACTTCAGCTCAGGTCATGATCTCACGGTTCAAGAGTTCAAGCCCCGTGTGGGGCTCTGTGCTGACAGCTCAGAGCCTGGAGCCTGCTTCGGATTCTGTGTCTCCGTCTCTCTCTGCCCACACCCTCACTTGTGCTCTGTCTCTCTCTCTCAAAAATAAATAAAAACATAAAAAAAAATTTTTTTTAAAGAATTAAATTGAAAAAGTAGCTAGACATAAATTTTCAAAGAAAACATAGTAATAACTAAAACTGGAACTGAGTTTTAAATTTTATTTAATCTTAACTAATTTAAATTAGTTAAGCCACATTAGCCACATGCGGCTGGTGGCTATCACGTTGGGCAGCACAGATTTAGTATACGCCTTGGTAGACTTACATTCAGATCATGTCAGTGAATTGGACAGTGAGTTAAAACATACTCAGGTATGACTTGAACAAGAAAGAACCTATAGAGAAAAATCATGACATTGTATTAAAGTACATAAACAAGACATAAATCAATGTGAAGGCATACTATGTCCTGGATGGGAAGGTGACAATAGGATTTTCTTAGAGCTAAAAAAAAAAACCATATATATGATTCTGTATATATACACATATTCGTGTGGAATAATAAACACATTAGAATTGCCATGGAAGATTTTTAAAGAAGGTAAAATGTGTCCCAGACATAAAATCTACTGTAAAGCTGCTGTGATCAAAACAATATGATAATGACACATAACTAGGATAGTCAAAGACCCCATGACAAAGTTCAGCCTTAGGGGCACCCTGGTGGCTCAGTCAGTTGAGCATCAGATTTCCGCTCAGGTCATGATCTCGTGGTTAGTGAGTTCAGGTCCCATGTCAGGATTTGCACTGACAGCGTGGAGCCTGTTTTGGATTCTGTCTCTTTCTCTGCCCCTCCCCTGCTCTCTCTCTCTCTCTCTCTCTCAAAAATAAATAAACATTAAAAATTTTTTTAAAAAAGATAAAGTTCAGCCTTAGGTCCAAGTTCATATGATAAGTATGTCATTTCGGTTCACTAAGAAAAGAGTAGTTTAATAAATGGTCTTGGCAAAAATCCTCTCCCATACAGAAGAAAATGTGGTTAGATCTCCATCATATACCCCACAAAAATTTTTAAATCTGCCTAGTGTTATTTTATTAATTCTCAATAAACCACTGGGAATCCCCAATTTCAGTATTTCATTAAAAAAAATTTTTTTTAAATTTAGATAGAGAGTATGTGAGAGCAGGGGAGAGGTGTAGAGTGGGGAATAGAGAGAGAGAGAGAGAGAGAGAGAGAGAGAGAATCCCAAGCACCCCTGTGCAGAGCTGGATTTGGGGCTCAACCTCATGACACTGGGACCACAACCCGAATGGAAAGCAAGAGTTGGTCACTCAACTGACTGAGTCACCCAGGCACCCCTCACTTTTTATATAAAGATCGTATCAGTTAAAAGAGGCCAGAGCAATGGATACCCTCTGTATAAAGTTTATAGTTGAAATCTCCATTTCCTTAAAAAAAATAAGATATATTTTATACCTTATTAAAAACTAGATATAAGCACCTGGAACTAATGTAACACGGTGTCTATTATACTCAAATTTAAAAAAAGATATAGATACTAATATTCTCACTTTTTAGATGAAATGTTAAATTGTCTTATTCTCAATAATATAAATAATCGGAGAACAAAAAATGACATTAGAGACCCAGATTTTTAAATTCTAGTACTCCAGGAATGCCCGGGTGGCTCAGTTGGTTGTCTGACTTTGGCTCAGGTTATGATCTCATGGTTTATGGGTTTGAGCCCTGCATTGGGCTTTGTACTGACAGCGTGGAGCCTGCTTCGGATTCTCTGTCCCCCTCTCTCTACCCCTTTCCCGCTCACGCATGTGCTCTCTCTCAAAAATAAATAAACATTAAAAAATATTTCTAAAAAATTACAGTACTACATTATGAAGTACCTTACTGTTTTATATTGTCCTCTTGTTCTGGTTTTAGCACTGGAAGTCTTGCATGCTAGGGAACCCGCAGTCCTGGGCAACTAGACAATTGGTTATCCTACAAAAGATCTTCTCTTTCACAACCTAAGACAAACCAGAACAATAACAGGGCCTTTGATGAGGACTCTAATGCGAAGAATCATTATCAGCTTGAAGAATTTCTAACACTTTTAATTATAGACAGTGCTACATGATATATTGAGTATGACTCCCTGTAGAGTAAATTAGGAAAGTATATTCGTAAAATTGCTATCCTAACTGTACAGGAATATGTGATAAGTAAAGATAAAAAACAAATAAATAATAGTTATTTACCAATAACTAAGATTAATGAATTGGTTCGTTACTTTTCCTGTCCCTGTGCACGTTAGCTACATTTCTAGAAGCCAGCTAGCTACTTACCTAGATGAGTGATAGATCGATCTATGCCAAATTTCAAATCTTGAATTAAAAAAAATTATTTCCTTTCTTTATTGCTTTTATTTACTTAATTTTTGATCATCTATATTTAGTTAGTATTTGTGTAAATAAAAAATTATAATGAGAAGTTTGATTCTTAAACAGTTGAAAATTTTTTCTGCATTATCATAGACTTTGAGCAAATTCCTTTTCCCTTTGAATCATCAAATTTTTTTAATGTTTTTATTTATGTTTGAAAGAGAGAGAGACTGAGCACAAGCAGGGGAGGGGCAGAGAGAGAGAGACACACAGGATCAGAAGCAGGCTCCAGGCTCCCAGCTGTCAGCACAGAGCCCAGCACAGGGCTGGAACTCATGATCCGTGAGATCATGACCTGAGCCAAAGTCCAATGCTTAACCGACTGAGCCGCCCAGGCGTCCTGAATCATCAAATTTTAATCTAGTTCTATGCTGAAGCTGGGGTAGAAAGAGTTTGCACTTTGGAGTCAGACAGATTTACTGGTTGTATGATCTTGTGTAAGTTACTTAGCCTTGCTGATTCCAGTCTCTCCCTCTATAAAATATGTATAATACCAACCGTCTCAAAGAATTGTGTGAGAATCAGATATCACTGTAGATAAACCACCTGGCAAATGAAAGATTCTCAGGAACTAATAACAGTACATGCGACGATTAACAGTAAAATGAAATCAATGTTAACAGGCAGTTAGAAATACCACTGAGGGGCACCTGGGTGGCTCAGTCGGTTGGGTGTCCGACTTCGGCTCAGGTCATGACCTCGCGGTCTGTGAGTTCGAGCCCCGCATCAGGCTCTGCGCTGACAGCTCAGAGCCTGGAGCCTGTTTCATATTCTGTGTCTCCCTTTCTCTCTGCCCCTCCCCCACTCATGCTCTGTCTCTCTCTCTCTCTCTCTCTCAAAAATAAACACTAAAAAAAAATTTAAAAAAAAAAAAAGAAAGAAATACCACTGGACCAGGCAACAATATTTGGATTAAGATCAAACTTGTCACATACTGGGGCGCCTGGGTGGTTCATTTGGTTAAGCATCCAACTCTTGATTTCAGCTCAGGTCATGATCTCAAGCTTTGTGAGATCGAGTCCCACCTCAGGCTCCATGCTGACAGCGTGGAGACTACTCGGGATTCTCTCTCCCTCTCTCTCTGCCCCACCCCTGCTCATGCTTTCTCTCAAAATGAATAAACATAAAAACAAAAACAAAAACAAAAACTTGTCCCTTACTAACGCTGGACTTGAAATATACCCTTAACTCTGATATTCAGTTACCTCATCTATAAAATGAGAATGATTTATCCCTGTGTAACTCAAAGGGTTTTGAAGCTAATTTTGTACTGCCTTTGAAACTCAAATGAAATATTATTCCTCAGAGTGCATTGAAGTCTGAAGTCTAGGTGCTAGGGCACCTGGGTGGTTCAGTCGATTAAGAGTGCAACTTTGACTCAGGTCGTGATCTTGAGGTCTGTGAGTTCAAGTCCCATGTTGGGAGCTCAGAACCTGCTTCAGACCCTGTGTCTTCCTCTCTCTCTGCCCCTCCCATGCTTACACTCTATCTCTCTCTCCTTCAAAAATAAATAAACATAAAAAAAATTTCAAGTCCCAAAACTTAGGTTTATAATTTTAAAGAAATATAAAGAAAAATGGAGATTTGCAACAAGGGGTTTTATACCTGCTTTGCTCCAACAGTTTAAGGTCGGAATGACTTTACACTATGGGAGGACTCTTCAGCTTAAAAGTTATATTTGGGGTTGGATCATCTTGTCTAATGTTTTATACTTTTAACTTGCCTTGAGAACAGAACAATGAGAAAAGTATGTTTTATTTCAATGAATGAATGACAATAGTAAATGGACAAAACAGTGATACTGTGCTTATTTCCCAATGTTTTTCTTCCGAAACTGGATGTATGTTGGCCTGTCTTTTTAAATAGTGCAAACAATTTTTCTTGTAAAAGCCCAGTAGTAAATATCTTCAGCTTTGTAAGCTGTCTGGTCTTCCCGTCTACTAGTCAACTGTGTTGTTGCGCTGTAAAAGCAGACATAGACAACAAATAGACTAATGAGTATAATTCTGTTCCAACAAAAGTTTGTTTACAAAAACAGGCAGCAGAGTTCAGTGTGTGGGCCATAGTTCTAAACCTCTCAGAGATTCATTGGTTGGCCATTTGGGCCCTCAGGACTGTTGACTTAGAATAATAAAGGTAACAAACCAAGGTCGTTAAAGCAAAAAAGATGGGAAAGAGTTGAAAATTGTAGTAGCAGCTCATTGTTCCTTTTTTTTTAAGTTTATTTATTCATTTAGAGAGAGCAGGCACACACATGCAAGCAAGGGAGGGGCAGGGAGAGAGAGAATCCCAAGCAGCCTCCATGCTCAGCTCAATTTCATGACCGTGAGATCATGACCTGAGATGATATCAAGAGTTGGACTCTCAGCTGAGCCACCCAGGTGCCCCTCATCGTTCCTTTTTAGATCGAATCCAACACTGAACATTTGGAACTATCGAAATGTAGCAAGATACCTACATATCCTTCAATTCTCCTGTATGTTCATGTCGACACATCAGCTATCCTCCCACAAGTCTTGCCTCTCACATCCATCACTTAGATCCCCACGGCCTCCAAGGTTGACCCTTATTTGGCGATCTTGTTCCTTCCCGGCCGAGATGTAGCTCCTCATCACCAGCTCAGTTCCTTGCCCCTTAAATGGGTTCCTGGTAGGGCCAGTGCATAATTTTCAGGGCACAGCACAAAATGAAAATACCAGATACTTTGTCCAAAAAGCAGGAATTCAGTGCCACTAAAGGTACTACATATAAGACTAAACACTCTCACCGTACGATCCAGCCACCGAGCTCCTTGGTGTTTACCCAAAGGAGCTGGAAACTCATGCCACACAAAAACCCGCACACGGACATTTAAAGCAGCTTTCTTCGCAACTGCCAAAGCTCGGAAACAGTCGAGATGTCCTTCAGTAGGTGAATGGATAAATACACTGGTGTACATCCAGAAAAGGGAATATTATTCAGCACTAAAAAACAAATGAATAACCATGAAAAGTCATGGAGGAAACTTAAATATATATTAGTGAAAGAAAGAAGCAATCTGAAAAGGCTACAAACTGTATGATTTCAACTATACGAAATACTAGAAAAGGCAAGACTACAGAGATAATAAAAAGATCAGTGGGGTGCCCCTGGCTGGCAGTAGAACTTGGGACTCTTGATCTCAGGGTCATGAGTTTGAGACCCACACTGGGGGTGGAGTTTACTTAAAAAATAAATAGAAAATAAAAAGACCAGTGGTTAGCAGCAGTTAGTGGGGAGAGAGGAATGAATACAGGCAGAGCATGGAGGATTTTTAGGGCAGTGACCCTGTTTTGTAGGATACTATAATGGTAGATACATATCATGACACATTTGTCCAAACCCATAGAATGTGGAACATGAAGAGTGAAGTTTGATGTAAACTATGGACTCTGGGTGACAAGGTTGTGTCAATGTAGGTTCATCACTTACAACAAACGGACCCCTCTGGTGGGGGGCATTGGTAACGGGGGAGGCTGTGCATGCATAGGGGCAGGGGATATAGATAATCTCTGTACCTTCCCTTTAATTTTGCTGTGTACCTAAAGCTGCTCTTAAAAGTAAAGTCTTTTTAAAACTGGGGAATGAGATTGTCCCCTTGACAAATGTTGCCCACCAGGCTTTCTTGAGTAGATTGGTCTACATCTTATATTAGTTATTGATTCCTTAAATTTCTTCCAAGAGTCCATGAAACTTTCAGTACTGAGATTTCACTATCTAGCACCTAAAAAATTATATCTCAATAGAGTGTTTAAAAATAAAATAAGTGGATATGACGTAAAAATCTAATTCCAGCTCCTCTCTTCTTAACCTCTCCTTTTCTCTTCCTTTTTGCCACTTTCTATTTTTATTCCTTCTAGAGTAGCCTTCTAAAACTCACTCAAGAACATTCCCAGTTTTCTTTTTCTTTTCCTTTCTTTAAATTTTTTTAACGTTTTATTTATTTTTGAGAGACATAGAGACAGAACATGAGCAGGGGAAGGGCAGAGAGAGAGGGAGACACAGAATCCAAAGCAGGCTCCAGGCTCTGAATAGCCGTCAGCACAGAGCCCGACGCGGGGCTCGAACCCACAGACTGTGAGATCATGACCTGAGCTGAAGTCGGCCACTTAACTAACTGAGCCACCCAGGCGCTCCCCCCCCAGTTTTCTTTTTAAAAATGTATGAAATACATGATAATCTGAGTAGAGACAGTTACTAAAGTATGAAATTATGATTTGCTTTATGGCATCTTCCCTCATTTCCATAAGTTGGAAAACTTGCCTAATAAATTATGAAAGGTTTAAGCTTTTATGAAAATTCACTTATTTTATGAAAAACATCCAGGCTGGGGTTGAGAAGAGAAGCGGCCCCAAATAGGGCTGCTGTTATGATGTGAATGTTTGTGACCTCCCCAAATTCATATGATGGAGCCTGATACCTAACGTGATGGTATTTGGAGGTGGGGCCCTTGAAAGGTAATTGGGTCATGAGGGTGGGGCTCTCATGAATGGGATTAGTGCCCTTATAAGAAGGGCCCCAAGGAACCTTGTTTCTTCTCTCTCTGTTCTCTGCCACCTTAGGATACACTGAGGAGATGGCCATCTGCAAACCAGGAAGCATATCTCACCAGGCTCTGGATCTGCTGGCACCTTGATCTTGGACTCCCCAGCCTCTAGAATTGTGAGAAATGTTTGTTGTTTAAGCCACCCAATATATGCTATGTTTGTTATAGTAGCTTGAACTTGACAGCACCGGAGTTCCCCAGAGTTCGCAGCACTGGGACAAAGTTGCTGCCAATATCAAAACCCAGGGGCACCTGGGTGGCTCAGTTTGTTAAGCGTCTGACTTTGGCTCAGGTCATGATCATTTGGTTTGTGGGTTCAAGCCCCACGTTGGGCTCTGTGCTGACAGCTCGGAGCCTAGAGCTTGCTTCAGATTCTGTGTGTCTCTCTCTCTGCCCCTTCCCCACTTGCACTCTGTGTTTCTCTCTCTCTCAAGAAATAAATAAGCATTAAAAAATATACTTAAAAAATCTTTGGCTACATAAACAGTCCCTAAACATATATTATTTGTCTGGTTGCAGGACCTGAAGTGGAAAAGAGCAATAGAGAGGAGCTAAATGTAAGTTAATACTAACAACTGCCATTATTGGCCATTGATATGCACCAGGTACTGTGCTCGCTGAGTGATTTACACACACTCAGCTAATCGACACAACCATCAACCTTATGGGCAATTACTATCTCTAAAATACAAATAGAAAAATTGAGACTCGGAGAAGTTAAATAACCTGCCCACGGCCTCGCAGCTAGTAAACCAATCTCCATATGTGTAATCAGACCTCTCCTTCAGTGAAGAACCCCAGAAAAATTACTTCTACAGCCTAAATCCCAGAGAGTAGGGGGCACCCAAAGTTCCGTTTTAGAACCCACTAGTTGTATGGTATAGAATTAAAACTAGAGTTATCATCAGTGAAGTAGTTGTTTTCTTTACATTGCCTGTTTTGGTTCAGATTGCTGAGTCTCTTCCCCCAGGGAATAAAAATATACTTTATGAGAGCTTTAACTCATAACAAAGGGAAATATGTCATATTGCTACGTATTTTAAATCACCCCCGGAGTGCTGTGATTTGTCCATCTTTGATCAAAGGTTCTTCCCAAGCCGGCCGATTTTATGAATTTTCCTGAGCTGTGTTAAATGGCATCCCATTAGCATCCACATGAATGAGAGGCGAGGGGGTGGGCTTCGCACAAAAGCGTGACCTCTTATTAGTTGCTATTCTGATACTTTATGTGTCAGCACTGATTCAATGGCAGGGAGAGAAGGCTCATAGGAGATTATGTAGAAAGACTATGCTACACTTTATAGCCTTTCTCAAGCCATCAGAATAAAGAATTGACTGCTACTTGCGTCCATAATTATATGTGGCATTTTGGCTCTATAATTAAATTCAAAATAAATCACATGCGGCAATTTGTTAAATTTAAATAATGTTACAAAAAAACAAAAAGATCACTGGATGAGACGAGCTTCTGCACTTAAGCATGTGACCGGAGGAAAGGCGCATTCACTCAAACTGGTCGGGATTGTAGCTGCGAAAGTAAATTCAGTAACACTTAATTCTGCTGAATCTAGGATGTATTAGAATCTGTGCCCATTGGACTGGATTATACGGGAAACAACTGCAATAAACAAGAAATTCAAAACTTTAAGTTCAAAATAAGGACTGTTCATAGCCTGGTTTCGATTTGTTATCCAAATGTTCTTTAAGAAGGACCTATAATATTTATTAAAATCTGGTAGGATTTTCCCAGTCCTTAAGAAGGACTGAGTTACAGAGAAGAGATTATTTAAATCGGTAGCAAGAACTAGGACAAACCAAAATAAGTATGATAACAACAAAAACACTGCATGCTTGCTCAATATTTTTTGGTTGAAAAGCACTTTCATGTAGGTACAGATATCCCAAGGGAGTCCAGAAAAAAAACGCTTGATTCGTGATCACTTTAAGCTGTTCTCTGTCAGTTGGGGGAAACAGGCAGGGTGGGACAGGGAGAATGGGGTTGCCCAGAGCCAGACTTGCCCAGGGGATATGATGGAGAGTGAGGCGGGGTTGATAAGAGGATTTTTGCCAGTGTTGTCATAGAAAGAACCTGCATGTCTAGAACCTGGGTATCAGGCAGGGGTGAGGTAGCAGAACGGCCTCCCTGTGTAGTAGAACCTAGTGTGCCGGGGTGGCTGGAAGTTTAAAGGGCTTCGCTTCCGGGGCGCCTGGGTGGTTCAGTCAGTTAAGTGTCCAACTTTGGCTCAGGTCATGATCTCACGGTTGGCGAGTTCGAGCCCCGAGACGGGCTGTGTGCTGACAGCTCGGAGCCTGGAGCCTGCTTCAGATTCTGTGTCTCCCCCTCTCTCCGCCCCTCCCCTGCTCACACTCTGTCTCTCTCTCTCTCTCTCAAAAATAAATAAACATTAAAAAAAATTTTAATAAAATAAAGGGCTTCACTTCTCCGGTTGGGTGGAGTATCTTAATCTCTGCTGGCTAACAGGAGGCATCAAACTTCTAGTGTGATATGAAGGAGACAATGGGAAGCCATGTCTATCTACCTGCATCTCTATCATGGGTATAAATTTGCTCTGCTTGTTGGTTGCTTTAATAAATCAAAGTAAAGGCAAACTTGAACCGAGTCTAAGTTATTGTTCTTGCCTATCCTTGAAACACAAGCAAACATTATAGTCTTCTGAATACACTGTATTCATCCTCTATGGCCAAAACCAGGTTCCCAATAATCTGAATTATGGGTTACTCAGTCTGTTCTGAATTTTTTCTTAGCTAACAAGCAAATAATTCTCCAACTTGTCAAGGGAGCAGTTTACTAAAAGTAGGCAGTTTCTGCAATTAGACTTTTTGAAACTTCATAGTTTTATATAAGAAAATTCGGTGGGATATTTAATTTATGCTTTTTGGTTACTAAAAGGCTGATTCTGATTTCCCCAAAATGAAAAAAAAGTCTATTCCGTGGGCTAGTATCTGCCATATCATATCTGACATGTTTTGTTTATGAAAAGTGAGTCAGGGGCGCCTGGGTGGCTCGGTCAGTTGAGCGTCTGACTTCAGCTCAGGTCATGATTTCGTGATTTGTGAGTGCGAACCCCATGTCGGGCTCTGTGCTGACAGCTCAGAGCCTGGAGCCTGCTCTGGGTTCTGTGTCTCCCTCTCTCTGCCTCTCTCCTCTTGTGCTGTGTCTCTCTCTCTCTCAAAAATAAATAAACTTCAAAAACTTTTTTTGAAAAAAAATTTTTTTGTTTGAAAAAGTGAGTCAGTTAGCCCAGGCAATATTTAACAAAGAGGGGATTATATAAGGCAGAGATCATTGGAGACCATCTTGTAGGCTGCCTATCACAAAATCTAGCCTCACTAATAATCCATGAAACACAAATGAAAATTTAGAAGTACCATTTTAATTACTTGTAAGAATTTTAAATGATAATATCAAGCAATTGCCAAGGAATGATGAAACATGCCTTGTTGGGAGCAAACACAAACTGGCACAGTGTTTTGGAATGCAATCTATAAATATGCATAAAGAGCCATCAAAATCTTCAAATCTTTTTAACCTTTTAATCCTACTTTTAATAATCTATGCTAAGGAAAGAATTGTTAAAAATATAAAACTGAGGCACCTGGGTGGCTCAGTCAATTGAGCGTCAGACTCGATTTCAGCTCAGGTCATGATCTCCATGATGTGAGATGGAGCCCCACGTGGGGCTCTGTGCTGAGTGTGGAGCCTTCTTGAGATTCTCTCTTACTCTCCTTCTGCCCATCTCCCTTGCTCACACTCTGTCTTTCTAAAAGAAAAAAACTAAACCAACAAAAAAAGTCTATAGGTATGGATATGATTATTACAATATTATGTAAAATAGTAAAAAATTGAGGGTGATGGTAAAAAATAATATCCAGATAGGAATGGTCAAATAAATAGAGGTTCATCTACCATACAGAATATTACAATCATCACTTTAAGATCATGGAATAACACTATGAAATGCTTATGATTTAATGTAAAGTGAAAAGATAAAGATATAAAATTATTTGTAAATTAGTAACTATTAAGTAAAAATATTTATAAGAATAAAAGACTTACAGTATTTCTCCCAAGTGCTGTCAGTTATTGAGTCTGAGTGTTGGAATTATAGATAATGCTGATCTTCTGTTGACCACTTCTAACTTTTTTAGAATGTGATTAAAATAAGGGAAAACACGTAACACAATTATGCAGGAATTGATTCATTAATATACGTATATAGCTATGATGATAGGAAACCAAATTCCCTAGGAAGTTGTAGGCTTTGTTTGGCCGAATTATATTTTCTGTGAATTTAAGTATCCCTTAAACCTTTTTCACCCAATTGCTTACCTTGAAGATGTCACTGTACATCTATACATATTTATATGGTGCTTTTATAACTTTCAAAGCATTTTATCACTACCTTTCACTTTTATTGTCGCTACATTCTTTTCTTTTTCTTCCCGTTGGCCTATATTAGAAATTGAATTTGAAGAGTTGCTGGCGGGGTTGCAAAGCAAATGGAATTCTCAAATGCTGCTGGTGGGAATCCAAGGTGGTACAGCCTCTTTGGAAAACAGTTTGGCAGTTTCTTATAAAGTTGGATATAAACCTATAATATGACCCAGCATGCAATCTTGTGCCTAGAGAGCTGTCTAAAGGAAATGAACACTAATGATTGATTAGTGACTATGTGATCGAACACAGAAATTGGTATTTACATGCCGCCGGGAGCTCTGTTCCTAATTGCGCGTGCGCGCGCGCGCGTGCACACACACACACACACACACACACAACCTGGAAACAACTCATATGTTCTTTAACTGGTGAATGAATGGATAAACAAGCTATGGTACATCCACACAATGGAATACTCCTCAGCAGTGAAAAGGAATGAACTAACGGTACGTGTTACAAAATTGATAAACCTCAAACACAGTATGCTAAGTAAAAGAATCCACACTCAGAAGGCTATATATTATGTGATTCCATTTATATGAAGTTCTGGAAAAAGTAAAATTATAGGACTAGAAAACAGATCTGTGGTTGCCAGGCGCTAAGGGTGAGAAGAGTTGACTACAGAAGACTAGCACAAGAGAATTTGGGGGATGACAAGACTGTCATGGTTTCCACAAGAATGACCCTGAAAGATAACCACTTTAGTGGTGCCTGAAGGAGATGAGAATAAGAAGTTCTACACATACCTCATTTTATCTTCACAAGAGCTTATCATTCCTATTTTACACATAAGAAAACTGGGCCTCAGAGTGATTAATCCATCCACTGAAAGTGAACTCAGGGACCTCTATGCTTAACTGAGTCTCACCTTATTTGAACCTAGACAATTGACTCACACACTTGTTATTAACCTTTCTTTCCCATTGCAGAGTCATAAAACTTTTCTATACCTGGAATATGGAACTGCATTCTATTCTGGAGGAAGGAGGGAGCATCTTTTTCTAATTTATACGGAAGTGCTGTCTGGGCACAGAGTGGACCTAGGGTCTTTCACTGGCCTGACTGCCTGCCCCTGCTGCTGGTGAGTGCTCGTGATGCCTGTCTCTGCAGCCACCCTTATCTACCGGAGCCCGTGTTTCTCTGGCCGTTGGGAGAGTTCGCGCTGGTATATCTAGGGGAGGGAGAAATTCTCTGGAGCCTGGGAGTCAGGATGGGTAGGTCAGAGGGGCAGAGGCAGAGGATAAAAAAAACCACAAAACTAAGGAAGTAGAAGGATGGAGGGCAATGAAATATAACAGCGGAGCCGCCAGGAGAGTCTAACTGCTTGCCTTATGCGATCGTCGTGGAAGCTTTCAGAGTTTGCTTACCCTAGAGGAACTAGATCTCTGGTTAATCAATCTGGGGAACCAACATCCAGGCCAGAGTCTTAAAAGCTCATTCCCTATAAACTGAAATTGTATCCCAGTTTTTAGTTCCAGAAGAAAAGCAGGAGCCAAAATGGGACGATAAGGTTTGTGACTGAGTGTTTTGTCTGCCATGTACGATTCTAAGTTGCTTTTCACTACAATCTTCCCGGCAACGCACGCTCTTGGGCTTCTATCAAGACTAATTCTCCTGCTCCAATGGAGTAGAACTGGTCCTGAAAGAAATGACAAGAGCTATGTTTGATTGAAGTTCTATCCCAAAGCCTACAGAAGAGTGTTGTAGTCATTAAGGCCACTCATCAAATATTTTCACACTCCTGGAGCATGTTAGGAATGTCCACCCTGGCCCCTTCATGGTTTAGTGAGGCCATGTGTCTAGTTCTGGCCTATGAATTATAGGCAGGAATGAAATGTGGCACTTTGAGGCCTAGTGTTTAAATGTCCTCTAGCATGGAGACAGGCTGTGTTAGAGACCATGCCCGCTCTCACGGCCTGGATTTCCCAGTGGTCACAGTGAGCAGAACACCCTGCTGAATCACGACGGACATGTTGTTCTAAGTCATTGAGAATTTTTGTTATTACCACTGCATAATCTGTACTGACTGATACAATACCCTTTGGTTTAAAATTTATTTTAATGTTTATTTATTATTTTGAAAGAAAGAGAGAGAGTTCAAGCAGGGGGAGGGGCAGAGAGAGAAGGAGACACAGGATCCAAAGCAGGCTCCAGGCTCTAAGTTGTCAGCACAGGCCCGATATGAATCTCAAACTCATGGACTATGAGATCATGACCTGAGATGAAGCCAGACGCTTAACCGACTGAGCCACCCAGGTGCCCCTCTAATACCTTTTTGGTTTTAAATAGTATTTGCTGGGTTTATGTTTTTGTAGGCTAAGAATAGTGCTTTATAAGCTATATTTCTAGTTAAATAAGGAATGTTCTCACTGAGTTATATAGTAATATGATATAAAAATTTTCAAAACAAAAATATAGCACTGTGTTTGAAACTGTCTAAAAATAAATTGTCTAGGGGCATCTAGGTGGCTCAGTCAGTTAAGTGTCCACCTCCTGATTTTGTCTCAGGTCATGATCTCACAGTTCATGAGTTTCAGACCCAAGTGAGGCTCTGTGCTGACAGTGTGGAGCCTGCTCTATCTCTCTCTCTCTCCCTCCCCGCTCACTCAGGCACCCACATGTGCTCTTTCCCTCTCTCAAAATAAGTAAACTTAAAAAAAGTTAATTAACAAAATTAAATAAATAAAAATAAATTGTCTAGAATTACCTTAATAAAATTCCATCACAGTAGGAAGATATTCAAATTAATCATTTATCACAAAACCATCAGGCTCATTAAGCTTTTATATGTCTCTCAAACAATGTTCCTTTAAGAAAAATTCAATGACTTTACACATAAACCTTTAATGTTGACTGAAACAAGTTTTAAACTTTACTAATTTGCATATTAACCATTACTTTATCACTTATGTTATCATCTGGTGTGTTAGAAACATTTTAAAAAGCTAAAAGACAAAGGTTCTTAAATGTTCACAAAAGAAAAGAAAAATATTAAAACCATTAGAACTGTAAAATTTTATTACCATCTTTTAAAAATATCATTAGCTTTTAGAATGTTATACTGTATGGAGCATGTAAGAAAATATATTCACAACGAAACTCCTTTCCTTTAACTTTCAAACTTGCCAGCATACATAATACTACTTTGAAGCTCTTCATTATCCTTAAAGAATACATGTTTAGTTTTTACTTTCTATGTCCTTAACTTAAGAGGGGCATGTATGTTCTTCTTAGATAATAAGAATCTATTTTAGTCAAATACTAAGACCCAAAGAAAAAGTCCTTAAATGTTTACTTCTGAGATTCTAAGAACTATCTGGATCCTACTTTTCCCAGACTTGCTGTGTTTCATTGATTCTAAGATACATTTGTAAAAATGTTTACATTCAACATTTTAACATTACTATTTTCCTCTAAATTCTGTAGACAATCACCCTATTATCATCAGATACTTAATATTGTGTATCTGGGCATAACATGACTTTTATTTCTTCAAAGAAAACTTAATTCTATCTAAATGCTTTTAGAATTGTTTATGTTTTATATTTAGCAAATATTTTATATTTAGCAAAACACCACAAAATATAGTGGCTTAAAGATGCATTGATTTATTATTTGTCACGATTCCATGGGTGAGCTCGGCAGTTTCTCTGCTGGTTTCACGTGGCACCCTTGCACAGCTGCATTTAGTTGGACAATCAGCTGGGCTGAAAGATACACCGTGACCTCACTCCCATGTCTGGCAGTTGTTCCTGGCTGTCAGTTGCGGAGTCTGCTTTCCTCCATGAGGTCTCTCATCCTCCATTAGGCTAGACTGAATTATTTTTGTGGTAGTGTTCACTTCTACCACATTCTATAGGTCATTATAAGACACAGGCAGATTGAATGGGTGAGAATAGATTACAATTCTTGATGGGAGATACTTCCAAGAATTTGTGGCCATATTTACTCCCATCCACTCTCTGGCCACAATTATTTACATTTCTCCAACATATGTAAGACACTTAATTCCCTCTCAAGACCTCTAAAAGTTTGATACAACTATAGTATCAGATCCAATATTTCATTATCTGTATCTGACAGATATGAATAAGACTTCTCCCACGTGCCAGCCTATGATCTAAAGATCAGTGAACCAGGGACACATGGGTGACTCAGTCGGTTAAGCATCCAACTTTGGCTCAGGTCATGATCTCGTGGTTCATGAGTTTGAGCTGACGGCTCAGAGCCTGGATCCTGCTTCTGATTCTATGTCTCTCCATCTCTGCCCCTCCCCTGCTCATGTTCTGTGTCTGTCTGTCTCTCTCAAAAATAAATAAATATTTTAAAAAAATTTTAGAGATCAGTGAACCAAAATAGGGGGTCAAAAACCTTTTTATGTGAAGATCTCCATGGTAAATATTTTTGGCTTTATGGGGCTGTTTGGTCTCTGGGGTTTTTTTTTTTTTTTTTGAGGGGGGGGGAGGTATTTGTTTTTTAAATATTTTATTCTCAAGTAATCTCTACACCTGACATGGGGCTCAAGTTCACAACCCCAAGATCAAGAGTCCCATAGTCTACTGATTGAGCCAGTCACATGCCCCTGTATAGTCTCTGTTATAACTATTTGGTTCTTCAATTGTAATATGAAAGCAGCTATAGGAAGCATGTAAACCAATGACTGTGGCTGGTTCCAATAAATCAGATATTTACAAAAATAGCCCAAGGACTGGTTTTAAAGTGTGGGCCATAGTTTGTGCCCCCCAAATTAGAATATGAGAGACCCCACTGAGGAAAATTGAGATGCCCAGCCAACGATCTGAACCAACTGTCTGACAGAAGGGTGAGATGATTTGTGACCTTTAGTCCAGCCAACTCCTGTATCGATTTAACCGATGTGAAACCAGCGGAGGAATCTCCCAGCCGACCTACAAAATCATGGGAAATAATTAATTGCTGTGCTTTAATCCACTTAGTTTTGGACAATTCATTATACAGTAGTAGTTAACTGAAAGAGAAATTGGTACCTGAAGTGGAATACCAGTTTGGCATTTGGTTACAAAGTAAATATATGCACATTTTTCTGGAGTGAATGGCAGTAACGTTAATTAAATCCTTATAGGGCTATAAGACCTATCAAAAGGATTAAGAACCTCTGATCTTGATATATTTCAATGAAACATTTTAAGGTCAAGATATATTAGATTAAATATGGCCACACACTTTTTTTTTGCTCTAATTTTAAAATTGCATTAATATCCTGAAATTCATCTAGGAGAACTGAAGTTGAGAACTTTTAGCTCACATATTAGTATATTTTCATTAATTTTCAGTTAACCCTTTCCATCTTTATTTAGTTCATTAAAATCATTTTTCACTGTTGTATCTTTGATTTTTGCTTGTGTTTCAAGTGTTCGTGATTTATCTTCCTAACGCTAACCATCCATACATAGGCTCTCTATGGTCCGCCTTACATGATCACTAGCTTCTTGTTGTCATTTTCATCTCTTTATCCTTTCCTTTGTAAGTTTAGCAAGGTTCTCATACATTTCCTGCATACTACTAATTAGATTTCCTTTAATGTCAGTTCAATTCTTTATTGACATATCACTTAAAAAAATATATGGATCTGTTTCAGATTCCGATTACATACACCAAGTATGTGAAGAAATAATTGTTAAGACAGTTGAGGAAATCTGAACATATCCAGGTATTTGATGTATTAAGTAAGTATTATAAGTCTTATTCAGTGTGATGATGGAATTGTGGTTACATTTTTTTTTTTTAAGAAAAAAGAAGAAAGGGGGCTCTTGGGTAGCTCAGTCAGTTAAGTATCTGACTTCATCTCAGGTCATGATCTTCAGTTGAGGCTGGTGAGTTTAAGCCACATAAGGTTCCCTGCTGTCAGTACAGAGCCTGCTTCAGATCCTCTGCCTCTCTCTCTCTCTCTCTCTCTCTCTCTTTCTACCCCTCCCCCACTCAGACTATCTCTCTGTCTCTCTCAAAAGCAAACATTAAAAAATAAAATAAAAAAGAAGAAAGAATGACTTCATGTGACAGAGATACTTATTGAAGTATTTGCAGATGAAATTATATTGTCTTTAGGATTTGACTTAAAATATTTTAGTCCAGGGGCCTCTGGGTGGCTCAGTTGGTTAAGCGTCCAATTCTTGATTTCAGCTCAAGTCATGATCTCATGGTTTGTGGGATCGAGCTCCAAGTCAGGCTCTGCACTGATAGCATGGAGTCTGTTTGGGAGTCTCTTTCTCCCTCTCTCTCTGCTCCCTCCACTGCTCATACTCTCTCTCTCCTCTCTCAAAAATAAATGAAGTTTAAAAAATAAAATAATTCATAAAATATCAGAAACTAAGTTGAATGATTAAATGGTGATTATTACATTGCTCTCTCCACTTTGTATCTGTTCTAAACATCCCACAGTATGAAGTATCAAAATTGCAAAAATAAGTCTGAATTTTACTGCTTTTAGTACAGATTTAATATATGAGATTTTACTGTTTATGTTTTTCCTTAAACCACCCCACTCCCTTTCTATATTTCTGTCTGCCCCTCAGTCAGTTTTCTTCCCACCTCTGTCTGCTATTTTACATTATCTTTTATGTCTTATTTTGTAGAATAAGTTTAAGGGTTGGTTTTTTTTTTAGAACACTAAGCAGATTTCCCGTTCTTGAAGAAAATCTATTTTAAAAGCATGTTCTTCTTACCATCTTGAAACTGTTTTCTCCATTTTTTCATTTTTTAGAATCTTTTCTTATCTCCTGCAGTCACTTTCTTTCTACTTATTGTCCTTAAGAGAAAAAGGTCCTCTCAGGCCTGATTTCCCCCATAAGCAGGAAAGGTATATTCTACTTAGTCCCTTCATTGTCCCCAGGTTATTGTTACATTTTCTTTTTAGTGGAAGTCTGGTTGATATAAATTTTAGTAAACCAAAATTCCAGGGCTTATGAGAAGGCTATGGGAACACTGAAAAATCCAAGCAGAAGAACTTCCTCTCTGTAGTGCCTCTCCACTGTGTCTACCGAAGCTGCTGTACTGGAAGCTAAACTTCTGTATCTAGAATGCTGATATTCTATTTCCACTGGGACAGTCATTCATGTTAAGTGCAAGTATTTTGCAGGGTCTCTGATTGAGTACTGCCAGCTTCATGGGACTCAAGATCCTGCTGCTTAACCAGCTCTGCTCTTGGTGGTTTCCCACTGCCACTTTCTTTAATAACTGCTGATTCGCACTGATGAAATGGAATCCAAGTAGGTTCCATGGAACCAAGTGCTCCTGTGTGGTTTGTTAATGTATCAACTGGCTGGGCTGAACTACATTTCCCAGAATTCTCTTTCCTGTACGTTTTCAGTTACGGTGGGCCACAAGAGACAGTCTTGTATGAGATTGAAAGGGCAAAAATGGGCACAGCCTTTTTCTTTTTTCTTAATAGCTTTTTTTATTTTACCTACATTTTTTATTTACCTGCTGGCTTACCTTGTTGGTCTGTAACAGCTCCATCTTCACCTGGATCCTCCTTCACCTTTTCCAACTCCTAAGCCAGTTACCAATTTCTCCTGCAGGACACCCATGTGATCAAGACCAGAGGCAGTGAGAACTGACACACTGTTCAATTCATCTCTGTGGGTTTCAGATTGTGCTCATGGGTCCCAGTTCATCCTTTTCTCTCCTGCATTTAAATTTTTTTAACATTTATTTATTTTTGACACAGAGTATGTGGGTGCACAAGTTAAGGAGATGCAGAGGGAGACAGGGGATTCGATGTGCGGCTTGAACTCACAAACCGTGAGATCATGACCTGAAGTGAAGCCGGATGCTCAACCAGCTGAGCCACCCAGGTGCCCCTCTCTCCTGCACTTTAAATTCGCCTTCCATTGGGGCACCTGGATGGCTCAGTCAGTTAAGCGTCAACTCTCAATTTCGGCTGACAGCACAGAGACTGCTTGGGATTCCCTGTCTCCCTTGCTCTCTCTGCACCACCCCCCTTTCAAAATAAATTAAAAAATAAAAATAACATAAAATAAATTGAATTTCCCTTCCCGCCTATCTACCCTGTGAACTCCAGGCTCTAACATCAGGTAAAATCGACAACATTACAAAGACTTCTGGAGCAGCTTCCGCAATTGAGATTAAATTCCTGTAACAAAGCACTTTGTGTGGGTATGTGAAATACATCTCAACAGAGCTCTGTCAATCTATCTATCTATCTATCTATCTATCTATCTATCTATCTATCTACATATCTACCTATCATCTACATTTCCTAGTGATTTTGCTTCCTTAATTGAATCTTGACCAAAAAAGTTCTGCATCTGATCCATGATCCATTTTAGTTTCTGTTATTTTGCTTCAAAGTTTGGGAATCCTGGCTGGCTTCTCTCAAAGTCTTAATTTAACTTTGTGGTTATTTTGTTGTTATTTAGGAAAGGGCTTTCACTGCAACACTCAGTGACTTCCAGTTGAATGTGCACCTCGTTTAACAGAAACCCCTTGGTCTTTTGGGCCCGTGATATTATCTGTGCCTAGTGAATCAGAAGCAATGATCAATCCATGAGGGAGTTAGGTGCAGGGGCTTATGTAACCGTTTTCTACAGCGGCTTCGTGGGAGGAAAAACATTGTCAGCCTAACTCTAATTCTATATGTTTTATGTGCATACAAATGTCACTCTATTGACTCTAGCTCTTGTTTTGAAGATTTCTGGGCATTAATAAAAAAACAGATCACTGGTCCCACTTCCAGCCACACTAACTAGTGCCAAGCATGCCTTCTCACTGTCTGCAAGTAGGCAACTAGACAAAACATGTGAAACAAATTTTCAGACATTGGACCACAACTAGTTCAGACCTGTGATCTTGAAAATAGAGAAACAAATGAGGAGGGCTCTATGGTCACCCCAGCTTTTTGGCTACAAGGACAATTTAGACAAAGACACAGAGAGGGGATTTTAAGCAGCGTAGAGAGATCAAAATTTGAGGAGGAGAAAAAAATTTGAGGAGGATAAGGTAGCTGGAATGTGTGGGACACTCTAGAGAGGACAGATCTATGACAAAAAAAGAGCTCCAGAAATATGCACAAGACATCCTTGACTTTTTGACCGAATATAAGCCGTGTATAAACGGGATGAGATCCCACAAGGCTAAGTAATGAATGGAGCTGTCAACCGAAAAGTTTCCATAGCTCACACCGGATGGGGAAGTTCTAGTAAGTAATGCCAGTGGAGAAGTTTTTGACTTTTCTGACTTTTTTCTTAAAGAGACTCCATAGTTGCAACTAAGTCTTAGCTGGAAATGTACAGAGTTTCTACAATGAATCATCAAGATGGATGCGATCCCAGTTTACTATGGAGAAAAATTAAAATGAGACCAAAAGATAATCAATGAATGCCAATCCTGGGATGACCCAAGTGTTGAAATTAGCAGACAAGGATTTTAAAGCAGCTACTTTAACTGTGCTCAAGAACATAAGGGAAAATATGCTTGTAGTAAATGAACCAATAGAAACTATAAATAAGAACCAAATGGCAAGTCCACAGCCTGAGCATATGGTAAGGTTGTGGGGCTCTTGGTCAAAGTGAAGCGTAAGGCCCTGCAGCAGAGAGAGTCCAGACCAAACATTAAGTTTAGTTGGTGATGCTTAGAACTGGAAGGAATAACTTGAAATTGCAACTTCACCTGATGCAGTCATGTTCTCTTCATCCCATTTCTTAAGATCTCTTTCAGTATATGAGCCTCTTAAAAGCATTAATCTTCTAAGATCTGATTATTACATCCTGTGGGATAAATCAGAATATTGTTATAGAATTATCAAGTTAATATTGTTGCTGTTTCAAAGTCCAACCACAGGAGTCTTTTCCACTAGACTATGTGATGATGACCACAATACCAAGATCCAGTACAGCCAATACTGTGCTTTTGGACTTGGGCTTTAACCCTTGCACGTAGTCACATTGGTTATGACAAGAAAAGGACCCAGGAGCTTAGCTATAAAATGCATGAGAGGTATTTTATCCTGTTATATGGGCATCAGAATATTATAAGTCCCAGAAGTTTAAGCAGGCCACAGCCCAGTTCTTTTGGGTATTTTTCAGCCACAACAGCATGAAAGATGTTGACTAACCAGGCATCAAATCAATGAGTCTTTGAATAGAACTTCCACTAAGTTCTCTGGCCAAGCAGGGCAGATTCTGCAAAGAAACACTCAATGGTATCATATCGGGGAAGCATTTACCATACCAACCAACCTCTCAGATATGATCATATATGATAGAAATTTCTTTCTCCTTCTTAAGACATGTTGGAAAATATCAACTAGCCAAAGTACAGACATTGTGGAGTCATTAATGGCTATATCCATTTTGCTGGAAACAAATCTTCAGCCAGACTTTCAAGACAAAAAACCGGTGCAAGAAAAATTTTATTAATTTCAAAAGTATGAGATTCAACTAAAAGAAGTTGACAAGATGACGTGACTTCCTTTTCACTCTCCCCAATCCCCTGCTGAAAAAAAAGTTTTTATATATATTTTTATATATGTATTTATTTATAATATATGCATATATATTACATATGGTAATAATCACATATATGTAATATATATTTTATATCTATTTAACAAAGGTTCTTTTGAATTTTCTGCCAGAAGGAGAAGTCAAGTCAAGCAATAATGACCCATGTTTCAGTTCACTAGTGAAGCAGGTAGAAGAAACGTTGTTGAGACACCTTGTCCAGAGTGTAAGTTTTTTTGCTGAAGCTTCATGAAGGCATCAACACATTAATGGACTGCTCTCGCTGCTCACGCTCACGCTGGTGAAGTGTTTGCCACACTGTTGGTGGAGTTACTAGACCTCTTGAATGCTATAATCAATCTAATAGTAAGAAATACATTTATTCAAGGATAAAAAATCTGATGGTCACACCAGAAGCAATAATAATCTTCACTGAATGATAGAAATATTTTTTTTAAATGGAAAAATCCCCTCTACTTGTTTAATGATCTATAAAAGCATAAAAAGTGGGGTGCCTGGATGGCTCAGTCCGTTAAGTGTTCAACCAGCTCAGGTCATGTTCCCACAGTTCGTGAATTTGAGCCCCGCGTCGGGCTCTGTGCTGACAGCTCAGAGCCTGGAGCCTGCTTCAGATTCTGTGCCTCCCTCTCTCTCTGCCCCTCTCTCGCTCCATCTCTCTCCCTCTCAAAAATAAATAAAACATTAAAAAAGCATGAAAATGAATCTTTTACTTATGATTTTTGATCACTTGACATTGTCTCACAAGTCACCAAGGCTCTACATTTGCTTTTAATCTTTTTTACTCTATGCTTTTCAAAAATTATTTTATTTTTTATTTTTTTTAACGTTTATTTATTTTTGAGAGACATAGAGACAGAGAGTGAGCAGGGGAAGGGCAGAGAGAGAGAGGGAGACACAGAATCTGAAGCAGGCTCCAGGCTCTGAGCCGTCAACACAGAGCCCGACGCGGGGCTCGAACTCACAGACTGTGAGACCATGACCTGAGCCGAAGTTGGCCGCTCAACCCACTGAGCTACCCAGGCGCCCCTCTATGCTTTTCAGATTGGATAATTTCTGTCGATCTGTTTTCAAGTTCTGCTGTCTCCAGTCTTCTCTTCAGCTCATCCTGTGATTGCTTTTCCTATTTCATATATTGTAACTCTGTAGTTTTAGAATTTCCACTTGATTTTTAAAATACTTTCCTTTTTCCTGATAATGTTCCCCCATTTGTTCAGTTATTATTACAATATTTTAAATTGTCTTTGAATATGTACATATTGTATATAATTGCCTCCTTAAATGTACTTTTCTGCTAATTCCAAAATCTTCATTATTTACAAGTCTGTTTCAAATAACTGCTTTTTCTTTTTTTTAATGTTTTCTTTTTTTTTTTTTGAGAGAGAGAGAGAGAGACAGAGCAGGAGAGTGGCAGAGAGAGAAAGGGAGACAAAAACAATCTGAAGCAGGCTCCAGGCTCTGAGCCGTCAGCACAGAGCCTGACATGAGGCTCGAACTCACGAGCCATGAGATCACGACCTGAGCTAAAGTCGGATGCTTAACCAACGAAGCCACCAGGTGCCCCAACCGCTTTCTCTTTTGACCTTAGGAATTATCACCTGTCTTCCTATGCCTAGTTATTTTTTATTATAATCTGGCCATTATTAATAATACTTGTTACTGTTTTTAGATTCTGGATTCTGTTGTCTTCTGTTATTCTTTGAAGAGTATCGACTTCTTCTACCAGGCAGTTAAATTTATTAGCTTAGTTCCCATGAACTTGTAGAGCATTGTTTTCACACAATGCTAGATACATTTATTTACCTTTGACATTGGAGGCCAATCTTTTAGTCCCATGATATTGACTTTTCTTCAGAGGCATGATTTCTTTCAGGGGAGAGCAGAGGTGTCCACGGAATCCATTTAACTTGGTAAGGACTGAACTCCAAACTCCCCTGCTCAGCTTTTCCATTCTTCCGTGTACTGTTTTCCGCTGAGCTCCTTGGAATATCTCCTGTGCATATGCATTTTGGAAGTTAGCCTATGATTTGAGAGGCATTTAAATCCAAATTTGGGGTCTCCCTCCCCCAAGCCCACTCTCATCCTCCCCCATAGCTTCCTCTGTTCTGGGATTTCCCAGCCTTCACTTTCCAGATATTCTTGCAGCCTCTGATTTTATCCTCTGATACCTCAAGCCCCAAACACTGGGCTTTTCTGCTTGTCCTCTATCTGCCTTGTGCTGTGTGGTCTGAGTAGAGCCCTCAGTGGAATAGCCCTGTAAACTTGATTCTCGCCCTGTGAGTCCATTAAAGACTAGAACCCCCTTCAGTTTCTGCCTGCTTTAGATCACTTTCCGGTGCCTTCAAATAATTGTGTGTGTGTTTGTGCATATGTTGTGCAGAGTTTATTATTGTTATCTTAGAATGCTTAGTCTGATATAAGCTCCTCTTCCATTACCGAAATCAAAACTCCCATTCAAGAATATACACTTAAAGCAAGCTTTTTAGGTGATTCTTAAGTGCTCTAACGTTTGAGAGCTACTGTCTTAGATACACTTCTGTGCTTAACTTTATCTTTTAAGAAGTCATCTTCCTCCCTGCAAAAGGTACATTAGTCACACTCTTTTAATGGTAAAAGTAAAGTCCTACAAACAGGATAATTATACTGTTCCCCACAGTGTGTTCCTTTTTACTACATTTTCCCAAAACATTTTCTGTTTGTTGGAAATCAGGGAACATTGTCATAGAGCAGAAAGAGTATAGTATGGTCCGATAGTACTCGGTTGTTAGGTTTTAAATGTGATTATGTTTAGGGGAGCCTGGGTGGCTCAGTCAGTTAAGCATCCAATTCTTGATTTTGGCTCAGGTCATGATGTCGCGATTCATGACTTCAACCCCATGTCCAGCCCTGTGCTGTCAGCACAGAGCCTGCTTCAGATTCTCTCTCTCCCTCTCTCGCTCCCTTCCCCTCCCCTGATCATGCACTTATGTGCTCTCTCTCTCAAAATAAATAAAAATTTAAAAAGAAAAGTAAATAAGTAAATAAATATGATCATGTTTAATGTAAAAATCTAATGATATCAAAATTACCCTAAAAAATCCTATAAGATGATGACACAATTTTGTGTATATAATTTGATACAGTAATTTTTATGCACATTAAAGTTTGAGAACTATTGAACTAGACAAAAAGGGGAAATACAAAAAACTTATCTAAGCAGGTGACTGGACATTCAAACTATCTTGCTGTCAAAATGACTATACAATTAGAAGATATGAATGGAAGATAGATTGAGAATTCTTTAAAGTTCCTGTTTGTCTAGACTATGACTCCTCGTGTGTTTTGGAATATAGCATGCTGACAATCAAAACTAAGTTCTAATACTTACTAGCTATGTAATTCAATGATGTACTTAGTCCTTCTGAGTCTTGGTTTTCTCATCCATGAAAATTGGGAAATTTCTACCTTTCTCTTGTCATGTAAATGCCAAAATGCCTGGAACATTTCCTGGAATATGTCAAAAGGAAGGGTCCAGGACTTTCCCTTTCTCTAAGAGCATTCCCCAAGCTTCGTTCTCAAAATGCCCAGGCAAATGAATTTCTTGCAATTGGTCTGCAATTCAATCTATATTCTCCTAACACTTTGTTTCTAAAGGGGGCAAGGTTTTAATGAATAACTTCAACTGAAACACAAAGAAACCTTTTGAAACTTATATTATAGTTTCTTCCTCACTTTCCTAAAAGAATGCCTCTGGATGGATAATTTAGAATAAGAGACTTAGGCAAGAGAAGAATAACAATGACAATGGCATTCCATCCTAGAAACGGCTTAAAATAATGATTATCGAATGTCTAACTCTAATCTTTCCATGTAGAAATATACCATGTAGAAATATACTGCTGATCCAGAAGCAATCAGTGGCAGTTTCATAATTTCCATATAGGATACAGTAAGAGGTAACAATCTTATGTACCTTTTGGGTAGATGGGAGGCAGGGCCATGAAACTGTACTCACACAAGGTAATAATAATAAATGTTCCATATCAGAGTCTGGATGAAGTTTATAGAGGTTATTGGAGGAGTGGTGAAACCTTCCCAGCGCTCCTCACTTTTGTGCTGTCCCTGGAAGCAGGGTGAGCCAGAAGATAGTAGGGTAATATTTTTTAAATATTGAAAAAAAAATCACCACTATCCACCTACAATTCTATACCTAGTAAAAAAAAGCATATTTGAAAACTAAAAATAAAGACATTTTCAGACAAACAAAAGCTGAAGAATTCATCATCATCAGAACTACGAGAAATATTTAAAAGAAATTCTTTGGTCAGATGGAAAATAATATCAGATGCAAATGTAGATCTACTAAAAAGTACCAGAAATAGTACCTATATGTGAAATATAAAATACTTTTTTCCTTAGTATTTAAATCTCATTACAAAACAATGTCAGCGTGAAACAGAGGTAACAAACATTTATTGTGGTGTTTATAATATATTTAGAAGTAAAATGTACGACAACAATGGCATAAAGGCCAGAAAGCAAATTAGTTGGTATAATATCATTTGAAGATAAACTGTGACAAGTTTAATTAAATCTTAAAGCAACTACTGAAATAACACAACAAAAATTACAGCTAATAAGCCAAAAGAAGGAGATAAAACGGAATCATAGAGTATTAATTAACCTAAAAGATAACAAAAGAAAGAAAGAAAGAAAGAAAGAAGGAAAGAAAGAGAGAGAGAGAGAGAGAGAGAAACAAAAGAGAAGTCTCAAATAGATTACAAACAGCAAGATGGCCAATTTAGCCCCAGCAATAGCAATAATCGCATTAAGTGCAACTGGTCTAAAGGACTAAATATCCCATTTAAAGACAAAAATTGTCCAAATGAATTAAAAGCAAGACCCAGGTATATGCTGCTTCCAAGAACCCACATTAACCATAAAGGCACAAATAGGCTAAAAGTCAAAGGAGAAAAATAGATATGTGATGCTAATTCTAATCGAGTAAAGCTAAATTAAAACCAGAAAAAGAAGACTTCAGAACATGGAATAATACCAGAGAGAAAAAGGATCATTTTATGGTGATAAACTGTTGAATTCAAGAGGACATAACATTCCTAAATGTTTCTGAACCTAATAACAGAGCTTCAAAGTACATGAAGCAAAAGGTTACAGAACTATAAGGAGAATAGAGAAACTCACAATTATAGATAAAGATCTCAGTACTTTTCTCTCAGTAATTGATAGAACAAGTAGACAGAATAACCATAGCACAGAAGATTTGAATAACACTATGAGTAAGTTGACCAAGATGACCATATACTGGGCCGTTAATTAAGTTTCAATAAATTTAAAAGGATTTGAGTCCCAAAGTTAGCGATCTGATCACAAGAGAATCAAGATCACAACAGAATCACAGTAGATCAGCAAGATCTCTGGGAAATCCCCCCAAACATTTGGAAATTAAAAAGCATAATTCTGTATAACCCAAGAGTCAAAGAAGAAATGGAAATGGAAATTAGGAAATATTTTAACTGATTTGACAATGAAAATTAAAACACAATCTATCAAAATGTGCGGGATGTGGCTAAAGCAGTGCTTATAGGGAAATTTGTAGCACTAAAATGTCTATTTAAATAAGATCTTTGTATTGGGCTGACCTATGGCCTCTAAAAAGATATGTCCACATCCTAATCCTCAAAACCTGTGAATGTTACTTATTTGGAAAAAAAGTCTTTGCAGTTATAAAATTAAGGATCTTGAAATGAGGAAATCACCTGGGATTATCCAGGTGGGCTCTAAATGCCATCCAAACATCTTTTTAAGAGAGAAAAGGAGACACAGAGAAGACCTCTGTGAAACAGAGAAAATGTGAAAACAGAGAGAGATTTAAATAATGGAGTCGCAAGCTCAGGAATGCTGATAGCCACCAAAACCTGCAAGAGTAAAGGAACAGAATCTCCCCTAGAGCCTCTGGACAAAGCGAGATCTGCTGACACAGACATCTGACCTCCAGACTGTGAGAGAATACATTTCTGTCTTGTAAGTCTCCAGTTTGTGGCCATTTTTTACAGCAACTACAGGAAACTAATGTAGATTCAAGTCAGTGACCTCAGTTCTCATGTTAAGAAATTAGAAAAATAAGAGCAAATTCAGCACCATGTTAGCAGAATAAAAGAAATAATAAAGATGCGAGCCGAAATTATTGAAAATGAAAAACAAAAACAATAGAGAAAATCAAGGAAACCAAGAGCAAATTCTTTGAGAAGATCGATAAAATTGGTTAACCTCTACCTAGGCTTATCAAAAAAAGAGAGACAGAGAGAAAACACAAGGCACCAATATCAGCAATAAAAGAAGCAATTACATAACTATAGACCTACAGGTATTAAACAGATCATAAGGAAATAGCTTATATGAATAATTTTATTTCAACAACTTAGATGGACACATTCCTTGAAATACACAAACTACCAAAGCTCACTCAGAAAGAAATAGATAATCTGAATATATATATATATATATATATGTATATAATATTTCCACAAAGGAAACTCCAGGCCAACTGGCTTCATTGGGCAAGTCTACCAAACATTCAGACATTTGGGGAAGAGATACAAATTCTTCAGAAATTCCTCTTCCAAAATATTGAAGAGGTAGGAATACTTCTCAACTCATTGTATGAAACCAGCTTACAATGACATCAAAAATAGACAAAGCCATTATAAGAAACAAAAATTACAGATTAACATGCTCATGAACATAAATTAAAAAGTTCTTAAGAAACCTTCAGCCAATCAAAAATAATAATATATAAAATGGCTAACAAATGATGACCACGTGGAATCTATCCCAGAAAGGCAAGAATGGTTTAACCTTCAAAAATTAACCGATGCAACTCACCTCATTAATAGAGTAAAAAATAAAAATGATAGTGTCATCTCGGAAATGCAGGAAAAGTCTGGACAAAATCTGATATCCGTTACTGATGTAAACTCGCAGCACATAGAAGTAAAAGGCAACTCTCTCAAACTGATAGAGAGCATCTACATAAAGCTTATGACTCTCCTCATCCTTAATGACAAACGACTGAACACTTTGACACACATGGAAGCTATTCCACTCCTGGGTATTTACCCAAGACAAATCAAAGCATGTGTCTACATAAAGACTTGACATAAGTGTTTATAGCATCTTTATTTGTAATAGCCCCAAACTGGAAATAAACCAAATGTGCATCCACAGTTGAATGGATAACACATTTTGGTATATTCATACAATTGAATACTACTCAGAAAACAAACAAACAAACAAACAAAACCCTATGGATACATGTGACAGCATTAATGAATCTCAAAGTAATTACACTAAGTATAAAGAGCCAGACAAAATAGAGTGCAAAATGGTGTGTGTAAAATTCTAGAAAGTGATGACTAACCTGTAGTGTCCGAAAGCAGATCAGTTATTGCTCAGTGCCGGGATGGGTACAGCAGGGAGAGGCAGGAAGAGTGCTTACTAAGGGTCAGCAGAAACTTTTGTGGGGCTAGATATGTTTATTATCTTGATCGTGGTCATGGTTTCGTGGGTGTATATACACATCAAAGCTTCATCGAATTCTATACTGCTAATATGTGCAGTTTATTGTATGTCAGTTGTATCTCAAGAAAGCTGTGTAAAATGAAATGTGAGAAGTGTTTGGTTGCAACAACTTACCTGGAGGATAAGAGAGGGTCGGGAAAGACTGCAGAAAAAGGCAGACCACTTCAGATTGATAGCTGGTAGTTTTAATGAGCAAGCGAACTTAGGAGGAGGGTCTCCCAGGAGCTGCAAGAGGAGGAGATGTCCCCAGCAGCTACTGAATCGTAAGTCTACATAGAGGCCTTAACTGGGTTCAAGTCATATATACCATCAGGATGGTCTCAATACCACTATCTCAAGGCAGTGTCCTTGGGGCAGGTTCTGGGGACAGAGAAGGCAAGCAGAATGCTCATTCCAAGGTTGGGGGGTGGGTAGTGAGGAGCCTCTGACTGCCTAGGCTCAGCTCACAGGTCAGCCAGTGGGCATGTCCTCTCTTTGACCTTCTTCAACAAAAGTCTAGGGTAGCTCGAGATCAGGGGGAGATAAGGTAGTGAGGCAGGGAGAAATTAGTTTGGAGAAATACGTTGGACTCTGTCCTGTGGACCAGAACCATAGACTAGAGGGAGAGAGCCTAAAGGTGGAAACGAGAGCTACATGACAGGCAATAGATGATGAATGGCCTTGACGGAAGTGTGAGGAGAGAAGAACTGGTTATGAAGAAGCAGGGCTGGATTTGGGAGACATCTAATATGTGGAATTGATCTGACTTTATAACTAGTTGGATGAGGAAGAGGAAAGGGATGATGTTCAGGTATATGGCTTGGAAGCTGGTTTAGACTGAATTTGTCCCCCAAATTCATATGTTGAAGCCCTAACCATCAATATAACTGTACCTGGAGATAAGGTATTTAGGAGATAATTAATGTTCAATATGTTAAATGGGGTCATAAGGGTGGGGCAAGAGAGAGAGAGATCTCTTCTCTTCAGTTAGAAGGTGCTGCACAGGAGCCAGGAAGAGTTCACCTGAAACTAAACTGCAAGAGCTTGACCTTGGACTTTTCAGCTTTCAGAACTGGGGAACAAAATAAATGTCTGCAGCCTAAGCCACCCGGCCTATGATACTTTGTTATGCCAGCCCAAGCAGACTCATACAAGAGCCAGTGGGGGGAGTGGGATTATGTGGAGGGGACACGTTTGTGCAATTCACCTAGTTCCAGAACACCAAACAAGAAGCCAGTTGCAGCAGTATTTCAAGTTCAGATTGGGATATCTTAAGTTTGGGAGGCATTCATATGAGAAGATAAAACTCTGGGGAGTGGTTGGCTGGAAGTACATACTTGGAAACCATCAGCAGTAGGTGGTAGTTGAAGCCATGGAGATGGGCAAGCAGGGGAGGAGAGAAGCTCCACGATGGAGAAAAAAATAGCCAGAGACAGAGGAGAACCGTAACTGAGTGGTGACTTTGAAGCCGATGAGAGAATTTTGGAAAGAGATGATTAACAGGACCAAACGGTGCAGTGCACTGAGCGCATTTCTGGGGACATGTCTGAGTGTTCGGCATAACCCTCGAAATCCAGGGCCCGACAGTCTAGCTGAAAGGAGAACATAAATATACGGAACAATTAGGAAATTAGAGTGAATTGTCTTATTAATGTAACCGACAAGTGCATCCATTTATTCTGGAAACATATTGAGCTCCTACTATGTGCCAGATATTTAGTTTTTGGAAGAGACAATTGGGCTTTTTTTTGGTTTTAATTTTTATTTATTTTTGAGAGAGAGAGACAGAGTGTGAGCAGGGGAGGGTTGGAGAGAGAGGGAGACACAGAATCTGAAGCAGGCTCCAGGCTCTGAGTTGTCAGAATAGAGCCGGATGCAGGGCTCAAAACCATGAACTGTGAGATCATGACCTGAGCCAAAGTCGGAAGCTTAACCAACTGAGCCACCCAGGTGCCCCGTGGGCTTTTTTTTTTTTTTAACATTTTTATTTATTTTTGAGAGACAGAGCATGAGTGGGGTAGGGGCAGAGAGAGGGAGACACAGAATCCAAAGCAGGCTCCAGGCTCTGAGCTGTCAGCACAGAGCCCTATGCGGGGCTCGAACTCATGAACCGTGAGATCATGAGCCAAAGTCGGACGCTCAACCGACTGAGCCACCCAGGCGCCCCCCGCCCCGGTGGGCTTGTTTAAAAGAAGGGCGTGACTTACTTATGGAGGTGGAAATGATATTCTGACTAAGTGAAAAAGAACAAAAGCTGAGTAATTTAGGCACGTGGGGGGGGGGGGTGGAGAGAATGCAGTCTTGGCAAGAGTACAAGAAGGGAGAATATCTGGGAAGAAAGCCTGGCTAGATGCGTTTGTGCCAGAGATTGGAGGGCTGGCGGGCACCCGTCAGAGTGTAACTAGTTCCAGAAGTATTCTCAATCCAGTATATTTTCTAGGCCCTATCCACCTACTGCTGCAATAGCAAGCAGAGCCCCCTTGTGTCAAGCCAGTGGGGCCACTGCTTTCTGCAGACCTCGGATATGGGCCACTAAATACCTGTCGAATTGCAGTCAGATACGGAGAGGAAATTATAACTAGATTTTAAGGGAAAGCATAATTAGAGGAAAGCTTTAGATATCACAACAGTTTCCATGGCCCTGATCTACACCCGAGCTTTTTCAAATAGCAGGTGCAGGAGATTGGGAGATCCCAAGAGTCCATCATAACACCTATAATTGCAGTGGCTTTGGGTGGACCTATTAGCGGCTAGGCATACGGTCGCGTCTATAGTATAATGAATAGTTAGATGGGCACATTCATGGAGGATGAACTACTACCGGTCTCTGAACAATACCCATCTTGCCTGGGGGACCCGGGAACAAAGCTTTCTTCCCCAGGACCGCCCTGAAGATGCAGTTCTCCCGATGGCTGGAAGAGGGCGCTGCGGATAGCATTGGTCCGCTACAGTCAGAGGCCGACCCAGGGTCCCGGGAGGCGAGGGGTGCGGAAGCCAACCTAGGTCACCTACCAGAAATCCCGAAGCCGCTGAAATCTTCCGGAGGAGCGCCTGGCGGGGGTGTCGATGCGGCTACTTGAAACTTTGCCTGGACCCAGTGTTGGGGGTTGGGGGAAGGGTGGGAGATTGGAGAGGGGCAAAGAACGGAGAAATAAACCTAGCCCGCTGCTGGAGACTCCGAGGAAATCACGACTACTGTAGGCCCTCGGGCTCACACTGCTGGGGCTTCGGTTTGATGGGCGATGAGACGGAAGAAGAGCTGCAGGTTTCGGCTATCTAAAATTGGATGCAGCTGCACAGGTCTTAGGGCGAAACAGCTGCGCCGCCGCGAGGATCCTTCTTGAATTTGTCATTTCGGCTTCAGCGGTCGCTCCAAAACTTTCTTTCGAACTGCACGCGCCTCTTAGGGTGTTCCCATTCCTTAGAATGGGGGCTTCCTATCTGTCCAGAATATGGCGAAATCACCACTGTCCACCCTGTCGCCCACTTACAGGCTCTTAAAAGAACTGGGAGGAAACAAGTCAATCCGCTATAGGGCTCTGGCTTTACTTATGCCTCTGTCTTTCAGGGCGCCCCGCATCGGCCTCGCTGGGTCTCCCAGCAGCTGCAGGCCGGCCCCCCTCCCCACTTCTCACCTCTGTCTGGTTTTCTCCGCATTTCAAAGAATGCTGCTAGCGCTGAATTTCCTCCTCTGTTTTGTAACCCAGTCCGCGAAGTCGCTGCTACCCAAGATCTCTTCCCGCCAGGGGGCGCCTTGTCTATAGGGGCTCTGCCTGTAACTTGGGATAAGTAGAATTAGGCTTGAACCGTGTGACTTGAAAGGAGGCAAGTTCTGAGACCGCAGGTGTGAACCTCTTGGAAGACTTGACCTGACAGTGGAAAAGGTTCTTTGACACCAAAGGCCAGAGGATCGACTGTCTTCTCTGGGCGGACTTCCGCTCCAGCACCAGACAGCGCCGGCGCAGGGAGAGGAGGACCCTGGAGCAGCTCTCAGACATCCTAGCGTAGCGTCCCACCCCCACCCCCAGAGCCTGCGCAGAGGCCACGACTTCAGGAGAGTGTCCGCAAAACGAAGGTGGCCCTCGAAGACCCTAGACGCTCAAGTCCAGACAGGGAGCGGTAGAGGGAGCGCGCCTTATCTCCGAATCTGTTTCTGGAACAGCGAACAGCATCTCCGAAAGCCTCCTCAGGAAAACCCCCCCGACTACAGACCCACCCCGCCCCTTGTTGGCATAAACCTCCCAGAGGCTCTCAATTGGTGCCTGCGAAAAAGGCACAAGGAGTTTCGTGAGATCCTTCGGGGAGAGAAAGACGCCCTCCAGAGGGGCTCCAGATTCTCTGTCCCTTGGATCTCGGGATGGGGGAGCAGCGACCCCCTGCGCCTGGCTGCGTTCCTGCTTTCTCTTCCTGGGTGTCGTTGCCTCGACGGCACCAACCCAGCTCAGCCAGGCTCCGGAGCCTGCTCCTGGCCGAGGAAGTCTCGCCCACCGGGGGCCTGGGCACAGGAACGGCCAAGGGCGCAGAGAGCTTCATGCAGTTAGAAGCTGGATTCATAGTTTCTATAAATTCAAGATACAGAATCATAAACGATAACCCCCTTCATTTGCTAGTGATTTTTATGCTTTACAAACTCATGCACGGGATCTCATCCTGAAATACTTGGATCCCTAGTACAACCTGGGAGGCACACAGAGGGAGATTATGACTCTTTTCTTCTCCCCCCCCCTTTTTTTTTGCTGCTCAGGAATCGGGTGCTAAGAGGCTTTGTTTCCTTAATTCAACATTTCTTGAGACACTGGAAAATTCAAGGATGGATAAAACAGGATCTCACCGTAAATGAGGGAGGCCAATAAACAACACCTTAGGTTACTGGGCTGTGAGGAGAGCGGCTCCAGGGTGTGGTGGGAGTCCGCAAGAACTATACCACAGAGCTGAAGCGTGGCAAAGCCAAGGCTGGAGTCTCAGGACTTCTGACTTGTCCTCAAATGTTCTGCCTATGACTCTTGAGCACTTTAAGATCTGATATGGTGAAGAACAACCCCCCCTTCTCCCCCCCACACGCATCCCTTCATCAAAACCTTCTCTATCTTGGTTGGATCCCTGAGTAACATTGTCACAATGTACATATTATTTGGGTGATTGATTGTTAGTTTATAAGGTCCGTGTGGGTAGGAGTCACATCTGGCTTGTTTAAAGCTCAATTTTTAGGCCTATCACAGAGCCTGGCACAAAGCCAGTACTCAATAAATATTTGTTGAATAAATCACGAATTGCGATAAAACTTGGAGCAAAATAACACCCGAAGGGAACATGGCGGGTCATCGTCCTAAGAGAGCTATGAAGGACCAGGAAGAGGATTAGAAAAACGTGGCACTGAGGACTGGGGAGGACTTTTCATTTTGCTGGAGGTCCGAGCTGCAGACTCCGAGTCAAACAGCCTCTGTGAGAGCCCTCCGTCCTAAATTCTCAAAGAAGTGACTCTAGAGGGACTGGAAGGCGGTTCCCTCCAGCCATAAGAGTGGTGAGCAAAGTTTGGTGGCAGTTCCACGCGTCCCCGGCCCTGCCTGGACCTGAGCCTGAACCCCCAGCTTATTAGATGCCAGGCCAAGCTGCAGAGAGCAAAGCATCGTGGCCAGGGTTGAGGCGGGTGTGTGCGGCCACACCAGTGAAAGCTCCTTGAGAAGCTGGAAATGGGCCCCACTGCGCCCACTCTGCCGGCGAGAGTTACTAAAGACGCGGCGGGGCCCGGGGGGGGGGGGAACCTACAAGGGGGAACTCAGGGTGCCCGAGTGTGCCCGGTAGCCATGAAGAAATTACTAGTTTAGCCTGGGTCACCCTACTTAAGATGAATCTGGGAGGTAGCGAAAAGAAAGGACACTCCTGGGTTAGGAAGAGGTGCTGGGGCCAGGGGACGGACTCTCAGGGCCTTTGGTCCAGCAAGCTCAGAGACAGATACCCGCCTTTTTCCTCCTAGACGTCTTAGTCCTTCAGGCTTATTCTTGGCAGTGCAGCGCAACTGGCAGAGAGTGTGCAGCAGTGTGTGTGTGTGTGTGTGTGTGTGTGTGTGTGTGTGTGTGTGTGTAAGGGGCACAGGTAGAAGAGGTGTGGGGGTGCAAAGCTAGGTCTAGTCCAGAGCTAGTGCTGGTGCACACACCTGCCTGCTGGGGTGGTGCAGCATAATCTTGGTTTGTGGGAGGGAGGGCGGAGCAGCAGCCTCTGCCCCCGTCGCCCCCTGCCTCCCGACCCCTGGTGCAGCCCCAGCGCAACGCCTGCTGGGCGGCTGGGGCTCGAGGTCCAGTCTGCCAGCCTGAGGGTGGGGGAGGTAGGGAGCTGCTAGCCACGTGCGCAGGAGCCTGCTTCGGGATTGCAAAGCTGCGGCTGAGGGACTAAGGTCCAGGCTCAGGGACTGCGAAGATGCACCCAGCTCTCCCCTTCACTCAGATTCAAGGCCTAAGGCAGGGCAGGGTGGGGAGTGGGGGGTGTGCTAACGACCTTACGGAAATCCAGAGCTCTGGCGATGAAATTAAAAATTTTCTAAAGAGCTTTTATGTGCCCGATCTTATTTGAATCTCAGAGAAACCTTGTGAGAATTACCTCCATTTCTAAACGGCATCGAGACTGGGAGAGACATACGCCATTCTATACTTCGTATTTCTTATACTTATCAGTAAGGTGAAATAATGGAGTGAGAAAGGGGGAAAGAAGACAGGTGACTGGGAAAACCACCCCGCCTTGGCACTAAGACCCCAGTCAAAACAAAAGCCCGGGATTCTGGGCCGCCTGCAGACAAGATCTGTATTCAGTTTCGTCTGCTCTCCTCGACGGTTCTTTTGAGCCCAGCGTCCTCTTCCCTCCTTGCTCCCCCGGCTTAGACTTCACCGAGATCAACGCGCTGTTGATGGAGTCTGGGTCTTCCTGAGAGTGCCCCCCCTCCCCCCACCCCCACCCAGAGAAGCCCCTTGGAAGAAGCGCAGGGAACTGGCTTGGTGCTTGTCTTTCCCAGTACAACCGACAAGCACTTCTCGGCGCCCAAATGCGAGGTTGCCTGCCGAAAAGCCGCCAGGGGAGCTGCGCAAAAATATGGGCTCCTGTGGGAAGAAGGGGGTGCCCCAGGCTTTCTCACCCTGCATAAGCGACGTATGTGATGATGAAACCAACTGTTAGTATAGAAGTTGGCTTTGTATTAAGGGAGCAGAGAGCACTTCTCAAGGAGAGAACTGAAATGTTAAAAAGCCAATAAACAAAACAAGTTTCCTTACTGCAACTGCGGTTAATGGAAAAGGCGCCTAACCTGCTGAATTAAATCCTTCATCATTGGGAGCCCCTTCTCTACAAGGAGGGGAAAGAAAACGTGAAAACAAAAACAAAAACAAAAACACAAAATCGAGAAGCCTCCTTAACTGGCCCCTGCAGTGTGTTGGAGGCCCCAGCCTGGATGAGGAGCTTTCCACCCTCCCAGCCTCTAGCCAGAGAGGAGGCCAAAAGAGCCAAAGAAAAACCAAACCAAAACAAGGACGAAACGTTTAGAATCTAAGGGGGGAAAGTCGGAGTGGGTCTCGGGACCGTGCCACTGCAGGGCGCGACACTGTAGTCCCCGGGGCTGGAGGCCGGGGCCTGGCCAGAGCAGCAAGGCCGGTGCCTCTGGCCCGGCTGGGGAGCGAAAGCCCACAGCTCCCCCTCTCCAGTCGCCCAAGGACCCTCAAGGCGCGGGGCTCACACTTGAAGCCTGGGAACGCGCAGACAGGAAACCCACTTCCTCCTAAGCAGTTTCTTGCTCGCCGGATGAGAGGCGCCCAATTGAAGCAGAATGATCCTCATCTACTAATATCCAGCGTGGCCACAAAGCGACTGGCCATTTACGCCGCCACTTTAAACAAAGATATTTGGTTATTCCCGGGGAAGCAAGTGCACTTTTGCATGGCTGAGCTCCGGGCGGAGGCGAGCCTCAGCCCAGCCTCCCGCCTGCTGGGCTGCTCGCGCCTCGGGATTCGCCCCCTCCCGGCCAGCTGGTCCCGCCGGGGTTCAGGCTCAGTTCCGCCCGGCAACAGGCGGGCGGGTACTCACGACGCTCCCTGCCCGCGCCCTCCCTGAAGCATCAGAGGGGAAAACAGCGTGGCCCTGGGCTCGGGTGCTGGGGCTGTGATGTTCCCGGACAGTCAGCTCCAGCCCCAGGACCCTGCGTGTTCGGGCGATGGGCGAGGGTCGGGGACACCAGGTTTGTTCGAGGTGGGGCAACTTCAGCAATGGCCCTTCGGGTTAGTGCCCCCCAGCTTCCCAGCTCTGGCGGCCAGTAGTGTGCTTGCCTTGGCCAGGAATGGGGGTGGGGAAAGGGAGCCGCGGGTGGGGTGGGGGGGGCGTGATGCGGGGGGCCAGGGACTGCTGAGAGGACCCTGAGCCGGGGGGGAGGGGGGCGCGGGGATCTGGGACAGCCTCTCCGAGGCAGCCGATCCCTTGCTCAGCGTCCCCTCCGCCCGCTGGGATTCTCTCTCGGGTAGGGGGAAAGGGGGCGGGGAGCAGAGGTGTCCCTCTGACGGCGGCAGAAGAGGCAGACAGACGGACAGACACGCAGAACAACAGTGCGGCCCCAGGGTTCGTCCCCAGACTCGCGAGCTCGTTTGGTGGCGACTGGGGCTCGGCGCCGCGAAGCCCGATGTGGTCCGGAGGCAGTGGGAAGGCGCGGGGCTGGGAGGCCGCGGCGGGAGGGAGGAGCAGCCCCAGCAGGCTCAGGTGAAACCCCTACCCCGTCCCTCGGCCCTCTCCCTCTAAAGCCTTGTCTCCGCCCGGGAACCCCGACTATATTGGAAAGTGGTTCACTTTGTAACTCCGAAAGTTGGTTGCAAAGCAGCATTCACCTTCCTTCCTCCCCACCATCCCTCCTCCTCGGCTACTCCTCACCCCACCTCTTGCCCTCCCCTCTCTCGGTTCCCTCCTCCTTTCCCTCCCCTGTCTCCCCCCCCTCGCGCGCCGCCCGCACCCCACAAAAAATGGGGTGGGGGTGTCCGGGGGAGGGGGAAAGAAATGCTTTGGGTCGTGTCTCTGCCTCTCTCTCTCTCTCTCCCTTTTTGAGACCTAAAAATCCTGACAAGTGAAACTTAAAGGTGTTTACCTTGTCATCAGCATGTAAGCTAATTATCTCGGGCAAGATGTAGGCTTCTATTGTCTTGTTGCTTTAGCGCTTACGCCCCGCCTCTGGTGGCTGCCTAAAACCTGGCGCCGGGCTAAAACAAACGCGAGGCAGCCCCCGAGCCTCCACTCAAGCCAATTAAGGCGGACTCGGTCCACTCGGTTACGTGTACATCCAACAAGATCGGCGTTAAGGTAACACCAGAATATTTGGCAAAGGGAGAAAAAAAAAGCAGCGAGGCTTCGCCTTCCCCCTCTCCCTTTTTTTTCCTCCTCTTCCTTCCTCCTCCAGCCGCCGCCGAATCATGTCGATGAGTCCAAAGCACACGACTCCGTTCTCAGTGTCTGACATCTTGAGTCCCCTGGAGGAAAGCTACAAGAAAGTGGGCATGGAGGGCGGCGGCCTCGGGGCTCCGCTAGCGGCTTACAGGCAGGGCCAGGCGGCTCCGCCGGCCGCGGCCATGCAGCAGCACGCCGTGGGGCACCACGGCGCCGTCACCGCCGCCTACCACATGACGGCGGCAGGGGTGCCCCAGCTCTCGCACTCCGCCGTGGGGGGCTACTGCAACGGCAACCTGGGCAACATGAGCGAACTGCCGCCGTACCAGGACACCATGCGGAACAGCGCCTCGGGCCCCGGATGGTACGGCGCCAACCCGGACCCGCGCTTCCCCGCCAGTAAGTGAGGCCGCCCCACCGCCGGGCCGCGGGCTGAGTGCGGGAGGCGCGGGGAGAGCAGCCCAGAAGGCGCGGCTCCTGCCCGCTGCGCGCTGGGCGTCAGGGTGGGCGGCCCGGCGGCCGCGCCGGGGAGTAGGGTGCGGGAGCTGGGGAACTCTTCCCCCTGCTGGATTGAGGGGTCCCACAAGGGACACTCGGTAACGCTGGGGTCCTGCGGGCAGGTGCTAGCATTCGGCGTCTCCCAGATGCGGCCGACTAGGAGCTCTGCTCCGCGCAGGGGACCTCGGAGAGCCGAGGGAGCGCCCCCCACCCCCAACCACCACCACAACAAAACCCTAAGGGAGCTGGGGGCAAGCAGGGAGCAGAGAGGCGCGGCCTGGCCGGCCGGAGGCTGCCCTACTGCGACGCGCTCAGGCGGCCGGCCCGGCGGGCTCTCCAGTCTGGGCAAGTGGAAGGGCGCGCGCGGCTCCAGAGGGGGCTGTAGATGGGCCGAGCAAGTGCCCTCACTGGGGCTGGCAGGAGAGCGCGGCCAAGAGGCAAAGCGTCTGGGCATCTAGCTTTCGAAAGTGAAGACTCCACTCTCCTAAGCTCCCAAAGTCGGGGTCTCCCACGGGACCCCAGCTTTTGGTGTGGGCCCAGTTCGCCGCCTGCGCCCCATAACCTCACGACTCGGGCCGGGGATGGGCACGAGAGGAACAGAAGCGGCCTTTCTCCACTTTTCTTTTGGGCTGGAGCGTGGAGACCGAGGGAGGCAACCGGGGTTGAGGCGGGGAGCTTTCCAGTAAATCCCTCGACGGCGAAGCCTGGGGCAGGCGCTAGCCATCCTTGACACCTAGGCCTCTTAGAGCGGAGGCAGCTTAGGCGAGGAGGGAGCCGTCGGGGTGGGCAGGGCCGGCCAAGGCCGCGCAAGGCAGAGGTGGCCTGGCCCGGCCCGGCCCCCCGCCGACGCTGTGCGTTTGTCGCCTACAGTCTCCCGCTTCATGGGCCCGGCGAGCGGCATGAACATGAGCGGCATGGGCGGCCTGGGCTCGCTGGGGGACGTGAGCAAGAACATGGCCCCGCTGCCAAGCGCACCACGCCGGAAGCGCCGGGTGCTCTTCTCCCAGGCTCAGGTGTACGAGCTGGAGCGACGCTTCAAGCAACAGAAGTACCTGTCGGCGCCCGAGCGGGAGCACCTGGCCAGCATGATCCACCTGACACCCACGCAGGTCAAGATATGGTTCCAGAACCACCGCTACAAGATGAAGCGCCAAGCCAAGGACAAGGCGGCCCAGCAGCAACTGCAGCAGGACAGCGGCGGCGGCGGCGGGGGCGCGGGCTGCCCGCAGCAGCAGCAAGCGCAGCAGCAGTCGCCGCGCCGCGTGGCAGTGCCGGTCCTGGTGAAAGACGGCAAGCCCTGCCAGGCGGGCGCCCCCGCGCCCGGCGCCGGCAGCCTGCAGGGCCACGCGCAGCAGCAGGCGCAGCAGCAGGCGCAGGCTGCCCAGGCGGCCGCGGCCGCTATCTCGGTGGGCAGCGGTGGCCCTGGCCTGGGTGCACACCCGGGCCACCAGCCGGGCAGCGCGGGCCAGTCTCCGGACCTGGCGCACCACGCCGCCAGCCCCGCGGCGCTTCAGGGCCAGGTCTCCAGCCTGTCCCACCTGAACTCCTCGGGCTCGGACTACGGCACCATGTCTTGCTCCACCTTGCTATATGGTCGGACCTGGTGAGAGGACACCGGGCCGGGCCGGGCCCAGCGCGCGCTGCCTCATCGCTTCCCCTCCTGCCGGCCACACATCACCGACTACACGCCGCTCCCTGCGCTTCGACTTTTCTTAAGAATCTGCCCCGTTTAGACCGAGGGAAAAAAACCACACACACACAAAAGCCAAACTGCTGGACATATTTTTTTTTCTAAAATTTGTGGGATTTTTTTTTAAAAACAAAATAAAAACATCCAAGTGAATCCAATGCTTTAAGAAGTCTTTAAAAAGAGGACATAACGAGAACAGCTTTTGGGGTGTCTTTTAGGTGATCGAAATGGGTTTCACTTGCTCAGGCAGGGTGCGGTTTGGAGAGGGCACTACCATGACATGGCTCTGGACTCTAGAGATGGCAAACTTCACTCTGGGTACACTGTGCCAGCAAGGCAGACTCGCTTGTAAATACCCGGATTTCTTTTGAAGGGGAGATGGGGGCTGGGGAGAGGACAGACTCCTCGACAGGACCCACTTGTCACTGACACAAAGGAAATGCCCCCTCCCAGCGCCTTCTGGCCGCCCAGGCTCGCCCCGGGGAACAGCCCTGGCTAAAATTGTTTTATGTTTGATGTGAACTTGTAGCTGTAAAACGCTGTCAAAAGTTGGACTGCACACCTAGTTTTTAGTAATCTGTACATTTTGTTGTAAAAAAAACAAAAACAAAACCAATCCCCGTCCCCAGCCCGTCATATTTTTTATGGGCATTGACAAATCTGTGTATATTATTTGGCAGTTTGGTATTTGCAGCGTCAGTCTTTTTTTTCTGTTGTAACTTATGTAGATATTTGGCTTAAATATAGTTCCTAAGAAGCTTCTAATAAATTATACAAATTAAAAGGATTCTTTTTCTGATTAAAAGTCCACCTTTTGTTTGGTTTTGATTTGGCTTTAAAAGGCACTTTTTTTTTTTTTTTTTTTGGTGGTGGCGGGGTCGGCTCATCATTAGCCTGATGGGGTTGGAATTGTTTGGGCGCTGAAAGCATCCTAAACCAGCTAAAGAGCTGGGCCCAGAGTCCTTGTCCCACAGGGAAATGGAGTTTTATTCTGTCTCCGGATTGAGTAGAACGAAACCTTGAGCAGTCCTGGGACTTGGCAATGGAAAGGGAAAAAGCTAAATACTTCTCTCGGGAGGGCGAGGGAGAAAGGAAGAGAAAGAGACCAAAGGACTAGTTTTTAGCACCAGGCTTCCGTTTTTTGAAACCTCAGAAGTGTCTCCGTGGTCTTTACAGCTAAGGCAACGTTTAAAACTTTAAAATGTGTAAATAACATACATTTTAAATAATCCTGAATGAGAGTTCATTTTTACTGAACGGATGGTCCCTGTAGGTTTCAACACTAATCCTTGTTTCTAATCTGCGGTAGAGCCTCGTGTCAGAATTGGAATTTGGTGGGAGACTATTTTCAAAAGTGGGAAAGTCTATCTGGGTCTCTGCTCTGTTCTAAAGCAGCCATCCCCCATGGATGGTTCCACACAGATCCCCAGCCTCTCAGGGTCTTTCTGGTCTTGGGAGGTTTCTGACTGCGCTACACCAAAGGCAGGACTTTGGAAAGGCTAGGCTTTCCCTCTTTGTTCCTCCGGTTTCCATCTCTGAGCTCCTAAATATCTTTGTAGTAAGGAAACTTTTTCCTGTTTCCAAGTCTCCACTTCTCGCTGCCCACTCCCCCATCACCACCACCCCCAACAAAATAATCATCTTTGACCTTTCCCCCTACTTCTAATTTCCTGGTCTCTTTGGTGCTCGGATGTGGTAGTTGGGGAACTCTTAGGTTGCTCTGGGGAGGAGGGGAGGAAGGAGTGGTTGTGGACAGAGAGAAATCATAGTCCCTAGATGGGCTATTGCTGCTTTCAGTGCCATCCTTGACAAACCTACCCAGCAAAAGTGGCCAGGTGGACCCCTCTTCGCCTGAAAGTGTTTGTGGGGATTCACACCTGGCATGGACTCATTTCACTCCTAGAATTCCATCTTTCTTTTTCCTTTCTTCCCTCTCTTCATCTTTTCTTCTTCTCTTCTTTTCATCTCATTCTGTCTCCATCTCTCTTTTCATCGGACGTTTCCCGTACCCTAGTTGTGAGGGAAATTGCATAGACTAAGGCCTTGCTCCAGACCAGCAGTATTCTTTGTTAACTTCCTGGGAGCTCTTCTCCCTGAATGCTTTAGGACTGGGGGGCTTCATCCCCTGGGTCTGGCTGCTGAGATACGGTTTCCAATATCCAGAAGACACTCAGAGAATCTGAAGATGCTTGGTTGGGTCTACAGAGTGTGCTGGTTGGGGAAAATCTCAGCAGACCTCACATTTTGGAAAACAAGCAAAAATCAGTGAAGTTTCAACACTCGTGTTGGAAAGAGCAGCAGTGGTCCCGGGACAGGGTGCATAGGTGGCCAAACCACAGCTCTGTCCGGCTGTGCCAAGGAGATGTTTGCTCTAAGGTCCCAATTCCATGGGGGATGGGAGCTTCTGCTCAACCTGTCCCAGGCCCAGCACAAGCCTGGGTGGAGCAGGGGGGGCTCGCGGTGCAGGACACTGACAAGGGCGGCTGTTCCCCCAACTCCTGGCCCGGAGCGGGTGCCTGAGAGTCACAATTTTAGTGGGTTGTGGTACCCTCGGCCTGGCCTTATCACCCTTGCACTGGATGGAGTTTCATCAAATACATTCTTCTCTCTGCCGTCTAGAGCCGGCTTAGTTTGAAGTCTGTTTACTTGTTCAGGGGGTGGTGGTGGAGGTGGGGGGGGGCGAGGTGATTTCAGCTGGGTCTGCGGATGGGACCGAGACAAATAGAGGCTTGGCCGCTTTTCTCCATCCGTCGCGCGGGGTCCACCAGCTCCCGCTATGGCCGGGAGATTGTAGTAACTTCAGGAAGCAGTCGTGGAACGCAAGCTGAAGCTTTTTGATAGGGAAATGTGTGCGTGCCGGACGCAGCGAAAGACCCAGCCTGGGGATGTTCCCCTGCCCCCGTCTTTATGAGCCCCTGCGACGCCTATCGTCATCCACTCCTGAAGGAGACCTCCCCTGGGTCTCCAGCATCTCTGGCCCAGGTTCTGGCCAGGAGAAATCAGCCTTCTGGGGATGGCCCTGGCCCTGAAGTGCTGGAAAAGCCGGAAGCTTCCCCATGTAGGGGGGCAGCGCAGTTCGCCCCAAGATCCCAGAGAAGCTGAGCGCCCCGCCTATGCACCCTACCCATCCCCAAGCCCTGACGGCTGCGGGGAGTGGGGGAGATTTTGCAGCCTCCTCTCCCCCACCCCCACCTCGCCAAGTAAACACCGCGACTTTCTCGAGAGCCCTGGAGAGCGGCTCTAGTGGCTTCGGGGCCTGAAACCCCAGGCTTGGCTTGTTTGATGTTTAGCATCCCAAAGGGGCACACCACCCCCGCCCCAGCCTGGGAACTTGGAGCTGTGGGTCGGAGAGGGAGGAGAGCAGCCCTCTCAGTCGGCCAGGCTGGGGACGGGGCCGGTCCTGGAGAAGCGAGAAGAGCGGGTCAGAGATGCTCCGAGCAGGGGAGAAGGGAGACCCGGCGGCGGCCGCCCCCAGCAGAGACACTTGTGGGTACAGCTGGAGTCGTCAAGGCCGGGAGGCGGGTGGGGGCAGGGACCGCTCAGCAGCCCGGCCGCGGCTCCGGGATAGGGGCCGGCCCTGAGGGAGGTAGCTTGGGGCCCTCGAGGGAAATCAGACCCAGGCCCGAGCCGCCTGCGCGAGGAACGCTCGGGGCACTCCCTCCCGGAGGTAGAGGAGGCCCCGCGGCCTCCGGTCCAAGGGCCTCGCAGGTGGCAGGTCTTCTTCCCACTGTTTAGGACTGGGCCTTACAAAAGGGAAGACTTGCTCGGGAGCCTTCCGAGGATTTTAAATCCTCCCGGGGCAGGGTGAGGCCTGGGGCTGGCAAGGAGCTCTCGGGCTTTGAGACCCCAGGGAGGAATTCTCAGCCTGAGGCCGAAGGCTCTCCGCGCGCGCTCCCCGGCGTAGGCGCGTCGGTGCGGGGCTCTCTCCGGGCGCGAGTGCACAAAAGGTAGCGCGAGTCTCTTCTCAGGCGACTCGAGATAAGAGGAAATGAGAGCGGGGTTTTCTGACTTCCAACTCATTAGGGACCAGGTAAGGTCAATGCTTTCTCTATTATGTCTTTATCTTAAAAGCGGGTCAATTTAAGATAAGGGAAAAAAAATCCAGGATCCGTGTGAACCGTACTGATAAAGACTGACCCCTTTCCAGAACTAAAAGCAAGCCAGGCAGACATTCATTTTCTATAAACAAGAGAGTTGTGAGAAGCTGCCTTGAATTCTGATCGAATGTCTCCAGTCTCTCTAGACGTCGCTCACCCCTCCCCCAATTATTAGAGCGGGGAGCAGAGTGCGCGAGGATATTATTTGTGGAGAACTAGAAAGCCTGTTGGGAAATGTGAATCTGAGATGATATGGCTCTTAGGCATGGTTTGCTGGCTTGTTTGTTTCAAATGCGTCTTTCTTTCAGAATGGAAGGAAAGTGACAGGCAGGAGTATTGGGAGGGATGAGGCTGAATCTTTTCCTTGCTCTGCCAGGTTCCTATTAAGAGATGCTGGCCATCGCCTTCCTCTGACCCTTCCTGACTTCCGGACTGGTGTGTTTGTGGTCATGCAATTGTGTCCTTTTCAGCTCCAGGCCACCCTTTGTGGGGCTTGATTTGGGCTCCCTGCTCCACTAGGAGCACAGAACATTTTCTTACGCTGCCTTGGCCAGGAGTTTCTGGAAGGAGTGTCCTATCCCCCATTGCCCTCTGTGGCGGTTTGTCCACCCAAGTGGCAGGAAGCATTGGGTATGGATAAGAGTGGTGGAAAGAATGTGTTTTATTGAAAGGGAGGCCCAGGGTCTGCATGCTCCCTCTTCCCATGTAGTTGTGTTTCTCAACTTGATGGTTCTCAAAGGAGCAGAGAAGACGCAGGCTTAGCAACTAGACAGCACAGTTTCTGCCTCATCTGAAGCCACAGCTGAAGTGGCAGGCTGCGTTTCTCTCTGATAGTGACCTAATACCCTACTTGGAGGGCATCTAGGCACAGCCTCAGACTTCTTAGTTGATGTTTCCCATTCGATCTCTGCTTCCTAAACATTTATGATCTCTGTTATGATGAGGTGTAAATAAAGTTTTGGGAAGGATGAGATTTGAATCCATTTTCCTGTTCTATTTATTTTGTAGTTACTTGCAGGGCGCTGCAATATAAATTGATTATTGTTATTGCTTGAAATGCAAACATTTTTTTTAATTGCAAGCAATAGGTCTTGTTAAAGAGGACTCTCCTCCAACATAATATTCATATCTGATTCTGCCAACTCTGTGTGTAGGTACAAATGGTTGCATAGAGACCCCTGTCTTTGTATGCATTATAGAAGTATACGCATGTGTATCTACCTCATGTATCTATTTTAGAAGATATTCAAATAGAAAAAACTTAATGTAGGATTCTCTTAGTAGGGGATCTTACCAAACCTGTTAGATGCAAAAAAGTTGAATGCATTTATTGCCTCAATTAGGATTCACATGAAACCGAGTGTCCCTTAAAAAATTATACAAGTAAAGAAAAACTTTCTTCAGTTTTATCCACCTTAAATTGGAATATTAATTTATTTTCATGCGAAATTCTGGAGAACTAATTATGTTTGGGGAAAATATTAAAATTTGTTCTTAAAGAGAATGAACTTGTTGCCTGAGACACACAGCTGTAGATGAAACTTCCTGAAACAATCTATAACAAGAATTATCATTTGTCACACCGACATTATCCACTAGCAGATATCATTAGTATGAACATAATTGGCCAGCTAACAAAATCAAATGGAAGTGTTTCTGTGCCTCCTTGGTAGCAAACTTCCCTCCTATTCGGGTCTTCACAGAGTAGTGGAAATAAGAGGGCAGGTCTGAGTGTGGTCCGCCGATGAGGAAAGAGACGAACATTTTCTCTTTCGTCCCTCCATTTCCTACATTTCCGGGAATCCTGTCTTTGATTGCTAGATGAAATTGTCAATAATTGTCAGTAACCGCCAGGCTATTGGTAGAGGGCCAAACGTTGCATATCTAGGGTTTTCAGTAATTGTTGATAATGTCATTTCTACGAAATCAAAGATGTTAGGCGATGAAAAGTGTACTTGGATACCCTTCCCCAGTCACTATTGCCTTGCAGCCATTCTGTGGAGAATCACCCCGGATGGCAGGACCTCCACCTTGCTAGCATTTTCCCTCTCAATACTGCTGCTCAAAGGTGTCCAGAGCTCTAGGAAAACAAGGGTTTATTTGGTCCGCGCGCTGCCGATTTACCTGATCTCCTCAGCACACACATAGCTGAGTGCGCGCGCGCAGATGTAAACCTGGGAATTACCGTAATGACACGAAGAGGACTGGGAGCTGGTTCCTCTGAGCTGGCTGCATGCTCTGTTCTAACCTAGAAGCACAGGTCAGTGGTTTAACGAATCTGACTATGCCGATGTACACAGCAAATCTGGCACGGTTAGGGTCCCCAGGGACGCCCCCAGAGCCCTGGGTTTCTAAACAGATTTGGAGCAACAGGCTTTTTCAGAGGAGACTCTGAAGCCAAAGAGGATTAAACCACTCTCCCCGCCTGACCACTCGATGGTGCCTTGAGGTCTGCAAGGCACTGTGTTCTGGGTGGGGACTAATGGGGGGGGGTGGATGGGTGCAGAGCTGGGCCGTGACGGCTTCCTCCTCCCTTTCTGAGTGTGCTTCAGAAAGAATTGCAACTCTTTCACCAAAGGCGTGCACAGAGCATACATCCCCGCCCCTAGCCAGGGCAGACTCAAGTTGGAGCCAGTTCATTACTACTCACTAACCTGTACTACGAACTGAAATGTTGATTGCCATTTCCTGGCAGGACTGCTGAGGCTGAGGCCTGGGTGTAGTAAACTTTGGAAGTACAGCATATCCTTATTTACAGTTCGCATAACAGGGAGAGTTCAGTTATCTATGTGCACTTCACACTGGCTTCGTACGGAAATCCAATGGGAGAATCTTTGGAAATATTCCACAAAAAAGTCAGCCCACAGCCGTAATCTAGCCCCAGATGAGTTAAAGAGAACATCTTTAAGATCTATGGCAGCATACGCGGAGCTTCATGCATCCCTAATAGTTGACATTGACTTTCCGGTATGAACTGTTTTCTAACAACTGTCATGCCATACCAACCCTAAGTTGGTTACTGAAAATTCTGGACAGAGTTAAATACTTAGGTTCTGTGGAAGCTGGACGTTTGTGTATACGTGGTTCTGCGTAGACACAGAAGAGGGGAAAGGAGAGGGAACTGGAAAGGAGGGAAAGGGAGAAGAGAGGAACAACTGCCTGGTGAAAGTGTGTGGAGCTCTGCTGGTGTTTTTGACAGCTGAGTCATACTGGTTATACCGGGTCTTTGGGTCCAGGGGATCGGAGCAGATGGATGAGTGCGTAGTGTATGTGATTTTTAGGGGAGTGATGCTGGTGGAGAGGGCAGGGGAGCCCGCTGAAAGGCTATGTGTGTCCCGCCCCTTGGCGTGGGGTGTAACACAATGGGAATGGAATTACCTAGCTGAAACAAGCGCAAATGGCAAAAAGTTGTAAAATAGATGGACCTCCCGAAGAGGGGGCCGGTTCCACAGGTCTGCAGCCATCATCCTTTTTTTCAATACATTTTCAACAAGAGGATCTAGGGAGTGATTCCGATTCAATACACATAATCAGTTTGCAAGTCTTATTTCCATTTGAAAACAGGGCCATTTGCAATCATAAGAGCCGGACAAGCTGAAAGATACAGAGCGCTTTCCGAGCAGATGATGGGTGACAGAATCTACAGGCAAGCACTAAATATTTTCTTCTAGCCTCAGACCGTATGCATCAGGCTTTAGTACCGGTGTATTTGAAATCGAATATTCCTGTTTTATATATAACTTAATTGCTTAGAAAATTGAGACTCCGTGGTTGGAGGGGGGAAAGAAACAGAAAGGTGAGAGAGAAACCATGTTTGTGCTTCTTCTCGGTGCTGGTTAGAGTAGTCATTTAGTGAAGAGTACACGGGCAAAAGATTGGATGTGAATTTCAAACTTGTCTTTTAAGGAAGGGACGCCAGAAGAGGTTGCTCAGGGTAAAAGGTCGCGCGTTGGAGTCGAGAAGCCCTGCCGGGGTGTTTCGGGGACCAGCAGGATGTCTGCGGGGCTCGGGCGCAGAGCTATGACCCGAGCCCTACGCGCGGCTCCGCGGCCTCCCAGTTGCACCGCCAAAGACCTAAGGGCCCCTAGCGGCCCCGCGGGTTCAAATTTGTTGTCAGGCGACTCAGCCGCAAGTGTGGGCACTTAAAATCTTAGGCTATTTTATGGTCTTTCGTCGTAGAAAGTTTCGCTTTCTAGAACCAAGTGAAACAGCTGTCGGCGACCTCCCCCCTCCGGCCCGCGGCCTCCGCACTCCCAACCCCCCTCGCGCTCCCCCCGACCGCAGTCCCAGGCCTCACCCCGCCCACCCGCGGTCTTCCCTCCCACGCGCAACCCGCGGCCACACGCTCTCCTCCCACCCAGCCTCGCGGACGCCCCCTCCCCCGCCGCCGTCCCCACCCCGCCACCTCCCGGCAAGGTTAGCAGTGACTCTCCAGCGGATTTTCAGTTCGCGCCCCAACAGCCTCGGTTCTGAGATGTCTGCCGATAGGCTTTGAACCCGTTCTGCAGACCACACGAAGTCTGGTGTGTGGACAAGTAGAAATTTCCCGTGAAGTTTGACCCCAGAGATAATTAGTTCACTGGGTCACGATGAGGATCCAAACCCTAACCCGAAGGGATTTTTTTTTTTTAAACGATGTGGAAAGACAATCTTTATTTGGATAAACACAATCAAACGAAGCCAGCGAACTGCTGCTGTTTCCCTACGGAAAAGAGAGATTCCGCCTCTGCCTAGATACGAACATCTAACGAACTTTCTGGCAGGCAGAAACCCAGTCTAATAATAGTATGTGCTTAATGCCGATTCCATTTTTATTTCAAAAGGGAATAATTTATTAACCGCCTCAAGTTAGTGCCTCTTAGGCAGGCGTTGTGTTTTTAAAAGTCCTTGCAAAGCATTTTCACCTCTGGGAAAATCTCAGGAGAACCAATAGATGGGGGGGGGCGCGGTGAGTGGGGAGGATCTGCACAACTTCCCTGGGCTTGCTCAATCTTCTGCAAAACTCTTCCTAAAAGCTCCGGTGTTCTCGTTAACAGATGTCAAGTTACAGAGACCACAAAGATCTAAAGACATCCTTCACACACGGGCACACGCCCCAGCTGTAAACTCACTAGATTTTTTTTTTTTCCTTTCTAGAATTCATTCTGTGGTTAAGCAGAGTGAGTGGTCCTGCGGCATTAAGCCATCCCGAGTGGCGGTGGGAAGGTCAGGCCTCCCACAACAGGGAGCCTTCAGGGTCCCTATTTCTGCAAACTGGGAACACAGAACTCCTATGACTGACAGGAGTCTCACAGGAGGTGAGACTAGGACCAGTAGGACCCAACCTGCTAGGGTAAAGGGGAGCTAGCTCACCCAACCGAGGACAGGACCCCGCTTAGTCTTGGCTGTGTAGGCAGAGGGGGTGCACAGGGATGTGTCCCAGAGCAGATTCCCAGGGCAGGAAGTTCCAGCCACCTGACAGCTCCATAGAGATATGGTGACTATGTGACCATTTCTAGGAGCGGTGGTTGATGTGTGGCGACTCCTTCCCATTCTCCAGCATCTCCCTGAGGACCAAAAACACACAGGCTGAAGATTGCTGGTCCACGTCTTCAGGAGAAATCCCAGTCAGGGAGACGAAACCTCAGCCTGCCTTCCTCAGGGAGCCCCCCTCCCTATCTCCCAAGGCAGATGTGGGGCACATCTTCATTAGCACCCAAAGATCACCTGAGGGGGCATCATATTCTTGTATTTATAGCCTGACGTTACTCTATCATCTACTTTTTATTTGTTACTTCATCCCACTCATTTTCCATTTCTTCATTTCAACGCCTATGTTTTACTTGCTTGGTTGTCCAATTCCAGCCTCACCGCTGCAGTCATACTTCCAAGGCAATTCGGTATCATTTTCCTAAGGTCGGCATTACTAAAGGAAAAACAAAGTGGATGCTAACTCATATAGAATGAAAGCCAGTAAAGCCCATATGGGAAGCCCATGGTGGTGGTGGGGTGGTGGATGTTGCTAAAAGGACCAGTGAGCCACCAAGGTCAGCCTATCAGAGGACTAGCGAGAAAAATGACAGAAGCAAAGAGAAGCAACAGTGCAGAGAAATTCAATTAATGTCAATAGATGCGAAGTAAGGAATACGGCCCCAACCTAATGCCTACGCCTGGCCTGGACAGGCGTAGAAAGGGATGAGGAGGAAGCAGATGTGTATATGCTCATCTGTCTCTGAACTGAAAGGCAAAATCTAGAAACCTCTTCCTTTCCACCTGCTAGACATTAAAGAATAGAGACTTTCTGCCGGAGCAAATTAAAGGGCTAGGGAGCTGAGGGGCCAGGAACTGTTGTTCGCCTCCCAAACTCCAGCCTGGCCATTTGGGCTCCACACCGGAGAGGAAAAAATCCAGGGGAGCCTGGGGGCAGAGGGCAAAGTCCCTGGGAGAAGAAATACTGGCTCCTAGAAACTTCCGGGGAAAACAGACAAAAATCCTTTCTTTCACACAAGTGCCCCCCCCTCCCTGCAGTTGGAGAGGGGACTTAAGAGAAAGGGGAGACTCTAGATCTTTTCCGACCCTGGCTGTTGGACAGCGCCCTCTTTTGTCCCCGCCGGCGCGGCCTCGAAGGAGGTACCACGTGGAGGGAGTCCCAGCTGCCTGGGAAAATGGCAGGGCGATTCCGCTGGGACTCAGAGCGGAGCCCGCCCCCCAGCACTCATCTTCGGGCCCTGCTGCAGCTTCCCAAGACGGAAGGCGGGTCCTGAGAAGGCGCCCTGTTCGCGCCTAGCCGGTCGGGCCCCATCCTCCCGCGGGCGCGCAGCGGGCGGGGCTGCGTTCGCCCCCGGAGATCCCTCCGCGGAGCCGGACTCGCTCCCCCCGCCCGCTCCCCGGGAGGGTCAGGCTCGGCGGGGCGTTCCCGGCCTGTGAGTCCGGCGACTGCAGCACGGGAGAAGACCGGGCTTGCCCTGTGGCCCGGCCTCTGCTCTGCGGGGAGAAGGGAATCCTACCCCCGCTCCCCTCCCCCCAAAAAAACCCACACACAACCTTCCAGGGCCCGTCATTTCCCTCCACCGCCCCCTTACCCTGGCCCAGCCAGCTTGGGGTTTCTCCGAGGGGCCTTATTTTCTTGAGAGTCTCACATGCACTGTGATATATTTTAGGTGGAACATAGTAACCCATGTACTACCGCAGCATGACACAGATGTTGATTTGGACTTCATTTGGGTGGTGACGGCAAAAGGGCACACTTGGGAAGCTTCTCACCCTGTGAAGCGCAGGTCGCCTCCCCACGGCCCCAGGTGCCGGAGGGTGAGGTCCGGGAGAGGGACCGGCAGCGAATGCAGGCTCGTCGGGGAGGGAGGGCGGCGGTCCAGACTTCCTGCGGTCGGCGCCCGCCGCTCCGCCCCAGCGCCAGGAGAGCTCGCGCAGCCCCAGGGCCCGCCGGGCTGTGGCTCTGCTAACGCGGCTTTTCTTAGCAAAAGGTGCTGCAGCGCGAAGTCAGCCCGGCCGGGCCCAGGAGCCCGGATCCTCCCTTTTGGACCCGCGCATTCGCCTCTCTTTCCCCTTTATATTCTTCGGCAGTTTCGGAGGCAGAGATTTCAACTTTGGGAGAATTTGTTTCATCTCTCCTAAATTCAGAAACGGAGTCTTCAAAAGTCTTAATGTGTGTGTTTACTTTTTTCTAGCGTTCAAATGAATGCGAAGCCACGGATCGAATCCCGTCACTCATTTGGGGTTAGCTTCTCCCGATATTTCACACGGAAAACAAAACTGGGTCCCTCTTATTTGTACTTGTCCTTAACCTTTGCAGCAACTGCTGTAGATGAGGCTCTGTCCATTCTCTAATAGATTTTACTAGGGGCTGGTGACAGAGAACTGATTTCTTTTCTATTAGGGTTTAGCACATCTTTGTTGAAGGCCTGTAGAATGACCAGGGATTAGATTTGCATCTCTTAGGCGCCCTGTGTGGTCTTTGTGCGAAGCTTGTAACTGTTAAAAATGACTTGTTAGGAAGCGTGTGGGCTCTCATCGCTCTCCTTTTGACAGAATGATTGTGAAATTCAGATTGGCCCTGTAGGATTTAGCCCGCAGATTCCACCTGAACCCTAAGCAATTAGACCCTAATCTCACTGCAATCATATTTGAGTTAGGATTTGTTGCACTTTGTTTACTTCAATTAAAAGCAGAGGAATATTTTTTTTTTTTCAGCCTTTAAAGTGAAATCTCCAGGCGCAAAACCTCAGGACTTCTCAGAAACGGTTTTGGTGGTAAATGGGGATTTCTTTCCTGTAAGGTTTCCTCCTACTCCTCCCGCCCGCCCCTCTCCCATTTAAATAGCGCTCCCCCCCTCCTTCCCGGTTACTCGCTACTGTCTGGAGCATCTATCTTCTTAGGGGTTGAATTCAGGTCGCCTGGGAAGAAATGCGTCGAGATGACTCCCAGCTGCGAGGGGCGCCCAAGCTCCGGGAGTGTCCCTGTCCCCAACAGAGCGCCTACGTCCCGCTCACGCGCGGACTTTTCCCACACTCGCTGGCGTGCCAGGCGGCGTGCGTGGGCTCCGGGCAGGGGTCTCCGGCCCTGCGTCTGGCTTCCTGCGGCCGATTCCCTTCTAAGGCGCCTGGAGCCCGCCCCGCCGCGGGGGGACTGCGGAGACCCGGTCAGCTGGACCGCGGCCTCCGTTCCGGAGTTGCTCTTCCGATTCACTGTGGCCTCCACGTGGGCTTAGATTGGGCGCCGTGGCCTGCTGCGCGCACGGTCCGCCCCAGGAGGGTGGGGGAGGCAGTCTCACTTCTGCGGGGTCTTCTTCCGTCCCGGTACCGGGCCGGCCGGAGTTGGGCCTCGAGAAGCCCGGCTCCCGCGGTCCTACGGGCCCCGAGCGCCCGGGGCCGGCCTCTAGCCTCTCCTCGCCGGGCCCCGGCGGCCTGGAGCGCGGGCCTCTGTGCGCCGCCGTCTGACCGGCCGCCGAGGGTCGGTGGCCCAGGTCGTCAGGATCCCGGCAGCTCTCAGGGCGTTTAACCCCAATGCAATTCCTCAGGGTCGCCTGCGGTTACTACTGCCGAGTCAGGTCACCTTAGTAGTATGGCTTGATCTGTGGTGAGTTTATCGCCTTCATTTATTTATCTGGTGCGACTTTGATTTTCTCGGAGAATCTCCTTGGGGAGACACATGATGGCAATGACTCTTGGTTACCGTTTGTTCATTTTGACTCAGGACCACTTAGTGAGTTTGATTCGGTTCCCTAAAACACTGCTTCGCCTTTATCAGTTAATGCTAAGTTAAGGTGAGAGCCAACGTAGGATGTAAACTAGAGAAACATTCTGGCACGGGAGGACCTCGATGCCGTTTATTTGAGGGGGAAAGGAAGATGCCACTTTTAAAACTTCCCAGCAAACTTTTTAGTAGCAACTGTCCTCATTGTCACTTGTGTCAGAGAAAATTTTTTTTAATGTTCTTTATATTTGATTCCGTAAGAATGAAGGCAAGCCAGCCTACAACCTCACTCTGTCTGCCTTTGTAACTAAAACATTTTAAGTGAGGAGAACGTACTCTGCGGACACTTAGGTACTCTATAAACGTGAGCAGCGCAAACTAGTTTAAGCAAGTGGTGCTCTCTTCCAATATTTTCTGGGGCGGAGTCTATCTTAAACAGGCTTATCTTTTGGGATAGCCTAAGAAATGCGTCGAGATGACTCCCATTCTTTATTTAGAATTGGTAAGGGTTTAAAGGAATAAGGGGATTTGTCTTGCCATGGACTGGGGGGAGGTGGGAATGTGGTCTTGGAGTAGGGAAATAGGGGGAGCAAGACTGTGATAATCTCTTTGAGATCTACCAGAAGGAGTCTTGATCTATTGATTGAAGATCCCTGCTTTAAATCAACCCTGTGTGCAGTTTAGTGCAGTTTTTCATTCGTGAATAGGAACTGTATCAAAACCCTAGTGTGACCATGACAATTGGGTAATCACACACAAGGCATCTTTGCTAATGGAGAGATTCTGTAAATATGTTTCTAGTGAATACACAGATAACAGTCACTGTGGAAGGTCAGGTGCCACAAATCATAGATTACTCTGCCAAGGGTTGCCAGCCATCTGAGGCTTGGAAGGACATTAACTGCCTTTGCATGCTCAGAATACTCTCCTCAGTTCGTGATTTCACTTACTTGACCCTACTTCTGTTATTAAAAAGCTGGCAGGCACAATCAAGGGCAAGCAGGTTGGCTACCTACCCTTCTGGCAGCTCGCCAATATTCCCATTTAGCTGCCAGCAGACAAGGGGAGGAGTGAATCAGTCATGTAATCCTACAGTAGCATCGAGAAGGTATCAGGAAAACTTTAGTGGCAGCGGGAGGGTCCACCAATCAGCCCTGTTTCTAAATGCCCCACTTCATATCGGTAATAAATCCCTCTGGGGGAATTCACTAGTGGGAAAGGCAAGGAGGGGAATGACACAGGGGCTCTCAAGCAGTTTCCGTGATAAGTAAAGTTGTAAGTGCATCACTTGATAGTCCCAGTTTTGAAAACGGCCATAAATAGAAATAGGATTCTCATTACTAACAGGCGCAAAAATCAGGAAAAGTGTCCCTTATCGGTAGGAGGGGAAAAAAAATCAAGAGAGCTTTTAATAAAATTTGGAAGGTTATCCCTTTTTGTCTATAGAACAAACTTCTACCTTTTCGCATTTGCTTTAATAGAGAAATTATTGCTAACTTAATAAGATGTAGACACTCAACTTTCAGAGAAATTATATAAATCTAATATTATATAAAAAGTTTTTTCCTATCTCTAATTGAAACAAGCAAGTATTTGGCATACAGAGTCATTGTAAAAGCAAAATCTCTAACATTAGCATTTTTTCCTTGAGGATATAAAATCTAGGAGTCTAACATAAAAGAATCGTAAGGATAAAACAAGACTTTCTGGGTCCCCTTCTGGCAGGATGGGCTCTTTCCTCATACTCCTAAATTGGAAGTAGCTTTGTGATCCAGAATGAACTATCATGATTGAGGATAAAGCCATAACTTTTACTTAGGTACCATAACTTTTATTTAGGTACCATGAAAAGTAAGTAGACTGACTTCATCAGTAAGGTTTTCCTCCAGCGGCTTTGCTTGTGGGAGAGGATTTGCTTTGCACTTTTTGAAGAGAAAGGTACAATTTGCTGAAGTAGGAGTGTTCAGAAAGGCTAGCAAAGTGTATTTTTTGAAGAATATTATATTTTCTAATATGCCAGGAGGTTTCTAGATGTGAGATATAAAAAAAAACTAATTTAACTTTTTTCCCGAAATTATACTGTCATTATATTAGCGTATTCTTAAAGAATGGAGATGGACATTACTCATCTACGTTACCAAAGGGGAAAAATATTTAAAAACCAGGTGGCAGATATGTGCCTTATAATTTAAACAATAGCGAGTGATGGACAATCTTCCGAGTTCATTTAAGCAGGAATGGAGAGAACATCTATAAAAGTGAATAAAAAACGATCTTCTACAAATATACCTACCCCTCCATTTTATTAGCTTATAATGCAAATAATTATTTGCTCTTGCTACGAAGAGCTATTTTAATGTAATGGATTCATTTCAGACCCTCAAGAAAACCAAAGCCTATGTGCTTTTGCAAGTTTGTGAAGAACTTTCAAATGGCCGCATCCAATTTGAAGACGGATGTATTTTTTCTTGCTTATTAAGTTATAACGTTGGAATTTATGCAAATGAGCATTTTCCATCTTGGCTAACACTTCCTGCCAGAGAAGTTTTTCTTTTAAAAGAACAGATAGCAAGTGGACAGAAGGAAATGCCAAGCCTATGTGATTTGATAGTGGTCACATTCTTAAATTTAGAGTTGTAAACAACCATATTGTTTTTTTTCCTTTGTATATCTGTGGGTTAGTCAGTCTCTCACATAGTGCCTTGCACATGATAGTTGCTCAGTAAGTTTGCTGAACAAATGAATTCGTGAAACACTTTCACTATCGTGCAATCTTTTCTGATGTGAAAAATATAAAGGTAAAGAAGTCTTAACATTCTTTTGTTATGTGAACAAAAAAATTGTTAAAATTCTAGATGGGTTTGACTTAAAATGACAGAAAAGCAGCCCCATTCGGTGCTAGTTAGCAAGAGAGGAATCTCTTACGTGTCCCTGCCTATAGAAACGAAAACTGAGGTAATACTGTCATGTTTAAGACAAACAAAAACCCCCAAGGCTCAGATGTAACACAAAATGAACCCTAAAAATTAATGACTTGGAAAGTCCTTTTCTTTTTACATTCCAGATTTAAACGTTCTATGGAATACTTACCTTTGAGATCTTTAACATTCTAAAGGGTAGCCAACTTCTGAAGTGGTGAGGGGAACAGTGGGAGTGGCCAGTATGGTCTTATCTACTGGAAAAGAATTTAGGAACTAGTGTTGATTGTTAATGATAATGCCACATAGGGCTGCTCTATGGGATGGCCAAGGGGAGTCGGTTATGCAAGAGCAATAGCTACTATTGCTGTGTTCCCCACTTCTATCCCTTAGTGAGCGCCTCTCACATTTGATTAGGGACTGTAGCTTTGGGGCTATGATGGACAAGGAGCCAATGGAGTGGAGGCGGGGGAATCAAAAGATTGGAAGTAGCTTCAGAGTTGGGATGCCTTAGGCCGCCTGTTGGCCCAAACAACTCCTAGAATCTCTCTTCATTGCTTTGAGGCCTGGTTCAAGATTATATACATGTTAAGAAAAGACTATACTGGCAGATTTTGTTCCAGTTTGAATGTGAAACCTTTCGTCCAGGAGAATGAGGGGATGATTTCAAGTGGAAATGACTGCTTATACAGCAAGGATGTCCCTGGCTTCAGCTGAGCAGGCTCCCTAGGGGGTATTTGCAGCCCAGTAGCATTCGCTCAGCACGATGAGGAAGACTGGAAAGAGTCAAACAGAACCCTAGATAAGTTAAATCTGAAATCTAAATTCCATTTATTTAAGGCTAAACATCCTCCTTTAAAGCGCTCGCTTGGCATGAAGATACAGATAGTGCTTCCCGTTTATATGCAGTTTAAATATGCATTTACACTCTCGGTGGGTTACAGGTAATCCTTCAACTTGTGCTTCTAACAAGACACGGATCCCTAAGAGGAAATGTTCCTTACCAGTATCTGGAACAATGATGACCCACTGCTCTCCTCCAAATTCTGTTTTATTCATATGTAGATAGGACTTGGTATTTTGTCACTAAGTTTATGCCAAAGTCAACTCACTATAGTAAAGAGTGTCTATAAAATTATACTTTTTTGATAGAAACCAAAAACAGAGGTTGATATAAATAAATACCCTGTTGTCAATGCATATCCAGCTTAGATGTTATATAGAAGAACTAGGCGGTATTGCCCTAACATATAAAGATTTTATGGAAGAAAAACATATGGCCTATTTATTGATGTATTTATTCAGTCAGTAAAGATTCACTTACATCAGGCAAAGTTCTATGCATGCAGAAAAAGATAGGCCTCTAACCCCAAAGACACTGCGCTTGGAGAGATAAGCACGAACATGGACAGTTACAGTTCAATGCAATGAGCGGAGCAATTCGAAGTCTGTGCCGCATGCAGTGGCATCCGGAGGGAAGAAACACCTATATTTGGCAGAAGGAGAAAAGGTAACACTTGAATTCAGTCCTGAAGGAGAAACAAAGTTTTATCAGATATTCCAGGAGGAGGAAACAGGATGTGCAAAGGCCCAGAGGCAAAGAAAAGCATTTCCCGTTCAGGGGATCATACCTCGATTTTATTACTGGAGCAGAAAGTGTGAGGAGAGCGGTGGGAGGAAAGCCGAAGGGGTGCTATGGGCTAAACATTCTGAAGACCCTCGAACGCCAGACTAAGAAGTGTAGGTTTATCTTGCAGCAGATGGAAAGCCACTGAAAAAATTCAAACATAACCAGAGGTGCACTTTAGAAAGACCATGTGGCCAGCAGATTGGAGAATGGATTAAAAGTGGGGACAAATTAGTGACAGTGAGACTATTCAGTGGTTGTTTTTACCTGCCCACTGGTATAAGAGTGATAAAGAGAACTACCTTTTATTAAATAGGTACAAATCCTCAAACTCTGGCAAAAAGGAAGGCATAAAGATATTTTCCAAAGAGGCATCTTTTTGAGGAAAATGATTGCTCCCACTGGGCAAATACCACAAGTTAATTTTGTGGGCCCTGCGCCTCGCTCTTGTTTTACTTTATGGCTGACATCCACCTGAGCTGACGTTTCCGTTGCTGCATGGAAAGGCTGTGTGGTGTTGTAGGAGCGCTACCACAAGTCAAGAGTCTTGCCTTTAGTCGAGCTTCATATCTTAGTCTCTGCGAGACCTTGGGGAAATCACTTTCCATCTTCCGGCTTCATTTCCCTCAGTTGTAAAGTTGAGGGGCACCGTGTAAACTATTTGAAATGCCACTTTATTGTTATATGACTTGCAATTTTGCCCTTATTAATCTCTCCTAATGTTTATGTCTTTACGCTTTCTCACAATTTTAAGAGGGACTGAAGTATTCAAAGAATAATCCCAAGACATGTTATTTAGGGCAAAATTCTGTTTTTAGTGCACTGTACTTAACGTACTTAGCCTTCTCCCTGGAAGTATTAGGATGCTGGTAGCCGTTTTGAAACTAGGTGTTTCTACTTGCTTGATTCACATTTTATCTTCATATGCACAAAAGGAGGGCTATTTAATCACTTTCAACATCTACTAGGCCAAATTAATAACTTCACTAATCAATTTTTAAGGGATAAATTTTCCTTTCCAAAATGATTGTTTCTTGGGGCAGATAATTATATGTTCTCAGAAAACTAGTGTATGGATAAAGTTGTGGCACTTAAAATTATAGAAAGTGTCCTGCTTCTAGTAATACTCTATTTTAAATTCTGCATTTCCTTGGAAACTTCCTGTTACTTAATGCTTTTTTTTTTTTTTTTTTTTTTTCACTTAAGAGGCTGTTTACACTGGTAATATATCTTCTAGAGCTCTGGGAGTTCATAGGGTTTGTGCCTACAAAACAGCACAGCACCGTTACCATGCTTGAGAGACATGCAGGGGTCCCAGGGCAAATCAAAATGTTTTTAAATGTATGACATGTGTGAAGTTGATGAAAATTCATGACTTCTCTCTGTCAGGGCTGCTTGAGCTTAAACCATCAGAGAAAGGTGAGTGCAAAGAATTTTATTTAATACTTTTAATTCTGAAATCCTTTCCTTCCCTTGCTTGCGGTCCTGTGTTTCAGCTCTGATCTACTTAGTAGTCTGCTAACAAAAATCTTAAAAATTAAAAATTAGCGGCATGCGCTAAACTGCTTTTCAGATTTTCCTTCTTAAATCATCACTCAGATGTATAACTTTTAAAGAGGAATTGAAATGTGGTTTGAGAATGTAATCACGTACTATAGAACATGCAAAATACATGTGAAAGACCACAGGAGTGCTGTTAATTTAACTGATTATACTTTATGCTTTGGAAATGTTTCCAAATTTATCTTTTAAAATTGAAAAGAAAATATTCCAGGAAAATGTTAAGAGATAATAAAAAAAAAAAAAACCAAAATGCTGTGGATATTGAGATCAGCTGTTTTTAACTAAAAATCCATTCAAAGCAAAATAAAAGGCATTGTGCAGTGGGGGCTGGCTAAAACTGAGAACACAAGAGCATTGCAGTTAATTAGAAGCAATCAACAGGATGCTTTGCAACATTTCTCACATCGGCGCACCATCTGATCGCTATAATAAAAATTTCCCACAGTCTTGATGCAAAAAGGAGTAGAAATAAATATTTGAATCATTAAAATATATGATGTCTTTCAATTGCTCTTACAAATAATTATTTTTATTTAGTTATTGTGAGGAAAATAAGATCTTGAAAATCCCCAAAGGTTGTTCTATTTGTGTTAATCTTAGTTACATTTTTTTTGTTTTCATTTTGTATGCATTTGAATATGAGAAAAATGCCAATTTTTGAAAATAGAACTTAGGGCATGAATTTGAGTTGTTATGTGATTTATGTGTGGTTACTGTACTTGTAAAAGATAACTGGGCTTTTCCTGGACTGTTGAGGCATATGTTATGAATGATTAATTATTATATTACAAATAATGAAGTACTACATCATAGCTATTTTCATATTAACAGAATATCGAACCAAGTTAACTACATTAACAACCGTATCATAGAAGTCTTAAAAGAATGTACAATATTTAACACTATTATTTTTCTACAATTTGTTCAATGCTTGATTCTACTCAGAAGTTTGACTTTAGTTTCATTTGTTCTACGGCAGAAATTATTTTACTAGGGCAAAAATATTGCTTTTTGTCATATTTTTATGAAGCTCATAGTCTGTTCATTATAAGTAACATTTGTTTTTCTTTTCTTTCTGTCCACTGCATCTTTTTTTTTTTCCTTCCGTTTTGGTGTGTGTGTGTGTGTGTGCGCGCGCGCGCGTGCGTGTGTCCGTGTGACAGATTCTTTGTTACGTTGTCTTCTCACATTAAAGGTAGAGCTCACTCTGGGCCACTGAGGTGCTTCAAAACACATTCGTAAAACGGTTTGTTAAAAATGTTTAACATCCATCAGAACTATATACATTTTGACAACAGTTTACAAGTTTTTAATCCCTCAAAAAAGCAAATTCATGAATGTCCAGGAGGTGCCCTTTTTTGAGGCAAAAATAGCTGTGAAACCGGTGCTATTAATAAGAGAACTGCCTTCCAAAAAAGTCTACGATTCATTCTCCTGTATTTATAAAGTACAACCAGCTGACGAGAGGAATTTACTCTTCAGACTTGTAGTCATCGCTTGCTGAAAGAAAACATGCTTGAGAAGAAAATGCATTTGGTTTGTTTGGGCCGTTTTTGTTTATCGTTTGTTTGTTTGGTTTTGGTGTGTATGTTTGCTCCTCTGACACCACACAAGATGTTCTTTTTTCTCCCCCGGCTCCCAGAAAAAGCTTTTTGCTAAGCATGTGCTTTCTTGAGCACTCATTACATATTTCTGTAGAATAAAAAAAAAATTGTTTCAAAGAACTATCTTCTCTTTGGCACCAAACTATTTCTTTGTACTCCGCTTTGTACAGATTTGATCTACTTCATTGCAGGAGGGTGTCTCTTAGCTGGGTTCTCCTTAGGAAATTTACTCTTTCTGCTGCTTTACAGAGACGAATAGCTTTGAGGATGAATACTTTAGAATACACATCTTGCACGTACAGAAAAAAGGTATGTTAGGATGTAAATATTTTTCTTCTGACTAAAGGGCCTATTAAATGCACAGTACTATTTGTGCTTAAAATTTTAAACTCCGATATTTTTGCTCGTCAAGATTGGAGCATTAGCTGCAAACGTTCCCTGCGCCATTGAAAAGCAGTTTCAGTAAATAACAGCCTGAAATTGGCTCTGTTGCGTTTAGTTTGGTTTATAGGAATTGGAATAATAATGCTCTAAAAATGCATATTAAAATACCTGCTTATCTCTAACATCATTATTTCTTAAAGCAAACAATTTAGACAGAAAAGTCATTTGATAAAAATAATTGATTTGGACAAAATAGTACTCACATTCTTCTGGCAGATAATGATTTAGCAGCTACTCTTACTTCAGTGGTACTTCATTAGACACAATTCTCATTCATCTGAAAGCCTTACATAAAAAATCCACATTTTAATTAAAAAAAATTTTTTTTCAAATCACGAACAAATACAGGGAAAGAGAATAAAATCCGTAACAGAATTTATATGCTGTTATTCAGGTCTTTAAAAATGTTCTTAAGAGCCAGAAATGTCATATGCTTAGTTTCAGGACAAAGGCACCTTTTTAAATGAAAGGCTTAAAGAAAATCGATGAAGAAGTTTGCTTAACAGAAAGCAGGCTCACTAAGCTTTTGGTTGTAAAAATTATCTAGATTACAAAACAAGAAAATAACTAATGTTTAATGAACTTTAAAACAAATATAAGGCTAGTCTTTAATAAAAAGTATTTAAAAAAAAACCAATTATGAGCAACTTCTGGAATTCCCTTTGGGTAGCGTGTCCGGGGGTACATTGTTTTACTCTTTTTCTATGGTAGAGCTGATTTAACTTGGGAGTTAAGAAAACTTATGTAACTTCAGAATGTTTCCAGCTAGTGGTTTTATGCAGGCCTAGTATTATGCAGTGAAAAACAAAAACCAAAACCTTACAGTCATACAATGTTAATTAACTCATTTAGCAATGATGGATGGTTATTATTATGATTATTCTTTTGCTTGAAAAATGACCAAGCTTATGTAGGTCAGGAATCAAAATAATTCAGGTTCTTGCAATTTTATAAGGTGTTCTTTTAATAGCTTAGCAATTAATTAAAAGTCCCTTGCATGTGATTCATTAGTATTCATTTTTATATTTTGAAACATAAATGTATTTAAATGTTCCTGATCATTAAATGCTTTTAGCTGCATATTGTGTTAAAGTAACAAAAAAAAATCTATTGTAAACTGGCTGAATTCATTTAAGAGAGTGTTTACATTTTTATTTCTTTTTAATAAACAAAGTTGTTAACATTTAATACATCATTGTTATTTTGCTAAAGTTGCAAGCATTTTGTTAAGATGTTTTATTTGGTAATGAAAACAATTTCATAAATATTAACAAATCTTCACTTTTTTACTACTTTCTATCAATTTTTGATTCCTTTTAAAATATAAGCATATTACTTATTTTTAATGGAATGAGTAAATATGTTTAGAATTCAAATTCCCTGTAATGAAAGAGAGTTTAAAATCTTCAACAGGATAGTGAACTATTACTTGGCTTCACTCTGTCTTGTCTTCTATATGATTCGACAGAACTAACTACTGAAAACTAACCAAAACCAGAAACCCACAGAGAGAATATTCAAGAAAGAAAAAGGAAGAGTTGCAGGAAATGATATTTTCTCATCAGTGGATAGGCATGCATATATTAAAGACATAAAAGGCAGCAAGGGGAGAAACAAAAGCTGTATACTGGGGATTCTGCAAGTCTGAATTAACGAAATGGAAAAAAAAATGAAATCATTCTGCTTAAACTTGCTCAGTAATAAAAGGAGAATTACTTTTGTTAAATATGCTTGGTGTGATTATCAAGCAAAAAATGTTTTTTCTCCCAGACATCTATGAATAAAACATGCGTTCGAGCATTAGGTAAACAAACAATAAATGGATGAGTTCAGTTGCAACATAATAACATTTTATTTAGAAAACATATATAATCATATTTGTATTGGCAATCCAAATTTAATGACTTCTTTCAGTAAAATTAAAGTGCCTCACAAATAACATCTTGTGCATAAGGATTGCTTATTCTTTGCCCATTTTTTCCATTTTGTCAAAGAAACAGATTTTTTAAGATCTCCGCTGAACCATACATAAACCAGATGAAGCACGATTTCTCAGAAAAAGAAAATTTCTTTTGTATCATCTTAATTTTATGTTACAGATCTGGTAAAATTTTTAAAAAATGTATATTTCTGGGACTGAGGGAGAAAATGTTCTCAAGGCTGGTATAGCTTGGGCTGATTTGAACAAGGCTCTGTATGCAGCTGAACCACAGTCTTCGGCTTATTAGCCATTTCATTAACACAACATCTTCTGTAAACTATGAATGAGAATAAACCATTTACAATAAGGAAAGCAAACAACAGAATGAATTTCCTCTGTTGGTGTTTTATAAGACTGTTAAACAGAAAATGGAGGGAAGAACTCTCTTTAGACGGTATCACTTAATTAAGTAAAGCATCCTAATCAGAGTCCCCTCCAATTGTAATGACTGTAGGGAGTCAAGTACATTTCTGTCTATATTAGAGTATCTAACTGCAATGATTTATTGATATTTATTTTAGAAGTACAACACAAAAGCAATAAAAGAGAAGAAGCAGGGAGAGAGGGAACATGCCATTGCTTACTGGAGGTACAATCAGAGCACTTCAACAAAATTCCTGATTTTCTCGTGGGGGGAAGTTTTCCTTTCTAAAGCCAGAGCACACCTTTAGATGAGAATGGTCCTTTCCTGCATTTTGCTTTTCCAAATATTCGCTGTGACGTTTCTTTGTCCATTGAGTGAGTCATTGATTCACTTTCTTCACTGCAAGAATCACCGCAAATGAGTGGATGAGCACCTGCTGTTTTCTACAGTGACATTACGAGATGCATTCTACGCTGATTTGAGTCTTAAAGTACAGCTTCTTTGTATGGGAGAGGGATCTGAGGAAGGAGAGTAAATATACTGTATAGGCAGACAGACATTGGCCGCCCTCCAAGCTGCACACAGCATAAACCTGTTTATCTGCCACATTTCACGAATCTCAAAAACGTGAATAAATCAGGCGAGCGACTGGATAAGTGATTCACGCTAGGGAATCTAACCAATATTCTGATGAGAGGGTACTATGAGGGTAAGACATTGGGGCAAATAGACTTGTACTGTAGAAACTGCACATAATAAAATTGATTAGTGGTTCAAAGGAGAAAATATTCTATACCAAAATGAATCTGAAGAGGTATCCCAACCCTGTGAACTTCCATTGGATATTTATGTCCAAGTTATCTGGAGATTGGGTTCAAAAATATACTTCCACCCATATTATTCCAGTAATTGAGGCCAATGTGCATTTGGACTTCAAGTTAGTTATCAATTTATTTCTGGATGCCTGGATCTAAATATCGGAGGCGAGTGCCTTAAAACCTCCTAATTACACCAACACGTATATTTGAAATTAAATTACCAAACATGCTTAGAACCTATTCACTTTGTGAAAGCAAACTTTTCTTAGAAAGTTACATTCTTATCACTGAAGATGAATTGCTTGGTAATAAGTGAATTAGGCAAGCAAAGGTATAACTATTGCTACATGACTACTTTTTCTCTTGATTTCTGTTATTTCTAACTCATCTGCTCATCTTTTTAATGGTTGTTGTGCCTCACCATTTAGTTGTAAAATGGAAGTTCTCAAAGGTTTGGGAGCTAACCTCAAAAGTATGCTTTGGTCCTGAAGATCCCTTACGATTGTTTATCAATTTCAGGTTTGGATTATTTCCCTAAACTAGACCTGGTTATGGTCATAGCAAGATGAATTATCCATTTGCTTGGTATATCTATTACCTTCTAGTATAGACCTCCCATCTTACTACCAAGAAAATGGAGTTTTCTCTACATTTGCAAACACAAAATACTATTCCAGAGTGAAGAGGAATCATATAAGGCATTCCACAACTTTGTTTCCTACATTGCAGGAAAAAAAAAAAGGCAAATTGCTACAACGTTTTGGCCCTGAAAAACCTTGTTAGATTAGTGACCTAAGACATCATCATCTTAACAACAGGAAGTCATGGAAAAGGTAGGTGGCCCAGAAATTTTGGTAGGTTCAAGATTCTTGGTTAAAGCCTTGCCTCCAAAGAACCCGTTTGAATCCATTGGCAATTGTATCTACCAATTTTTTTTTCTTTTTTCTTTTTTTTTTGCCTTGATGTTTTCTCATCTTGCTTCTTGTCTCAGTTTGTTTCTTCAGGATCAGGCACAGAGACTGATTATGGCTCCAATGATCAGGACTTGAAAACCTAATATCAGAATCTGCTGTTTTGTGTAAGTTGGCTCTAAGCGGTCTCTTTTTTAGCAACAGGACACTTACACAATACGGGGGAATCTTCTTCACTTCTCCCTGACCTTGTAAAATATGACACAAAGTTTTTCGTGATTTTTAGGTCTAATGCCTAGGAAATCTTGCTGGAAACACAAAATACGAATTAAAATGCTTTCCTTAAAAGATGTGCAGGTAAGTGTCAAGTGGAAGCATGTGGGCAGTCAAGAGCGACATTATAACTATTGGCAAGTTTGGGGTGCTTGGGGGGCTCAGTTTGTTGAGCCTCCAACTTCAGCTCAGGTCATGATCTTGCGGTCTGTGAGTTTGAGCCCCGCGTTGGGCTCTGTGCTGACAGCTCAGAGCCTGAAGCTTGCTTTGGATTCTGTCTGTCTGTCTGTCTCTCTCTGCCCCACCCCTACTCACGCTCTCTCTCTCTCTCTCTCTCTCTCTCTCTCTCTGTGTGTCTCAAAAATAATAAACATTAAAAAAATTATTGGCAGTCTCATCATCAGTCTGAAGGCTAAACACATTGATTTTTGTAATCCCAGAAAATTATACCCAGTTTTCTAAATGTGCTGAAGTTTTAATTTATGTCCACAAAGCCGAAGTTGGTTCTGTGAACCTCAATTAAGGTCAATCATAGCTCTTTACTCAGCCACAAAGAACTCTTTAGAAGATTTTTCTTTTCTTTTCTTTTTGTAGTTTTATGGTTTTATTAACACAAATACGACATGCACATAAGTTGTCTGTCTATTCATTTTCTTCACTGTGCAGCCTGGCATTGGGACTGGTGACTCTGATGGCCAGCTCAGCTCCTCTTTCCACAATGGCTTTGTGGTTCTTGGAGGAGACACTGTGAGCAATCTCTGCACAGTAAGATTTGTTGCACATTAGGACTTCGGGCTCCTTGATATTGTGGACTAGGAACTTCCAGAAGCCACTGGGCAGCATGTGCTTTGTTTTCTTGTTGCTCCCGTAACCAACAGTGGGCATCAAGATCTGGTCCATGAATCCTCTGAGGATCCTATTGTCAATGCCTCTGGGTTTCCACCGGTTGCACTTAATTTTGATTTATCTGTGGTCTGATTGGTTCCGGATGAACTGCTTGGTCCTCTTTTTAACGATCTTGGGCTTCACAGGAGGTCTGAGGGCAGCCATGATACCGTGTAGGAAATGGCTGCCACCTCCACAGGCAGGTCGAAGAAGGGCTGGAGGATTTTTAAAGTAATGACTATTCTGAGTGAAAAATGATCACTAAACCTTGTGTACTCTGTACACCATAGGAACCTAAGAATGAATAGACTGGCTACAACTGAATGTTTTAATTATAAAATCAATATAAACAGCATATAGAATTTTAAAACGTTCTTTTCTTTCCCCCTTGCCTCCCACAGACCCATTCTCCAGTAGTAACCATTAATAATAGTTTCTCATATATTTTTTAAAAAGTTCATGTATTTATTTTGAGAGAGAGAGAGAGGGAGAAGGGCAGAGAGACAGAGAGAGAGAGAGAGAGAGACAGAGAGAATCCCAAGCAGGCTCTGCACCACCAATGCTGGGCTTGAACCCATGAACTGCGAGATCATGACCTGAGTTGAATTCAGGAGTCAGATGCTTAACCGACTGATCCACCCAGGCACCCCAAGTTTCTCATATATTTTAATAGACTTTTAACATTTTTTCTTTTTCTTTTTTAAAGTAATCTCTAACCCAATATGGGGCTTGAACTCACACCCTTGAGATGAAGAATTGCATGATTTACCAAAAGCCTATTACCAGATTAATAGATTTTTCAAATTCATATGCAAGCATATCTTATTTTAAGTCACAAATAAAATCATACAATATATCTACTATTCTGAATTTGCTTTTATTCAATTCGCAGTGTTCTCGGCTATCATTCCATTCCCTACAGAGGAGTCTATTTCATTCTTCTAGCAGGTGCACAGGATATCAAATAATATGCTATTATGAACATAACCATTCCCATATTCACGGACACTTATTTTTTGTCTTTGTTTTTTCAAACAATACTTCAGCAAACGTATGCATATTTTTGTGTTTTTGTAAGTGTATTCATAGAATCAATTGCCTGAAGTGAAACTGCCATATAAAAACGCATTCACACGTTTTGAATGCTATCGCCACCTTATTGATACAACCCAAAAGGTTGCACCAATTTACCTTTCACTGAAAGTTTTTGAGAGGCAGGGATTTTGAAAACAGGCTTAGCTGCGTTCTGTGTGTTACGTGTCTGCCTGCCATTCCATCTCTTCAAACCTGATTAAACACAGTTGAGTGGCAGCTGGGATGGTCAGTGATGATCTAGTGCAGAGAGAGCACTCCTATGACTTACGAGCTGGGACGGCAGTGATGGCCGGGGAGGGACGGCTCCGGGATGGGGAGGGAAAGAGCTGGGAAGTATGGCTGCTGTCGGTTTAGGAATAGCGTGAGTTTTCACCGAGTCTTTTCGCTAGCAGCCTTTTGACAAGTGTGGGGACAGCAGAGCAGAATCAAGAGCCATTCACACAGACTGTCATAAAAACGGAGAAGAAGGTGAATTAGAACCATGTTACACAGACACACTCACACACACACGCTTGTACAGTCTCCTTCTCCGCTCAGATTCCAATCCAGGTGTGCGTTCACTGTTACACCCTGTCTTGGGCCGGGCTGCTAGGGAAGGACTGTTCTCTGACATTCCTGGCTGATCTTCACCAGGCAGGAGTCCTCCAGGCTCCCTCTCTATTTTGCCATTAAGCTTTGCATGTGAATAACCCAGAAAACACACAGGACATTGTCCTAGTTCCTGGATCTGAAGAGACATCCTCATCCTTGAAACCTCTACTCCTTATTCAATATTTTCATTTGGACTGGCATTTTATAAGTCCCATTTTCATCCTTAAATAGAAACTTAGAAGTGCCTCTTGATCTATACCCTAGATCTCAGCCTTTTAAATTGAGGGGTTACTTTAATGTTCTCAAGGTTATAGTTACACTAGGAAGTTTATTTTGTATTCAACATTAACATGCTAGGTACTATGGTAGGGGCTGTGGATGCAAAGATGAATGAGACACGGTTCTGCCTTCTGGAAGCTCACATAATAGTAAGGAGATAGCACAAACTAAAATACAGGCCACTCTTTGATAAGTGTTAAAACAGAGGTATTTTAAAAATTTTTTAAAAATGTTTATTCATTTTTGAGAGAGAGAGACAGAGTGCAACCAGAGAGGGGCAGATAGAGAGGGAGACACAGAATGTGAAGCAGGCTCCAGGCTCACAGCTGTCAGCACAGAGCCCGATACGGGGCTTGAACTCATGAACCGTGAGATCATGACCTGAGCGGAAGTCGAACACTCAACCAACTGAGCCACCCAGGCATCCCAAAACAGAGGCATTTAAGCAAAATTACATGAATTCCCACTTCTGGAAATGTATCCTGCAAATATACTTGCCCGTGTACAAAAGGACATGTAAGCCAGAGTTATTTGCCGCAGCACTGTTTGTGATGCTAATAATTAAAAAACATCCTGAGCATCTATCGACAAGGACACTATATGGTTTAATAAGTGCTGTCTATGTACTGATACGGAGTAGTCTTCAGGAGATACATATATATGCGTATATGTATGTGTGTAGATACATATATATTTAGTATATATGCATATATTAACGTTTATTTATTTATATATTAACGTTTATTTATTTATTTATTTTGAGAAAGAGAGCAGCATGAGCAGGGGAGGGGCAGAGAGAGAGGAGAGAGAGAATCCCAAGCAGGCTCCATGCAGTGAGTGCAGAGCCCAACTGGGGGGCTCGATCTGGTGAACCATGAGATCATGACCTGAGCCCAAGTCGGATGCTTAACCTACTGAGCCACCCAGGTGCCCCCAGGATATATTTTTATATTAAAAAAGCAAGCTGCAGAACATGTATGTTGCCTCCCGTGTAAGAAATGTAGAAAAACAAGAATATGTATTAATGTTGGCTTGCATATGCATAAAACGAGTGTAAGACCCCTTAAGAAGTCAATGCATGGTGCCTGGGTGGCTCAGTCGGTTAAGAGTACCACCCTTGATATCGGCTCAGGGTGTGAGCTCGTAGTTGTGAAATTCAGCCCCGCATCAGGCGCAGTGCTGAGCATGGAGCCTGCTTGGGATGCTCTCACTCCTTCTCTCTCCACCTATCCCTGCTCTCTCTCTCCCTCTCAAAATAAATAAATAAACTTAAAAATGAAAGAAAGCAATGCAAGTGCTAATCTGTGGGGTGGGGGTGGATATCAGGGATTACTGGGTGGATGGGAAAGCAGGTGAAACAGATTCTCAGTGTACACCTTTTAAATCATTTTAAGTCTTGAACCATGTGAATGTATTATTTAAAATTATATTAAATAAATTTAAGTTATAAAATAAAACTCTCCCTCTCAGAGCTTTGAGTTCTCCGAGGTCTCTGCAAATGCTTAGCTACATTTACTTGGAATAAAGACCATTATTTACTTAGAATAAAGACCAGGGGACTGGACAAGGAGGCTCTGAACAGGAGAAAGAAGCCTTTATACAGACTACTGGATTTTTCTTACCACATTCTTGGACCCACTGTCTCATGAAAAAGATTTGGAGCAGAGCGAGGAAGACGAACACCATTTTCTACAAAGCTTTCAGAGATGGGATATCTTATAAACAGGACATCTGTCTGATGCAGGAACAATTTTAGAAGTAGATTTCATTCTTTAAATTTCCTACAGAGAAGGCTATTTAAAGTGGCCCCTTCTGGTTTCTCATGATAGCTTTGGAGGAAAGACAGGATCTGCCCATACCTTCAGTTGATCTGCTTACGTCATGAAACTGAGCAATGTGAACATTTGCTTCTTCAAGCTTTAAATGACAGCCTTATGCTGGCTACCCCGAAGACAGACGGGCTGCCTTGCCACAGAAATGCTACTTTTCTTTGACAAGGATGTGGCTCTGTAAGTTTTTCACAACACCACATTCAGGTGATTTGGAGAAAGATAGTGGGATAGAATTAGATTTTGAGAATTCTCTGGTCACTTCCATGAACTGAGATTATGCGGTTATGAAACAAGGACGCAGAGGATAAATAAGAGAAAAAATGCCGATGATGATTTCATGAGTATAAGAGACAGTGTTACGAGTTTGCTGAAGAGTGATAGGATCATCACACAAACCGCCCTGGGCCAGAAAAGGCCACTGGTGTCGAGAAAGGATTTTACTCCCCAATATGTTTCGGCTCCGATTCTCCTCGCCATATTACTGCTGCTATTACTACCCCTGCCCTTTCAGTTCATTTTAGCCATTTTTGCCCATAAGACTACACCCAGGTGGTGAGCTCCGGTCACCTGGAAGCCAGCGCTAAGCGTGTGGAAACATGGAGGTGGGTGCGCATGAAGGCAGGAGACTCACCACCTTCCGCCTTCACCAGTTTCCTTAAGCGCCTCCTCCCTACCCCCCAATATCATTTGCTCTTTCAGCTGGTTTCAAATCACTCCTGTGGAAAGGGTCTGAAAACTTTAGATTTCAATTTAGAACATGCGAGTGTACTAAGGAAGCTATTGCCAGCAATCAGAGTCCCTTGTGACATCACATCAATAAAAGGCATTGAGGTGAGAGACAATAATGACTATAGCTATTTAGCTCAAATGGACATGAGTTTTAACTCTTTAAATGCATTTCCTTTAGCAGCTAATTGAAATGCTTTGTCAGTGATAGTCTTGACACAACAAACATACATGTAAGAACACGGGTAATTAGACTTATACACCTTAACGGTGGCTTTATTTTAACAAAATGATGGCTTTATTTTATCCCCTTTGTAATTAAAAATTTTTAAAAATATTTTTTGGGGGGAGGGGCAGAGAGAGAGGGAGACACAGAATCCGAAGCAGGTCCAGGCTCTGAGCTGTCAGCACAGAGCCCGATGCGGGGCTCAAACCCACGAACTGAGAGATCATGACCTGAGCCGAAGTATGATGCCCAAGTGCCACTGAGCCACCCAGGCGCCCCACTTCCTTTGTAATTTTAACTAAATATTGCAGTGGGTAGTTCTGATTTTAAATACTAAGCATATGGGCATTTATTACATACAATATAAAAATACTTCAAGGTCTTATGATTAATCCCATAGTATTTAGGTACGGTTTATAGAGACTTTCAAAGACAAAAGGCCCAAGCAGGTGATGAAACACATGAAAAAGATGTATGTGTACAACCTGGGACTCAGTCCAGACTTGCTCATATCATCCCAGGTCCAGCTCCTGGCTTATCAGCAATGTTCCCAAGCAAACATTCTTTGCACCTGCCCGAGGTTGCCCTGTGGATTAATCTCTATGGTAGGGCTGACAGAGAAAATACAAGATGCCCAGTTAATTGTAATTTCAGATAAGTAAATAATAATTTTTAGTCTAAATATGCGCCAAATATTGCACACAACATACATATGGCGGATGTAGGCCCTAGCTCTTACGTGCTTACTCTCTGAGGCAAGACGCCTCACAGGTTTGAAACCCTCAAACCCAGGATTTCAATCTAGCCTAAGAGTTGGATTCTCTTTTTGGATACTGACTCATCCTATAGTGTTTACGTCTGCTTCCTCTTAATGGACCATTTTATTCATACTGCATAGTTCATATATTTTAAACACTAGTAACTGGGGAGAGACATTAGCTACTTTGGAACCATTATAATAGAGTTTTAGAGAAAATTATAAAATCCTCTTTATTCCCCACCCCCAACCCCCCACCCCACCAATTCTGATTTTTCAAACGCATGTCTTTAGAATTTGATGCTAGATGGGAAGGGTGGACAGATGTGGAATAAGATAGGAGGGCTCCTTTCAGACTAAGTTTGTACCCCTGGCTAATTCTCTCGGAGTTGTGGGAAAGATAGCTACTCAAAGATTTAAACTGAAATTTTCTGAGTCAAGCCAAATGCCACTACTACTAAAATCCAGCAACTAAGGAAATGGAAGAGCAGCATGGTAGAATAATAAGAAAAAAACAAAAAACAAACAAACAAAAAAAACGTAGAGCTGGTAGATTTGGGATTGAAGCCTGGCTCTGGACCCCAACTAACTGAGAGATCCTAGGAAAGTCCTTCAGTTTCCTCGGTTTACCCCTCAATAAAATGGGGATGGTAGGACAACTATGAAGAGAGATACTGTGTGTAGGAATGATTTGGAAACTTTAAGTCCAATCTGGATGCTTGCAGTGGTAACGATGATGATGATAAAAATGCTGACCCAAAGATGTAAAGAGGCATTAGAGAAAGTCAGTTATTAAGGAGACATTTTGATTCAGATTCTAAAATTTTTACTTCCTACTCAGTTCACAAGGATCAAATACATAAGAGTACTGTTCTTATACAGGTTGGGAAAAAGAAAAACACCCAACAACACCAAAGTTAATCCAATTCCATACACTTTTGAAAGAAAGTTTCCTAAAAGATTTTGAGTCAAAAAAAAATGAGATGTTTAGGGTAGAAATATTTTCCTTATTTAAGATCACATTTAAAAATGGATAACAGAAAGGCCCACTAAGAAACATTTGTTTAAAGTCTTTTTACTTTTACTTTGGGTCAACACTCATTTAACAGCCAGCGTATTTATTTTGTAAAAGCCTCAGATGTATTTATCATCATCATCATCATCATCATCATCATCTAACATAACAGCTGGGAGTGTTCAGTGCACAGACAAGGCTTCGGGAGGTGCCAAGTGGATCCATTTGCCCAGTGGTAAAGCACAGGGAGCAAAAGAAGAGATTTGAGCAGAGGTCCTCTCCTTCCCTTAGCACTTCCTTCCTTCACTCAAAGAGAAGGCTGAAGGCCGCAGGAGGGCTAAGCCGTGAGGGCACTGGATGTCAACTCGGGCTGAAGAGTATTCATCCTTGTTTAACTGTATTTCACTTTTATTTATTTTTTAAAAAATGCTTATTTGAGAGAGAGAGAGAGCGCGCGTGTGCATGGACTTCTGTGCAAGCAGAGGAGGGGCAGAGAGAGAGGGAGAGCTCTCCCAAGAGAGTTCCCAAGATTCTCCCAAGAATCCCAAGCAGGCTTCGTGCTGTCAGCACAGAGCTAGATGTGGGGCTCGAACCCACGAACTGGGAGAGCGTGACCTGGGCCGAAATCAAAAGTTGGCCGCTCAACGCACTGAGCCACCCAGACACCCCTAATTTTACTTCACTTTTAACTGCACAACCAATACATATGTGTTACAGAAAATTAGAGAATGTAGATAAGCAGAAAGGTCAATAATATAACACTCACCCCTAACTCTCCCCTCTAGAAATTTGGAATACTCATTTGGGTTGCCCTATGTCCCCACATGTGCAATGAGTACCATGAGGGATCACAATTTATCCTACTCCGTCTGAACCTAGCAGAGTAGCCATTTCTGGTGTTCTGCACGGAGGGATTCGTTAACAAGTGCATTTCAACCAAGGCTTTAAAGTGGTATCGTAAGCATAAGCCCACTAATATTATTCCTGTAATGTCAGGACAGGATAGAAATTTAGCCACTAGATTTTAAAGTGACACTTCTCATACCTTCTTCATCTCCCTGTATAGAAGTCCCTAAAGTTCTGAACAAAAGACAACACTTGCCCGCAGGGACTCAGAATATAAATGAGTGCTGCACGTCTTTGTCATCAAGGGTTCACCAAATCCTGAGCTCCATTTCTTACACAGTCTCAAAGTGTTTTTCTGTCACTTATTTCCACCCTTGGTCTTGAGTCTAACTGAGATGGAGTCCCAGCTCTAAGCTAAAAATGTCCCCACCTCTAGATTTCAGAATCACGTGACCTTGCCTGACGAGAATGCAGAGAGGAGAGTCAAGTGGGAGAGCACAGCTCAGTTACAGACCGTAGAGTTGGAGCAGAGTAGTCACTCAAGTACCTCAGGGTCAGTCACATTGGCCCCAGGCCCAGATCTCCATGGACTCAGTTCTGGGTCCTGGAAGAGAGAGAGGACTTTGAATACAAGCCAGAAGACTCCTTTTTACCCAAATCTCTTAAGACTTCAAGGAGCTAGCCAATATTACGTTGGTAACATCTGATGCAGAGAGAAAATGGAAAGGTATTCTGTCCATTGTGCCACAGATCACTGAGCACCATTGGCCCATCGGGTGCTCTGAGGTTTTGATGGAACACCCAGCATGACTGCAGTGGTGGTGCCCAGAAGCCGAGTGGATGCCCCGGGTGATTATGCAGAAGACAGTGGTTTCCAGAGAGGTACAGGCATGGTGGAGCCCCAAAGAGCAGTGGGACCCAGCAGGGAGACAGCAGCATTCAGTTTAGAGCAGATATGGTTGTATCTGCAAAATTCAGGGGTGCCTAACAGAGCATAAAAGCATAAAAATGGCATCTTCCACAAGAATTATAACCAAGCATATACAAGACACAATCCAAGATTGTGTGTGCGTGTGTGTGCGCGTGCATGTGTGCGTGTGTGTGTGTGTGTGTGTGTGTGTGTCAGAGGGCAAACTCTAGAGCAGGCTCCATTTCAGCTATCATACCTATTTCCTCTTCCCTAAAACCAGTCCCACAGGTTGTTACAAAATTAATAAAATGATGGTCTTTCCTGGCATTTGACTAAGTTACTCATGGACTCAAAGTCTTCCTCAAAGCCTATAAAACTTGGATTGGATTCAGGCATTGCCACTTCCCACTCCAGATTTTCTGGGCTAACAGTACTATTTACCTTGTGTGGTTGTTAGGAGGATTACAATGTAATGCTTGAAAAGGGCTTAGAACAGCACTGGGTACATGTTAACTCTCCTCCGGACAAACTCTAGTAGGACTGCTGTCCAATTTGCCTCCCAAACAGGCCCCATTTGCTACTTAGTGGGTGGTGAGAGAGACTTAGGCTTAACTTGCGACTCATAATTTACTAGCTGTAAGTCCTTGGACGAATTAATAAATTTCTTGGTAATGTGAAGTAATCCCACAAACATGAAGCACATTTTATGCCAGACACTGCAGCAGGTGCTGCAGCCCCACGGACGGACCAACACCTTGAACACCGCCCTGCTGCAAAGCACTCAATGCCTGCGGGTGGGAGGCAGGCAACTAAATAAGCAAAAATAATAGAGCTGTAAGGATAGCACACTTAGCCGGCTTGAGTTAGATCAGTAGTTAATAGATTAATCAAACAAGTCAATAAAGTGGAGAATCATTACAAAAATGTTATGTACATGCTTTAAATGTTCTATTTCAACATAAACAGTTTAGCGATTGCCAGGGAACCCGGGAGGGGAGAATGAGGAATGATCACTTAAGGAGTACAGGGTGTTTTTCTGGGGTGATGAGAAAGTTTTGGAACCAGGGAGACTTGGTGGTTGTACAACATTGTGAATGCACTAAATGCCACTGACTTGTATACTTTAAGATGGTTAACTGTATGCTATGTGAATGCCACCTCTATAAAATACCATATACGTGTACATTATTTTACCAATCTTTCGATGCATGGTTAAGGACTCTTCTTGAGGTATGTGCCTATAACTGAAGCCCCAGGTCATCTCTCTGGCATAAACCACACCCAAAAAAATATGTTCTATATTATTTCCAGTTTTAATTTCTTTAAGTTGGGCATCGTCTTCATCTTAAAAAATATTAACCACCCAATTGCTTACAGCGTTACACACTATTCGTGGAGAACTACATAGCTTTGATCACTGCATTTAAAAAGTTTATAGTCCCGGAAAGACAGACTGATGCAGGCACGCATGCTCAAGATTCACCGGATGTACGATACCAGTACATTTCCGAGAGCGGACTGCTTGGTTCTGCGACTTCCTCCCCGCTTTCCCTCTTGACCCCCCTTTCCCATATGACCTTCCAGGCCCCCCAGCGCCGCCTCAGGTCTTCAACCACCCCCCCTTGATTACCCTGCCTGTGGTTTGAAGAGCTTACCAGATCTCCCAGAGCTAGTCAGCCTGGAGTTGTGTTTGCAAACACTGGCCCTGACCGTGGCTGTCAGGCCTCCCACACACTATCTGCTGCCCATCTGTCAGCAGCATCTTCAGGTGCTGTGTTCAGCTGGCTGGGCCGCCTCCACCTTCCACTGCAGCTGTCCCCAGTACCTGCCTCCCTGACACCACAAGGGAGCCCATCTAGACTCCAGGAACAAATCTATTCTTCCCTGGCTCATCCCCACTGAAGATAAAAGTAACGTTACTCGAAACAACATATATTTAGTGAGTGCTCCACTGTTATTCATTTAATTGTTGGCCCTTCCATTCCTGGCCATGACAAGAGATATGCGATAACTTACTCCTGAAAAGATTCGATGACACATGTGGACAAATGTATTAACATATTATCACTGGCACCAAAACTAACGCCCCCTGTGTCCCTAGAACAGACCTACAGGAGAGGAAAAAGCAGAAAACCTACCTGCCTCACTCCTTCTGGGCCAAGTCCAGGAATGGTGTTTGCCTTGCTACATCTATGAGCCAGCAACAAAGGAGGAGGCCATCAGAGGTCAAGGTATTGTTTTAAGAATATTCATTAAAATAAAGGCACTGACTTCATTCTCAGGCAGATTCTCATCCTGTGGAGTATCCTTTCGACTAATATTCTTGTTCTTCTTGAGTCTGATCTGTGTCTGTTTTACTGTGTTTCAGCTATGAGGGCAGTAGAAGTAAATTAGAAAGAAATTTAAATAGCTCCTCCTTCCCTAAATTGGTTTCGTGCAAATATGAACCTGGATCTGAAAATATGGTTTTTGATGACCTGGCTACTGCAGTCATCCATATGGACTCTCTTACCACAGACCGAGAGTTAATTATCATCAAATATCCATCCACCAAGGGTCAGTTACAAGTTGTGGCGACTGTTTGGTGAACAATACAAAGGCAATTTATTTTACTGTTTACCCCCTCCTGTCAGAGCGATCAGCTAGTAAAATAAAAATCATAGATCAGTACTTTAAAAATTTTTGTTTGTAAAGCTTCTGTCTCATCCATATGTTAAACTTTTTTCACATGTAATTTACTAATGATATTTTCTGTGCCTGGATCACATAATTATGTCCTCTGTCCATTTACCCAGGGAGGCATTGGTAATGTTCATAAATATGTTTGAATAAATTTCATATGTTTGAAGGTGATAACTATTTTCCGTTTATGCTTTTGTTTTTATTGTTATTTTATTGTTTAGAAGTTTATAATTTTTTATAACTACATTTGACCATTTTATTTCACTTCTCATTTCTTCTCTTGCTCCTATTATAAGATTATCACCTTAAAGTTAATTAAGGGACTAAAAACCCTAATTTTCCCTCAGGGTTCCATTACCCATCATCCTTGAGATCTTACACTGATATTTTCTGGGCCTGGGAGTTGATATTCTCTGGGCCTGGGAGTCCAGGCCCCATAACTCTTCAATATATTTTCACAAAAGTTGAACACTTGTGTTATGACTTAATTTTTTAAATTAAATTAAGTTTAATTAAAAAAAATTTTTTTAATTCTCGAGTTAGTTAACATACAGTGTAGTCTTGGCTTCAGAAGTAGAACCCTGTGATTCAGCTCTTACAAATGACACCCAGTGCTCATCCCAAAAAGTGCCCTCCTTAATGCCTGTCACCATTTAACCCACTCCCTACTCCCATCAACTCCCAGTTTGTTCTTCGTATTTAAGAGTCCCTTAGGGTTTGCCCCTCTCTCTGTTTTTATTTTATTTTTTTCTATGACTTTAACAGAGCAGTTACCTACAGAGTTCATTCTTCGCCTGTTTAACCTAGATTTAGAACTATTTCTTATGTTTGCCAATGTCAGAGAGGTTAATGGCTTACTCCATTCATACCCAGGTTGGTATCCACATGTACTCATTCACTCACTCATTTATTCATTCATTCACACATTTATTTATTCATTTATGTTGTTATTTGTGGCATATAGATTCATATGTAGCCCTCAGTGAGCCCTGCTTTCTGGTGTCCACCCATGCGTGTGGGCATGGGCAGGACATAGGATGCTTCTAACCAACAGAATATAGGAAAGGTGATGTAATGTCCCCCTGGTGATTGTGTTACATAATAAAGACTCCGTCTTGCTGGAAGACTCACCACAGAGACTGTCCTTGCTGACTTGATGAGATAAGCAGCCATGCTGGGGAAGCCCACATGGTGAGGAACTGCAGACAGCTTCCAGACAACAGCCAGGAAGATCTTAGAGCTGCCAGGAAATGAATTCTGCCAAGAAAGTGAGTGAGCTTGGAAGGGGTTTCTTCCCCAGTCGAGCCCCCAGATAGGAACACAGTCCAGAAGACGCCTTGATTGCAGTTTTGTGAGACCGTAAGTAGAGGGGCCATCTAAGCCATGCTCTCTCCTGCAGAAACTGTGAGATGATAAATGGCTATTGTTTTTAGCTCCTACGTATGTGGTAATTTGTTGTGCAGCTACAGAAAATGAATATACTGTACTATGCTAAATAATATAGGCCTTCTCTCACTTAGTACCTGAAGTAACCTCGTGAGCCTGACACTGCATTTTAAAAGTTTACAGTCGGGGCGCCTGGGTGGCTCAGTTGGTTAAGCCGCCGACTTCGGCTCAGGTCATGATCTCACGGTCTGTGAGTTCGAGCCCCGTGTCGGGCTCTGTGCTGATGGCTCGGAGCCTGGAGCCTGCTTTGGATTCTGTGTCTCCCTCTCTCTCTGCCCTTCTCCTGCTCACGCTCTGTCTATGTCTCAAAAATAAATAAATGTTTAAAAAAAAAAAAGTTTACAGTCCCGGAAACTTTTTCTCATTTTACAGATGAAGAACCTGAGGCTCAGGAATTGAACTGCAGAATAATTCTGCTCTCAACCACTGAACTATATCATGCCATGTTTCATTTTTAATGTATTTCATTATTTCACAAATTCAAGTTTATCATGGTTTAAAACTTATCTCCTGAACATGCCAACTATATTTACAAAAAGCCCTACTAGGCACACCTAGTACACAAAATAAATGTTTTTATAAATGCAACATTACAAGGAACTTTTCTTTTGTGCTACATTCTCACCACGGAAATGCTGTTAGATTCATGAATAGAAAAGTTTCTCTTTTCTGTCAAAGTAGTAATAGACTGTAAACTATTTAGAAGGGAGAATAATTATGGCTGATATAAGCCCCAGATTCTGGGAGTTGATCTGGAGTTAAAACAGTGAAGTAAACATCCACTAGAATGTGCTGGATCTTACTGCAGAGCGGAAACATTTCATCTTGGGTCCTAACTTTCCCATTTCTGTTCAGGTATAGGGAAACATTAGGAAGTGGGGAGCTTTAGAAATGCTTAAAAAAAAAAAACTAAAGTCCTATTTGGTTCAGTGTTCTGAAAAGCTGAAATGGGATTATTGACCCCACTACTGTGTCTTCTAATGAGAGCTCTTTCTATTCTGCATTTATCAGATGTTAATTATTCATACTGCATGATTGAGGATTTTGGAGTCAGAGATTCACCTGCAATATTTGGAATAGTGGTGGCGGTCTGCATCAACACAGAATTTATAAAGCAGCTGGTGCTAGTCAGAGCTAATGACAGAATTTCAGTTTAATAAAAAGACCCCCAACTGAGCACACCATCTTGAAAAAAGTATACTTATCGAACGGCTTTCAATCAGTTCAAGAGAGACACCTTAATTGGGAAGAGGAAGATTTGCAGAGCGGTTTGTCATTGTGCCAATTCTAGATCAATAACTGCATGTCTGCTCTTTGGGAGACGTAGCTTTTGCTTTATATTAAGTAACCACATCGACTTCTTCTCCATTTGGGTCTACTCTGTTTCATTTGATAATGTTAAATGATACCTTTTTAAAATTCATCTCTGTGTCTTCATAATAAACACAAGCAAAATGTAGACTTGAGATTATAAGGGCCAACTTCTTAAATTTTTAAAATAAATTTTATATTTTTGCCACAAGAAGGCAATACTTACAGAATTTTAATATTTTCAAAAGTTGTTTTGTTGGAAAAAAATCACATGGGTATAATTAAATTATGGTGGTTTAAGGAAAAGAAGAATATGATGAGCAATGATGATTTGGATTCATATAAAAGAATTATGGAGAATACTGTACAGAATCATCTATTAATAAGAAACAAAAATAGAGGCACCTGGGTGGCTCAGACAGGCATCCAACTCTTGATTTTGGCTTAGGTCATGATCTCATGGTTCCTGGGGTTGAGCCCACATTGGGCTTCCCACTAACAGCATGGAGCCTGTTTGGTATTCTCTCTCTCCTCTCCCCTGCTCTTGCTCTCCCTCCCTTTCTCTCTCTCAAAATAAACTTTTAAAAAAGGAACAAAAATAAAATGGGTTTACTTTTGGAAGAAAGGATTTGAAATACTAAAGAATGTAACTCAGTCATCAAGTCTTAGTTTCCTTATTTGTTAAAAGGAAATACTCATTCAAACTGATGGCTTTCAAACTGGTCTAAGTGGTATATTAGAGGGCATTATGGACCAGGCAGGGCAGGAGGGGCAGAGAAGGCGATGGCCCAATGTGGAGATCAAGGCAAAGCTTGAGGGTGGAGGGCTCCAGTTCCCTTTTTCACTCCAACCAAGGCAAATCTTTTCTTTTCCTTTCTTTTCTTTCTCTTCCTTCATCCATTCTTTCCTTCCATTCTTCCTTCCTTCCTTCCTTCCTTTCTCCCTCCCTCCCTCCCTCCCTTCCTTCCTTCCTTCCTTCTGTCCCTCCTTCCTTCTTTCTTCCCTCCCTTTCTCTTTCTTTTTCCCTTCCCTCTTCTGTTTTTTCTCTCTCTCCCCCTCTCTCTTGCGCGTCCTTCCTTCCTTTTTTCCCTTCCCTCCAAAATCTATACCTATTTACATAGATATAAATTAACATATAGAAATAGCAAGTTTCTGTAGAATATGTCTTTTTGAAAAATAGGGTTCTACTGCTAAAATATAGGTTGAAAACCAGTGGACTAGACCATTCTAAGTCCTCTTCCTTCTGAGAATTTCTTCCTTCTAATAATTCTTCAATTACTGTTGGGATTTCAAGATCCAGAAATGAAACAGCAAGGGAGACTGAAAATACTTTAGAAGATACTACAGATATCTATCTTGTACAAACTATAGTTCTACTAAAAGCAATGGGTGAAGTGGCATCTTACAGTCCCCTACAGAGATATGGGATTATGACTAACAGGTCTAGTTTTTTTCAGTAACCACACAGAACAGAGCTGTGGTCTTTTAGGCATTTAATCTACTAGATGATATTTAGGTAGAGTGGCAGAATTATGGCCTAATTTAAAAAACCAAAAGTTTCTTGCATTTAGAGAATCATATACTCTAAGAGTCAGTGGGATACTCTGGTATCATTTCTCTCATTTTATATATTCACTTAACCGTTAAATTAATACCTTTTTATTGAATTTGAGTGTGTGTCGGCCAGAGTATTAGGTGTCGAGGTTATAGTATATTGTCCCTATCCATATAGAAATTATGTTTTAGTGGAGGAAACAGCAATTAAACCCATAATCATACACATAAGCATATAATTACATACTTTTATGAGTGCTATTAAGTAGAAGAGCAGGGTTCTCTGAGATCACGTGTTAGAGAATCCATGACAACACTAGACTGTAGACAGTGATAGTGACTTGCCTCAGTCACTGAGCTGAGCACCGCATGGCTGGCACTAGACTCAGTCACTTGCTCCCTGTCTCACCGGCTTGACTGAGAAAGCTCAGGCCAAGTGATGGAAATCCAAAATCCATGAGCTCCTTTCCTGACTTCTCTATTACTTTGAATTGTTGGGGAGCCTTGACAGACACCTGAATATCTGCACTGAGAATGGAAGCTTCAAATTTTTGAAAACCGTTTTCTTCTTTGTGGAAGATCTCTCTGCTTACAGTGTGGTTGACTAGAGGCTGAAAATGATTTGCAGAGGTAACAAAGTCCATGATTAAAGAAAAGAAATTACTTAGTAGCTATAGAAAGACTACTAATTATTAAAACTTCCAGGCTGCAACCAAGTTCAACAGTTTCTTGGAGTCTACTTTGTTGTGAAACGAGTGGTTTTGTTCCTATTGAAAGTACATCAAAATCGACACCAATTTCCATTACAAACTTTTAAAAAAAGTTTTTGTTTATTTTTGTTTCAAGTTTTAATTCTAGTTAGTTAACATCAGTTAATATCAGTGTAATATCAGTTAAAGAGTTTTTATTTTTTATTTTTTTTTTGTTAAAAAATTTTTTTAAAGTTTATTTATTTTTGAGAGACAGAGAAAGACAGAGCATGAGCAGGGGAGGGGCAGAGAGAGAGGGAGACACAGAATCCCAAGTAGGCTCTGGCTCTGAGCTATCCACACAGAGCCTGATGAGGGGCTTGAACCCATGGACTGCAAGATCATGACCTGAGCTGAAGTTGGACTAACTGACTGAGCCACCCAGTGGCCCCTAAAGATTTTATTTAAAAAATTTTTTTAACATTTATTTAGTTTTGAGAGACAAAGAGAGACAGAGCATGAGTGGGAGAGGAGCAGAGAGAGAGGAAGACACAGAATCCAAAGCAGCCTCCAGGCTCCGAGCTGTCAGCACAGAGCCCCACGTGGGGCTCGAACTCACAAACTATGAGATCATGACCTGGGCCGAAGTCGGATGCTTAACTGTTTGAGCCACCCAGGCGCCCCTAAAGATTTTATTTTTAAGTAATCTCTACACCCATCGTGGGGCTCGAACCCATGACCCTAAGATCAAGAGTCGGATGCTTCACTGAGCCAGTCAGGGACCCATTCATTACAAACTTTTGCCTAGATGGGTTTACCAGACCTATCAATTAGAAAGAAATCCAAGTTAAACCACCCTTATTAAAATTATTAGCTAACAGCCACCACAATGAATCTATTCTCCTCTTTGGAAGCTGAGGCAGTTGGGATATGGATAGCAGCCAATACATATGGTCAAGAGTTTAAGGTTATTTTCTCTTGAAAGAACGTGAATGGCAAATCCATGTACTCTGGAGATCCAACAAACACAGAGCCGAAAGGCATCCTTTCAGAAACCCTGAAAAGCTTTGCCTGCCTACTCTGGGAAGCACCTGCCACCAGGTGGTAACAGTTGAAGTCCTTTCTAATGTTCGATGGGACAAGTGATTGACTTTCCTCAATCTAAACCCTAAATCATAGTCAAGTACAATTAGTTTGAAATGTTTTGTTTTTATATATTTTTATTATATTCAGCAAGTATTTGCACACATACACTATAAATCTTTGCATTAATGAATAAATGGGATTCTAGCATACATGTTGGGGTTTTGGGGTGCAAACTAATTTTTTCTTTTTTCTTTTGCAAACCTCCTCCCTCCTCTTCTGTTTTCTTGCCACCCCCAACCCCACCACAACCCATGTTATCAAACTAGCTTGTATCTTTGCACATTTTTTGTCCACGCCTATATAATCCTATGTAAGCATATGTATGTATATAAAAGGTATGCGTATTCCCATAATTGGTTTTGGGGGCCACTTTTTAGAAATGATATTAAATACCCTTTTGAGATCATATTATATGCCTTTTGCCCTACATTTGTCTTTGTCACTAGGAAAATGCCTCAGAAGAGTGTCTCCAAGTCAACTGACGTAGTTCCACTTCATTTTCTACTACTTCTGTGATGTAGAAGTACCCCGGGTTCTTTTGTTTTCAGTTTACTGCCGTGCTGAACGATGCTGGGATTAACCCCCTGGGTCATTTGTCCTTGTGTCCTGGGGCTCTTACTTTGATAGGCTAGCTTTCTAGAAGTGAGAATTCTGAGCCAAAGGGTGTGGCTGTTTAATTTTAATAAATGCTGCCAGGTTGTTTTATGAAAAATATTCCAACAGTTCTCCTTTCCACCAGGAATGACAGCGTCATTCGTCCCCGCATCCGTACCAAAATGGATGTTATTACTCTTTTTCATTTTTGACAGACTAATGGGCTTAAATCTGCCACTTTATTTTCCATTTCCCTAACTACAAGTAATTTAAATCTTTTCATAAATTTGTAGGTCATCTGGTTTTGTCCCTCCGCAAGTTGGGTATTTTCTTTTTATTTTGGGTTGTACATTGGAAAAACTCATTGCATAATAATCTTATATTTTTCATTCGTGTCAAAACTTTTTCTAAATTTCTCATTTGCCTATTTTTGTTATCATTTGAAATACATATTTTTTAATATATCTGAAAATGTATATCTTCTTTCTTATAGCTTCTAGGTTTACTGTCTTAGTTATGAAAAATGTCCCTAAGCATGTACATTCTTACAACATTTTTATATTTATTTTTACGGGTTTTTTTAAATGTTTACTTATTTTTGAGAGAGAGAGAGAGAAAGAGGGAAACCGAGCATGAGCAGGGGAGGGGCAGAGAGAGAAGGAGACAAAGAATCCAAAACGGACTCCAGGCTCTGAGCTGTCAGCACAGAGCCAGACGCACGGCTGGAACCCATGAACCGCGAGATCATGACCTGAACTGAAGTCCAAAGCTCAACCGAATGAGCCACCCGGGTACCCCTATTTTTATGTTTAAGATTTTAACACATCTAAAATCATTTCTGTAAGGGGGTTCAACTTAATTTTTCTATACCATTTAAAAAATAGTCCACCATTTTGCACTGAACTGGTCTATCACCTTCATCATATATTAAATTCTCATATATTTCAGGATCTATTTCTGGATTCCATGTCCTGTTCTACTGATTTACCTATTCTTATGCAAATATCTGATTTGTTTTTAGCGCCTTTATGAGATCATCTGATATTTGATTATGCATGTTATGCCTAACTATTCTTCTTTTCTTTCTGTTTAAAATATGATTGAATTGGGGAGCCTGGGTGGCTAAGTTGGTTGAGTGTCTGACTCTTGATTTCAGCTCTGGTCGTAATCCCAGGGTTGTGGGATGGAGTCCCGCATAAGATTGTCTCCCCTTGTGCCCCTCTACCCGCATGTTCTGACTTTCTCTAAAAAAAAAAAATATATATATATATATATATATATATATGTAAAGATATATATATATATATATATATATATATGTAAAGATATATATATATATATATATATATATATGTAAAGATATATATATATATATACACACACACATACTCACACACACACATATGTACAATTGGGTTATCTTTTGCACTATTGGTGGATAAGCAACAGCCACTCTGGAAAACAGTATGGAGGTTCCTCAAAAAATTAAGAATAGAACTACCATATGATCCAGTAATTCCACTACTGGGGATTTACCCAAAGAATACAAAAACACTAATTCAAAAAGATATATGCACCTTTATGTTTATTGCAGCATTATTTACAATAGCCAAATTATGGAAGCAGCCCAAGCACCCATTGATAGATGAATGGAAAAAGAAGATGTGGTACACACACACACACACACACACACACACACACACAGAGTGGAATATTACTTAGTCATAAAAAAGAACTACATCTTGTCATTTGCAACAACATGGATGGAGCTAGAGAGTATAATGCTAAGTGAAATAAATCAGAGAAGGACAAATACCATATGATTTCACCCATATGTGGAATTTAAGAAATAAAACAAGTGAGACAAGGAAATAAAAAAGAGCACGAGAAAGGCTAACCAAGAGACAGATTCTTCACTATAGAGAACAAACAGATGGTTACCAGAGGGCAGGTGGGCAGGGGCATGGGTGAAACAGGTGAAGGGGAGTAAGAGTGCACTTGTCACGATGAGCACTGAGTGATGTGTGGATTGTTGACTCACTGTATTTTACGTCTGAAACTAATATGACACTGTAGGTTAACTGTACTGGGGTTAAAATTTAAAAAAGAAAAAAATATGATCGGGCTATATTTTCAGGCTTTTGTCCTTTTAAGTAAACTTTAAGGCCAATAACTGTAAGCAGAAGCTGTGTCTCCTGGACAGAAGCTTTAGGAGCCTCATCTTCTTTCCTATCCTGGTGACGACGGCAGAAGCACTGATCAGACAGAAACTTCCTTCGGCCTGGGTTCTTAAGGGACAACGATGAGCAGAGCCACCCTCATGATCCATGTTGGACATGTAGAATCAGTGAGAAGTAAACTTTGGTTATGTTAAATTACAGCTGTGGGGTTGTTACTGCTTATCACCTAGCTCATTCCAACGGATGGGATTGTTGAGAGGCTTGGGTCAGATAATACATGGAAAAACACATATTCTGAAGCAACTTGGAACCAAGTTACAGATCAGTAAATGTTAGGCAACATAACTAAAATTACTGGCAAATAGCAACAATAATGAAGCTACTCCCAAGCCTAGAGACAGGACTTTCTGGCCAAACGGTATTTAAAAAAACTTTTTTAATGCTTATTTATTTGAGAGAGAGAGAGAGAGGGCAGAGGAGGGGCAGAGAGACCGGGAGACACAGATTCCAAAGCAGGCTCCAGGCTCTGAGCTGTCAGCACAGAGCCTGATGCAGGGCTCGAACCCATGAACCGTGAGATCATAAGCTGAGCTGAAGTCGGACACTTAACTGACTGAGCCACCCAGGTGCCCCTCTGGCCATATGGTTTAATTTCAGGTGATTGAGAAGATACATGTACCAGAAGAAATATCTGACTTGCCTGCTAAATATTGTAGTTAAAAGTTTAATGCCTATAAAAATGCAAACCATCTCACATTGATAAGATGATAGTTCATTAACATAAGGAAAGAAACTTAGAACACATTTGAAGATGATGATTTATATCAGCGATTGCAAGCTGATGGCCCATTGTACCAAAAAACCTGGGCCACAGATGTTTTTTACTTTGATCACAGTGTGTTAAAATCAGGGAAACACACACACACACACACACACACTTCTGGCTTCCCTTGAAAAAACTGGAAGACCTTGCGACTGTGAGATTATATTTCTGCATGACCCAAATCTCCAGAGCTGAGTAGCTGCATTTTCTAGTTCCACGGTGCCCCCCACCTTGTTTTCTTATACTCGGTCCACTTTGCCCATTTACATTTCCTATAGGTCCAGGGTTGTGTATGATTGTGTGATCCTATGGCTGTAGTGAATGAAAATTTGATTATTTCTTGAATGGTAGGGTACAGTGAGGTCCAGGTCCAAAGAAGATAACTCACTATGGAAGGAAGGAAAAATGAGGTACTGATGCCTAAGCCTTTGGTATCTTTTTGATAAAACTGGTTAGTGGAGGAAGAGACGTTTCTCCACCTGCAGAAAAGAATAAAAATAGATCTTTGATACCTCTGCAGCAATTTTCATCATCAACTCAGTTCCACACCCCATGGGCTAATTAATTCTCTCAGCCCCTTCATAGGGTGAGAATTTCAGAAATACCACTAGTCAGAAAACGAATTTGGGAAAACATTTGCAAAATCTTGTCACTTAAGAAGAATTTTAATACAACAAGGTACTGAACTGTCAATAAAGTCTTCTAACCGAAACTCTCCCATCTTGTTCATTTAGGAAAGAGTATCTAACACAAAAAAAAGGGGTTGGACAGAAAAGTCTAGAATCCAGATTGTTTAGAGTATAATTCCTATGCAATTGCTTTGGCATTATCTAAACTCCTACACATTCATGTCCCTTAAAATCCCTCTTATGTTAATCATGTTCACCTTTGGGCTCCATTTTCATTAAGAGAGAAAACACCTTGATACCACTTCCACCTCGATACCACTAACTGGTAGGCTAGGCTAACTGGCCTAGTTTTCAAAGGCAGAATTTCCCAGTAAAAATATGCCTCTTGTTATGTGCACAACCAATAAGACAAAAACAGTAATGTAACTTACTATAGATTTCCATGGTATCAGTAACTTTTCTATTAATGTCCTAATTTAATTCAAGGTATTGAATTGTTCCAGAGAGCTGACAGTAGGTTTGAGAGTGGGCCATCCTTGGATCTTTAATGAGATACCTCTGTTTGCCAATTTTTTGAAGGTCATGAAGAGTTGGCTGAGAAAGAAGGGAGCATGGAATATCTGATTTTAGATCATCTCAAACTCAAGTTTATCTCATCAATAAAATGTCACTTCAGTTCTGCTTTTTCACTGGACAGGAAAGAGGTGGAAATTTGAAAAGGCCTGAAGTAACCTCGTGGACTGAAGAGACAGAGTCCTCAAACCAGAGATAAGGACTTTTCCATCTGCATTTTCCAAACACGGACTTCTTATTTTTTATTTTTATATATATTTTCTAATGTTTATTTAATTTTGAGAGACAGAGCATGAGTAGGGGAGGGGCAGAGACAGAGGGAGACATAGAATCCGAAGCAGGCTCCAGGCTCTGAGTCGTCAGCACAGAGCCCGACACCGGGCCCGAACCCCTGAACTCCGAGATCATGACCCAAGCTTATGTCGGATGCTCAGCTGACTGAGCCACCCAAGCTCCCCTCAAACACAGATTTTTTTTTTCAATTTTATTTTATTTTATTATTATTTTTAAAATAAAATTTATTGTCAAATTGGCTAACGTACAGTGTGTAAAGTGTGGTCTTGGTTTTTGCGGTAGATTCCTATGGTTCATCACTTACACGTAACACCCAGTGCTCCTCCCAACAAGTGCCCTCCTCAATGCTCATCACCCCTTTTCCCTCGCCCCCACCTCCTCATCCTCCCTGTTTGTTCTCTATATTTAAGAGCCTCTTATGGCTTGCCTCTCTCCCTCTCTGTAACTACTTTTTTTCCCCTTCCCTTCCCCATGGTCTTCTGTTAAGTTTCTCAAGTTCCACATATGAGTGAAAACAAACGGTATCTGTCTTTCTCTGACTGACTTATTTCACTCAGCATAATACCTTCCAGTTCCATCCACGTGGCTGCAAATGGCATGATTTCATTCTTTCTCATTGCCACGTAGTATTCCACTGTATGTATAAACCACATCTTTATCCATTCATCAGCTGATGGACATTTAGGCTCTTTCCACAATTTGGTGATCAAACACAGACTTTTTAAAAAATTAATTTAATTTCTAATCTCAATACCTTGAGTACTTGAGAAAACTGCATTATCATTGGTAAATTTTAAAATAACCTGCCTTCTTCAATCATAATAAGGATCATTTTCATAGACCTGCTGTAGAGCTTCAAATGAAATGAACACAACAGATACATGAACTGTTTTCTATTTTCATTCTAGTTACAGCAAAAAAGTTTTTCTAGATTCTGGATATAGTAGTTATCTTTAAAAAATACTCTGGGAACCCTCCGCGGATGAAAGGAATGTGTATAGTATGCAAATTCAAAGTGTGCTGTCCTCATTTACCCAGTGGAATTCAAAATAAGCCCCAACTTGTGAACATATTAAAGCAGATTGAAATGGATATTAGCGGGATTTGTAAGGAGAAGCACTCCAGTCAGTCAAACATGCTACGCACGAGAACTTTGATAATGTTGTTTTACTGATAATTACCTGCCGGCTGTCACCTCAAAGTGGGATTTCATGCAGGTTCCAGTATTTAAATATTACATTCAGAGCCAAGCCTGCAAAGGCACTTATGCTGATCTGGCCATGTCCATTTTATTTCACAATTATCTGTGTCTTTCTTCATGCAAAGCAATGCAGTTAACTCTCTTTTAATTGTGTTTGATCTGGGTGAGCAAGAGAACATCAATACCGCATTCCCGCTTCCATAGTTGAGGCGAGCCGGTCCTGCCTCCTTCCTCTCCCTCGCAGACGCCAGGGGACACCAGGATTACTGGAGAGCAGCACTTCCTGACTGGCATGAATATTCACCTGACCTCAGAAACTAGTCACTGGGGCAAGGCGAACACCCCACGCTGACATCAACTAAAGGTGGTCTAAATGGAAAGGACCGACTTTCGTGGTCCTCCTGGGCCGCTAGTGCCCGCGAGTCTCCAGTCCTGCAGTGAATTTCCTTTTCTCTGCCACCCCCGGCCCCATCCCACACAAACACACTTTTGTTCCCCCTCGTACTGAACTCCTAATTAAATTTAACAGTTTCAAGAGTTTAAACTGTATATCTTTTTAATTGTGTCCTACTTCGTATTGGCTGATGCGCAAGTCTGAAAATGGATATTACAGCTTTTTATGATATAATATCACCCTAATTGGTGCTTCATAGGCCGTGGTTGAATTCTTTTCAATTAAGCTCTAACATACAGTAACTGTTTCTCTCTGCAAATGCTGGAAAGCCATTCACAAGAGAGGACTGGTACTGCACAATTCCGAAGTACCTTAATGTGTCAAAAATGTTTTGTGAAGAAAGCTACACTGTAAATGCAATCACCTACATTGGTGTTCCCATTGTTAACTGGGAGTAAAAGTATTGCTAATTGTCCTGCGTTTTAGCTGGGTTTTTAAAGCATTATGTAGCAAGTACACCGGAGGGTCAATTTGTGAAGTGAAATACTTAGCATGCAAAGCGTAATACAAGATGCTGTGTAATACTTGACCTCTCAGCATAATAAATGTAGCAGTGAAACGCTGTGCATTCAGTATTCACTGAATAGAGCCTTCGCAGTGGAACAAAACCAGAAAATGTTCTCTTCATTCCTTTTTTTTTTCACTAAGCGAAAATTATTCTTTATAATGGCCATTGCAGCAATTAGCTGGCATTTGGTAGAATAAATGTGCAGAAATAGCAATTTCTTATTTTAAATGAGATTTTGTATGGAGCCTGCAAATTACTTGAGGTATATGAATAATTGTGCCTTAGCTTTATGCTACAGAATAGGGTGTGGGTGGGTATAAAGATTTCCTATTTGCAGTTAAATGTTTAGACATTTTATTATTTTAATTTCACTCGCAGTCTGCCTGGATTGACCCTGCTTTCCCATTGATCATTTTATGTGCGCCTGGAAGCAAGTGTGCAGATGGCGGGAGACTCCCAATTAGTGCACTATGTTTTTTATGAATGTGACATGTGAGTGCAATCAGGTCTCCTCCGGAGGCAATGGCGGTATTTAGACTCCAGGAACCTAAATCAATACAATTTAATCATCTGCATCGGAGGAACATTTATCAATATTCTCTGTAGTCAAATGCAATTGGAAACTTCATTAAATTTTTATCCAAAGTTTTGCACCTTATTGAAATGCATTCTTCCAGGCATTCATGATTCATCTAATTAGCCTTAAGTAGGGTATTTTTTTTTCTCTCTCAAAGTGATTCAGTTAATTATGTCCATATATTCATAATTATAAGGTGGATGAGTTGGGTAAAACCGAAATTATGAAATCTGCAGAGAGATTCTATGAGGTTTAGAATGCAGAATAGCAAAGAGGGATGACTAAAAGTCAGAGCAATGAAATTCTTTGTTTTGGTCCCCCTCAGCCGACTGCACCCCAACTGCTTTCTCACAGAGTTTTGTGGATTTATTTATTCATTAATCATTTGTAATCCCACAGTTTCCAAAAACTGTTTTGAGGCAAGCACAGAGTGAATGATATATATAAAAAGTAAACACTACAGATACCAAGGACACCTGACTAATGTCTTAAAAGTTATTTTTGGTTTCAAAACTCAAAGGTGGTATACAGTCATGTAGAGTGTAAGTCATGACCGTCATCCACATGCAATTACTTTAGCCAGTTCCTTGCACGTTCTTCCACATTTTGAAGTCTTTTCTTCTTATTCCAGTCTTCCACACGCTTTGCTTACATATTTTAATCATACATATTCTATACAACATCTTAAATTTCAAGAACTTTGTTATATTTAGTCCTTCGCAATTTTTCTAGTGGTTTTGAATTATTTTTTAGGTAAATGACAGTCTACCCTAATTTTTATTTCGCCTAAGACCTAAACACGTACACGTTTTTACTCAAACTAGCATTCGTTCTCTTTTCAAGTGATGCCAAAACTTCTTTTGCTAATGCTATATTGAAGGCAACCCATTGTCAAATGACATAACTTACGTATTAAATCCAACCCATGATACTACAAAATTGCAAATAGCTCCAATTAGTTACTGTTACTCGAATCTGGGTAAAATGATGTTCTCACATAGCAAGGAGCTACCAATCCATCACTCCACAGACAAGTAATACTCCTCGCGACAAGGCCCGGGGAGGGGGCCGGGTCATTGTATTACTGTCTTTACCTGACAATCAAGCTCGAGACTGGTAAACGATGCGCGGCCACGGGCCAGAGAGAACTGGACAGGATTTCTGTCCTATTTTAACGCCTCGTGATTTTTTTCCAGTGGGGCAAATAACAAGCCACATTTGCACATTTGAAAATGACCTGTAGTAAACCCAGGTAGCTGACTAACAAGGATAAATTTTTAAAATTACATATATGAAATGAAAGAATGTGACGTAGAACATTTTTCTAATTATTCCTTTCTTGAAATGTTCCTCTTGAAACCTTCCAAAGGAGAAGGATGTGGTGGACTAAGGGTAATATTTAATCCATTTTTTTGTGAGGCATATGCAAATGCCGTATACAACTGTATGAGTACAGACACTGATACGTTAAAACAGAGAGAGAGAGAGAGAGCAGTGTCAACTGTGTTTTTATATTGGTGTTTATTAAAGAATATTGCCCTGGTCATGGTCATCACCTGAATAATTTTATTTTATTTTTTTAAGTTTGCTTATTTTGAGAGAGAGAGAGAAAGAGAGAGAGAGAATCCCAAGCAGGCTCCACACTGTCAGCATGGAGCCTGACTCGGGGCTTGAACTTGCAAACCGTGAGATCATGACCTGAGTCAAAATCAAGAGTCAGATGCTGGATAATTCTTTTCATAAGATATTTCAGGTCACTATGATCATCTAACAAATCTTTCCCACATCCTGAGAGGTAAATAGGGGGTTTTATAGTTCACTGAAAAAAGAAAAAAAAGATGACACAGATAGTGACAATCTGTTGTGCAGTGAACCGTTAGTCTCGGCATCATTGCAAGTTTTATTATATTATTGCCATAACATCTAATAACAGTATTTTCACCTGGAACATTTACCAAGGTACAACCTTTCTCTTCTGAACGTGGAACAGAGTACCTATGTTGGGGCTGCTTCCTGTTTTGAGTATCTATATCAAGAAAGAACCTTTCTTTTCCTGTTACCCCAGGAAGTCCCAAGAGAACTCCTAGAGCTGCCTCGGGACATGTCCACGCAGAGGGCTCATGCTGGATGACTGCCCATTTCGCACATCTATTCTTGCTCTCCTATATTCTGTCCTCACTTGGGATGAGCCTTTTCTTTTGGGATCTTCTCCTTACTTCCACTTCTGGTTGTCCAATTCCTTCTCCTCCTAGACCTTCTAGGAGGTCTAGGTCAAACGTTCTTTCCTCTATGAAGCTTTCTCTGCTGTCCTACTTTGACGGAATCCCTCTCCCTTCTGACCAATAAGAGCAATTTACTTTTCCACCTTGTGGTTATTTACGTACATTTGATCATCCCTGCTTGACTGTGGGCTTCCTGGAATTAGGATCCGCGTCTGAACTGATTCCAATGTCTTACACATCGTATACATTCAATAAATACCTCTTGAGGGAATAGGTTTTACCAGCAAGATTCTGGTCAGTGATCCATGATTGTAGGTGGCAAAGAGTTACACAAACAACCAAGGAAATGTAAACATTCCAGGAATGACCTCTTTTCTAGAACACAGCATTGAGCTTTTCTGGTTTTCTTGTAAGTTTCCAGATAGGCAATTTCTGGTGCCTTTGCTTTGTCTGAATCAAAGACAAACTAGTTTGCAACTCAACTGGGATCTTTTGCTACCCCCCAGGGCTGTTGTGCAAGGCAATTCAGAATATGAATTCATTTTTAAACAGCCCTCAATCATGAACATTGCTTGTATGGAACTCTGTGAACTTAAGCAAGCTGTGTAATCAGTTTCTCCATCTGTAAATAGGGAACAGTAATGCCTTCCTCCCACAATTGTTTTAAGGATTAAATGATTAAGTGCCTAATGAATAGGAAAATAGTACCATTTGCGCAGGACTGATGCCCTTTGTATTTATTGGACAAAAGCATCCATTTCCTATCTATCTAAAATTATCTAATAAACACCAATGATGTCTATAAAGTGACCTCTTAGAATGTGCCCCCTTAGAATGTGGTACTCTTTTATACTCAACTGTGCATAACGGCCCAGGACCTTGATGATGACAACAATGATGATGATGATGATGGATCCTTCTTATTTTTAACTGTCTGAGAAAGTTCTGGCACTGTGCCTGTAACTGAAAAAGTTCTGAGGAATCAGGTTACTTCTGTTAATACATATCTCACTATGCTGTAATGATCGGAAAACACTTCGGCTTCCATTGCTATTCCATTCTTATGTACAACATAAGAGCAGGGGCCAAGATCCTATTTATCCTATGTATCCCCAGGGCCTAACTGGGGCCTTGCACATAGTAAGTGTTCAGTAAAAGCCGGTTTAATGAATGAATAGTTGAGTATGTATCTCTACTACACTTCAGGTACTCATTTCTTCTCAACACACCCAAGAGGTGACAGGTTGGGATGCAGTATCAAAAGAAATATCACATCTGCATGTACATACACCAAAGTGAGAGCTCAGCCACATACTCGGGAAATACAACTTAGTCTGTTTTAACCTTGGATTATCGAGAGGTGGTGTCATGGATGGAAATCAATTTCTCCTGTATTGAGTGTACTTTAGTGTGACTGAAGTATTTTTGAATGGACCAAGGGCTCTGAATCTTTGAGATGTAAAAAGAAAATCTGCATAATGCCCTGAATGGATGGGGCTTGCTGCTGCCTTATCCTGAGGGCACAATGACGATTGTCTTATTTGCGGCATTCTGGGTACTTCCCTGGGGTAGGACTCCTGGAAAGATCCAGGAACAAGCTTTTGTTACATGTTAAGAATGAGGCTGTGGACATGGGCAGAGGAGATTTGTCAAACAGTTTCCCCACTTGGATCAGTGTCCTAGGCTTTGAACTTTTTTCAGAACAATTTCCTATAATTGGAAATATATTTCCAATCTATTTTAAACAGTAAGAAACAAAAAACCAAACAAAAAAAAAATGAACCAAAAAACCCAATTCCTTTACAGGAGGAACTACAATATAAATTTAACCTATTTTCCCCAGTTCTTTCCTGATGCTTATGCTCTATTGAGCTGACTTTTCACATTGTTCAGGGTCTAAAAACTTCGAGGTACACACATTGTACATTTGTGGTGCCTCATCGTTGCGCCTAGTGAAATGGCCAGATACTTACAGCACCCCTCCGCCTGTGGCAAAAACGTTGGCGTACAATATGGGGTGCTGCCATGAGGCTTCTTACTTTGTCCCGCGTCTGGTTAAAGGTGGTGAACTCTAACGGACCATAGCTTCTTTCACGCATGTTTATCTGCCATTCTGGTTATCTGGCAGAAAAAGTCCGTTTACGAAAAATAATTTTTAAAAATCCAATGCGGTAAAAGGTGACTAACATTTTTTGGGGGGTTCTCTGCCAGGAGCTGTACTGAAGCTTTTGCGAACATTGTCTTATTTGATCCTCACGACATAACATGAGGAAGAAACAAACTATTGCTGCTGCCGTACCGCTGGGAGGGAACTGCGCTGGGCGATCAGACGGCCCTCCCATTCTGGGAAAGAACAAAATCAGGACCCAGGTCTGTTTAGATCCGTAACCTGGGCTCTTAATCCTATTCCCGCGTGAATCCAGCCTCGCAGTTTCCTTCGTCCCCCTCCTCACCGAACTTCCCATGGAATTGTTTGACTGCAGATGGTGTTCGTCCACCTTTATGGGAACTGCTTACCAAGAGAAAACCAAACTCCAGGGGCTATGGGCAATGAGGCCCAGGGTGTCCACAAAAAACATCATTTTTAACCAAAAATAATTGCCTTACATCACATTTCTCCCTAATTTTATGTAATGTGGGCTGTGTTATGGGAAGGAAAAGAGCCTGGGTGAAGGCACAAACACACCTCTTCACTTCTGAAGGAGGGCGCTATCACATAACTAAGCCACCAAATGGGCTTCTACCCCGGAAGGTAGACTGAGGGGTGAAAGACAGGCTCCCCGAGCCCACCTGGGAGCCGTAGCTCTGGACCTGAAGCCCAGAATACCCAAAGCCCCAATGTGTATCAGGTGAATCCATGCTGATACAAGGATTCCAGAACCCAGCGCCTGGAGAAGTGTTCTGCCGGGTGTTAGGACAGACAGAACAGTGATGCCCCTTACCCTGACTTCAATTTTCCAAAATAAGAGAGAGAGTAAGACTAAACAATTTACTCAAAGAAACAGGCAAAACCCCATCTGATAACTCTGCCACAATATTCTCTTCAATTATTTATTCAACATTTGTACTAGCAGTTTTCAAATTTTAGGGTATAAAATAATGGGGGGAGAGTTGTTAAAATGCATATACCCAGGGTATATGCTCAGTTGGAAGAGCATGTGACTCTTGATCTTGGGGTCGTGAGTTCAAGCCCTACATTGGATATAGAGATTACTTATAAATAAATAAATAAATAAATAGTTTTTAAACAAATAAATAAAATGCATATGCCCAGATATACCCAGATCCCCTCTCCTAAAAGGCTGCTCCTGGACTCCGCAGTTTAGACAACACCAAGAGAGATTCTCAGGCCCCTGATCGGTGAAGTAAATTCTGAGAAAACAAGCCTGGACTGAGGCAAGTGCTCACAGAGCCGGTGTTCTGCGGGGTTATTCAGGATGAAGCTCACGGAGGAATGCTTGCCTTCGGAGAGCTGGCGGAGGTCGACAATGCCGGCAGCTGCTGCCAACAAGTGTCCTGGAAACCTGCCACACCTGCTTCTAGGAAATGAGACAGGGCTGCGGGTGGGACGAGGGGTTCGGAAGCTTCCTCTGTGTGCGGGTGGGAGGATGCACCAAGGTGCTCCCTGCTGGTCTTAGCTGAACGGGCCTTCCAGGCACACCGGCAGGGAGGCAGGCGGAAGGACCCCTAAGCGTCGAGGAGGGCCATCTTTCCAGGGAGAGCGCGGCAGAGCATCTTAAGTCTCTTACCACAGAACACCACTCATTCAACAGCTGTCGACGCCTCATGCATGTGCGCTGGGCCCTGGGTCACGCACATGCTTTTCTCACTTTCTGGAAGGCCACCATCCCCGACTTCGCTTAGTTAACTTTATTCTTCAACACCTGGCCTCCCTAATGAGGTCAGTTTCCGCGGCTATGCCCTCACGGCATCATTAACCCACAAAATGGAGCTCCTGGGTGAACGGCTGCCTTCGTCGCTTGTGAGCTCCATGAAAGCAGGGACCGCACTTGCGGTTTTTTGTTTTTGTTTTAGCATGGAGTCACTCGTAAAAATAACTTCCTGAAATCTAGCTTTCTGAATGACACTTTGCCACATTAGCAGAGTGGGTTATTTTTCTGCTTATAAATTATACAGCAAATTGTATTGGACAGAATGTTTGATGATTTCTGTGAAGCTTTCATTTGGTCCTCAAAATAGTATTTTAAGGAATATCCGATTGTTAACAGCTAAAGGTCACAGTATGGCTTAGCCTTTTAGAGTATATGTTTAATATTCAGAAAGGGTATTTAATAATCAATAACCAAAACTTAAGATTAGTACCCCAATTCTAATATTCATTCCTTTAAATATTAAATTGCTAAAGAAGGATTCAGAGGAACTAAATCAACGTGACATGAGATTTTAGACACTAGTTACTAGTCATATAAAATCAAGGCTGATAAGCCACTGGAGGCATCGGTAAAAGAATGGAATAATGGTTATAGGGAAATTCTAAATGACATTAAGAAAGATGCGGAAAAACTCTACATCAATCCAAACAATCTCATCCCATGTGTAATGCTGAAATTTTAAAATTTAATTGCTAGAACAAGAATTAAGTCCACCATGCCACCAAGAAATTGCAATAAGAATATTAATTATGTTTATAATTTGAAAAAGCTATAAAATTACAGAATTACAAGTAGCTGAAGATGAAACACTCATTTTTTTTAATTTTCTCACGAGGAGGAGATCTCAGTTGCATGCAGGTAAGAGATTTGAAATGAAAGGGCAAACATGTCCAAAGATGCATAAAGGAAGTGAGGAGGCTCAGAAGGGATTGGCATAATTAAATCGATAAAATTTCAAATTTGATTTGTGTATTACCATAAAACTAAAATTTGCCAAAAAAAAGAAAATATTTAAAAGATTGGCTAAAAATGCTAAAGATGCTAACAGATAGCTAAAATATGAAATATAATGAAGCAACAACATCATATACCAAGGCCAATATTTCTTTTAGAAAACAGGCAAAAATAGTCCTACAAATGCTAAATAGTTGGCAAAACTGTAAATAACTTGAAAAAAGAAATCTATAGAAGACTGAATATTTCTAAGGGAAATCACTAAAATTTGGGGTAGAATATGAAATACTTTATGCATATAAAATGTATCTATAAGAGGAGTAAACTACCTTTAGCTTTTGACAAATTAAAATGCCTCAAGGGGCGCCTGGGTGGCTCAGGTGGCTAAGCATCCGACTCTTGATTTTGGCTCAGGTCATGAACTCATGGTTCATGAGTTCAACCCTGTGACAAGCTCCATGATGGGTTCCTTGCTGTCAGTGGAGCCTGCTTAGGATTCTCTCTCCCTCTCTCTGCCCCTCCCATTTGTGTGTGCACATGCACTGTCTCTCAAACTTAAAAAAAAACAAAAACAAAAACAAAAAAAGCTGAAGTAAAATGCCTCAAAATGCTTCTATAAAAAGCAAACGGAAACTGATCAACTAAGACCATATGAAAAAATTGCTATAAATTATACAGTTAAAAGAAGCATGTAGTTGGTAACGTTGACGAACTGATAATTTGGGGCACCTGGGTGGCTTAGCTGATTGAGCATCCGACTCTTGATTTTGGCTCAGGTCATGATCCCAGGGTCACGGGATTGAGCCCCGAGTCAGGCTCCACACTCAGTGTGTTTAAGATTCTCTCTCTTTCTCCTTTTGCCCCTCTCCCTGACTCACATGTGCTCTCTCTCTTTCAAATTAAAAATAATAAAATAAAATAAATACAGTAAAATAAATCGAGCATTTGATGAATTGATTTGCAGGGTTGATTTTTGGCCAGTTGGCCAGTTTCTTTTATTTGGGGTTTCTTTTATTTACTGCTGTATCTTCCAAACCTGTTGCAGTGCCTGGCTTGCAGAAGGTACTCAATAAGTAGTTGATGAATGAATGAACTGTGCTGGGTGAGGGGAATTCAAAGGGAAACAAGACCATCAGGGCTCCTGGTTTCATGAAGCTTACATTCTAAATGAGCTGTAGTTCATCAATTTTCTATTATTGGTTATACAACTCTAGTGTGACTTCATCTATGTGTGTACTTGTTCTTAAATTCATAGGAACAGGTTTCCTGTACTGTTACCCTTTATTTGGGGACCATTTAAATGGAAATATAACTTCATTCCATAGAAAGGTGAAAAAGCTTTTTCAAATAGGTCAGAGTGAGGCAGTATTACAGAGTTGTTTCTTGGTAAATGTTCTTATAAAGTGATTAAAACTCTAAAGGTAAGCTCTTGTATATGTGACATTCACACAGTACTCATTCTGAAGTGACTGTCAAACAGACGTGATTGAGACAAGCAGAGGAAGGAAAAGCCAGGCCCACTCTCCCCTGTGAATTAAGGAGGAAGTGCTCATGCAAATACCATCCCAGGAAGTCACAGCTGGGAAGCTGTTTTCTTCTTCTACCCCTTCAACTTGTCTCCTTGTCTATGATCAGAAATGAAAGGCAACGAGGTACAGGTAAATCTACCCCCAGCTTCACAGAGTTGACGAGAGACAGGTAGGATATGGAAACAGTGGGCCTGGCACCTTGTGCACGGAGCATGTTATCCTAAGCTCGTGTGGAACCGGTACAGTAAGAGCAAGAGGCTTTTCCTGTGCAGTGAGTTGGAATTAAACATGCTAATTTGAGGTCTCTTTCAAGTATTTTGTTTAACTCCATTGGCCTTTAATTCCTTTATATTGCATCATTTAATGTAATGTTATTTATATATGAAGCATGTTATGCTTATTAACCAATGTGCAAAAATCCAAAGTACAGATTTTCTGTAATGGGCTAATTACAGGACTTTAGAGCCACCTACTGAGTTTTGCTGAGCTTCACAACAGGTTCACTGAACTGGATAAATTTATTCAAACGTGTGGAAATGAACCCCATTCTATGTGCCACGGTACTGGGAAAACACACAAATTATACCTCAATACCAGTTTAATGGGTCAAACAGTGAACCTGAATACTGAACTTATCTACATCTTAAAATAGTGGGGAAGCCTGTGGTAAGAAAGGAAGTGCCCATTCAAGGGAGTTTCTCCCTGTTTGTAAACAGTGGTAATAAAACAATAAGCTCTGTGATTAGGAGCAAGCTCTCCACACTCAGAAAACAGAGGTGTGTTGCCTTCCAATGACCTTTGAAAATACACGACTTTCATAACTGAACCTATGAGTGGAACGGAGTGACGAAAGCTCAGCAAACACACAGCTCAAGCGCAGCCCTTTAATCTCGCCTGTCGAGAACAAGAGGCACATTTTCTCATGTTATGGTTTAGAAAGAATTCAGCCCAAAGTGTTTGGAGTTAGAAATACAAATAAGGTGTAAAGACGTGGTGGAATTAAACACAATTAAACGCTCTCTTCAAGCCAGCTTTTTTCTCCTGAGCTTAATCAAAACAACAGAGGTAGGTTGATCATATTAATATGAATTCTTCATTGATCCATTCTCAAAGGGTTTTCTTCCATTTGAGAGTTCTAGAGAACTTTAGACTCAAGCTCCATAGCACCATATTTAGAAATATTATCCCATTATAAAAATACAAAGATTGTGGCGGGAGAGGGGGAGAAAATAGAGGCAAAGAGAGGTTTGAGAATCTGTCAAAAACAAAGTTGAAAGAAAAGACCCTATTTCTTGTGTTGCATCATTAGCAATGGGAGTACTGTTTTCCAGTAGATACACACACACACACACACACACACACACTCCTACCCATATATGATCTTTTAAACGTCTTAGATGAAGAGAGACATTGCTTTTATTCTCTGATAGGCTCCTGTAGTAGATCTATTAATTGTGTCATGAAAGGAAAAAGAATGTCATTTCCAAGTCTAAAAGACTTCCAGTCTTGTCTTCAGAGCAACTTATTTACAACGTACAGTCCTCCCGGTGGCTGACAGTTGGGTGTTGATAACCTAATTCACGCTCATCAGGGAGACACTGGTGTGCCCAACTCTCAAAGTGACGAAGCCTCGATTTTTAGAGCACTCTTCGCAAGTGCCACGTACACCAATAAAAAGAGAGTTCTCCAAGAAATGAGGTGTGACACAGGCCAGCTTCACCAAGACTCTCGGACCAAGAAATAAGAATTTAAATATGAAATACTAAAATTTAATACATGACTGAAACAAAATAAATGGTGTACCACTGAAAGCATTTGAGGTAATTAATCAATGCTGTGTTTGTACATATCATTAAATATATTATACTCAGTTTAGATTTGATTTCTATGCTCCTTTTATAAAGAGTTAAAAGAAAATACATTTGAATTCACGCTGATACCGAAAACATGCTCCTAGCTTCTAGTTTTTTGGATTTCAAATCATTTCCATTAACAAACAGCTATTTGCCCTCTAATAAAATATGTCATTATGCTTTATTCACATCGCACAAAAGAATCACTGAAAAATCGCCCCAATGATGGCCAATAATTACACATTTTGCTCCTGTGCTAGCGATGAAGAAATCTGTTCATTGGAGAAAGCAGGTGCCGGGGCATCAAGCTAATAGTCAATGTGTGCCATAGTAATTAGCCACTGCGATTGCTAAAATTAACAATTAGCTAACATGCAATTCTCTTTTTTGCAGGCTGCAGTTTACTTTGTATAATCCTTGCATGTTCTTAGTAATTATTCTGACAGCTTATTATTTTTATTTTTTCTGGTTTGAACACAGCTTTAACACTTGCATCGGGCGACCCAAATGTTCAACAGGCAGGGGTGAAACAACAGCCTGACTAGGCATTTTTCGGAGGCACCCATTTGGTTGTTTTCTCAACTTTTCGGAGCGCAGTGGTGGGGGTTAGATCTAGGAGTCTTTCACAGCTATTGTCTTCTTCCCCAGGGCAGCATGCTCGGCCATCCTAAAGCTTTTAGAAGGAAAACTGCCCAGTCAGCCGCAATTTAGACTCGAGGGAACAACTCCAGGGATGAAGTGCCACAGTCAAGCTGGTCAAAACATCTTCTTTTCATCCTCCTTCCCTGGTGCGTGTCTTTGGTTAATGCATTCGCCGCCCCCGCACACCGCCCTCCACCCTGCCCGCCTTACCGCGGGAGAAAATGTAGCATCCTGTGAGGAGTGTTCTTGTCTGGGGCTATATGCTGAGATAATATTGCTGGAGCCTTTCAGTGGCATAAGACTGAATAAACCTCAGCCCACACGTGAAAGAAAGAAAAAAAATTAAAAGGCAAAGGAGTAATCTGTTTCCAGAAAATCTCTGGGAGAGGGAGATGTGATGAAGGCTCTTGAGGCATTCGATAAGATAAATTGTAGCAACAAATTTAACAAACTGTGATTCCAAACTGTATTAGTTTCCTATGGTGGCCAACAAGTCACCACAGACACGGGGGCATAAGCAATACCCATTCGTTATCTTATGGTTCCGGAGGTCAGAAATCCAAAATGGGTCTCCCTGGGCTCAAATCCAGGAGTCGCCAGAGCCGCGTTCCTTTCTGGAGGCTCAGTGTCCTTGACTTTTCTGGCTTCTAGAGGTGGCCCGCACCCCTCTGCTCGTGGCCCCTTCAAAACCAACAACACCGCATCTCTGTCTGCGGTCACCTGTAGTTCACGCCTCTCTCTCTTATCACATAGCTGGGAGAGAGTCTCCATTTGCAAGGACCTGTGTGATACACTGGGCCTCTCCTGGATAATCCAGACTAACCTCCCTATCTTGAGGTCCTTAATTTAATGACACGGGCACCATCTCTTTTGCCATGGAAGCTCATGTATTTATAGGTTCCAGGGATTAGGATGTGGACGTCTTTGAAGGACCATTATTCTGCCTGTCAGACAAACCAATGGAAAATATACAGACAGTAAATTTATGCTTCTCTACAGTTGTGAATGAGTCATTGCACATTTAAGGTCAAGGAATTGTATTATTCAGGAGTGGGGGGGGCAGGATGGGGTCAGGGGTTAATGGACTTCCATAGCTTCCATAGACAATAACTCCTTATGGCCCTCCCCTGCCAGATTTCTTAACTCCCCTTCAGGGCCAACGCAGGCCATCCTTTGTCCTGCCGCTCCCAGGCTTCCGAGTCTGGAGGGCCTTTCCACCCTCTCGATAAGAGTGTTACCTTTTAGAGTGCAAGCTTAGCCTGGTTAACAGCTATCACCATGTGTCCTGTGTTTTGCAGCGCTGGGACGCAATATGCTGCTGACTGGGTGAACAAGGGACACGGACTGCCGGCCACAGAAATTCTGAACCACACAAAGAAACACTGCCCGCTGCAGCCCAGCCCTGACTTCTAAAATACAGGGAACGGGGAGGCAAAGTGCTGGATTCCTGAGAAGTACTGACACTTTATCCGCACATCGGTGTGAGCTCAATGTCAGGGCTCAGAAGGGCTTCGCGGACACTTTGATACACCCAGGGGATCGGGCCATGGGACTGGCTGCAGGCTGGACAGGCTGAGGAGGGCCTGGCTTACTTAGCAGGCAAAGTCAGGAAAGTGAGCTATGGCAGAAGCTGGGCCAGGCTGGTGGCAGTGTGTACAGCGACGTATTCTGTTTGTTTAAGTGGGAGGAAACTGGAAGACCAGAGTCTGCACGGAGTAGTTAGGCAGTCAGAAATCAAACATCCAGAGAACAAATCACCACTGAGTTTAACTGATGTGGATCTCGCAGAGTCTCAGAGGCCCTTTGCCAAGCAACAAGGAGAGATTGGGTATTGAGGTGTCTGTCGCTTATTGTAAGAAAATCTACTCTTCTAAATACAAATGTGTTGGATCTTTTGCTTTACAAAATAATTCATCGAATAGGTTGTTGGTGTAGTGAGCTCCTCTTCTGTATTTAAAACAGAATTTTATCCACCAAAAATGTACCGTCCGCCCCCCACAGCATGTCTGTCGCATAAAGTGAGTGTATTTGCTCAAGCTAAGGCTCTTGAAAAACAGTAGACCAGGAAAACTTTTGGGAACTATGGAGCCAAAACTTAATGCTTTGCTAAAACCTCAAGGCATTGGCCTCAACTCAAGAAGCTGGCCGAAATGTGGGGATGAAGTTTGGGAAAGACCAAACCTCGCTGGTGGTAGGGCAGGATCATAAGCATGTAGGCAATAAAGGTGGGCAATACCTTTAAGGAAAAATGTGTTCCAGTAAGGAGACATTTCATCGGAGGACTTCCCTTATTTCATGTAAGAACCACTGTGGCTTACATGGAACAACTAATTTGGCTTAGAGCATGCATATAGCTGTCATTATCCATGAGCTGGCACTATTTCTTCACTGCTGGCTTCTCACCAGTATTCAGTACTCGGGTCATTATTTTTTTCATTTACAGAAGCCAAGACACAGTGTGTTAGAAAATAGTTTGGTTTCTCAGAGTCAGGGCTGGTGGAGTGGAGAAGAGAACCTAGAATTCCTGACTCTACCCTGATGTTGGTCTCTTTGGGCTACGTGTTCACAATACGGGAGAGGAGTAAAATGAGGAATTGGAGGGAGTGTGGTCATGGAAGGTGGTAAAGAGAGCGGTGGGGGGGTGGGGGGCAGAGGGGGTGACAGGGAGGAGAAAGAGGCCAACTCCAAAGAGGAGCATATATGCTCCTTATGACACAGGGGACCATGTAACCTCAGGTCTTAAGCATCATGGATGATTCTCAAAGACAGGCTTCAATGAATAAAAATTATTAAACCGAATGTTACGTTGTGCTCAGGGGTGGCTGAGGAAAGGCAAACTGTCAAAAGTCATTATAAAGGAAACGGAAGGAAAGGGAGCTAAGTAGCCAGGGAAGGGATGACTCTCCTCATTCTAGGTAGTTTTTGTAAGAGGGGCAATAAACAGTCAAGTTTATTCATGCTCACATTAGCTATCCTGTCTACCTGTCAGGTGCAGCACAGGACAGAAAGCATAATTCCTGAAGTTCTCCAGCCTAAGAAACTTTATACCTAGTCTAGAGCATTTTGCTAGGGAATTCCATGCCTCACAGGTATGCACAGAATGACTTGCACCTTTGCAAGAGTTCTGCTGTCGTCCTTTGGCCTCAATCTCTCCCTCCTCTCTACCAAGAGAGAACTCACTATTAGGAGACACAGAGTGGCATTGGAAATTGGGTAGGTCATTTTAGGGAAAGATGGCAGTATAAATGTATTATGAGTCCATGAGATCAATGGTATCCAGTCTAGGGCAAAATATCAAATAGAAGAAGAGGAGGAGGGGCGCCTGGGTGGCTCAGTCGGTTGAGCGTCCGACTTCGGCTCAGGTCATGATCTCACGGTCTGTGAGTTCGAGCCCCGTGTCGGGCTCTGTGCTGATGGCTCGGAGCCTGGAGCCTGCTTCAGATTCTGTGTCTCTCTCTCTGCTCCTCCCCCACTCATGCTCTGTCTCTCTCTGTCTCAAAAAAAAAAAAAAAACATTAAAAAAAATTAAAAAAAAAAAAAGAAGAGGAGGAGGGGTGTGTGTGTGTTCTAGGGACCCTCAGAAATGCTTGCTCGCTTGATTCTTTTTCACTTGGTGTCAATCCCAGTTTTTATTGGAGCTTAGTTTCCTCTACTTCCATTTAGAACTTAGATCGGTAAAGTTGCATTTGCTCCTTGGTTTAAACCAGGAAGGCAGAACAATGTCTGGATTCCATTTTCCAATGTGCTCTTTGCCGCCTTCTTCTCTTTCTCCCAATAAACTATCAGAATGAGATGTCCAACACTGTGCCATATTCTTAGGAAGATTTCCTGCATCTTGAGGTTACTTGGGTATGGGATCAAGGTCGGTGAGTTATTGGGTCTCTATCTGACCCACGGGTTGTCAGTCGGTGACTGATGGGCTTTTTCTGGTGTATGGATTGTCCAAATTGTGCTCAAGAATCCTGGGTTCAAATGAGGAGACATTAGCTTCACGATAAAGCCATAAAAGAAGGAAGATCACTACAAAATTTGACTCCTGTGGAAATAGGAAATACTACTTCTATTAGATCAGGAAAAGAAGAACGTGGCATCAAGAATGTAAGCTTGGGTGCACTAGTTCCATACATCCTCTTTCAGGTACTATTATGTAAGCAGCGCTGATCCCAGGCTACCTAACCTAGGCTTTGCAGTAGCTCACACAATAAAGTCCTACTGATGTCCTGTCTCCCTTTAAAAACTTTAGGCTGTCAGGGTATTTTAACGAAACTTCTAAATGTAGAAATCTAATTTTAAATCTAACCATTAAATGTCTGCACACTAGTGTTTTGGATGATTTAATGAGTGGCACCATTTATAGGACACAAGGTTATAATCTGAATTTATGAACTGTAAAGAAAGTACCAGTACGCTGACTAACTAATGAGCTTTTTAATGATGAGAAATAGATAAAGCTTAAAATGCAGAATGCTTATCAAGGACCTCAGACAATAGCAAAGTGGGGCAATTTAGAAGTACTTAGCAGTGCTACTGCTGTGACAGCGAGAAGTGAACTATTTTCTTTCATTTTAAAGCACTGCTTTTCATACATGGGAGTAATTTCTATATTTTCTTAACTAAAATTAAATGTCCTGGTATAATCCTCTTTTCAATAAGAGTTCAAAATATAAATAACCTATTGATACCACTTGTGGTAAAGCAAAAGAAAATGTCTCTACAAAGGGAGGAAATATCTGAATATCCACATGGGACAATGGGTTCCCAGGTTAAGAGGGGGGGGTCTGCTGATTGAGACTTCATTCAGGGAAGTTTTCCTTGGAGCAGCTTTAAACACAGTCTCCTGGAGAGGACGCCAGGGCCCTGGTTGAGCCAATATAAGCATCGCCATCTTGAAGTAACTTATAGCAAGTTTGGACTTCCAAAGAGAGGGTCTAAAGTTTGCTTGTGGTTCCCTTTGCCCTTGTGCCCTGAGGCATAAAAAGAATTAACAGGCTAACGCTTGTCCTTGCTGTAAGGGTTCTTCATCTTGAGGCCTCTAGAACATGGTTCCCCAGCCAGTTCTGGGATGTAGCATCACCGTGGGAGAGACGAGCCATTTCAGAGTACACAAGTCCACGGGCGGCTCTGGAGATCTGAACCTGCCCTCTTCAATTTCAACAGTCTAAATCTAAATTTCCAGGACCCAGGAATAAAGGAGAGGCTGGGCTCTGCTGTCATGATGGGGGTTTGTTTTGTTATTGTTGTTATGGTGGCAGTTGCTGTTGTTTTGGTTAATAAGGAACTAGGGGCGCCTGGGTGGCTCAGTCCATTGAGCGTCCGACTTCCGCTCAGGTCATGATCTCGCGGTCTGTGAGTTCAAGCCCCGCCTCGGGCTCTGTGCTGACAGCTCAGAGCCTGGAGCCTGCTTTGGATTCTGTCTCTCCCTCTCTCTCTGCCCCGCCCCCACTCATGCTCTGTCTCTCTCTGTCTCAAAAATAAAAATAAACATTAAAAAAATTTTTTAAAAAAAATAAGGAACTAGACTGAGCTTGCCTTTTCCTTCTCAGGAAGTGAGCGTTCTAGCTGATTAGTTTAATTGCTCTCCCTTGGACCCTGGAAAGGCCTCCGGAGAGTGGGGCTTTCATAGTTTTTTGACATACAACACAAACCTACCAGCCCTGACAGCTCCAATCCCCTTCCGTAAACAGGAGAGGTGGCAATGGAAGGAGCAGGGAGAATGAAATCCTGGGGTGTTAATTCCTAGAAAGGTAGGGAGGTATGGTGGCAAGCCTGAAGTCTTTGGTGCTTATGTGAAGTTGCTTAACTTCCCTGAGCCTTGGTTCCTTTATGTCTTGTGAAGATTAAGCAGAAACCTAAGCAACACTGGATTTATCCATTTCAAAAGAGTCAGGGCAGCATGCAGGTCCAGAGAGAGGAAGACATCACTTAGGAGGTCCCACCAGAAGCTGACCTGCCCTGGATTCTCTAGCTTGTCTTTAGCTGCCCTTCCACCTGCCTTTTTTTTTTCTTTTGAGAGAGAGAGACACAGAGAGAGAGAGAGAGAGAGAGAGAGAGAGAGAGTAGAGGTGGGGCAGAGAGAGGGAGACAGAGAATCCCAAGCAGCCTGTGCATTGTCAGCACAGAGCCTGATGTGGGGTTCATGACCTAAGCCGAAATCAAGAGTTAGACTCTCAACTGGCTGAGCCACCCAGGCGCCCCTCCCCTGCCTGCTTTCTGACTCATCTCTTTCCTCCTCCTCACCTCTTAACTCCTTCTCATCTCTTTACACCTCACCCCCCCACTTTGATCCTCAAAATCCTTTTTTATTTTAAAGCAAAATACCAAAAACTTGCCACTTTGGAGTTTAGTTCAAATTGATCAGTAAAACAAAAGTTCTCTCATGTCACTTAATAAATAATCTACACTTAGATTTACTTGCCTTTATACAATATGTTCTTTTCAGATAAAATACAGAACAACCAGTTAAATCTGAATTTCAGATAAATAAGAAATAATTTTTAGTGTATGTATGTTCCATGAAATATTTGTACTTTTATTTGCTACATCTGGCAACCCTAGTTAACTAAATGTGAGCTGAGTTCTCCACGATAATATCTTTAACTTTGTGACTTTCTCATCTTACCAATCCCCAGAAAGACTTTATTTATTAATTGTATGTCCTGTGAATTTGTGGGTCTTGTAATTAGACTCATATAATGAAAAGGTGCACAATTCATGTGCTTGTTCTATTTTGCTTTTGCCAGGTTTTCCTCTCTTCGTGTGTCCACGTTTCATAGGTGGGGGACACTGGGAGGAGCAAAAGTCTAGGAAGGCATGGAGGACATTGTACGCCCCATGAAATTCAGTAGAGTCATATGGTGGAGAACTCAGATCCAGGCACCAACCACTGGGCATCTCCAGTGCTCATTTCTTCTCTCTTTCCCTTTTCTAGAACTATAATGACAGGCTGCTGGGCACCTGACGGAACACTGGAAGAGGCTTTTACTGTAGATGGCAGGGGTCCTGTAGGTTTGTGGATGAAATTTAGGAAGTCTATGAATTTGGATGGAAAAAACATAGATCTTCATCTTTATAATCTCTTTTAATTATAGGTTCAGGCAATGGAAACCAGTAACTGTCAGTACTTGTGACTGTGTTATCAAAAGAAATCACAGATTTTTTGAAATAACATGTTAAAGATATTATTGAAATTCAAAAGTTAATTCTCACTATTATTTCAAAATTACAGGGGTTGCTAGACCTATCCATAGATCTTATTATTTAAAGCAATTAGTTTATTAACGATAAATAATAATAAAGGAATTGCTATATAAAAATTTGTGTTTTTAATATCCTAATTACTTTATTTCAGTGTAATTGGCTTTCTTTGTCATTCTGGGTGTCTTATTTTGTGAATTAAAAAAAAAATCGTTCTCAGAAGAGGTCCACAAGCTTCATCAGATTGCCGAAGGATTCCATAATACGCATGAGAAAAAGTTAAAAACTCAGACTAAAGGAAGACCCGAACTCGTGTATGTATAATTTACTTCCCCAAATCATCTGAGTCCAAAGCAAAACAGGCAGAACTATCCCCATTTTTCTCTTGTAAATGTGTACTTCAAACTGTAGACTACCCCGTCATGACTTCCAAGTTGTCTTTCATCTTCCTTTTAACCTGAATTTTACCTGCTTAAAATTTGGGGAGGAGGTGGAAAGCGGGGAGCGGTGACATTTCTGGAGGAGGAATACACAGACTTCAGGAAGACTCACGGGAGCGAAAATGGCAAAACAAATTAAGACCAGAGCCCAGGTTTACCTTAACTGCCTGACTCCATTTCAAACCCTTGCAGTCAGGGTCACTGAAAAGTCCATTAAGCACAAAAACTATGTTAAAGAAAAATATCAACTACATAAAATGTCCTGGGTAGTACAGCAGAATTGTGTTTATTTGAGAAGTTTATTTGCAATCACTGGGCACTTGCTACTCTGAATGTAACTCCTCTTCATAACGTCATGGGTGGTGTTGGGAGCTCGAGAAAAGATGGGCTCTGGTTTAGGAAGGAGGTAACAGATATGGAGAAAGGGGAACCTTTTACTGCCCACACCTCTTTGTTATTTGTAAGCTTCCAAGGGCTCTGGGAAGGTGGCGGGGAGGCCAGGGGCCTAGAGATGGGGGACTGTGTGTTGGAAAACGGGTCGCTTGCTGGGTGGGAAGTGGGGGTGCCTGATCCGGGCTTGAAGCGAAGGGGGGCTTGGATGAATGCCTGGGGGTTGGACTGGGAGAATAAAGCCATGGAGAGACCTGTCTCATTAAAGAATCCATTTCCCATTTTCAGCAGTTGGCTACATTAACAAGCTGAGCCGTGAAAGGATTAGACCCGCTAAGTGAGTGCCTGTTCTGTGCGCCATCGCAAAACACATTTCAGAAAGCAGTGGATTCGCCTTAAATGAGTATCTGCTGGAGGAGCAAAGCCCTAGGAAAACAAAGGGGCACGCCAGGGTAAGCTAATAATTCCTGCTGTGCTTTGAGGGCAATGAAATGACTACAACCCTGAGAACTTTTTCTCCCTCCCCTGCAGTTGGTATAAACATAAGAGCCATTTTGATGATCATATCGACACCTCGGCAACAAGTGCTTCCCAGGTGCCAACAAAATGTCACTTCCCAAAGGGTTAAATGAACCAAAAGGCCTCAACCTCAAATATTCTTTTTCTGCACCCATTTAGTATGCATACCTATTAAACAAAACAATGGACATAGATTCATATCCTGTCTACAAATAATCGAATGATACAAGAACAAATCTACCACCAGCTGCTTCGTCCCATGCTATGCTTTGACTGGAAGGGAAAGCCAAGTTTCGAGCCGGGTCTAGCCTGACTCAGGCCATAACTTGTGAGTCCTGCTATTCTAACCCTTTCTCTTGATCTGCTTTTCAGCCTGTCTCAGAGCACACAGCTCAGAACAGCAGGGAAGTTGCTTAGCAAAGGGCCACCCACTTGCCTATTATTCCTTCCTCGCCTGTGACATGACACAAGAACAAAGTAGACATTAACCGCTACATTAAACCCAGAAAGAAAGTAATCAGTAACCTGTTATTCCCTTAATAAAGGGAAACACATGCAGTGTGAAATCCAGAAGACTAATCAATAGCTGCAGACAATGCAATGTGCCAAACAAATTGCAAATCAATTAGAATCCTTGTTTTCTTTGAAATGGTTCACTATATCTAAAGCAATTACTCCTTCATTAGACCTAATTTAACAGCATGACTGCCCTGGCTACAACTGGCAGCGTCTGGCTATCAAATAGAAGAATGGCAGCTTATTTCTGTCTGTCTGTGAGTCTAGCACCAATCAACAACAAAAAAAATTGAATTCCTTTATATGAGAGAAACTTTTAAATGAATACATGGATATTTGTCCTAATCAAAATATCGATACGAGAATGAAGACGCCACCCTCCCAAGGAAAATTAAAAGAGAAAAGAACTACAGGAATTATAGAATAAAAATCTGTAATTAAAAATGTATTTCTTTTTTTCTTTTCATGCTAGCTTCAAATGGATAGAAATGGCATTTAAGAATATGAAGCCCTTGCAGCTTTTCAATCTGATACATCACTTAGTAGTAGTTTTAGGACTTTTGAAAAGAGTCCTCCTGGCTTATAAAATTTAGAATGGTCATGTAAACGATCGCCCAAAAAGTACTAGTTCAAGTTATTTGCAAAACTATTGAAAAAATAGCTTTATTGAGGTATGACTTACACACACAAAAATGCACCCATTTTAAGCGTACATTGATGAATTTTGACAAATGTAGACAGTCATGTAACTACTACCTCAATCAAGATACATTTCTATCGCCCCGACGAGTTCCCCTGTGCCCCTTTACGGTTGGTCCCCTCCCCCATCCCTGGCCCCAGGCCCCAGGGATGCGCTGTCAGCCCATTTCACTTTTAAGAACAGTTTCCCATCCTGTGGAGGAACTGGAAAAACTACTGAAACAAGGTTTTTCTAGCCAGTTTGGGAAAAATGGTTTTGTCCTTGTTTGAGGAGGCAAGCAACAATGATCTCTTAGAACTGGAGGAGAAGATTACAAACATTTTTGAAAGAAGATGTGTTTAAAGAGATCAAAGCATTTCTGGAAGCTGAAGTAAATATTCCTAAATGAACTGAAAAAAATGTGAACAGTCACAACTTGTTATTAAATTGCTAAACCTCAGTGGCCGATATTTCTACTCGCAAACAGTCACGGCTCCCAAAGTTGTTTCTTAATTTAATGTTGCTTAATTATTTTTTTCCTGACTATAAAATCCCATTTTAACTGCATGAAATTCCAACATTACAGAATTACAAAAAGTAGCAAGGAAGGTCCTTATAGTTCCCTTTCCCCCAATAATTTTCAGAAGTACACAAAGCCCTATGCATAAGGATGCTCTTCAATGGCACTGTGGTAATAGCAAAAACTTGGGAGCTCTGGGAGATTGAGCCTTAAATTAAGTCACACATGTTCCTGCTTCCCTTCTTCCTTCCTTGGCTTCCCTTTTAACAGCTTTTACTCCTCCTCCCCTCCCCCTAATCCCCCCTCTTCACCTCACATCAAATGGCTTTTCATTCTCTGCATCCTTCGCCTTTCTTCTTTTTTTCTTTAGAGCTCAGTGCAGGAAAATTCTTGCACAGAGGATACCGGTATCTTTTGCAGACCAACCAACCCATTTCCCATCTCCTCTCCTCCAAAGAAAATCATTCTGCCAAGCTTTCACATTCTTAACATGAATCTGTGCCACCCCACAGGGCACCCCATCCTGCTCCCTCTGACCTTTCACCAGTAACTCACTCAGTCAAGTTATGTTTTGTTTCTATTGGTTAGACTAACACTCATTAAGTTACCAGAGCCAATCCATCGATTACTCAAGGAGCATTCGTGGAAGGCCTGCTTCCCAGTAAAACCTGATTGGCTGGTTCTGGGAGTTGATTTGTAACTCCAATGAAAAGCGTGTGTGATGGTGGGGGGTGGGATGAGGTAGTTAAGTTTCATCACCTTCCAAAGGTGGCTTAGTTTGGTGCTTAGACTAAGCAAAAGCTGAGGTGAAAGTAGGCAAGAAAGAGCACATTCCTCCTACCAGCTCTCCCTACGCTCACCTTAATGTGCAAAGGCTTTGCCACGGGCACTGCAGCTGCTACCGTCCCAGGGCTGGGCTAAAAATGAAGTGGCCTTAGGAAGGGAGATGCTACCTACCGACTTGAAGAGTTTTATTTACTATTACTTAGATAAAGCCTTCCTTAACCCAGGGATATTTATGCTCTCCCAATTTGTGTGCCGGGAACATAAAGACACTGTTGTCTCAACTATTCAGGTGCAACGCCTCCTGGTGCTTTAGCTCCAAGATAATTATCAGCAGACTGGCAGGTGAACACTTAGACCAGGCCTGGGGGTTCATCTCGTGGTGGTTAAGGAAGAGAGAGGGGTTGGTCTCTGGACAACATGGTGGCTGTGACATAACTAAATACTGAATAAATCAACGGGAGCTCTTCTGAGGAGAAGAATGGCAAACTTTATCCTTTGTGAGGCAAAGAGACAACGAACTTTTGAGTTTTCAGGTCATTTCCTAAGAAAGATGGAAATAAATTGGATTTTAAAAGTTCCCACTAGAGAGTCTTGACAGAAAACCCTTTACTCATGATTTTATCCTGCTATAGTCACTGGTTAAGTCACTGCTGGCAACTTCTGCATTGTCAGTAGTCATTTAAACGTTTTCCTTGCAAAGGGACATCCGACCAAAACGAACTATCTGATGGTTCTGGTTCCTGCGCTTTGCGTCATTCCCACCCATGGCAGAGAGACCTGATTCTTGCTAATGCACAGATAAAAGCCATAACAAAATGGTGACAGAACAAATGAAGCCCGTCCTTCAAAGCAAGCATGGCCCTTTTGTTTGTTCTGCTATAGAAAAAATGAATAGACGGATCTTTTGCAAACTTTCAGGGTACCAACTTTTTATCCCCTACCCCTGCTCCTGGGAATAATCATTTTGGTTGTTGAGTTTTTTTTTCCTTGAATCTCCTATTGACTATTAGTATGAGAATTTTATCCACTATAGACGAATGTTAACTAATACAGTTCTTCATACAAATGCAAACTTCCTCTTTACCAGCCTCTGGTGACTCGGCGTCTTGCACCAGTGTGGTATCATTCAGCTTCAGTTGCTATAGCATTTTCAAGAACCTCTCTGTTCTTGTCATAAATTATCTTTAAGTGAAAAAAGCTCAAAGGAGGTCTGCAGCGAACTGTATCAAATAATGAATTTGTAAGCAGTAGAAGAAAACACTTATCTTACTTATGCTCTTCTCCCATCGATTGTTCGGTGACCCTTCTTTGGGATACAGATGAGCATAACCCTGAAAAATGTTTGTGTTGTCTTTCGTTAACTGGCAGCCTGCGGGCTGCATGATCTAATAAATATTGGCAGGGCCAAATGAAATAATATAGAAGAGCTTCTCTTCTTTAAAGTCCACAGACCAAGAGACTCTTGTCACTTGTTAATATCTCCATCAAACACTGAAGTGTTAACATATGTGATACGACCACGCAATCAAGTAAGGACCGATTTGTTGACTAATTAAACCAACACAACAAGCTCTTTAGCACCTACAAGTGACAAGTTTAGAGCAGGCAAGTGGAAACTCTCAATTGAGCCCCCTTTTATGAGACTATCATGCCAAATTCAATTCTGACTGAGTAGTATTTGAATGTACTTGACTTCCACCATGTGCTGACATGCTTACAATAATTCATCATGGGTGACAATAGCCCAATATTGGAGATTTATGATATATACAAAACAGTTACAAATGAAATGTAGCCCTAACGTGGGTCTGCTTTCCTTACCCACTGCCTATTGATATTATAATTAATGGTCAATTACTCTGGGAAAAGAAAATAGAAAATAGTCATTACTGGTTTCAGTCATCATTGGATTTTTTTTGGCAAATTTTGGAGGTAAATGAAACCATTTCCAGTGTTTGGCGGTTGCTTCAAAATAATAAATGGACAGAGAAACCTGATGTTCATGACTCATTTTAGCAATGAGAATGAGCTAGTGATAGTAATTTAAAGGAAACTGAATGTAAATTAAGTTGCCTGAGAAGTAGAAAACATTCCAAGGTGTGCCTTTGTGTGAGCAGATAACACATACGTGTTATGTCTGTGTGCATACATGCACCTTCCTCCACCTACCACACAGATGTTTTCTATACAGTTTCCTTGTATGTAAAGTGCAGTTCCACTCATTTATTTCTAACGTCCTTCCAATCCCTAAAATTTCACAGTCTCTGATCTGACCTTTCCATGCTCAGGTTAGTGAAAGAGGCAGAGCCCTTTCTATAGTTTTTGGCATGGAGCTAATCCCTCTCATTCTCTCCTTCTTCCTCTAAACACTCACTTTTTTATTCTTTGTATGTATGTATTCAAATTTTCTGTACCCAGCCCCAACCCTCTTCTGACTGACCCTGTCCTTGCCAGTTGGACAATTCTATTTGCGGATAACCAAGAATTGAGTGTAGCCATATGAACATAACACATATACTTACAGCCATATGTGTCACATTTTCTAATCCTTCATTACCACATAAGGCACATTTGTAGTAGTGGTTCCTCCATGGACTGTTGAGCTAGCAGGGGAAGGTATAGGTCATGGCCACTTGATCTAGAACTGGCCTGTATTCTGGGCCCAGCAATAGGTACTCTGCTGTAGATAGATCCCAGGTTCATTCATCTGTTCGTTACTTCCTTCCTTTCTTTAATGTTTATTTACTTTTGAGAGAGAGAGACAGAGAGACAGAGAGACAGAGAGGGTGTGCCAGCAAGTGGGGGAGGGGCAGAGAGAGACAGGGATAGAGGATCTGAGGTGGGCTCTGTGCTGATAGCAGAGAGCCCAATGCGGGACTCAAATTCATGAATTGCAAGATCATGACCTGAGCCGAAGTCAAAAGCTTAACCGACTGAGCCACCCAGGCCTCCCAATAGACTGACCCCAGGTTCAGTCTAAGCATCCCAGAGCTTCAGGTCAGTAGCCTGTATTCCAAGTGCTAAATGCCTTTTGTGTCCCACTAGTGAAGAAGTAGCCTTGAGCCCAAATACCTGGATGGGAGCAAGGGTCAGAACCTGGTAAGGTACCAAATAGGTTCTCATCCAACCTTGAGGTTGATCTCCAGACCCTGAGTGGATGTATCCCATCATCGAAAAGCTGTCTAATAATTCCTCCACCTTGTGATGAAAATGACTGACCCTGAGCTACCCATAAGTCCTCCTGTCTCCTGTCCCCGTCTCCTCAAAGAGACGGTCTTCTTATTTCTCCCTTAATGTCTGGCTGGATTTTACCTATTTTGAATAGCCAATATAGTCATATAGTTCAAAAATAAAAATGATATAAATATATTCGCCGAGAAGGCCTGCTCATAGCTCTGTCTCTGTCCACCCTGTTTCCTATCTCCCTTTTAGTAAATTCTTTTCTTAGTTTCATGTGTATCTTTCCAAAGTTACTTTAGGGAAATGCAAGCAAATCTATTTTTATTTTTATTTTTTTCCTCCCTTTCTTAACCAAAATGGAGCATAATGTATGTTGTTTTGACCCTTGCTTTTCTTCCTTAACAACATAACTTGAGGCATTTCCAAATCAGTAGAGAGACTTCTGCATCAAAGATAAAATCTTCATTCCTCAATAGGGCTTCTTTTAGGAATCCCTGCCTTCCTTTTTCAAGGGGAACTGCGTGGAGCACAGTAAAGGGAAACTGAAATCTCTCCTTTAAGCCCAGTACAAGTGCTTAAGCCCTTCTTAAGCCCTTGAGAAGCCCTCTCCTGTTTCTGGGCCCCCAGCCCTCCATCTGCCTTCTCTCTTTTAAGAGACCACAGGACCTTCAGAAAGGTCAGTACCAGAGAGGGTCGTATGGGTCAAGGTGCCACAAAAGGCATGAGAGGAGTCCAGGTCTTTAAAGCAGTCTTACATTCTGAGGATTTCCTCTGGCAATGATAACCTGTTCTGAAGATCTTTTTTTCCTCAAAAAATTTCACTGTGTTCAGGGGCTGTGCTCACCCAGTTGTGAGTGTTCTCCATCTGGGTCCTATAGCCTGGACTATTCTGAGCTCCTCAGAAACCTAGCCTCACTGTATTTTTTTTTAAATTTTTTTATTGTCAAATTGGTTTCCATACAACACCCAGTGCTCATCCTAACCCGTGCCCTGTTCATCGCCCGTCACCCACTCTTCCCCCTCACATACCCCCCTTAACCCTCAGTTTGTTCTTAGTATTTAAGAGTCTCTTATGTTTTGTCTCCCTCCCTCTCTGTGTCTTTTTTCTTTCCCCTCTTCCCCTCCCCCCTAGTTTTCTGCTAAGTCTCGCAAAGTCCACCTATGCGTGGAAACGTATGGTATCTGTCTTTCTCTGACTGACTTATTTTACTCAGCATAATGCCCTCCAGTTCCATCCATGTTGCCACACATGGCCAGATTTCATTCCTTCTCATTGCCGCATAGTATTCCATTGTGTATATATATACCACATCTTCTTTATCCATTCATCAGTTGATGGACACTTAGTCTCCTTCCATGATTTGGCTATTGTTGAAAGTGCTACTGTAAACATCATGGTACACGTGCCCCTATGCCTCAGCCCTCCTGTATCTCTTGGGTAGATTCCTAGCAGTGCTATTGCTGGGTCATAGGGTAGTTCTACTCTAGTTTTAAACAACACTGCTTCTTTAATTTCCTTCTTTTGCTTTAATAATTGCTAAATGTTTACCATTTGGAAATTTGGAGAATATAGAAATGTGTAAAGAAGAAAATTAGCATCACTCATAATACTGGAAGAGAAAACTACCATTAATACTTTGGTATATACCTTTTTGGTTTTATAAATAGGGATTACACAAAGCTTTCTATTACAGCTGCTTTGTAATGTTTGTTTATTTATTTATAGGTGATACAGCTTTTAAAAAATAGACTTTATTTTTATTTTTAAAAATTTTATTTGATGTTTATTTTTTGAGACAGAGAGAGAGAGCGAGAGCAGGGGGAGCAGAGAGAGAGGAGACACAGAATCAGAAGCAGGCTCTAGGCTCTGAGCTGTCAGCACAGAGCCCGACACAGACTCATGAACCGCGAGATCATGATCTGAGCCAAAGCTGGATTCTTAACCGACTGAGCCACCTAGGCGCCCCAAAAATAGACCTTATTTTTTAGAGCAGCTTTAGATTTATGGCAAAACATGTGGAAAGTAAAATGTTCCTATATATCCCCATAGCCTTTATTTTTCACTTAACTATGTCATGAACATTTTTGCAAGTCCTATAATTTGATTTCTTAAATATCTTCATAATATTCCATGGCATGTATGTATAACACTTTAATCATCTCCTATAGTTTAGACTGCTTCTCATATTCTTTATGTTCATTATTACAAATAAGCACTACAATCAACATACTTGTAAATTAATCTTTGCCAAATATCTGATTATTTCTCTCAGCATAATACCCTCCGGTTCCATCCATGTTGCCACACATGGCCAGATTTCATTCCTAAGGCTTAGAAGCAGACTTGCTACGTCACAGACCCATGTAATTTTAAGGCTTTGACACATATCGCCAGGTTAGTTCAGATTTATTATAAAAGAAACATAAGGTAGTTACAGAGACCTGGAAAAGCAGGCCATTCAAGTTTTCTGTCTTACAACTCTGAGACCCAAAATCACTATAAGAAAGTGAGACACTTATCCGACTGAGTGGGAATCCCTATCTTGCAGGTGGGGAGAGATGCTAGGGGTATGCAGTCCCACTCTGGGAATGCTGGAAAATACGGTCCTTTATACCAAGAACTCCATGTGGGGCTTCAGCTCAGGAGACTGTGGACTGAATTGCAGCCCTTAATGTAGTAGTGGAAGGTGGGGGGCAAGGCTTATTCACAATCTCCACATGCAAACAAGAAGACTCATGTGATCTTTACAAAAAAGTCAGTGAGATTGTAATAGTCAGGGTTATCCAGAGAATCAAAAAGAATCAACAGGAATGAATACAGATATTATATACATCCAAATATATACATATAGTGTCTGTCTATGTATCTATGTATCTATCTATGTATCTATCTATCTATCTATCCAACCATCCATCCAGAGATTTATTATGGCTATTGGTTCACACAGTTATGGAAGTTGAGAAGTCCCACAGTCTGCCATCTGCGAGCTGGAGAACTAGGAAAGCTGGTGGTTTAATTCAGTCCAAGGCCAAGGACCCAAGAACCAGGAGGCTGCTGGCATAAGTCCCAGGGTCTGAAAACCTGAGAACCAACTGATATGCAGATATAGCAAAAAAATCAAAATCAAAATAAAAAATAAATAAAAAGTGGTATACAAAAGACCGGAATTTGAGAAATGTTACTCCATACAATATATGTATCAGTATAAGTACAAAATGTTTTCAAGTTAAATTGCTTTTAAAACTTAAAAAAGAAACAACCCTGTATGATTTATCTTTTTATGACTTGGATCATCACCATAATATAATCACTCTTTTTTTTTAACGTTTATTTATCTATTATAAGAGAGAGATGGGGGGAGGAGGGGCAATAAGAGAGAATCCCAAGCAGGCTCTGTGCTGACAGCAGCAGGGCTCGATCTCACGAACCATGAAATCATGACCTGAGTGGAAACCAGGAGCAACCATGCTTAACTGACTGAGCCACCCAGGTGCACCAAGTCTTGTTATTTTTAAAGATAGTTGCCCAACAACTGACTGAGTTCTCTACCTTCCTTCTGTTGCACTATGATATGATCCAACTGTTAAGATTGACCCCCATAATATAATCACTCTTTATTGTAAATGTCCCAAAATGTTATGTTTTGGTTTCGAGTTGCTTCAAGAGGAGAACATACGTATTCCAGTTTGAATCCTAACACAGGGTTGGGGGGATACCTAACGAGTTTCTGCACACGGAAAGCATGGGAGGCACATTATAACTCTATACAAACTATGCAGTTTTTCTTAAAGTTTATGTAGTTTGGGGAACTTTGGGTTAATGGGCTGATAAGGTATTTCAAAGAAAATTTTAGCACATTTGAAAATATATTAATGCTCTTTAGTAAATAGAGAAATCAGAAAGCTCAGCACAAGAGCGAAGTATTAAGTTTCTTTATATGTACGGACACGCACACTTTCACTTTTGTTTTTAGATGTAAATTACTGGGAGAAGGGGTCTTTTCATCCTCAAAAAACTGAGAGCTTAGATTTTTTTTTAAAAATCCATTAATTTTAGTTTCTTTCAAGGTCCAGAGGAGATTTTACAGACTGCTGTTGAGATCAGATGGTCTCTAAAGAAATCAATCCAATTTCAACAGAAGAGCTATGCCGTGTTGGGATTTTTCATATAATCCAATTGCTAAATGATATCAGGGCTACTTTGATTTAAAACAAGAAACACAGATGACTCACTGTTCTCAAACCACTACATTCTCACAAGATCAGCTGACCAAAAATCCTTCCCTAAAGAGAGAGAATGCATTTTTCATGGTAAAGGAAAATCAAGATTAATGAAATAATGTCTGTACTGATCTAGAATGTTATTTATTTGATAATATCAAACATTGTGCTAATGCTCTAAGTAAAAGTCACAAGAGTAAAGATGCAGCATATGAGACCCATTTCTGCATTGTTCCTGAAATGTGATTCAACTCCTGACGCCTAGAGGTGCCTCTTTAGCCTCCTGACTCAGAGGAACCCATAACTATCCCCTCTAGATCTGGAAGACACCAAGAGAACAAGGTCATGAACAGAGAGGGCCATCAGTAAATTTAAATCTAAGAATATGCTTCTATTGCAAAAGTAGGGGAAGTGAATTCTTATTATTACAAATCCTCCTAAGTAAAAAGGTTAGAGTTCAATCTAGCAGATGCAACCAAATCTTTTATTGACATGTTACACTGGTTTACAAGATATGAGAACAAAAAAAGAAATGGGTTTCTATTCCCAACTTGCTCAGTTGTAATTTCCATTACATATTCTTCACCTCCTTCACTTTCATCTTCCTTCCCTGCCCACTCCAAAGTATTTAATCCATCATCATGAAAAAGCACCTTCTAGAATGCTCTTCATGATGATGGCTGTGATTTGTAATTTTTAAAATGTCTAGATCAGGTTTCACAAATTGGATTTCTTGGAACACCTGTCCTTTTGATGCCAATTGGTGTTCCATGAAAAAGGGTTCAATGTGAGACGCAGGATGGCCAAAAGGCATTCCTCAAACCCCGGACAGACACAGTAGTTGAAGGAACAACTTGGAAAGGTCTCAGGCCGCCTTTTGCTTAAACCCATCTTGCCTGATGAACCCAAGTTAGGATGCAATAGTCTGGTGTAAAACACAACTTTGCCATATTTCTGTCTCCTTTAATTCTTGTGTCAAGTAGTAAAAATTATACAAACAACACATGTTAATTATATACAATTATAAAGTACAGGCACTTTTTTAGAATAACTCCCTATATTTAACACCTAGAAATAACTACTTTAAAAATTTTTGTCTATAACTAAAAAATCAGAAATATAGGACATTACTATTTATAATTTATGCCCCACCCAGGTCCAAAAAGAATTATAATAAAAGACCTATACCTTCCATTATCACTTTAAAAGTTTTTTAATGTTTATTTATTTTTGAGAGAGACAGAGGTAGAGAGAGAGAGAAAGAGAGAGCATACATGAGTGAGGGAGGGGCAAAGAGAGAGAGGAAGATTGAGAATCCAAGCAGGCTCCATGCCGTCAGCACAAAGCCCAATGTGGGACTTGAACCCATGAACCATGACATCATGACCTGAGTTGAAACCAAAAGTCAGATGGTTAACCGATTGAGCCACCCGGGCGCCCCACTTTTAAAGTAAAAGCAATCAACATACATTTTGTCTATGGATACCATGTTTTGGAAGCTCCTATATACCAAACAGATAGCATTTAGTAAGTGTTGGTACAATTTCCACTTGAACATTAAGTCAAGTTTTCATCAGTAACCAATGGTTATCAGGGTTCATAATGATATAAATAATCTACAATATGAAAAAGCAATGAAGTTAAGAAAGTATAGTTAAATACTGTTTGTTACTAGGTACCTACAATTGTGTTTGCCACACAATCGCAAGTCCCAGTGAAACACTCTCTCTGCAATGACTGTCCAGCCTGTAGGTCTGAAAACAGAACCAAGTGGCCCAATCACATCCCAGAAGTGTCTATGTTGCCAGTAAGAGTTAAGCCAATCTTTTTATCAATATGATCTAACCAAAGTTTCCACAAGGAAAAGGTGTTACATAATACTAACCAAAAGCAAAGAAGCTCAATATTTTAAACTTTCTAAAATAGTGAATATGGCTCATAGACTGAAACTGGTCCCCACTTTTCATCCTCCTTTACTTCCATCATGGACGGTAAGAAGTCCTGGATCCCGATTTGGAGGAGTCCGCTACTCTACCAATCCACTTCGTCACATTCCAGATATTCTAAAAACTGTCTCCATGTGATCTTCTGAGCCTATTTCTTACTCACTTCCCTTCTACTCTTGATCTTGACCTCATTAATCTATTCAAAACACAGCAGTCAGAGAGATCCTTATTGGGTGTGTAAGTTAAATGGTCATTCTACTGCTCACCAGCCCCCAGCGCCTCCTCCTTTGACTGAGAGTAAAAGCCAGATGTCTTAAAACTCTCTGCAAGGCCCAGCTCCCCGTTATCACTTTGAGCTTGTCCGCTCCTGCTCTCCACATTGCTCATTCCACTTTAGCCACACTAGCCTCCTCCCTCCCACTTCCTTGATTTCCATCTTCTTCCACCCCTGGACCTTTGGAAGTATTCTCTCTGTTTGGGTTGTTCTTCCTCCTGATATACACATGGCTTGCTCCCTTAGTCCCCCAAGTCTTTACATAAATAGGATCTTTTCAACAAAGACTTCTCCAGACACCTTACTTACGGTAGATTAAAAAAGATGGCCACAATATTTCGCAGCTCCTCTCCTCAAGAGCTGGAATCTCTTTCCCCATATCCTGAATCTGAGTCGGCCCTGTGACTAGCCTGGACCAACAGAATGTGGTGGAACTGATGTTTGTGAGTTTCAGGGCTTAGGTCTTGGCAAACTTTGCAGGTCTGCCTTTGCTCTCTTGGGATGCTTCCACTGACATGTATAGAAGCCTGGGCTAAACAGTGAAGGATGAAGGCCCACATCCAGGGAGGGGGTTGGAAGACAGCCTGTACCAAGGCCCAGACACATGTGAGACAATCTTAGACTTTCTAACTCCAGCTAAGCTGCCACACAACTGCTGTCACATGAGCAACCCCAGGACAAGATCAGCAGAAGAACCTCCCAGCTGAGCTCAGACCTAATTGTCAACCCATAAAATTGTGAAAAATAATAAATGCATCTTATTTCGAGTCATTGATTTTGGGGAGGTTTGTTGTATAATAATAAATAAATGAAGCACTACTTAAGATTTCAATACCTTCCCAGATACTTGAATTATAGAGGTGTGTCTGCCTCTACTAATTAGACTATACGCTGGATGAAGGCAGGGTTTGGTTTTTTTTCTACTTTGTTCACTTTTGTATCTCCACTGCCTAGTACTGTGCCAGTCAACAGTCTCTCAATAAATATTTGTTAAATGAATGAATGAATGATTGGATAAATGGATGAATTAAATGTAGATTTGGAAAGGGCCCGACATATCCTCCAAGATAATTTTAACAAGAAAAATGAAGCCTAGAGATTCAATGACAATATCTGGAATCTGAAAAGGCTCTATTTTTTCCACCACATTTTTGTATATTAAGCTCCTCTACGTATTATGTGGAGCCACTAGGATTCCAAGTGGCAGAAACCCATCCCCAGTTCAATCTAGCTTAATTTTTTAGAAAAAGGATAGATTGGGGCACCTGGGTGGCTCGGTCGGTTAATTACCCAACTTCAGGTCAAGTCATGATCTCGTGGTTCATGGGTTTGAGCCCTGTGTTGGACTTTGTGCTGACAGCTCAGAGCCTGAAGCCTGTTTCAGATTCTGTGTTTCCCTTTCTGCCTCTCCCCTACTTGAACTCTGTCTCTCTTTCTCTGTATGCTCTTTCAAAAATAAGTAAACATTAAAAAAAAAGAAAAAGGAGAGATTTATGAATTCATGTAACTAGCAAGCCCAGAGGTACATCTAACTTCAAATATGGCTGGATCCAGGGGCTCCAGTGACATCTTCGAAGCTCTGTCATTTTCTCTCCATTTCTTGGACAGACGCTATCCACTACCAGATTAGTAACTCCAGAGAGGAAAGATAGCTTTCCCCGACAGCAATTCCAGACAACTCCCAGGGCCATGTCTAGTACCCATTCCTGGACTGATCATTAGACCACGGGCATGGCTATTCTCTTATAGGCCAGGTCTGGGTTACGGGCCTATCCCTTTGGATGGAGTTGGAAGCAGAGTCAACTCTATCTTCATCATAACGGAACGGGTTTCCCTGGGGAAAAGGAGGGTTCTGTTACCAGGAGAGCGGAAGTACTGTTTTCCAGATATAGTTCAACTCTACATGTTTACCTGTCACAGGTTACATTCTGTTAGTCTTTCTGTGTAACTAATTATAGATAAATCCCCCCAGATAACAGAAGAGACAGATACGATGGATTTTCCCTTATAAAGAAGGACTTCCCATACTACTGATTTTTCCTTATGAAGCAAGAGACATTTCGCGTTGGATGGAAAAGCAGACAGAAGTGATCGGCAAGCTTGCTTTGATTCTCTTGCCTGGCTCCAACTGGTTTTCTACATGGCAGGTTTAGAATTTAAAGACAGGGGTGGGGAGGAGACCACAGTGTTTGTATTCCACATCAAATAAGCCTCCATAGCAACATCCACAACCTGGAATCAGAGTGAAGTGTTTCGGAAAACCTTGCCTTGAGGAGAGAGATGGTGGGGAAAGGCACTCCATTTTATCAGGAAAAATCATCATGTTTAACAAAGATTTTGAGAACGAGCTAAAATGAGAATATACAATGTCCATTATAGGGCAGAACTGAGACGAGAGAAGGGAATCAATATGCCTCAGCAATACTTAAGAGATGTTTTTCATCTGGAAAATGATCTTAGGACCACTTTTGCTATTTTGAAATCCAGCCCAAGCACTTGTGACAAGATGACCTTTTATATATTGCATTTTGCAGAGAACTATATATAGTTGGATACAATATCTTGACCTAAAGGGGAAAAATGAAATAGAGAGAAAAATGGTGTTTCCGGGTTTTCAACCAAAAAAGCAGTACATAGCAGACAAGAGAGAGCAGAGGCTGCAAACTTGGCCCCGAAGAGCACGCCGGCTGAAATGTCATTATCTGAAGGATTCTAGACATCTGCATTATTTTGCATGAGGCTCCCTCAGCAAGTGACTTAGGGCAGGGGATGGAAAGCATTGTTTTGTTTTGTTTTGTTTTTTCATTTCTTAAAACCCATCTTGTCTCTAATTCTTGGCTTCACATGCTTTTGGGTGGGGGTGGGGAGGTGCTGCTGCGGAGAAAAGGTCACTGATTTCCAAGAGGTTAAAGATTCATTTTTTTCCTTTAAAGAATAACATTTCAGCTTGATATTATTTTAGTATTTACCACTCTGTATTGTCTTAGACCTCATCTTGGCAAAGGGCTCCTAAACAACTGCCACTTTTAGCATTGCTGCCAAAAGGCGCCTTTTCACAATAAAGCATGCTGTGCTTTGGCAGGAAATCAATAAAGTGAAAATCTGTTCTCATCATCCATACATTTACCATCACAATCAACAATCAAAGGCAAGACCTGGGTTCTTTATCCACAGGCTCCAGCCTCCCAATTTTCTGCTATGAAAGGCAGCATAAATTAGAACCCTTGGTTCCTGTTAGCTGGGCTTAATGGGTATGATTTATGAACCATTAAATGAGGTTATGTAAATTGATCCTTAGCAAAATGCTAGCGCCCAGGTGACAGGTGCAGCGTGCTCGTCCACAAGGGTTCTGCACAAATCAGATTTCAGTGACATTCAGTTTGAGGAAAGAGAAATATGTTGTCAACAAGGAAGTGATTTAAATAGTGCCCTGGGTTTGTCAGCAATTATGCCTTTCTTCTTAATTGCTGCAAACTATATAAATTCTAATAGGAAATAAATTAGTAATTTACCAGTTAATGACAAGGGGTATAAAGGAGAAGAGCTTATATTTTAAAAGCCATATTACCAGTGGGGCCATACACTTGGGTGATTTCACTTATGCTGTTAAAGCTGAAGAGATGCTTTAGAGGAGGAGTATAAACTTTGACACATGACAACTAAAATTACATTCATTGCAACAGAAAAGAAAACTGGATCCACATAGAAAATGCCCTTGCAGAACTGCTTCATGCGCTCCATAGAAAGGGAGATGTCACCAGGTTTCTATCTTTCATCATCATTAACACTCTAAGCTTGGAAGGAAAAAAACAAAACAAAACACAAAAAAACCCCACAGTCTTCTTAACCCAGGTGCAAAACAACTTGCTTTATCTTTAAAAACTTTTTGGAAACCTGGCGTCTGATAAACCAAGTCAAAAACACGCAGTTGTAAATATATTACGAGAGAGAAGGCGAGTGACGGGGCTCATGCGACAGGGCTTTTAGCTTGCCTGCCTTGTTTAGACAATAGGTAGCAATAACATACTTTTGTCTACACTCTGCAGTGAAAGGTACAGGCTTTGTGTGTAATGATGATCCTCTTACTTTGAGTCTGCAAACTAAAGGCCCAATTAAAACAAACAAACGAAAAGAGCCCAGGGGAGCATATTCAAGTTAATTTCTCTAGCTTTGAAAAGTAGAAAAAAATGGGGAGCCCGAGTGGCTCAGTCGGTTAAGCATATGACTTTGGCTCAGGTCATGATCTCTCACTCTGTGAGTTCGAGCCCCATGTCGGGCTCTGTGCTGACAGCTCTGAGCCTGGAGCCTGCTTTGAATTCTGTCTCTCCCGCGTCTCTCTGCCCCTCTCCCACTCACGCTTTGTCTCTTTCAAATAAATAAATAAATAAACATTTAAAAAAAATATATGTGTATATATATATATATGTGTGTGTCTCTTTCAAATAAATAAATAAACATTTAAAAAATATATATGTGTATATATATATATGTGTATATATATATGTGTGTGTATATATATATATATATACATATATAAAAGAAAATGAAGAAAACCCCCAAATCTCAAATCTATTCCTCCTCTTGTGCTTGCTGCCCCTAGTCAAGAATGTGGTGGCTTCTGAGAAAGGTTTCTCCTGAGAAAGTGAGTTCAATATCACCCCCGACTTTTGTCTGAAGCTACTATTGTGCCTGTTTCCATGAGGCTGACCTCGTAAGACGACACAGATGGATGTGATAGGAAGGTTCCCTGGTGTTTGGCCGAGCCTATTAGAGGTCCCAACAGGGAGTCTCTGCCATTCTTTTTAACAGTCATTTCTGCTTCACGAGTGCAGTTGTTTATGGTCAGGGAAGATGACTTGAACCACTGTGTGCCATACGAAAGAGTGACCACAGGGCAAAGGTCATATGTTTAAAGAGGGCTGTAACTGTGGCCCAGTAAGAGAGGCTGTCCCTAGTAAAGAAAAATATCAAGATGTCCTTTGCGAACTTAGAAAAGATGGCTGACAGGCCACAAGTGAAGAATTACATGACCATCGACATCTGCAGATGACTTTAGTACTGCTGGGTGAAAATAATTTGGGGATGGAGAAGGATAATGAAAAGTAGTTTTATAACTAGTGCAGGAAAAAACACTTGGTGACCCATGCAGCAGTAAAGGCCCACCAGCTGTTTCAAATACTAGAACCACTATTTATTAAGCATGTGGCTATGGGCAAGTTATTTTATCTTCTAAGGTTCTGGATAACAACCCTGTCTCATAGGATTATGTCGTGAAGGTTAAATAAAATAATGTATGAAAAGAACCAACACACAGTAAGTGCTCAACGTATGATAGTTTGGGGAATATGGTGTGTGTGTGTGTGTGTGTGTGTGTGTGAGTGTGTGTGTATACACACTAATGTATACTAGTGTATATACTATATATAGAGAGAAAGGTGAAGAGAGAGAGAGAGAGAGAGAGAGAGAGAATCTCAGATTTCTCTGCTCTAGAACCCTGAGCCACTGGCTCTCTAGATGTCTGCCCATGCCCTTTCGTGTCAGGTTCCATGTTCCTCTCACCCAAACCAACTAAGCCTCCCCTACCATATTCCCTACTTTGGTCCTCCTTTGCCTCCCATCCTGCACCTTCGCAGAAATGGTATATTGATTAAAAGCATGATTCTGAATCATATAATTGGGATTTACATCCCAACTTCCCTACTTAGCTCTGTGACTTTGGACAAGTTATTTCATCAATCTATACCTTAGATTCCTTCCCTGTAAAATGGAGATTAAAAAAATAGTGCCTACTGCATGCGGCTGTTCTGAAGATTTAACAAGTTAACAAATGTGATGTGTCAAGCATACAGAACACGGCACATATGTGCCATGTACAATTATTACTATATTATTATGACAGGGTCCTCTACCTCTCACCTCTATGTTCAAATAGTCATAGAGTGTGGGGCAGTGAGAGAGGGGGGAGAGGATCCGAAGTGGGCTCTTTGCTGACAGCAGAAAGCCTGATGCAGGATTCGAACTTGCGAACCATATGACCTGAGCTGAAGTTAGATGCTTACCCACTGAGCCACTCAGGCACTCCTCCCTAGAGAATATTTTTATCACTTCTCTTTCTCCATGTTTTACCAGTGTACTTGACCAGGGTACAGCTGTACTTTATCAATGTACACCTCTGAGTCTTGAAAAGCCTACCACGTTGCTAATTTTTTCAATAATAATGATACTAAAATGAATAGCCATTGATCTTTGGATGGCAGACTCCAAGCGTTGCCAATATTTTCTCTGTTTGTAGTCTGGGCACCAGTCCTTGGAGGTTCCCCTACCCATACTAGTCCAAGAAGTTTATTCTAGCAGGCATCACTTGCTAATTGAATTAGCCTCTCTCTTTGTGTTTTGAATCAATGGAGATTATCTTGGGGGAATTCAGCCGCTCCTCTGTGACTTTGTTCCTTGGAGGCTAATTCTTCCCCATGGACTCCAGAAACTATTCCCTTCCCAGCCTCTTTTCTTATTTTTTGGAAGAGAGATCAACAAGGAATGTGGATTTCAGAGAATACTGCTGGGTAGAGGACAGAATGCAAAGAAAGGGCTGGCTTTGAAATGAGGACTGCAAGAAAAAGTTTCCAGTTATCCCACAAGGCAGTGAATGAGGCTCATCTTCACTTTAGGAAAACTGCTTTTTAAGAATGCCATGGTATTGGGACAGCTGTTATATTGCATTAGTACTGGGCTTTGAGAAAATCCAGGAGACTGATCTTATTATGGATTAAAGAATTTAGGGATTCTGGGAGCCTCATAATCCCAGAATATCTGCGAATACTTCTGTCCGTAAGAAAAAAAATGGGCAACCTTTCCTGGCTATTGCAGAATGTTTGTGTATGTGCATGTGTTTTGTGTAAGACCATTTCAGCTTTACCATCTAAGCTAGTGGCTCACAACTCCAGCCGTGTGCCGAAGTATCTGGGGAACCTTAAAAAAAAAGATGACATAGGTATAGATAAATTGAGGCTGCATTCTTCCAGATTCAGATTCTGGTGAGAGCCCTGCATCCTGAATCTTTAAAAAGCTCCCCAGGAGATTAGGAGCCCGACCAGGCTCAGAATCGCTAGTCTAAGCAAAGACAGGCACTGGAGGTGCAAACGTAGAACTCTGTCTTAATTAATGCAATTGATCTCTTTGTAAGGTCATTTATCCCCTTTGGATAAATGTCCTGCTTTCGCATGGTTACAGCGTATCGGTAGTCATCTTTAGCAAACTTCAGGCCCTACAAAAATTTTTTTTATTTGACATAATGGATAACATTGAGAGGCCACAATGCTGTGCTTTGTTTTGTCTTTTTTCGAAACATAAAATATTTTTTGAGTCAAGAGATCAATAGACTGCATCATTTTTTTCTTTTTAACCTGACAAGTTGATGCCTACCATAATAGACTGGGAGCTTTAATCCTGCAGTTTAGTCCCAAATCAGCGAACGTGTTTTAGGTTTGGACAACAGTGCTTCTGGCCTACAGACACAGCCCCTAAACTGGTGCCCTTCCATAAACAACATAGTTTTCCCTCCTCAACTCATTGGACGCAGTTATCAGAATAGGTTTCCTTAATCTCCTTTGCATAATGTTGCTTCTCTCTCAAGAACTTCCAGAGGCTTCCTGCTGTCAGTCAGGTCAAATCTAAACTCATCTAGCCAGTCTGGCCTTCTAACCCCACAGTGCCTGCCATTTGTTTATTGCTCCTCGACACAGACCTCTCCCTTCCTCATTAGGACAAGATGAGCTGTGGAACTCTTACTCATGCTTAATGCTGGACAATACCTGCCCTGACTAGGCCTTGATGCCCTTTCCATTTCTGCTTTGAAATTGGGTGGCTGTGGCCAGTAGTGTATTTCCAGAGTCCATTTTGACTCCACCCCCAAAACAGCTGCTCTGTGCAGGTGTGAACCTGCAGGATGAACCTCCACCCTCCACCTTGCTCCAGTTTGACCTTGGCAATGTCCATTTTGGTCCCAAGAAGTCCTCTGCCCCCATCTGATCCCTCCTCTAAAGCATGGCTCAAAGCTCGTACCTTTAGGGAAACCTCCCTATGATTAACTTCATTTCACATTTGCATGTATGGATTCGGCTGCCTGCACTGTTTGCATGAACTTTACGTGGTCCTACGTGGTGGTCTGTCCCATATTCCACATGACTAGCTGGACTGTAACTCCTACGGAGTAAGCATTTTGTTTTATGCTACTTCTATATCCCTCTACGTCCCTCTAAAGTTTGATGAAAATAAGCGAGCACAGCTAATGCTGTTGTGAGGGATGTGGCCCACAAGCCTGACTAGGATGAACTCCTGGATGCTTTTTGTCGGTTTCCAGATGCTTCTGGGAGCTGTAAAAATGTAGCCCTGTACCTCTCTGAGATGAAGCAGAGAAAGAGAAGGCACAGCAGCCAGATGCAGGTAGCAGTGGGAAGCCTCCAGCAGCTCTAGCCGGTCCCCTCGTGGGCCTCACTTCAGCGAGGCTCCCATCTTCTCTTTCCCTCCCTGACTTCCTTGCAGCCTCTTCTGTTACTTAACCAAATCCACCTCCCATTTTTGGAAGGAGAAAGGAAGGAGATTGGTTTTTGTTTAGCATAGGGGCACACATACAAAGTAAGCTTCACTAGACTTTGGGTCTAAGGTCCTTTGTCTTGTCCCACCGCTGACTTTGACAGGATTCAGGTTTCTCTCATTCAGCAAGGGTTTTGCAGCAGCTCTTTGCAGTATCAGCCTTCATGATAAGCCCTAACTGAAAACCTCCTCAGGGTGGAGGGAGGCAGCTGGGTGGTTCTATTAGTTAAGCATTTGACTTCAGCTCAGGTCGAGATCTCGCATTTCGTGAGTTCGAGCCCCGCTTCGGGCTCTGCACTGGCAGTGTGGAGCCTGCTTGGGATTCTCAACGCCTACTTTTCAGGAACCGTGAGCTGCAGGATTTTGTGGGGTTTGACTGACAGTGTCACGTTACTTTTACCCTTACCAGGGAAGGTTATTCAGGTAATTGACAACATTATCAATGTTAAATTAATAGATTAGACTTATTAAATATAGGAGAATTTAAAAGAATATTTACTCCTAATGGACCAAACACCAATAGAATCAGCAATGTTTACCTTTAGGAGCTTGTAAGCAAAGTAGGGAAAATTTGGATAAGTTCTAGAAAAAAAGTTTTATTTTGTTTTATTCTGAAATGAGGGTATGCATAGTGTGGAAATAATAACACTCTCCCTAACACACAAAAATTGTATTCTGGCAAACAGCATTGAAACTGAAGACGGTGGAAAGGATGTGATTGCTCACTCTCAACACATCTTACTTTTCTGCCTTTTGTTATCCCTCCCCTCTACCTCCTAATTTATTTTACTTTTGATCCGATTGCATTTGATATATACATGTATCATCTCAAATTCTTTCTTGTAACAAGTATACATTAAATAAACAGGGCTCATACTGTCAATGACTTTAGGACTAATATAAGAAGCTTTAATTAAATTTCAGTAGGAATATCTCTTACAAGACCTCTGGAATTTCCTGCTTGAGCAAGGGGAAGCAGGCTTCTCAGATCAAGGGAGTAACCTAAGGCAGCTACTATATCATACTTTTCTTGGGTCTTTTCCACATATGCTAAATAGCAAAGTGTTAGGCATGAGGTACTCAAGGATGAATAAATCACTAATTTGCATTTGATTACTTCACAGCATTTCTGCTCAGAATCATAAACATTTATTATTATTTTAAGGTTCGGTCTCAAGAAATCTACAGGTGTATGGGTTAAGAAAAACAGATGTGGGTATGCAATTAACCTGTGTTCCCGCAAACCGGTTGCTTTAGAAGGGGCTTGGTTCCATACAAATTTTAGTGGAAGGAAGTTGATAGAAAGCATTATTTCACTGTAGCAGGATTTTAAGCATCTTAAATCCATTTTCCTGCCTTTGGATTCTGTCTGTAGAAAGCTGCTATCAGAGGTGAAGGTCATAATTTCTTTCTCTGGCTTAGCTTGGGAATGTGATCTTAGGAAACTGGGTTCACGGAAGAGCCGTGCACTGCTTGCAAACTCCAAATAGACTTTGCTAATGTTAAGACGGTCTAGCCATACTATTACTCAGTCTTGGAGTTTACTTAAAGAAACTGGTCTTATGATACATCCATAACCACTTCGAATAAGAGCTTACACAGAGGTGTCATTCTGCAAATTGTAATGGTAAGGTATGGAGTACTCCATCCATGCATGCAGAAAGAGTTTTAAAAGATAATGAATCCATTGTAGGACAGTTGGATACCTGCAGCCAAAAAGCAGTTGATGGATATAATGTCGAACACACCAGCAGTAGTCTAGTGTGGTCTGCCTTCCGCAACTGCCTTCCGAAAGGTCTGAAGTGAGAGCAATGACCGGAATTAGGCATACAGTAGCTAAGAGGCAGTGTGAATGATAGAGAAGTTCTCAGACATATGCTTCAAGAGGCATTGTCAGAGGAAGTTATGGTTAGGCTGAGGCTTCAAAGGTGAGGAAGGACTGATCAAGTAAACGAGAGGGGAAGGATGTTCCAGCTAGCAGGGCAGAGAGGGAAGTCTTGCACATGGTGTGTTCAAGGAACCACAAGAAGGTCAGTGCAAAGTGAGAAGGAGAGAGGGAACAGAAGAAGCAGGTAGAGGCCTGAGTGTGAAAGTTCTTGTAGATCGTGTACAAATTAAGATGTTTGAACACTGAAGGATGATAGGAAATCATGAAGATCTTTAAGTGGCTTAATCGCAATTATATTGTAGAAGGGGCATTCATCCACCTGGATGGGGTGCCTTATTCTTACCTCCACACATTTCCTGTATGTCCTTGAGGGTAGAGGGACACGGACTCTGCCTGTGGTTGTGGGGAATGACTCGGCTACGGTGGCACTCTAGATTCTCAAATACTTCTTTCCTCCTAGGTCCTCTGAATGTGCCCGGCATGCTCTTCCTCCTCTCTTGGTTGGCTCATTCACATCCCTGCAGTCTTAGCTTGACAGTCACCTCCTTGGAGATGGCCTCCTCTTTTAATTACAATGTTCCTCCCCCTTTATTCTCTACTTTAGCTTTTTGCTTACTTCTCTACACTCATTACAATTTGCAAATTGGGGCTACCTTGAGAACCTTTTTTTTTTTTTTTTAGCTCTTTATCCCACTAACTTAAAACTTCATGACACTGAATATACCTTGCCTGTGTTACTCGCTGATGCGTCCACAGCACCTGCATGGGAGACTGAGTACAGGGAGACCAGTCAGAGAGCTGCTGCAGGCATTCAGGTGACAGATATGGGTGGTCTGGCTTCAGATACCAGCAGAGGACTGATTCTAGGAATGTTTGTGAACTAGACAAAACAAGTCAACAACAAATTGGATAGTTTGAAAGAAAGAGATCAAGAGGGATGCCCAGGTTTCAGGGACTCTTGCAGAAGTTCTAGGTGCCCAAAAGGATTAAAAAAAATCAATAGTTACTAATGGAAATCATGTAATAAACAATCTCAGAAAAAATGCTCCATAGCTATAAAAGGGTTTTGAAGCTATTATTTATAGTTAAACTAAAACGGTGGGTAGTGTGCAGGAAGAAAGTATTATTTTGTAGACTGCAGGAGGATTTCAAAGTGTCGTGATAAAAGGCAAGCAGTAAATGGTTTTTAAAAGTATAGCGATCCCTTAGTAACGAAGACTGCTGAACTCAAATGATAATCCTCAGTTACAAAATAGTGTAAAAGTAGATTTACGATTTAACTAACACACCTGGGGCACCTGGGTGGCTCAATCGGTTAAGGGTCTGACTTTGGCTCAGGTCATGATCCCTCGGTTCACGGGTTTGAGCTTCGCGTTGGGCTCCATGCTGACGGCTCAGAGCCTGGAGCCTGCTTCAGATTCTGTCTCTCCCTCTCTTTCTGCTCCTTCCCCCCTCACAGTGTGTTTCTCTCTCTCTCTCTCTCAAAAATAAATAAACATTTAAAAAACTTAAAAAAAAGATTTAACTAACACTGTATCAATAGAATTGAGTAAAGTTTTAGAACAGTACTAATGAATATGATATATCCATACGTGACTATAAGTACCAATAAAAATGCCTTCTGCGATAATTTTAAGTCTTGGAAAAGGAAATAATACTTATATCTTTATAGATATACATGGTAATAATCAGTTCACAAACCACTTACTATATATATTATCTATTTTGATTATTGCATCTTCTTCATAGTAATTTGTGAGATGAGTTTTACTGGCCCTATTTTAACATTGAAAAACTGGGTTCACAGAGACCAAAAGACTTGCCTAAAGTCATACAGTTAATTAAGCATGCAGTAGGACCACAGGCAGGGCAGATACTAAAATATTCACTTTACAGATGAGAAAAAGTGCTCCAGAAACACTTGCCTGAGGCTACAGGGTTTGTGATCAGTGGAAACAGAGCTAGGACACTGCTTTTTCCTTCACTTGCTCTTTCTTCTGTGGGTGCAAAAGAGAAGTATCTGTCACAATGGGGTTTGGGAGGCTCTCTGGAAGCAGACCAGAGCCAAGTATGCCTCTGCCAGTGGACATCACTTTCTGTTGCTCAAAAATCCTTGCGCCCTGCCTTCTCTCTGTTCTTCTTCTCAGGGGTCCCCCAGTACTATTGCCAGTGCTACCAGGGAGTGGGGGGACAATGATGGAGAAGAATCCAGGCCATGTGCTTCCTGGATGACTCTCCTGGTTTCCCCATTTCTCTCATGTCCACACAGACATTGAATCACTACCTTTTCCTTGTGGAATCTCTACTCTATGACCTTTCAGCAATAGCAGCTCCTGACAAATAGCTCATTCTATTGGTATTTCTTACTATAAAAGAAAGACAGACTGAAACAGAGAGAGAGACAGAGACAGAGAATCTAATGAGCCTGGTTCATCTTTTAAAACCAGGGCACATCATGGATTACTGGTCTATGGATGGCCTGCCCTTGGACCAGGTGCTGCTCCTGGTCCATCAGTCATGAGGTGATCGTAAGATCTATGAATGGCAGAGTTATGGGGAGGGCAGTTTTCCTCAGAGTGGGATGTATGCATCGCAGGTATTTTGAGGCTTGGTCAGTCTAGAACTGTCCAAAGGGGAGAAACTTCCAGTAAATACCACCTAAATTTACAGGGATGAAGGGTCACTGTGGTTGGGGGCAAGCTACGAAACTTCACAGGGACAAAGGAGTTTGAGTTGGATCTTGAAGTATAGACTTTTGGCTGGCCTAGTAGAAGAGGACTGAAAGGGAGGTGTTAGAGACTGAGGAAATAGCATGTGCAAAGGCAGAGGTTTGGCTTGAGAGAGCACAGCGTGCACAGAGAGAGCAAATCATTCTGTATGGAATGCCAGGTCTGCGAAGGAGCACTGTGGGAGACGGGGTCGGAAGGGTGGGCAAGGCTGGACTTGTGGTTCTCAGCTAAAGGCAGTGTTACTCCATGAGGAGCATCAGGAAGGATCTTTTTTTTCTTTTTTGGTTTTAGTTGCCATGGTGACTAGGGATTGTTACTGGCTTTTAGTGGGTGGGACTAGGAATAAGAAGGGCAACTCTGCACAGAGGAGAAAACTGTTGTGCCCCAATTGTCAATAGGGCCTTCACTGGAAAACACTAGGCTAGACTTGTAAAGGTCCTTCAAAGTCATGCCGAAGAATTTAGATTTTAGTCTCAGGAAAGTTGGTGGTGAGGATAAGAAGTCTGGAGTGGCTCCCAGACTTGAGGTTGAGTATTTAGGTGGGAGGTAGTTCCAATGACTGATGTGGAGATTATGGGGAGAGAGGACAGAGGTTAAAGATGGTAAAAAAAAGATGAGTCCTCACACTGCACGTATAGGTGAAGTTGCCCAAGAGTCCGGTGACATGCACTGTCTAGCTCAGGAGAGGGGCTGGAGGAGAAATGTTGATCTGAAAGTCCTCAGAGCATCAGGGATAGGTGAAATCCTGGACGCGGATGAGGTCATTCAGAATCTAAATGTGAATTTTGGATTGTTCAAGGTCAATTTTAAATTTCAGGCAGATTTTTCTGCTTCTTATTCAGTGTGTTCACAGGAAGTACCAATTAAAATTAATTTCAATCTAAGTAAAACATAATTAGGAAGATAAATTTGCTGCCAAAAGTATAATGAACTCCAGAATGAAATGTAAAACTGATTTTAGCTCACTTATCTGATATGTTTAAATGCTGCTTTATCTTTCTTGATTCTACAAAACCTGGTAAGTTAGGGCAGGAAATACTTCAGAAATTTCAAGGAGATTAGTAACAGAAAGAATCAAAACAAAACAGAAGTTAGGTGTTCCTCTTCCTTCTTAGGGCTCTCTTCTATTTTGCCTGGGTGATTTGCATTGAGTGTCTCTAGTCCCTCATTTAGCTGATGATTTTCTGACATACTACAGAGGGAAGTCTTCATGTGGTTAGAAGTAGGGAATATATCAGGGCACAAACTTCATTTCTCCTTCCTCTTGGCATGGAGATTATATTTACCCACTACTGTTAGTCTGAAGCTTGCCTGCCCAGACAGAAGGGGCTGCACTGGATGATTTTTTTGACGATCTAGTGACTTAAATCTTAAGTTTCCATGGAGAATATCAAGCAGCCTGAATTACTGGCACATTAACCAATAAAGAATAGAGTCATTGGCTAAGATCATTGATAAATATTATTTTCAATAACAATCTCAGTTGGTTTCTCACCACTTCTAGAAGCACTTGGAAGTTCTTGGGAGGAAATCCATTACTACAGTTTAGACTAAGATTTCAGACTGATTTTCACTGAATTGATTCATATTGTATCACCAGGTTTAAATAAACTTGGGTCACGACTGTTTCCTAAGACAGTATTTGGCCTGTCTTTGGGTCCTCCCTGGGGAAGGTGTGGGCACAAAGACTGACCAGGAGATTTTACTTCCCTTAGATGACCTATTATTCAGTTTTGTCACAGCAAAAAGTCCATTAAAAATTTTAAAATTTATTTTATTTTTAAGTAAATTCTACACCCAACATGAGGCTTGAACTCATGACCCCACAATTAAGAGCCATACACTCTCCCGACTGAGCCAGCAAGGTGCCACAAAAAGTCCATTTTTAATTGACAGCACAGAATATCTGCACTCCAAGTTCCTGCCAGAGGGAATAATGGAACACTCTGTGCACAGATTCTTATCCGGAACTTAGTTCTTAGAAACAATATGCACATAGGGTCACCTGAAGATACGCATTCCATAATTTTCCTAGGTGACAATTTCCTAAAGTGTTATTTTTAAATTTCCCTGAAAGGTAAACAGATACTATAAGAGGATCTAATTATTTTGGTAAAGACAAAGTTTTAGGTTAGACCAAGTTTTTTTTTTTTAAATGTTTATTTTTGAGAGAGAGAGACAGAGTGTGAGCGGGGGAGGGGCAGAGAGAGGAGGAAACACAGAATCCAAAGCAGGCTCCAGGCTGTCAGCGCAGAGCCTCACAGGGGGCTTGAACTCATGAGCTGTGAGATCATGACCTGAGCCAAAGTCGGATGCTTAACCAAATGAGCCACTCAGGCACTCCGCAAAGTTTTGCTCTTCAGGAACAGAAACATGTATTTCTGGGAACAGAGTAATTTTCAGAATGCCCTGAGAATCCTACTGAGAGAGTAGGTCTCTAGCATCACATCCCGATACGTGTTCTGGGCAAGGTCTAGATGCTGCCACTTCTCTCTGCTGAAATCTACGGCCACATCCCTGAAGGACACCAATCCCTCATGTGAAATGTTATGCTCCTCTGGAACCAGGATCAGGAATTTCTTGGGAGAGGACTGATTAGCTGAAATCGTCATGGTAGGTCTCAAACTTTATTCTCTCAGGAGCCTAAAGCTTGGTAGACATCTGCAAATCCAAGCAGAGCTGCTAGGGAGAGGCAGGCCGGAGTCTGGAGAAAGATCTAACCTGGGGTCTCCCCAAAGACAACAAGAAACCTTGGAGACCTCTCAGAATAAAAATGAGGAGAAATTCCTGACACCAGCTGTGAAAAAGCTAGACAGTGTTTCTTTACTGAAGGACTTCTTAAAGCATTTAATGTATGTTAATGTACATGTAAATATCCTAAAAGACAAATCTGGGAATGCAATAGTTCCCAAATATACTTGATCACAGAAATCTTTGTTTTAGATCATATCACAGGGAATAGCCATGTGTCTCAGGACACATCCTGTTTTAGACATTCTAAATTTTATCCTTGGATCAAGCCAGGTCATCAGAATTCTGGGCACTTCATTATTTTACCCTGTTCTCCCTGTCATAGAATTACTTTAAACTTAAGGTATGTGGTTAGCCTATACTGAAGGACATTGTAAAAAGTAGCCCCACAGCATTCACTATTATATCTAATATAGAGATACCTTGGAACACATGGTCTATAACCCAGACAATAATTCTTTGTGAGAACCCATGGAGACATTTCTCTAAGTCAGCACAGGGATAGCTGTGTTTTCTCTGAGCAATTCTTCTTTTTAAATTTAATAGGCGCCATACATTTTGTAACTATTTTTTTCTTTGTTTTGACTGCTAGGAAGTTCACGATGAAATCTGTAGCCCACCTATAACAATGCTACACGAGTATATGGTGTGCACTTCACATAGGATTCCTTCCTCATACTTTCCACTTACTTGATTTCCAGATTTAAAAACCTGATTCATTCATTCTTTCAACTAATATTTATTTAGCCTCTTCTATGAGACAAGCCTTGGTGCTGGTGTTAGAAATTAAATGATAAAAAATATATAGACGGTCTTTACTCTCCAGATCTCACAGTTTAGAGTCAAATATAGACTGGTAAATATGTAATACACCATATCTGGGGTGAAAAACCCTATGGAGAAAACAGGAACACTGTTAAAGCTGCTATATGGAGCCAATCAGAAATAAGTTTCTTCAAGCATGTTGGCCTACAGACTGCTTTGAACCCCTCCTTTATCTTGTGGTCAAGCATCTTGGTGCCCATCCCATATCCTACGTTGCAGCCAAGCATGGCATTGCTGCGTTGGTTCCTTCTGCTTGGGTGCTTGGGCTAATGCCTGCTCTCGTTTTCTGGAGATTCTGCAAAGACCCACGGCTCAACGTACCTAGTCTTGGCCCTTCTGTATTTCCCAAAACCCACTGTCTTATCCAAGTAACTAGACATAGCCAGGGAGAAGGTATAAAGAGGGGAGAGAAGAGCAAGAGGACACACACTTCGGGCATACCTAAATTTAGGGGGAAGAAGGAAGAACGGCTAAAGAAGAATCAAGAGGAGTTGCTGCCAGATAGAAAGCCTAGAGGGTTTGGGGGTCATGGAGACCTTGGGAGGAGAGGATTTTTTAAATGTTTTCAATGCCACAGAGCAGCCTTGGATTTGGTGATGCAACAGGTAATGACGAACTCCAAAGAACAATTTTAGCTACACAGTAAGGACGCAAAGAGTAAGGATTATATAACCCAATGCGATTGTGAGTGGTGAGGCAATGAAAACAAGTACGGACTTGCTTCCTGACAATTTACGGAGTAGAGGGAAAGTGAGAGATAGGGTGGTAGCTTAAGGGAATAGTAGGGTCAGGAGAAGGTTGATGCTTTCTTGAAGGACCAAATGCTTTACTTATATCTATCTCTCATCACAAAAGATCAACGCATGTAGCTATGCCACGGTTGCTGGGCACTGGGATAATGCATACAGTCAACATTCTGAAATGCTTCTTAAAAGAGCACTTGAATCATAACCTAAATTTTTAGGAGGGGCAGTGATTTCTTATCCACCGTATCTTGATCAAACGTCAGATAGCCTTGACCTAATATTTGAAAAGTGAATAGTTTAAACTCATTTGTTGAGTTGTTCTTTTGCAATGGGGTAATAGCCAAACAGTGACAACTAAACAGAGAATTTTGCAAGCAGAGCACTCCTGCTGGCAGCAGCAGCCCAGGGTGGCAGCTGTTCTGGATGAAAGACGTGGCTTTGAGATTGAGAGAACAAAGGGAAGGCTTGAAGGGTGAGGATGAGAATGGCCCCCAAAGTCTTCTTAGACTAAGTATATAACATAGAACAGTACTTGAGGTAAAAGAGTAATGGAGCAAAAAACACCCCATGACTGCCACACACGCACGCGCGCACACACACACACACACACACACACGCATACCTGTACTACTGGTCTACCTCCATGTGCACCTGCTGAGGCTGAAGCTTGCCCACACTCTGAGATCACTCTTCTTCTAGGAAGAAAGCCCCTGAACTGTTTCCCCAGATTCTTTGTCTCATTTGAAGGGTCTGTTGCCCAGACTCTGATCCTTTGCTGCCATCACATTTACTCCTTCATTTCTGAGTCCTGGCTTCCTCTCATTCCCCACTGTTGATGCTTGCCTTGCAGGGGCTTGTGTCCCCCATTGCTCATCCTTGGGACCCTCTTCTCACCCTGCCACTTTCACCCATCACCCTTGTCCTGCCTGCCTCTCCAAGAACCAGTGCTAGCTCATTGGGCCAGCAATAAGCTAATAATAGTACTAGCTAACCAGTGTTTACTGTGTGCCAGGCATTGTCCTAACTGCTTTACATGATTTATTTCATTTTATGATCTTAACAACTCTTTGAAGTGATGGGTTTATAGATGAGGAAACAGGATAGTAAGTTTGAGCAACTTGTCTAGGTCATATATCTAGGAAGTTTTAGAGTTGAGAGTCTGGCTTCAAAGCCCATGTTCCTTTCTTTTTTTCTTAATTTTTTCAACATTTATTAATTTTTGAGATGCAGAGAGAGACAGAGTGCGAGAAGGGAAGGGGCAGAGAGAGAGAGGGAGACACAGAATCCAAAGCAGGTTCTAGGCTCTGGGCTGTCAGCACAAACCCCGTATGAACTGTAAGATCATGACCTGAGCTGAAGTTAGATACTTAACCGACTGAGCACCCAGGTGCCCCTTCAAAGCCCATGTTCTTAACCCTTATATTCTGTTGCCTCATCCATAAGTTTAATGAAAGGGACCAGAAACACAGACAATTTGTCTATACGAGTAGGGATCAGAAACCTAGGCAGCTGCTGGGTATCAGAAGCATAGAAATCCAGGCCTAGAAGCCAGGTAACAGGTCTAAAGCCTCAGTAAACAGAAAGGAGGTCCATGCCATCCTAGGCCAATAGGAACCTTCTTTCAGGAAAGCCCTTCCTGGGGATGGCTGGGCAGGAATGGAGAATGAGGCAACATTTCATGGGGCAGGAAAATGGGGTGATTAGGGTTATATCTGCCCAATCCAGTAAGAAATTTTCTTTCTTGGACCCACATTAGAAGCTCTGTTATGGGTTGAATAGTGTCCTTTCCAAATGATGTTAAAGTCCTCAATTCCTGTGAGTGTGCCCTTATTTGGAAATAGGGTCTTTGCATATCAGACAGAGAAACAGGGAGAACTCCATGTGAAGACAAAGGGAGAGGTTGGGGTGATGCCTCTACAAGCCAAGGAAACACAAAGATTGTCACTAACCCAGTGGAAGCAAAGAGAGGCATGAAACAGTTTCTCCTTCACAGCCCTTGGAAGGAACCAATCCTGCTGACATCTTAATATTGGACTGCTAGCCTCAAGAACTGTTGAGACAATAAATTTCTGTTACTTGAGCACCCCCAGAATGTGATACTTTGTTATGATAGCCTTCGTTAACTAATGCCAAGATGTTAATTCCATGGAACTTTCCATGAGAGGTCTGGGCTGTGGATCACACTTATCAGTCATAGGCCCTCTCAGGGACCCCTCTTTCCCATGATGGAAACCCTGGAATAAGTAAGAAGGGAAGGGAAAAGGAAGGAACTGCAGCCTTCCGAAAGATAGATGCACATTCAAGCAGTTTTCAGACCTAATGTGAACTCAACTGGTCTAGTGCCAGCCATCGGCTGGGAGATCCTGTCATCTGTCCCCAGCAACACAAATCTGCATGACCCTCATTTGAAGAAATAAACACACTGCCCACATCGGAGAGTAAGTGGACTAGTTAGGAGGGCTGTGTGTCATTCTAGATTAGGTGCCTGATCTTCATGTACACCTTCACCTCCCAAACTGGACTTTTCAAGACATATAGAGAACTGGAAAATATATTTACATCTCCAGGAATTAACAGCCATGGAAAAAACATGCGAAATAAAAGTAAAAGCTTTATTTTGAAAATCTCTAAGCGTATGGCTACGCTTGTAAAGATGGAAGATTTTTTAGACAAGTGACTTTCACTCTGATTTTTCTAGGTTTTTCCCCCAGGCTGTTCTAGGATGTTGGCGTAGGCAGAGCCAAATTTGCACGGTTAGCCTTAGCAGAACACAATTCAATTCTTCCTAGTAGAAAAATGTATCTACGCCATCAGTTTGTAAGTGTGTGCCATTACGTAGGAATTTGGAAGGGAAAAAAAAGGACATTGGGATCTACAAGCATCTTGGTACCTTTTAAGAGTTTTACAAGTCTCACTGGGTGCTGCTGTCATAACTACCCTCTAAGGTCTGTGAGGATTCTGGGTACAATGATGTGAAAGCCAGCAATGCTGCAATGCCTAGCCTGTGCATCACATATTGATATGCTTCCTCGGAGTCCAGGTTAGGTAATCAGCTATGCCTGAGACTCAATTTAAGTTGGAGTTCACAGTCTCAAATTTAGTTTTCTCTAGGACATAAGAAATAGTCTTAAATATGGTCTAGTCAAAAGGCACCTAGACTTTCCTTTTCTTGGAGTCAATAAAAATGTGCCACTAACATAAATGTATAACATTAATAATCAGAGCATCTGTTCCTCCTGGTGGAAAGAAGACAGAGGCCAGAAAATCAGGAGGCCTGGATCCTTGTTCTGAATATAAGACTGAGGGAAATTCCGCTTCACTGGGACTCTCTTCATTTGTAGAAGTTGGACTTGTCCCCAATAACCTCAAAAGCAACCTTTAAACTTTCACAGTTTGAGGGTACCCGGGTGGCCCAGTTGGTTGAACATCTGACTTCAGCTCAAGTCATGATCTCACAGTTTGGGGGTTCAAGACCCGCATCAGGCTTTGTACTGACAGCACAGAGCCTAGTTCAGATTCTCTGTCCCCCTCCTCCCTCTCTCTGTCCATTCACTGGTCTCTCTCTCTTTCTCTCAAAAATAAATAAACATTGTTGTCACAATGGAAAACACTCCGCTTTTTCCTATTATCACTTTATGACTTGATTTAGATTATTAACATCTTATTATAAATTATCTAAGAGACTATTAATATTGAATAAAAATTCTAATAATAGTAATACAATGAAATAGTATCTTTCAATATCCATAACAATCAAATAAACATCTGTTTGGCAGCTATCAGTGATGTAAATTGAGAGCAGAATGAGAAGGGAGAGCATACTTACCCAGGTTTGGGCCAACTATTTGTTTCAATTGTTCTTGTAATTTCAATAGAGCTTTCGCAATACTCTTATCCAGACTTGCTATGTCATTTTCTTAGGTATTGTCAAAATGGCTGTCTTGCTCCATCCCAGAGGAAAAAAATGTTTTACCAATGTTCAAAACATCCATTTTTATCTACAAAGTCTATGGCAGCATTTTCTCTATTATCATCATCATCATCATCTCTATTGAAAATTAAACGTGCAATATTCAATATTTTCAGTGGTGTAAGCTATAGAACTTCCACCTTTTTACAAAGAGGGGAACACAATATGGCTCTGATTACCTGTCTACTGCATGGGAGAGCCAAGGCTATCAGTAAATGGACTTTGTGCTGACAAGCTCTTAAAAGGTTGTATGCTTGTCCCTTAGTCTTTGAGCACGATGAACATTTGCCATGGATAGTAGCCTTGAAAACCCTATGGCCCATAACAAAAGGATATTTCCCCCTTTTACAGGGTCAAACATATGCTGCAGACTTCCCTATCAGCCCTGGCACAGTAGACAAGTTCCTTTCATGGTATGCTATGCATAAAGCCTACAATTATCAGCTGCAGGTAGTGACCACCTGCTCATGGAATATACAGAAATGGAAAAAATGTGGAAGAATCTGTAGCAAGAATTCTCTTTTTGAATTAGCCCTGAGAGGCCATGCCTCTGGGAGTTTTAGAATAGATATGGCTTTTAATCAGCCTCCTTTTGCTTACTGAACTGGCAATTTCAGAGTCAGAAGGTAATCATACACAGACGATTATGGCTTTAAGAACTTTCCTAACATATTCAGCCAGAGCACGGCTCCATCAAATTTCATACTACCATATTCTCTGGGCTCACTGCATGCTACTTTCAGAGCTATGATGCATTTGTTGGTATTCATTTTGGTGACTGATTATGTAGTAGATACTACTGTGTGCTACCCAGATCTCCCTTGTAAACCAAAATAATTATTCTCTCAGCTCCCAGGAGTGTTTTCTGTTGAAGATCTGTTTCAGAGTCCCTCCCCAAGAATTGCCTCCAGCCTATGGGAGCTGTCTCACACGACTACACCCCCTTCCTGTAGTAGCCCATATCTAAAGATGGGTCTATGCAGGAATAGAAGGCCCACTCATTTATCTCAATTCTGGAAAGCTCTGAAGAGCCACCCCAGGTTCGGGGCTTCCCAGGTGATCAGCTGAAGTCTCTACTGTGACTGAATTAAATTCAACTTCTCTTTTTGCCTCATCCTGCCTCCCTCATTCTCTTAAGTCTTAAAATACTATCTGGATGAAATCACATCTGCTACAAGAGTAATATGACAGAAACCAAGCTACCATTTATCCTGTTCTCAGGATGCTTAGGGAGATGCATCTGAACATAGAGAAGGCCTGAAGTCATATCCAATCCATTCTGATCTTGGGGTGAGGAGTTGGGAGTGTGAACCCTTGGTCATCTCCAAGCTAAAGAAAACGGAGAAAACCAGTTACTTCTAGGGATGGCCTTGGGGATTTATTCTACCTTAGGACGTGCTCAAGAATATTTGGAAGGTGGGTAGGGGATAGGCTAGACGGGTGATGGATATTCAAAAGGGCACTTGTTATGATGAGCACTGGGTGTTGCATGTAAGTGACGAATCACTGAATTCTACTCCTGAAACCAATATTGTACTCTATGTTAACTAACTAGAATTTAACTAAAAATTTAAAAAGAAAAAAGAAAAGAGTATTTGGAATGTAACAAATTAAGGCTAGAAAACTTCTCAGATTCCCTGAGAGGAACTGATCCTAGCTTCCACAAGTCACCTGTATTAGGAACTAAGTGGGAGTAGGCTCGGGCAGGTTATCCATTCCCCAAGACTTGGGTTAGGAATGGGAATGAGGGCACAGTTGCTTACTTGACTACCCTGTATTTTATGCTATTAAGTAGAGATTGAGTTGATGTCAACTAAACTGTGCCCCAAAAGGTTCGGATGTCTTTTTAGGACTCAACAAATCACACTAAAATGGTTTCTTGCTCCTCTTAGAGTTAAAGGGATTCAGTGTGGCAATCTTTTCCTATTACTACTAAACATTTATTGAGTTCTAGTTGTATGAGAGAGAAAGCTTCTGACCCCTAAGCATGTGTAGTGCAAGAAACAGGACGCATATAACTGTATCAGTACTTTCGAATATCAACTGATTGCTTTCAGACCATTGCCCAAACTTCCCGTAACATTGGGTGTTTTGGATTACCAGATTTATATGAAATACTCATTGACCTGAACACTCCTCTGCAACAGATTCATTGTCTTTCTATTCTTTCTCAAAACTATTTATTCACCTATTATTTTTTATTATTAAAAAAATGTTAATGTTTATTTTTGAGAGAGAGAGAGAGAAAGAGACAGAGCATGAGTGGGGGAGGGACAGAGAGAGATGGAAACACAGAATCCAAAGCAGGCTCCAAGCTCTGAGCTGTCAGCAACGAGCCTGATGTGGGGCTGGAATCCACAAGCCATGAGATCATGACCTGAGCTGAAGTTGAATGCTTAACCAAATGAGCCACTGAGGGATCCCCATTTATTATTTTTTATTATTGTTTACCAAGTATTGTTTCAAAATACCCTCTCCTGCCCATCAGGAAAGTTACTTGTATTTCTTTTTTTTTAAAATCACTCATCTATTTTTAAAATTGGTAATGTAATATGGTCAAAACATCAAAAATTACAAAAAATAGGGGCACCTGGGTGGCTCAGTTGGTTAAGTGCTGACTTCAGCTCCGGTCATGATCTCATGGTTCATCGATTCGAGCTCCCCATAGGGCTCTGTGCTAATAGCTCAGAGCCTGGAGCCTGCTTTGGATTCTGTGTCTCCCTCTCTCTCTGCCCTTTCCCTGCTAGTGCTCTGTCTCTGTCTCCCAAAAATGAATCAACATTAAAAAAAGTTTTTTTAAAACAATTACAAAAAATATATAGTGAAATCTTCTCCTTGCCCCTATTCCTCACCTGCCCAGTCAAACCTCTTCATTTCACCTCAAAACTACCCAAACCAGACAGTATTTCTATCCTTTGTACATATCATATCTTTGTACATATCATATCTGCTTCTCTGCACTTTGCCTTTTTCATGTTGTATTATTATACAACATAGAGATCTTTTCTGAGTTACTTAACATTCAATATTAGTTATTCTCTTTAGGAGTAAGAATATGTACTGAGGGACCTTTAGGAATCACTGGGAACTTTCAAAGATGGTATAATAAGGAAAACTTGGGAAGTTTCTTGGGGTTCGGTCAGATGCAGATGGAGTTTGCTATCTTATTTTTCTCAGTAGAGATTTAGTAACTGGTAGGAATACTGAAGAGGAAGAAAAAAGATAACAGCAAAGCAGCCAAGGCCCCAGCATGGAAAAATAAAAAAAGGAAAAGAGAGATTGAGAGCCAACTGTGTCAATGGGTAGGATAGAAGCCACAGATTGAGTCAAGGGCAAGCCAGTTGATGAGGGCACAGGTGGACTGTAGGGCAAAGATAAGGTTATGGTCTCTGGGTAGCTCTAGATCAACACAGGATAGAAAGGAAGAAGGGAATGTTCAGACTGCCCCAGTTGCAGGTAATGTCGGGTCTATATTCAGGGAGAGTGGGATCAAAGCACACTTATAGCCTTAGAAATCAGAGTTGCATTTAAACCTCATGTGAGTTAAGCACCTTTAGGCAAATTACTTAATTTCCCTTAACCAAAATTTTCTTATCTGTGAAATGAAAATAAGAGTAAGAATAAGAACCATTTACAGGGTTGTCCTAGAGATTAAACAGGGTAATATATGCACTGTTTGATATGTAAATTATTCTTAGAACACTTTCAGTGGGAGTTGCTTTGCCCTTTTAGTGCCTTAATTTGAAAGAATTATTTTACTGCCATGACTAAATATAGAAGTTTCGAAAGAACATATTTTCAAAAAATTATGTGTCAGTGGGTTTTTCATTGATAATAGGCTTAATTTAAAATATTTAGAGGTTTGTTGGACTTTCATAAATTGAGAGCAATCTTTTAATTTAAACTACCTGCTATAATAATGAATGACTTCATACAATTTTGCAAAATAGGTAGGTCACATCAACATAAAAGAAAATTATGGCAACACATCTCTGATATTTTCCAGTTAACAGAGGAATCACCAGATAAATCCTGTTAAACTCTTGCCCAATAACAAGAGTTGATTCATATGGGCTGTATGATTTATTGTTTATTTTTTTAACCAAATACCTCCTCCATAATTTATAATGGCTTAGCAGTGAGGTATATCAATAAAAAACACTGAAAAACTGATTTGTCTCTAGGATAATATGCATGCTTCAAGTGGCATTAAAAGCCCCACTGATGTGTATGTAATAATAAACGTATGTTATTAATATGCTAACAAATCTGTGCTCATTTAATAAGAAATAAAAATAATTTGTGGATGAATACATTTAAAAAATAAAATAAATACGGTAATGTGTAAAAAGTACTTAGCACAGTGCCTGCCTCAGTTGTGGCTCAATAAATTTACACTTGTATTAAAATTGTTAATAAGGGAGAAGAATATTTCCCAGAAGCCAGAGAGGAGACACCAGTCATTGGATGAAAAAAGTTTCTGCCTCGGCTAGCTTGGTAACCTCAGGGCCTTGGGTGAGGAGGCCCCTTCTTCAAGGGCTAAAAAACCATGAGGCATCAAGAGGTGATAGAGTGAGCATGGCCTGAGGGCCAGGTACAAAGACCCAAGGTGGAAATCATCAATAAGAAACAGCCAGTTCTTGGGGTACCTGGGTGGCTCAGCTGGTTGAGTGACCAGATCTTGATTTCGGCGTCGTCATGATCCCAGGGTTGAGCCCTGCGTCAGGCTCTGTGCTGGGTGTGGAACCTGCTTAAGATTCTCTCTCCTGTATGCTTTCTCCTCTCTCTCTCAGAAAAGAAGGAAAGGGGAGGGGAGGGGAGGGGAGGGGAGGGGAGGGGAGGGGAGGGGAGGGAGAGAGAAGAGAAGAGAAGAGAAGAGAAGAGAAGAGAAGAATCAGTTCTTCCTTGGACCGGAGAGGTAGAGGATAATTTTAAAAACAGTATGCCCGGAAGAAGCAAGATTTTTTGCTTACATGAGATTGCTTAAAGCTGTTTGAAAATCTAATTTTTAAATAAGTTTTTATTTATTTATTTCGAGGGAGAGAGAGTACAGGAAGGGCAGAAAGAGAGGGAGAGAGAATCCCAAGCAGGCTCTGCACTGTCAGCACAAAGCCCCATGTGAGGCTCAAACTTATGAACTGTGAGATCTTGAGAACTTATGACCTGAGGCAAAATCAAGAGTTGGCCGCCTAACTGACTGAGACAACCAGGTGCCCCTTAAGCAGCTGACCCTTGATTTTGCTTTAGGCTATGATCTCATGGTTAGTGGGTTTGAACCCCAAGTCGGGCTTTGCACTGAGCATGGAGCTTGCTTGGGATTTTCTTTCTCCCCTTCTCTCTGCTCCTCCTCCACTTATGCATGTGTGCACATGATGTCTCTCTCTCTCAAAATAAACTTAAAAAAAATCTAATTTAAGTACTCATAACTGCAAATGCTGATATAATAAGGAAAAAAAGTTGTTTTTAACACACACACTCCACCATCTCTGAAAGGCAGGTGTCGACTATGGGCCTTATAGGTGTGGGCGAGGAAGTTTGGGGAAAGAAGCTGGTGGAAGGCTGAACTATTCTGCATGAAAGAGGGAGGATGCCTGTGAGGTTGAGGCACAATGGGGAAGAAAGGACCTCAGGGAATAAATGAGGCTGATCAAGACTTTTAAGGAGTCCTAATATCCTTCCCTGATATCCCTACAAAATCTTAGGCGAAATCAACATTGTTCACTGATGCTTATGATATCGATGGACCCTTTCTGGAGGAATGGAAAGTGTTGAGCTCTGTGTTCATGTTAGTGAAGGATGCAAACAGAGACCACGCGGGGAAAGCTGCCATCAAATTTCCTGACTTTATACTGCGACCGCACATCAATCACTTAAATCAGGCCGCCTCAGGAGTTTGCTTCCTTGACTGAAAGTTTAGGGCAAGTAATGCTCCTGAAAATATTCACTCGAGCAACAAGTATTTTTTTGAAAACAAATCATGCGCTATGTGTTGTGCTACAAACCCAGGGCACAATGATAACAGCAATGGTCTGTGTTATGAAGAAACCCTCAGTCTAATGAGGAAGGACGAGAAACAGTGTCACAACCGAAGTGGTAGGGGTAGGCAGGGCTATGGAAGCACATACGAGAGGTGTCAGTAAAGACCCGAGAACAAGAGGAAAACCCAGTGCTGACGAGCAAATCACATATGAGTAAAACATTATGTTGGAAAAAATTAGTATTGCCTTGTGAGATGGTCCAACTTGAAGCAACTGAGACACATCCATTCAGAGAAGAGGTAAAAGTATCTGGATACTATTCTTCTGGCCTCCTTGTTCCCCTGCTTCCTCCTTTGTTGTTACCCATCTCATCTAATAGTTTCTGTATTTTGCTTCCCGAAGAAACTGCCCCAGAAAGAAACCCTGAAGAATACTATAGAACTGGATTTTCAAAAGCAGGTTGAAAGGAGAGAGGTGGTTAATTAATAAGCAAAGAATAGACTCTTTAAATGACAGGTTAGTTCCATTAAGTACAATGGAGCGTGTCGCCTAACTGACTTTGCAATGAGCTTGCTTCCTTACTATAGTTTTAAATAACAGAATTTGCATAAATCCAGAGCAGAAGGATTTCAGAACAAAGAAATGTATGTATTTTGGATGCATTATTCTTATAAATAGTGTTGTTATTCAGTAAGAACAGGGAGAAGAGGAGACTAAATTAATGGAACTTTTTATAATTAACATAGCAGAATTTATATGTTTCAGAGAAGTGGTGTCTTTGATAAGGTATGTATTTACTTCAGCATTTCTGAAACTGATCAAAATGTTTTTGAGATTTTTTTTTTAGAGTCAGTTAGAGTTTAAACCAAGAAACCAGTAATGTGATTTTACACTACTTAGAGGCAGGTGGTACAGTGGAAAGAATCAGAAAGACTTAAGTTCCAGTCCCGGCTCTGCCATTTGCTAACTGTATAATCTTGGAGAAGTTTAGACTCTCAAAAGTGTGTTACAATTTCCTCCTCTCTAAAATGGGACTAATAATGTCAGAATATTCAGAACTTCTAGGAGTAATGAGATGACACAAGTTTCTAACCCTGTGTGATTGGCTCATAGTTAGCAGCGACTCAATAAATCTTCCCTCTTCTCCCCACTTAATGTCAAGTTTTATTTTGACAAATATGTTTTTCGATGATCTGTTATTCTTAAGCTTTAAAGCTTTGCCCTCATTGAAGATCCCTAAGGAATACGCTATCAATTCAACTTCTAGGAATTTATTTTAAAGATATATTCGAACCATTGTGCAAGTAAGTGTGTGTGTAGAAGGTTGTTAAATACAGTATTGTATATAAAACTGAAAAACCACAATAATAGCCCAGTGTTCATCAGAAGATTGCTTCAGTAACTTCTGGTGCATCTATATGATGAATGGCTGCCACTAAAATGAAGGCTAACTCTGTACCTACACAGAAGGATATCTAAAAGAGCTATTCCTCAAACATGTTATGGAACACTATGAATAACATGCCCCATTCCTGCTTTAAAAAATGTGTAAACACATAAATTTTTAAAGCACATACATTTTTAATGCCCCAAACTGTTAACAGTATTTGCTGGGGGGAGGAAGATGACACATTTTTCAAATTGTATATTTGTGTAATATTGAATTGTTTAGCATAAATATGTACATGTATTACTTTTGTAATTAGAATACAAAAGAAAAAGAAAGGGGGGAAATATGACCTCCATATTTTGAAGAAAATGACAATAAAAGGGGATTTTAAAATGTTTTAAGCAGGGGCTACATTCAGAAGTAATTATTCTACATTGGTAGTCTAACGCTCACTGGGAGAGCATATGGACCCCGGGATACTGTGAAAGACTCAGGTCAGTTTAGAGTCATACCTAACCTTATGACTATTACACACACTCTAGTTTCATACTGTAATCACATATGCAATACACACATATTACACACACACTATAGTTACACCTTCCAGGTAAAACACAGCCAGTGCTATGTGATTTAGGGGTCCCTTGGAAGGCCTCCTGCAACAGCTTCCTTACTAGCTTCTTAGGATACCACAAATTCCATTATTAAAGGTTTAATTTCTTCAGATTGAGGAATTATCTGATTGAGGAATTATCTGATATTAAAATTCTGCATTCATGGTCCTCTTCTGTGTTTCTACCGCATGCTGTATGCCTCTGCCAGAAAGTTTATATAGATTTTAACTGTCTATTTTCTATTCCAAGACTCGGCTCCTCCCAGAAAGAACTATGTCTTGATAGCGCTGTTCCCCAGTGCATTCCACAAGGCCAGACACACAGAAGGGTCTCCGTACATTCACCAATTGAATGAATGCTTCTAGAAATATTCATATGAATACTGAATACTAGAAATAATCATATGAATACTGAACCTGTTGTTTCTACTCCAAGTATGATGAAGTTAAACTGAGGAAATATATGTGAAGGCATTTTGTAAACCATGAACACTATACAAAATGCACATTATTATTACTGTTGGAATATAAATTTTTTCTCAGATAATTTCCAAACGGTATACTTTTATGGATGGAGGTATACAGTCTTCTCCCCTCAATAATAGCAAAAATTCCTCACCTATCTTCTGGTTGCTTGCATTCTAAAGAGTTCAACTTCTTATAGGAAGGAGGACCGTTGGGAAAAGAAATTAACAAGGAAATGTTTCACTTCTCTAATAACAGGCAAGGGTGAATGCAGGGCGAGGATTATATGGGAGCAAGGTATAGGAGAACACATAAAGCATGTTCCAAAAGCCTCAAATAGCACTTTTCATCTAGTCCAGAATCTTTGGTCAATGACACTTTTTTCCATGAGATGGAGTTCTTTGGCTCAGGGCTTTTGTCCTTGTGAAAGGCACAGCTTTGCTCTCTAGATTGCAAAGAAAATGTTTTAAAACTGGGATTTTTATCATTAGTTTCCCAGGAAACCATTTTGGTTCTGATGCTAATTTGTGTACCTGACTGTTTTAATTGAAAATGAAGTGGGGTGGGGAAGGAATGGAGGGAAAGACTGCTTTGGGTTACTGCCCAGCAAGACGGTGCCAGGCTGGGAGTGCCAAGTCGACTGCCGGTTTCACCCTACGCTTGGTGCCAGTTGGCACCAGGCTTCTTAACTGCGGTCACCAGAGTACGGGGCAAGGAGCTGGAGATTCATTTTCTTTTCTTAGGTCTGACCCTGAAAGGTTGAGTAGAGGTTGAGCCCAGCACTCACTGCGGCTGAGTTAGAGGGAGCCCCAGACAGGCCTGAGCAAGACAAACAGCTCATGTCTTGGAAGTGTTCTAAGTTCCCTGCTTAAGACATTTTTTTAATCTCCTCCCTCAGATGGAATGATGTTCCCAGAGGGCGTGGATACCCGGAGCTTACCTCTACCAAGACATCTACAAATGAACTATATTTACATTTCTGTGGCTTTTTCTTTTGGTGACTAACTAAAGGGTCTGAATGATGGCATGAGAGGGTGTGGCTTTGCACACCAAAGAATGCAGCACTCTTACTTAATGCCTGTAATGCTCCCTAGAGGGATAGTGTATCTGGACATTTTGGCTCCAAATGCCAGTAGAGAAGTCTGTTAGCTGCTAATAGTCCTGACGCTTCTTTGCTGCTGGCTGTGTACAGTCGGCCTTCACAGTCGGACCTGAACTCACAGCTATGTGCAGTGAACGAAACCAAGGTTAACAGCCTTGGGAAACACCATTCCAGGGCCATGTAACCAGCAACGATGAACCCTGGACTAGACTGCATCTTTCTTCCCGGGCACAGGTTCTCACATTCACCTTGACAGCAACCTTTCTAGTCTTGAATCATGCTGTCTGATACAATAACCACTAGGCACATGTGCCTATTAAAGCACTTGAAATGTGGCTAGTCTGCTTTGAAATGTGTTAACCATAGGATACACTTTGGAATTGTGAAGACTTAGTATGAGAAAAGAATGTAAACTATCTCAGTAGTTTCTGATACGGATTATGCTGACATGACAAGATTTTGGATAGATTGGGTTAAATAAAAATCTATCATGAGAATTAATTTCACTTGTTTCTTGTTTCTCTTTTTACTATGACTACTAGAAAAAGTTAAATTATGTTCACATTATATTTTGATGGGACAGTGCTAGTCTAGAGTGAGTACCAGAACACTCATTCATTCCCTCAGCCAATTCTTATTGAACACCCTAACATGCTGAAATAAATAAGACCCAGGTTCTGCTCTCAGCAGCTCCCATATAAGAGAGGGCCAGGCGTTAACAAAGCAATAACCTGGGGTGAGTGCTGGAACAGAATAACATCCACAGTACTGTGGGAGCCCAAGAAAAGAAAGACACTTTCATGGAGAGCATCATCTGGGAAGGCTTCAAGGAGGATATGAGTTTTAGGATACACAGGGGTTTAGAACAACAGAAAAGAGAGCAATGACGTATCAAGAGGCACGGTATGGAACATGCCTCCATGTTTCAATAAAACTCAAGTCATTCATTCGGATGCAGCTGTTAGTACAGATGGGGAGTGACTGGTGGAGATGAGGCGGAGAAAACAGGCCAAGGTTCCAGGTTCTGAAGGATCTCTCAGGAGGATCGCACTTACACTGCGGATCAGGGGTTACCTAACTGCAATGTGCCAAAGAATCACTTGGAGAGCTTTTTCAAATTCCACACACCCAGGGATTTTGATCTTGAGTTAGGTCTTGGGATTAGCATTTTAACATCAGCATTCCAGGTGATTCTAATTCAGTCCCCACTTTGGAAAATGCTACTGCAGGTAAGTGGGTTCCATTAAGCAGTGAGGTGATCATGACTTCATAGAAGGGAGATACTCTGAAAACAGAAGGCAGGTGGGTGGGGAAAGTTCTCCTGGGGCTATAGAGTGTTGGCTGTTTCCATTATCTGGGCGAAAAGTGATGAAGTAGGGCGATGTAAAATTCAACTGGGAATTGGAGATGACTGCCAGTCAAACTGTCAGGTCTTACTAACCTGGTCCTTGCTTATACCCTTGTTTCTAGCCCTTGTGCCACACTGGTGCACTGGTTTTCTTATTTGTTTGTTTACTTTCCTCAAACACTTTAGAACACAAAAATCTTCCAAAGCAAAGTTGATCCAGGGTTCAGTTTCTGAGAGAGCCCTTCCTTTTACAAAGGCATTTTTAGGGGATCTACAGTAAACCTTCCTCTGACACCTTTTCTAAGTTCCCCCAGGCATCTCTGATCACAACTGCACAAAATGGATAGACCCAGAGTGGAGGTGTCCCCACCTTTCCAAAGCTTCTTGGTGGCCTCGATTCCTTACCAAGTGAAAAAAAGACCTGGCTGGCCTACATTTTTAATAGAAGAGGGAATAAAGATACTTGCTTACTCTGTAAACATATCAGCTTTTAATTTCTGTTTGTTTTGGAAACTGTGACTACATAATCTAGTCATAGAAAGAGACAAGCTTATTACATAGTGGCATACAACATAAACAGCAAGTGGAACGTTAAATAAAGACCTGAGTTTCAAATGGGCTCCAAAGAAGGATGGGTTAGCAATGCCCACATAGATTTTATCTACTTTGCTTACTTGAAAGTTCACTTTTTATTTGCTATTTCCTTGAGAGGGCTGTCTCTAATCTCAGTTTCTAAGACGATTCATTTTCTCCCAGCAATGGGCTCTAAGAATAAGGAGAGGAACTGGAGTGTTGAAGCTTAGCTATTTGGGGAGCTAAACTACATGTACCTGCCATAAGTCATGCTTCATCTAAGCCACGATAAACACACAGGCCCACTAGTCCAGGGACCCAGTGTACTCATAAAAGAACATTCTTGCTACTGGGCTCTTTTTCTTTATCTCTGGCGACTGCCATTCCTGTCTGTACCTCCCGGAGCTCCTTTGCCCTGAAACAGAAACAGAGTTGCACAGTAGATTTTCTTCATCCTTCCCAAGTGTTTGTTCCTGCTAGCATTCAGGCTGGAGTACATATCCGTTCATACTGGGGAGTTTATACCAAGTAGACATTTGAGAAAGACAGAAAGGCAATTAATTTCCCGAAGTACTCATTAATATCTCAGTGGCAATTGATAAAATTCAATATTCATTCTTATTAAAACCCCTAAAAAACAAATGAACTAGAAATAGAAAATGGGATTGCTCAGTTGGTAGAGCATTTGACTCTTGATCTCAGGGTTGTAAGTTTGAGCCCCACATTGGGTGCAGAGCTCAAAAAAAAAAAAAAAAAGGAGGAGGAGGAAGAGGAAGAGGTAGAGGAAGAAGAGGAGGAGGAGGAGGAGGAAGAGGAGAAGGAGAAGTGGGAGAAAATGTTTATAACATAATCTGAAGCACTTATCTGAAAAGAACCACAAATATCAAACTTAATGGTAAAAAATACTGGAGGCCTTCCTTTTAAAAGACATTCTTCTCTCAGAAAAAGACAGATACCATATGTTTCCACGAATAGGTGGACTTTGTGAGACTAAGCAAAAACCAGGGGGAGGGGAAGAGGGGAAAGAAAAAAAAGACACAGAGAGGGAGGGAGATAAAACATAAGAGACTCTCAAAGACTAAGAACAATCTGAGGGTGAGGGAGGTGAGGGAGGTGAGGGAGGGGGGAGAGGGGGTGACGGACATTAAAGAGGGCACGTGTTGGGATGAACACTGGGTGTTATGTGTAAACCAATTTGAAAATAAACTATTATAATAAAAAAAAATAAAAGACATTCTTCTGGAGGGTCTAGAAAATGCACAAGAAAAAAAAAGATGTATAAATTTTGGAAAAGGAAAGAAAACATTGTGTTCATTTAGTCTAAAAAATCTTCTAAAAGCAATTAGACCAGTAAAATTGAATAAAAGTAACAGATAAACAATAAAAACATAAAAATTAATAATTTTCTGGTAAAATATCAAAAATATAATAGAGAAAAACTCATGCACAATATCCTTCCTCCCACATGTGTAAATGTACATCACAATCTATATCAAAGAAAACTACAAAACATTACTGAAGTATGTAAAATGAAAATTGGATCACTGGAGGGAAATACCAGGTTTCTGGAAGGGAAAACTTCAGGTTGTAATGATACGGCACTTTCTGAATTACCTTATAAATTTAATGCAATTTTAATACACACTCAAATCATCATTTTTGGAGATTAGGGGACTTATAAGTTCACTTTAAGTTTTATCTGGAAGAATAAATGGGTGATAATCATCAAGTAGTTCAGAGGAAGAATATCACCTATATTCAAAAAGAAAAATAGCTTCGTAATATCAAAATAGCAGGGTATTGATACCAAAATAGACACGTAGATCTTCAGAATTTAATAGGAAGTCCAAAGATAGACCCATATGTATACTGGAAATTCCAGTATAATGAGAGGCATTTCAATTTAGCAAGGAAATGATGGCTTATTCAACTAAAAATATTAGACAATTAATTGTAACTGTTGAAAAACTATAGAGTCCTACTTCATATCACAGCCAAAATGAATGCCAAATGAATTAAAGATTCAGGTATAACAGTATTGAAAACTTGCATTATTTGACATACATCTCTTCTCCTGCACGCGTTCATTGGTGCCACATGCAACATGAGCTACGTGCTGCCGTGTACTGCCTGGATTCCTCCTCAGGGCCCAGGCACTGCTCCTTCAGCTTTTAGGAGTACTGACTGCTAATGGCTCACAGCGACGTTCTTGGGTGAAATGTCCTCTGTGTACTGGTTCTCAACTGGGGACAATTATGTCCCCAGGAGATATTTGGCAAAATTGGGATGCATTTTGACTGGGGAGTGGGGTGGGAAGGAGAGTGCTACTGAAATTTAGCAGGCAGGGGCCAGGGATGCTGCTAAACATCCTAAGATGCAGGACAGCCTCTCTCCCCCAGCAAGGATTTCCAGTCCAAAATCTCAATAGTACCACTGTGGAGAACTCCTGACTCAGCTGGAGGAAGCTGTCTTGCCCAATATTACACCCCCTCCTAAGGGCCAGGTCACAACTTGTGCAGTGGTTCAAACACCTGGCCCCTTCGCCTCAGTTCGGGATAACTCAGAAGGGCCATCCCAGCAACAGCACTTTTTATGGGATCGGCTGAGGTCTCTGTTGCAATTACGTTCATTGCGGTTCAATGCGTCCTTTTGCTTATTTCTCCTTCCCTCATTTCCTACAGGTGTTATTTCAATAAATCTCCCCAATAAACATCTTGTAGGGCACATGGGTGGCTCAGGTGGTTAGGCGTCTGACTTCAGCTTAGGCCTTGATCTCACAGTTCGTGGGTTCAGGCCCTGTGTTGGGCTCTGTGCTGACAGTTCAGAAGCCTGCTTCAGATTCTGTGTCTCCCTCACTTTCTCTGCCCCTCCCCCACTGGTTCTCTGTCTCTCGAAAATAAATAAATGTTAAAAAAAATACTAAAAAAAAATAAAACAATAGATTGTGAGGCTGGCTTATGCACTGTCCAACTGGTAGTCAGGACTCCATAACCGGCGGTAAATGGAGTACTGATAGGCCCCAGCATCCTACAGCAATGCGATTATTAGAATTCTTACAAGCAGTGAACTGACTGAGATGCCAGTAGAAGGGAATGTATTTACTGATATAATATTTCCGGTGGTTGAGAGGAATAGGAAAAGTACTCATTAGGACTATGGAATTGATTGACTGTTGCTGAGTATTATCAATACATATTTGACACAGACAATGAAAGGCAAAGGGATAATTAACCACCAATTTAAGGCAAAATATGAAAGTCAGAGGGTCTCTATAGCTGTATATAGTTTCTCATTTCCTACCGTGAGGGTACAGAAAATGCTGACCATCAGAATCAGGACTTAATTTTAAGAGTAGAAGACTTGCAGAGAGTAGAAGGTTGATTTCTTAACCCTAGCAAGTCTCCTGCACCAAGATCAGGGCCATGGCTGAGAAGTGGGATCCTAGGAGTTTACCTGTGTCAATACATTCAAGAACTTTAAAAACACAGATGAGTCTGAATCCTCTAGATCTGCAGAAGGGAACTACTTCCCCATGCTAAAGACTAGTGCCCCTTGCACCTCACCTAAAATGATGCAAAGGCCTCTGCTTGCTAAATCATACAAGTCCTCCTTGGGATCTATGCCCATCTCCCTCCTGGCTACCCGACCAACAGCTAGGATCAAGTCACAACATAACCCAGCTAGGGAAGTACTGGGACTGGAAGAGAGGAAAGGGATTATATGCCAATGGGATTTGGAAACCTACCCACAATGTATTGGCAGAAGCCAGGACAGTGTTATGGGATTTGGATTCTAAATATTCTGGGTAAAAGGAGGTGAAATGTAAAGTTAGATAAAAGAGAGTTTATCTATCCTCGCCTGGGACATAGGATTTTAATTCCTGTGCTAATGTGCTATAGGAAGCTTAGAAAAAGCAATATCCCATATTAGATGAGAAGTCCATCACAGAGGGAATGAAAAAGGCACAGCAAAATAGGCATGTCAGAACAGATATACTATAAAAGACTGGAAATCAGCACTGATAGATAGGACCTGGAGGACACCGTGTTTACCAAAGTGATAAGGAATGTGCTGGTGAGGAGGCCACCGGCATTGTTGAGAAGCCCAGTGACCGCTGTCCTCTGTAGGCCATAGCTTGTGGTAAGAAATTAATTACAACACTGGTAATAGTAGAATGGGGCTAATAATATCCTGAAAATATAGAGGCTAGATGAAGGCACTTAACTGTCAAAGGTAAGGTGAACACAAAAGTAATGAGCAGTCACGTTTGAGTAGCGGCCAGCAGAGTGTAACATTCAGAAAAGTAAAGAGATGGTTAAAGTAAGGAGTGTTTCCAGAAGCAGGACAGATGTCAGTTGACAGGGTATTGCTTAATTCATACACTCAAAAGAAATCAAGGATGAATGTGAGGAGCCATCCCAATAAACAAACAAACCCATGATCCTCTGTCTGGTTTCTGGACCTGAGCCAGTTCCCAGACCCTAAAGCTATCCACTGAATGAGAGACTATGCCCCCGCAGCATCATGGCTAGCATATGTAGAAATGATTCCCCTAGTCCTTCCTCAGCAAGACCCATGGCCATTTACTAAGGTAACTGTAGAGAGGATGATGAGGAATACACAGATACTTCAGTGACAGCTGGACACAGGATTTGAGTTGACACTGATACCTGGAGACCTGAAGTGTTTGAATAACCGTCTTACTAACTGGGAATGTATTAAGCCCAGAGAAGTATAGAATCCTGGCCAATTTACCCTAGGATCACTGGAACTGAGAGCTAGCCAGTGGTCATTTTGCTAGTCACTGAATGTTTGTCATGAACAAATTTTATTTGAATATTTATTTGGGAGAAACTACACTTTGGTTCATTCTTTTGTGGAATAAGATCCATCATAGTTGGAAAGGCCAAGTGGAAGCCTCTGAATCAGCTTCCCTACCTACTAAGTTATCAATCAACAGCATTATCACATCCTTAGAGGAATCCTTAGTGTCAGCATGAAAGACATAAAGGATGCAGGGGCAGTGATCCCCATCATATCCCCAAGTCTGGCTCAATACAAAAAAAAAAAAAAATAGATGAATTCTATAAGATAACAATGGACTATGGCAAACTTAACCAAATAGTAGTATCGACTATAGCTACTATGTCAGATATGGTATTTTTCCTAGGAGAGACTAACACAGGCTTGGGCACATGGTATGAAGCCAGTGATCTGGCCAGCAGGAATAGAGTAGTGTCACTCATGCGGGACAAATAGTGGTGTATGTTTACATTCTTGGTCCAGAGTTATGTTAACTTTCCCACCTCTCTGATAATCTGAAAGTACCTTGAAAGCCAGGATATTCTATAGATCGTAATGATTCAGTACATTAATGACACCATATTAATAAGACCATGTGAGTAACGAGTGGCAAATTGTCATACAATTAGTCAAGACGAATGCAACCCAGGTGGTGAGAAATAAACCCTATGAAAATTCAGGGGCCCACCAAATCAGTGATGTTTTTAGGGGTCCAGTTGTCTGGAGCATGTCAGTACACCCCTTATAAAATAAAGGACAAATCATAGCATCTTGCACCTTCCACCACTGAAAGGGAAGCAAAACATTTGATAGGTTTCTTTGGGTTCTGGAGGCAGGATATGGCACATGTGGGAATACTGCAACAATCCCAATCACATGTGGGAATACTGCAACAGAAGGCTGCTGGTTTTGATGAGGCCCAGAGCAGCAGAGACTCTGAAGCAGGTCTGGGTTGAGATACAAGCAACTCTGCCATCTGGGCTAAACAACATGGCAGCCCTATGGTATTCATAGTTGGAAAAGACACTATGTGGAGCTTATGGCAACCGTCAATATAAGATTTATAATGTAGATCTCTAGGTTATAGAGCAAGGACGTGCCATCTACAGCACAGTATGAAGTTCCATTTAAAACTAGCCCCTGGTGTGCTACTAGGTCCTGGGAGAGATGAAAACCATACGGTATAAACTGACCATATGGCAAGAGTTAAACTGGATTTTGTCCGAACCAGGACCCAGAAGAACTCTATCATAAGATGGAAGTGGTATATCTGACATTGGGTATGAGCAGGGCCAGAGCGTATAGGTAAGCTTATAAGGGCAACAACCCAGAACCCAGGGCATTCACCACTGTTGGGCCAGGAGTTTTCCCTCAGTTTCATACCTATGGCAACATGGAGGGGGTCCCTTACGACCAGGTCACATAAGAGAAAAAAAGGACAAGCTTCATTCATGGATTATCTCCTAATATATAGGTACACGCCAAAAATGATGGCTTATATTGAGTCCCACTCACAAATGGTCCTAGAAGAGAGTGCTCAGGGGAAATCCTCCCAATGCACAGAACTTTGGGCCTCTACTATGTGTGGAGAGAGAAGGGGCCTAATATAAGAATATTAATAGACTCATGGGAAGTGGCAAATGACCTTCCTGTAGGTCAAGAGCCTAGAAAGAAAGGTTTTTAAGATCTGGGATAAGGAGATCTGCAGAAAAAACATTCAGAGGAACTAAGGGAGGGCAGGTGTCTTAGCTTGGGCTGCCATGACAAAATACCATAGGGTAGGTGGCTTAACCGATAGACACCTATATTCTCACAGCTCTAGAGATTAGAAGACTGAGTTCAGGGTGCCAGCACTGATCCAGAGTGGGTTCTGGTGAGAACTCTCTTTCTGGCTCGCAGATAGCCACCTTCTTGCTGTATGTTCACATGACATCTTCTTTGTATGTGCAGAGAGAGTAAGAACAAGCTCTCTGGTTTCTCTTCTTTTAAGCGAACTATTCCCATCAGGTCAGGAAGGGCCCTGTCCTCATGACCTCATCTAAACCAATCACCTCTCAAATGTCCTATCTCTAAATACCATCACATTGGGAATTAGGGCTTCAATAAGAAAGCACAAACATTTAGTCTGTAGCAACATGAGTGTGAAGATATTTTTATCTCATATTAACAGCCACCAGAAAGCGTCAAAAATGGAGGGCACTACACAATCAGAGAGAAAAACTCAACAATGAAATCAGTTAATCTCTGTTATCCTGATGCTGGGATAATGGTTCATGAGTAGTGTAGCTTTGGTAGTACAACTGGTGACTTTCTCAACCTAACAGCATGGCCTCCCCCTCACTAATTCAGTCCAGTTACTTCTATTGTTGAATATCCGACCTGCCAATACCAGAGACCAGAGCTGAGCCTCCAATAGGGCATATCACTTGGGTAGACTACAGCGTGGTAATTTGATTACACTGGGCCTTTTCTACCCTAGAAAGGGCAGTAATTCATCTTGACTGGAGATATAAGTAACCCAGGCACATATTTGCCTTTTCTGCCTTCAAGGCCTTGGGCAGTACTTCTATCTGAGGGCTCAGAGTGATCTACCAACACAGGATCTCACCTAACAGGCCTTGGACTTTATAGTAAAAGAGGGATATCAGCAGGCAAGATGTGGATACCATCCACAAGATGCTGTCCTTATAGAGTAAAATAAATTCTTATACTTAATGGATAGAAGATATGGAACTGGGAATGAAGAAATAAAAGTAAGGTCAGTTCTGCTTACCAACACTTCCAGTGATCTGCTCTGGTTCTATGAGAAGAGCCTTAATTCCTACAGGGGACACAATAAAAGTCACTTCAAACTTGAAGCAATAGCTTCCACATGATTACTTTGGGCCTCTCATGCCAAGAGACCACTAAGCACAGAAGGGAAGTCACCATCCTGACAAAGGCAATTAACCTTAATCATTAGGAGGAAATAGAGCTGCTCTTATACAATGGGACTAGAGGTTTGTTACTCAGATGATCCCCAGGGTTTGTTTTTGTGCTCTCCTGCCCAAGTATGACAGAAGAAGACACACGTAATAGCCATGGTCTAAAAAGTGTATAGTGACCAGGAGCTCATATCCCTCCGGGTTGAGGGTCTAAATTCCCCTGCCAGTTAAGTGATCTAAACCAGCAGAAGTACTGGCCAAGCGTGAAGAAAATCTAGAATGAGTAATATAGGAGGAAGACAGAGTATCAGATGTGGTCCTTGAGACCAGCTACAGCAGCAGGGGCTGTCATTTTTCCTACACATATTCCGCTTGGAATTGTACCCAAGAAGCAACACCAACCAGAATCCTAGAGAAGAATCCAGATGGAATGAACTTACTGTAAAAAATGGCTCCAAAAAGCACACAGATAGGACTATTGTGGATGCTATAGTGTACTACACAGAACCCTCCCTTCAGGACCAAGGTACTCATCCCCCACCCACAACTGCTATGGGAGTTGCCTGCTGAAGGCTCAAGCCTGAGTCCCTTTCTGGTTGTTTGCCTGGGCCAAAGAGAGCTGCCTGACATAAAAGCCAGACCCCCTTGCCTCAATTGGGACTTTTTTTTTTTAATGTTTGTTTATTTTTGAGAGAGAGAGAGAGAGAGAGAGAGAGAGAGAGAGTGCAAGCGGGGGAGGGGCAGAGAGACGGAGACACAGAATCTGAGGCAGGCTCCAGACTGAGCTGTCAGCAGAGGGCCCGAATGGGGCTTGAGCCCATGAAACGTGAGATCGTGACCTGAGCCAAAGTCAGACGCTCAACTGACTGAGACATCCAGGCACTTCATTTTTGGGACAACTCTTAAAGACTATCCTCATCCCAGAGCACCCCAGAGGATTAGCTGATACCTCTATTATAATTACATCAGACTTCTTTCTCTGCCAAGTCTTCCTTCTTTCACTTCCTCACACTCCCCAAAAAATCTCTTGCATACGATCTCCAATTCAGAGTCTGTTTCCAGAGAAACTGACTCTAGCCAGCATCCAATGCACTTACATGACAACAGGGTGGGTGTTTTCTTCTAGAATGAAATCTGCTAGACTGTATGCTCACAAAATTCAGTATTTTATTTTCTATTCATTTATTTAAGCTTTCCATCACATACCATATTATATTACACTCGACAAGTACTGCACAGATGATTCACAATGAGCTGGATGCCTTATTAGTCAATTCTGTGCTTGGTTCTCAATGGGAGGTATGGAATCTATGCATTTTCCTGAGTATTTCTGGAAACCTCTGTTTTCCTTCAAGTGACTCTCAAAGAGAGAAGCTTTTAAAAGTCAAACATAAAACACTGTTAACATGGAGGGACAGAGAGAGAAGAGGATATTTCTTTTTTCTTTTCTGCCAGCTTAACCACTTAGAAGAAGGCTTTAAAAAAAAGCAGAGTCAATCTCATAACTTAGAAAACAATCTTAAATGAAAAGGTAAGCAAATCTGTTATCTGGAACTGAGAGAGAGAGTTGGTATTTTATCATCTTTCTTACCACACTCATTAAACCATGGAAATTATTGAGATACCTCAAATTTTACAGACACATGCCTCCAAAATTTATTTTGGTCCATAATCAAGACTGATTTAAGTTTCCTCATAGACATGGCATTGTGCTAAGGGCTGTACCATGTGAGTTAAGCAAGTTTGAATGTAGTTACAAGGAAAATCCAAGGGTAAATGTAGTCATTGAAAACTGCTCTTTCCTATTTGCTCGCCCCAGAGCTGCTTCTAGGCTGGAGTCTCGACTAGCATCGTGTGTCAGCCCTGCCAAACGCCATGACCTGGCTCCACTGCTGCCCTCACCACGTCTGCAAATAAGCGACAGGTGATCTCCACAGCCTTCTAACAGGCTATCGGGTCACACACGGTACTTTGCTCGGAAAAACTCACTTATGTATCTCATCACCGATCAAATTCAAGTACTTCATATTTACAGTTTAAAAGCCTAAAATGGGTGAGTTTATCATAGCCCAGCTTCATGACACTGATGCATGTGCTTGTACTGAGTGGCTATGAGCTTGGTGCTCTTTGATTTAGGTGCAGGAAGCTTTTATTTTTGAATTTCTACCTACTCACAGCAATACATCAAACAATCAGTTTTAATATCTTTAGGGTTAAGTGCACTCATGTAATTTAGAATTAAATGATTTTTATTAAGCACTTTTACTGACTATCTACATGCTATACAACTCCACTGATTAAGGATCATGGTGACTGGTGAAACAGCAGCCCCTATGAATTAGGGAAGCATTAGTGAAATGCATTTTCTGAATGCATTCAGTACTAAGTAACTCAAATGTCACATGAGAGTCTGAATGAAAAATTCCCTCCGCAAAGCAAATACACAGATGGACCCTGTGGGCTCTATTAGATTCTAATAGTGACATATCAGTGGTTTGTGGTCTTTGTTGCTTCTCCTGTCCTATATTCTCCCCCTATTCTACTCTCACTTCAGCCCCATTCCTCTCAAATCCCAAGTTTAGTGGATTATTTCTCATTGAGGCTGCTAGGAAATGGGGCTGGGAGTGGGGTAGTAGTCAACCTACCCAGGCCCCCTGCCCCTTGTAAAAAATTTGCAGTAGAGCTACTCACCAGCAGAGGGCAGCATAAATCTTTTGCCATGCACATGCTCAGAGAGGCTTTGGACTTCCCCTCCCCTCGAGGTAAACTGGGGTCTGGGGTGCACCTGGAAGATGCCACAGAGTCAGCACGTGATTCTTTGTGCTGTTGAACCCAATCGTATCTCCAGTTCATGGCTACTTGATCAAAACGAATGAAAACCTTTTTTTTTCTTTTGCCTACTATTTCAGTTGGGCATGGCTGCAGAGGCCATGGGGAGACACTTGGGCTTACTCTCCAGTCCTTTGAAGAATCACAGAATTTCATTTTTGACTCAAGAGTTTTTTGTTTGCTTTCTCTTTGTTTTTGTTTCTGGTGTGTGTGGGCAGGGGGAGCTTCCTCCTGAAAAAGGCAAACCAGACAAATTCTTGAAAGAGAAATACAACTAGTGACTATGTAAACTGGCAGCCCTTTATCCTTACTTCCATTAGAAACATACCTACAATCAAAGGATCTTATTAGATATTACTGTAATTTACTCCTCCAACTAGCTCAAGTAGTTGCTTTTATAAAGCTGTCAGGTCTCAGTTCTAAGGGGAAAATGTTTCTCAGCATAATGATAGCAGGGTTTGAGGGTAGTGGTAGTCCTTAAAGGTCAAGGCCAAACCAGGCTAATAGGAGACATATTCTTTCCTTTATGGAGAATTAGTCTCATAAAGTGAATGACTGTTGTTACACTTTGCATTAATGTTACTAATGACAGAGCTCTCACCAGTAGGAAAGACTATGCTCTCATTACATGTTCTTCAGGGAATGAAAATATTCTTCTGGATGCTATGGACTAAGTTGAGAACTTCAGCTCATACCTGGATCAAACCTGAGGACTTGCTTGAGTTTGCAAGTGCTGGAAGGAGCCAGAAGAAGCAACTTCCTCTTGAGGGGTGAAGGAGAGTTGCCCCCAGAGAGAGCAGTAGGGATCGCCTAACTGGGAGTCTTGAAGAAAGGTTTGAAATGGGGGCTAGGGTAGGGAGACCAGAGGGAGGAGAGGGAACTCAGACTGGGGGGACACCTGGGACAGAACTGAGCGGGTTAGAGGGCTGGGGAGGCACTATTCTTTGATACTCCTAATTCTGGAAGGCACTGGCCCTTGGTTATTTCTCCCTGCGACACCACTGAGAGAACTGCCTGACTCTTCAGTAAAGAACTTTGCTTTTCTGTATTCTAGTCTGAAGGGCTTAGCTTCATGAAGTCTGATAGGCTTGGGGCAGAAGAAAAACTACACCCTTGAGAGCTTCCGAGGCTAAGGGCAGGAGGAACATTGTTTCTTTTCTGTGGCTGGCCTTTGATTATCACGGGCATAGAGACCAATGACTTAAGATGGTCACAAGCATGAGAGGTGCCAAGGCTAATCTTTCTAAATTCTCTGCTGCTCCCTGCTTACAACTCCTTGGAGGTCATTCAAAGTTAAAATCATATTTTGTTTCTTTCCTTCCGACTCAACCATTTTTCCCCTGAGGGTTTGCCTTTTTTGGGTAGGTGCCCCTTCTCTGTACTTCCACACCCAGTACTCACACTTGCCATTTATGAACAATTTGGAAATTTCCTTTTGTTTTTTTTCATGGTTCCAGCCCTCGTGAATATCATAGTGCCTGTACAAAATAGGTAGCCAACAACTACATGTCAGATAAATGCATGAGTAGATTTACTTGCCTTATCACATTTAATTCTTACAACTTCTATTATTAACACCCATTTAACAGACGTGAAAACCAAGGCTGAAGGCGTTACATAAATTTCTCAAGATTACATAGCAAGTATATAAAACAGTGGGAGGCAGTATTTGAAGTGAACTGGGCCTTGAAAGGTAGGTAGAATTTCAATAGGTAAAGATGGAGAAGGAACCTTCTAAGAAGAGATAAGCACATGAATATAAGTATGGAAAGAGTTAAACACAGCATATTTGGGGACTGGTTATTATCCACTTTGCATTGTAAAAAAGGTATATGCAGTAGCGTAGTGGAAGATAGGAACTGAAATGGAGGCTGGAGTAACAGTAGTGTACTAATAAGAGCAGATAACATTGAGCTTTAATACATGCCTACACAGTTCTAAGCATTTAAATGTAAAAAATACATTTATGAGTAGCTAATACATGCCCATGGTCAAAAAAAAAAAAGTTAAGAGAAATAGAGGGTACAGTGAAGAGTAAGACTCCCTCCTATGCCTATATCTCCCTTTATCTCAATTCCCTTCTCCAGAGGCAACCACTGCTGGCAGTTTTTTGTATATCCTTGTATAGATTCCTACTCCATGCATATGGAAGCATTTCTGTATATATTTTTTTACATAGTCATGTACTAATATACGGTTCTACTTCTTGTTTTTTCACATTCAATGCATTAGAGATCAACTCATATTATGGAGCCGCCTCATTCTTTTTAACTGCCTCTTAGCATCTATTACATGGATGTGAAATCATCTATTTAACCAGTTCCTTCCTAATAGACATTTAGGGTGTCTATTACAGTCACCTACATCGAATATTGTTATGTGTTTTGCCCTCTGAATTCACATATGAATATATTTGTAGGCAAATTCCTAGTAGTAGTATTGATGGGTTAAAAGGAATGCTCATTTTAACTTTCGCAGATATTATAAAATTGCTCTCCAAAAAAGTTATACTACTTTATACTCTTATCCGCACGTATTATCAAACTTTTTGATCTTTGCCAATTTGATAGGTCAAAAATGGTTTTTCACTACTGTTTCTAATTTGTATTTTCTCCTAATATGAATAAAATGAGCATTACTTGATATATTTTAAATATAACAAAATTTATTTCATAAAAAATAAATAATAATTTATAAAATTTATTTAGAGTAATTAAAATGTAATTTGATGTTTAAATATTATTTAATAGTGAGTTTGAGCCCTTTATCAGGCTTGGGGCTGACAGCTCGGAGCCTGGATTCTGTGTCTCCCTCTCTCTCTGTCCCTCCCCAACTCACACTCTTGTCTCTCTCAAAAATAAACATTAAAATAAAAAAATATATATATTTTATAAAAATAAGTATTACTTGATATATATTTCCTTTCTTCTCTAATTGTGTTCACTTTCTATTTTTGAAATGTTGCACTGTTGTTCTTTTTTATTGACTTGTATGGCCTCTTTATATATTAGGGGAAATTAGCCCCTTAGTATTGTATGTCTTACAAATATTTTTCCCTTAATTTGTCACTTTTCTTTTTTTAAGTTTATTTATTTGAGTGAGAGAGAGAGAGAGAAGGGGGAAGGGGCAGAGAGAGGGGGAGAGTATCCCAAGCAGGTTCTGCACTGTCAGCATGGAGCCCATCACATAAACTGTGAGATCATGACCTGAGCCAAAATCAAGTCATGTCCTTAACCAACTGAGCCACCCAGGTGTCCCTGTCATTATTCTTTTGATATTGTCCATGGTATTTTTTTTTAAGTTTATTTATTTATTTTGAGAGAGAGAGAGCCTGCAGGAGTGGAAAAGGGGCAGAGAGAGAGGGGGAGAGAGAGAATCCCAAGCAGCCTCCTCACTGTCAGTGCAGAGCCCAAGGCAGGGCTTGAACCTATGAACCGTTAGATCGTGACCTGAGCTGAAATCAAGAGTCAGACACTCAACTGACAGTCACCCCACGTGTCACTTTCGGTTTTTATTTTATTTTATTCATATTTATTTATTTTTGAGAGAGAGACAGCACAAGTGGGAGAGGTGCACAGGGAGAGGGAGGCAGAGGATTCGAAGCGGGCTCCACACTGACAGCAGTGAGCCCAATGCAGGACTTGAACTCACAAACCCATGAGATCATGACCTGAGCCAAAGTCAGACACTCAACTGACTGAGTCACCCAGGTGCTTGTGGTTTTTATTTTTAAAAAATGTTTTATTTCAAAAATTTTCAAATGTATACGAAAATATAATAGATTAACAAATTTGTATGAACTAAATACCCAGCATTATCAGTATATGGACGAACCTAATTCATTTATTACCAAGCCTCCCTGTATTACCTCTCTTCCTCTGCCCTGTTGGATAATTTTAAAATAAAATGTATCATTTTATGTTATTTTTTATCTATGATAATTATAGTCCTGCAGTGACTTTAATTTTTGTCTAATCAAACTTACTAGCCTTTCATTTTGTGGTTCTGCTATTTAGATCATCATTAAGTCCTGAGAATAGCATCACAACAAACTTTTGAGGTGACTCATATTTTAAGATGAACGAAACGGAGCCACGGAGAAGTCAGGGTACCTTGCCTAAGGGGACATAGTTTCTAAAGGGTAGGAGTTGGGACCAAATCCTGGCAACTTAATCCAGGGTTCCGTCTCCTGACCATCACACCATATCCCTGCCCAGTGAGGCTGTAATGGCCATGCTGAACAAGACAGATACCTCACACTGGCATTCCGGTTCATTCATGGCTGAACATACATGACATCCACACATGAGTGGTATATTCCACATTGGCTGCTTCCACATAAGCTAAGGTGGAGGGGAAGTGGGTGTCACAGATCCCCCTTGAGAATCTCATAAAAGAAAGTTCCATGACCCTGGTCATAGGAAGCATGCACAGAAATATGCAAATACATGTGCATTTGGGCATACACACACGCACACCCATACACACGCAACCACACACCGGCTATAAGGACAGCCTCCAGGGACTTGCTCATCTTCATTCTGTCATCTCTGCATTAGGCAAGGAAACAAGCTCTTAATTATCATGAATCTCAATTGGATGCTTACCAAGGGTTTTGTTTTTTTTTTTTTTTGTTTTTTTTTTTTTTTTTTTTTTTTTTGCCATTCAGTTCCCCGGAGAACAGTGCAGTTTGATTATATTTATATTTATAGGCAGGTGAGGGTGACCTATTTAATCAATACATCTAAAGGCTAAGAGGTAAGCTATGTTATTCAGACTCAGTAACAAAGCTTATGCTAATTTAACCTGACATATAGCATGTTGGGTTAATATGATTTGGATTACATGTATCGTTTTTAGAAATTGATGTTTTTGTTGCTGGTTTCTTCTGACATTTTTGAACTATAATATGGAATGCAATATCCTCCAACAAAGAAGGTAATTCTCACTAGTGAAGGTAATTAATGGTTATTTGATCATATTACAGCATAGAAATGATGTTTTTGCTACACAATAGGTTTTCTAATTGGTGATCCAAGGATGACCATGTTCATTCTCTGCCGATAGAGATTTCCTACTGTGCACGGCATTATCTCTTAATACTGTGATAGCAGCAAATGATGGTCATAGCCAGTAAGAAAATTAATTTACAGTGCTTCAACAATCATTATAAAAGACCTAATAACGCTAATTTAGGTGTAGGATGAGTCATCTAATTAGTTAATTAAATAGGACCTTGCTGCCAGTCTCCTACAATGGAGCATACTGTGTTACAGGTGTTTGACAGAGCTGAACAATGCCAAGGGAAGGTAAATGAATACACACTGACCCCATTAATGCATGTGATGTTTATAATTATGAAAGCATGGGCAAAGCAATTGCTTTACTCATAATCAAAACCAAACAACCAAATTTTAAATATTGTTATTTTGCTCCTTCCTATTTTATGAGGAAAAAACTTTGCCCTCTTATTTCCTTAGCTTTCCAACTTCCAAAGAGGTCTTTAAATCTTGATTTGGTTTCTGAAGTTTAAAATGCTCTCGCAAATTTATTTACCCTTTGGATTTTCTTAAAGAAAATACTAAGATCACTGCCATTTGTTGAAAACTACCGGTCTCCCTCTCTTTAACTACTCTTAGTTGCAGTACTCGTATCTAATTTATAAAACCTGAATGCTCATGTAGGCCATAAACAAAAATGGGTTGCTAATTTTAATTAGCTTGTCTAGCTGGTGGTCCCACGAAGCTGGGGATTGAGAAGTCCCAGTTACTCCTCTCCTTTCAGCCTTTGTTATTTTGCACTAATAGGTTTTTGTATTTTTAGTCTGTCTTCATGTGAGAAGTACCCGTCCCTTCAGTGAGTTTAGCTGCTTTTCCCTATAGGCCTTGCCAGATGTCCTGATCCTTTTTTTTTTTTTTTTTTTTTTTTTTGACGGGGGGCGGGGGGAGGATGAGCAGTGGGACAACCAAAACATCACATATTTCTCATTTGAACGCAACATAATTGCTCAGAAAGAACATCTCCCTTTACCAATAATGTGAAATTTTTCCTTTCTAACTGCCAGACGGGAATAACTGATTTTAAATGTTTTTGTATTATAAAGTAGGAATGGTTTCTTTTCTAAAAAAAAGAGGTATTGAACATGATTACAATAAAAGCTACCTAATGACTAAATGGAAATTCAACATTTTCTTAAAGCGTCTACAAAACCACAATAGATTTTCTGTCTGTCGATTCAGATATTCATAGGTCATCCAGTCTGGCCTTCTGTCACAGTGCACCTATAATTCCGTATTTTAAAATATTAATTAACTTGTAAACATAAGTTCTTTAGCTAGGGATACAGTAGTGTCTATATGAAGGAAATAACATACTGAGGTGAAGAATGGTGTTTCTTGGAATAGGTATTGTTTGCCAAGCTGTATCCAAGAGCCCTACAGAAAGTAGAAAAAGACATTATAGAAGAGTGAGCAGACATTTTTTACAAGGTCACTTCATTCAGACTGGAAAGTGGCCAGCACAATGTCATTATTTACAACAGGATCTGGGAACACTTGAGGAAATTACAGACCATTTAGTTTTGATTCCATTGTGGGGGGCAAAGTCTTAGGAAGTATTTTAGGAGATTAAATGGGGAACACTGAGAAAAGCACAGCTTGATTAAAGATAGCCAATGCAGTCTCTGGAATGAAAAAGTCATGCTTCGATAATTTTTTGACTTCTTTAAGGAAGTAAATGCCAAGAAAAGCAAATGAATGCTTCAAAATTCTGTATTCTAAATTTCTGGGCGTTGTTTGTTAAAGTTTTGCTTGACAAATTAGCACAAAGAAGTGATTCTTAAAATTGGAGAAGTGCAGAGACAAAGATAGATAGTGCACTAAATTGTTTTTAAAGTGAAAAGAAATCAGGCAAATAAACCTTAGGGCCAAAAGAATTCTCCTGGAACAAGGATAATATAATAGTCCAAGTCAACTCTATTGTATTTACTACCAGTGTCAGCATCATATTTTTTTGGCATTTATTATGTAGTTGTGCAGAATTTTTCCATAAGACAGTGGGAAAAAATGAAAATCCCTGACTTTCAGGAATTTTTTTGCCAAGTAGACAGAAAAACTAGAAAAACATAACAATGAAAACTTAATAAGGTTGACTCTTAGATTGCTAGTGGTAAGGAAAACATGTTGGTTTTTAAAATTCAAGATAAGCATAGAGTTTCTCTTTGGGCAGCAGAGGCAAAGCTGCCATGAAAAGATGCTTGGTGGAAGGGCAAGTCTTATAACCATCAAGGGAACAAGCACACCAGGACATTTTCTGGATTTGAGAGGGATCCTGGAACTATCTGGGAAGCCATCCAGGTTGCCCAATCTAAAAAGAAAGTAGGAGGGAAATGGTTCTAGAAGGGTAATCTGCAACCATACATGAATAGGGAGTTAACTGAAAATGAATAAGAAATAGACCGAAAAATAAGAAAATAACAGTAGGGTATTGGATCCCTGGGTCCTTTTCAAGTCTAGAATACTATGATCTCCTAGGACAGACACTGCAGGTTTAGTAAGGACAAGACATCAGAGAATCTCTTCTAATTATACAGGCAATATTTCCTGGAAAAAGTGACTTAGGGATGTACAATATCCTCTACCAGGCAAGATGGCTGATACAGAGTTCACAATATAGCTGACATTTATTAAATGCTATGTCCCAGAGGCTATACTAAGCATTTAACATATGTTATCATTTACTTTAATCCTCTCTAAAATTCTAATCATAGTCGGATATTATAATTATTCTCATTTTACATTTGAGGAAACTAAATTAAGATTCACGACGCCGGGAAGTGAAAGGTACTAGAGCCAGTTATTTTAAGCCACTATATGAAAGTGTCCCAGTTCACCTGATCGTGAAGTTTAATCTGAGGTGGTTGGTATAAAAACAGACATTCTAGCCCCTCTCCTGAAGCTTTTAGGAAGTAGATTCTAGGATGGAGCCTGAGTATAAGTTTCTTATAAATGCTCTAAGTTAGTTTTATGATCAGCTTTGTTTGAAAAGGAACACTCCAGTACCATAAAAAAAAAAAAACCCAAAAACAAAAAAACAAAAAAACCCACAGGAAACCAGGTTAATTATATCCCCAAACCTAGAAAATGCTGGAAGCTGAAAGGCTGCGTGACAGAAGGTACGGAATATCCGCCCTTGAAGAAGGCTGGAAGCCTAGAACCCCCACATCAGCATTGCTCTATGAGGCTTATAACAGTAACCAAGTCTTTGGGCAGATTGTGATTCTGCTCAGCCAAGATTGGCTTAGATTGGCTCCGGGTTTTGAATTAGGCTCAGGTCTACTTTATGTTTCTCCTTATTCTCTTCAGAATAGGAGTTTTTTCAGGCAGGTTCTTTTCACGGTGAACAGTAGAAGCACATGAAAGAAACCAGTTCACATAACGACATGTGATTCACATCACTTCTGCCCACATATGCTTGGTCAAAGTAAGCGGCATGACTAACATCAACATCAATAAGATGAGGATATATACTCTGCCTATTCTTCTGGGAGGTATTAAAAAGTGACATGGCAGAGAGAAGCAGAGCAGAATTGGGAATGACAATCTAATCCACCTGATCTATAATAATGATACTGACTTTAGCATGTGTTATAAGGACTAAATTAAGATAATTCATGTGGATTGGATATTAAAGTTCTGCCACACAGTAATTGATCACCAAATATTAATTCCCTCTATCTGATCCCCTTCCTTATTCATTAGGAGAAAGGCAGACAGAAGCAATGCTTCTTTTCTTTAATTAAGTAGAAAAATAGTCAATCCTGGGGTGCCTGGGTGACTCAGTTGGTTCAGTCAGTCTGACTTTAGCTCAGGTCATGATCTCATGGTTCGTGAGTTTGAGCCCCACGTTGGGGTCTGTGCTGACAGCTCAGAGCCTGGAGCCTTTGGATTCTGTGTCTCCCTCTCTCTCTGTCCCTCCATCGCTCACACTCTGTCTCTGTCTCTCAATAATAAATAAACATTAAAATATTTTTTAAAAATAGTCAATCTTATTTGCCAAAGTGAAGAAGAAACACTTTTATTAACTAATTTTTATTTCATCCTTGAATTTTTAGTGTTCATTTCCTACCACATTTCCACCTACTTAACTGCAAAATAACATCAAGATCAGAAAAATAACACTGACATACTGCTACTGCCTAATTCTCAGACCCCATTAGATAATGTTTTCTGAAGAATTGTCTAAAGAATCCGGTTCAGAATCATGCAATGCAGGGGCACCAGGCTCGCTCAGTCAGTGGAATATGCAACCCTTGATCTCAGGTTTCTGAGTTTGAGCCCTACGTTGGGTACAGAGATTACTAAGAAAAATAAAATCTGAAAAAACAAAAATCAAATATTTGTCTAACACATTAGTATCCTTTAACCTGAAAGTTCCTTAGTCTTTAATTGACTTTCATAAGTATAGTGGTTTTCTACACTGTATAACAATTGCTACAAACTTAGCAGTTTAAAACAATACACATTTATAACTTAAAAGTTAATCAAGAATCCAGGCCTGGCTTAACTAGATTCCATGCTTCAGGGTCTCATCAGGCTGAACTGTATGTGTCAGCCAGTTCTGTGGTCTCAACAGAGGCTATAAGAGGTAAGTATCTGCTTCCAAGCTCCCTTGGGTTGTTAGCAGAATTCATTTTCTTGCTGCTTCAGGACTGATGCTTTAGTCTCTTGCTGGAAGCCGCTTTTAGTTCCTAGAGGCAATCCACAGTTCCCTGCCATGTTAGCTTCTCTAACATTGCCACTTACTTCATGGTACCTTACCTTAAGGTCAGTAAGGGGGAGTGTCTGGCACCTCTGATAATAGGATGGAGTTTTATATAGATCATATGTAATTACAGAGTGACATCCTATCACCTCTACCATATTGTATTGGTTAAGAGCAAGTCACAAGTTCTGCTGAAACTCAAGGGGGAGGACATTACACAAAGGCATGAACAGCAAAGGACAGGTATCTTTGTGTATGGAGGGGGTCACTTTAGGTTCTGCCCACAACAGTGACCTTGGCACTTTTGAAACTTACTTTGTAGAATACTCCTCATTTTGGGTTTTTATAAAATGTGCTTCCATTTGGATTTGTTTGATGTTTCCTTATGATTACATCATCATTAAAGAATCTTTTTCTAGAATATCACAAAGAGATGTTGAACTCTTCATATTGCTTGCTGTCTCAGGATTTCAGTGTGTCCTATTATCGATATTCACACTGATAATTTGAATTAAGTAACATCTCTTTTCCCTTATGTAATTATTAAGTGTTCTGTGGAAAGATGCCTTAAAACTTTGTAACTAACCCCTTCTTCACCTCTCTTTCTATCAATTTACTTATTTAATAACTAAATTTAAAATTTTAGTTATTTATTTAGTCAGTATGGTCTTACGGTTTACTGTTTAATTCAATGTTATTTTGGTGCTCAAACTGTCCCAGATTTCACCAGTTTAAGTTCCAAGTTGGCTTGTGTCTTCTTTTTTTTTTTAATTTTTTAATGTTTATTTAATTTTTGAGAGACAGAGCATGAGTGGGGGAGGAGCAGAGAGAGAGGGAGATAGAATCTGAAGCAGGCTCCAGGCTCCAGGCTCTGAGCTGTCAGCACAGAGCCTGACATGGGGCTTGAACCCACGAACTGTGAAATCATGACCTGAGTCGAAGTCGAACGCTCAACCGACTGAGCCACCCAGGCGCCCCTTGTGTCTTCTTTTAACATGACGCCATCATTCTTCAAAGTATTTCCTTACTCTCTGACACAATATGATATCCAGGCTCATGTACTTTCCTTGCTGTAGTGGTGAGATCATCCATTACTCCAAGGAACCCTTTACCAGTGTTCTGTGTCCAGATTCACTTTACTGTCTGGGGTCACTTGCTCTCAGCTTGAAGAACTTCCTTTACTGTTTCTTATGAGTCTGCTGGCAATAAATTCTCTCAGTTTTTGTTTATTTGGGAATCTTTATTTGCCTTCATTTTTGAAAGATAGCATTGCTGGATATAGAATTCTTGGTTGAACTTTTTTTTTTAAATCTTTGGATACATTAAATATTTTTAACCCACTGCCTTCTGGCCTCCATTGTTTCTGCTAAAAAGTCAGCTCACAATTTTCCTGAGGTTCCTTATAACCGACTAATTTCTTTTATCTTGCTGCTTTCAAGATTTTCTCCTTGTCTTTCATCATTTTTACTATGCTATGTCTGTGGTTCTCTTTGAGTTAGCCTATTTGGATTTTGTTGAGTTTCCTGAGTATGGAGGTTATTATTTTTCAATATATTTGAGGAGTTTTCAGCCATTATTTCTTTGAATATTTTTTCTTATTCTCCTCTCCTTCTGATACTCCCATTATTTGTATTTAGTGTATCTAATGGTGTCCATATCTCTGAGGCTTTGTTCACTTTTATTTATTCTTTTCTCTCTCTGTTCTTCAGCCTGTATAATCTCTATCAGTTCTATCTTCAAGTTCACTAATTCTTTCTTCTGCTAATTCAAATCTTTTGAGACTCTCTAGTCAATATTTTATTCTAGTTATTGTACTTTTCAACTTCAGAATTTCCATTTAGTTCATTTTTATAATTCCTCTTTGTTGATATTTCTTATTCGATGTGACATTGTCATCATACCTTCCTTTGCTTCTTTAATCATTCTTTAGTTCTGTGAATATGTATACAAAAACTACTTTGAAATATTCTATTAATATTTATAAAAATAGTAATAAAATATTATTATTTTTAATTAATTTGACCTCTGGTTGCTCTCACAGGAAGTTTATAGTGACTGCTTTTTTCCCTGATGTTTGAATCATGTTTTCTTATATTTCTGTATGCCTCATAATTTTTCGTTGGAAACTGGACATTTTGGATAAAATATTGCAGCAACTCTGGGTACTGCTATCCTCAGTCCCCCACAGTGAGCTTGTTATTTCATTATTTGTTTACTGGCAGGCTGGATTATTTTAGTGAAGTCTAATTTTCTCCCACATTGTTACACTGCTGATGTTGTTCCTCTAGGAGGCACAACTTTGGGAATGTTCTTAGTCACTCAATCTCAGACCACACACAGCTGTTAAACTCCACTAATTGCAGGGCTGATTGCTCTACTGTTTTCAATGATGCCCTAAGGAATTAGTTCTTGTACAAACAAATCCAATCAAATTGTGGCTCTTTTGAAGGAATAGTTTTTGATGTCAGTGTTTGATATTTATTCTAACCCCAGGAGGGATCCTCCTGGCTGTCTTATTTTCCTTTCTCTCCTGCAGACTAACCAGCCTCAGTCTTAGCTATATCAAATCTCTTCCCAATTGTCTTTTACTACACATATACTATTTCTGAGAGGGCCCTTAGGCTTAAATTTTTCCAGTCTCTATGGAAAATGAAGACAGTTACTTTCAGAAGAAATTAGGAGGGACACCTGGTTCATGGCCTGTCTCTCCCCTAAGACAAACTCTCTGAGTAAGGGCCCTGGAGCTGAGAGTAGGGACAATGAGGTCCTCTTACCTTGCTTCTTCTGGTAGGGAGCTACTATGTCAGGAGCTGGGGGAAGGGTTATCAGGGTCCCAGTACTTCTAGCATGCTACTCCCAAGGTAGAGCCTCTCTACTACAAGCAGGGATTGGACAGAAGAAGGGACCCCCTACTTCTTCCTGCACTCATTCAGGAATTATTGGAGGCAGGGTGAGAAATGCTAGGATCCTGCTAGTCCCAGGAAGAAAGACTTCCAGCTGGGAGCTGGGTGGCGGGGTGCGGTCGTGGTGGAATCTCTGCCTCCCTGATTTGGGAGGGGAGAAAGAGGGAGTAGTCTGGTTCAAATACCATACACTTGCCTTTCTTACCTGGTTATTTTTCTTTTTTTAACCTAGATTTTCCTGAGTAGATGTTTTTTCATTTGCCATTTGCCTTAGGATTATTTCCAAAGGTTTTTAATAATCAATTTTTGTTTGTTTGTTATTTGTAATTTTGACCAGTTTTGACCAGTTCCACTGGGAAGCAAATCAGAAGAACACCTCATGCTGTCATGCCAAGCAATTAATCTCACAGCATTTTAAACATTTTAAACTGAATTTTTAACTTAATTAATTGTGTTGTTTTTGTATAGGCATGACCCACTCTTCAAGGGATTCATGGGGAAACCACCAATTACACGTTCAAATAAACATACCCAGAGCAGACTGGAGCTTATTCCTGCTCATGCTTCAATCAATTCAACAGACATTTATTGAGCCCCTACTACCTGTCAGGCACTAGGACACGTACACCCAAACTCTTTACTCATATAACGTTTAAATATATACCAGAACTCTTTCCACAAAGAAGTCAAAATAATGGCCCCAGTATCTTGAATATTCACACTATGTTGTCAGACACTATGCATATTTATAGTTCATTACATAGATTTGCTTATACTGAAAATCTCCTGGCTACAGAAGCCACCTGTTTACTAACGAGACAACAGCTGATTGATTTCTTAGTTAGATGAAAAGATTCTGTTCTATTCACAATTTAGTATTAACTAAACTCTTGACTTTTACTTTACAACAATTAAAATCTCATACCTAGATAGAAAGCAATAAAGAATTTCATATTGGGACTCCTGAGTGGCTCAGTGGGTTGAGTCTCTGACTCTTGATTTCAGCTCAGGTTATGCATGATCCCAGGGTTATGCGATCAAGCCCTGAGCTCAGCTCAGCACAGAGCCTGCCTGAGACTCTCTCTCTCTCTCTCTCTCTCTCCTCCTTCTGCCCCTCCCCCACCACTTGCATTCTCTCTCTCTTTAAAATTAAAATTAAAAAAAAAAAGAATTTCATATTAAAGATGTTTTCCTTCTTTATGAAAAATGTCTTAAAATTTGCAGCTTAAATTAGAATAGCACATGTCTTTTTTTTTTTTCCACATGTCCTTTAATACAGCATTTCCACTACCAGGAATAAACAAATTATCATGGAATTGGAAAAAAAGATTAACTATAAGTATTCACTACAATGTGGTTTATAGCAACAAAAGATTGGAAATAATCTAGACTTTTAGGGAAGATGGCAGAGTAGGAGATTCCTGGGTTTACCTCATCCCAGGATACAACTAAAAAACACTCATACCAGCATAAATAACCCAGAATATGACCCAAAGACTGGCAGAAGAAACTCCACAACTAAACATAGAGAAGAGGCCACATCCAAGAGTGTAGGAAGGGCAGAGGTGCGGTCAGGAACTAAGTGGACTGGTGGGACTGTCAACAGGAGGGAGGGATGCTATGGACGTGGAGAAGGGACAGAAACAGAACCCCACACTGGGAAGCCTGCACAGGGAAGACAAATCTCTATAACATTTGGATTTGAAAACCGAGTGACCAAATTTCATAAGCTCTTACAACCAGAAGGACTTAAAACCTGGACTTTTAAAACATTAGCAGGATCAGTTCTGGGAGAGCCAGTAGGTAAGAGGAAATGGAGTCCTCATTCTTAAAAAGACAGTACAACAAACAACCCATGGAAACAGAGCATAGAAGCAGCAGTTTGAAAGGCACCTGGAGCATATGGAAGGGAAAGTTAATAATAATCCTAGAGCATATCCCAGAGGAACAGAAATCACTAGGGAACTCCTCCAGGAACAAAGGAACTGGCAGGCACCATTTCCCTCCCATACGCCTCCCCCAGCACAAACACACAACCACAGTGGGACTCGCTACCTAAATTGTTAGCACTGCTACCCAGTCCCCTCCCCCCACAGTTGTGCTTCAGCCAACCTACCCCATGGACAGTCCACTTCGGTCAGGCCCTGCAGGGCTCCTCCCAAAGAGGACCCGGGCAGGCAAAGCTTGCTAGCATTGCCATCCTGTTGTCCCGTGCCCACCTCCCCCTTAACACTGTGCTTCCATGGATCCAACCCTTTCCAATACATTCTTGGCCAGAACCCATACAGGGCAGTGACACAGGCCTGGCAATGTGCAAGCAGCCCCTACAGTGGCCAGCACCACTCCAAAGTGACTCCTGCCCCAGAGAGAAGAAAAGATAACAACACATACCAGTCAGACGGAGGCTCTAGCATTAGGCTGGAGGCAGACAACTTGTCTGACTGCAGGCTTCACCCACGAACAAAAGCTCCTCAGGGGTCAAAACAGAGAAAGCACCCTTTAGTTTGATGCTACTGCATCTCTGGAAAACATCTGGTCTGATTCAACTCAAGCCCAAGGCATCCCCAGACTGGCTCACTAACACCACAGGAACCTAAATCCTGCCCAACAGGCAGAGAGCTATTGCAGACAACTAGACTGAAGGAAAAACCAGGTCAGCCACAACATCAGGGCACACACATCACACACAGGAGACGTCCCTGACGTGCCAGGCTCTGGTGAACGTGCATGGCGGGGCACTAAAGGACCTCTTCTTCATAAGGCCATTACTTTTAAGTATAGGAAATGTAGCTATCTTTCCTAACACACAAAACAGACACAAAGAGTTAGACAAAATAAGGAGACAGAGGAATATGTCCCAAATGAAAGCACAGGACAAAAGCATAGCAAGAGACCTAAACAAAATGTAGATAAGTAATATGCTTGATAGAGAATCTAAAATAATGATCCGAAAGATCTAATTGAACCTGAAGAAAAAAGAGTGGAGGACATCAGTGAGACAGAAAGAGTGGAGGACATCAGTGAGACAGACCCTTAACAATGAGATAAAAAAGAACCAGAGATGAACAACATAAAAATGAAATTAAAAATGCACTAAGGGAAATAAATAGCAGACTAGAAGAGCAGAAAAATGAATTATTGACCTGAGGACAGAGTAATGGAAAGTAATCAAGCTGAGCAGATGAGAGAAAAAAAAATTATGGAAAATGAGAATAGACTTAGGGAACTCAGCAACACCATCAAGCATAATAACATTCGTTATATAGATGTATATATCCAGCAAGGCTATCATTCAGAATAGAAGTAGAGATAAAGAGTTTCCCAGACAAACAAAAGTTAAAGGAATTCATCACCACTAAACCAGCCCTACAAGAGATGTTAAAGGGACATGTGAGTGGAAAGGAAAGACCAATAAGTAAGAGTAAGAAAAATAGGAAGCACAAAAGCAGTAAAATAAGTATATTTGTAAAAATCATTCGAGGGACTCACAAAATAAAAGGATGTATAGTATGATACCATTAACCTAAAACATGGAGAGGAAAGGAGTAAAGAATGGGTTCAAACTTAAGTGACCATCAACTTAATACAGACTGCTATATGCAGAAAATGTTATGTACAAACCTAATGGTAATCACAAATCAAAAACCAGTAATAGAGATGCAAAAAATAAAGAGAAATGAATTCAAGTATTTCACTAAAGAAAGCCAACAAATCATGAGAGAAGAGAGCAAGAGAAGACAGGAATGGAGAAAAACTACAAAAACAACCATTAAACAAGTAACACAATGGCAATAAATACATACCTATCAATAATTACTTTGGATGTAAATGGACTAAAAGCTCCAATCAAAAGACACAGGGAGATGGAATGGATAAAAAAAATAAGACCCACCTATATGCTGCCTACGAGAGACTCACTTTAGACCTAAAGACACATGCAGATTGAAAGAAGCCAGATGGAGAAGCATTTTTCATGCAAATGGATGTGAAAAGAAAGCCGTGGTAACGGTACTTACATTGGACAAAACAGAGTTTAAAACAAAGATTGGAAATGATCTAAATGTACAGCAATAGCAAATTTAAAAAGAAAGTATGGTCTATCCATGCACTAGAATATTATGTAATCAGTAAAAATTGTGTTGTGAAAGAATATACAACAGTATAAAAAGATATTCTTAGTATATCATAAGGTTTGTTTTAAAAGACAGTTTTATAGGCACCTGGGTGGCTCAGTCGGTTGAGCGTCCAACTCTTGATTCCAATTCAGGTCATGATTTCACAGTTCATGAGATCGAGCCCCTCATCAGGATCTATGCTGACAGTGAGTAGCCTGCTTGGGATTCTCTTTCTCTCCCTCTCTTTCTGGCCCTTCCCTGCTCGTGCTCACTATCTCTCTCAAAATAAATATGAATAAACTTAAAAAACTACACTTACATTTTATATGTACATAATCTAAAAATGAAAGGTAAACATGAAACAAACCAAAATATTAATGTTATTTGAGTCTCTATAGAATTATGGATTATTTTCTTTTCTGTATCTTATATGTGCTTTCTAAATTTCCTATAATAAAGAAACATTACACTTATGTAACAAGAAATAAGAAATAAAATTATTATTCACAATTGAGGCTAAGTATTAAAAACACTTGAACATCATTCAGGATTATAAGGAAACAATTGCCATTAGCTGATTACTTGTTCTCCGTTGTAGTGATTTCTCGGCAACTTGTCACACTATTTCACAGTTTTGTCCTGGACCTTATCAAAATCCATGAACATATATAATCTGAACAAAAATTAACAGAAATCTTCAAAATACCTATGAAGGACATTGTTTTTGTGAACTGATGGTCAGCCCTCTGGGGACAATGTGTCTTCTTTTTTATCTTAGATTTTATTTCTGCGCTTAACAGTGCTTTGCTCCTACCAGTGTTCTTTCATTTATTGAACCAGTGCTAAATGAATATTAAATTCCTGAGGGCAATTCCTGCCTAATTGCTGACAGCACCCTACAGAATTTGCTATGAGATGTACATAAACTGAAACCTGCCAAAATGAGAACCTGAAGCTGTTCTGGGGGATACAATCAGGACAAATGCCTTTGCTTTCTTAGCTCTGAATTGGATTTAAAATAAACAGTGTTGATTCCAGAATGGAATGTGTGTGAAAGTTCACATATCTTACCTCAGTTGGTATTTTTTAATAAGATTTTAATAGGTCTTCTGTTTTGATCTCATTTGCTGTGATCCATCGTGACTACAATAGGTTAGACAAACTGTAAACTCCTAGAAGTCTGGAGCAGTGTGGAACAACTGTCATGATCTTAAAGTGACATTTGTCTTGCCTACTCCATAGTCTAATTGTATTTACGTTGCAGACATATTTTCTAAATTAAATTTTTTATCTGTGGGATATACACAGGAGCTCTTATCTTCAGGCATGCTTTTGACCTATAACTTTAGTAATTTGAATCACCCACACAAGTTCAAGGAAAGTGCCGTGAACATAACAAGTCCTTGTCCAAGTCCAGTGCATTTTGTTCACCTAGTTTACTGCCTTACCATCTGCCCTTCACTTCTGGAGGACTTGCAATAAAGCCAGAGCCAGAGTAAAAGCAGATACCCCACTGCTATCTATTTAACTTTCATTAAGTGAGTTGGTGCAGTGCTCAGGCGCCTTCTCAAAACCAGCCCAGCATCTAAGAGTATTTACATAAGACTCTTTGCATTATATTCCGACCTCTGCAACATTAGTATTAACTACTGACATCTGCCAAGTCTGACTGGTAAGTGCTTTACAGTATCAATTCATCCCAAGCAAAAAGCATTTCTGAGTGCTGCAGTGCTCTTGTTAATGCCAATAAGAAGTATCAAGGCTCATATGACACCTAGCAGAAATTAGTACCCACATTCAAAGAAAAGTCTTTGTTATTTCCCGAGTATTATGTGGACTTTATTGAGATGACTGCATCTGACACCTGCTGTAATATAAAATGCAGCTATAATTAGCCAACTGATGCTCACTGCAGTTTAGGTCGAATCCCTTCTGTGGGAATTATGCTTTAAAATATTCAGAACTCCAAGTGGCTCTCATTACATTTAATTTTAACTTAGAATTAGGTGGTCTAGAAAAAAAATTTAGGATTGTAATAGCCCCCTGCTGAATGCCACACAGCAACGTGAAAACCCATAGGGTTTTTCCCCCCCTCTAAATAAAAAAAGAAAAAAATGAGAACAGCAGACTACACTAGAGCCTTCAATTGAAGTCTGGCTTTGCTTAATTGTACTTTTTGCACTCATCAGTCTCTCCTCTTCAGAGCAAGCTACAAAAATTGCCTGAATAGCCAAAGAAAAGTTTCCCACAGTCACTGGTCACAGAAAAACACTATTGTCCTTCCTCACAGTTTGATGGACAACATTTCTATAAATGGGTAGCCAGGCTGTCAATGGTACCCTTGCTGAAAAGGCAAAAGAAGAGAACAGATTCTGCCAATATCTGACAAAGCATGTTAACACATAATCAGGCATTCAGTAGTCAGGCAGCTGCCCCTGGGACCTTCATCACACAGGTGCCTTTAAGCCATTTCCTATTCACAGATAAAGGAAACAAGCAGGAGATACCTGGGAAAGGAGCAGTCTATTATGGCTTGCCAAACGTCCATCTTCTAGGCTGTGTGTATAAAAGTAGAAAGAAGAAAAAGGAAACTGTGGTTTCAATTGAAAAACTGTAAAATACAGCAGAACATTTATAAAACCTATCATTGAAGCCGTGGTGTTTTTTCCCTTTCCTTTTCTATTTATTTATTTATTTATTTATTTATTTATTGGAGGGATGGATTTGTTTGTTTGTAAGACAACCTCATTGCCATTGCTGCTACCATATCTATATCTATTATATATATATATATATATATATATTACATAGCTATGTTATTCATGTTTCATCATTTGTTGACGACTCTAAGGTAGATCCTATTATCATTGCTATTTTATTTATTTATTTATTTATTTATTTATTAAAAAAACTTTTAAGTAAACTCTACCCACACACAGGGCTCAAACTCATGACCCCAAGATCAAGAGTCACATGCTCTACCGGGTGAGTCACCTAGGTATCCCTATTATTGCCATTTTATAGATGAGGAAATCGAGGCTCTAGAAGCTAGAGTAGTTTAACCTTTTCTACTTCTCTATCAAGTTGCAGACCTTGGATGTGAACCCAAATATGTCTCCTTCCAAACACCATGCTTTTCCTATGAAACTATGGTTCATGCTTTAATTGATAGGACAAAATAAATTTCTATTTTTTCATGACTTGAAAACACAGTATGCTCTTTTATTAGGTAGCATATGTACATATTTATATTTTATGATATATGTGTACGTCTTTTTAATCATTGCAAGATACGTTAAATCAACCTCTTATCTCCAGGTACGATAATCAAAACTTTTTTGGATAATTGAATTAATTTTTCTTAACTATTTCTAGAGAATTTCCATCAGTGACCAAATTTACACTTGAAAATTTTAACCAAAGACTACTTTTATCTCAAAGGCATGGTCTATCTCACCAACTGGATTGAAACTCTTAAAGTCTAAGAGGAACCTTCCAGTCTTCAGCCTTCTCAAAACATTTTTGAACAAAACATAACCTCTTCGGAATTTTTTCTTCAGGTGTGTCCTTAAAACTCCTACCATTTAAAACACTCTTTTATTCTGGCTTTGGTTGAATCCGCAGTTTCTTACTACTTCCCATCAGGTCAAATATAAAGGTTTTAGCCTGGTTTTCAAGTTCATAGAAAACTAATCCTAATGTGCCATTTCAACTTTTGATCTCACCCTTTACTCCAGTTGAGCAAATCTCATCTCTCCTTCCTTGCCCATTCTCATTTCTGGCTTCACACTTGCTGTGTTTCTTATTAGAAATAACTTCTCTACTTCTTTCTATCAATCTAAACCTAATATTTCATGTCCATCTAATGGTATATCTTCTTCAAGGAAATTTTCTTCTCACTCAACACTGATCTTTTCCTTAACTTCACCTACCTTTTTTATTTTATTTTGTGGCCTATAACCATTCACCGGAATGATATGATAGTCTGCCTCATCCTCCAGTTGTTTCATGGAGCCTAGATCTGTTTAACAAATTATAACCTCCTTGGGGGCAAAAGAAGACATGAGTCTATAAACAAATGAGTGAAGAATAAAAGTTTATTCTAATGCTCTATATAATATTCTCTTATATTTCTGCCTTGAAGAAAGTTATCATCCATTGATATCCTTCTTATCCTACAGCTAGAAAAGGAAGCAACACTCAAATCTGGTTTGAACAGAGAATGAATTAAGAGAGTTGCCATTCCAATCCTTTCTAGGTGAATGTGGAACTCATTAGTGCACTAAATATGTCTGGCTTTTCTCCTTCTGAGCACATGAGGGGATTATCATTTTTGATTCCATTTGAAGTTAGCACGGTCATATCCTTTGCGTTAGTCGGGCAATGTGGTCAGAAGTAACAAACACCACTTCAAGGGAGAAGCTTTAATATTTTGTGCTTATTTTCCATTTTACTTTTTCTTTCGCACAGTAATTGTGAAAGAATGGAGGTAGACCCCCTTCCTTAGCCAGAGTCTCTAAATGAGGATAATGTACAGGAGAGCACCCAGCCAACTAATGGTGTACATGTAACAGGAGCAAGAAACAAACTTGTCTTGTTTTATGGCACTAAGATTTACTACATCAGACTATGCCTGATGTAGTAGTTTACTTAGGCCAATATGGGAATCAACGTTAAGATATGAGAAGACTGAAAACCAGAATGATTTTTAATATAAATATAATCCACATTTATATATGATTAAAATATAATCCATAAATATATAAAATTAGACATTTCACTTTTTAAGCTGGTGGGTAAAAAATCAAGCTCAATAGATCCTTCAAACATCTTCTTATTGAGTTGTCTACAATTTCTTTTGTTTCTCATCTTTGGTATTCATTGTACTTTCAAACTCTATACGTTATTTTAAAATTTTATACTGACCACAGACTCTACTAAAATCTTAACCACCACAAAGTTTAGTGTTAGATTTCCATAACTTTTATATATGTAATATTTCTGACTGAATATTAAAAATATCATTTGTGTCCTTGTAGATATAGCTACAAAATGATACACATAATTTGGGCCTTATTTTGCTGTTGCTATTGTCCAGGGAGTCAAAATAAGAAATCACAGATCTAGCTTTATTCATCTACTTACAAGTTTCTTTTATTTAGTTATGGTATAAATAAAGACTTTAAGATTTTTATTTATTGTTTTATTATACTTATTTCAAAAAGGAATATATAGCTCAAGTTTCAAATATGAAATACAATAACCTACTGAGTATGCTTATTTTGTTTTTACTTCTATTCTTTTTTTATATACTAATACGCTGACAGATACATTTCCCTCTGACTACATTCTTCACCACACATAAGTACTATATAGTTATGAATAATGAAATTTAAAAAGCACAATGAAAGAAGAGCACAACTGTTTTTTATTTTTCACTCTTGAGGACTCATTGCAGTATTTCCTGCTCCATATTAAGTTTGAGAGCTTCTGAGAAGTATTCTTAGAATTCTGATCTTTTGGAAAGAATACTGATTCAATTAGAGTTTTTTAATCATGATGATTACTTTATGATAATGATCTTATATGGCTAAGATGTTGCACTTATATTGCACTTAGATGCAGCATTTCATTTTAGCAAATTCCAAGAATCATCCATGACTTTATTACTGTACCTGATTTTTACAAGTTCTTTATCCAAGAACCTCTTCATTCTCAATTGAAATGGGGATGCTATTTGATAAAGTGCAGTGATAACCAGTAGCAGCTGAAAAACATGACAAAATGAAGAATATCAGAACCATTTGAAAACAAGCCAAAAATTCCCATTTGTAGTCTTCAGAATCCACCTTGGACCTGGTTCAGAAACCAGTCTTTCAGAGGTGCCTCACAATACCCTTTAAATTTCATTTGGAGAAATCTAGACTTTAGTAACATATGATATAAAGCATTAGTTGCCTCCCACAATGAATGCAGGGAACTATGGTTTCACCATCACCATTTCTAATAACATCCTGTTAGCTTAAAACTGAAGCTGGCCAAATTTGTGACAATTTCATCTTCATTCACTGGAGTGGCAAGGCATGGATAGAAATAGCATTTAAAATGAGTTGTTTATTAGAGTGATTAAAGAAAAAAAGTTTATCTTGTAAAAAGATTAACCTTTTTTTTTCTTCTGCTGTCCCCATATAAGGTATTCAATTTATCAATGTTCATTCAACCAATATTTATTGACCCCTGACTATGTGAGGGAAATGAAAGCCATGGCATTGCATAGAAGTAGAAAGCAGGTTAAGATATATACTATAGGAGTAGCACAGACAATGCTGGCTCTCTCAAGAGAGCTTCCAGTTACAGGGGTCAGAGAAGGCTTTGGTGTGAGAGATGAGTCTTAAAAAATAGGTGAGATTAAAAACAAACAGGCAAGATTTTAGTTGGTATAAATGGGAATAATAAAACAGACAAAATGCATGCCAGAGGGCAATATGGATGGCAAGGAAATAAGTATACTGTAGTGACTGCAGAGCACTTATACAAAAGGTATATATGAAAATAGGATGGTTATAGTCAGAAGGGCCAGAATTTTAGTTGTTGATGATGGTGATGGGTTTCAGAGAGGAGTGTTGGATACAATGAAGTTGTCCTTCTTGGAGAGAGTTGAATCAATTTCATAGAGGAAGCAGACAAAAAATGGTAAGAAGAGTCTAGCTCTGGAAATAAAAAAGGGCCTCTTTCTTTGCAATAGGAAACCATCCTTCTTTACTAAGAAAGAACATCCAGGGTCACAATTATCTACCGTGCCCTTCCTTTCTTTCCTCCTTCTCTATGTAAAGTATCTCAGCCCCTAGACCTATCTTTTCATCAACACATACATTCATTTCAACAGTTATTGAGCACCTACAATGTGTACAAGCATAGAGCCTGGCACATGGTTGATAATAAAAGTTTGCTGCTTGAAGGCAGAGATTAGGAAAAATTAAAGAGCACTAGTTATCTGTAAATTTCTCAGTAAAGTTGGATGGATATTATCTGGTGAGAATGGAAAGGGGAAGTAGTGAATTAGATGTGTGGGCAGAGAGATCTGAAGCACCTTCTAAGGGAAGTGTGCTAGGGAATAAATGGGGGATCAATACCAAGATTGTCAAGCAGCGATGAGAACCTAGTTGGAGTAGGTTAGATTGATTTTGCAGTGGGCCAGGGGTACACATAGTGTTAAGACGTTCTCCGAGAATACTACTTGAACAAAATTCTCTATAGGACAGGAAAAGGATCAGGGAAACACATAGGGTAGGGTAGTGACTAAAGGTGAGGGCGTGGCAGAGGAAGGGGTTTAATAAATGCAAAATGGAGTTTCTCATTTCCCTATAAGCAAGCCCTGTCTCCTCCAAATAACATGGTGTTACATCATATTTCTCTCATATTCTTAATCCATAAAAAATGAATTAGAATCATATTCTAAACTGTCCTATTCTAAAATCACATTCGATCATGACTTCTGAAAAGTTGATTAGTAAACTAGTCTTAGAATTGTTTTATTTATATAAGAATGTCCACAGAAGTGTCCTCTTATGATAAACTTCCATGCTAAACTTTCATAAAACTATACAAGTATTAAATGCAAGATGTTATAAAATTAATATATTTTTTAAATTTTTTAATGTTTGTTTATTTTTGAGAGAGAGAGAGATAGAGCATGAACAGGAAGGGGCAGAGAGAAAGGAGACAGAATCCAAAGCAGGCTCCAGGCTCTGAGCTGCCTGCACAGAGCCCAACGCGGGGCTTGAACCCATGAACCGTGACGTCATGACCTGAGCCGAAGTCGGACGCTTAACCAACTGAGCCACCCAGGCACCCCTAAAATTAATATTAAATAAATAACATTTACTTTACCATTGTGAGATTTTGGCAATCTCATACTATAAGCCTTATAAATCATTTTTAAAAAATAAATGGGAGATCTTTTTAGAGGTCATTAAATCTACACAAAGTAAAGAACAGGCTCTACTGGTCTAGCTATTATCACATACATTTATGCTGCTCATCGTCTAGTCAGAATTTATATATCCCATGGGTCTGCATATGTGAAATGACCAGAAGAAAATATGGCAAAGCAGCATTAGCTTCTTCAAAAATGATAGGATTGAATACGTCACAATTCTAAAACTCTATGCCAGAATTGGTATCTTATATTTTAAATCAATTTTCTGACACCTGGATTTTCTTCAGTGTAGATGGGTTCCTAGTCTTGGATGGAAAGAAGCTGGCTGATTCTGCCTATTCTCAGCTCCTCTCTTTCAGAAGCCAGGTAGGTAGTCCAAATAAGCTATTATACAGTGGCCAGAAAAACATGATTCAAGAGGGTAAGAACTCAAAAGCTCTTTGGTATACAGAGTACTTTTCTCTGGGAACCCTAAAATTCTCAGGATAGGCCTAGGTACACACCAGACACTCAAATACTTGTATGACTAGACTCTACACAACCCAAGGATGGATCTGTATTTCCTGTTCATAGCTGTATCTCATTGCCTACCAAAGCATCAGACACATAATTGGTACTGAGGAGGAAGGAAGCCAGGAGGCCCAGAAACAGTTCAATTGTAAGTAATAAGATTCTCCTGGGCAGTATCTTGATGGGGTCAGGCACTGAACAAAACATCTGCACTTTAACAACTGTCTTAATAATAGCACGTGTTATTAAACACCAAAGGACTTTGAAACTACTCACATTAAAAAAATTTAGAAAATTGCATTCAAATTATAGATAATCTACATATGAAATTACTTGCAGTTAATGTGTTGCTTAATAAGCACATTTGTTCCTGTAAATTTGGTATTTTCTTCGCCCATGATTTAACTAACTCACCTTTTAGAGAAAGTTGTAAGACTGTATTTTAAATCTCAACAGTTTTATCTTCTTCTTCTTCTTCTTCTTTTTTTTTTTTTTTGAAGGGGATACTGCTGTTGCCTGAGTATAACAGCAGGAGGTAAAGCCAGCATAAGGGGTTTTGTTTACTATCATCACGGTAAGAGTTGAAAGCAATAACAAAAAAGATGATACAGTTTATTATCCTCAGGGAGATTTTCCAAGTGTTTTGGTACCCCATTTGTATTGACAAAAATAAGTTAGATGAAATTGACCAGAAAGAGAGCTCTCTATACGAAGAGTTCAAAAGATGAATTATATTACCCTTCAGTTATTGCTAATAACAATAATTTAGCTTACTACTTCAGTTTATAGTTTACAACATGCTTTCACATACCCTATTCTCAACTGATTTGAACAACTTGTAAGTTAAGTCATGCAGCTAATACTAGATCATTGATTTTTTCCCCGTATTTCTTTGATTTTTTTCAAGCAATTCAGTTATCACAGAAAATTATAGGAAAAATTATCAGGAAAGTATACAGAAAAAAAATTACTCTAAACCAAACACAGTTAATATTTTGGTGAATTTCCTTTCAGTCTTTTTTCTATGCATTATTCCTGTATTTGAGTTAACAGTCTATAGTTTATTATCCTACCTTTTTCTTTTGACATTAAAACAACCATGTTCCCATTTTGTTTGAGTCTTTAAGTATCATTTGAGTAAATGCACAAAATACTTCTAGTTTTTAAACACGTATAAATAGAAGGGTATTTGGGTATCTTTATGCTCAAAGCTTTGTGTTTTATTTTTTTAAGTTTATTTATTTATTTTGAGAGACAGAGCACAAGCAAAAGACATAGAGAGGGAAAGAGGGAGAAGGGAACAGAGGGAATCCCAAGCAGCCTCTGCGTTGCTAGCATGGAGCCCAACACAGAACTTGAACTGACAAATGGAGAGATCATGACGTGAGCCAAAACCAAGAGTTGCATGCTTAACCAAGAGTTGGAGCCACCCAGGCACTCCAAAACTTTGTGTGTTTTAAGATAATTTCTTAGAATAGATGACTAGATTATATTTACTAAATACTAGAAGCCGCCACAGGATTAGAAGAGATTTGATTTCATGTAGTCGATGTTCTTGCCTTTGAGAACAATCCTATTTTTACAATCCTAAAAAAAACTATAAAAGGCTTTACTTGCATCTCCCTTAAATGTTAAGGATAGAAGTCCTCAAATCAGTTTTCATTTTCTCTTCTCATTATGTTCTCTGGTGAAGAAAGAAAATAGCTAGTTGCTATCTTAGTATAATAAGATATTAAATGAAGACATTTAATATGTTCGAAGAAATAAAAGAGGAAATCAACAAACAAAAATAGGTGATGAAACACACACAATAACTTAGTAGTTAAGAAAAATAACCAGTTAGACATCTTAGAAATAAAAACTATATTCTAATTTAAAAAACTCAGAAGATGGGCTAAATAGCAGACAAAATATAGATGAAAAGTAAATTAATGAAGGAAGATGGAACTGACGAAAGCCCCCAGCACCAAGATATAAGAAAAACAAAATGTAAAAGACAGGGGACCTGGGAGGTTCAGTTGGTTAAGGGGCTGACTTTGGCTCAGGTAATGATACCACAATTGGTAAGTCCAAGCCCCGAGTCAGGCTCTGTGCTGACAGCTCAGAGCCTGGAGCCTGCTTCAAATTCTGTGTCTCCCTTTCTCTCTGCTTCTCCCCTGCTCGCTCTCGGTCTCTCTTTCTATCAAAAATAAACATTTAAAAAAATTAAAAATTAAAATAAAAAATTTAAAAGAAATAACACTCAGGTTACACATTTTCAGGAGGAAAAAAACAGAATGATAGGTGGGCAATATCATAAAATAAAAACACTAGCAATTTGGCAGAATTTATTAAAAAGATTTTAAAAAATGTGTCAAATGCTCAGATTTTAAAAATATGTCAAATGCTGATCAAAATTAAGTTTAAAAAACTCATATCTAAACTCGTGGTGACACTTGTGAAAAGTAAAGGATATTGATAAGCTTCCACAGAGAAAATACAGAATACTGTAAAAAATGAGAAAATATTGTCATTAGATTTCTCATTAGTAACATTATTACTAGGAAAACAAGCAAACAAACAAACAAACAAAAAACCCAGAAAAATACTTTAAAGGTACTGAGGAAAAACAAAACAAAACAAAACTTGGAACCTAGAAACCTCTGACAAGTCAAACTATCACCCGAGAATGATGACAAATTAAAGACTTTTCAGACATATGAGAATATAGAAAGTTTAACATTCATAGATCTTTGCTTTAAGATGTTTGGAGAAGTGGACTTGTAATTGTAGTTCCTGAAGGAAAGTCAGTAACAGAACCACTCTTTTAAGTGGTGTTAAATCAGAGTCAGAGAATCAACTTGTAAGAACAGTAAAAATTAGAAGTCAAGCCATTGTCAGGGACATCTGGGAATTGTCTGTGCTTTGCCCAACACCTCCCTACCCTTTTGAAAACGTAGACCTGCTGGTAATAATGGCTTAGCACAAATTTGGCTTACTCAGTTCTGGAGGATGTCACCTGTGCCAAGTGTCACAACCACTGGATGAACCATAAGGGAATCAAAAGGCCTAATTAAAAAGAGGTTGCAGACCTCTACATCTGACCAAGATGGAGTACAGGGACAATATTTATCCTCCCACTTAAACTGGGGGAGGGGGAGGAGGAGGGGGGGCAAAAACACAAAAAGAAGCAACCCTTTTTTTAGATTGGATAAAAGGAAGTATAGGACTGTCAGCCCTGAGGGAAAGGGAACAAACAAGTTGATCCCAGTAATTGCACCAGTTTGCTGCCTGTAGACAGCTCCCAGTCTGCAGGTCAGGGAGGTGGAATGCAAGTAAAGTCCAGTTCTCTGGAGACCGCAATCAGAGTTTGTGGAGTCAAGGCAGTGAGGGTCTGAGGGACAGAATACCAGAGAAAAGGCAGCTCTGCAGAGGGAGTTCTGGAGATGTACAGAGGGGTATCCTAGAGTCTTTGGTTGAGTACTGATCCAGGTACATGTGAGAGGAAAGTACTCAAGGCTTGAAACTAACAGGCAGAACAATTCCAAGTGCTCATTAGAGGGAATGGGGATAAAAGCAGTTTATGTTTTCACCAACAAGAGGGAAAAGCTCTTGCAATACAAAGAACATTAACTAGAAAATTCAGAATGGGTATAACCTTCATTGTGGGGCTAAATTAGCCCTGACCTATGGCTATTCTAAACATGCCAAGACAAAGCTTAAAACCAAGCCTCAGAAGCAGCTAACTGATTACATGTAATTTAACTGCGTATCAACATAAAACCCTATTCAAATGAATGCTTCAAAATCCATAAATCAATAATGTAAAATTTACGTAAAATGTCTGGTAATAAAAAAAAATCAGGAAAATATACTGATAACCATAAGAAAATCAGTAGAAACAGACCCAGAAGTAAGAGATGATGTAACTAACAATGATATGTAAAATAGCTAATATAAATATGCTCTGGATGTTCAAGAAAATATGAGGAAACATGACATGATGAGGAGAGATATGGAGGATATAACAGTGACTCAAATGGAACTTCTAGAGGAGTACAATATAAGAAATGAAAAATACAATGGATGAGATTTAGAACAAATTAAACACTTCAGACAATAATGCTAGTGAACTTGAAGACACAGCAACAGAAATTATCCAAAATGAAGAACCAAGAGAAAAAGACTGGAAAAGAAATGAATAGACTTCTGAGATAATACTGGGAGGCCTAACGGATATATAGCTAGAATCCCAAAACGAAAATAGGGAAAAGAGGTGATAGAAAAAAATATTTGAAGAAATAGAAGTTTAAAATTTCCCAAATTGATGAAAACTACAAACACACAGATCCAGGAAGCTTAATGAACTCCAAGTAGAATAAAAATAAGGCACAGCATAAACAAAGTTGTTGAAATCCAGCTATAAAAAGAAAAATGTTAAAAGCAGACAAAGGAAAAAGATACATACAGCAGACTTCTCAATAAACTATGCAAGCCAAAAAATAATGGAGACACATCTTTAAAGTACTGAAAGACAAAAAACTCAGAATATATTTTTGTCCAGCAAATATATTAAAAGTTGAAAGCTCGATAATAATTTTTTCGTGTGTAGATTTTCCTGACTATTCTTGTCTGTTTGTTTTTCTATATTTTTATTTTTTTAAGGTTTTTTTAAATGTCTATTTATTTTGAGAGAATGAGGGAGCAAGCAGGGAAAGGGCAGAGAGAGAGGGAGAAGAAGAATCCCAAGCAGCTCTTAACTGTCAGCACAGAGCTCCATGAGGGCCATTCAAACTCATGAACGGCAAGATCATGACCTGAGCCAAGATCAAGAACTGGATGCTTAACTGACTGAGTCACTCAGGCGCCCCCAGATTGACTTTAAAATGAACCTTCCAAGTCCAGAAAAAATTTTTTTTGATATTTATGTTGGGATTGTATTAACTTTATACATTCATACAGGAAGAACTATCAACCTCATGATATTTAATCCTTAACCAAGAATGTAGGTCTTTTAATTTGTTCAAGTCTACTTAGTATTTCTCAGCAGTGTTTTATAATTTTCTTTATATAGATTTTGTACATTTACTGGGAAACTTAAATATTTGGAACTACTGACTTGTAAAAATGAATTAGAAATGCAGACTAACTGTTATGCCCAGAATTCGGGGACCCCAAGAACCACCAGGGAGCCGAGTCCGATGCAAGAACAAAGAGCCTTTATTCGAGCTAGCTCGAACTCAATCTCCTACTGCACCAACGCAGCGGTGGGTCGAGAGAGAGCCCGTTCCAAAAACACAATAGTTTTAAAGGGGTCTAGGGGCAGTGGGAGGGGTGATGGTCGTGACCCTAGCCGACTGGCTGAGGAAGGGTCAAAGGTCCTGTCCCACAGGTCAAGCCTCTGCACAGGCGCTGGGGACTCAAGGTGGAGGACACAGAACACAATGGAGTCAGTCCCAGTTTGCCCTTAAGCAAAATGGAATCAGTCCCGATTTGCCCTTACACTAACTACCTCTGATTTTAAACTACAAGCCAAAGGGGGGGAAGTGGGATTGAATTTGTAAAGCTTTATTTATATGACTTTTTCAAAGAAAAAATTATTTTTAATATAAAACATTTATAAAAAATAAGGTGATTAATAACTATAATAAAAGAAGAAATGTAAAATGTGTCTTTCTTCTCTTGAATGAGTCATTTTCTTTTACTTAGTGTATCTCTACCAGAATTAGAAACCCAATGTTGATTTTTATATTTTTTTACCAATTATTATTTTTTTTAAATTTTTTTTAATGTTTATTTATTTTTGAGACAGAGAGAGACAGAGCATGAGTGGAGGAGGGCAGAGAGAGAGGGAGACACAGAATCCGAAGCAGGCTCCAGGCTCTGAGCTGTCAGCACAGAGCCCGACGCGGGGCTCAAACTCACAGACCGTGAGATCATGACCTGAGCCGAAGTTGGATGCTCAACCAACTGAGCCACCCAGGCGCCCCTATTTTTTTTACCAATTATTAAGAGAAGACTGTTGAAGTCTCCAAATATAATTATGGACTTATATCTTTCTCCTTTCAGTTCTATTAGTTTTTGCTGATAATATAAAACATTTTTGAAGAACTGCTGTTGGTGCACAAACAATATTAAGTCTTGTTGGTGAATTGATCCTTCTAATATTACATGCTGCTCTTAGGATACCTACATTGTCTGATATTAAAATAATCATTTGAGATTTATTTTTATGGATACTTATATGGGTTTTTTTCATCTTTAACCTATCTCTGTCTTTATATTTAAAATGAGGTTCTTTCAGTCAGCATATAATTAGAACCTAATTTTTAATTAGCCTGTCAATTTTGAGTTTATATCATTTACATTTAATGTAATTATTAATATAGTCGGATTAAAAACTATTATTTTGTTAATTATTTCCTATTTGCTCCATCTCTTGTTTTTCTTTTTTTCTGACATTTTTTAATTATTTCATAACTCCGTCATATTTCCATTATTAGCTTATTAATTATATTTCTTTTAAAAATATTTTAGTGGTTACTTTAGGGCTTAAAATTTATATCTTTAATTTATCACAGCCTACTTTCAAATAATATTATATTGCTCCATATACAAGGAGAAACCTCACAAGTGTATACTTATAATTCCTTCCTCCCAATTTTTGTGCTATTATTGTCACACATTCCTTTTATATATGCTATAAATCCACAAAATTTGTCATTATTTTTGTTTTAGATAGTTAATTATCTTTGGAACAAATAAAAATAAGGAAAAAATGTCTTTTATATGTTACTTTATTTTAACTATTTCTTAAGGTCTTCATTCCATTGTGCAGACACAAATTTCTTTCTGGTATCATGGTCTTTTTGCCTTAAAGACTTCTTTCAACATTTCTTATAGTGCAGGTCTGCTGTACTATAGGAACTATCTTTGTTTTGTTTACCTTAAAAAAGCTCTATTTATCCTTCATTAAAAAAAATTTTTTTAATGTTTATTTTTGAGAGAGAGAGAGAGACAGAGACAGAGAGGGTGACATAGAATCCGAAGCAGGCTCCAGGCTCTGAGCTGTCAGCACAGAGCCCAACACGGGGCTGGAACTTACGAACCACAAGATCATGACCTGAGCCAAAGTCAGACGCTTAACCGACTGAGCCACCCAGGCGCTCCTCCTTCATGTTTGAAATAGAGATGTGCAACCTAATTTCTCTCATCTTGATTTTGGGCCAAACATTATAACTTGCTACTAACAAATAGAATCAGATGGAAGTGGCAATGTGTGACGTGAGAGACTAGGTCCTAAAAGGCACTATGACTTCTGCTTTACTGGCTTTCTCCACAGTGAGTGAAAGAACCACCAAAGCCACTCCTGAATTTCTGACCCACAGAAACTAGGAGACAAGAAATTTTTGTTGTTTTAAGCCACTAAATTTTGGGGGTAATTTGTTATACAGCAGTGTACAATCAATACTGGAGTTGCCTGGTTTCTTGGATCTATCATTTGATGCTTTCATTATTTTTGGAACTTTCTCAGCCAATTATCTCTTGAAATGTTTCTTCTGCCCCAATCTCTTCTATTCTCCTTTAGGTATCCCAATTACACGTATGCTAGACTGCAAGGTACTGTCCTACAGTGCCTCGATGCTCTCTTTGCAGTTTTAAACACTTGCCGAATCAGCCACATCATGTCCCCACCTCTTAAGACACCAATCCCAGCTAAGCACCATCCCTTCTCTGGGGAACTTCATAGGAAAGTTCCCCTAAGCTCTAAATTTTAATAATTCCAAACTCTTCACTTTGTTCCCCCAGCCCTAGAGGGGTTCCTTGCTTCCTGAATTTGCTAACTTTGTGATATATTATTGTTTTTTTGGTATCTTTTGAGTTAACAAAGTACCCTAGTAACATTTTTACTAACATTTTCTCTGTTAAAATAACAGGTATGGTTTCTATTTTCTAACTAAACCTTGACTGATTCAGAAATTGTTATGATGGAGAGTCCCAGGAAACATCTTCAAAGATGGGATTCTGGAATTTGTTTAGCTGTGTCCTTGACTCGATTGTAGTGTGAACTCCTTGCTAATAGGAAGTGGAATGTTGTGGTCCATTTCATGACAAGGCAACACAATTAGTCAACATTACTCCAACTTATTTGGTCATGGAAACTTCTGTTGAAAGAAGCATCTTACAGAACTAGTATTCAGCAAAACAAACTTTGGGAAACGCTGGCTTAGCCAACCTTCTCTATTCAGTATGTCCTCCTGAAACACATCAAGCATGTTCAAGTTGCTGCTCAAGTTTTATCTAAATTGAGAATTTATACTCATCATCTGAGCCTCAATCCATGTTCTACATCAGTTTAGGGCTTTTCCTGACACTGAACCCAAACATTTCCTCAAAGGAATTAACTGGTTGTATTGCCTTATACAGTCTTCTAAAATGATCATTGTCACATTATATCATAGTTGTTTGTTTACGTATATGTCTAGCTAACTAAAATTGGAGCTCTTTGAGAGTCTTTGCCTGATTCATCTTTATATCGCCAATGCTGATTGTAGTGTCTGGCATATAGAACGATTAATATTAACTACCATTAATACGATTAATTGGTAGTGCCATCATTCATGAGAATGTTTATGGAGGCTAGCTATACTTACTCATTAAGAAAAATTTGAGCACTTTGAACTTGGTATTATTCTAGAAGAGGATAAACAGACATGCTTTGTTATGTGAAATGAATCTGTATATCATTCTTCCTATGTGTTACAATCTCCCCTCAAGAATAGAAACCAGAGGGTTTTTTTTTTCCATTTAACACATCTGTTCACCTTAGATAGGCAAATAAATTCAGCTCGACAAGCATATACTGATTAATTGCTGTATGCCAGGTACTATATTAAACCTTAAATACACAAACGTGATAAATGCTCATAGTTCAATGGGGAACCAGACTCAGAGTCAAGGAGATTTCAATATCGATGTGACAACTACAATAATGAAAAGTATATACAAGTTGCAGGAGTAGTTTAGCAGAAAAGATAAACTCTTCACGAGAAGAATTAAGGGAAGACTTACCAGAGATTCCTAAGCCAGAGTTTGAAAGAGGAATAGAAATTTTGTAAGTTGAGGCAGGGGCATACATAAAATAAATAACGGTTATTTTTCTTTTGCTGCATAAGTTAAAATGTGTACTATACATATTAAACAAACATCTGCTGAGCACATATAATATGACAGGCATTTTGCTGTGCACTGGATTATTTAATGGAGTTGTGCCTTTAAGTCTCTCCATAAAGGATATTTTTGTTGATAAGATGGATAGCCCAGATTTCATTTATACTTTCTATCCTCTCAACTGATTCTTAGCATAAACTTGCAGGACAGTATTTCTAAGTCTGTTGGTAATGCAAAGACCAACACTTTGAATCATTTCTGCCAGGCAGCAGCTTTTGCTGCATCCCACTTTATAAACTATAATTAGCCTCCTATAAAGGGAAAATGATTTCCTTTATTCCCTTTCTAAATGTCACAGCTTTCATCATATTTTTGTTATACATCACTATCTACATATTTCTATTTTAAGTTAGTCCAAGGAAATCCACATCTTTTCAGCCTACAAACTCTTCTAATTAAAATAAATAGAAGAAAATAAGAAATTTCCAAAACGAAGGTAATAAGCATCAGGCAGGAGTAAGAAAGGTCCCTGGAAAGTAGAAATAATGCACAAAAGAGTTAAACTCCAACTATTATCTCATTAAGCAGTACTAAGATATAAGTGGAAGTCTGGATATTGAAACAATTACATAGACAACTAACAAAAATCAAATGGCCATCATTCTATAATAGAGAAACAAGGAAACAAGTAAAACTTGAAATTTTGAAATCAGTAATGGCATGGACAGGAATGAGCAGTACCTTATTAAAGATGGTATTCTTATACTATACAAAGCATGTTCCCAACTGTGTTTCCTACCAGAATATTGAAAAACAAACAAAACGAAAACAAAAACAAAACCTTCACACCTAGATGAAACGAAATGATCTGAAACTGGTTGCTAATTTGTTACAAAACAAACATTTCTAGTTACCCTGTTATATTCTCCTTAAAAACAGACCTGAGGCAATGTAGGTTAGATACAGAGAGGAGTGCCTTGAATGAGAAGGTTGCTCAGTTGGGGATTACCTCCTATGAAATCTTTTTCTGGATGTTTCTAGACATAGGCTGGATTATGAATTGTATATCTTGCTGTGAACAAGGAAACAGGATTTCTCAAGATCCTGTCAAGCCTGGTGATCTTTGGAAATGAAAGCCTAATTAAGAGGCTCCCAAGGGACAGGTCAAAGGCGTTCTTTTATCCCCTACTGCCCCTATTCCAGTTTCTTGATGCCTATTCTGCTCCTTTCATTCAGCCTACTCTAAAACTAAAGAATACATATTATGCAAGTTTCCACCTTTGCTTTCTCTACTGTAGATGCATTAAACTATTAGCATTAAGAATTTTAAATCCCTCATCCCTTATCTCCACACCAATGCGTTTTGTTTTTGGATAGGGCTTAACATTAAAAATTCTTCTAAAATTTGTGTTTTTCAACTGGACGACAAAACTTTTTAATGTTAGACTCTGACTATAAGATTAAAAGTCCTTCAAATATTTTTAATAAATCCATCTGATAAATAATACTTTGTCAAATTTCAATTCGGATTTATGCCTTCCTTCTAATTCCAAAGATTGTATTGCACGCAATTACTCGCGTTAAACTGTTAGAATTGTATTGACAGCGTCTCACTTTGAAAGTTCTAGGGTGAGCGTCTCTACAGTATCACCCAGAGAATAGTAGCTGATGCACGTTTTAAAAGTTGACATAATTATTTTGCAGATTTAAAGTAATTAATGTCACTCCCTTGATAGTAAATGTGGAATAGTAAAGCAACTTACTGTTCTTTTCTATCCTCCACTCCCTTGTATGAAATATTAGTGACGTTAGTTTGTGTAAGTTTTAAACAACCCTGTAGACTCTACAAGGCTGTAATATTCTAAGTATGATAATTCTATGTGAAACAATTTTCCGGTGTTCAGAAGCAGGTGTGGGCACTGCTGCATCCCCGACCAGCAGCCTTTCTCCAGACCATTCCACAGCGTCATGTTAAAATTTTAACTTTTAATTTAAAAAGTTAACTTCTAAAACTCTAACGTTTAACTATGTTTCCTCTTACCATCACTCATAAGCAACATCTAAGAATCAAGACAGTCTTCAGATGCTAACCCTCGGTAGACCACAGTTCCAATCACCAACCCAAATACCTTCTGCAACCTCGTTCAGGTCTACAATTACCCGCTCCCAGTCCTCGACATGACGCTATAGCTGCACCTGATTGGTGCACGGGCTTGTCAGTCACAACGAGAGAGTGGGTCCTCGAAAGCCCGGTCTAAATGAGACGCTGTGTTTTTACGTCATCTCCCAACGACGAAAACAGGAGGGGGTGGGCTTGTGAGCACAACTCGGTGGTGGCGGGGGTAGCCTGCGAAGGTGTCATGGCTGCTGTTGCTGAGCTTAGTCGCTCCAGCAGTGGTGACAGGAGTTTGGAACGGAGCTGCACCCCTAATCTCTCGCAAGAGGTGCTCTGCGAAATCTTTCGCTCTCTGCATAGCCTGGTGGGACAAGTGAGTGGTGGTCTGTGGGAGTAGGGGTATGGGAACTATCCGGCCCCTCCCCCCTTTTTTCGTCTAGAGGAGGCGGGGGGCTGCGGTCGCCTGCCGGGACCCGGCCGGAGTAGCTGAGGCCGGAGGAGGAGCCCGAGCCCAGCAGCCTGCGAACGGAGCGAAGATGGCTGTACGGGCTTAGTACAGGATGGGTTGCAGACTAGATTTCCTTGCAACTCTTCTCCCCGAGTGAGAGAGGAGAGTGTAAGTGGAAAACCCGGCTCCGAGAGCATGCTTGGAGAGAAGGAATGTGTAAAAAGCTTTGTGGGTTGGGAAGACGCCTGGCGCTTAGGATTCTCTTTCCTCCGGTTCATTCATTAGAGAAATTGATAGGTTAGTGCGGCCTGAGTGTTTTTGGAAAAGCTCTCTCCGCCTTTTTTGAGTGATTTGCTCTAATGAGTCACTTGGTTTTGTTTATTTCTTTTTTCCTTCTGGTCGTTGTGTCCATCTCTTACCCTTTCATACAAGGAGGAAAATAAAAGGAATTAATCTAAATACTTCTTGCATAAAGTTGGATGAGTTAGCCATGGTGATACAGTTTGCATTAGAACTGTTGTTTAATCGTCATTTAATTATTAACTAATTTAACTGGCTAACAAATAACCTCTGCAGAAATGCCATAATAAATTGAGCTTAAATAAAAGTACTCCTTACACTCTTACAATTAAGTGACTATTTCGTTTCATGAAGTAAAATGCAAAGCATATTTTAAGTGAGAAACAACTTGAAAATACAGGTGTTTGCTTTTAAAAAGGCAATCTTTTATTTTAGACGGAATATTTTCTAACTCTAAATGTTTGTTATGGGGTTGGTACTAGTGCATGTAGTAGGCGCAGCGGACTCTTGTGTCGAAGATAATGTTATCTTCCTTTATAAAAATAGAACAATTGATTTGTAAAACATTATTTTAAAAAGCCGTGGGTGGATGGAGAATACATTTTTTAAAGGTTATTTCAGTATTTAAAAAAAATTCTAATATGTTTGTTGTGACTTGTAGAAAGTATTACTCCAAGTTAAACATTTAGTTTGGTATAATGAAAGAGTTATTAATAGAATCCGATAAAAGTTCTAACTTTTGAACTCAATTGTTTGCCACCGACTTATAAAAAAATTTTAAAGACTGTGGGACATGAATATTTTAGTCTTATCACTGAAGACCTGTAATGGTTTAACAGTTTAAGAATGTTTTCCCACATTGGAATTTTAAGGTTTATTTATATTTTAATGTCAGGATGAAAAAAGTTTATGTTCACCTGTAATTTACATAAGGTTTTTTTAGTGATGAGATATTTTTTAAAGTAACATTAATAATTTAAACATTTCTTTTGAAATATTTTGCATACTGCATTTTTACAACTCATTTAAAATTTTTAAACATTGAGAGATATTCTATAGGTACAAGTAGAAATGTGATTAAAGTTTACTTATGTCACCTATCAAAAATGTTGAGAGTAAATATTTGGAAAGTTTACATGACACAGTGAAGGGACCATCTATACAAGTGTCAAAAATTAAATCATCTCATCAATTAAATTCTAACCATTTTTTCTGTGCTAACCATTTTGATATTACTCTTTATATTTTGAGATGTATTCTTTAAAGACAAGCATGAAAGCCACAATACTTATCAAATTGCTCCGGAGGAAATCATGATTTACTTTTGCAACAAGTTTACAGGATGTTTTTTAAATTATAAGTTTCAAAAAAAAAAGGTGCCAATATGCCTAATTTCATTCTGTATAGTATCATTCTATTGTTGGCTCTCCTCAATAAGAAACAGAATTGAATATTAAAAAGTATTTTCTATCCCAGATTTCACATTTACTGATTTTAACCTTATTACTTGCCTCTGCAGGGCCCATTTTACCAAGCTGCAGCATTGTTTATTGTTAGCTTGGAGTTTCATATTAATTTAAGTTTTTACTGAAAATGCATATTTATACAAGCCATATTAATGTCAAACTAATACAATTTTGAGCAAATGGTTTTTACAATAACAAGTTCTGCAGGGTAAAAACACACAGAACTTGTATTACTAATAGGGAATTTATTGAATAAATAGTTGGGTATATTGGGATAATTTTAAAGTTAACTTGTATCATTATGTGGTTTTCTTAAAAGACCAAATATCTTTAATTGTGCTTAGAAGGCTTACATAGTCATACTGAATTGAAAGGAGAATATGATCCCAACATTAAGATGTATTTTTCTGTAAGTTATTTTCTCTAGAAAATTTGATGCTTTGCTTTGGTTGAGGATTTATCTGTGTTATCCCTAAACCCTAGCGTTTAGGGAAAAACCCTAGTTTAGGGATAACTCTCTTATGAATGATGCATAAATTTGTTATCAACTATAGATCTCTTGGAGGACTGTAGAAGTATAGTAATAGTTTATTTCCATACATACGTTGTTGTCTAATGAAATCTTTATAGGCATTAAATAATATAAACTACGATTAATGCAGAATCTTAATGTAAAACCTTAGTTAATATAAACTAATCTTTGCCAGTGCAGCCTATTGCAAAACTTCTTATTTCTTTATACGTATCTCATTGGGACCTTAAGTGTTTCTTGTCTCATGCAAAGGGTGGTAAATATTTGTCATATAGTATTCATTCGGTGTAGTGCCTTTTTTGGTAACTTTGGGTCTTTGGTTCTTTATACATCTTTTTGTTTTATTATAATCACAACTCATAACATCTGTATTTGAACTAATGTAACACTTGCTTTCATTTTGTACAAAATATGACTAACTTTTAATAAACGATTTCTGAAAAAATAATAATTCTACAATGCAGCATATCTTCATAGTATGCTATAAGTACATGTCCCTAGAAAAGTTTATGATGGTTCACTTTTATTTACTTGAAAGCCTAAAGATGGAAGCTTTTCTTCTAAAATTTTCACTGATTTTGAGATTAATTTTATATTCAGGTTCTCGGTAGTTTTCTGTATGTAATTTTATTACTAATAGGTCACACATAGCCAACTTAAAAATATGATAAGCCCTCACACAGTACTAGAAAATACTATTTAGCCAAAGATCTGGCTACTGTTGTGGAAAAGTTTTTGTTTTTCGCTTTCAGATTTCCAGAGCTGAACTATTGTTTTTTCTTTGAATTAAATAAACATATTGCCATTTATCCCTAGACTTTATAATATGTATGAATAATCTTGACTTTTAAATCATTTTAAAAATTGGTTAAAGTTGAAAATGATAAAAATGTGATTCAGAAAACATCAGAGTAGTGAGATATGTCAGCTATGTTTTTATGTACGTATTTAACAGAAAGAAATGTTTATATCAGAACTTTCATAAATGTACCTGCCCCTTCTGTTTAATGCTCTGAGCTAGAAGTACTGAAAAGGGCAAGGCTCTCTTGGCCCTCATCCAAAGGTTTTAGATAATGAAGTATCAGAAAAGCCCCGTCTTTCCTCCTCCGTGGACAGTTTCACCTATAAGATGGTCCCATTACACAGACCCAAGAATAGAATGAGATGTCATTGTGTTTTTTTTCTATGAAAATTGCCTTTCTTGGCCTTTTAAAATGGTAACTAGATAGAGCATTTTAATGTATCATTAAAAACCTGTTAATTTTGAGCTAAATAGGCATGTTACTCTAAAGAAATATTTTGTGACATCCCACATATATAGCTTAATCATGTAATTTTTGTGATGTCGCTGGTTTGCCCCTTTGAAGCTTAACCTCAGGGATGATGTGGTGAAAATTACAATCGATTGGAACAAGCTCCAGAGCCTCTCGGCATTCCAGCCTGCTTTGCTCTTTAGTGCACTTGAACAACATGTTTTATATTTACAGGTAAATTTCTTGTTAAAAATGTTAACTCAGTATCGAGAATAGAAATTAACTGTAGTTAAACTATAAGCTAGAGTATTCGTCAGTTCTGTCTTAACACTGTATTAATAGTGTTATTGATAAAAGGTTACTTCAGCCAGATTAGATCTAAATCTTCATTTCCATAGTGATCTGGACAGTCTCAGGAATATAGTCCAATAGGCCAATGTGGCTATGAAGGCTGAATGAATTCAATTCTATTCAGTTCTAGACTTGTACCGAAAATTCAATACAGTTGCATCTATGGTGGGTTATAATTAAGCAATAAGACACGGCAGGTGTGTGTCATGCTATGATAATGATTCCATGCCTTGGGTGAGTTTGGAGGCTCATGGAGTGCTTTCAGTGGTTCAAGAAGTGGCATTATCCCAGCATGACACATCCTGGAGTGTCTATTGCAATTAAACAGTTTCAGCATAGTTTTTAAAAAGAAAGTAATTTCTGTGACATTAATGTCTCATCTTAGTAAGTAGCCAGTCACTATTTTATCTTTTCTTTTTCTTAGCAGTTTGAAATAATCCATCCTTTATATTAGAAGTCAACATTGAATTATTTATAATAGTATTGCTATATTTTATAATATTTCAGTTTAATAACCAAACAGTATCATGACCTTGCTAGTTTCCAGCTGAACAACTCTGCAATTATAATTGATGTAAGTTTGCAGTTTATCTCTAATCAAAGTATAAAATATGAAGGGTCAGAAGGTAAGTGGAAAAACTGTTTGGATTGGTCATTTTATTGCTATTAAAATGTTATAAGGTTTCAGAAGAATATTTGGTATATAGTAAATAATAGAAGCAAATTATAGGTATGAAAAAATAACTGGAACATTGACCAGTATTGGGGTGTTTTGATTAATGGAATAAACATTAATTTTCAGCCCTTGTTCAGTGACTTTATGGGAAATTTTAACTCTGTTTCATGTTGAAATAGTTAACCCTAATATTAAAGGACAGAAATAATAAGCTATGGAGCTCAACTGAGGCCTGAGTGTTGGGGGGAGGGGAGTATTAGTGGTATAATTTACATTATACAATAGGGGTTTTTTTGTTTTCTTTAACTCCCTCCAGTATAGTGAATGATAGGCATATATCTCTTTTCAGCTATGGAACTTGGGAGTTTTTATTTTCTTTCTAGAAATTTAATTTCGTGACCCAAGAAGGTATCTTGCCATGTCAGGAAAGGCCCGAGTGTTCACTCAGCATAACACCTATATATTTCATGTCTCTGCTCTCTCATTCACTTTGGCCAACTGCAGTTTCAAGTGGAGAATCTCCAGTGATACAGTGATAATGCAGGGCTTTGCTGAGTGAGAGCACTGGCTCTCATGTTAAGGAGGAAAAATACTAAGCCTTAGTGTTCTGAGGAGGCATTTGAATGACATGTTAATTAAGTGGCATTGGTGCCAGAGGCTGAGGCTTTGATTTGGCACAAAATAAAAGATGAGTGACAGAACGATTCCCTCAAAGAAAATTTCAAATTTCCTTAGGTTTTCTTTCTTTCTTTTTTTTTTTTTTAAACAGATTCATAGCAAATGATAATGGTCACAATAGCAGAGAACAGCAAACACGTGTGATCAGATCTGTGTGTCCTGATATGCCAACTTTTTATATTCTGTTCGTTGATATTAAATATTGCATTTACTTAGCGGAAATTTATATAAATGTTAAATGTGTAATTAATTTTGATTAGTTTGAACCTCTGCAGATGGAATTGTGTTTTTCTCAGCCTTTTTTAGCAAAACTTCAGCCTCTGATTAAAGAGGAGAATGCAACTGTTGTTGGAGAGGCAGAAAAAACAGAAACGGGGAACAAGAATGAAGTAAATGCCAAATTTCCCATTAGTGACCTACAAGAGGAAGAAAAGCACAAAGATTGTGATTTAGGAGATGTGAAAAAGACACAGATCCATGTTGATCCAGAAGTAGTTCAAATAAAGGCTGGAAAAGCAGAAGTAAGAAGTTTTTTTGGGGGGGAGAGGGAGTATTATTTTTTTAAATCTTATGCTTGAATTTTTAAAACATGCATACCTATTGTTTGTAGATTGACAGACGAATATCTGCATTTATTGAAAGAAAGCAAGCTGAAATCAATGAAAACAACGTGAGGGAATTTTGCAATGTTATTGATTGTAATCAAGGTAACTACTTGGAAGAAGTTAATTTTCATAGGATTTTAAGCACAGTTTTGCTCTGATTTTTCATTTGTTTTTAAAAATGAATAACATTAAACCAGTTTATTTCACCGGTTTGTTTAGAAGCTAAGGCAGCAGAATTTCTTTCTGTTTAATAATAGACTACATTGCAAAAACAGGTTTTATTTTGGTTATGCAACAATTCAATGCGACACACAAGGGCTGCCACAGGTGAAGATTCTTTTGAAGTTCCTTTAGGAAATGAAGATGAAGTGGGGGAGGCATTGTTGCTTACTCTCATACGAACGAGAAGGAACTAAACGATATAAATTTCAAGCCTATAAATGTACTTTTGAAATGATGTTAATACATAAAGTGAACTTAGTAAAGTTAATACTCCTCAAGAGGGAGCAGTTTTCTCACTACTCCTGAGCTGTTCGAAATGTTTTCTGTCACGATAAAAAAAATTGTCACGAAGACTGTGGTGTCTTATGCTTTTTTCCCTTTCTCTCGTAGTGCGTGCATTTGCTGTTCTTTTTATCAGATTCACTTTTTCCTCTCACTTGGTGCTACAGTATATTTACAAACCTGCAGGTATGCTGCAGAATACAAAATACTGCAAAGCACTGGCATAGATCTTACTCAGGCATCATAGTAATAATCAGAACAAGTAGTTCTTAGAAAAAATTAGGGAGAAGAGTTCCTAATTGGAATGAACATTTTTCTTGTTGCTTCTAACATCTCTTAGCTAATTATTATGAATACAGAATTGTCAGATGAACCTAGTATTGACACTTACATTGGTACACTGATTCTCCTAATAATGAAATAATACAGACTCAAGTGGGTCCTGAATTCAGCCTTTTCTGCTATTAACATTATACATGCATGTCTCTAGACTTAGTATATTTTCCTGTTAGCTTTTCAGAACAAGTACAATAGTGGCAAAATCTCAGGTACTGCAATCCATCCAACTGCAAGCAACCCATGAGAAAGGGTGTGTTGAGGGAGCAAGCACATGTGTCACTAATGTTATTCCTCTGTTCTCCCTGCTAACTCTATTATTATAAACCACCAGGGGATAGAAATTGACAAGAATTGAAATGCTCAGCAGGACTCCTTGGCCCATTCAATCCCTTGCTGGCTCAAAACAGTGCTAGCAAGAATTGCTGTGGAGAGTGACTAGCACTCATACATTCACTGTCTTCACACCATGCTGAATTTCTCGCTGATGGGTCAGTTCATCTATATACATGGAATATAACTCTGGAATGGATGATAGCTTCTTTTTTTAACCCTTAGCCCCATGAAATGTTAGAAAAAGAATGGAGAAGTGATGGCCCTTTAAACGTATATTGAGGTATCTCAAAAGAAAAAAAAAGGAAAGAAAATGATTCTGTTTAGTAGCTATATAAAAGATAAATTTAGAATTTTCATACAACTCGATTTGTCAGCAGAACTGCTAAGTAAACTTAGACTGAAAAAATATGAATGTATTATAATGTGTTAGTGTATTCCTTTGATACCTGTCAATCTAACTGAAACAAAAAATAAATTAAAAAAAAAAACAATTTCCATAGGGAAAAAAAGAATTTTCTTTCAGTATCTCTTTTGCCATCTATTTTGTATTATAAAATAAGGGGAATTTTTCAGGAAATTTACTGCAGTGCTTGGCTTTACTTAATGTCATTTTAAGTTATTTTATAATATTTGAAACATTTATATGTTCTGTTAACATTATTCCGGTTTTCCCCCTGGGTTTGTAATTAATTTATTGATACTAATTTAAGGAAAAAACCAACAACTATACCTTTCAGCTTAGAAAAAAATTGTAACAAATTTTTACAACTTATTTTTCCTAAAATTATACTTTTTGACAAGAACAGTATGGAAAGAGATAGCTTTGGTGATTAGAGATTTTTTAAAGAAGCATTGGAAATCTAGGCAAAGTGGAAAAGTATGTGTTATTCTTGAGGTTTCAAGGTCTTTTTTGTGTGTGAAGTTCTGAAATTAAAATGTGTTAAATGTATAATGAGTCCTTCATATTAGGTGATTGCTAATTTGACCAATAAGTAATATCAGAATGCTGTATTTTTTGAAAAAAGGTATTTCAGTAAAAATACTGAGTTCTATTTATTTCTCTGATGAAATAAAGGGAATAATGTCTCTGGCTTAAATTAAAATGCTTTCTATTATTTATAAAGTATTTTCTCCAAAGGCCCAGATGGTTCGGGGGGATACTGGTATTTGTTAAAAATTGTATTAAATTATGCCGCTGAATGCTGAGAACTTTTCTTTCTGTAAATAAGATTAAAGCTTATACATTTTAGAGGGTAAAGGTCACTACATTTTATCCTGTATGCGACTGTAATTTAATTACTGTTATTTAAAATGATAATTCTCTTATTAGTAGTATGTTAATATGAATAACTGGAAGTTTATCAAAATCTCATACATTTGAAGTTAAGAATATATTTAAACTTATACTCATCTAAATTCTCCTTAGAAAACAGTTGTGCAAGAACTGATGCCATTTTTACTCCTTACCCGGGATTTAAAAGTCACATAAAAGGTAAGTATCCACTACATTTCTTCATCACTGACAGAAGTTTATTCTAGATTATAAGCAAAATGGAATAGAAATCACCTTCCTATCTAAATTTTGTTTATTTTAAAACACAACAAAAGTCTTGCCTTCCTACTTGGGTTGGTTTAGATGGTCTTTATAAAGTACTGTTAGGGAGATAGCATTTCTGACTTTGGAGCGAACTAAATTTACATTTCCAAGTTTCTTAGTTTCTAGAGTTGTGAACACATATGGACCACAGACAAGACCTGAAGGAATTCAAGGGTCGGGTCATAACCCTAACGGCACGCTCCGAGATTGTGGGAATCAGGCTGTAGAAGAACGACTACAAAATATTGAGGCTCACCTGCGACTGCAGACGGGTAAGCAGAGTGCTGGGCAGTGCCCAGTCAGGGTACCTTTGCAGGTAGTTAAACTACGCAATTTATCGAGTCACGGCATTTTCATTGAGCACTTGCATGTACAGAACACCGTTCTGGTCGGTACGAAAATGAACAAAGCAAGTCTGTACCCTCAAGGAATCTATAGTTCATGTTTTCATGCTCTTCCTCCTCTTGCACTTCTCCCCAGTTTGAGACTGTTAGTAGAACGGGACCAGATTCCAAATAGATCCCTAAACTCTCTATATAAGTCACAGCTGAACATTAATGTAGTCTTTTTCCTGCCACCAGTGTCATAACCACGACTATCTCTCATTCTTATCACCCACTGTGCTGGGTACCAAGTATTGATAATTGTGATCCTAGTCCCCAAAGATCTTTCAGTGAGGAGGAGCATATAACTAAGTAAATGCCACAGGGGAAGTGAACTAATATTTATTGAATAATGCTAAGTGCCAGTCACTCAAAGTATTATACATGTCAACTCACTTAATATTTAACAGTACCTTTGTGAGGTGTTGGTGCTGTTATTGTCAGATAAAGAAACTGAGTTCAGAGCTCAAGCAACAGACCCAACATAGCAATGACAACTAGAAGTCAAACCTCAGTCTTAATCGGCTGTAGAGCCTGAGTCTCCCTTCTCATTTAGTCACCAGATACTGTTGATTCTGTCTTCTAACTATCTCTTAAACCTACCCACTTCTGTCTACTTCCACAGCTACTTCTCTAGTTGAGGTCACCGTGTTCTCTGCCTCAGACTGACGGAAGGATTTTTGCTGTTTGCTTTGCCACCAGTCTTCTTCCTCAAGACCAAATCTGTACCAATGGCCAAATTGCTTTTTCTTAAGCTCGAATCTGATCTTGCTCCTCCCCAGTTACAAATTCTTTAATGGTTTCCTGTTGCCCTTACATGCATACCAAACTTAGTGCTTATGCATTCGTTCCACGAATAGGTATTAAGTTCCTGCTGTAAGCCAGGTACTGTTCTAGGCCCTGAGAATACATGTGAACAAAAATTCTAGAAATAAATTATATGCTGCACAAGAAGAGCTACAGGTAAAAGCAGGTTGACCAAGAGAAGAGAGAGGAGCTTAGGATGGGAGGGGATGATAATTTTTAATAGCATGATGTACCCCTGTAGTTCCAGCCCCATCTCTGGGCTTCCCAGCTCCCACTCATTTTGCTGTCCTAGGGCCTTTACCGAGGCTTCTTATGCCCATGCTTTCCGCTCCTGATCCCAGACTGTTCCGGATTGCCCTTTCATGTAGTCTCAGTAGCACCGGATACTCCTTGCCCTCCTTTACAGCAGTTAGCACAGTTGTGTTTGTTTAATATCGGTTTCCCTTGCTAGATAGTAAAGTCCGTGAGAGCAAACTGTCTGTCATGTTCCTGCAGTGTCCGGCACAAAACGGGTATTCAAGAGGTTTTTAAATGAACGGTTGCTTGCTCATTTCACCTTTTCAGATATATGCAAAGTACAGTGGGTACACAAAGTTAGTGTTCAGTTCTCTTAGGGGAAGCCAAGAGATGGTATCCCTGGTGAAGTGTTACTTGCATCCTTGAAGGATTTTGTAGGAATTTGTCAGCAGGCAGGAGCAAATTATTCCAAAAAAAGGGAACACCGTCTGCAAAAGGCTCGGAGGCACAAAAATATGGTTAGGGGATTCCTGAGTGCAGTCTAGCTGGAGTATTTGGCGGATGGAAGTGGAAGATGAGAAGAAGTAAATTAAAAATTAAATTAAAAAAATTAAAAAAAAATTAAAGTAAATTAAAAATTAAACCCCTCCCCAGAACTAAATTAATTTAAAAAAACAACTAGATAAGAGGATTGACTGGCTTATTTAGTCTAATAGTATCAAGTAGTTAATTATGAAAAATATCTGTTGAATGCCTACTATGTGCTGAGTACTATTTTAGACACAAGGGGTACTGAAATGATACAGTTGCAGTCCTTAGCTTCAAGAACTTTACAGCCTGGGAGAAAGAATAATGCTGCAGTGGAATGTGGGGGCTATGAAGGAAGGACGAGGGGGTACAAGGAGCCTCCATGTGAAGAGATTCAGGTGGTGCTGCACAGATGCAGTGAGGTTTGAACTGACTTGAAAGATACAGAGGTGAGGCAGAGGACATTCTAGCTAAAGGAGGCAGCAAGAGCAAAGTCCGTTGTAGAAATTACTCATTTTACGGTACTCAAGAGCAACAACAACCAAGATCCTAGGATAAAAAACATTCTCAAAAAAGAAACCCATTTCTGGAGTTTTCATACTTAACAAGTTGATACTTTCGATATGAAAATTTGCCCGTATGCTTTAATTGCATAATGATTATCTAATTATGTATTCATTCAGTCTGTAAATATTGAGCACCTGTTTAGTTTGTGAACTGATGATTCCTAGGTTTGTGCAGTGCACAAGCCGCACGGCCATCCCAATGAACAGAACAAAATTCTGCCCTTCTGGAGCTTATATAAAAGTAGAGAAACAGGCAATAAAACAAAATATATGGACTGTCAGGTAGTAGTAATAGTTTGGAAAAAAATAAGGAAAGGATAGGGAGTGCATCTGGGGCAAGGTTGTGTCACTGGTATTTTTTAAACAGTAGTTAGAGAAGTCCTTCCTTGCTAAGGTAACTTTTAAGCCCAGACCTGCAGTTGGCGAAAGCAAGCCTGGAATACGGAGGTGGAGAGAACCACAGGTGCTACAGCTGTGGGCGTATTTGGCCTACTTGAACAACAGAAAAAAGGAATCAAGTGGCTAGAATGGTAAAGGTGTGGGGAAAATGTCCGCACTGTTTAGGACCTTACCTACTCCTGTAAAGGCTCTGGGTTTTAGTCTGAGTGAGGTGCAAAGGAGTTGGAAGGTTTTGAGCAGAGAAATGACACTATCTGACTTACATTTTAAAAAGATCATTGCTGTGTTCAGAGTAGACGATGGAAGCAAGGCAGGAACAAGGAGACCAATTTGGAGGTTGTGAGAGAGAGATGGTGGCGGTCTAGACAGAATGCTCACACTGATGTACTGAGAAATAAAAGGATTTGGGATATAATCATAACACTGAAATTTGAGTAACCTTAACTTCCCCGTCCACAGAACGTTTGTTAGTTAGGAATTATGAAGAAGCTCCTCTTTAACATTCTTTTAGGTTAACGGAGAAAATGTGGCATGTAAGGAGAAATATAAATTAAACGTGATAAAGACATATTGCAGTCACCAAATTGAACTGTCTGTTGTCCCCGTGCATTTTTCTCCTCCCAAGTAACCATCAGAAGGACAAATTGTTCTATACAGGAACTATTCAGTAGCATGTAATACATTTAACATAAAATGAAACTCCTAGCAATATAGGAAGCATAAATGGGGCTTGGGGAGAGGTGTAATATATATCCCATAGTGTATAACCTGAAAATGTGAACTGAAGATTTCATTTTATTTTACTCTTGTTCATTATCTTCTGAAGTTTAAATATTTCCCATTCCTCTGCACAAGTTTCTTTGCATGGTATTTTAAGAATAAATATTATAAGAAGAATTATTCAATAGTATCTCAGAATTTTTTTGAATGTATTTAGGTGGTCCAGTGCCAAGAGACATTTATCAGAGAATTAAAAAACTTGAGGATAAAATCCTTGAATTGGAAGGCATCTCTCCTGAATATTTTCAATCCATAGTAAGTATAAGTGTCTTTAAAAAAATAAGTATTTTATTTTATGATGCTTCATCATATAACAAACAACTCACTTATTTATCTGCTCTATGTGAAACACTGGTGGGTTTTTTTTTTTTTTTTTAATGTTTATTTTTGAGAGAGAGAGAGTGCGAGCAGGGGAGGGGCAGAGAGCGAGGGTGACAGAGAATCCAAAGCAGGTTCCAAGCTGTCAGCACAGAGCCCGACGCGGGGCTCAAACTCACGAACTGTGAGATCATGACCTGAGCTGGAGTTGGACGCTTAACCAGCTGAGCCAGTCAGGCGCCCCATGTGAAACACTGTTTTAATAATTCAGAGATGAATGTAGTTCTCTGTAGGACATTTCCTACTTGTTAAAAAACTGTGATTCTGAATATTGTATTATATTTAGACTCATAATTTTTTAAAGGGGTACTTTTTTTATACATTACTCATATCCTCAAACTTCAGCCGTTTTCACGGCATAATAAGTCAGCCTCGGCAGTTGTCAATCCTGTCACTGTGAAAATGCGAGCTTGTAGAACAAAGGCTTCCTCTGGGACCCTGCTCTGTCAGTTATCCTTTCTGTCTCTTTACTCCCTCAGCTCACACATGTTTACATTTCTCCTCCGCACTCAACAAACAGACATCTCAGTCTGCCGCCCTCTTTCTTCACCTTGGCCTCCAAACTTTTCGAAAGACGAGTCAATATTTGTCTAATTCCTCAACTCTAGCACTTACTTATTCATTCATTCATCCTTGCCCCTTTTTCCAAAGACTTTAAAAAACGGCGTTATGGTGATAAGTCTCTTTTTTGGTCACATCGGCAGGTTTCAGACAAGTGACCCTGAGCTCATTGTGTTATTCTACTCAGTCTTCTGGGGTGATTATACATGCACCTGCCTTTTCTGAGGTTTTATTTTGTTTTTGTTTTGTTTTGTTTTGTTTTTCTTTAAAGCAGTGCCATAGTAGAAAGAACTAAAGTAATCTAGAAGTGAACAAAATGCTTTAATTTACTAAATTTTTAGTGAAAATTGTATTAAAGCTCCTAGGTCAGAAAAGCTACGTAAAATAACTCATATTAGCATGAATCATTATAAGTCACTGGTGAAAATATATTTAAAATTATTTTAGGTATAGCAGAATTTTTCCAAAATGGCGAATTGGGTAATAGAGTAAGGTAAAGAAAAGAAATATTTCCAGATGAAGAAGGTTTATATAACAGAAGTGAGCAATGAAGGCTGAAGATCAGGAATTTAGAGAAAGAGTTTTAGTGATTTATTTCCCTCAAATGTAAAATGAGATTTATTGAAGTTCTCAGGGCTGAAGCGGGGCTTAAATGAGGTAATACCAGTCAAGCACTTAGCACACTGTCTAGCACGTGGTAAAACCTCAGTAATTTAGCATGTATTTAGCTTCAGGAACCAGCTGTGAATACGCTGTGTGATATGTAAAATGTGGGTAAGTCACATAGATCCTCTGGTCTCCAGGTGTCTCATTTAGAAGATTTCTTGGTTATACTACATAAGCGCAAAGGTTTTTCCACTTTTAGGACTGTTCTCTGAATATGTCTTCCTAGAAAACTTGATAAAGGTTTTATGCTTGTTTCCTAAACCAGTCTGCCCTGAGGTTTTTCTCCATTCAAGCTGCCTTCGTTAGGTAATCCCTAGGCAGATTATATTTCTAGTTCAATTCCATACTTGTATTCTTGTCCGCAATAGAACTCATGTTAACAGAGAATATTGTAGTATTAGATGCCTCCAGAGAGAACTTGCTCCATCGTTATTATCTTTGATTTTGATTTATGAAGCGTAACATCTACCTGTTACTGAACTTGGTTAACAAAAGAACAAGTACTTCAAACCATAATCTTGTTTTTGGGATGTCGTATACACAGCATAGAATGTTTAGACTCTTTTGGTTAAAGAGGTAGACTAGTCAGATTGTAGAGGACCTTAAATACTATACCCGGAAGTCTAAATGCTGTTGGAAGCATTTGAGCAGGGAAGAGACGTGTGCAAGTTACTCAAAAGATTTATGTAATACTCTGGGAGATAAATGAAAAGGGAGAGACCAAAAATAAGGAGACAGTATTATACTAGCTTAGATACGCAGCAAGATTCTGAACTGAGGACAAGAGAGTGAGAATGGAAAAGATGAATGCAAGAGGCATAGAGCAAGAGCGAGTCCACTTGTTGTTTGGAAAAATTATACTATCGTTGACAGAAATAAGAAAATCTGGAGAGGGAAATATTTTGGGAGGAAATGTGAACTTAAAAGTCCTATCAGGATATGCAGATAGAAACATCAGGTAAGCTTTTCAAGAGTAGGGCTTATACTTCAAATAATTGGGAGAGCCTGTGTAGAGGTGATAATTAAACACAGAATGGGTAAGAACACGGGGATTGTCAGAGGCCTGAAGTCTGAAGCTTGGTGACTGCCTAACTTTAGGAGCAGGAAGCATTATAAATGCAAACGGAATTGGCCTGGATGTGTTAGGCTGCCATACTTGTGATAAAAGTAGTGCTGTACAAAATTTTTCCAGATCTATTAAATATATATTTGATTCGAAGGATCACTTCTGGATTAGTATTAGAAATGACAGATCCAAATTAATAGTGAGCTACAAGGAAGGACAAAACACTGAAAAGATTTAAACATTCAGATTAACTCTATCCTTAAGGCCTATAAACAAACATGGCACAGGCCCAAAGGGAAAGATGATCTCATGCTCACCCCTCCATAACAGAATGAATGTGCCGACTCTAGGACCCACACTCTTTGCTTGAACTAGGAACGTCCATGGACGTGAGTGGAGTTAAACACACACCCTGCAGAGGACATACCTCATCACTCTCACCATCCTCATGCTGGGAGTACACATATGGCAATTACATATTTCTACATGTTTTTCAAAAGTGTACAGAAAAGACTACATATGCTGTATAGTCTTCTAGCTTCTAGAGTTAGTAAGGGAGCCTGGGTGGCTTACTCAGTTAAGCAACCGACTTCTACTTGGGTCATGATCTCAGTGAGTCTGAGCCCCATGTAGGGCTCTGTGCTGACAGCGAGGAGCCTGCTTTGGATTCTGTCTCCCTCTTTCTTTCTGCCCCTCCCCCCTCCCCCTCACACGCAGTTTCTCTCTCAAAAATAAGTAAATAAACATTAAAAAAATAAAGTTATTAAGGGAAACTTGAGCCCATTATGTTTCTTACGGATTGAATATTTGTAGAAATTGAATTCTAAACTGAAAGTATTTATCTGTGTTTAATCCAGATTTACATGTAGATGAGTTCTAAACACAGGGAAAACTCCTAGTTCAATAAGATTGGTTACCATGGGTAACATTGAAGCACAGCATATGAACAAGAAAAAGCTAACAGAAAAAAGGTATAAATTGCGTTTGGTTCAGAAACAAAAGTAAGTTATGTAAAGTTCTTTTCTGTTATGAAACAGACATAAAAATTCCAAAAAATGTATATAAAACAGGAATTACAACAAAGATTAGTATTTTGTTATGGCTTTTAATGGAATAGTTCTAAAGATCTTCTTTCTTCACATTCAACATGAAAAGATTTGGATGAGGTAATGTTTTAAAATTTTTAAGGGCATCACTTAACAGACATTTAAAAGATAAAATCCTTATTAGTATTTCCAAAGAATTATTTACTGATTTTAAATTTTGACCCTTGAAACAGTAAATATAACATGCTTCACAAATATATTTTTATAGCCCTTTGTCCAGTTTACAGCTCTTATCACTTATAATTGTATGTTTGCGCATCTATTTTTCACACTGTATTTTGAACCTCTGAAGGGCAGGAACTGTGTCTTGTTCATCTTCAAACACCCAGACCATACTAGGCATTGAATAAATGTGTGAATGGATAGGGTTTGGCCGCTAGTTCATTACGGGGCTTCTGAACGTGTGTTAACTTTGTTCCAAAGCATTGACTAGGTGGATTCTTAACCTTGCCTGTAATGGTAACTCCTGGTTCTAAAGGTAAGTGTAGGGAGAAGGGAGTCAACTTCGTGTGCCCAGGCCATGCATGTGTGAAAGTGTGTGCAGGGCCTGGAGCGTGAGGTAGTAACTGGATCTGGCTAGAAAATTGCAAACACAGTTAGGAGGGCCTCGAAGGTCACACTAACCAGTTTGCAATTCTAGTGTCACTGGTGCACAATTAAGTTTTTGAGAAAGAGACACTTGTAATTTAGGTTCTTGGTGGCATTATGAAGTTTGAGTTAGAGAGAAATTAGAGTCAAGAAAGATAGTTTAGGAAATCTATCATTGTCCACTCCAGGGAGAAATCTGAATCATGGTAGTGGGGTGGGACTAGAATGGGAGAAATACTTAGGACACTACCCCTAAAATAAGCCCCCAAAGACCACATTTTACTGTTTTTAAGTTACTGAATCATTGACGTCCTTATTCTCCTCATTCTGATACTTCTCACTTTGGTTTCATGATACAATAATAATCTGATTGCTCAATGACATGGAAACAATGAGTATTTTATAAACTAGACTGTTAGGAAAACAAGGGGAAGTATGTTTTAATCAGGGATGTAAAAAGTCACCTCTTGGGAAGGTAGAAGACTGAGGAGTCACCCGATCAAAATTAAACATTAAGCCCTTACCTGCCCATGGGCCCCATCACAGAGACCCAGCTTGGTTTGGCAAAGGAAGGAACCTGCTTATATAAGCACCTTCCCCCCCCCCCATATTTAAGAATTACAATACTTCGGGGCACTTAGGTGGCTCAGTTGGTTAAGTGTCCAACTTCAGCTCAAGTCATGATCTCACAGTTCATGGGTTAGAGCCCCATGTCGGGCTCTGTGCTGACAGCTTTAGATTCTGTGTGTGTCTCTCTCTGTGCCCCTCTCCCGTTCATACTCTGTATCTTTCTCAGTAATAAACATTTAAAAAATAATAATTACAGCACTTCATGATTTCCCATTTACTGTAACTACCGATAAAAAAGTATACCTCGCTATTCTTTGAAATAGCTTTCGACACAAAGGAAAATGAAAGTTTTTACCTTTGCTTTTAAATCTCAGTGGTCAGAAATATTCATGAGAAAACTTTGCCACCTACATTGACAGTTTCTTTGTGAAATGTACCAATATACTAATTAGCCATTCAGAGGCTTGTGGTTCTGTGAAACTAAGAAGAAAATCTAGAAAAAATTCATTTGCTCAAGGTTTAAAAGGCTCAGCAGCATGTCAGTGAGAATGTTGTCAGCTTAAGTAATGGAGATTTAAACTTAAATTGGCTTAAACAGTGTGGAAATTCTCTTACAAAGTAGGTAGTTCAGTGGTAGTACACTCTTCAGGGGTAATTGGTTCATTGGCTAAATCATGGTTGTCAAAGAATTGGGCTCTTTCCCCCTCAGCTCTGCTTGGTATGGGCTTTCCCCCAGTGGCAGATTGCAAGACAGCTGCTTTCAGGTGTCCTGTTCAAACACAGCAGTGTCCAGAGGAACTGCCTCCCTTGAGGCCTTTCTCTTAGAAGTGAGAAAGCTTTTTCCAGAAGCTCTCCCCGCTAATCCTCAGCAGACCTCTTCTTACTCATTGGCCAGAATGGGCCCATGTCCAAGCTAGCCGCTGACAAGCCCAGTGGGATATGATCAGCATTCCCGAGTCATATAGAGGGGCAGTGACAGCTGCTTGTACAGACGACCTCAGTGATCACTAGAGTCAGTTAAGGGCGTGTGTGCATGTGTGTGTGTGTTTTCACCTGCTACTCCAGAGTCTGTTTTCCTCTATTGCTTCACTTGTTCAATATCCTGAAAGGCTATAAAAAAGGAAACTAAGTAGGGAGAGTCCCCAGAGCATCTCCTTCCATAACTTTTCCCCCTCATTAGAAGCTGAGAATTAATGGGAATGTATGTGTAGCCAGGGAGGAGCATGTTGCTTCGATGCTACTATTATATGCTTTTTTTTTTAAGTTTATTTATTTATTTTGAGAAGAGAGAGAAAGAGAAAGTGCTAGCGAGGGAGGAGCAGAAAGAGAGAGGGGGAGGGAGAGAGAGAGAGAGAGAGAGAGAGAGACAGAATCCCAGGCAGGCTCCTCGCTGCCAGCACAGAGCCCAGTGGGGGGCTGGATCTCCTGAGCGTTGAGATCATGACCTGAGCGGAAATCAAGAGTCGTATTCTTAACCAACTGAGCCCCCCAGGTGCCCTATTACTACATGCTTTTAATGTCATCTTTTAGAGGGTATCTTTCCAAGATACAAGGAGGCAGATGTCAGTGGCAGATAGTGCTTGGCGAGTTCTGTGGGCTTTGTTTCTGCCAGGGTTCTCCATGTTTTGTTCAGTATTCTATAAAAGAAAATTGTTTATATTTTCTAGGCATCAATTACTTACTTTCTTTACTTTTTATCTAGAGCTTTTCTGGAAAAAGAAGAAAAGTACAACCACCTCAAGTAAGTTACTGAATTCTCATTGTGGTTTCTGAAATAGATGGATAAGTTTTATACCTCTTGTCAATAAAAGTTTCTACACTGGTTGCTTTTAGATCACACTCTGGGATTTAAGACTGAAAAAAAAGGGCAGCATAAATTAATAAACTTGAATTAAATAATTTTATTTCAAGGGTATAGAATGATTCATATGGGTCAAATAAATATGAAAGTCTCTAGCTGTTAACTGTGACAGAATGTATCAATTACAAAATGCTGAAAAATAATTAGTGCTAGGTAATGTAAATCCCCCCTATCTCAGGAACCCCAAGATCTAGAACCCCATGCTCTACCGACTGAGACAGTCAGGCCCCCCACATCCCCCCTCCCCCTTTTTGCTGACCCTCCTAATTAGCAGCATCTAAATCAAAACAGGATGTTTGGCAGAGGTCAACTTCACCCACCACTGTCCACAGTCCTACTGTATTCATTAGTTGAATCTTAATTAGTGAGGTTCTCATAACCGTTAATAGTAGTAACTTAAGTTTAAAGTTGGAGAAAACTTAAAAATTTTTTTTGGTTTATTTTTTATGAATAGGTTACTACTTATTTTTTATTATAAAAATTTGAATAAATTTCTGAGAGCATCCTTGTTTCCCAGGAGAGGTAGTTGATTGTAGTTGATCCATCAAAAGAGAATTTCCAGCAGTTAAGCTACTCCTAAAGTTTAATTTTTTTTGCTGTGAGAAAAGTCAGTTAAAGGAAAAGTTTTTACAATCCTTTCAAAGTATAAGAAGTCCAGGAGAGCTTTGTCATTAGGAAAAAGAAAAAAAGTAAGAAATATTTTAAGCCTTGTTATTTTCTGCCTTTAAATTTATGACATAGCCAACATATATAGTTCAATTTAAAAAATATTCTTATGGGGACACCTGGGTGGTGCAGTCGGTTAAGCATCCACCTCTTGGTTTTGACTGAGGTCATGATCTCACAGTTCCAAGAATTCAAGGCCCTTGTCAGGCTCTATGCTGACAGCATGGAGCTACTCCCTCTCTGCCCCTTGCTCATGTGCCCATGCTTTCTCTCAAAAAAAAAAAAAAAAAAAGGGACGCCTGGATGGCTCAGTCGGTTGAGCATCCAACTTCGGCTCAGGTCATGATCTCGTGGTCTGTGAGTTCGAGCCCCGCGTCGGGCTCTGTGCTGACAGCCTGCTTCACATTCTGTGTCTCCCTCTCTCTCTGCCCCTCCCCCACTCATGCTCTGTCTCTCTCTGTCTCAAAAATAAATAAACATGAAAAAAAATTTTAAAAAAAAGACATTTAAAACTTACTCTTATGAAGGAAAAAAAAGACATTTATCATATTGTCAATATTTATAGTTCATTTAGCCCTTTATCTGCATTAAGATACTTCAGAGTCTTATTCAGCAATTTCTATTCTTGTTGTTTACAGCAGAATTATTCACTGGCTGAACTTGATGAAAAAATTAGTGCCCTCAGACAAGCCCTGCTCAGAAAATCAAGAGAAGCAGACTCCATGGCTACCCACCATCTTCCATAAAAAACTCTTCTCCTTCTTATCATTTTACTTTTTTTATATTCATGTCACTTACACTGCAATTAATTAAATAGATACGTGTTTATCAGTGTAGACTTTCCTCTGAAATCAAGGTTTCTTTTCATGAGTCCAGCCTGCAGCAAGTCATCTTCAGATATTCCAGTGAAGTTTGAAATGGTCAAGGCATTGAAAATAGCATTGTCAGAATGTATTCCCTTCTGTTTTAAAGGAGGTATTTTGGAAACTGAAAAACTTAATTTGAAAGCACATCTTTGTGTGTGTGTGTATGTACCACAGAAAGGAAGATTTATTTTGAATAGTGATATTTAAAAGGACTTTATATTTGTAACATCAGTGTTTAGTTTTTTTGTTTAAATCAGTACTTTGTACGTAATAGGCATTCAACAAGAATTTATCAACTGAAATAACTTTGAAATGAATGCATACTTTTTTCCCAAATGTCAGCTTTAATGTAAATAAACAGTAAACTCTATCTTTATCTCCTTACTGTGTGATCTTTACCAAATTAATCTCTTTTGTGTCTTAAGTTCTGTATCTGTAAAATGGGATTGATCATTATAAAACCTACAGTTGTCATGAACAGGTGAGATCATGCATATACAGCTTTTGAAACTGGCCTAAAGGCAGTGCTCAATAAATATTAGCTATTATAGTATAAACCCAAGTCTGCTTTGAAAGTGTTTAGATGTTACAAATAGTCCCTCTCTCTTGACAGCCTCACTTTTTTACAGTGTCCCAGTTATGTTAGGCAGCATATGTATTTCTATAGTTGCAAATTAAACATTTAAAAGATGCAGCAATAGTCGAGGAGCAGATGTTTAGGTCAAGAATTGTTTTGGTTGCAAGAATCAAATCTACCTAAAATAGCTCGTAAATAGGAAGTTGTTGAATCAGAAATCTGGAATTTAATTATAAGAAGTATAGCCGGACATTGTGGTATTTAGGAGGTCACCAATAGTTCATTTCTTTCTCTGTGTCTCTAGCTGCCTCTGGCTGTTTCTATGTCTAGTTCTGTTTCTATGCCCTACCTTCTTTCTTTTCTGCTCTCCCTCTTCCTCCGTCTCTTTCCTCTGTCTCTCTTCTTTGTTCTTTTTTTCCTACTCTTAATCATCTATGTGACTGCTTTACTGTCTGTGAACTGATTTCTCTGACGGCCTCTTTGTTACCGCTTCATTTTAACTTCGTTACTCTACACGGGGTGATGTGTTAGCCCTGTTTCCATAACCTTGGCATTCATGCCTTTGAGTTGACGTGGTGCAAACTCGAACCCAACTCTGTAGAACCTCACAACTCCTCTTGGATCTCACTCAGGGTGTTCAGGGGTCTCGATCAGTTGTGGCCAGGATGATGGGACAGGACCTCACAGAAATACACAGTACGCACACAACCTTGCACAACCATTTGTGGAAGCCATGACAGTGGGGTCACGGGGGCTTTGAAGAAGTGGGTGTGGACTAGGTCGATTCTGCTAACATCCTACCACCATATTTCTTCTCTGCAGAGTAACTCCTCCTTCAAGATCACCTTGCCCAACATAATCCAGTATTCTAGGCACGGCTGCAAACGACTGCTCCTCAGTCCCCATTATAATCTGGTCATTGTAACCCTGCCAGAATGACCTCTGGGTTTACTGGCACAGTTACTACCAATAATACAACAGGACAAAGTCAATAAAAATGAGGTTCACTTAAGAGGTAGGGAGGAACCTAGAAAACATCACATGCTGGTCACTCGTCTGCCCTTAAATAAATGCCCTGAGACCATTTCTCGACCCTCTTGGCAGTAGAATAAGTTCCCCAATCATGCCTGACGGTCCTAGGATCTGTCCATTAGAAGAATTTCCTTTTCCCATTGTCCTTCAGGTCTCCTCTCTCACTTCGGTAAGTACTGGCTGGTGCCAACATCCTTTCTACTTGAGTTCGAGCCTCCGGAAGAGACCAGGACTAAACTTATTGATGTGAGTTGGTATAGGTACTTGTTCAAGACAGGTTTTGATGATCGCTACCGCAGAATTGTAGTGAGTTTGCAATCATTATCTTTCTTGAGTACATCCCTGACTGAAAGGCAATGCTAGGAATTTCTGTGGGGATAAATTTGCTTCTTTAATTACCAGGCTACCTAATGACCATTCCCTCAGGATTTTTTTTTTTTTTTTTTTTGGCTCTTTTTGGACTCACAGTTCTTAATGGCCCTGTCCTCAAGAGAATAAAGGAAGAAAAGTGGAAAAAGGTTCTGCAGAACGGGAAGCACTTCTACCTTAGTCTACCCCTAAAAGTCCCTCCCCTCTACAGATTATATTCCAATCTAAGGAGGTGATTTACTAAGGGTTGGGAGCTACCAGGGGTGATAGTAACCAACATGTTTATCCTGTGGATAAGGGCTGGGTTTCCCAAACTATTCTATCTACTGCTGGATAGCCTTTCAATTGCTAGGCTCCAGAACCCTGAGCTTTTCCAAATGCATGAACAATATGTGGACCTCGTCTTCAACGATCTCAGTAGAAAAGATATAGCTTGGGGTGCCTGAGTGGCTCAGTTGGTTAAGCTTCTGACTTCGGCTCAGGTCGTGATCTTGTGGTTCATGAGTTCAAGCCCTGCATCAGGCTCTGTGCTGACAGCTCGGAGCCTGCTTCAGATTCTGTGTCTCCCCCTCTCTCTGTTCCTCCCCTGCTCATACTCTGTTTCTCTCTCTCTCAAAAATAAAGATTAAAAACAATTAAAAAAAAAAAAGACTTGCCTTTATGAAACAAATATAATATTTGCTTTTACCTAACTGCTTTTAGCCAGACAACCTGGTATAGAAAACTTTTTGCCACTGCATTTTAATCATGTCTACAGGGAATTACTCCTATATTTTGACATTTGACAACTTTTAAATCTGAAGCTTGGCCTTTAGTGACATGTGGTTTGGGTTCCACGAAATTTTAGACAATGTTTAGCTATTTTGCCATCCCCTTACCTCCATACTACCCAGTTTTCCATGGAATAAGGAGTCCTTTCTGTCACTCCTGCCTTTATCTCTCTGCCTTGACTCCACAGCTAGTTCTTCATTTTCACTCAGGGTCTATGACTTGCAATCCCATTGCTGGCACTAATTTCTGTTTTAGGGATTTGTTGTTTTCAAGAAACAGAAACCCAACTCTAACTTACATGAAGCAGTGTTATAAACCATATAATTCAGGGGTGCCTGGTGGCTCAGTGGGTTAAGCGCCTGGCTTTTGATTTCTGTTCCATGGCTCATGAGTTCAAGCCCCTCAAAGGGCTCCACATGGAGCCTACCCAGGATTCTCTCTGCCCCTACCCCCTCCCCCACCCCCCAAATATAAACTTTAAAAAAGAAAGTAAAAGAATGTTATTCAAATTATAGGAAGTTCAGCCAGTTTTTGTTCCTTTCCCTTACTAAGCCATGTCTTCTGGATTCTGAATATATGCTTCATTCTGCTTACAGCTTGACTTCTCTGCAAATGTCTTCTTTTCTCCTTTGCAATTTAGTTTTGAGTAAGACTCTGGGGTCTGTGATGCTGCTAGCTCTGACCTATCTCTTTGGCTCCAGTGTCCCATGTTTATTATAATTCAAAATCTGAAAAAAAGAGTAATTTGTATTCAAAACTGTCTACTCCTGGACCAATTATCTACGGCCTGAGTGTTAGGATATTCAGGAACTAAAAAAGCCACATCACCTAGCCCCTTGGGGGAATGAGTGGCACTTCCAACAAAGAAAGCATGGGCCGAAACTCTGCCCTTGTGGTCTAGATTGATGAACAGTTGGCCTTTACAAAGTTTTTAGTTCTCTAAGAAATACTTTTTCCCCCCCATGACTTTATCAGAAAATGTTTTATGATCTTTTAACCATAGAGAGACCACATGAGTCCATTAAACAAAATTTTAGCTCTGGGTTTCTTTTTTGAGCAGAGCCAACTTTATAAAGATTGGTATTTCATGACTCTTAGTCTCTTAATATTCTCCAAGGGATAAAAAGAAAATTTACTTTGTAGAAATAGAATAAAACACATTTTTCAATTCCCATATAACTGGACCCTTCTATAACATTATGGGATCTTGGTGATTTAATTCCAAGAAATTTAAAGACATGTGAGATCATCTCTTCACACTTCCTCTAGGAAACTGTAGTCACAAGGAATGAATAAAAATGTGAGAAAAATCCCTGGATTACAAAATGTTTACATGCTTCTGCTTTTTTTAAAAAAAGTAAAACTTTAAGTAGCTGGCAAACTGCTCTCCCTGTGTAAAAAGTTGGGATCGTTTCAAAAACAACCCATCCCTGTAGGACAACATGCTTCAGTGTTCGTACTTGCCTCTTACAACTTGCAGCTCTTGGTAAGCACAGAACTGTCTGAGGAATTTATTACTGTAAGTACTATTTTCTATAGTCTGTTTAGTCTGTTATTTTCATAATCATTAAATGGCCTTTCCAGGATGACCTTTATCTATACTACTATAAAATAGAATAGCTCTCTGTCCCCAACATGGCAGAGGAGTAGGGGGCTCCAGTATTTCGCTTGCCCTTTAAACGGGGACGACTAAAACCAAAGTCTCTCTCAACTCCAAGAATCGGGGGAAAAAGGGCAACTTCAAGAAATAATCCAAAACACATCTAGCCAAAATGACGAAACGGAAGAATTCTCCTAAAAAGAATCTACAAGAAGCAGTGACAGCTCAAGAATTAATGAAAACAGATATAAGCAACATAACAGAACAGGAATATAGAATGATAATCATAAAACTAATCGCTGGGCTTGAAAAAAGCATAGATGAATGCAAGGGGTCCTGCGCGGCAGAGTTCAAGGACCTTAAAAACAGTCAGGAAGAATTAAAAAAGACCTTGGAAGAAATACAAGGCAAATTGGAAGCAGCCACAGCACGGATTGAATAGGCAGAGGAAAGAGTTAGTGCATTAGAAGATAAAATAATTGAAAAAGAGGAAGCAGATAAAAAGAGAGAGAAGCTGATCCAGGAACAGGGAAGGAGAATTCGAGAGCTGAGCGATGCACTCAAAAGAAACAATATCCATATCACAGGAGTTCCAGAGGAAGAAGAGAGAGAGAAAGGAGTCGAAGGGGTTTTTGAACAAATCATTGCTGAGAACTTCCCCAACATGAGGAAGGAAACGGGCATGGAAATCCAAGAGGCACAGAGAACTCCCCTCAGATGTAACTTGAATAGACCTGCACGGCACATCATAGTGAAGCTGGCAAAATACAAAGATAGGGAGAGAATCCTGAAAGCAGCTAAGGACAAAAGAACCTTAACATACAAAGGCAGACATATAAGGGTAGTAGCAGACTTATCTACAGAAACTTGGCAAGCCAGAAAGGAATGGCAGGATATCTTCAATGTGATGAGCAAGAAGGACATGCAACCAAGAATTCTGTATCCGGCAAGCCTGTCATTCAGAATAGAAGGAGAGATCAAGGTTTTTCCCAACAGACAAAAACTGAAAGAATTTATCACAAATAAGCCAGCACTACAAGAGATCCTGAGGGGCACTCTATGAAGGAAAGGTTGCAAAGAACACAAACTGCCAGAGACAGCCTTACAAACATGAAACTTACAGATAATACAGTGACTGTAGGCCCATATTTTTCAATATTAACACTGAATGTAAATGGACTAAATGCGCCAATCAAAAGACACAGGATAACAGAATGGATTAAAAAACAAGACCCATCTATTTGCTGTCTTCAAGAAACTCATCTTAAACCTGAGGACACCTTCAGATTGAAAGTGAGGGGATTGAGAACTATCTACCATGCTACTGGAAGTCAGAAGAAAGCCGGAGTAGCCACACTTATATCAGACAAACTAGACTTTAAAATGAACGATGGAATATGAGATGAAGAAGGACATTATATAATAGTCTCAGGGACCATCCAGCAGGAAGAGCTAACAATTATAAATATCTATGTGCCGAATTCGGGGGCATCCAAATTTGTAAAACAACTAATTACAAACATTAGCAACCTCATTGATAAAAATGTCCTAATAGTAGGGGACCTTAACACTCCACTCTCAGCATTGGATAGATCCACAAAACAGAAAATCACCACAGAAACAATGGCCCTGAACGACACATATTAGAACAGATGGGCCTAACAGACATCTTTAGGGTCCTTCATCCAGAAGCAAAGGAATTTACGTTCTTCTCAACTGTACACGGTACATTTTCCAAGATAGACCACATTATGGGGCACAGGGAAGCTCTGAATAAATATAAAAGAATTGAGATCATACCGTGCACACTGTCAGACCACAATGCTTTGAAACTTGAAATCAACCATAGGAGAAAGCCTGGAAAATATCCAAAAACATGGAGGCTAAGAAATTACCTACTAAAAGATGAGTGGGTCAACCAAGCCATCAGAGAAGAAATTAAAAAATACATGGAAACCAATGAAAATGAAAATACAACAATCCAAACGCTCTGGGACGCAGCAAAGGCAGTCCTGAGAGGGAAATATATTGCAATCCAGGCCCACCTCAAGAAACAAGAAAAATCAATAACACAAATTCCAACAGCACGCCTAAAAGAACTAGAAGCAGAACAACTAAAACAATCCAAGCCCAGCAGAAAGAGAGAAATAATAAAGATCAGGGCACAAATTAATCATATGGAAACAGAAAAGGTAGTGGAACAGATCAATGAAACCAAAAGCTGGTTCTTTGAAAAAATAAACAAAATAGACAAACTTCTAGCCAGGCTTCTCGAAAAGAGAGAGAACTCAAATAGATAAAATCGTGAATGAAAAGGGAGTAATTACAACCAATCCCTCAGAGATACAAGCAATCATCAGAGAATATGAAAAATTATATGCCACCAAACTCGGCAACCTGGAAGAAATGGACAAATTCCTAAACAGCCACATGCTACCAAAACTCAAACGAGAAGAAATAGAAAATTTGAACAGACCCATAACTAGTGAAGAAATAGAAACAGTTATCAAAAACCTCCTAGCAAATAAAAGCCCTGGACCAGATGGCTTTCCTGCAGAATTTTACCAGACATTTAAAACAGAGTTAATTCCTATCCTCCTCAAGCTGTTCCAAAAAATTGAAACGGAAGGAAACCTCCCGGACTCATTCTATGAAGTCAGCATCACTTTGATTCCCAAACCAGATAGAGACCTAGCAAAGAAAGAGAATTACAGGCCAATATCCCTGATGAATATGGATGCAAAAATTCTCAACAAGATACTAGCAAATGAATCCAACAGCATATAAAGAAATTATCCACCATGATCAAATAGGATTCATCCCTGGTTGCAGGGCTGGTTCAATATTCGTAAATCAATCAACGTGATAAATCACATTAACAAAAGAAAAGATAAGAACCATATGATCCTGTCAATAGATGCAGAAAAAGCATTTGACAACATACAGCACCCTTTCTTAATAAAAACTCTCGAGAAAGTCGGGATAGAAGTAACATACTTAAACATCATAAAAGTCATATATGAAAAGCCCACAGCTAATATCATCCTCAATGGGGAAAAATTGAGAGCCTTCCCCCTGAGATCAGGAACATGACAGGGGTGTCCACTCTTGCCATTGCTATTTAACGTAGTGTTGGAAGTCTTAGCATCAGCAATCAGACAACAAAACAAAATAAAGGGCATGAAGATTGGCAAGGAGGAAGTCAAACTTTCACTTTTTGCAGATGACGTGATACTTTACATGGAAAACCCGACAGAATCCACCAAAAGCCTACTAGAACTGATCCATGATTTCAGCAAAGTTGCAGGGTACAAAATCAATGTACAGAAATCGGTGGCATTTCTATACACCAACAACGAAGCAGCAGCAAGAGAAAGAAAGAAGCTAATCCCTTTCACGATTGCACCAAAAACCATCAAATACTTAGGAATAAACCTGACCAAAGATGTGAAAGACCTCTACACTGAAAACTATAAAAAACTTATGATGGAAATTGAGGAAGACACAAGGAAATGGAAAAACATCCCATGCTCATGGATTGGAAGAATAAATTATCGTTAAAATGGCAATACTACCCAAAGCAATCTACACATTCAATGCAATCCCAATCAAAATTGCACCAGCATTCTTCTCAAAGCTAGAGCAAACAATCCTAACATTTGTATGGAACCACAAAAGACCTCGAATAGCCAAAATAATACTGAAGAATAAAACCAAGGTGGGAGGCATCACAATCCCAGACTTTAACTTCTACTACAAAGCGGTAGTCATCAAGACTGTATGGTATTGGCACAAAACCGATACAGAGACCAATGGAATAGAATAGAAAACTCAGAAATGGACCCGCAAGCATATGGCCAACTAATCTTTGACAAAGCGGGAAAATGTATCCAATGGGAAAAAGACAGCCTCTTTAATAAATGGTGCTGGGAGAACTGGACAGCAACATGCAAAAGAATGAAACTAGACCACTATCTTACACCACTCACAAAAATAAATTCTAAATGGACAAAAGATCTGAATGTGAGACAGGAAACAGTCAAAATCCTAGAGGAGAAAGCAGGAAAAAGCCTCTTTGACCTAAGACGCACCAATTTCTTACTCGACACGTCTCCAAAGGCAAGGGAATTAAAAGCAAAGATGAACTACTGGGACCTCATCAAGATAAAAAGCTTCTGCACGGCAAAAGAAACAACCAACAAAACGAACAGGCAACCAACGGAATGGGAAAAGATCATCGCAAATGACATATCGGATAAAGGACTAGTATCTAAAATCTATAAAGAACTTACCAAACTCCACACCCGAAAAACAAACAACCCAGTGAAGAAATGGGCGGAAGATATGAATAGACACTTCTCCAAAGAGGACATTCAGATGGCCAACAGACACATGAAAGGATGCTCAAAGTCACTCATCATCAGGGAAACACAAATCAAAACCACATTGAGATACCACCTTACACCGGTTCGAGTGGCTAAAATGAATAAATCAGGAAACTATAGATGCTGGCAGGGATGTGGAGAAGCAGGCACCCTCCTACACTGTTGGTGGGAATGCAAACTGGTGCAGCCACTCTGGAAAACGGTGTGGAGGTTCCTCAAAAAATTGAAAATAGAGCTACCCTATGACCCAGCAATAGCACTGCTAGGAATCTACCCAAGAGACACAGGAATGCTGATGCATAGGGGCACATGTACCCCAATGTTCACAGCAGCACTTTCGACAATAGCCAAATCATGGAAAGAGACCAAGTGCCCATCAACTGACGAATGGATGAAGGAGATGTGGTATATATATACAATGGACTACTACATGGCAATGAGGAAGAATGAAATCTGGCCATGTGTAGCAACATGGATGAAACTGGAGGGTATTATGCTGAGTGAAATAAGTCAGTCAGAAAAAGACAGATACCATATGTTTCCACGAATAGGTGGACTTTGTGAGACTAAGCAAAAACCAGGGGGAGGGGAAGAGGGAAAAGGAAAAAAAGACACAGAGAGGGAGGGAGATAAAACATAAGAGACTCTTAAAGACTAAGAACAAACTGAGGGTGAGGGGGGTGAGGGAGCGGGGACAGGGGGTGACGGGCATTAAAGAGGGCAAGTGTTGGGATGAACACTGGGTGTTATATGTAAATCGATTTGAAAATTAACTATTATAAAAAAAATAAATAGAATAGAAATTTTTTCCAAGTTATCTCAAAATTAAAAGCTTGAATACTGAGATGAGTTTAGATTATCAAACAGAAGGGGTTAATAATAGATTTTGCCACGTGAAATTAGTTTCTTACAAGTATGAACTATTAGCCTCAGTTGGTGGAACTCAGGTCATGATTTCATGGCGGTTGTGGGATTGGGCCCTGAGTCGTGCTCTGCACAGGGTGTGGAGCCTGCTTGAGATTCTCTCTCTCTCTCTCTCTCTCTCTCTCTCTCTCTCCCCCCTCCCTCCCCTGCTTGCTCTCTCTCTCTCTAAAAAATAAATAAATAAAAATAAAAGTATGAATTATTTCAAACATATAAGAGTACAGATCATAATATATCAGACAACTGTTAATAGATGTTCACACTTGCCGCATATATTTCAAATTTTTAAAGGAAAAGAGCAAGTACAGATATAGCAAAACCCTCCCTCTTTCCTCCTCCCTCCCCACCCTCTCTGTCTCACATCCCCTCAGAGGGAACCATAATCCTGAAGTTCCTATGAATCATTCTTTTGCATTTTTTACTATCTTTTTTTTAACGTATTACTTAATCATATCATGCTTGGTACTCGCTACTTTTTACCGAACACTGTTTTTGAGTTTTAACCACATTGATTTTTGTAGCTATGCTTTACCTATTTTAACTGCTTTTTAACATTTCAAATGTATACATAAACTAGAAATGTCCTTCATTTGGGGGACCTCATGAGGGACACTTAAATTGTTTCTACTCTTTTTATTTCTTGGATGGTACCCTGAACTATGCGAGGCAGCCTCTGGATTGGTAGGCTTTCCATGCGCATAGTTTCCAACCTTGGAAAACAAGCTACCCCAGAGATTTACTAGAATGTTATTATGAAAAAGGGATGCAAGTTATTTATAAACAAAAACCTTACAGACAGAACTAGATATATACCTAGTGGTAGATGGAAAAGTATAACCAAGCATAAAACGTATGTTCGTTTTTAACTGTGACAGTTCTGTTTCTTTCCTGTATCATCTCAGCTGATTTAAACATTTAGGGCTTAATAGCATGGGAAGTATGCTTTGAAATTCACTATTGCTAAAGAACTTTAGCCTTCATGTAGCAGCCTATTAAATAGCTGCTATTCACTGCCTTTTTTTCCCCCTTGCTCTTGGAATCCTGATCTCAATAGAAAGACAAGCATAGATGAACTCTCATGCCAATTAACAAATCCGGAGAAAAAAAATATGACTGATGCTTGAAAAGTCCTGGTCTCTGAGCTTTATTTGCCTTTATAAGGTGAAGATAGAAAAAGGGAATTGAAAGGGCATTCTGTTAACCTTAGTCTGTTGCCTGAAGCTATCAGTCCAATGTGCCATTATGGGAAAAACCACAACAAAAAAAAAATTACGGAAAATTTATTTATTCATTTAACATCTACTGAATAACAAGTACTATCATGGGGCTGGGGATATGTTGATACATAAAACAGGTGGAATCTGCCCTCAAGCCTTCACCAGTGTATGGTTTTACCCACAGCATTGACAACAGCCCCAGTTGCTCCTTTTCAAGAAAATTAGGGATAACTGGAAATGCCCAAGAAGCATAACTAACATAATCAAGAGACTGTATGAATGAAAATAACCAGAAATGCTAATAAACACAAGCTATTAGAGTCTGTATATCCACTATGCTACTTCTGTATACAAATTACAGAAAACGTCTACTTAACTGACTTGAACAGGGAGAGGATTTATCATCACACATAAAGAAAAGTCCGAGGGTGGTTAATTTACTAGTTCAGTAACTGTCACTGAAGACCCAGATTCTTCCCATCTTTCTGTTGTCACCTCCAAGCTTTCGAGACGCGAGATGGCTGCCACACTTCCAAGTGTCACACATCTTCTGCTGTCGGACAGCAGAAGCAGCTGTGGGACAATGTCAGCATTTCTGCCAGGTGTCTCTTTTCTTATGAGACATCCTCTTACATCTCACTGGCAGGAGCTGTATTGCATGTGCCTTCCTAAGCCAATCGGCGGCAAGGGGGATTACGTTTCCATACCTGGCTTAGACTACTTTAGTTCAATTAAAAATACTGAGCACCCACGTGCCAAATGTGCTCTACTTTTAACTGAAAAAACAAATACAAACAAGCCAAACAGAGGACAAGTATTGTGCAGAGCTCAGGAATGTGCAGACAGGGTTTTGAAACATGTAAAATTTAAATCCCTGTGTTAATAAATTGACTGGCTACTTTGTTTTTAATGTTTCCATCTGACTACATTAGCTATCTGCTGCTGGGAGACAAGATCAACGTTGGCAGGTGCCTATTCCCCCAATAAAGTCTTCTGATGATTTCTTGCCCTCAGCAAAACAACTACAGATCTGAAATTTCAACTGGGAAAATGTAAGAGAAATTAGCCATCACTCAATATTTAAACTCTTGCTCATTTCCTCAATGAAACACCATTACTGAAAGAACACTATCTTCTTTCAAGAAATACAAGTACATCCCTGACTGTTTCATATTTTGCCAATAGCCAAATTTTATGTTTTATGTTGATGATTAGAAGGGATTCTTCTTGGATTAAATAATACTGCTGACAATAGGGAAATAATCCCCGGAATTTGTAGAGTACTTTATGCTTTCAAAGTGCTTTCTCATATGTTAATCTGAATTATATCTCATTCCTACTCTAGAAAGGGGTAAATACCTGCACTGAATCCTCATTTGTTAAACGTGAGAACTGGGACAGGTCAAAAGTTAAAAGATTTGCCCAAAGTCCTCACAGCTAAGTAGTTAATTAAATAATCAGGATTAAAACCAAATTACTTCATTCCTAATCTGATGCTTTGGAGCTGTTTAACAAACTCATGTAACTTAAAATTATTTGATGCTGTAAAAACTGTTTAAAAAGTTAGAATCTCTCTTGTGAGTACATTAAAATATAACATCTTCTTTTAGATCTTATCTTCTCCAACCCAGATCCAGTTGTTCGGTCCCTGAAATCTAAGGATCTTAGACGTATGTTCCTTTTTTCAAATGTTCCTAGCTCCTCTCCTATTAGAAACTGCTACATCCTTCATATTAACTGAGAATCCAACAAGCCTGGACACTTGTGTGATTTTAAATTCTCTTTATATCCTGATTCTGAAAGTCAAATTTAAAGCCAGTTTTAAAAAGAACGAGTTTACCAAACAAACAAACACACAGATAGAACAAGATTACCCAGAATGAGACTCTTAATGACAAATTTGGAAAAAATTTCACTATAAGGGACCTTAAAAGAGACCTTGGGTAGGAAAAAAAAATCCTTCCTACTTTCCTGGATTTCAGGAGAATTAAAAAATGAAGAAATGTTTTAAATCTGTCACCCTTACCTCAATCTTTGGGAAGTGACAGATGATAGGGAACCAAAAAAAGCAACAGGTTTAAAGAAAGATACTTTCTCACTAAAACTAGAAGGAGCAAAAATTTCCCAAAGAGGACTATGACAAGCCATTTCTCTTTGGGAATGCTGATCAAAATGAGACTGTGGAGTGCACAAAATGTACATCTCCTCTCCTGACCACATGTCTATACCCAGCGGTCCGCCTGAAGTCACTGCTCAGATGTCTTGAGTTTTATCAAACGTACCACTTCCTAAAGCAGACTCCTGACACTGTCCTCTGGTCTGCTCCACTCCTATCTTTCCTATCTCAGTGGATGGCAGCTCCCTTCTTTTCAGGCCCTCAGACTGGAAACCTACCTTTCTGGGCACCTGGGTGGCTCAGTTGGTTAAAGGTCTGACTTCAGCTCAGATCATGATCTCACGGTTTGTGGGTTTGAGCCTTACATCTGGCCCTGTGCTGACAGCTCGGAGCCTGGAGCCTGCTTCGGATTCTGTGTCTCCTTCTCTCTGCCCCCCACCCTTGCCCATTCTCTGCCTCTCAAAAATAAATAAATGTTAAAAAAAAAATTAAAACAAAAGAAAACCACCTTTCAATCTTTAACTCCTATCTTTCAAACATTCAGTTTGTTAGAAAATTCTGTTGTCTCTTCAAAATATATTCAAAATCCAACCAATTCTCTTTACTTCGCTACTTACTATCGCCTCAGTTTGGGCCACCATTGCACTCTTCTAGATTCCTGCAAAACCCTCCTGGGGTCTCCCTGCTTCTGCCCTTGTCCCTCTGTTCTCTATTTCCAACACAGCAGCCAGAGTAATCCTTTAAAATAATAAGTCATAAGTCAGAGTGCCTGGGGGGCTCAGTGGGTTAAGCGTCCAACCCTTGATTTTGACTCATGTCATGATCTCACAGTTCGAGGGTAGGAACCTTGTGTGGGCTCTGCATTGATGCCGCAGAGCATGCTTGGGATTCTCTCTCTCCTCTCTCTACCCCTTCCACGCTCATACTCTCTGTCTCTCAAAATAAGTAAACATCTAAAGACATGAGAAAGAGAGAGAGAGAAAAAGAGAGAGAGAATTAAAATAAGAAGTCAAGGGGCACCTGGGTGGCTCAGTCGGTTAAGCGGCCGACTTCAGCTCAGGTCATGATCTCGCGGTCTGTGAGTTCGAGCCCCGCGTCGGGCTCTGTGCTGATGGCTCAGAGCCTGGAGCCTGCTTCAGATTCTGTGTCTCCCTCTCTCTCTGCCCTTCCCCTGTTCACGCTGTGCCTCTATGTCTCTCAAAAATAAATAAACATAAAAAAAAATAATAAAATAAAATAAAATAAGAAGTCAATTCATGTCACTTCTTTGTTGAAGTGGATTTTTATATAGGTCACTCAAGAGAGATAACGAAGTCTTCCCAAAGGCCTCCAAGGCCCTCTGTGATCTGCCTGCCCCTTCTTTCTCATCCCCTCGTTACTCCTCAGCCTCTTGCTGCTGGGAATGCACCTACCGTACTCCCACCTCTCGGCCTGGAGCACTCTTCCCCTAGGCTGCTGTCCCACATCCCCTTCAGATCTTTGCTCGAATCTCCCTCTTAATGTGGGCGTGGGGCTGGAGGTGGGGAGATGTGTATGCCAGAAAAACTACAAGGCACAAGTAAAATCTTAATTTCAGATAAGCAATGAATAGCATCTTAGTTTAAGTATGTCCCAAATACTGAATGGGACACATGTATGTTTTAAAAATTATTCATTGTTTATCTGAAATTTACATTTAACTGAACATCCCGTTGTTTTGTTTTTGTTTTTTTCCTAAACCTGTCAACCCTACCATGGGTTCTACCCTGACCCAAGTATATCACGTCTTCCCTCTACCCCCAGACTCCAATACCTCTCACCTGCTCTATTTTTTTTCTTTCTTCATAACACTCAGTTTCTCCTAACCAACCACCTAATTTACTTAAATATCACATTTACTGTCTGTGTCCCTCCTCTGGAAAACTTCTCCATGTAAGAAATCCCAAGATAAAATGAAGATTTCATTTGCGATTAAAGAGTTTCATTTTTCAGCATATTTCTTTTCTACTGTTTCGAAGAGTTGGAAGTTTTTCATAAAAACAGAGAAATGAGGCACCTCTCTCTCTCCACTCTTACTATTCTTACATATCTAATATACATGCACATGTGAATGAAACTGATTTCCATTTAAAGCTAACCATTTGCTATAACTGTTTGCCCTCCAAAAAATACACGAGACACATAACTGACAGAATAAAAAATTACCATGAGGGCAAAATTACCTTTAAAAGAAGATCATCTGCTGAATTCTATAGTTCACTGACGGGTATAGAATATGTAACCACCTTGTTCTTTGTTGATTTGTTCATTTACTTATTCATTCAACACACTGTCCTTGTTTAGCCCCCTTGCGTGGAGCACTGTGTCTGGCACTGGGGAGGGGAGAGTGGCAGAGATATCCTTGAGACGGAAGAAGCACCCAAGTCCAGAGGGCCTGGTAAATCAGCTTAAAGAGCCAGTGGGAGGAGCAGGGGGAGGGCCCCATCAGACGTGCACATTAGAAAAATGACTCTAGCTGCTGGCTGCAGTGTGGAGAAGAGATTACTATGCTTAGGTACATTACACTTGATTAAGAAGTTATTATTATAAACAGGGTCTTAACCTTAACCTCTGAGCCTCAAAGTAAAAATTTCAGAAAAGGGCCACCTTTGAAGAAACCACAGTAGATCTGTCTTAAGTATCTTATTACGATCTAAATGTAGTTTTTAAAATTACTATATGTATAGCAAACATCTGCAATTTCATCCAATTCTATGAATTTCTACTAATGAATGGAGAAAAAGGAAGAGCTCATATGAACTAATGATTGTGAGTACTTCCTCAAAACACACAAAGGATGAAGGCCTTCTCATGCATTATTTCATTTAATCTTTACAATAAGCGGAGAGGTTATTGTGTTATTTTCCCTATTTGCAGATAAAGGATTTGAGACTCAAAAGGTGAGTCCTGCCATCTGTAAAAGGCAGCGTTGGTTAACCTGCCCTCATACTCCCTCAAGCCCATGTTCTTCCCCCTAAAAAGAGCTGCAAATTTATTTACAGTACAGCTAAGTTAGGCAGCAGATGGGTAGGAGAAAGGCTAAGGTAACCTTAAATAAAAACAGAATGAAGACAGAAAATGGTCAGCTAGAGCAAAGGCATAAAAAATAACTGAAAAAATAAAACTATGAGGAATTGCCCTTTTTTGGTAGGAGCAAAAAAAGGCAATTAGCTTCTCAAATGAAGAGATACAGAGCTATAAAGATTATCAACACAAGTACAGCCACAAACGCACTTTCTATTGAATTACAATATTCAAGAGATGGCCTTTTTGCTGAGGTGCCATATTAAAGAAAAAAATGCTATAGAAAAGAAATCCACTTATTAACTTATGTAACGTAACCACTCTCATCGAGCCCAGTATTTGTCATTGGCCAAGGAGGCCAGATCGGCATGCAGACCCAAGAAAGTCAGCTACTTTTAGTAGATTTGGTCTTCTGGCAGAGTAACATTCCTCGCTTCAGGGAACAGGGGTCTCCTGTCCCCAAAAGACACTTTCATCCAGGTTTGTACCAAAAATTCTAGAATACAAACTGTTTTTGGAGAGAGATCCAGTCACTCTGAATCATCGCTTCATGCCCTTTCGAAGACACAGGGTTATCCTGGGCCAGTTAGACAGTCAATGGTCACCCACATACTGAGATTTGAGGAACACGAGCAATGTCTCCTTCCTGAAATTAGCTTCTCTACCATTTGGTAGAGATCTTGGATTAATGTGTATGGCCATTGGATTAGTCAGCCAAACACCTACCAAAAACTACAGGGAGTGGAACACAGATTTGGAGCAATTTGGCAGGGAGGATACAAGGGGAGAATGCTGGCCCAGGGTAATATATCTCAAAGAGAAGGCTAGCTAGCCAGGAAACAGGTGAATCTGTTGAGGTAAAGAGGACAGAGTCTGTATATCTGACATACCACAGGGTATTATGTCTGATATAGAACGTTGTGGTTCAGAGCAATTGGTCAAGAAAGAATTCTTGAGATATCTTTGGCGCAAAAGGGTGGTTTTATTAAAGCACAGGGACAGGGCCCGTGGGCAGAAAGAGCTGTACTGGGGTTGACAGGTGACTAATTCTATACTTTCAAGTTGGAAGGGGGTTGGAGACAGCATAAATTCCCCAAGATATTTTAGAAACAAGGTTTCCAGAACGCTGAGGGGGCTAGCTATTGTTAGAAATAGGTCATTTATTACTGTTTAGTAAACAGTCATGAGACCCTTCACATGTATATCAGCGGGCCATATGCTTGGAGGATGATTGCTAACATAGATCTTGGGAGGATAGAGATAAAGGAAGTTCCCAAAGGAATTTCTATGTTTAAAGTAGACTCACAGGATCCCAGGGTGTCGGGATAATGTTAAGCCACAACTGCCTTTTGCCCTTGGCAAAGTGTCAACATAGAGGCAGCTGAGCTCCCAGAGGAAGGTCACTCTGCCTATCTCAAGGACTTGTCAATGGGCTGTAAGTTGTAAGGAAATTTTTTTTTCCATTTGCCTTTGTTCCCACATCCATGTTCACAGTCACTACTCAATGTTTCTTGAATAATTGTTGAAGTGCTAGGAGGAGTAGGGATGAGGGGTCAGCCCTCGCTCTAATACCTATTTAACAAGTTTTCCACTGGCTGTATCTGAACAGGCAGAAAACTGCTTAATTGAACAAAGTGATGGTTCAGTGAAAGTTATATATACATATGTATGTATATATATATACATATAGTATATGTGTTTGTGTGTGCATAACCTCTCCATGGGGCACGGTGTGACCTATGTGTGAGCTTATCTCTTGTTAAAAAGACACAACAGGTTCAAAATGGAGTCGCTTGTGCTAAGCTCCACATCAGAAACCAAGACTGTATACCTAACCTAATTGCAGTACCAGTCCTTCCCAGGAATATGATCTCAACTGGTCAGTCTGGATTTCCTGGTCAGCACTAGTAAGGTAATCTGTCTGAAAGACCCCTTTCACCTCCTAAAAGAGAACGACTTTGCCTGAAATAATCCACTCTTCCCCCTCTTCTGCTTATAAAAGCCTTCCATTTTGTACCTCAGAGCTCCTTTCTCCTTGCCAGATGAGATGCTGTCCAATTCATGAAGCATTGAATAAAGCCAATTAGATCTTCAACTTTACTCATTTGAAATTTTTTAATACTCTTCTAAATACTGCTAGATATGTTTGTGCCTTTCTACTTCTTACTAACAAAGAATTCTGCAAAGAAAAAAGATGGGTGAGAAGGAGGGGAAGAGAAGCAAGACCATTTGTAGTAATTCCCTTAGCCCCTGTCTGGCCTCTTCTTTGGGCTTACAGATAGAACCGCGTAGGCAGGCAGGTCAAGTGCAAATCAGTACACCTTTGTCTCTGGGGTGTACTTTATTGAGGAATATAGTTTTTTTCTGAGAAACTTAAAGTCCAACTGGCATTGGCCACCTGGAAATGGGAGTGGAAAGTCAAGATTCTGATTCAATAAACCAACAGCCAGTACCCCGAATGAGAACAGGAGGGAAGAGAAACATTCCCACTGCCAGAGCATTTTGCAGATAATTAAAGCAAAGACTGAATCGCAGCAGGATGATTTTAACATACCTGACACAGGGCTTGACTAGAGCTCTCTCAATGTCTCTTCCAGTGCAGTTATGCTATTAGCTTTCAGAATATCGTATGTGGGGAAAAACACTTTTCCTTGAGCGATTCCATTTTTCAATTACTAAAGAGCTTTGAGTTTAAAAGTTCACCAAAAAACCCATCATGTTCCCATCTTGGACATACCCCTTGTCTAATGGGTAGTAACGAGATCACCCTTTTCAGATATTGTAGTCCACATTACTTAAACATCAGGCTGCCCTATTTCACACCTAGAATAGGCTATGCAATAAATCTATTTGATCTTTTCTTTATCGTATGTCTCAGGAATAGGGATTTTCTTCTTTGCTATAGGAACAGATTTCTTCTTTGCTGTGTAGGAAGTGATTCACCTCTAGGAGGCTAATTTCTTATAGTTGAGTGCAGGATCTTAATAAATAAACCAAAAAGTGAAGTGCTATTTTGAACAGCCCTCACACCAGCAGGAAGAATCAGTGAATGAGGAACCATGGAAGACTGTTCACGACATACCCATTTACTCCAAAATATTATTTGGATCAGCATTGGATATTTTTTCATAAATTATAAGTGATTCTTCTTTCTGTATTAATTAAGAACGTACACCACTCAAGTGTTTTAACTCCCCCAGTGCCAAATTTAAGCCCTCTGGATTATTCCTGATACATGAAGAGTTTTGAAAACATAACAATAGTAAGCAATAACCCAGGGTGCTTAAGAAATCAAGATGTGTGCAGATGCTGGTAAAAAAAATGCAGAAAGACGGAAAATGGAAATTAGAAAGATTGCCAGACATATTGTCAGAACAGGCTAAAAATTTAAGGCTTTGAATATGCTAGATTTATATCACATCTCACTTTAGAAGAAAGTGTGAAAGGGAGAATTTGAAAGATGCAAAGCTTTTAAGACAGAGTTAAGTACTCAAAACAAGTTAGCATGTAACAAATGAAAAACAGTGACAAAGATGGGGGTGGGAAGAGAATAATATTTCTGTAGTCATTTTAAGTAGGTTTGCAGCTCAGAAAGACATTTATTTATTTATTTATTATTATTATTTTTTTTTTGGTCCAAGCCGGTGACATCTGATGAGGTATCTTAGGCATGTGTATCAGTCACGGTTCTCCAGAAAAACAGAGCCAACAGGATAAATAGACAGACAGGTAGGGACTTATTATGAGGGACTGGCTCACATGATTATGGAGACAGAAGTCCAGAGGTCTGACATCTGCAAGCTAGAGAGTTAGGAAAGTCGGTGGTGTACTTCCATTCCAAACCTAAAACACTGAAAATCAGGAGTTCTGAAGTCCAGTGGCAGGAGAAGATGGATTTCCCCGCTCGAAGGAAAACAAAGTTGCCCTTCCTCTGTCTTGTGTCATATTTAACTCAATAGAAAAGATGAGGCCACCGTGCAATGGTGAAGATGATCTCTACTGCCTACCAATTTAAATGCTAATCTCTTTGAGAAACACTCTCACAGATATACCCAGAAATGTTTCACCAGCTATCTGGGCATACCTTAGCTCAGTCAAGTTGACACAGAATTAACCATCACAGTATAACTATCAACTTACACAGCCTATTTCAGTTTAATCAGTCAAGCAATCGACTCATTCTTATGTCAACATAATCCTCTCTTTCTGTAATACAGCACTGCCTCTTCATGTATAGGCTTTTCTCAGTTTGGAGAACTTGTAGCCAATAGCTTCCTCCAAAGGAATTCTGAGACAATGGCCACTGGAATTTTCAGTCCAGATCCAGTACATCGGAGGCTTCCCTGACAGGCCAGGGGGGCAAACAACCTGTAGTGATATTGAAGTGTCTCATCTTTCCATAAACAGAGAGCCAAGACCCGAGATCTGTCCCTCAGGGCTCCCTAGTAGTGATCTCTTTAACAGTCTCATGGCTAGAAAAGGAATCTCAGTATATTTTACTTTTTGGGGAGAAGAACACTTCGGGAAAACTAAATGTTTCAGATTTTGCCTAAATTTACCCCAACATGCAAGTTTTCTTCATTGATGGGTTTTTCATAGCAAAAGATATATAATTTAAGACCTTCTCGACAAATACCCAACAGAAAGGTTACACAGTGTTTCCTTTGGCCTCTTTCAAGGTAAGCCCCTGCCCGAAGGTTCAGTGCTGACTTCTTTAAATGAAATACATACTTTTACCTAAGCAACTGGAGTTTTAGTTTGAGTTATAAAGTGAAAAACAAATACAAACTAATTTTATGGAGCAATCTCTCTGGGAAGGAACAAACCATATCAGAACGATCCCCTTTGTAGATCTCCTATTGAATTATGCTGTGTCACAGACAAAATACTCATCATACTCGGGAATAAAAAGGTATTGTTTCAAACCTATTATGCACAAATCACCTAATTTTTCAAGGTTAATGAGTGTAATTTACCCATCTTTGGTTACTAAAGGGGTTATATATGATGAACAAAACTTAAGAGTTCATCCATTTTATTTTTGTTGTTGATTCGCCTACAGTTGTTTGGCTTTTATGTCCATGTAATTGATTTGTATAATTCTGTCCAAAGCAGATGGGCAACTGCTCATGACCACTTGCAAACCATTTAGATTAATTTTGTACTGATGTTTATTCAAGGCCAAATGGAGAGAACATAAAAGGTGTGATGTTCAACTTAGCATAACAATATCATGAAAAATCTATTTGGTCTCAGCAGTAAAATAGATTCTCTCTACCAATCAGTTTCATAAGTGCGAGTGAATTATTTCCGTCTGTGTTCCTGGACTAGCTCCCCAAATTAATTATGGCACAGTATTCTAGTTCTACAATATACTGCAAACTTTCCAAGAGTATAACAAAAGGTCATCTCCAATGCTACGTGATATTAAATTTCACACTGAAGACTTCTACTTCTCCTCACACCTCTGAACCAGAAGATAAAAAATTATAATCATCTGTTAAAAACAAGTAAATAGCTACATGCCTGTTAATCCAGAGAGTCACGGTCTACTTAAGTAATTCACAGATAGTACTGATTCCAATTTTTTTCAATGAATGGATTTTTACTTACTTTAGTAATGTTGAACTTCACAACTTTATAGTCCTTCTTTGAATTATAATTAGTACCACTGAAATACCACAATGTCTATTCAGAATCTTTCACTTTTTTTTTTTGTCCTGGAAGTAAACTATACAAATTTATATAGATTTTTTTCTATGTTTAGATTTGACATCTGGATAACTTTAAAAAAGTTTAAGAATCAGTGTTTATTAGGTAAACAGCAGGACACTTTTTTCTTTAGACCACTAGAAGCTAATTAAAGCTGTTTCCCTAAAATCCAGATCAGTTAAAAATGCTTTGGAAGGGGGGCGCCTGAGTGCCTCAGTCCATTAAGTGTCCGACTTTCACTCAGGTCATGATCTCATGGTTCGTGAGTTCGAGCCCTGCGTCAAGCTCTGTGCTGACATCTCAGAGCCTGGAGCCCACTTTGGATTCCGTGTCTGCCTCATACTCCCCCGCTTGCACTCTTGTCTCTCGCTCTGTCTCAAAAATAAATAAACGTTAAAAAAATATTTTTAATGTTTTGGAAGGAATGGAAGGGTGTTTTAATTTTTCTCCTCAAGTGGTAGTAATCAACTCAGTCTACGAGACAGATTGGAGATGTCAAGACACTTCAGATGTGTGCATAAAAAGGCCAAGCTAAGAGACTGGGAGGAAAAGAAAATGACCTCTAAGTTTTTGGTAAAGATCACTGTGGCTGAGATCTGTTAGAGATTCACCAATACCATTTTATTCCCTTAGGAAGAGTACACTTTTCAGATTCTTTGCAGTTGGATAGGGACCATGCAAATGAATTCTGGGTAATGGAATGTGAGTAGAAGTGACATAACCCATGGACGTGATGAGAGTCATTTTCTGTGCTGGGATAACCCTCTTCTAACCAGACTGTCTCTGAGGTCAGTTTCTCTAGGGAAACTTAGGTCTACTTTAAAAATCAGATAGAATTTTAGGCTAAGATTCTCTAAACCAAGAATGCTGTGGAATCCTTCCAGAATTAAAGTTCTTTAGGCCAGGTTAACAAAAGCTATGAGCATCAATAAACTTTGTTTTTTAAAGACTGTGTGTCTTGAAAATTGAAAGTTCTACTTATAATGCATTACTGAATGTCAAGGATTAAGATATAATAATGTAAAGAAGTTTTCTGACTGTGCAGACAAGTCAGAATTCTAAATGCTGAACATCAGTGTTCTATGAGAAGTACAATTGATGCAGAAGGTAAGGGTGACTTGGCTGAATCTGGAGCAGCCCATGACATTTTCTAGGTTGTATTTTTAAACAAAACCCTGAAATGCAAGATTTTTTAATGCTTCTTTCTTTCTATGCCACTACCAAGACAAAAACACTTCAGTTATTTTAACTTTCCTATGTATTTATTACAAACGAATGGGAATTTATTAAATATACATTAATTCAACTTATTCATATCATAAAATCTATATTTATGTCCTTCTCACAAACACCTAACACTAGCCGCTTTCTCTAAGTGAAGGGTTATTTAGCTTTATGGAAATGCACACAATGCCATGTTTTGTACATATTAATATTTAAAACCAATTTAAAAGGCTACAGATTTTGCAGTGAAAGAGATGTTCGACAGCTTACTCTAAGGTGTACTTTAAGTCTTGCATTGGAGTATAAAAATTATTTTCTTTTATTCACTTGAGTATTTACAAATTCAAAACCTTTGAAATGTTTTCCTTCTTGTATTTAATATAGCTTCATCTTTTACTTAGAAAAATAAATTGCAATATTTATCGATTTTCTGAGAGGTTCCAACAACTTTAGCTTCTAAAATGCTAAAACCACAGTGTAATGGTAACTCTACAATGAAATCTCATATTTTTGCAATCCTTTTCCCTTAAGTGAATAATTATTGGTTAAAGAATAGTTTCTTCCTAAGAAGGTTTTTGAATGGTATGGTCCATAATGCCACACGATAACCTCAGGGAGTGAATGAGCTTGTCACTAGGGCATATAATCCTCCAGGCAAAGAAGAAGAAAATGTGTTAGGACATAATTAAATACTTACTTCTGGGGAAAATATAGGAAAAGAAACTTTATCTTTTGTCAAACACACTTTTGTTAACCCAGACTTTGCCAGATTTGCAGCATGTCAAAACTGGTCCTTTCCTTAGCCATTTAAGTACCAAGAATGCACACTCATTGTTCACAACTAGTTTCCGCTTGCTTGTGACAAAACAGCTAGTTGGAGAGTCAGCCTCGGTCAGTGTCTATTTAGGGCAAAATGTCAAAAAAGAATGTCCTGCATTTGGAGCTCAACAATAATGAACATGGCTAAATCTGAAAATTAACAAAAGAAAGTGAACAGCTTTTTAAATTCTGAAGAACATTAGATTCTGGTGTCCTTTTTGTTCTGATTGTTGTGGCTTAACATTCTGAAAAGACCACCTGTTGGGCAGCCATTTTGTGATTGTATTAAATGCAGTGATTGCATAAAAGAACACTTTCCAAAATAACCTGGCATTATTATTCACTTATTTTATAGTAAATCTGCATTCAAAACCTGCATTAAAATATGAGGCTTTTCTCCTAAGTGAAATTTAAGCTATAAGTTTGATATAAATGCATACTCAACTGCAAACGCATGATTTTATGGTCAAATGCATTATACTTAAAAATGAGTTCAAGTAAACCTTTGATATGGCAATTAGAGAGTGTGCTGAATGAAGTGAAACAGTCAAAAGTGGTGCAGAGTAGACAGGGAATCCCAGAGGAAATGACACAAAACTGATAGCATATAATTATTAGACTGACACAGAGAGACATAATGTAGATGGAGAAAATGACTGTTGCCTATTAAGAGAATATGATATCCTCAGCAATTCTGAAAGCATATTTTATTGGAACAATACCTCCGAATGCATGAATAAAAGAAAAGCCATGTCCCAAACTCACAGGCTTGCAATTCATTTATGCTAAAAAAAAATCCCTTCTAGAATGTGGTGGAAATAAAAACATTATTGTTGAAGTCCAATTGATGAAAATGAAAGTTTATGCTATAAAGGACATCTAAGAAAATACAAGAAGAGAATATTAAAATGAAAAGAAAAGGAAAAAAGAAACAGCTCCTAAGATAAAAAAGGTAATTTGCTGTAACTTTCTAATAGATTTTTTAAAAATACATATTTTGACACTTGTATCAAAAAAATCATATGAGATGCATAAACAAACCGTTTGAATGCATGGGTCTATTTTCAGCTTTTTGAGTACGTTATAATAGTGTGCGGAAGATGGGTTCTATGTTCCATGATTTTTAGCGGTATGTGAGCCTGCAGAGTGAAGGCATTTTCCGAATTTGGAAAATATAACTTTCAAAATGTTGTTTAAAAACATTACGTTAAATAGTTTCTAGGATTTCCCAAATATTTCACGTTTCAATTTAATTCTGATTATAGTCTTTTCCTCAAGATGAATTATTTCATTTATGTTAAATTAGCTGTATTTAATGCCCTTAAGTAAGCTGGGTGGAATTAATGATTGTATTGTCACAAAATAACATTCCTTTGTCACTGAGATACATCCAAAGAGTTTTTCCCTAAGTTTTTCTAAGTTTCCATTCACTGAAGGCTTTACTTCTAAAAGTGTTTTTTAAAAAAAAATAAAGATTCACTTCTATGTTGTATTAAAAGCAAATCTTGTCTTGGAAGAGAAAAAAATAAAAGTGCTTTCCTTAAGCCTTATTTCCAAGTGGAAAGGACCACCGAAAAAGGAATTTCCAGTTAAGTTTGTAAAAAATTTCATTGCTGATTCATATAAAATATATTGGCACATTCACCAATGTTTCAGTAAGTTCCTCAACTTACAGAGACTCTCATGTGATCCAAACTCGGACTATTTAGTCAAAGAGTAAGTTTAAAAAAAAATTCTTCTCTGGGGAGATTTAGAGGAAAACTCTGTTTCTGATAAATAATCACATTGGGATTTTACATCTTCTCTGACTTTTATTTTTATGTTGATATTTTTAAATTTTATATCATATTATTTGAAGAAAAACTTACATCTTCCATATCCACAAGCAAACATAATCCCTGGAATTTAGAAACATTATTTTTTTCCTTATGCTTCAGAGTCTTGTGTAGAGAAATAAGTATCAAAATATAAACTTGTGGAACAATACAACAAAAAGCAAATATTCACAAACAATCACTCTCCTTCAAAAATTTGGGATTTTAGAGATGAGAAATTATAAATGCACACATGTGTCATGGTCATATATGTGTCTGGAAGAGAGCTTAAGATACTAAAATTATTTGGCAATTTAAAATTTTAGTTCATCTCTTGTAAGTTTAGCTTCCTAAAGACCTGTTTTCCCGACCTATGTGACACTCAATGGTATACTCATCACCCTTCCATAAGAAAAACCATATGAAAAAATGACATAGGCCATCAGGTCAATCATGTCAAAATCCGGTGTTATTAGAAGTCAGAATAATTGGAAGTCAGAGGCTTAGCAAGGTTAGACAATATTTTGTGGAGCTCTTCTATGCCCAGACAACAATATGCTCTATTTTCCTAAGGAAAACAGTATCTTACAAACATCCTCAAAACAAACACAAAAGTATATAATATATAATTAATTAATATAAGAATTCCCCGTTTCTCTAGTAAGACTGAGTCCATGAATCTAGTTAATGAGAATCACGGATAGAAACTTGAGTTTATGTAGAAAAATAGGTTAGGCTTGGGAAAAAAAGAGGAGTCTATCTTTACTCAAGTTGCACTAAACCTGGAACTTCAAGGGTTACTAAGAGGTAAGGAGGAGGGGAAGGGGAAGGAGAGATGAAGGAAATAAGAAAAACTGAGCAGGCCAAAGAAAAGATTCAATGGAAGGTATTGCTGGTCACAGCTAGGTGTCCGAAACAAAACTAGAAAAATGGGAACTGCCTCAACATTGGAAGGGAGATTTTAAAAATGAATGTATACCACATAGTGAAAGAAAAAGAAAATAAGAAATAATAAAAAGGCTTTCAGGAGGTCCACAGAGCACACCTGAGAAAAAAATCAAGCAAGCAAGCAAGAAAAGAAACAGTGAAATTGAAATTTCCTCCAAAGGTATCTCATCTGGAAGGCTTCATTGTGCCTTCCCTTTCACGGCGAGAAGTTAATTTTGCATTCCCTTTGTCTGTCTAGAGACACATTTCTAGTTTAGTCCATGGATTTTTTTTCTTTAAAGATTCTCCTTACTGGCTAAAAGAAAGGAATAAAAATCAGATTCTTGCCTAGTTTCTTTTGACCCAAAGATGGGAATGTCTTAGTAGTCACCAACGTTTCAATATTTGCTCATTTTCTCTGCTGTACCTATAACCGCCACCATTTTCATTGTTTTTAAGACGGTCTCCTTATCATGCTAATACTAGCAGACTCTATATTACGAATTTGCCATTCATCAATAAAGCTCCTTCTATATGCTCCTGAAATGGAATAGAGTAAGCTAAACTGCTCTTTTCAACCCCAGAGTTGTGGTTCTAATCTGAGGATGCATTACATGCTTGGCCCTTTGGGGTCCGTCAAGGCTGCTGCAGAAGTCCCAACCATCAGGAAGGGTCATTTATTCAAGCTACCCTTTGTCGAATAAACTCAAATTCCAGATTTGACTCTGTAGGAATCTATATCCTTCCCTCTTTTGCTGGTTTTGGCCCAGGGCCATGTAAGCTTATTAAATTCTGTCCATATTTACAGTTTGGGGTTAATTCTGACCTGAGCTGACCTGCAATCAGGAAGGACACCTGGCCAGTCACTGCCCTAACCTATAGCCTTTGGGAGCAGAACCAAGGCTTGGACAACTGAATCGGGTCACCCACTGACTCTCATGTTACCTGGGCAAGGAACTTCAGTTTATCTCCTTATAAATTCAAGGTTATTTCTCACTTTATAAGTATATCACAAGTGTACAGACGCACTCTCTCCCACTGACCAACAGTACACGGCATTTGCTGAGTCCCCATGGAATGAACAAACCACTCAGCAGATGAAGCCAGACCCCATACATTGTGCCTCCTGCTTCTGCCCATCCCCCACAAGTAACCTCAGGCAGCAGTCCTGATCCTGGGCTTCTCTCTGGTGCCCATGGCAACCCCATCTATTAATGCTGAAATGTTACCGCAGGGTTGTTTTTTTTTTCTAGAACAGTTTTGAAATGAACTGTTGATGCTGCAGTTTTTGCACATCCTTCTTCAACTTCTGCAGAACTCACAGCCGGAACTTACTAGCCTGAGTCCAAACAAGTTCTCTAAGACACACTACCTAAAAGCTGACTTACGCATTCTTACTGATTAAACCTGCCATTTAACAAAAGCGTTTTCGCATTTCAAAATTCATTTCCCTCCTTTCACTATTTTTTCTTAATTACTATAGTAGAAAACTACCTTTGGGAGCAAACTCTTTTGCAAACCTTTAGATTTACGTGAACACACACATAATAAGTATGTGTGTGTGCGCGCGTGTGTGCCCATGCATGCATGCACGCATACATGCAGTACTTGAAGGAATCTGCATTTTAAATGTCACACATATTCTACATCCAGAAAGTTCCACATAGTTTCTTTTCAATCTACTATTTCTTTGGACTAGCATATTAAGCAACCGATATTGGTTAAGGACAGAACCTTATTTAACCTTACTTAAACCCCCCATTGCACCAAAATATTTAAAAAATTTGCACTTATTTGCAAATTATTATCAGTGTCCGAAAAAAATGACACAAATATCAGTTTCTGTGAGGAAATCTCCTAATGTTCGAGTAACATCTGATATACTTGAATATTTGACAACACTACCTGCTTTAACTTCTTTCCTCCCTGTAGCACCCTGCTTTAGGCTACTCTCACTTTCACGGGAAATCGTATATTTACTCCATTTATCCACTCTTGCTTCTCTAATACAATTATTATTTTTTTAGCTTTTTTCTTCCTTTTAGCTTTTAAAAGCCTTGTTTTAAAACTGTATTCATTTAATGCGTCTGTCTTTAAGAGTTCAAAAATCCTAAAGCTCCTATATTTGTATGTCGCCTATTAAGGGAGTATCTTTTATAAACTGCAATAGAATGCCAAGTTAGTCAGAAAAGCCAGAACTCTATCCACGAATCACCCACGTCTGAAATGCAGCCCCTCGTTGGATGAACAGCAGCAGCTGTGAGGAAGTATATTGCTAATATTGTACACCTGGGTGAGGAAGGAAATAAATGGAAATCCTCTACCTGAATGCGAAGGGCAGAATGGGGGAAAGGGAACAGTTTTTTTTTTATTTTTTTAATTTTTTTTAATTTTGTAATGTTTGTATTTTTGAGAGAGAAAGAGAGAGAGAGAGAGAGGGTGTTCAGAAAGAGAAGGAGACACAGAATCCAAAGCAAGATCCAGGCTCTGAGCTGTCAGCACAGAGCCCAATGTGGGGCTTGAACTCACTAACCGCAAGATCATGACCTGAGCCGAAGTCAGACACTTACCTGACTGAGCCACCCAGGTGCCCCAAAGGGAATGTTTAAAGCTGGAATGCAAGGATCCCACGTAGGAATAAGAACCAAAAACTCAGGGTTAAATCTTGCCTTATAATAAAAGATGGATAAGGCCCTTATTAGAGAGAGGGTCTACCTAGCACTAGGCTAGGGCATTTCCTTCCGGGGGAGAAAAGGCTGCCTCCTACAGCATTTCGAGGGTACCAGCTGCAAGGGTAATTACGTTCTCCCTGTGCAGACCCATGTGGACCCTACCAGGAACAGAGGCCAGATATGGTGGGCTGTAGCAGCAGTTGTAGGGAGTCGGTTGGTCACACCAAATGAGGAGGAGCTTTCTGGCTGCTTTTAGGAAGGACTGGCATAGTCAGAAGTGAATCCTGACAGGCTTGCTAAGCAAGGGCCAGGTAGTTTCAGTAAGAGATGGTCTTTTCCTGTGAAGTGCTCTGTTAATTATCCATGTGGGCAGGAACTGTTTCTCTTGAGCAGTTACTGATACAGATATTCAAACGGTTAATGAAACTCCATCTGTACAGGACCTTGCAAGGGAGAGTGCAGGCCGAATTCATTAATTTCAGATGTGAGGCTTTTTTCTTTCTTTCTTTTTTTAAGCAAGGAGAAAACCCATAGTTCGAACAAATAGTATTCCTAAAGTTCTGAAAAGACCTTGCCACTGGAAATGGGGAGGGGGAAAAATGCTTTCGAGAAAACCCTACTGTGTTTAAAATGAAAAATAGTGGCACAGGTTTCCGTATGTAATTAAAATCTCCTTCTGAAGTTACCACTGCCACTAGCTCCCAAAGGACTCAATTAACAGAAAACTGCAAAGAATAGGATATCTTCTTTGAGATGCTGTAAGAAATACTCCCAAGTAGACAAGAGGGTGGATAGCAGCTTTTCCTTACAAATGATAGGCAACTGTGGTTCCTTTCAGGGTAGAAGAAAAAGGCTAAAAAGAGTGGGTTTATAACATGACAATTATATTTTCAAGTGTGAATATTTATCAGTAGACCTATGTTAAAATTCAGACTGAAAATGGTATGTTTGCACAAAATGTAACCTTTCTTAGCTATGAGAATTACTTCTTTCTTTAAAAATAAATACAACCACTGCCCCTTTCACCCGAGATAGGAAAGGCTCTCCCTCTGCACACACTTGACCAATGTCTCCTTTCCCAGACAGAGGCTTTCTTACAACTGGGGACTAAATGCACAACCTGTGGATCATCGAACACTCCAAAGGGTGGGTTTCCCAGGTGCCTGGGACACTATCGAGGTTTAATTTCAAAATGCTGAATGAGGCCTCCATTGGTGTATGGAGATGGCAGCATGAATGGAAGAGACAACTCAGGTTGGAGTCTGCACCTTAGCGATGTTGACCACCAAGCCGGTCAGCCACAGGTGATTTGATTCAGCCCTGTTTCAGGGGTCTGTCTCTTCTAGTTGCTAAAAATTGGGTCTTCAGAATTCAGCATCTGAAACAACCCATTGCACACCCAGGCACTGACAGACTGAGGGCTCCGCTGCCCTGAAGAAAGTAGACCACGTCCACACTTGGGAAAAGGCAATGGCACTGCACAGCACACTCCGAGAGCTAATGTGCCGAAGCAGAGGCAGCTGGGATGTAATAATAATTAAATTATAAATACAGGAAAGCGATCTGTTCGTCTTTATCTGCGAGGACTGGGAAAACGAAACACCTCAATTTCTGGACTTTCCCTTTGATCACAGAAGCAGACCCTGGGAATTTTTCGATTCCTTCTTTTCTTGCAGGCTTTTTTTTTTTTTTTTGGTCCTTAATGGAGATCTTGAACTGCAGAGCCGCCGTGTCAGAACTCAGATGGTTAACATTCACTTCTTGCTGTTTTATTGCATATTACTGTGCGCGCCTGAGCAGCGGGAGCAGATTCGGGCAATTACAATCAAGTCAGGGCACACGCCGCGGCGGAGCAACACGAGCATGATGAGGATACTGATGAGGCACTTATCGAAAACCCCACATCATCCACACTCATCAGCCACAACATGTCACCCCAAATGAGGCATCAGCTGCCTTCAAAAGGCTCATTGCACAGTGTTTACCGCTTCCCTCGGACCCACTTTTGATTTTACGGTCAGAGCAGGGTTCAAACAGCAGCTGTCTGGCAAAGACAGGTCTGCGGCTTCTAGCAGCTTCTCCCAGAATTCTGGGGCTTTGTCTGGGGAGCTTTGGGGAGCAGGAACTGGCAAGGCGAGGGGACTCGCGGGAAGGCAGGGAAGTGTCCAGTTCTGTTTCTCTTAAAGAGGAATCTCTTTCTGAGAAGGGGCCCTTGATTAATTTCAAGCACTAGCACACAGTGGTGGTATAATGGGGGTGGGGGTGGGGAAGCAAAAGAAGGAGCCTTTTACAGATCTCCTTAAAATAGTAACAGGATAGGTGGGACCTCTCGGGAAGACAGTAGTCCTAGAAAGGTCAATCTCTTTGGAAAGGACAGATCCAACCAGGAGAGCCATTCAAGTGATAATTTTTAATTCTTTCATTAACCCATTCTTGGGTGGTTGGGGGTGGCATTTATTAGCAATTTAAAGCAAGATTTTATTTCAAAAACCCTGTTTTTCTGCTAAAGAAGTTAGTAGATATATTCCTACTAATACTCCATCAAACTATGTTGCTTTGGGTTAATGTAACTTGCAGCTAAACACCTGGGGAACCTATTTGTTTACTTTGAAGAAAAAAAAAGAACAATATGAAAAACCACTGCTATCTATTTTTCAATCGCTCAATCCTGGTAGGGAGAGAGCATCGGACTAATACTTCTTTACACATTTTTTAATGGCTGGATTAGTCGATGCCATTTATTTTAAAGCTGAATGCTCTTAATTTTGTGAAAACATCCTACAGTAAAACACTTTCCAGTTAGATCTAGACTACTTGATCCAAAACCAAGAAACGCCACACAGATTAAACGTTTTTCACTCCTTTTGGCCCCACCACCCCCTCCAGCCAAGCCCTTGTGAGTGCCACCTCAACTATACAAAATAGTCAGAAATAATGGTAACATGTGACATCGAGCCTCATGTGAGGCAGGCATAGATAATCCCCAAACAAATTATCTGTCATGGAGATAGTGCCGCATGTAGAGCATTGCTAAGCAAGAGGTTAGGGGAGATTAGATCGGTTCAGAAAGAGGCAGACCACCAGGCAGAGCCACAGACCCTGATAAAGGTCCAGGATCCTGGGACTTTGGAACAACCCCAATGTACCTGTCAGCCTGAGGTGTTCCCTTCCATACTGGGTACTGGGTGTCATGAACTCTCTTCCTTCAGTTCAAGCATAACCATTCCTAGTTCATTTGCACTATACTTATTTGAAAGTAAACTCCATGCCCAATGTGGGGCTTGACCTCGGGACCCTAAGATCAAGAGTCACATGCCAACGCAAGAGTCTCACCGACTGAAGCCAGGCACTCCTATTTGCAATAGTTTTATATGTGATTCTAAAGCAGTTGGCATTAGGCACTTTTCTTAAGTTTATTTACTTATTTTGAGAGAGAGAAAGAGTGTGTGTCAATTTGCACGTGAATGCGGGAGCCAGTGGAGGAGGAATAGGGAGTGAGAGAGAGAGAGAGAGAGAGAGAGAATGCCAAGCAAGCTCAGCACTGTCAGCACCAAGCCAGATGCAGGGCTTGAACTCATGGAACCATGAGATCATAACCTAAGTCCAAAAGTCTTGGATACTTAACCAACTGAGCCACTCCGGTACCCCTAGGGTTAGGCTTTTAATGGTATTTTAACATCTTTACAAAAAGTGTGGAACCAAACTAAATTCCTTAGTAGACTATTGGGTTTGAAGAACTGTGATAATTATAAATTAATTTACCTTTTCTGGTAATTCATTTTATCCACTCTTCATAGTTAACCTAAACCAGAAGTTCCCAGAAATTTCAGGAAAAGGGCTCCTTCTCTTTCATTCTGTCTTAGACCTTGTTCTGGTTTTCTTTCCTTGTAGGTCCCTTTCTCTTCTAAACCTTCTTAAACTCCTTTCATGTCCTTTCCCGATGATATTCCAGACTGGCCCTTTCTGCCCAAACTCTACTACAGTTTCTGGGGACCTTTCCTAAATTTAAGCCCACAGGTTTATATCAAACGCTTGAATTCAAGGGAAAACACCATGACACGGTCTTAGGGTGGTGGCCACAAAGCTCAGAGTGGCACTAGGTTTGTTAGCTCCAGAGGAGCCAGAGCAAGAATGTGCCTACATTTCCTTTGTCATCTTAGACACCTCAGTGCCTCCAGGAAGAAAGAGGAGACTTGATGCTCCGAGAGCCTGTGTTTATTGGATTACGGTAAGCAACACAAGGTATAAAAGCAGAAAAGAAAATGGGTGGGTACCATGGGATAGTGAAGTTTGGAAGGCTGGCTAAAATTAACACAAAAATCTCAAATTCATCTTGGTCCTTTCAAGTTTTGCCTATGATGGATCTTCACTAAGCCATATCTTATCAACCTTTCATTTAGTATTTCTTTCTGGAGCTCGTCAAGTAGGTGGCATCTATCGCTGACATAGAGAGCAAATGGGTGTTTAATTAGAGTCCAGCAGCAGTTACAGAGAGGATTCATTAAGCAAGCAGATGTACTTGCATGGACATTAGCAACCTCCTAACCATCAAGGATGCCTGCCTTGGTGACTGGTTCTAGGGGCTGCAAACATTACTTACAATTCTTTAGGAAATTTTAATATTGTGTGTGTTTAAAATTTCTACATATTGGATACCTTTCTATGTCTCGCTACTGACAGAAGGGGTGGGGGGGGAAGGCAGGAGAAGGACTGCAAATTAAAATGCAGCATGATAAATTCTAGACAATTATCCAAACCAAATGAAAAGGATTTATTCCGGTAGAGTATTCAGAGAAACTCACTGGTCAGAAGGCTATTGAGTCTCTTACTTTTCAACCTCTGGTTTGGGAATCTACCGAAAATCCTACAGGATCCTTGCTGGGAGCTTCAGAGAAGATCCAGGCTAGAAAGAAGCAATTTGCATGTGTGTATACACATGAGGCATGCACGTCTGAAGTGTGTGTGTGTGTGTGTGTGTGTGTGTGCGCGCGCGCGCGCACGCACGCGTGCATGAGTGTGCGTTATCTCTTTGTGGGGTCATCATCTAACGCTCTTTGTGATGCACATTCTAAATTAGGCAAAAGGGATGAATCTTTCAAATGCAGATCATGTTTGCATTAGAAGAGCAATGAGAACACTTGTCAGTTTCAGAACATTTATGTGCTAGAAGTACTGTTAGCAGAAGAGCAGTTTAGATAAATTCAAGACTTTTTTTGCTGATCACAAACATTAAGCTTCACACCTGAAGCCCTCAGCCCCCCGCTGTGCTCTAATCCTGGCACCATTCACCCTTAGAGACTCAGAGTGCTGTGCCTCAGCTCTCAAACCTTTGATTGCCCTTACTTTGAATGCCACCACCTGCAAAAATGCCTTTTTATTCCCTTTGAGCCTCTTGAGAAGGAAGTAAAAATGATAATTCATGACAAACATTAATTAATTGTTTACAAGATGATCTTTTCTTTTTCCAACTTCTGTTCAGCAGACATGTTGAACTGCAAGATTCCACTCGCAAGGCCAGGATTCGTCAAGAGGCCCGCATTGTTGTTTCTCACTGAGGCATAGGACCGACTGCGGGCCATTGTTTCTAAAGCTCAAGTGGGCCTGTCTGGTTCATGCTGGAAGAATAGGGGTGACATGCGTGAGTTCCCTAGTATAAAAGAACTACCAGTTCTAGGAAAGAACGGGAGTTTAGCCACTAATGCAGAGTAAATAAACATTTTTCACCACCTCTTGCTCCATGTGATTTTTTTTAAAGGTCAAGAGCTGCCATTACAGTATTTTAAAAGCTTCAAATTATGTTTAAAGAATGTATCACTAAACTCACAGAAACCTTATCGGAATTGAGGAACCTACTGTGATTGGTCCTTGAGTTTATCATCACTGGGAGGTGGATTTGTAAAAGGAATGCAGATGCCCCATTGTTTCTGATACTCTGCAATTTGCTCAAAGCGGATGTTGCCTAACCTCTTCCGAATTTTCTTCAAACTATGGAGAGTGTTGAGACACTTCAATTTCAAAATTTCATATGGTCCACATTGCAGGTCACACATTCTGACAGACAAGAATAAAGTTCAGGGACCTTTCATGACGAACGTGTTCAAAATGCAGAGGATGGGTCATGTTCCTGTGAAACCTCCAAACGTGTGTAAAAGAGAGAGCGAGAAGTAAAAGGCTGAGGGAGATTTCTTTTTTAAATTAAAGAATAAAAAGCTTACTTCAAGGAAGTGTAGAGTAACAGCAGAAAGACTTCCTCAGCAACTGAGGTTTTCAGATTTCGAATTAGGAGCCCTTAGATCACAGCTGCTAGGCTAAAAATCAATTCTATATTTTCTGAGTTAATACTAAGGATTGCACTTAACAGACATGGAGACTAATAAGGTATGCAGAAGGAGTAAAAGCAGCACACACACACACAAATTCAGGCCTTAGTTTTGGCCATGATCCAGCACAATGATGTTTCAACCAGATTTGAAAAAAAAAAAATCAATAACATCTGTGGTATAATGGTTAATTAAAGCAGCTCTTCAGCAGAGCCCAGGAGGAGAGGCTCGGCCTGAAATTCAGACAGCTGAAGCTTGATTATCAGGAAAGAATGCTTTTTTAGCTACGAGTGGATAGGCCAAAAGCTGCAATGTGCCAAAATGGGGGGGAAAATTGCTTTTATTTTAACTTTCTTTTAGTAATCAATACATGCTTTTCACCTGTATTAGGACACTGCTTAGCTCCAAAGCCTCTTACTCCATTTCAGCAAAAATTCTAGCTACTGTCTTTTGAAACCTAGGTTTGACAAGGAGCCCCCATCCCCTGCAAAGCAAAGAAACCAAAATGCGGGTGTAGGTGCATGTCCCTAAGACCAGTGAAAGCTCAGGCTCTAGTCTAAAGGCTTTAACCAATAAGGTATGAGCAAAGCTGACCGGACATTGGGGTAGAAAGAGGCCAAAGCCAAAGTACAAAGGCGGGACAATAAAAGTACTAAAAATTCTCAAGGAAAACTGTGAAAGCCAGGAGGCTGTGAAGCCTCCTTCATCCTATTGTTCTGAGTACTGTGCTAGGGATGTTTTCTTTACCTTTTTAAGGATGAAGGTCAAAGAATCAACACTGATGTCTCCTGACTACAGACGGCAAGGTCAGTAGGTGACTTCTCTAAAGAAAAGACTATTGCTCACACCCCATCTGTCTCCTGGCACCTTGCTTTGGCTTATATCTTGAATAGAAGTGTCTACAAGGACTACAGATTTCAAAACTCCCTCTAGTCAGTTGTACTCTGAAAAGGGGCAGAATGCAGGTTCAGGAGCTTCATGGCAGAGTGACACTGGAGTGGAATCTTAGAGGATGAGGAAAAGTTTCCAGTCAAACAAGAGCAAGAAAAAGGCAGAGGAGGCATTGAGAATTTATGTATACTTGTGAAAATTATAAAAACTGTTCAGAAGAACATATAAAAAAGAAGCAATACAAATGTTTTATAAAATCTTCATAATGAATCTTCATATTTTGTATTGGTTCTCCTTATTTTAAGAACTATCGGGATCCGATTCCAATGCCTTCCTTTACAGCTATCGCAATCAACTAGTTCTTTCCTTCTTCCATTTGGCCACACTCTCCAGTGAGAGACATCTCTGGGTGTCTTCTCTAAATTAAATGCATTCAACATCTTTGGCTTTTAATCAGGGGTCCAGAATTTATTTATTTGCCAGAATTTAGTCACGTATATAGCAACATGGAAGACTGGGAGATTAGACTTTATTCTAGGGTCACTTGTTCAGCCAAAAAGTTATGTTAAAGTAACTATGTTAGAACCAAGATGTAGTTGCTCATGCCAAGCTTGATGTCAGCAAACCAACACTTCACTGAGTTTCTACGCATGGCTCTCTCAAAAAAGGAAGGCTTAGGTCAACCAAGTAGTGCTTGCCTCTCAGCACAAATTAATATTATGAAAATATTAATTTTACATTTTTTCTAAAGACTTTATGAATCATGAATTGATTGTAGAACTTTTTTTCATGTGGAAAGAAAAAAATGCTATAAATATGTATGATTCAGAAACTTTTTTATAGGAAAACTACATACAAAATTGAAGATGAAATGCACTGAGGGATACAAAAAATGCTTTGAAGATGGTACAAAGTATTAGGTAAACATAAACATAAGGGTTGTATTATGTTTGTGATATTAAGATTTTCATTGGGATTTCCAAAGAGAGTAAAGGGGGTATCTTCTATTCTTATAGTTAGAGAAGAAACACACACACATACAACACATACAATACCAATGGAGAAAATTTTCATGTAAATTGGCATGATACAAAAGTTTATATTGTGTTGAGAGACAGCTCATAAATGCTGAGGAAGCATTTTAGTTGAGAAATGGAAGTAATATATATGATGGAGTATAGCTCATTCATTCAACAGTAGTTATTTGTAAGAAATGACAGGAAAACTCTATGAAGAAATATTAAGCTAGAAAGAATTGAACAATACAGCAGTGTGATCCTGCTATGACATAAAATCTTGCTGCTGGAATATTTAAATTTGAATTAAATTCAAATTTAATTGTAGGTCAATTAAACTCTATTGCTAAATTCGGTGTCTAAGTGAAACATTTAATTTTTATTTTCTGGATTCATTACACTTGGGAGAATACTAACATGACTCATAACCATTTAACTAGTACCTATTACAGAGACTTTCAACCTTTTATCCAGTCTTTTAGTGTGGTCGTTTTTGTTTTGGTTTTTCAGTAGCTATTGTGCACTAAATACACCATTAGAAGAACTAATATTAATCCCTCGAACTTTTCATCTTAAACCTTTTTTGCATATCAACAAATTAATTTAAATAGCATTAGCAAGGCAGGTACTATGTAAAGTAATGCCCATCTTACAGACAGGAGAATAGAGCAAAACTGCTTAACACAAGGCAACATTCACACCAGAGAAAAGTGGAGGTCGAGGTGGTTATGTCCACAATGAAATGAAAGAAATTCTTGGATCCCCAAAATGCATGCTGGACAGGATGTCTTTTATTTCTAAAATGTTCTTTTACCAATAGACCATATAGTGGAATAAAACTCAATGTAAGTATTTTGTCTGATCTGCAACAAGTACTACGGTCCTACAGTGCTGTGTCTAGCTCATAGTTAATTATTCTTGAGCCTTGTGAAAATGTCCTGACTTATGACCATTTGTCTTCTATATCATTTAGTTTCTCCAGCTCTCAATGTCGAATATGTAAATGTCAAATTATGTAAAATTTGCAGAATAGTTTCATACTTACTTAGTAACTATACATACTTAACACATGCTTATATGAGATAAAGATGGTGAATGTTTGAAAACTCAACTCATTTTCAGTTGTCTTCTGCATAGCATACTCCAAAGTCCCCTAAAGACAAAGAAAGGAAAATTTACACTGACTAAAAAAACTAACAACTCACTGCCAGCAATTTGGAGGAATTTTTTTTTACTAAGTATAAGATTAAGAAAGCTATCATGAGATAAATAATAATCAGCTTATGATAATGTCTCAACAAAGACCTTTCTCACCTATGGCCAACATTTCTGCCTGGCTTATCCAACAGCTATTTCCAAGCCTCCTCTCCCTTGCCCTAAAAGACTTGCTCTGCAGACATGCCAACACAGTCTTCTCCTCCTTCCCTGTGTGTTGAATGTGAAAGCAAGAGAGTGACCATCTTAAAACCACGTGGGGGGGCACCTGGGTGGCTCAGTTGGTTAAGTGGCCGACTTCAGCTCAGGTCATGATCTCACAGTCTGTGGGTTCGAGCCCTGCCTTGGGCTCTGTGCTGATAGCTCAGAGCCTGGAGCCTGCTTCGGATTCTGTGTCTGCCTCTCTCTCTGCCCTTCCCCTGCTCATGCTCTGTCTCTCTGTCTCTCAAAAATAAATACACGTAAAAAACAAAAAAACAAACAAAAAAAAAACCACGTGGGCACACACATGTAGATAAAAAGCCAACACTCTAAGGATCGCAGAGCAGAAAAACAGAAAGTTGGTAACATTTGAACTGCCAGGCCAGTCCTGAAATTGCCTATCTCCAGACATGATGGGTACATAAATGTTGTTACAGTCTATTCAAGTGTTAGACTAACAGGGAAAGTGGGAGTAACAGAACTTGCGGCAGAGGGTAGATGTCTGTGGGTTTCTCAAGTTTGCACTGTCAGCAAATTGGGCTGCAGGATGGTAGACGATCCCATCCAAGTGAATCACGGCCAAAAAAAGGCCACTACTTTTAATGAAGGATGATATCCAAACACTCTTCTTCCCACACGCCTTTAAATAAAGAAAAACAAAATTTTCTAAAGAGAAGAAAAAAGACCGGCCTCAGATTTCCACACTTCAGAGTATATACCCAAATTAAACAGAGTGAGAAGGGACAGTAGACTATGGTCCAAGTAAATTATATTTAGTGAGAAACAAATTGTCTTTCATATGATGGAAAGAGTCTTAGATGTGGGCACCTGGGTGGCTCGTTTAGCATCCAACTTTGGTCATGATTTCATAGCTCCTGAGTTTGAGCCCCATGTCAGGCTCTGTGCTGATAGCTTAGAGCCTGGAGCCTGCTTCAGAATCTGTATTGTCTCTCTCTTTGCCCCTACCCCATTTGTACTCTGTCTTTCTGTCTCTCTCTCTTTCTCTCTTAAAAATAAACATTAAAAAAAGAGTCTTTGATTCCAAATTACATGAGCACGCAATATGCATTATGTGCCTAGAACCATCTTTATCAATGAGAAATTCCAATATGAACTCCACCAATGATTTCTATTACCACACAATAAAACATATTTTTAAAAAACCAATACAATTATAAAATTCTAATTTAAAAAGGTCTACTGAGGGGACGCCCGGATGGCTCAGTCGGTTGAGCATCTTACTTTGGCTCAGGTCATGATCTCATGGTTTGTGAGTTCAAGCCCTGTATCAGGCTCTGTGCTGACAGCTCAGAGCCCCGAGCCTACTTTGGATTCTGTGTCTCCCTTTCTCTCTCTGCCCCTCCCCCACTCGTGCTCTGTTTCTCTCACTCTCAAAAATAAATAAACATTAAAAAAATTAAAAAATAAAACAAAATAAAATAAGTCCATTGAGGAACCCAGCTAGATATGATACCTAAATGTGGGAGACATCAGTCTGGTTCACAGGTGCCGGGGGCCCCTGGAGGAGTCCTTAGAGGCACAGTTTGTAACACTCTCCTTATAAATGAGAATTTCATGGGAGGTGTTTAGGCTGAGCCCTCAGACACTGGATCCGTGCTTCTGAGCTCTCCCGTGAAGAGTTTAGAGCTTCTAGCCAAGGCTTATTTATCCAGTATGCACAGCAGGCACAGTGCCTTGGGCCCACAATACTTAAAATTTTTTTTTAATATTTATTTTTGAGAGAGAGGGAGACAGAGCATGAGCAAGGGAAGGGAAGGAGGAGAGGGAGACACAGGATGCAAAGCAGACTCCAGGCCCCGAGCTGTCAGCACAGAGCCTGATGCAAGGATCAAACCCATAAACAGTAAGATCATGACTCAGCCGAAGTCAGAAGTCTAACTGACTGTGTACCCCAAGGGCCCACAATACTTTCAAGGATCCACAGAAATGCTACTTTTTAATTTATTTTAAATATAAAAAAGTGAATATAGCAATAATAATGAACCCAAACTAATTTATATTCATTTTTACACCAATGCAGTCATAATATTTTAAATTTTTATTATTTTTCATTGGACGAAGGCACCCAGAAAGATGACAGCACATAAGGCCCATGACATATAAGTCCTAATATAGCCTTGCCCCTAGTGCTAGAGAAACAAGCCCTAGACAGCCAGGCAAATGCTACAGCCCCTAGGATGCAGCCTGGTTCCCAGCCTCAGCAATTCTATTCCATTTAACTGGAGTCCCTGCAGTTTCTGTCCTATTCCTATTTCAATTATTTTTTAAAAGATTTTTAAGTAATCTCTACCAACATGGGGTTCAAACTCATAACCCTAAGATCTAAAGTTACATGCTCTTCTGACTGAGCCAGCCTGGTGCCACTGTCGTATTCCTATTTCAACGATCAATCCCTCGGGGCGGGATTGGGTGGCTCAGATGGTCAAGCATCTGACTTTGGTTCAGGTCAGATCTTATGGTTTGGTTCGTGAAGCCCTGCATCAGGTTCTGTGCTGATAGCTCAGAGACCGGAGCCTGCCTCGGATCCTGTGTCTCCCTCTCCTTCCCCACTCAAACTCTCTCTCCTTCTCTCTCAAACATAAACAAACATTAAAAAATTAAAAAAAAAAAAAGATCAATCCCTCTTCCAGCCACAGGGAGGGCTAGGCCCTGAGAGAGAGGACTCTAATGAGAAGGAACCTAAGGATGCTAAAAATTCAGCCCTCAACTACCCTGTGAAGTATTTTAATGTTCCAACTGAATTCCTAATGCTTTCAAAAGGAGATTGTACCACTATATAATACTGGTAGTGAGGGCAGGTATTAATTGGTTCTTGGGACTCATTACAACTTCATATACTATATACGTGATAAATATTAGCTGCCTGGGTGGCTGGCTGAATGGCTGGATATGGCTAGATAGATGAATAGATAGATGGATGGACAGATGGAATGCTGAGGATTGGAAGCTTAATTCTAAAAGACTTATGGCAGGGTTCAGAAGATTGAGTCATGTAGGAAATATTTATTTTAGGTTCTATGGGCCATTCTTTGTTATAACTACTCAACCCTACTATTGTAGTATAAAAGCAACCATAGATAATATGTAAAGGAAAGCAAGTGGTTGTGTTCTAATGAAACTTTATGGTCAGTGAAATTTAAATTTCAGTAATTTTCATGTGTCATGAAACATTACTATTCTTTCAGTGTTTTTCAACCATTTACAAATGGAAGAAACATTCTTAGCTAACAGGTTACACAAAAATAAGAGGTGGGCCAGAATTGGTCACAGGCTACAGTTTGCAGCTCTTTGACCTGACCTATAGAATGGGACTGACCCACAAAAGACCTGTTCCAAAGGAAAAGGCCACAGTTGCTACTGAGGAAACAGTCATTGAGGGTGTCCTGCCTACCAATACAACCGGGCTTTGGCAGGTTATCTAAACCTCCACAACTGCCTACATCACTGATTCAAGCTCGAAACTCTCTTCATTACTAAAATTAAAACTTTCACTGTCCGTCATTCTACAGAGGTCCCTGCCCTTTTCACAAAGCTTCTAGCCTTTATTATTCCAAGAATCCTGATCAACCAGGCCAGACAGATTTGATGTTCTGCCGTCATTCCAAACTCAACATGTTTAAAATGAAACCCATTACCTTTTCTTCAATATGAGCTTCCCATATTTTCTAACCCACCCAGGCCAAGCCCTTAGACACCTTTGAATCTTCCTTTTTCATCCTCAAGATACAGGTTTCCCTCCAAGCTACAAATTTGACTACACTTACCCCAGGACTAAGACAGGGTCTGGCAGAAAGGGAAACCTCTGAGGTCTCTCGGAGTTCAGGATCACTTTAAAGATGCTTTAGGAATTCAGAGAAGAACTGTATCTTTGTGAACTAAAAGTGTTCAGGAAACACCATATACACTTGCTTGGACCTTGAAGAAATGGCAGCCACTGAATGGCATGTGTCTACAGAATAGTCAGCCTTCTAATTATCTGATATATTGCTCCTACTTTTTCTTCAGTGCCTTTGGCAATACCTAATCTCTCTCTGTTAGACCTTGATGTGTGGACCCTAAGCAGGAAGTCATTTTAAAAATGAAGCCATGCCTTTTAGCACCAGTTATTCACTAGAGTTTAAGAATTTCTCCTTTTCACTGAAAAAGGAACATATAGTTCTCTTGATATTATAGCCTAAAGGAAAATGGGCTGACAGCAAAAAGAGGTAATTTAGCCAGAATTCCTGTGCTCTGTACTTGAGCTACAAACAGGGTCTTCATAAGGGCCTTGTGCACTTTTAAACTTTAATAACTCAGGTTGTGCGTGTTAGAGAAACAATCTGTAAACGGTACTCAAAAGTAAATGTATTAAAGTTTAGGACAACTACATTACACAATTGCACACAATATGTACTCATTTCAGATCCTGTGACAAATGAAATATGGCCAGCAGAATTGAAGTTCATGACAGCTCTAAAAAGAAAATTGAATTTGCCTTTAAATTCCATTTACAGTTTACTATCATGTCTACCTCGTATGCTTTTGAAGTTAAAAGTTTAATAATGGCACAGAGACTTTATAAAGATCCTGTACTTGAATTGGGTGATAAGTATAGTTTGAGAGAACATCACCCCATCTCTTAGCAAAGATAATATACCTGCTTACTTTGGCTGCTTTTAAAACAGCTTCAGACACAGAAAGTATAGTAAGTCTTCACAGTTGGTACAACTCAGTAAATAACAATAAAACCGAATATCTAACCCAGAGCCTAGTTCCAAGCTTTGCCAATAGCTTGGCTGAGTGATTCAGGAAAATCAGTTCTCTCTCCTGTCCTTCAGAGTTTTTTCATCCCATGCTAAAAAAAGAGTTACATGGGCCACTAATTCTTTGTCACATGGTTTTTCTGAGACTCTGTGTGGTGTGTGTGTGTGTGTGTACAAGGAAAGGAGTTACCCTCTACATTTTCCTAGTTAAAAGTCTATTCCCATGTATTTCAATCTGAGGACAAAATACTAGGAGAAAGCACAAAACAAATGGAGTATTACTATTTTCTCCTTGTTCCCCAAACTGGAAATTGCAAATCTACCCAAAAAATCTGGGCGTGTGCATTTGAGAGAGAGAACAAGAACGAGGTTCTCTTAAAGTCCTTGCTGAATACACAGAGCCGAGAGCGGGGGCAGAGTTACACAACTTGCAGATTGCTTTGGCTGGTGTCCGTGGGCTCTTTGCAAAGTGATTCATTTCCTTTATTTGGTCAAGATAGAGAAAAATTGGGCACACACAAATTTGATGTGGGTTTTGACTGGAATAGTTTATCAGATAAGTAGGTAAGATTTCATGATCCGAGATGGAGAGCATTTTAACATTTAAGACCTTCGGGAAGTGGAGAAAATGGTGTAATCCAAAGGTATCCATATTCCCAGCTTCCCCTTTGGGAAACGTTTCTCCTCCTCATTGCTTTCCTGCTTTCCTGGAGGGGCACCAGTATGTTCTGCTCCATCACAACTTTCTTCCCAAGGGAATCTGATAAACATCCTCACGCTGAGTTGCAAACTGCTATAAACTCCTCCAGGGGTATTGTATTTTAACAGAAGTCAAGTTCAAAAAGTAAACCTCTGATTGAATGACTTCAGGCGGCCCTGGAGTTGGAGAAAGGAATGCAAAGAGGCAGGCAGACTTGCTAGGGTCCCGAAATTCTTCTTCCCAGTCAACTCTGCCCTCAGCAGTTAGTTAGACTTTACCTGAAGCTAGCCATGGGCTGTATGCAGAGTTTTGGAGACAGTATGGGAGTGCAGATTTTTGGGTGACCTGATGGGCTTCAGTATTTGGAAAAATGGGGATGACATTGCTCCTCTGGAGTTTTTTCTTCGAAGTACTTAGGTAAGGCTATGGCAACCTGGGAAGTTGGAGAAGCAGCTAATACACCAATGCTGTTGACTGAAGAGCAGGCAGTGGCCTTGGCAACATGAGGGACCCTTGGTGCCGGGGTCGTTCCTTGTCCCGGCGAATCTAGGGGTCCACAAAGGACGGACGGTCAGGCGAAATGAAGTGAGAGAGCCACGAGTGAGATGGAATCTGATGACCAAGCAGGCAGCCCTGGCAATTCTGGTATCTCTGCCATTCTGGTGTCTATTCTGGCATCTCTGCTTTGCTGGTCTCAGTGTCTTTATTTTTAAAGGTAGCGAGTGACATTACATCAGTGACAACATACATTGTTGTCACAAGACCATGTAGTCATCTGTAGGTTTATGGTATAAGGGAGCGTGGGGATGAGAATTACAAAATGATTTACGAAATGTTAACCTCAGGGAGGTGCTCAATATTTGCTGCTGATAAACAGTGCTTCTGACTTTTGGGCGAGGCTAACCTTGGGGAAGGTCCTAAGTCTCTTTACAATCTTTCCCATCAGTATGTTAATTCTGAGAGAAGCTTTACAGAGATGCGCCTTGAGGTTTTATGGTGGGGCTGAGGGGAGCGATACCTGCAGGGAAAATCTAATTTGGTTTAAGGAGTCTTGGGGCCTACGCCTCGATTTGTGTAACCTATCCCCAAGAGGCAACCTTGAGGTAACTTCTGGCCAGGTTACTCTCACACAGATTTTATCCATCAAGACCAGGTCCCCTTTTCCATGTGCCATAAAACTAAAGAGCATTATGTCCCTTAGGCCAACGAAAGCAATTCGAGAAATCCAGGCCTGAAAGGTTATTTTGAAAGAGGTCAAACTAGGCGCCAGTTTGGCTGGCGGGAGCTTTTTGCTTCAACCTTTCCCACGCATGGAGGGGTCTCAACTTATGAGCCCAAAACGGCTCCCAACACCTTGGCTCAGTAAAGACAGGATTTACTCCAGTTCTTACCAGAACTTAGTCAAAGAAAGAAGTACTCTGTTCTGGATTGTGTTTTTTTGCAACTTTGAAGGCATGAATTAGGAAAAAAATCATCTATGCTGTTCTTGGCTTTAAAGACTTTGTTGAAGGTTCTCCAAGCTTTGGAGAAGAATCTCTTTTCAAAGAAAGATTTGGGACTCTGAAATACGTTGTTGCCTCCATCCCACTCTGGTTTTTCATCAGGAGCTTTCTAAAAATGTTATACAACTTATTGTATTGTTATTTGATTTGTAGTAATGCATTTGCACACTCACTCCAAACTCTCTTCCTTGGCCTATCTCAGATGCAATTGCCCTCTCTTTATGAATAGGGCAGGCAGCCAGAATGTCTCAGAGAAAACAGTCCCCGTGTAAATGGAGCATCAATCAAAAGTACAAAAGCCAAAGCTCTTTCTTCAAGTTCTCTGCTGTTGTTTGGGAAACAGCGAACACCTAATGTATCATCTTGGATGCGTGTGATCGTGCCCTCATAGGAAAAAGCTTTTAGAATGCTCGGGGCCGCATTTATAGCATTCAGACATTCTAAAAACTTTAATTCAAGGTGTGAATTACTACTGTTTTGGTTTGCTTCTTATATCTGCGGGCAAACCTAAAGGATTTTACAGGTTTGACTGGGAAGTCATGCCCGCATGAGACTCACGACGATGAGCAGGAGTGAAGGCAGTGCACTTCTGCTCATCGTTTCCTTTATCCCTGGGTTCCTCGTGGGGCATCTGGTTAACACTGACATTCCTTCCAGACAGAGTGCTGAAGGGGCTGAGAAAGAAACCAAATTTGTATTATACTACTAAGCCAGAAAAGCACACTTGAACAAACTTTGTGCATCTCTTTAAGAAAATGTTTACAAATGCCAGGCTTTCTTAGTTCCTGAGCCAAATGCAGTACCAACAAGAACCATTCCCATATGAAAGAAGGAAACAGAGTCAGTGCTCAAGGTCTATAAATGACCTTGCTTCCTTCAGCGCTGGAAATCACATTTTCCCCATAACGTGTCTCAGAGTTGTCATAGACTTAGATGCTAGGTGAATGTTACACTGAAGCGCTCTGCTCACTCGAGACCACTCTGCAATACAAAGCATTGTTACCACTCAACCATTCCTACAGCACAGCTAAGAGGTTAAAATAACTCTGACTCGATGCCTACAATGACTTTCTAGTTATATATATTGAGTCAGGTTGTAGGTATGCTACTACAGGAAGTTTTGGACTAGCATTTTTATTTGCATGAAGTAATTTCCATGAATTTGGAATAGATTAGGAAAGCTCAAGAGGTCTTTTCAATTGTTTAGCACTTTCTGTTTCACAGATAAGTCTCAGAATTTGAGGCTACCTTAAAATCCCCCATGCCGTGCTAAACCCTCTCTAAAATATTTCTAGTTGCGCTCTTCCATCTTGGACATTAGTCCTTGGGGAATGGGAAACCTTCCTACCATCTCAGAGGGCCGTTCCATCTGTATACGGTTCTGACTAAAAGTGTACTCTGGGCTCTAAATTAAAACCTGCCTCTTTGAAACTGTTTTTAAGAGTGTTAGGTGATAAAATATTTTTTTTCTAATAAGAATAGTCATTCACACTTATTGTGGAAAGTTCAGAAAATATTAAAAAACTTAAAATTATCCATTATCACACCCCAAGATAACCACTTTGCTTTTATTTATTTTAGTGCTGTTTTTCACACTCTCTCTAAACTGTATTATATTATACATGCGACACTCTGCTTTTAAAAAAATTTGGTAAGGTATTTGAATTTGTCTGAACACATAATTTTTTCCAACATTATTATTATAAAAATTTTCAAACCTATAGAAAAGTTGACACAGTTTTATGGTGAATGGCCACATACCTCCCACTGAGATTCTACCATTAACACTTCACCTGTTTAACACATCTTGTCACTTATTCACCTCATTAACCCATCTTATCTTCTCGATGCATTGCAGACATTGCAGACATCACTACACTTTCCTCTAAATACTTCAGCATTCATTTTTTTAACTAGAGTATAAAACGAATGCTTTCCTTTCAATGTAAAATTTACATACAGTAAAATACACAGATCTTAAGTATATACGCACGAAGTTTTGACAAATGCACACCTGTGTAATCCCAAGCCTGTATCAAGATATAGAACATCATCCTTACCCCACAAGGTTCCCTTATGTTCAAACAAACCCTGCCTATATCACCAACCTCTAGTGTTTCGAGTCTTGAATTTCAGATCATTGCCTGTCTGAAATTCATATGCTTGGAATCATATAGTATGCACTCCTCTGTGTAAGGCTTATATGTTTCAGCATAATTTTTTTGAAATTTATCCATCTTGCTATGTTTATACACACATAAACAAGAAACCGTTTGCTCCTTTTTACTGCTAGTTACTATTTCATTGTATGAATATGTCAATTTGTCCATTTTCCTATTGGACACTTGGGCTGAACCCAGTTTTTTACCATTATAAATAAGTCTGCTACAAATATTTCTAGACAAGTTATTTTGTGAAGTTTTTATTTCACATGAGCGATACTTACAAGTGTAATTTCTGGATCTAGGATGAATATCTGTTTAATTTTTAAGAAGCTGTGAAACTTTATCCAAACTGTTTATAACATTTTACTTTTTCAATAGCAATGTCTACATCCTTGCCAACATTTAATGTTGTAATCTTTTAAATTATAGACATAGTAGTGAGTATACAGTGTTATTTTTATTATGCTTTTAATTTTAATTTTAATTGTTCTGATCACTAATAATGATGAGCATTTTGTCACATGCTTATTTGCTATTCATATTGTTCTTTTTCTAGTGTCTTCTAAAATCGTTTGCCCATTTTTAAATGGGTGGTTTGTCCTTTTATTGTTGAGTTTGGAAGTTCGTTGTATATCCTTGTTACCAGTCCTTCATCTGACATGTGTTTTGTGAATATTTTCTCCTGGGCTGTGGCTTCATCTTCTTAATGGATTTAAAAACATAAATGTTTAATAATTACAAAAAATTGTATAATTACAATCAATTTTATAAATTTGTATAATTCATTTCACCACTTCTCTACTGTTGGATACTTAGAATTTTCTGTTTTATTTATAAATGAGAGTGTGATAAACATTTTTGTGCATCTTTATATATTTTAACACTCACTCTTTGTCATATGTTGAAACTCTTTTCCCATAGTTTGCCAACAGTACTTCAAACTTTTTAGAGTTTTAAACTTTAAAAATACTTCTGAGCTGAGGCTTTGCATTTAGACAGGCCTAAACCCAATAAATTAGCTATAGACTTGAGCAAAACAACTTCTCTCATCTTCAAGGGATTGTTGTGACGCTAAAATGAGTTATAAAGAATTGTAGTGCTTGAAATAATGGCTAGTTTATGGCCTGTGCTTAAAAAATGTTAGACATCTTTTTGATGATTTTTACTATTACTTTTATATTTTTTTAATGTTCTTTGTTTGTTTTACCAATTTCAAGACCAATGAAATATTCACTTATATTTTCTTCTAGTTTTTGGCTTCTTAAAAAATGTTAACTCACAATTCAATTCATATAAACTTCAAAAATCATTGTTTTTGTCTCCTCCATTCTGACAGTCATCATTCATTTTATGAATTATGTCATTGATTCTATAATGATTGAGTTGAACTGTCTAAACAAAGGTATATTAGTTCAACATTGCTGTGTAACAATAACCCCCAAACTTAGCAACTTAAAACAAGAATCATTAGTTATCTAAGTGTTTGCAGGTCAGGAATCCAGGAGCAGATTAATTGGGAGTTGTGACCCAAGTGTCTCAAGAGATTGCTGTTGAGATGTCACTGGGGTTGGGTTGTAAGTCATCTGAAGACTTGACCGAGCTGGAGAATCTGCTTCCAAGATGAATTTCAAAGAATTTGTGGACATATATAAAACCACCAAAAATGGTAAATATTGTAAATAGTAGGCATTCTTTTTGTCTACTATCTTGTGGGGTCTTAAAACCATAAGGCTCTATCTTACCAATGGGTGACTATCCAGTGAGGTTTTAAAGGGTATGCAAAGCAGGCAGATTCTAAAATTTTGCTTGTTTGGGCTAATTTTTTAAATAACTGAATGTGTAAAAACTTGTTTGGTGCCAGTGGGCTTCTAAGCTAACAAATCTCAGCCTGCAGTGGAGAAATTAACAACCTAGGGGCCAATGTACAGAGGCCATCTTTGGCTCACTTATATAACAATTTTTAGTGATTTCCCTGAAATAATTTTGTAAAGTCTGAATTCTTTGTCATGTGTGGCCACTGAAGTCTCTGTTTAGTTGTCTAGTGGTCAGCTAATGACTGGATAAAATTTCCTTAAGTGTCCGGAGCCAATAAATCTCTAAGTTGTGCTTTATTCATGTTCTCCTGCTTTTGTTGTTCACTATTGTGTTTTCTGTCTACTTGGCTGTCCACTCGTTTGTCTCTTTTGGTGATTATATTTTCATGCCTCCAATCTCTAAATACCCAAGGGTGGGAGGGCTCAGTCCTTGGACTTCCTCTCTATCCATGCTCACTTTATTCGTTGTATCCAGTTTTATGGCTTCCAATACCATCCACACGCTGCCAGCTTCCTAGTTTATATCTCCAGCCTAAATCTCCCCTCAATTTGTCACTCATATAGCCAGTTGTTGATTTGACACGTCCATTTGGATGTCTAATAAGCAACACACATTTATCATATATGCTCAAAACCAAGTCCTCACCCTCACCCATTTCACAGAGTCTTGCTTATTGCAGTGAATGTCAACTCTATATTCTTCCAGTTACTCAGACCAAAAATCTGAAGTTGCCCTTGACTCCTTTCTTTCTCTTGTATCATATTCAATCTGCTGGCAGTCATCTTCAGGATTTATTCAGAATCCTGTCACTTTTCATTACCACCATTGCTACTTCCCTGGTCCAAGCCACTAGTATTTTTTGTCTTGACTATTTCAAAAGCCTTCTAATTGATCTCCCTGCCTCTACCCTTGTTTTGTCCCTCCAAAGTCTATTCTCACTAAAACTGCCAGAGTGATCCTTTAAAAATCATATTAAGTCACTCCTCTGTCCCAAACACTTCAATAGTTTTTTGTCCTTCTCAGTAAAAGCCAAAACTCTTTGAATGGTCTACAAGATCTAAGTGTTCTAGTTGTTCATTATACTACTAACTTCATTTACCAAATCCCCCCTCTTCATACTCTGCTCTAGCCACACCTGCCTCCTGGCTAATTCTGGGACACACCAGGCATGCTTGAACTTGTTGGTTCCTCTGCCTAGAATTCTTGCTCCAGATATCATCACGGCTATTTCAGGTCTTAGCTTAACATCGCCTTATCAGTGACATTTCCCTGGCCATCTTAAAAAAGTGACCTCCCCTTCCCTTTCCATGTCCTCTATCTCCCTTCTTTGTCTTTGTTGTTCTTGTCACCATCTAATATACCACAATTTTGCTTACATGTTTATTCTTAGTCTCTCCAGTCTAAAATGTAAGCTCCTAGAGAGCAAGGATATCTATTTTGTTTACTGCTTTAACTATACTGTATCAAACAGTGCTTGGCATATTATAGTTACTTAGTATTTGTTTTAGAACTGGCTTTAACACATCTGCAGGAAACTTATAGTTTAGAAAATAAAACATCCAATCCAACCCTAACCCATGCCAGTCAGCCATCGTCTCTCTTCAGCTTGCCAGGCAACATAATTTTATCAATATGTGCAAGTTAGTCCTTGATTTCAGTTAAGAGGAGATACCCAGCCTCTATTGCCTGGTCTCTGTGACAAGGATGTATTTAGATAGCTTTAAGATAGTACTATTTATTTTATATATATCTACACACATCATCATTCCTTTCGGTTCACCGGCACTAATTCCTATCTTTCAAATAACACTTTAAGATAGTCACCTTTTAAAGTAAATCAGGGGCACCTGGGTGGCTCAGTCAGTTAAGCCTCTGACTTCGGCTCAGGTCATGATCTCACGGTTCGTGGGTCCAAGCCCTGCGTCAGGCTCTGTGCTGACAGCTTGGAGCCTGGAGCCTGCTTCGGATTCTGTGTCTCCTCTCTCTCTGCCCCTACCCTGCTGCTGCTCTGTCTCTCAAAAATAAATAAATGTTAAAAAAAAATTTAAGTAAATTAATAAACGTTTATTTTAGAAAATTTTGAAAACCAAAGACAACATGAGAAAAAATAAAAATCCACTGTTTCCCTATGCAAGTACAACCTTAGCATTTTATATTTCTTTATAGTCTTTTGTTTAGTTAAAAAATTTATATTGTTCACATAATCATAACTACACTGATTCTTACATTTTTCATTCGAATACATCACAAGTGAATAAAGTTTTCAAGTACCCTAAGTAGCTACCATGATTTTGGGAGACTTTGGTGCTGAATTGGTAAACATTCAGTTAACCATTCTCTTGGAGGCAATCTGGATTGAACAGATTGCTTTCCCAGAGGCAGTCTCTCTAGGACAGCTGCTTAAACCAAAGAGGCTAATAATTACATTGAAACCTGTACTGGATGGTCTTGTAAAAGAGTATCTGGTTTGCCATTAAAAATTATAATTGCATTAACCTCATGCTTCCGGGACTTGAAGCACTAAGGCTGACCTTTTCGCATTCCTTACTCATATCTACCTGTAACTGTGACGGTGCAGGGAGGGGGCCTACCTCTTGGAGGTGAGTTAAGAGGGGACTCTCCAGCTGTCATGAGTGGAATTACCACTTTAATTTAATTACAGGTTTTCTTCAATGGGCCGGATGTTTTTAAAGTGATTTTGTCTGTCATTTCTCCTGAAAGTTTGTGATCAGTTTGGTTAGTCCTTAGAATATTAATAGTCTCTTTCTTGATTCTAATTAAGTTACTAGTACCTAAGCAAAATAGCCATTAAGAGCTATAGAAATGTAATTGCTCCACCAACTGGTCAGCTCTAATATTTTATTACAGCAATAGAAATGAAAACAATACTGTTTATCTAAAGGAGAACTTATTAAAATTAATAGGAACAGGTTTTTAAGAAAAGGTTATTCTTTGAAACCCATAATTGTGAAGTCTATTGCTCTTTTTCCTCCATGCTGAATATACTTTTTTAAAGTGTTTATTTATTTATTTTTGAGAGAAAGAGTGCCAGCAAGGGGAGAGACAGAGAGAGTCCCAAATGGGCTCTGTGCTGCTAACACAGAGCCTGATGTGAGGCTCGATCTCACAAACTGTGAGATCAGGACCTGAGCTGAAATCAAGAGTTGGACACTTAACTGACTGAGCCACCCAGGTGCCCCAGGCTGAATATACTTTTGAAAACTTATTTTCTTTTCTAAGTTATATTCCAAATTCCAATTTTTAAAAACATTTTTAAAAATATTTATTTTTGAGAGAGAGAGAGAGAGACAGAGTGTGAGTGGGCGAGGTGTAGAGAGAAAGGGAGACAGAATCCGAAGCAGGCCCCAGGCTCCGAGCAGATCCTGATGTGGGACTCAAATTCACGAGCTGCAAGATAATAACCTGACCCGAAGTCAGATGCTTAACCGACTGAGCCACCCAGGCGCCCCCCAAATTCCAATATGTTTATTAAATTCATGTCCTTGTTCCTTGTGTGTGCTAATGACTGAAAAACACCAAGGCAGTACATTCCCCAAGAGTATTCAATATTAAAAAAGAACCCTTAGTTAACCCCAAAGCATACCAAATTAGTTAACCTGAAAAAACAAAACACCACCTAACTGTTTAGATATGTGTACTCTTCACAGATGTTGCTCATAGCAATTTAAAAGAAAGAATATTTCTGACAATTGGTTTTTTAATCTTTTAATTTATTTTTCCCAACCCACCAAGTCATTAAACCCTCTTGTGTGAAAAGAAAATAGTCCATTATGTTTTCCTTCTTGGAGCTTTTCCCAAGACAGACTGCTCTTAGCACTGTGACAATCCTCCATAAGGAAAGATCTGCTCAGATATGGCTGGATGGGAGGTGGGAAACTCCTCTGCCACGAGCCTCTTGTGTGGATCTGGGAGCCTGTGGAACTCTTCTGGGCCTGAGTTTCCTTATCCATAACTTGAAGCCCTCCTATAGACCACCTTACTTCCAGTGTTAAATACTCCATGACTTCATCTTGTGCATGAGGTACAGTAACACTTATGAACAAAAAGGCATTTAATTCTTCATGAAATGTGGATGCATTAGAGCCATGTATTAGGTATTGATTATAAAAGAATTTCTGTCAAATAGCATGTGAGAGATATGAGGAATGGTTAGATGTATGTGTGTTTGTATGGTGGGATACACAAACATGCACGCATTTACACACGGCGTCCTTCTTATCCAACTCACCTCATAAGATGTGGACAGTGGACTATAGTATCGCTTTTTTCACTCCAAGTTCTGTGAAGACATGTCTTTAAATATTCAAGGGCCACCAACTAAAGGGACTTCAGAAAGTCATTTGTCTCCACGCCTCTAGGAAGCATGGTGGTTAAACCACCTCATAAAGATTTGTGTTATCAAGTGACCATTCATTTATTCATTCGTTATCTATTCACTGAGCATTTAATGTCTGCCGGCTTCTGTGCAGGGAGCAATATCCTTAGGAAAAAAAGAGGGAAAGAGGGGCGCTTAGGTGGTGCAGTTGGTTAAACGTCTAACTCTTGATCTTGGTTCAGGTCATGATCTCACAGTTTCTGAGTTTGAACCCTGCATTGGGTTCTGCTCTGAAGGCACAGAGCCTGCTTGAGATTCTGTCTCTCCTTCCCTCTGCCCCTCCCCACTTGTCCACGTGCGCTCTCTCTCTCACAAAATAAATAAACTTAAAAAAATTTTTTTTAATAGGGAAAGAGTGAAGAAGAGATTACTTAGGAAATAGTGACAGAATTAGGGCAAATTATTTGGGAGTTCATCCACTAAAATTCTGGTGTTTTAAAATGACTGACTTTAGGGGCACCTGGTGGCTCAGCCCATTGAGTGTCCAACTCTTGATTTTAGCTGAGGTCATGAACCTAGAGTTGTGGGATTGAGCCCTGTGTTGGACTCTGCATTGAGCATGGAGCCTGCTTAAGATTCTCTCCCTCTCTCTGTCTTTCTCTGCCCCTCTCTCCCACCTATTCTCTCTTTAAAATAAAAATAAAAATAAAACAAAACAAAATAAAATAAAATGACTGACTTTAAATGCTGAACCTGCAAAAAAAAATTAAGCATGAGAATGCCTTTTGCAAATTTTTGGTTAGAAGAGGGTAAACAGGAGGTCATGGTGGTGTTTCAAGGTATCGAGGACATCATATTTGTCTAGAAAATAGAAGCTGGTAAGATGTCACTTAAACAGGAGGCACTAAGTATACTGCTATGTCTCAGGAATCAGACAGGAAGCAGTCACTAAAGGAGAAGAATAAATTTGGATAAACCAAAAGTCAAAATAAATGTAAGTGCCCAAGCAGACGACAATTAGACTCTGAAAAATGTTATTTCATAACAATGGAGTGTCGTATCAGGCTCAAGGCCCCTGATTTCCTCCTGTTCTTTTGTTACCTGACTTATTATTACCCACCAACATGAATTCCGCCTCTCCCCACCCACACTACCCCTCACACCCTCTTGTATTTTCAATGTGCTGGCCGTGACTTGTCCTACACCCCATCTTGCTCTCAAGTCTCCCTGCACAATACACTCTCGCCACTACTTCAGGGTTCAGTTCAGCACACAAGATTCAGGCTGCTTCCATTTTCCACATTTATTTTCCACCACCTGAGGACCGTCGCCTGCCTGCTCCTCTGCGGCGGCTGGATCTGGGTGAATACCAGGGCCTGGGGTGAATGACTGCTTTTTCATTCTTGATAAATTTGGGGGCATTTCTGAGGTTCCGCAGGGCTCTGCTTGCCTCTCCTCAGTGCTTTGCCACAAAGCAAAATGTTAAACAGCCACATTTAAAGAACTGCTTTTGCAGAATCAGGCGGGAAGGAGGGCACAGAACTCCCTGCAAATGGCCTCAGAAGCTGGTGCTTTTCAGGAGACAGGTGTCTTTGTAGGTGTGGTTCTCGGGGTTCTCTCTCAGCCCGCGTGGACCAGCGGGGAGGCGTGCTTATGTTCCCGTGCTTCCAGGTGTGACTACATTCTTTTTCTAAGCTTCACTTTTCAAAGTAGTCACTGTAGGAGGGTATGCATGTATTCTGATGATGCTGAGCATATTTTTGAAATCCTTCTTTAGTAATCTGAAGAACAAATTTGTATCAAGAAAATCAGGATCAATTTACAGCTGCACCCCTTTCTGAAACCAGTCCCACTCAATTCGGCTGGCCGCTGCATGAATTTCTTACTTTAGAAATCAATTCTATTTTCTCCGACGATATTCAAAAAAGTGCTGTATGCTTCGAATACCACTCCAAGAAAGGGGTTCCAAAAGTTTGCCGAGGACTGTAACACCTAGGTCTCCCAGGAATACCATTTTTATTTGTTTGGATGGATTAAGTATGGAATATTTATTTTAAGAAAATCAAGCAAACCACAGTATTTGGTTTCCCGGTAGAGGATCTCATTTCTCCAAGGAGGGTCACACATCTTGGCAAAACCTCCAAGTTTCTCATTGTCTCAGAATTCCTTACACTGAAATTTGATCACCAAGTAAAATGAGAGTTTATTTTTAATCAGGTTGGTTCATTTCCAGTATGTTTAGGAACTTGACCTTTGAACTTTTGCAATTTGGACTGAACAGTCATCTAGTGTTTACTCTGCTAGGTACTATGGAAGATATATAAATGAAACTGGCCATTCTCCTTCCCTCTTTCTGATGCTTAGTGAACTTCTATTTATCCTCCAAAACCCAGTTTGACATCCTCTAAGACATCTGAACTGACATAGGACACCAAAATTTTACATATTACTCCATGAATAATCTCCACATGAACTATGCACAGATTGTTGAATTGAGGTGTCACTGAAAGACAATGTGGTATCATATGTTTTGACATTTAAAAATTCTTACTATTTTATATTATGTTATATATAATACATATATATACTTATATATATGTACCTATATATACATACATTATATTTATATATATATATATTATACATGCATCTGATTTCTAGAAAGGATTCTCTTTCCTCTTCTGAACAAGATAAACAAAATATAAACATGACAAGGCAAAGCAAAAATACAGAATCTTATACTGTCATCTCCTTTGATTTTTCCTATTATATAGGAGAAAAATCACAGAAATAGCTTAAACAGATAAAATTAATGTATGATTAATGTATGATTATACAAAAATATATGTCAGTATTGTGGGTGATTAAATGTTGCTTCCTCCCACCTCGAAACTAGTGTTCTCTATCAGTGTATGTACCACGGAAGAAAGGCATCATTTCCATACAGAATTTTTTATCCAGAGGCAACACAGGGCCAGGTGCTATTTCTTAAATATAACACTTAAAATCTTTCTTAAATAAAACATTAATGAGCGGTATAAAAATGTCAGCTTTGTTCATTAGCTAGAATAACGGGGATATTCCCAAATGACAGCACTTGGCTGATGGATGCTATTAAATTACCACAACAATTTTTTCCAACATTACTCAAATTTTCAAACAGAAATCAAAGTTCTAAAAGTTTTACAATGCGCACCCATTTATCCAGCATCTAGGTTTTCCCACTACACTTCCATACTTGCCTTACCACAGACTATTTCCCAGCCCTCAGTCCATCTTATCTGTTTGAAGCTTTTCAAAGTAAACTGCGGTATATGTCTTTCTAAATGCTTCAGCATGCGTATCATTAACTGGAGTTCAATGTTAATGTTTTTTTCTTTTAAGTAAAATTCATATATGATGAAATGCACCAATCTTAAATGTCCACACACGGAGTTTTGACAAATGTAGACATCTGTGTAACCCAAACTCCTATCAAAATATGAAACATTACTCGTAATGTGGAAAGTTCCCTCCTATTCCTTACTAGTTAATCCTTGCCCCAATCCCCACAGATTAGTTTTCAACATGAAGGTTTCAAAAAATTTGATGAAATTTTAATATATTCCTCTCCTCTTAATAATAATGTACCTAAAATATTTACATCAAACATGATGGAGCATGCTTGGAATTTATTAAAGTGAGAGACTTAAGTTTTACTTTGTATTGTTGGTGGTGTACAGCAAGAAAGAACTAGGTTAGTTCAGTGGTTAATATCATTTCCTTTGCACGATTACCAAGTAAAATGTGCTGTCCCCATACTGCAGCATGCCTATAAATCGTAGATATAAGAACAACTGACCCTGGGTCTTTGTGGAACGGGCTGTTTGGGAAACCTCGCATAGTCGCCTTCCCCATTACTTGGGAGCCACAAAGGGGGTCACGTCCTTTAGCCCAATCCTCCCTGAGGAGGCTTATCTTGGCCCTGTCAGCTTCTGCCTTCTTCCCTCAGTTTGGAAGGGGAGGAGAGGACAACTCAAGGAGAACTGCCTTTCAGTTGGATTACTAAAGAGTTCAAGGGAAGGGAAGTGTTAACATTGAGAAAACTCCTCTAGCTGAAATGGAATGAGGAAAGGAGCCATGAGTGTGTGCTTTGGCGTGGTTTTGGGCCAGTAAAACAAAAGTGAAAAAGGTGAAGCTGACAGCAAAGAAAAAGGAAGGAACAGAAAAAGATGAACCCCGAGAAAACATCTGGGGCAGATTTTCTAATTTTGGCTTTATAAAGTCATCTTCCAGCAGCTAATGTTCAGCCCTGAGGGCTCCCAACTGCTAGGCCCTGACTCCTAACACATCTCCCAGCGATCTCTGTGTTCATCCCTTTCGTGCAAAACAAACCCACCAAAGCCTAGGAACTCTGGCCACCTCTCTTGGGGAGCTTGGGTGACCTGACTGTTCTGGCCACAGAGCAAGACAGGATAACAAAAGAGCTGAAATTGTCTGGCAGTACTTGCCACTCTAACACTGGAGTGGTTTGCCTTTATGGTTGCCCAAAAAAAAAAAAAAATTGCTTAGAATGAGTAAAAAATTAGAATTTTGTTATACCCCCCTTTTTTATATCTTAACTTAAACACATATATTAGCTCTGATGTACATAACCAATTTCTTTTTTTAAAAAATTTATTTACTTATTTAAAATCTCATGTTTATGTAATCTGTATACCCAAGTGGGGCTCAAACCTACAACCCTGAGACCAAGAGTCACATGTTCCACGGACTGAGCCAGCCAAGTGTCCCTCCATAACCAATTTCTGAGCTTTGAATTGTTTGCCTTTGTAACTGTTCTGTATAAACAATGTTACATATACAGACACGCATAGACCATGTCAATGCCTGTATATACAATGTTATAATCACTCAATTATGAATTGCTTAGCTTTGTTGATGTGCCAATTCTATTTTTTTAAGTAAGCTCTATACCCAACGTGAGGCTTGAACTCATGACACTGAGATCAAGAGGCACATGCTTTACCAACTGAGCCAACCAGGAACCCCAATATGCCAATTCTAATATCTACTTTGTAAAATATGAGAGAGACTAAGGAACAGAGATACTATTAGAAGTCATCAAACTCCTAAGACAGATGAATTCAGAAAGCCACTCTCATTGGATTTTCATTATTTAGCCTCTGCTTATTGAAAATATAATGTATCTGCCCCTCCTTAGTCAAAGTTATTGACAATGAATAATTTCTTTCATTTAATATTTGCCAAAAGGATCCATGATAGGAAATGTTATGCAGATCTCAACTGAACTTCCTCAAAAGCCTCCTCCAAAAAAATAATAAAATATTAAAAAAAAAAAAGAATAAAGGGGCACCTGAGTGGTTCAGTCGGTTAAGCATCCCACTTAGGCTCAGGTCATGATCTCACGGCTCACGAGTTTGAGCCCCGCATTGGGCTCTGTGCTGACGGCTCAGAGCCTGGAGCCTGCTTCGGATTCTGTGTCTCCCTCTCTCTCTCTGCCCCGCCCCTGCTCGTGCTCTGTCTGTCTGTCTCTCTCTCAAAAATAAATAAAACATTTAAAAAAAGGCTATTCTCACCTCACCCTCTCCAACTTAGTCCCCCACCACAAAAATACTCTGATTTTCCAGTAACCCTCCTCCTATTGCTTTTCATGTCCTGTATTTCAGACCTCCCCAAAAAGTAAATGAAAGGAATTCACAACTACCCACCCATATCCAAGTCCAAAACTCTAGATTAGAGAGCTCCTGGGCAGTACAGGGTTTATGAAAACAACCAAGCATCTCCCGAAAGCAATAGGGTGGGCCCAGTGTCTGGAATATATGAAGTGCTTGATGAAAATGTGAGGAATGAATGAATGAGTGAGGTCTACTGGGGAACTTAACAAAAGAAATAAAGACATTCCCTGCTTTCGAAGGGCCTAGAGACTGTTTGGAGAGATAGAAAACACTAATTGAATGACTGAAGAGTACTTACAGAAATAATGTTTCAACACTCATAAGCTAATATTGTACCAACTTAGCCTGTTAAGACCAATGAACAATACCAGAGTTAGAAGAAGTCAATCTTGAGGGGCGCCTGGGCAGCTCAGTTAGTTAAGCTTCGGACTGCGGCTCAGATCATAATCTTGTGGTCCCTGAGTTCAAGCTCTGTGTTAGGCTTTGTGCTGACAGCTCAGAGCCTGGAGCCTGCATTGGATTCTGTGTCTCCCTCTCTCTCTGCCCCTCCCCCACTCATATTCTGTCTCTCTTTCAAAAAATAAATAAATGTTTTAAAAAATATTCTATATCCAATAACAAAAGAACTTATTTAGGCTTGTATCTGATCTTAGCCAATCTACTTTCATCCTCCATGAGAAGTGAATGAGAAATTTTCTTCTGGAGTCAACCTATTCAAATTATTTTTTAATTCTTCTATGTTTCTTGATTATTTTCAAGCTGTCAGAGCACCTGGGCAGCTCAGTTGGTTAATCATCTGACTCTTGATTTGGGGCCAGGTCCTGATCTCAGGATCATGGGATTAAGCCCCATGTTAGTTTGGGGGTGGGGACTGCTTAAGATATTCTCTCTCTCTCTCTCTCTTTCAGGGCACCTGACTTGCTCACTGGATTACACGTCAGACTCTTGATTTCAGCTCAGGTCATGATCTCATGATTAGTGAGACCTGGGCCCCCTATCAGGCCCTGCACCAACAGTGTGGAGCCTGCTTGGGATTCTCTCTCCCTCCCTCTTTGCCCCTCCCCTGCTCACATTCTTTCTCTCTCTCAAAATAAATAAACAAACTTAAAAATTGTTTTCAAACTTTCATTTTAATGAACTCAAATAATTTCATATTTTAAACATACTGAAACTTAGTAACAACTATTTTAGACTCTATGAGTGGTTACTTAAAACAAACGAATGTGATCAAGAATGTTTGAATTTATCCGAAGACTGATTTATCCCAACATTTCTGGACCTTTAGTTAAGAGTTTAGAAGAATGTTAGATTCTGGCAGTGTTCCCTAGTCGTTTTGGGATCTGAATCCCGGCTGCACGACTTACTGGCCATGTGACCTTACTGACCTCTCTCAGCCTCAGTTTCTGTATGTGAAATGGGGAATGGTAACAGCTCATGTGTGGTCCCCAGAGCAGCAGCATCACACCTACATCAAACAACTTGCTGAAAATACAAATTCTCAAGCTTCACATCAAATTTACTAAATCAGAAACAGCAGGCAGGGTCCAGAAATCTGTATTTTAACCATCCTCCAAGTGATTCTGATGCTAGTTACAATTTGAGAACCAATATTACAGGGGGGCCTGGGTGACTCAATCGGTGGAGCATCTAACTCTTGATTTCAGCTTGGGTCATGATCCCAGAGCCGCGGGATTGAGCCCAGTGCCAGGCTCCATGCTGAGTGTGGAGCCTGCTTGAGATTCTCTCTTTCTCCCTCTGCCCCTCTCCCCTGCTCATACTTGCTCTCACTCTCTCTCTCTCTTTCTCTCTCAAGTAAAAAAAAAATAAGGTAGGCATTACATACTTACAGGGTTTGTAATAAGTTAACAAGACAACACACCTATATTTGGCGTCGGCTTGGCACAGACTAATTGCTCCATAATTGCCAGAGATGATTACGGAGGTGGTGGTGGTAACCACCTTCACAAGCAGGTTAGGAAGATCCTATGGTACTGGGCCACCAGCAGGAACACTATTCCCAGTAAAGGGAAAACTCATCCAGGTACTTCACAGGTAACCAAGCAAATGTCTGTTTTCTAAAACTGCTCAAACATGAATCTGGCCATTATTCCCATATCAGCCTATGTCTGTCAACAGCTTAGCAAGATCCCTTAAGCACAAGTTAATCTGAAATCCCAGAAGACAAGGTGAAAATAAATCAGTTACAATACCTTGTGTTGGTGATTCCAGGTTACCACTCTTTCCCTGACCTCCTCTGACATTTACTGTCAACTTGGGATGCTTATGGTGGTCACAATTTTGAAAAACCATGACTTGCCTGTTTCTATTATGATAGATAATAGCTTAGTTTCTTTCCCTTTCTCCCCCTCCCCCCTTTTCAATAAAACTTCCACTGATCCATTACAGACATCATTCTTACAGCCAGAGTGGGAAGTAACCCATTAAGCAAGCAGCCTAGAATATCCTCCCCTTTAGTGTGAACAGGACCTGAGACTTGCTTCTAACCAATATAATATGGCAAAAATGATGGGAAGTCACTCCTGTGATTACGTTGTAACATATATCAGAGAGAAGACAGTCGAAATGAAGAGAAACAGATGAACTTGAGAAAAATCCAGAAGGTAAAACTGACAGGATTCTGTGATGGTTTGGAGACAGGGGTATGGAAGAGGGAAGTATCAAAGCTAACTCACGGTTTCTGTATTGGTTATTCTCTGGCATGGGGAACACTGAAAAGTGATCAGATCTGAGAGAAGCATCAAAGGCCGTGAGTTCTGTTTGGGCATGTTGAGTGTGGGGTACCTTTGAGACCTCCAAGAGATATGAAGTAGTTGTATGCAGCAGTCCGGAGCTGTGAGGAAACCTCCCTGGGCATAAGATATATATTTGAGGATCTTAGTAGCCACTGAAGTGTTAGTGGGAATGGGCTTTCTTGCCCAGACAGTGATAAGGAGAGGAGAAAAGAGACTTCTATTCAAATCTTGTAGGACTTTTCCAATTAATGGCTGGTAGGGGAAGTGAAGGCCTAGAAATAAACCAAGAAGGAGCCGCCTGAGAAAAGAAGAAAATCAGCAGTGCAGTGGACTTGCTTGCATGCCTCTCTGGGTGTCTCTATTAGACAGCGCAGGTGTCTTTGACACAAGGATTACTTCGTTCTCCCTCCTTGATTAGCATGGAAGCACTTGTAGTCTTTGCCTTTCATGTTTATTGTAACTCACCATCTCTACTAGTGTCCAGGGCACATAGCAGGCACTGGCTAAATATTTCCTAAACTGAATCATTTCCTTGTTCAAGAAAGGGTGGAATGAACAGATATCGAAGCCCGGTTCCTTCAAGCACATAAACAAATGAACAGAGTACAGGATATTGTTTCATTGTGCAGATGGTAAATATACAGCTACATGACTAAAATGGTTCAAAAGCCATTTCGGTAGTTTCTGTTGCTGAAATATGTTTAATCAAATGTTTAATCTCTTAGAGATTCAGAGAACTGATAACAACACGGGACATTTTTGGCTGTACATTGCAATCGAAAGTTAATTATTGTTCACACCTTTGGTGTTCCTCAGGTTCTTCAAGAAGGCAAACTCCCAGTGGAAAAGGTGTTAGGAACTATTTGTTTACTTAAAAAATGCATAAAGAACTTATTACATTCATAATCAGTCCTTTACCAAAACCCACCGGCTAGTGTAGTGGATTTGGGGTCTTTTCCAAAGTGACTTAAAACATGCTGATGCCTCATCAGATGTCAACAGATTATAACTCTGACTAACCAACTAAATCCAGGACCCTCAGAAAACTGATGCTGAGTAGTACACACTTTCAAACCATTCTGCTACCCTAGAAGCACTTATGGTCATGAATGTCAAAGAATGTGCTTGTATGTGTTTTCTTGGGCTACCAAAACAAATGACCACGAACTGCTTGTCTTAAAACAACAAAAATTCATTTACTCAGTGATGCCGGAGACCAGAAGTCTGAAATCAAGATATGAGCAGGACGGAGCTTCCTCTGAGGGAACTAGCACAGAACTCTTCCTTAGCTCTTCCAATTTCTAGTGTCTCTAGCCATTCCTTGGCTTCTGACAGCAAAACTCCACCTCTGTCTCTGTCTTCATACGGCATTCTCCTCTACGTTTACCTGATTTCTCCTTTTCTGTCTTTTATAATAAGGACATTTGTCTTTGGATTAGGACCAAGCTAGGTAATCCAGGGTGATCTTATTTTGAGATCCCTACTTTAATTACATCTGTAATTTGAAGGGTTACCATTCAACTCACTACACCACTGCAACTTCCTAAGAGCCAATGAAGTAATAAGCAAACTTAATTATTCCCATATTACAAGGAAAAAAAAAACACCTTCCAAAATGTATTTTAAAATTATCCAAAGTTAACAGAAGGCTTGACTCTGAACTTTCTGAAAAGCATGAAAAGATGATTTTCTGGCTTTAGGTAAGAAGTCCCTTCTAGGAGGGTGTTTGGTGCCTCTCAAAGTTTCTGACAAAAGATATCATCAGGAACTTGGAAGCCCACCATTAGCATCATTCCTTGAGGGCCTCTTAGTAATAGGGGCAAGCTAACTAAGCAAGAGCATGTGCCACGGAAAGATGATACGCTAGTTGGCTGAAGCATTAGCAGAGATTAATCTATTTGAGTAACTTATCTCTCCAAATTGCCTAAGTTACTACCAAAAAATAAACTATATGTTTGGGAGAATCTGGTTTATCCTTTCACTAATAAATAATAGTTTTTTTCAAAGAGATATAAAATCTAGTCAAGACTAACTCAGTTTACAAATTCCTCATGCCTGTGAGACCCACTCACCTCTTCCTAACCCGGGGTGTTGTATTCCCAAATATTGGTTCTCACCAGAGAAACAGAATTATGATGGCCTGAAAAGGATGAGCCCATGCCTATGACCGCCAAGAAGTCAAACCTACCAGCTGGCAGGTAGATGACAGCTGTCATCCTGTGTAGACCCAAATGACAGCATGACAATCTAGTATGCATTTTTGAAAATAACCTGTAAAGTCACAGTGACAAATGACTGGCTTGAACTTGTTCCTCAGTTACTCATAAGTTTTATAGCAATATCACAACCCAATCTGGAAGCAACAGAGTTCAGAGTCTATAAAACACACCTTCATGTCCCATCTAATTGTGAAGAGGTATGAGCATGTAGATCACTGCTGAAAACAATCAGTTATGAGAAAGTCAGTTGCGGCGGAGGAAACAAGAAAATGAAACTTTCTCAAGCTATTAAGAAATGATGCTGCTCGTAAATTAAATATATTTAGGCATCCTGGTTCCTGCCGATTGCTCGTATCAGTAAGTGTTTGCACTGAGGAAAGGGGAATCAGCCACTACTCTGAGTCATGATATCATGGTATAGAAGTTTAGATTAATTATAGGACAGCAGAGTGTGGGACCTTAAACTTGGGCCAAAGGCATAATCTTTCTGATTCCTGTCCAATGAGATGGGTTATTCCGGCCCCTAACTAGAAGGCTGAATGCAATAATGGCTTTAAAGAGCCAAGAGCTCCATAAAAGAGGAAGATAATTTGAACTGCAAAGGCATATTTTAAAAAACTGTTTCTAATGTTTATTCATTTTTGAAGGAGAGAGAGAGAGACAGAGCGTGAGTGGGGGAGGGGCAGAGAGAGAGGGAGACGCAGAATCCGAGGCAGGCTCTAGGCTCTGAGCTATTAGCATGGAGCCTGACACAGGACTCAAACTCAGCAGCAGTGAGATCGTGACCTGAGCTGAAATCAGACGCTGAACCAACTGGGCCACCCGGGTGCCCCAATGCAGAGGCATGTTAACCACGGTCTGCTCCGTGCCTGGTGAGAGGGCAAGGACAAGGCTGCACTCCACCATCACCTTGAATTTCTGGAGGCTCCAGCTCTCATCATGTCACTCTTTGGTCTAGAAAATACCAAGCTCTTCCATCTCACAAGTAAAGCCCAAAGATCTTTTCTTTAACATCAACTGCTGTTAATATCATTAATCCACAAAATTCTAAAAGCACAAAGAAAAAATATCACTTCCAAATCCCAGCACATGGAGAAAACCAGCGTTCCAGGTAACATTTGGTATGTTTCTCTGGTCTTTTAGAAATGCAAAAATGTATCCATTTTAAAGCCACAAACAAATAAATAGAATGTTTAGAGTCAGTTTTCATTCACTCTACAACATTTAATAAGCACTAACTATATGCTAAGCACCATGAAAAACACTTCTAAGAAGGCAAAGATGGGTAAGACCATGTCATTTCTTTGATGTACTCCTCAGCCAAAAGAGAAAGACAAACATATGGACGGAAAGTCGTAATTCACTCCTGTGTGAATCTCAAGTATCAGGGATGCTAAAACTCAAGTCCGAGTTCTTTACTTGGGGCTTCTCTTCCTGGTAATACTAAATACGGTCGCAAACATAGTCCTCGGCCCAAAGACATTTCTCCATCTTTGTTCCTGCAGATCCTAGTGTTCCTGTAGATCCTAGTGTGAACGGCGAGATTGTGACAAGTGCTGTCTTAAGTCCTAGCAAAAACTCTGACAGGCCATAAGGCAAAGTCAGCCAGGGAAGGAAGGGAACAGATCTTAAGGTGAAACGGACCTTCTAGGTGAAAGCCAACAGGCCCAGGGGTCCCTCAGTTTAAGAGAAAACCATAATGAAGATGATGATAATCATATTTTACATTTACTGAGCATTTTATGTCCTCAGTACAGTGCTAAGCTTTACACCAGAATCTCATTTAAGCCTCAGAATAAAATTATGGGATTGGTATCAGAACTGGTACTAGAAACCACTGAGGCTAGAGAGGTCATCTAGCTAAAATGTGGCAAACTTTGCCTTGAGCCCCAAATCGGTGCTCTTAACCTCACAAAAATCCTGAATCGGAAGACAGGAGCTAGTCAAAAGAAGCAGCAGTGTAGAGGAGGAGCTGGCATGAGCTTCGGAATTATACAAATGGCTTCATATTCTGATTCTGTACCTTCCTTGGTGAGGTCCCTTAATTTCTTTGCTGGTTAGTTTTTCCATTTCTGGGCAGGGAGCCAGATCTTATTTATCGCTGAGCCCTCAACAGCTACCACTGGGTCCACTGGCCTGCAGCACAGGTTCTCCAAAACTGTGTTACATGAGTGCCGGATTAATACATGAATTCAGGCAGGACGAAAATACTTATTTCTAAAGGGCCGCGGCAAGGGCTGGCGATGAGGCGAACGAGATGACTCAGCTGGTGCCGGCATAGTGTAGACGCCCCGTAAGTGTCGGCCTCATTATCCTACAATGAAAACACGGTGTGCAGGAAGGTGAACTGAACCAGTGGGCCGGCCGCTGCTTCCCCTAGCCTGAAACCTCACCTTAAGATGTATTCCAGAATGTGTACGGCCACTGAAGGGAAATAAAAGAGGGAGAATCGGACAGGAAGGAAATCCATTTGGGATCCCCACACAAATTGTCACACTGTAATGGATTTCCTCGAATATAAAGTCTCTTGCCTTGATCCACATGTACACCACCACCGGTTCCCTAAAGCATTTTCAGAGCTTGATGCGATGCCAGGCTCAGTGTCTGCATGCCTGTATTGTTCTCCTGAGGCAGAGCAAAAGTCCTTTTTGATTCCTGCTTCATCCATAGGAAAAAAAAAAATTCATACCAGAGAAGTCCTGAGTGGAAACGGCATTGTCGCCAAGCATAATAGAAACATTTTAAAGATAAATTTCTTCCGATTGCTGTGGCCTTTTATCTGGCAACTCAGAGAAGGGTGTTAAAACTGATAAGCAGATTTTCTTTGCAGTACAGTAAAATATCAGGGGCTGTGTAGAAAGAATGATCACGCTTATGTTGTCTAAAATAAGAGCTGGCGTTTGTAAAGTGTGGTCTACTCAAGATATCACTGTTTATCTCCTACAAAGCCCATTTAGTTGTTTTCTCACCTTCTCACAATAATCTCATAAAAAACCCTCGTTTTTATTCGAATGTGGCATGAAATCTAGCAGTAGCGCCACTGGCCTTCTTCAGAGCAGGGGGCTCGCTGAGGCTGATGCGCCCCTTCCAAACACCCAGTCATCCTTGCCCCACCTTTAAAGTAAGAAGCTCTCTGATAAAAACAAACAAACAAACAAAACCACTTTGGTCAAATTCAAGTCCTCCCCCACATGCTGGTTTCCAAATAAGCTGTTCTAACTCCCTTTCAGGGATGTGGATCTCTTCTTTACGCCCAAAAAAGTTTGTTCTCTGTCTCTTTCCTCTGTCCTTATCTCTCCCTCATCACAGAGAGGAAAAGAATGACTTTACTCTGCTCTTGGCTCAGAAGGCACATCAGCCAAAGTCAGAAGGACAAAGCCTCCTCCAGGGGGGCTGTTGAAAGCCAACTTCTTGTGAAAATTCATTGGCTGCCTCCCACACACCACTTCTTAGGACGAATTCCAGCTGGAGGAGTTTAGAGACAGAGAAAGGTGGTTTCTCTTGAAGAACTAACTTGATTTTTCTGATGAGCCAAGGAGGGAGGGCTCTGTAATTTGTAGTTTTTCTCTTTGCCTGACTGCTGGAAAGCTCAGAGCTGGAAACTATACTCTTTTCCAGCCAGGATTTCCTGATAAAAATTTTTCTTCAGCTATCACTTCATGTTTGTTTGCTGTCTTTTAGCTTCTATTGATGAGTCTCTGTTTTATTAGAACTCCATTTCTTGTGTAATTGCTTCAATCTCTTTTTGAAAAGTAGATGAACTATGAGTAAAGAAACATTTTTAAAGAGGCCATCGTCATTCTCACCATGCTGTCCTTCCTCCCCGAGCAATAGGAAAATCAACCCAGGAGAAACAACCTAAAACCATCTTCCCAATGAGTGACTTCTAACTGGAAGCTTTTGGCCTAACCAACACCAAAATGAGGAGAATAACTCATTCATTCATATAGAAACATTCTCATCATTAATCAACATTTGATTATAGGCTCAAAGTAAGTTCACAAAGCTGCCTTCTCTCCTTTTCTGCCGGCCATTTAAAAAAGTAGCAGAAAATAAAAAAGCAGTCCATTTTAAATAGGTATATGCTGAGTCCCAGAAGTCAAAATAATTAGACGAAGAAAATGAACTAAGTTATAGAACAGGTAACAGTTGGAGATGTTATAGTCTATGAAGTCTGTGGAGACAGAACTGGCTCAAAGCCTGCAGACTTTGAAACCTTACAAACCCACCTTACAAAGCCTTACAACCCCACCACCACACAAATAATTTCAACGGGACTTTATAAAAGGTTAGGTCTCATTCCTCTCACCTCCAATTTCTCTGGGAAAATGACAGTATTGCAAACTAACTTTACTGTTTTTGAGAGAGAGAAAAAGAGAGAGAGAGAGAGAGAGAGAAGGTTATCATTTCCTGTTTATGACTTACTGAAATAATCCTAATTAGAATTTTTCTGCCTAGGAGAGGAAGAGAACTTTGTCTTTGGTAAGTCAAAACCAGATCATGTGATTCATTAAAAACATCCACCGAATTAATGACGCACATAGAAAAGCATAAAAAATTGCAGGAAATTTTTAACCAGAAAAATGGAGGCTGAGATCAGCACATGCACAATTTATTTACCGCCCAACAACTAAATCTGCAATCAGGAAGTCATGCCAATATAAAGGCCCTTTTAAAAGAAACAGACATATGCATGATCTCCTCAGGGATGGCAAGAATCGTGTACGAAGTAAACCAAGACAGTTGTGGAGGCAGGAGTAGGACACATAGCTGTTGTCTGACCCACAAAACTGTCATGTCCCTTTAAGCTTCTGTCTCCAGATATCAGAACTGATACTGCTAAAATCGTGGTGCTTAATGTTGTCAAAAGGAATCGATATACCCCAGAAACATGTTAAGAGAAGTGAATCATGTATGTTCCTGACATGAAGGTGGATTTAAGACAGTGTCGGCCACTAACCCAACAGCATTCTCTCTTTATTTGTGCCTACATATTTGAAAAAAAAAGGGGGTGTGTATGGGGGGAAACATACCCAAGTTTACTTTTTTAAAACTAAATAACGTTGCTTTGTGGCACTCATATTGTATCTATTACACATTTCACTTCAAAACCTCATCTCCCCTAAACCCTCTTCAATGCGCTTGAAGTAGCACAGCCAAAGGAAAGGAATTTTCTATTTAACTAGAGCACTGACATTCTGTTACACAATTCGATCTTGTCTATTTACCTGCTCTCAGAAACACAAGACACTAAACACAAAATGCTGAATGCGTTGAGTCTGCAGTGCCATAGGTGTCTGAATGCATCTGCAGCTTCCCTCTCGCTCATCAGTGTGATTGTTGCCATGTTATTCCATTTTTTGATTAGTCTAGTCCCTCAAGCTCAATGCTTTTTTCTGGCCCAACGTTCTTCTGCTGGTTGTCATGGTGATTGAATTGTTAGAGAGGAGAAAGGCTCTGTTGTCTGTCATTGTTCTGTTGTGGTTTAGGTAACGCAGGAGGCAACACAAGTGAAGTGGATGGACCTTTTTTGCTCTGCATCATTTCATAGTATTGAAAAATCTCACATAAAAAAGGAGCAAATAGGCCCAACCAAAGAAATAACCAAGCTCTTTCTAAAGGAAAGTGCACATTATTATAAAGAGGCAAATGGCACTAATGATGAACTGAGTAATCTATGAAAAATGCTGCTGAATATTACATTTATTACTAGAACAATTGCTTCAACTTAAACATCACATACAATACCTACCATTTTGCAATTTAGAGTAAATATAGTTTTTAACTATACAATTGCAGCATCAACTCTTTGATTCTCCAGGCTCTGCTACTTTAACCTTATGTTCTGTTTAACCCAAAGAGGGCAAGTTGGAAGTTAGGACTGAAGCAGAATTAAGAGTTGGACAAATTTTCCTTTGGTGGCAAGATGGTGTTAGGGCGAATTTCTACTTTGAGAAGGTAGAAATGATTTTTGAAAGATTAGAGCTGACTACAAAGAAGAACTTTTCATTCGGAAAGGTCAGAAATGGTTTTTGAAGCCAATCAAAATAAATATAATCATTCCTCAATTTAATTTTCAATTTTTCAGATTTTTTAACCAGGAAATGGAGAGACACAGAAGAGACATACAATAAATAAAGGGATATATCATAGACAAGAACCAAATTAATGGTAGTTCCTATGAAAAACTGCTGTAATCTTCTTTCATCATTGCATTGGTAGAAATATACCCCAATCTGCAATTAGTTTTCATTAGTATTGGTATCAATACTAAAAACTTTTTCATTTGCTTATTTGATTTTGGAATGATTTAATTTTGTATGTTTGTTTATTTATTTATTTCAAGAGAGAGAGAATACCAACAAGGCTCTGCACTGGCAGCCCAGAGCCTGATGTGGGGCTCGATCTCATGAACTATGAGATCATGACCTGACCTGAAACCAAGAATCGGACACTTAACCAACTGAGCCACCCAGGCGCCCCTAATTTAATTTTTATTTAACTATTTAATCATTTTAATAATACAAAGTTTTAAGTAAGTAACATTTGGTAAAATATGATTTAAAATTTTAAAAAGATTAAAAGGCTTACTTCCCGTCTCATGAATCTATCTATCTAGTTCTCTTAATATTCCACATACAGCCATAGTTGTTAGATTCTTTCGTAGTTTTCCAGAATTCCTTTATGTAAATATTAGAAAATACTAACAGAGGTTCTTATTCAACCTCTTGCATATTACAAGGGGGGAGTATGCTAGTCAGTATTCTACACTTTTCACTAAACGGTATATTACGTTGTCTTTCCATAGCAGAACACAGAGATGTTCCCCCTTCTTGTCTTTTTTCTTCCTTTTTACAACCACATAGTATTCCATCATATGGACGTACTATAACCTAATTAGCCTCTATTAATGGACATTTAAGTTGTTCTCAATATTTTGCTTTTATAACAATCTTTTATATTTATTATTTTGATGTGTGCAAATGTATATGTAAAGATAGAGTCCCAGAAGTGAAATTTCTAGGTGAAAGGATATATTTGCATTTGTAAATTTGATGAAAATTGTCAAAATGCCTTCTGTAATAGTTCCAATCTATACTCCCTCCATAATGTACAAAAGTACCTGTGTCTACATGCCTTGCCAACGAAGGGTATTATTAAACTTTTGAAATTCTGCAATCCAATAGGTAAAAAATAGTACCATTCTACAGTTTTAATTTAAATTTCTGTTATGAGTGAGGTCAAATACCTTTTCATGTATTTTAGAGCCTGTTGTATTTCCTTTCCTGTTAATCTTTCTTTAGATGCTTTGCCCATATTTCTTTAAGGGTGTTGATATTTTTCTTATTGATTTCTGGGAGCTCTTTATGTTTTTGGAAATAGGCCCTCTGCTACATTATAAGTTGGCAAATATTTTTCTCAATTTGTCATCTGTCTTTCGACTTTGTAGATGAAGTTTTTTTCCAGAGAGAAATTCTGATGTTTATGTAGTCATACAAATCTTTTTTGATTGTCTTTTTTCTCCGTCCCCACTCCAAGGCTATAAAGAAACCCTTCCGAGCATTTTTGTAGTAATTGTATGGTTTATTTTTTATATTTTTTCCTTTCTTAAAATATTTAATATTATTATTTAAACTTTATCCTTCTGGAGGGTGTAAGATACAGATATACAGATCCAGCTTTAGAGTTTTCCAGATGGCTACCCAGTTATCCTATCTCCAGTTCTGCAATAATCCATCTCTTCTCCCCACTGATTTGACATATTCCAGATGCTAAAGTCTATGTTTTTGATCTATTTCTGGACTTCCTATTCAGTTTCCTTGACCTGTGTGTTCATACATGGAGTAATAAATACAAACACAATCAATAATATACTGTAAGAACTGTACTTAGTCTTATACGCACTTAATTGTATCTGTATTTTCACACTGCAAGTCTTTTGCTGTATTTAGCCATTGCTCACTCTAACTCACCATCCAAACATATATTCCCTCCTTGACTTCCCCAGGAAGCGTCTCCATTATTCTGGTGAAGCAGACATTGATTGTCACTCAAGTTCTGGGAAAATACAGCTGAGACATCACCAATTTTTCAATTAAAACTACAAATTCAAGAATACGTATGGCAGAGAGCTGTTTTCTCTTTCTGAATATGCCTTTAAGGGTACGGAGTGTGGGGTGTTCATAAATCTCAGCGTGCTTTCATTCAGCATCTCATAGTGGTATACAGGCACAGAGATCTGTGAAACACGCTGCTCTCCCTTCCTGAGGGTACTCCACGGTGACTTTAAAGCCTAGCCATTAAAGGCATTTGAAAGGGCACTTACTATTTAGTACCCCGTAAACATATATTTTGATTTTCTTTCATACTGTTTAATGGCATAATATTCAGCAAGGATCTGTGGAGACCAGCTAGCAATCACAACAGACACACTCCAACAGGAGGAGCAGCACTTCCTAGATTGTGTTTCTCCCCCTTCCCGCAGCAGAAGGGCTGCAGCCCATCTCTTCAGCGTGCCAAATATTCACAAGCTTGTTGTCTGCTCCCGGTTTAATGTAGTACGTTCACACAGATTGAAGTTGATCTTCAGTAAAGGTCTATAAATAACACTCTTCGGCTGTGATCTTGAGGCTTTTGAGATCAGTTTTCCCACTTCCACCCTTCCTTCTTACCAAGCATTTCAACACTGGGGAGAAGATTAATGTCCTCACAACAAAAGACGACTTTTGGAGCAGAACCTACCCAATAATCAGAAGTGGCAAGTAAAAGAGAGAAGGCGGTGACCTCTCTCAGTGACAGGAACAAGAAACTGGAGGAGCCTTTCCTTTTGCTTAGAAAGTGCCCAAACCACTCATTGCAGGAAGCGTTTGGCTACCAATCACTTCTCCGAGACCCATTACAAAAGGTGAGCAAATCTCAAAGCTCTCCCCCTCCCTCCCCAATTAGTTCAGATTGCAGTTGACCTTCAAAGATATCCATTGCAAGGATGTTTTTCTGGTGATGATGCTTTGAAAATAATTTTCTTTTTGAAGGGCTTTCTTTCTATTCTCTCCCCATGGCAACTTTTGAAAATTTGTTAAAACGCACATGCACACAAGCCTCTTAGGCTATCTACAAGCTCTCTAGGTGAGTGGGAACAAACGGCAGCCTGACAAAGAAGTGTGCCCAGCACAACTGCACAGTTCTGATCCTTTGGGGATCTCGCACAGACTCCCCTGCAGCCCTCAATGCAGCATGAAGAATTTTCTTTAAGTACACCATGCGATAAGTTAGGTTGAGACCAAGTTGTTTGTTGGCTTCTTTAAGTACAAAGTAGTTTAGTTGAACTGCTTTTCCAAACCGACAAGAGAGATTTCTTACTGCACCAACGTCTACATAGCAATGGAAGAAAGAAAGCTAGAGCACTTATCTCTTCAGGGCATGCCGACACTAGAAACTGGTAAGAGAGGGAATCTGTAGAAAAGATAGTATAGCAAGAGTATAAAGGAACCATGGGGATGATTCAGAACTATTGGGCTATTCTGGCATTAATCCTAGCACCCAAGTCATGGGAAGACTCATTGTTACATCAGCAGAAACCTCCCCCAAATAGATGAACATCTAATTGACTCCACATGGTCAAAGAAATCACACCCCACAGTTTTTGGTAAGTACTTGCCTCATTTCAAGCATCATAACTTTCCACGGATGACCCTGGGGACCCTTATTTAAAAATGCTCTTTAAATCAGGTAGGATGAGAGAAGAAAGCCAAAGCTACAGTACACTTCAGTGTGGTATAATTTCTAGGAGTGGGGAAAAAAATGGCTATTTCTATTTTATCTTTTCTGCCTCGACACAGAGTGTCATGCCGAGAATTACGCCGGGGCTAGGATTTAATGGCCATGCCAGGAATTGGAAGCAGCACCTGTGGACCAGAATTTAAATCCCATGGACGATTTTTCCTGATGCTTTCATAGAGCATGAATGAGGATGTAATTTAAAAATAAGCCCTGCATCCTATTTAAAAAGATCAGAAGGAGCTGGATGTGTGTAAATGTTTGGATTAAATATGACCAAAGACTGCACCGTATTTAAATGGGTTGGCACTTTAAACATGATAGAATCAGGCTTCGTAATGGCGCAAGCATCTACCTAATGGAACTAAATTTGCAATATAGGTGCATAGTGGAAAAGAAGGACAGACAAGTGGCACTGAGAATCTAAGTGAGACGGCATCAAAGAATGAAACATATTGAGTTTAATGATTGACCTTATCAGAGGCTTTCTGCTCTGACAATGAAGATGTGAATTATCCTATTATTATAAGCAGATGGATCATCTTATTAATGCACCCTAGCCTTTCACATTTTTATTTAACTTTAAATTAAATTGAACAATTTCAGTAACATCCCTTAAAGGAAACAGATGATTCTAGAAATATTTTCCATGGTGCTTTAATATATTTTTTCCTTTCCAGAGACACACTTTCAGCTCTGCTACATTATAATGCTTTGGCTTTCATTTGGATATAGCCGAGGTGTCTTGGAAGTTTCTCCGTAAATTCCTTCAAATCCAGAGGAGCTGAAAGAGATTCTAGGAACCTGTGCTTCTCTTAATGACTCCACATGGAAGAGCATCTTTGGAATTCTGATTCTGACACTGGCAGTCACTTGATAGCCCCTGCTACGAGGAGCAGCAGATGAGCCATAATCAAATGTTTTCTGAATTCATCCTCAGTACAACTCTCCCCTGAAACCAAAATTAGGCAGCAAGGTAATATTTATTTAGAAACACTTACCGGGCACCTGCTTAATGCTATAAATGCTATCCTGGCAAAACCTTCACACACAAAGGAGATATTTCACTGGAAGGCCAATATCTGCAACTACTGAAAAGAACGGAGCTGTTTCAAACTCACCGACAAAGGCTTCTGTCTTAGCCCCCATTCCACTCTCCCTTTTTTTTTCTTTTTGGTTTTGTTTCCTTTCAGCATATTTTAGGAACTAATCAGCTTTATAAAAGGTACCACTGTTAATCTACTGTTTGTCTTGGTCTTCACTGAAGCTCCTTAAAAGATAGAGTGCAAACAAAGCAAGAATTAAGGTCATTCCATTTAAATCCTTCAGAGAGGAAGACAAGGGCTAAGTTATTGCTGAGGACTACAGAGAGGGCTGGAGGAATCCAGGATAAAAAAAAAAAAAACAACCCTCATTGTTTATTATTTGCCAGACTCAGAGCAGCCCCTATTCCCGTATTTGTGAAGGGATTACCCTTTAATGGGAAGCCCAGACAAGTCCACCCTGCTCCAAAGCACATACTACAGGAAGGTGGACCTCGGAGGGCATTCACTAGGGGGACCCAGAGTAGGACACGGCTCACACGCTGCAGCCTGATTGTTCCTCCAGCTGCTAGAGGTACACAAGCAAACATGACTGTCAAGGGGATTCCACGCTTGCACAGAGGCAAAACCACATCTTAGCAGGTGGCAGCCATGTAGGTGAAAATCTCAGCATGTATCAGATTTAAAGGGGGGGGGGAGCAAAAGTAAAAATAATAATCCACATGAAAGCATTGCAGCGGCATGTAATATTGGCCCGTTTCTTCTACAATCCTGATCGCAACCCTACTGCCAATATTTTATTTGAGACAGAAGTCGGTTTAAACATACTTGAATTTCCTCATTTGTTGTGGCTATATTGTTCATTAAGCACCACTAAAATACATTAGTCTTCAACTTTGTTTCAGTGTGGCAATGGGTTAATCTGTTTAAGTGAATGATTCACTATAAAGTTTTGTCTTTAAAGAATTAAGGTCAGGAAGCAGAAAGCACTGTCTATAACCAACAGAGATGCAGATTCTTAATTCCTAGTATTTAGTAAGGCTTAGACGTGGTAAATGCACAATAAGAATCTGTTACATGAAGAAAAGTTGGGGTAGTTTTGACTGCTTTAATACTAATAGCAATATAGATAACAACTGTTAATGTTTACTGAATGTTTACAACGGAAATATATGCTAAGCGTTTTACTTATATTACCTCACTTAATTCGATATCGACATCAAGTGGCTATTATCCTCATTTTACATTTAAAAAAAAGAAAGCTCAGTGAAGTTATTAGTCACTTGCCCAAGGCTAATTATATAAGTAATCAATAGCAAAGCCAGTCTACAGGACCATAAAGTCTTACTCAGAACCCTCCGTCTGTCTATTCGTCCTTCCTTCCTTCTCTCCCTCCCTCCCTCTCTCTCTTTCTTTTTTTAAATTAAGAGGTTTCCACATCCAATGTGGGGCTTGAACTCACAACCCTGAAATCAAGAGTCACATGCCCTACTGACTGGGCCAGCCAGGCACCCCAGGACCCTCTGTTCTTAAACTGCTGTACCTTCAAAGCAGCATTTCTTAGTTTGAGTTTAGAAAATATTCATTCAAGAACATTTTATTAGACGAACAAATTATCAAGGGTTCCACCTTTAGCCAAGATATGAGAACCTGTAAGAGATGAGAAGAAACTTCCTTCGTAGTAGCTTCAAATTTTGTCCTCAGCTCCTAGAAGAATTTAACTACCCACAAAATACAGTCACAATTTTGGTGCTGCTTTGTTGAATGTCATATGAACAGATCTCCTGAAATGGGTAATGCTCCTTCCTTAAGAGATATCTTACCTCCTCTCAGTTACGCCTCCCCCCGCCCCCACCCCCCCGCCGACATACACACAGTGTGTCAAGTTTTCCCAGGCAGAATGAGATCTATTTGCAAAACCCTTGGCATACGGTGGGTCTGCCAGCCACTGCCTGGCTTTCTACAGTGTTTGATTACGAATGGCCTAGCTAATTCATTTCATTGTATGTTCACCCCTCTTTGGAAACTGAACAGGATTAAATTGCATTTTTGAAGCTTTAGCAAATCGCCGTGTGATTTAAATTAGAATAAAGACAAACACTGAGATCATTTTTTTCTGGAGGAAATTCTGACAGCATTTCTGGCCCAGCAGGAATGTTTGTCTAGAGACTCTTAAAAGTCTCTCTTGGCCATTGGGATACCCAGTTAGTTCTAAGTATATTAACCACTCAGTAATAAATGTAGAATCTATAATCAAAGACAAGCAGAATGAAAGACCATACATGAAATAAATGTTTCCTCTTGAAAACTCCTAAAACCTCATTCTTAACAATAGTCCAATTTATTCTCCCTCCAAACTTTATTAGCTTAAAGACTAGGCCAGGATGATTGAGTTATATCCATTTATTTAATAACTTCCCCTCTTTCAAGGCAAGTGTTAGAAATATGGTATTTCTAAGTCACTAACAATAAACAAATAGTTCCTGGAACTAAAAGCTGAGGGACACTTACCATTATTTTTAAGTATATTTTACTGAGCTATTCAACAACTTCTATCATGATTACTTAGCCTCATCTGCACCATAGGTTGTAATACCATTGTTCCTTCCAAATAAAATGAGTAGATAAAATAAATAGCAAGAATAAAGAAAGTGTTCTCCTTTGTGGAATCTTTAGCAGTTCTGTAAGAACAAAAAGCTTTAAATTACAAGGGCCATTTAAACTTACCTAATTTTAGGACATGGTGTTTTTAAGAATCTTTGGATGCCTGTTCTGTATGGCACAATTTTTGTAGCGTTTTAATATGGTGAGCTTCAAGGTTTTGAGGCTGAGAAACCAGAGCCCACCACTGAACAAGCATGTGTCATCCCTTCCCATTTTCAAGTGTAAGTCTACGGATTCTGCTATGAGCTTATGGTGCCGGTAACTTGGCCCTACACTCCAGAGGCAGCATAGAAGTTGGTCTTCATTTTACAGTGAAGTTTATCAGGCTAGGCATTAGATGAGCTGCCAGGGTTTTCTGGCTGGACAGGTGGTTACTCCTAAAAATGAACTGAATATAAAATAAAATATGTGATATCATAATCTAACAGCTTCCTTTAATGGACATTTCATTATAAAGAAAAGACAAAAGATTTTTCTACCCTCTTTCCGCGTCCAAAATAAAGGAAAAGAAAAGGACAAAGGAAATTGAACTTCTACTTTTAATTCATAGATGTCAGTGTTATCTAAACATCACATTTAGGAAATTTTGTATTGTCAGAAAATGTCTAATTAAAAAGAAAATTTGTTTTTAAAGAAAATGTCCCCAAGGTGAGACAAGCACACAGAGTACAAACGAACACCATTTTGGGGGGAAAACACTTACGAGATACATTGTACTTCAGGATATCAACATTTACTTTTTCAAAACAAGGCCTACCAAATGAATTAGGATATATCAAAGTGACAGTGTTTTTACTAGTGAAAGATTTCCAGAGTACAGAATGGTTACTTGACAATTAATCAACCCATAGCAGTATTTTGTTTGCTTTGTGAAGGACAACCAACTGGCCACATGTAAATGACTTTATAAGCATCCCTCCAGGGAGGTGTGGACCAAGATGGCAGACCAAACACGTGTGTATTCCTGGCCATGATCCCTGAGAGCACAAATATTTTTAACAGAATAGGTTCATGAGTATACTAAAAAATAAAGGAAATTTTCATCAGTAGACAAAAAAAATTCTAAAGAATCCTGGAAGACAGAAAAGCAAGATGGACAGTATTGACTGAGAACAAAACCAGAGAGAAAGAAACACGGCCCAAGCCAAGAGCAGGAAAGAAGTACAGATTCAGAGAAGTTTTACTCTTTTTTAAAAAATTGTTTTAATGTTTATTTATTTTTGAGAGAAAGAGAGGGGAAGAGAGCAAGAGAGAGAGAGAGAGAGAGAGAGAGAGAATGAGTGGAGGAGGGGTGGAGAGAGAGGGAGGCACAGAATCTGAAGCAGGCTCCAGGCTCCAAGCTGTCAGCACAGAACCCAATGCGGGGCTTGAACTCACGAGCTGCAAGAGCATGACCTGAGCTGAAGTCGGACACTTAACCAACTGAGCCAACCAGGCACCCCTGGAGAAGTTTTACTCTTAAGAGTAGGCCTTAGAGGAGTCCTGAAAGTTCACTAAAGAACTGTCCTGGAACAACAGAAAACAGTAGGTGTCCCCTTTCCTCTTGTTTATACAGAGCTGCTAGCAGGAGCTGCTTTTAACCCCTGGCTAACCCCTCAGAACCTCTCTCTCAAGAAATAGTGTGTCTATATTCTCCCCATGTGGGTGCAAGGCCCTAAAAGAGGAGAAGGTAGAACGTAAGTAATTCTAGACGTTTAGAACAGACAAGGAAGGAAGTGTGCCAAGGAAGCACCTCTGCCCAGGAAGGCAATGCACTACCTGCCGTGGCAGCAGAATTAAGCCCTTCTTACTTTGGCGATTTGGGAGGGATTGGAGGGACCAGTTGATAACTTGCTGCGCCAAGCGCAGGCACCACAAAAGAAGCCTCGGCTCAGTCTCAGTCAGTCCTCTTAGTCAAAGGAGAGGCTTATTTTTAGGAGAAACCGATAAATATTGCTTCAGAGGAGACTGACATTGGCTGCCTATATTAATGAACCTAGTCTTTCATCATTAATTATGTTAAATGAACAACTAAAGTTTGCCAGATATTGAAGGAAAACTAACAGCTTTTAACAACAACAAGAATAAAGATGAAAAACTTCCTTGAGGATTAAAGATAATTAAAGGAATAAAAGAAGAGTGAAAAAATAAATTCTAATATCTTCAAAAAGACACGAGGCTATTGTATCCATTAGACAAAAACAGAATATTACCTAGTACAATAAGACCAAAAAGAAAAATATTTAAAAAAGAGAGAGAGAAAGAAACGAGGTACATCTATCTACCTGAAAGGAAGAGATAGGCTGTCATTATTAGTAGATATACAATCTTCTACCTTATACAAGGGAGTCAACTCAAACACTACTAACATTAATAAGAATGGTTAGTAAGCCAGCTGACATACGATTCATAAACACAAATCAATAGCTTTACTACAAGCCAAGTGGGCGGACAGCATGGCTTGGCTAACCTAACTCATTCTCCTCCTTTCCCGCTGGAAAGGTAGTGACGGGACACAGTTCTGGTCAGTGAGGAGTGGGCCAGGATTCCTCATACGGGGATCACCACTTCCCCATCTCTTTCTCCTTCTTAAGAGTTCAAATGCTGACTTGGGGCTAGATCTGCTGTGAGCAGATCTTTTCCTTTGAAGATAAGGACACAAGAAACAAAAGAAGAGACGCTTTCCCTGCTATAACCACCCTCTAAACCTACACCGGCAGCTGCTTTTTGGACGTTTTGTTGTGTGGGTAAAATAAGCTCCTGTTTCTTTAAGCCACATTTGGGTTTTCTGTTGTTTGTGGCCAAATACATTCTTAACTGATAGATATATAATAACTGACACAATGGAAAAATATTTCATGCACAAAGAAAGCAAACTATAACCTCAGAAAAAATGCAACAATATATGTGCAAGATCCATACAAAGAAAATTGTAACAAAAAAAAAAAGCTTCAAGAAAATGGATGGACCAGTTTCTGACTGGAAGACTTCCTATGACAAACATTTTAATTTAAAAGCTAATGTCATATCAATTGAAATTCTAATACCATCTTTAATGGAACTTGACCAGCTGATTCTAAAATTTACCAGAAAAAGAAAATGAGCAAATAATAAATCTATAAAAATTTTGGAAAGAAAGGAAAAATAAAGACTATTTATTCTATCAGCTATCAAACACACTGTTAAATTTCATTTTTTAAAACAATGTAATCTTAGTGCACAAATATGCAAATATACTAAGGAAACAAATAGAAAATCTGAAAACAGAGGTGTGTGGGTGGCTCAGTTGGCTGAGTGTGTCCTACTCTTGGTTTCGGCTCAGGTCATGATCTCAAGATTTCGTTCCTAGGCTCAAGCCCTGGGTTGGGCTTCATGCTGACAGCAGGGGGTAGTGGGTGCTGCTTAGGATTCTCTCTCCCTCCTTTCTCTCTCTGCCTCTCCCTGGTTTATGCGTTCGTGCGTGCATTCTCTTGAAAGAAAGAAAGAGAGAAAGAAAGAGAGGAAGGAAGGAAGGAAGGAAGGAAAGGAGGAAGGAAGGAAGGAAGGAAGGAAAGGAGGAAGGAAGGAAGGAAAGAAAACTTGAAAAAAGACTCGAATATGTGGAATTTTATATACAATAAATGTGGCATTTCAAACCATCAGGAAGGAATGGATATTTAATACAGTGTTGGGAAAGTAAAGTGTCCATTTTATACGAATCAAGTTTGTTCATTATGACACACATATAAATAAATTCTAGATATGATAAAGACCCATATGTAATAAACAAAATTTAAAGCACTGGAATAAAATGAGAATCTTTAAAATTTTATAAAAGCAAAGACTGACACATATGATTGCCACAAAGTCACCATAAATAAAGTTAAAACGCAAACTATAGCTTGAAAGAAATGCTTACAAAGTTTTCAACACATATAGCAGAAAAAAAATACCAGTACCAGTAATAATAAAGAATTGTTACACGTCAACGAAACAACAAATTCATTAGAAAAACAGACAAATGTTTAAACTAACAAGATAATGGTGAATAAATACAGATAGCTAAAAAAATACAAAAAGATGTTTAACCTCACTATAAACAGAAAATTGCATATTAAAAAGCTTTTGCCATCAGACTAGCAAAGGTTAGAAAGTATGTTCATATACAGTTGTCAGGGTAGAACACTGTATATGCTCATACACAATTGTAGAAGTGAATGGATATATCCATTTTGGGGGAAGGCAATCAGATATTTCTACCCATGTTGAAATGCACATGCATTTTGACTCAGCAATACCATAAATTCTCTTTTGGCTCTATCACTCATCTTACTATCACATTTAACGTCCCTGAAGGAATATTCTGTAGTCACTTTTTCATCTCCCATTCACTCTGACTTTCAATAGTGTAAGCTTATTACCTTTACCTGCCCCCAGTTCCTTGGTGGGAGGTGGGAGTCATAAATAATTACCTAATTGTCATACACAATGATATCTTTTAAGTACTTGTCCTATTTATCTATGAAATATTTGATGCTGTGGACCATTCTTTCCTTGATATCATTTCTTCCTTTGGCTTCTAATATTCTTCGCTCTTATTTTTTTCCCTTCTAACAACTTTCAATCTCCTTTGCTCACTCTTTGATCCTTCAAAGTTAAGTGTTCCCCAAGGAACTGCTCTTTCTTACTCTACCTCCTTGGTTGAACTCAAACTATGGGTTTAATTTCCATCAATTCCCTTTCATATGTTAGAAAGAAAAGATGTAGAAAGAGGAATGAAGAGAGAAAAAGCATCTTAGGTAATAGAATGTGATTGGAAAATGCTTCTAGGTAGACACAGTATCCTATGAATATCAAAACTCCATTGCAAAAGCCAAGAATTCTAAAACAATATGAAACAAGGAAGATAATAGAGAAATTTTCAACTTTTGCTGAAGTTCAACATAGCTTTCTATTGCCTTCATTCAAACATTAATTTTATTATATTTATTTCTCATAACCTTCATAATATTAAAAGACAAATTAAAAAAAGATACACAGTCCAAGGTCTATAGTAGAAAGTAGAATCAAGACATCAGTGTTTTGAGTTTACAAATCAACTAAGTTAAGTTTAGAGAATAGAAAATAGGACTACAACAAGCAGTTTTTATATTTAAGGTATACAAATAAAACAACCAACTCTGATTCTAGGATTTTGACACACTGCAGGCAAAAGTATAACTTTATCAAAATTCCTTTGCATATAAACCTTGAAAAATAATGTGGACTCCTCAAGAATATGTATCATATTGCATTTGTGTGTGGCCAAATGTTGAAGGCCGGAAGGGAAATAGAAAGAGATGAAAGAAAATATGCTATAGATGTACCTGAGGTGGAGGGGAAGAATTTCTAAAAAAATACACCAAGTTCTTAAAAAGGAAGTTTCCTACTTGCTTCAGTGAAATAACAATCTAACATAAAGAAGGCATTACCATTGCATCATGCAAATATTGACTGACTTGGCTAATCAGGGCTGCATATCCACAGCCTTTTTTCCCTGGAGTCTGCAGCGACAGCTTTGTGTACTCTGCAGTCTCTTGTGCCTGAGCCAACAACTGATAGAGTATTAGATCAAAGCCTTGATACACAGATGCCAGGCAATTTGGTATTAAACAAGCGATAAGAGTACAAAAGACGTCTCAATGTACTTTCACCACAATTTGAACAGCAAATAGTTAATTAGGTTGATAATAGATGTCAACATTTTACCTGATGTCATAGTTCGAGAAGGTATAAACTTCTTCCGTCTCCGATGAAAAACGAAATTATTTTTTTAAAAGAAGCAAAGACGAATACTGTTATATTATGATTTTTTTTCTCATCTGAAGCATTTAGTTAAACACAGTTTTAATTTTCTTCAAGGTTTTTTTTTCTTGTAAAGGGACAGAATATAATTTTCACCAGCATAATTTAAGTGAGGTTTTAAAAGGTGATATGATGAGCCAGTAAAGTTTGCATTCAATGCAAATAATCAAGGCTTGAATTCATTATAAATTACGGAGATGCTGCTATTTCAAGGGGTATTTCCGAGGTTTCTTATGTGTGGGATTTATAAAATTTCTTATTCATTCGTTTCAAAAAACCAAAAAATGATGTCATGAAATAAACATTTCTATCCTTCTGATAGTTTTTTCTTAATTAAAATAATCAACTATCTAGTTATTTTAAACTAAATCAAACATCAGAAAATTGAATACCTTAAAAAAAAAACTTTTCTATGTGAGCGTCAGATAAAGAGGTCAAAAATATAAAATGCTCTCAAGTATATATTTTTAGCTAAAAAATACATAAAGGTTATTAGAAACACCATCTATCTTCCCAAGTCTCCAGTATCAAGCATGAGGTAAGTCAATGCCTTTCTAATACCAAATGAATTACCAAACCCTTGGAGCAAAGTTTACAAGTTGTAAACTTGTAACACAAAACACAAAAACACAAAACCCTGAAACACAAAAACAATCCAAAAACCTCCACATCCAGATCATGTTAGGGTAGATGAAAAGAGACATCACAGAGATCACAGGGTTGAAAGAACTTTACCAAGTAAGTCAAGTGCCACTAACTTTAGTTGGAACAACCACATAGGAAATCTCTGGAATACTACTTCCCTTTTCCAGATTTTATAATAAAATCAATGCATATTCACAGTGCCATCTACTGCTTATCAGTAACACTACAGTGCCCCAATGCGGCCCACTGAACCCAAGATGGTTATTTTTATTTTCATCAGGGACATCAACATTGGAACTGGTCCACTGTACTATTCTGAGGACACTATAAAATATGATAAATGTACATAGTCACTGACTAATCGCTTTCTTTATTTTTTTAAAGCCAAATTTGCTTCCAAATGGCAATTCATGGGAACAACAATGTAGTGAAAAAGTACTGGAGTACAAGTAGGAGGAGCTAGGTTCTTGTACTTTTTCTTATTCTACCATTGTTTGACCTCATTTTCCGGTTAGCTTTCACAATCCTTTCTAGTATGATGTTAGTAAGTTGATCTTTAGAATTTATTTCTTTCAGGAAAAAAATGTATCATGTGGGCTCCAGAATGAAGGCATCTAAGTCCTCTTTAAAATCCTTTCCAGATACTTTTCAGACTTAACTGAGATTATTTAGTTGAGAATAGGAAGAGTTACTTTAAGACTCTCTAACATGCAAATAAAATTTAGACGAAAATAAAATATACAGGCAATCAGCGTACTTAATATAGAAAATCCCAGTATCTGGGTAATTTAGCAAATATTTTCATTTGTCTATAGTTTTGCAGATATAGCCCAAATCCCATGAGAATGGAAAAACTTCCTTTCATGAAATTCACATCTTAAAAATGTTTTAACACCATGGTATCCTGTACCTCTTGCTGTGATGCACTAAGAATACAATATTACTAAACATAATATTCCTGCAAAACTACAGAACCTGAATCAAATCATGAGGAAACACCAGGCATACCCAATTTAACAGACTTTCTACAAAAAAAAAATTGGCCTATAATTTTTCAAAATGTCAAAGTCATACACAAAACAGGACTATTCCTGATTCAAGAAGACTGAAGAGACAGGACAACCACATGGAATGTGTGATCCTAGATGTGTCCTGGAACAGGTGGCGGAAACTGAGACAGAAAATAATATTGGGACAACTGACAAAATTTAAATATGGGCTATTTATTAGATAATCGTATTGAACCAATGGTGATTTTCTGAATTTGATAAATAAATCATGGTTATGTGAGAAACATCATTGTACATAGAAAACACAATCTGAAGTACATGGAGGTAAAGGGGCACAGAGTCTGCAACCAACTCTCAAATGTTTCAAAACCATTATTATGTATGTACATATGTAAATGAGAAAGCAAGTGGTAAAGCAATATGTATATAATGGTAAAGCACGTGAGGCAAAACATTAGCAATTGGTGGATATGAGGAAAAGGTAATCAGGAGTAGTTCTGTACTGTTCTTAAAACTTTTCTGTAAGTTTGAAATTATTTCAAAATTAAAAAGTAAAAAAAAATTATGGTAGATACATTGCCTTCTATTTTAAAACGGAAATTTTAAAGCGGAAGAGACTGAAGTAAACCATTTAGTTCAAGCATTTTATTTTATCTAAAGGAAATTGTAGCTTACAGTCCTGAAGAAAACTTCGTAAGACTGCAGAAGCAATGAAAAAACTCCTATCTCCTGAGTCCCCACCCAGTATCTTTTTCTAGCAAACCACATGGACTCTATAAAAAGATGATACATCACAGATACCAAGGTGTCATTTCACTGGCCAAGACACTGCTGCCAAAACCTCCAAAGTTCCTCGTAGTACAAGCCATTCATCCTCAAATAGTCTGCACCCCCGGCAGCTTGCTGGGCATGAGTATGTAACAATGGAAGACCTGGGAACTCAGAGACAGTGGGGGAAGGGGGATCCTGGTGCATATACAGCCCCAACTGCGGCCTTTGATCTTATTTTAAAGCTGAAATTACATGTAAAGGGATCAAATCTTAGGTTAACAAAGCACTTACAGGCATTTTCTATAGAGAGTACATTTTGTTGTTTTTTTATGTCTTTTGTTACGTATTAAAGATGACAGAGTCAAAAGTACAAATGCTGGAGTTCCTAGCATCCAACATGAACATGACTTCCCATACTATAGGTTTTCTTATACCGAACAACCAAAGCTCGTTAGAAGGTAACATGAATGAGTCTATTTTCTACATTAAAGTGCCAACAGTTACAGAGAAAGCAAAGATAGGGGAGAAAGAAAGAAAGAGGGGGGAAAAAAACAAATGAAATAAGGGAGAAGTAAGAGTTCCCTTAAGTAATCCACATTATTTGAACTTTTAAAATTTACTGGATTATAAATAAATTAATACAATTCCTTTTTATGTGTAAATCAGCCATTCTTTTTGCTTGTACCATGATATATATATTTATGTCACCTATCACAGCCTCTAGTAAGGTATCAATAATCACTTTCATTATTTTATCTATTTAAAAGGCAGGATTTGAGTGTTCAAGGAAAAGGTCATTTAGTCATTTTAGTCAAACTTCTGTCAATCAACCAAAGTTTCATCTGTATTTGCTTCACCAGCACTAACATATGAAGCTACCTAATACCAAACAATCTGAATGATAATCCCCCATCCCCAAGTAATTCTTTTTCCTCCTGAACTGGCTAAAATTTTAACCAATACATAAATCAAAGAATATGAACTTTCAGACTAGATCAGACCCATGCTTCAGCCTGCCAGCAGTGAGCCCACAACTAAGAAGCATGTGATGTGTTGTGGATATGCCTGCTGGTGCCTCTCGGGGCCCCCACATCCCAACTTTGTTTCCCATTTACTGAGGACTTTCTGAGATAACAGTACTAGATGGAATTCCCAGAAGCATCAAGCTATCACTTCTGGAGTATCTACAAAAAGCCAAGTAGTTATGGGGGAGGCAAGACAGCATGTGGTCAAAAGAGTGGACTGTGGGTCAAGTCACCTGTTGTTGAGTCCTAGCTGTACTGTCTACTATACTCTCTATGTCCGAGTTTCCTCCTCTGGAAAATGGGGGTAATAAGGTAAACTAGATCATGAATCTGGGGCACAGAATCCAGGACATGAGTGTTAGCTATTACTATGCAGTTTATTAACAATATAAAATTTTCTTTTGCACATATTTACAAGACCTTTTCACATACACCAATGCTTCTTTTTTTTTTTAAGATTTTATTTTTAAGTAATCTCTACCCCCAATTCAAACTCACAACCCCAAGATCAAGAGTTGCATGCTCCGCCACTGAGTCAGGCAGGTGCCCCCCAATGCTTCTTAAAGAAAGATCCATGGACGTTCTGCATCTGGCACCTGGATTTGTTAAAAGGCAGATTCCAGGCCTTAACCCCAGATTGGATGGAATCTTGTGGGGCTGGGGGAAAGAGATACTACATTTAACATTTTACCTAGGAGTTTGAGAACCAGGATATTATTCACTTATAAACATCCATTTACTTTGCTCATTTCTAATTTAAATTTACTGCCCCACAAACCACAATGCATAATGATAAGAAGACAAAGTGTAAATAAATTATCCTTGCATAACATATGCATAACATAATCTGCTCCCTAGGTTTCCAAGAAGCTTTGCATTGGGCTCTATTAATAGCTGGTGTTTACTGGCAAGTAGGGCATCACCTCTCAAAATAAGTTAGTTATGCGTTGCCCACGAAGTAGCAAAACTAGTCTAAGAAATGCAAGGTTGCCAGGCCCCACCAGAAAGCAACAGAGTAACATAAACTACAAAAATCCAGACCGTGGGGCACTTCTCATCTATCTTGCATTTTAGAGTATATTCACTCATTCATGCATTCATTCATTCAAAAAGTGTTTCTTGAGCACCTCCTCTATGCAAAGCACTAACTAGCCTTATGGATGGCGGATGTCCTAAATTTGTTAGTCCAAGCTCTTCTGCCACCACATTTATAAATTCAACTTCAGTTCTATAGGAGGAGTTTGTGGGTGTATGAGGGGGGTGAGTAGAATATTTAAAAAGAAAGCATTCACAGAACTGAAATAAACTGTTAAGATCTGTTAAGATCTGTTGTAATAATTTGTACTCTAGTGGATTTCCATCCTTTTGCCCTAACCTGGAAAACAGATACCGGATGTGTACAGAGGGGTACACGCTTGTGACTGTAGAGGCCATGGTGGAATTCTGTTGACAGCATTCTTGGGTAGGACTGAAGAGAAAAAAACTCCAATGGAAATATGCCATTATGTCTGCTCCTCCCAAATTTCAACCATATTCTTCTGGAGATTTTCCTCATTGAGAAAAACAAGAACTCTTGCGATCTTCCCTGTTAGTGAGAAAAAATGGTCTATCCAACCTCAAATTCTGACTCTGGCAGTGGTACCAATGGATATTTGGAGGGACACCTGATGTTGACCTCAAACATGAGGAATAGACCCCCATCTAAATCTTGTTAAGAGAAATTTAAGTTGTTTTTAAAGGACAGTTTGCTCAGTCTACAAGAAATAAACAATATCGAGCTTTTACTGTTTGCTTGGATTTTCCCTAGGTAAACTTGTTTGTCTGAGGTTAGAGCTCACTGTGTTTGTTCCTTGAAAAAAGTAAAATTGTGCTGGTTTTATTGAAAGGATAATTTACCACAAACATTAAATATTTTTTTATTTACTTTTTTCAGCTATAATTTTAGCTGTCACTGCAAATCCCCAGTGTTGTCAAATACACGGACCATGCCTTACAATAAAAAAAGAAACCACAGTCCAAATAATTTAAGATTCCATGAATTTCAGAAAACACTTTGGAGAAGCCCCGTATCCCTTCTATCTCAATTTCCAAAATCATCTGACAAACTTGTTTTGGAATTGATAGCAAAATTCCTGAAGGGCATGCTGTACTATCATTGGAAATAAAATTGTGTAAGAGAAGTTGGTGTCAGTATTTAGTTACCAAATAGTTCTGCCGGGTAGTATTTGTAATCCAGACCACCCTTGTATTCTGAATAGTTTTCTTTTTCTTTTAGCCCTTCCAAATTCATAGATCAGTCTTTATCTGACATCAATGTCATGCTTTCTTCTATAAAACTTGGCAGCCAGTGCTCTCAATGGCACATGATACAACCAAAAATCCTTTCTCGACATACGAAAGTTTCGGCTGTATTTGTTTCCCCTTGTTTCATTATTTTCCTTTAGGGGATATATTTCACCTCCATACCCTTCAGTTTGCTCGTTTGTTTATTCACAACTCTAAGGTATTCAGCAGGATTTTCATTCATACATAATCAACACACTGATTTTGTGGAAAGAGTACAGGAAAAAATAGAATTTTATTACATAAAGTCAATAATAATTATAGAACTGCATAGCCACATTTAGAAAGTTTTTCTCTTCGGGGTGGCTGGGTGGCTGAGCCAGTTAAGCATCCAACTCTTGATTTTGGCTCAGGTCATGATCTCACAGTTCGTGAGTTCAAGCCCCACACGGGGCTCTGTGCTGACAGTGCGGAGCCTGCTTGGGATTCTTTCTCTTTCTCCCTCTCCTTTGCCCCTCCCCGACTCATGCTGTCTCTGTCTCTCTGAAAATAAACTTAAAAAACTTTTTTAAAGAAGTTTTTCTCTTCATATTAACATAATGAGATTTTTTTAGAATTACATTTGAAAAATAAAAGAATTTGACAATTCAATTAACTTATTAGAGATGACTGAGCTCCATTTCACCAACAAACCTGGTGAGGTCTTCACACACATAATTGAGAAGACATGAACTAGAGACTGGTTATTAGCTGATCATTGCCAGGGTGGAGAATATAATTCTTCTCCAGTATTCATTCACCAGTCAAGCCACACCCACTTGTTTACAGCCCATTTCAAATCCCTCTTTTCCATGAAAGCTTCCTCTGTTATCCCAAGCAACATGCTTTCTCTGTCCTTTGCATTCAGTTACACTGACACCTATTTTGAAGGCCTAAAGGAGACCAACATCAAAGAATGTGTGAGGAATCGTGCCAAAAAGGACGTACATAGAGGTCCCCACTTTCAGCAAAACTGCTTCAAAAAAATGCCATCACTTTTAGTCTTAGGAGATAAGTCTCCACTATGGAAAACAGAAAATTGTGGTAATGGATATGTTTACAAGGCACAAATTTCTGAACTCAAGGTAACCACAGCCTGGCTCTGGTTCTACATAGATTACTTGGTGTCTTTTCCTCCTCTCCACTATCTTGTCAAAATGGCTCTTTTTATAATAGATCTGGAAATCTTACTTTCTCCCTTATAACGTCCTTCTCCCAGTTCATCTCCAAGGAAGAAGACAAGGAAGAGGCTACCAGTCTTCTCTCCTGATCCATAGAGAGTTCAGGGTTATGTCATGTCCTCATGGACCACTAACTGATAGAAGGAACCTGGCCTTTCATAGCTTTATGTATTTCTCTGCTGGGAACTAGATACAACAGAGTGTGCCTCAGGGACTGTGAAAGAAATGGGAGGAAAATGTGAAAAGACATAATAGAAACTGAGATTTCTTAACCTGGGAGATGGAATATCAGAGGGCAATTTAATAATAAATTTTAAATATTAAGGTTAGACGCAAAAGAAATAAGCTGGAACATTAGAATAAGAAATGAAAGTTACATAAAGATGTAATTTTCATAGATAAAAGAGTAATAAATTACCCAAGAGGGTAGAATATGCTTCATTTTCGGTGCTAAACAGGGGAATTTCATCTGCTAGAAATAGTTTAAATAGAGCAAAGTAATATGCAAGACAAAATTTTAAGATTAAAATCTATGATTCTCTGATGACAGACTAATCAGAACTTTAATATCTAGTTTAGCACATCATAATCACAACATGAATTCTACAGCTAAGATTAGGAGTAAAAGCATAACTACTTCCTTCCCAAATGGAGTTAATCTATATACCAAGGCTATGGCTTTGATATAACTGGGAGGGTCAACTGATTCTGTCTTTAAAAATTTGAATCCTATTACCTTCTATTATCTATTACCTGATGGCTCTATTTTTTATTCTTTATTCAAGATAGAAAGCAAAAGAGAATGCTTTTGAATAGATTGATGTGAAATTCTTTTGGACATCAACCAAATGCTCATTTTCAAGTAACAAAGATAGGCATGGGAGCGTGGTCTTAGTAAGCACACCTTGTGAAATGCAAACAGTAAATCAGTATAGAAAAGAAATGATGCTTGCTATAAGACTAGTGAACAAAAAGTTCTAATTAATGGCTTTTGAATAAGATTAACCAACAATTTGATTCAACCTTTTAAAAAAATTTACACTATTATGAGTTAGTAAACAGTCTGTCTAAAAATACCTGGCATTTGTTATTTTTATTTCCTTCTGATCACACAATAAGGTTTATTGTTAAACTTGAAGATTAATATGAAGGTATAACAAATAAAATAAAAATCATATTCCTACTACCCAAAGGTAACTATTTGGAGTCAATTTCCTCCCATCTTTGAGATCAGCAGGGGTTTTTTTGTCTTTGTTTTTGTTTTTCGTTTAAAATCTCTCCTTTTTTTTCCCCTATGAGATAAACATCTGTATCATTAAATTTTCCTTTCTTCAAAACATTACTTGTAATGTCTGTAAGACGGCCCATCAGAGGGATACACTACAAGATATTTAACCTTTCATTATTACTGGAGATTTTAGCCAATCCTAATGAAGAGTCAGGAGACAGAAACCCCTCTACCTATGTTAGGCAGAAAGGCATTTAATACAGAAAATTATAACGCTATACTGGGTCAGGGAATGATTCCTAGAAAACCATGACAGAGCTGATACATGTGAGAATCAGGAGACCTCTTTGGTGTTGTTGACTTCAAGAACACACTGCCATAGTTCTGATGTAAGAAGCTGTGATCTAAGGACCACTGCCACCACCTGCCACAGCCTATTTTGATATTTCCCAAAAGAGTGATGGACGCTGGTATATTTCCTCAGGAAAACTCAGTGTCTCTACCATGTTTGCTAAAAGAAAAGAAAAAAATAAACGTCTAGGTCAATAGGAAGATGTCATCCACTTCATTTATACTTTATATAACATGGGTACATCTACTTGAGGGAAATCTAATTTGCATATCAACCCTATAGGTAAGGGATACTGGGCTGTGTAGATTTTAGCTTTCCAGTCTCTAAAGAGCAGAGAGGCCGACAAGAACAAGGTTGGAAGGAAGGATAATGAGCCTTAACCCACTATATCTGCTACAACTATCGTGATGGGGTGCAAGGAAAGTTCTTGACATTGATCTTTGCTTGCATTACTGTTTATTCCCTTAGGGTAGATTCCTGGAAGTGAAGTTACTAAGCCAAAGAAGAGAAATGGTTTAGATTCGTGATATATAAATATTGCCAAATTACTTTCCAGAAAAACTATATCACTATATACATATAAAGAAAGATGTGTAAGTGCCCATCTCACCATACACTTACCAGTACCAACTAATGAACCTCTTTTAAAAATCTTCGCGATCACCATCAATGGTGGAAATCTGATTCTAACAGTCTGGTTATCCTTGTAACAGTAAGAGAAACCAAGAATCCCTCTAAATATCCAAGGGACTTATTAGATTATACACATCCCTAAAGATCCATTACAAATGAACTCCCCAACAACACAGCTAATCATATTACTGCCTTCAGAAAAGGCACTTCACAGGCTGTGCAGGACCTCTGACAGAAAAGAGCCATGGTACAGGATGCAGAGACCGTGCGATAACAGTAATTGCTGAGACGAAAGGCAAAGGATGGGATACAGATGTTTGAAGCTGTTTTTCCTACTGGAAACAAATAGCAGTGTTGAGGTGTCAATGGGGGCTTTTTCTCATCTGTAATTTCATTCTCATCCTATCTGTAATTTCCATAGCACTTTTAGTCACACCTATTAGACGATCTAAATAAAAACAGTCCTCTTGCTAGGCAAATAGAACTTCGCAGCAAGTCCTTTTGGTTGTCTCAGTTCTATTTAGACTAAAGCCCTTAAGTCCTTCCTGTATACAAATCCTGGAGCTGCACTCTTGGGACCTATATTACTACTTCTACCCCCTCTACGGCAAGAGTAGAATGTAAAAGATTCTTTAAAAAAAACCTTTATCTCCACCCCTGGGTAGGTTTCAATTGCTCCAACTATATACAGCACATAGCACTAACACCACTGTCCTCAAAACTCAAAAATGACCACAATCATCATTTCTCTGTAGGGTGGGTTCATTTCATTTCATGAAAGACCCTCAGATGAGTTCTCTCTCTCTCTCTCTCTCTCTCTCTCTCTCTCTCACACACACACACACACACACACACACACACACACACACACACTGTCTTTCTCTTTCTCTTTCTCAACCTTACTCCATGCACCTAAACACATTCTCCTCTTGCTAATCACTGGCTAATCCCCTGTATCAGATGTCCACCTCTGGACCAATCAATGGTCACTCCTTCCCAAAGAACCGTCTCCAACCGCTTCTGAGCTGAGGGCTTAGGGGGAGGCTGCTTTGGTAGAACAGTTCTCAAAGTGTGGTGCTGGACAAGCAGCAACATTTGGGAACTTTTTAGAAAAGCAAATTCTCAGGCTTCACAACAAATCTACTGGATCGAAACGAATTGGGGCCCCACCTATCTGTTTACAAAGCCATCCAGGTGATTCTTACATGCATTAAGTTTGGGAACTACCTGGCTAAAAGATACAAGTGTAGGTGGCACTATGACAGGTGTGCATGGTATGGTATCATAGGGAAAATAATTTGGTTTGGATTATATGATCAGGGGAGTGGACCTAGGCAAAGTCATTCTATAAAAGACAAATGACATGCAGCAAATTATATGACTCTATGTACCTCTAGTCAGCACATTCTTCTCACCAAAAGAGAAAATGAGATTTGAGGAGATTATTCAGGAGCCAATGCCTACAGCAGTGCAAAAAGGGAATCAAGTTCAGGATAAAACGTTAACGTGGAGTTCCACTTTTAAAATTTGTAAAAGAGGATGGTACTGGGATTTTAGAGATCTTTAATGTTTTAACTACTGTCTGGTGTGGCAGAGCCCAGACTGGAAGACATAGGACCTGGGTTCTAGTTGTACCTCTTCTGTTCAGTTATTTTGTCATAAGGACAAATCAGGATCTCAGTTTCTTCATTTGTAAAATGAGTGTTAATTAAGGTCGCATTCAATTCTAAAATTACTTTATTACCTTATGAGACTCTTTGAGATGGATCTAAATCTTACCCTGAGAGCTTCCTTTACTCTTGAGATTTTGTGGTTTTATTTTTTAAATATTTTATTTATGTTTGAAAGAGAGGAGGGGGGAGAGAGGGAGAGAGAGAGAGAGAGAGAGAGAGAGGGATCACGAGTGGGAGAGGGGCAGAAAGAGAGGGAGACACAGAATCTGAAGCAGGCTCCAGGCTCTGAGCTGTCAGCACAGAGCCTGTCGCCCATCATGGGGTTTGAATTCACAAACCATGAGATCATGGCCTGAGCCAAAGTCAGTCACTCACTCAACTGAACCACCCAGGCGCCCGAGATTCTGTGGTTTTAAATAGAGGATGGAGCCCTCCAAGTGGACATCAGGGCACGGATCGTCAAGAGTTCCTTATGTGTGAAGTCGTGCAAAAAGCAAAAAGAGAAAAAAGAAATTACAGGCATAAGGAATTCCAATCTAGGCGTTACAGCTGCTAGAGCTTCAACTTGCTATTAAATAAGGCTGGAGGCCCAACAAAAGATGGAGGGAGTAGGAGAGGAGTAACATAATTAAGGGAAAAAACACAGAAAAAGCCCAGCATTGGCTATGTCACTTCCAGAAAAGCAAATGGCTTTCTGCTGAGGAACTCTGAACAAATCACAAGTTCTCTGAGCCGGTATTTCCTCCTCTCAAAAAAAACAGAAAGGCAAGGTCAAAAAGGGGCAACCCAAGTGAAGTTTCTAGCATGTTCTTGGCACAGAGGATCTCCTTTCTCTGCCTCCCATCCAACCCCACGAAAAAGTGACTTGTCCAGGCCACAAGGAAGAACCAGGACCCAATGCCAGCCTGAGGACGCACAAAACTCCTTTCCAACAGTACCAGTCTACAACCTTTTCACATTCTGCCCTATTATCCACTTGGCTCAAAATATTACCCTTATTTGATCCCTCTTTTGGTTTAGAAACAAAATGCACATACATAAATTCAACCTTATGGGTACCATAAAAAGCAGTAATCCATAAACTGGTTTCTCCCATCACCAACCTGATTTCCTAAGGGGGGGGGAAATCATACATCTGTCTCATTTTCATCATTGTCCACTGTAGGAAAAAGTAAATTTTATTAGTGTTTATTGTTTATGTCAAGGTTTGAGATGACTTTTTCGAAGACTAAATTTTCTCAGAGAAGTTTGCCTGGATTAGCAATTCTAAAAAGTTGTTAAGCACTATTTTAATCTCTTCCCTGGCAGAATAATTTCTGCACAGATAAAAGCACAAGTGAAAAGCAGCTATTGTGTATGCACAGTAGCATATTTTTAAACTCTATCCTATTAAGAAAGAGAGAATAACAACAAAATGTGCCCTTAGAATCAAGGTTCATACTTTACATTACTGGGAGTTATGCCATTAAATCAATGCATGCTGGGTGAAAACTTTTCCCCTAATGTGTGTACAATTTTATAGGTTCTTCAACTACAGAGCAAAATGCACAGGTACTGTGAGGCTTCTTAAGTCTATAATTCTTTAATAGCTTTTGCTTTTAGTGTTTCCCTCCCCATCTGTTCAGTAAATGGTTCATTTTATATTGAAAGTCAACGATAATTGGGCACGAAAGTGCTGAGTTGGTATTCTTCCTTAAAGGGTCAATGACCAATAGGTAGTGAGTTGAAATTAAAGTAGGTGAGAGGAGGAAGAGGTGCTGGGCTGTACCCTAAAAACTGTTCCATTTTGGAGGAGTTTAATGGACTACATCTGGTGATATCTGAACCAAAACCATTGTTGATACATGATGTAGGAAACCAAAGCCTGACAAAGTTAGTGTGAACTCTTCACTCTCTATCTTAAGGGGGTCATAGGGAACTGAGAGAGGTTTAATACTGAGTAACAAAGATGATTATAGGATAGAAAAAAAGGAAGGGCCCCAAATGGCTTTAGAATGAAGATGAAGATCCAATGTTCCAATTTCTACTTAAGGAGAGGAAACAGCATGGCCTAGAGCTAGCATGATATTTCCTAAACTCGGTTGGAAAAACTGGCTAAAAGAGTAGGGAGCTGGGGCACCTAGGTGGCCCAGTCAGTTGAGTGTCTTACTCTTGATTTGGGTCCAGATCATAATTTCATAGTTTGTGAGATCGAGTCCCACGCTGGGCTCTGACAGCACAGAGCCTGCTTGGGATTCTCTCTCTCCTCTCTCTCTGACCCTCCCCCTGCTTGTGTGCACATACAAACTCTCTCTCTCAAAATAAATAAAATTTAAAAATCTTTTATAAAAAGAAAAAAAGATAATGGAGGTATAAATTTGACACAAGAAAGAGTAGTCGAGGTAACAAAAATTATAGAGGTAAGGTAAGAAAAAAGAAAGCTAGAGTATCCTAGTGGATGAAGAGGAGATATAGAGGTTTTCAAATGGGAGAGAATGCATTCATCTTTAAACTGCACACACTTCCACACTTCCTCGCCTGCCAAATAGGATTTGCAGAACCATGGCAAACATTTCCACAGATGCCAGCAAATACAGCAAATCTGGAAAGTGAGGTCTTGTCCAAACCAAATACCTAAAGGGGGGGTTCTCTTCTCAGAGATGTAGAATAATTCTTCTCTGTGGAATGTCTAGTTATAACCAGTCCAGAGCTGCAGATGTCTGAGAGCTGAAAAGGCTCCAAAGAGCAAGCTGAGTGCCTTAGCAAAGACAGCTGTGATGACATTCAGCCTCAGCAGCCAGGTTACCCACCAGGCCAGACAAATCCTTAAAGAGACACACACACGTGCTCATTGCAAGAGGAAAAGGAGGAAATCACTCAAGGCAGAAATGGGGAGTTAGAGCTTTGTGTTTAATTAAGATATTTATCTGTAAAGTCCTGAACTCAAATGAGAATGCTTTTGCTGTACTCTCTTTAAATAGTATTTTTTACTCTTTAGTTAGAGCTTATTTAAAGCAAAAAGAAGGATGAACTAGATAATTCAAGAAAGGAATTCTGCCTGTCAACATTTTTCAATTGCAGACCAGTGCTACTGTTCACCTATACCCAGATGAATCTAGGAATCTCATCTATTTGTTCAACATGGTACATATTTTGCAACCCAAAATGTGTTCTGGGAATGAATGAATTTGCCAAGAAGGAACTGAGAAATGGAATACACAAAAGGAAATTACAAATTCTGGGGCCATATTGCCTTTGGTTCTTTCTTTTATATCTCTCTTTCTATACCTCTCTAGCCCTTAATTTCTCTGCTAAAAAAGAATGGTTTAATTCCCTCCTCTGCCTAACTTACAGAGATACTGTGAGGTTTGATGAACCATCACTCATGAAAGCCTTCTTTGAGCACACCTTTCCTATGGCCGAGGCCTATGTATACCATGTTATTATTGTCCCTTTAGGTTAATAGCAGCTTTATCCTTTTCTTCTCTCACTGTTAGCACCCAATACAGTAATAATAAAATGCTTGTGCATTTCCAACATTTTCCCTACCAGTTGCTATTAGGCTATCTAAGGTCTGTATTTCATTCAATACATCACATACAACAGTATTGGTATAATAGAACTAGCAAATACATTAAACAACTAATGAAAATAAAACCATACCACTCATATTCTCCAACTTTGATCCACACGGTAATTTTTTAGAATAATATGATGATGATAGATACCTGGAAATATGGATTTATTTTTCTTTTTTTTTTTAGGAGTTTTTCTTTTTTTCAAAAATTTTTTAAATGTTTGTTTATTTTTTGAGAGAGAGAGAGAGAGACAGAGTGCAAGCAGGGTAGGGGCAGAGAGAGAGGGAGACACAGAATCCGAAGCAGGCTCCAGGCTCTGAGCTGTCAGCACAGAGCCCGACGCAGGGCTCAAAATCACAGAGATATGAGATCATGACCTGAGCCGAAGCTGAATGCTTAACTGACTGAGGCACCCGGGTGCCCCTTGAACACAGTCTTTCAGAGCATCTTTGATTTGAAATTTGGTTCAGACAATCTAGATTCTCTTATTCCACATAAGATAACGTGTTCATCACCGAGCTCTCAATTCTTTAAGATTAAAACCTTAGTAACCAGATCATGTTTTGTTAAACATGAAGAGTGCCCAAACACTTGCGCTGGAAGGAATTAAGCCAATTCTAGTTGTCAGGGAGAAGTGAATATACAACGATATCAGATATCAAATATCAGTGTTGCAACTACCAGAGGGTCAGTTTCTCTGAGCTGGTCTATGAATCACACTCACTGGAATCTCCAAAGAATCTGTTGAGAGACAGATATCTGGGCCCCACACCAGACCTACTAAATTCAAAACTGGGTTGAGGCTTCAGTTGCCAGATTTAACAAACAAAAATACAAAAACGAAAATATATATAAATCATGCCTCGGTTGGGACCCAGAAGTCTATAGTTTAATAAGCACTCCAGATATATCTTAAGTACACCTAACCTTGAAAACCACTGGCCTAGGCAATGTGGATTAGAAATAACAATGAAATATTACTACATACCCTCCAGAATGGCTAAAATAAAAAAAAACTCATAGCACGAAATGTTTCTTGAAGATGTAGAGCATCTGGAATCTTCATACACTGGTTGCAAGAGTATATAATGGTACAAGCTCTTTGCAAAAAGGTCTGACGGTTTCTCATTAAACTAACTATATTCCTACTCAATCATTTAGCAGTTCTACTTCTAAGTATTCACTCAATAGAAATGAAAACATTATGTTTACACAACGACTTAGACAAGAATGTTTACAGCAACTTTATTCATAATAGCCAAAACTGAAAACAGTCCATAGCAGAATGAACTAACGAACTGTCACATATTTATTCAATGGCAACATGACTTGGCAATTAAAGTGAATGAAGTATTGATATACACGACAATAGGGATGAATCTCAAAAACATGCTAAGAGAAAGAAACCTTATACAAGAGTAGATACTGCAAGATTTCGTTTACTTGAAGTTCTAGAACAAATAGAACTGTTCTATGGTAGAAATAAATTTAAGAGGTGGTTTCTTCTGATACAGAAGAGGTAAGGGTTAACTGGAAAGGGGTATGAGATAACTTTCTGGAGTGATGGTAATGTTCTGTATCTTGCTAAGCATTTGAGTTAAAAAGATGTACACAGTTGTCAAAATTAACTGAATAGCACACTTAAGAGTTGTACATTTCCTTCGTTGTAAACATTACATCGAAAGAAAAACTGTAAACCAATATTCAATTCTAGTTCATGATGTATATGGTGAAATATTTAAAGAGAAGTATGCTGATGTCTGTAGCTTACTTTGAAATGCATCGAAAATTTTTAAAATGAATAGAAGGTGAGTACATACTCAAACACACACACACACACTATAAAACAAACATTGTAAAATGTTAATGGTAGGGCCTAGATGGTAGAAATATAAGCGTTTACTATAAAATCCTTTCACCTTCTGTTTGGAATTTTTCAAATTAACTACTGGATTAAAAAATCACTGACCTAGAGGAATCACAGTTTTCGGACTAAGGACAGCAAATTTAAAGAGGCTTCTATGTCCTTCTTTAGGCACCTTCCTTCAGCACCAAGAAGCACAGACTCATCCTTCGGGAAGAACTTGTCCTTGTTGTCATAGTCCTTCCTTCACCCCCTTCTAAACACTCACTTTGATTCTTTTTTTCCTTATTGACTTGAATTTTCTGCACTTGCTTTTGTTTTCTACTGAGGAACTCTTTTTTTTTTTTGTTTTTTTTACTTGTCTAAGTCATGACACAGAAAGTTGTTCCTCAAACACTTGAACCTTCACCTTTAGCATGGTGACCAACTTGCGCTTAACACACATGAATGGTGCTTGCTTCAAGAGAAAGAGCAAATAGCTCACACTGTAGCTTTTGGCTCCCATGGCTCTTAGTTCTGGGTTCTCAAGCAGCGTCAGAGTCTTGGAGGTAGCTCCATAGCTCTCTTAGATAATCACTCAAGGAATAGCTTTAGTGAATAATCCTTTGTACTGGCCACACTCTGATGAACACAGAAGATGATAGTTTGCTTTTTAATTTCTATTTGTAATTTGTCTTACCTGGTTTCTCTCTTTCAGATCAGGCCTAATTAGCTCACAATGGACAGCAAAGTACTGGCGATTATCAGTCTGCTATCTGCTCACTCTGTAATAGCCACATTATGGTGATCCATTAAGCAAAGAGGGTTCCTGAATTCAAATCATTTCTTCCTGAATCAAGACCCAGTTAGGTCTTGTTTATTTCAGGTTCTGATCTATTGTTGTGGGCTAAAAGATCATTTTAGTGGGTGGGAACCAGAAAAAGTGTAACTGTACAACAAGAACTGCTTTTACATCTTTGGAGGATGCATTCCTGGTTTAAGAGAGATTGGAAGAGATAAGGGTAGTATTATTTGAAAGCTTTCTCATTTTTTAATTGAATTTACAACATCTACACTTTAGCTTTCTACTTAATTATAAAATTTTTATACTCTCAACACAGAACATTTGGAAAACACAGAAAAGAACAAAGCAAAACTAACAAAATTTATCTATCATTTTACCACTCAAGATTAGCACTATTGTCCTTTTGATATATGTCATGTTTTGTTTGTTTTATTTCAGTTACTGCTCTCCAGTAATTAGTGACTTCTCTACATAAGAATTATTAACTATTTGTTTTTATTATTTCCTATTCCAGGAAGTATTCAAGGCAATCAAAGTCACCAAATTATGTGCATGATTTTTAAATTGAGTATTATTTTTTATTTATTATAAAGAAATTCTGAAAAATATTGAAATTATTGAAAAATATACTTAGTAAGAAAAGTAGATCTCCCACCGCCCCATACTCTATAGCGATATCAATAGCAGATTGACAAATATTTTCGACTATCTCTGCTGGTGAAACTATAAATATATAATTCTTATAAAAAAATGAGATTATGCTCTATACATCATTCTATAACTTATTAATGAATATTTAGATTAATTTTAATTCCTGGCTATTACATATAATGCTGCAATGGTGATCTCTCAAGAGAATTAAATTGCTTATATCAGTCTGAGTAGGGTTTTATGCTGTAACAATCAACTCAAAATCTCAGCTTCTTAAGACAAAATAACTTAACTGCTTGTGTAAATCAAAGCCTAATATAGGTTGGTGAGCAATAGTGGTGATGGGCTCTGCCCCACACAGTCATTCATGAACTCAGGCTCCTTCATCTCACAACCCCACACTTCTTTTGGTCCTTCCCTCCTCTGCATTCTGCCCATGGCTGAGGAAACCACGCAAGAATAGAGAATGTGCTCCACTCACAACCACCTCAGCCTAAAGGTCACTTCCATTCATATTCCATTGGAATAAGTAGCCACATGTCTCTATACTTGAGAAGATTCATGCTAGAAAGGAAAGACTGCAGATACTGAACAACACTGACAGGTTTCATGATATGTTTACTAAACTTTCCCCAGAGGACACGTTCATAAACATAGGACTGCTGAGTCAAAGGTTATGAACGTTTTAGTTTTGATAATCTCAAACTGCGTTCCATGAAAATTCAACCAATTTATAGTCTACCAATAATGTGTTAAGCGTGTCTCTTACTCCACATTTCATCAACACATTTTCATTATTTTAAGTATTTCTCAATTTGAAAGATAAAAAGTATTATTTTGGGGTTTCATTTTACACTTACTTATGTTTAAGTGAGGGTGTATATTTTCTCATACATTTTAGTCATTTACGTCAGCTTGTTCCTGTCCTTTGTCATTTTGGGGTTGTTCATCTTATTTGTCGATTTATAGTAGATATGCATGAATTGCATTAACTTCTGTTATGTATTTTGCAAATATTTCCATAGCAGTTATTATTTTATGTTAACTTTATAAGATCACTTATCATATTGAATTTTAATAGTGTAGAATGTTTAATATGTGAGTTTTTCCATTTATGGTTTCCAACTTTAGTGTTATATTTAGAAAGACCTTCCCAAGGGCACCTGGGTGGCTCAGTCAGCTGGACTTCAACTCGGGTCATGAACTCGTAGTTCATGAGTTCAAGCCCCACTTTGGCTCGCTGCTATCAGCCTGTCAGCACAGAGCCCACTTCGGATCCTCTGCCTCTCCCCTTACCCTCCCCCACTTGTCTCTCCCAAAAAGAAATATTAAAAAAATATATATATCTTCCCAAACAACAAATTATAAAAATACTCACTACTATTTTCTTATAGTGCTTTTATGGCTTTATTTTCTACACTTGAACCAATGTAATAAACTTGGAAAACAAGTTAAGGGCAATCAAAAAAAGAAAAATCACTGCCAATCTACCACCTAAAGGTAACTACTATAAACAAGTGGGGTATGTCTGTTTACCTGGTTTTACAATGATATAAGACCACCTGGATGAAAAGGCAATATCTATATACCATTTTGCATTGTGATACATTCCAGAAAAGTGTTAAGGCAACTAGCTACATGTATGCTATAAATAGACCTTTTAAAATATTTTAAGAGTTTTTCTTGGCTTTTATAAAACCGAGAAAAATGGTTATCACATTGAGGAAATATACAGAAAAATAATTCAGCTGACCATGTGTATAAAAGTGAAGTTGTAAATAGAAAGGTTTGTTATCAGTGATGTCAAAAGTGAGAGAAAGTGAATTCAAAACAAGAACCATGCATCTGACTTTACTGTTTTTGAGTAGCTATCCTCACTAGGAAAAAAGTCTTCCTATTCTGATTCCAAAAACTCTTTTCAAACCTTTTGTAGGTACCCTTTAATATCTATTTTTTAAAAGGCAATTGATGCAAAATACATAGTTACTAAGACAATATTGGAATGTGTGGGGGAGATTACATCTAAAAGTAGTCAAATATCCTTTTTCTTTTCATTGAAGTATAATTAACATACAACATTATGGTCATACATTCTTTATATATTTGTAATAATTATATGCCTTGTGTAAGCATCCTTGTAAACTTTTATAAATTTCTCAGGCAATTTATTTAATGTAATATTGCCATTGGATAAGTTTCACTTTCTCAATATTCCCAGAAATCCCTGAAATACAGAAGTACTCTTGACAAAGTTATTTTAACTGAAGTAATAAAGAGGATTTAGTATCTGATACAATAACAATGAGGATGTAGATAGTATACAGGCAAATCTCAGTCTACAAAACCCACTCCCCTGTACCCCTAGAGCCATCATTGTTCTGAGTGGAGTCCTAAGGTGACACAGGGAGTGAGACTGCCTCTGTGAGCAGCCTTTCAGCTCCCTAGGCCTCAAGTGCATGTATGGAATATGAGAAGTCACCAGGAACTCCGTCTCGCATTCCCAGCCTCAAATGAACATTCATCTCTTTGTGGACACTGGTTCCACCGTGACTTAACTTTAGATTGCTTTATTTTTCAGGCTGTGAGAACCTGCACACAGTTTAGACAACTGTCATTGCCTGTCTAACCTATTCTCTTCCACACATGGCTGAGGTCACTGGAAGGAAGAGAGAGCAATCACAAACTCCTTCCTTCCTCCTACATATGACTTTTCCTGCTGCAGCCAGAACCACCTTCCTTGACAACTGGTCCCTCTATCCTTATTTATCATTTTATTAATTCTTCTGTCAAATGAATCTATTTAAAATATTATATAAACTTATTTTTAGAGAAATGATGGCTATAAAAAAAAATATTTGTTTGTTTTAGGCTGACAGCCATTTTTGTTGGTTGCTCTAGCAGAACAGCAGAATTCTTCTTGAAGAAAAAACTGCTATTTTGTTTGGGAGGCATTCAATGGGCTTTTTTAACTGAATGAGGCTAGACCCCAGGAGAGTCTGGACAGGAGAGGGTGAGCCTAAGGGAAAGCCAAATTGCTCTGCATCGTAAAGTTACAGGAATTTTGGAGTGGGTTTCTCCCACCATTGCAGGGCTGAGGAGGATCAGACCATGAAAGAGGGATTAAAAACAAAAAGCTTTTTTTAGAGTCCAGAGAGCAGAGATCAGGCCCCAGAAATGCATAATGAAAGGGCTGCCCACAAGGAGTCCTTGAGGTAGAAATGTCAGATAACTTTAGCGGTGGTGCCCCCCCACCATACTATTTTAAGTCATCCTCTGTTTTCTGCTACAATTCCTCTGTGTTATGCATATAAAATAAAAATATAATAAAACACTGCTACTCACCCCAGCATTGTCATGAAGGTGAGAGTAAGGAGGCTGTATTTTGAAGCAAAGCAGACTTAAATGGCCTGGGGCAGCCTGTAGGAGCCATGGACAGATGGAGAGAAGAAATCAAGAAAAGTCAGAGGCAAGATTTGGAGCAAGATTTGCAGCTCAACTGCAGAATTAGCAGAGGAACTGGAAAACACATCGGACTTCCAACAATATATAGTATGGTTATTAAACAAAAGATGACCTTGGAAGGACAGAGTTGAGGACTTTGGATTATATGAATAACCTTTATATGGAATATTATATTTTCTCACTGCTTAAAAAACAATAGGCTTGCACATTTACTGGCAGTGACTTACGCCATAGAAACGGGCACAGAAAATGAGTAAGGGCTGTGTCCTTGCAGTTTGTCCCATTAAATAAAGCAGTGAAGGCAGGAAGCCTCACATGTAATCACATGTAATAATGATGAGAAAAAGCATAACAGAAAATAATTATGCAACATTCAGAACTTACGTAATGTCCAAAGCCTTTATTGAATTGGTTCATGGTTCACTTTAATGCTGTCGTTTGTTCCTTCATTTCTTTGCAGGATATTTGTAGGCATAGCCACCCTACACTCTATTGCTGCATCAATCTAGGACAGCCTTGCAAGCATTACTAGGCTCAGTTCCAGAAGTTCCTCTGCAAAATCTATAAAGTACATTTACCTTGAGGCATGAATAAATGTTTTTTTCCAGCAGAAATATCAGAGGTCAGGGAGCTAATACAAACTCTCTCTTCAAGAAGCTCAGTATCTAAGACATCTTAACTTTTTGATATCTGATGTATAAAATACAGGGGGAGGGGGCAGGGTGAATTAGTGATGCCCCAGGAAAAAAACACAGGGACTGTATTTCTTTTCCTCTAGAGAAAAACAGGATTCATAGCTGAAAGAGGAATGAAGAGGAAAAAAAAGTGATCTGAGACCAATGCATTTCTTTTCATCCTACTTCTTCCTCATGTGTGAGAAAAGATTGTTCTGGAAAAGTCAACTTAGAGGCACCAGGTCAAAGGCTGAATGGAATAAGTGTCAAACCTAATATTTTGCACTGAGAAGGAATACTCAATCATGTTGATAGGCACTCTTTTTGTAATCTGCTAGTTTTTCTTTAGATAATGACTTTTCAGCCTGTGTTGTAGCTTCCTGGTTATTAGCTCATGGTTACTGTACTTTTGATGTATCATCCTAAGGTATAATTATATTGCACCAGTATACCATTTGGGTCCACTAAGACCTTAATACTGTTCTCTAGAAAAATGACAATCTAATCATTCATGACATTATGTATATGTATTTACATCATTTTCTTAACTGAAAAGCCTCCTCCTACCTCTTTGATACTACCAAACTGCTACTCGCTGCCCAGGTTTTCCTTCTGTCATTGTTTCTTTTCTTTCTGGATGAATTCAAAATAATTATGGGAGTAAAGCTCTTTTGGAAATTAGGAAAGCCCTCCAAAGTTATCATCCCAGTTGCCAAACTGGAAGCCTGTTTAATTTTGTAACAAAACTACAACAATGATGCTTAATCTCAGAAAGGATCTTTCAGAACATACAGTCAAGGCAAGTTACAAATATAAATTAGAACTAGATTTCCTTAGTTCTCAATGAGGTTTCTCCAGAGATTCCAAACAAAGACATGTTAAATAGCTGTAAGCCAAAAATTATGGAGTAAGTTGACAGATAAGTCATAACGCTAAGGAGTGGGTTCTCCTTTCCACTTTCCTTCTGATGTAGCTAGCAAACAATTTAATAATTCATAAAATCACGTTTGTTCCAGGCACTTTGTCAGACATGGCCTATGTGATTCTGAGTTTGAAGTAATTTAACAGGAACTTTTACCCAAGATTTTACAACTGGGGTGGGGATTATTTAATGACAATGCATAGAAAATGTCACGGTGCCTGTGTTTCTGCCCAATGCAGAATGTGATTTCAGGTAGGACTGAAAGCAAGAAATCACTCTTGAGCTTCTACTGCCAACCATGACAGGGTGGCTGATACTGGACGAAGCCAAAACAATTCTAAAACTGGGCAAAATATGTGAGTCAGCTAATTTCAGGCATTGTCTAACAAACGATGTAAGACTGTGATTCTGGAGAGAGGGGAAATGCATGAGGTGAGCTGCAAAACCTCCCCAGCTCTCTGCCTGGAGACAACTTCCTGCCCATAACACAGATTATCTGGAGTCTAAACGGAGCATAGTGGTCCTACTGAGCTGAGGAGGAAGATATCAGAGTTCACAATGGCTGAAAGAGTTAGAACCTGTGGAAGAGAGAGCAATGCAGAAAGGGGATCCCAGAAACCTGTTAGGGATCTCCTGAAACCCATGGCTGAGAGCTGGATTGTACATGTCCAGAGTAAGGCAACCTGAGCCTTTAGTATCAGCTGCTATGGAGTTGAAAGTAGAACCAAGATACTAGAAGTCGAGCAGTGCTTGGGGCAGAGCAGTAGCAAGAGATGACCGAGTCCTGGCCCTTCCAGAGTAAAAAGGTTATTGAAAACTGCTGACATCCAGCTAATATACCACAAAGTCCACGTTTTATGAATAAGAGACATGCCTCAGAGAGAGACCTACCCTAGACCCACCCTAACAAAGTCTAAAACCAAACCTCGAAAAGTTTGTGGGGAAGACATGATTTGAAGAGTGAGTACTGCCAAATTAGAGAATTTTGGGAAGTGCCTGAGGCTTTCTACAGATCAACACTAACAACACAAAACACCAAGTTCACACAAGTTAAAGTGATCAGCCAATATATGTACTGCCTTCTTAAACAAGAATCAACTTTCTTTAGAGGAAGATTACAGAATCCAGAATCTGTAGAATCTGTTATCCACAAAGTCTAATATTTAATAAAAATTCACTAGGCATACAAATAATTAAAGGAAATTATGTTAAAAGATTCAAAGAAAATCCTATCTTAATTGAGAGATCAAACAGGAAATCTCAGCAGGAAGTGGAGACTATAAGTACAATCAATCAAACAAAAATTCCAGAACTAAAAAGTACAGTAACTGAAATAAAAACTGATGAGCTTAATAGCAGGTCAGAGTTAGTAGAGTGAAGAGTGAACTGACACAAGCCAATAGAAATTAACCCAGAGAATAGAAAGAAAAAAGACTGGAGAAAAATAAAGATTAGACAATAATGAGGTATCACTATACACCTATCATTAGAATAGCCACGATCTGGAACATTGACAACACAAAATGCTGACAAGGATGTGGAACAAAAGGAACTCTTATTCACTGATGATAGGAATGCAAAATGATACAGTGACTTTGGAAGACAGTTTGGCAGTTTCTTACAAAATGAAACATATTCTTACCATGTGATCCAGCAGCTGAGCTGTGCTCCTTGGTAATTATCCAAAGGAGTTGAAAATTTATATACATACAAAAGGCTGCACATGATATTTATATCAGCTTTATTCATAATTGCTGAACCTTGGAAGGAACCAAGATGTCCTTCAGTAGGTGAATGATACATCCAGACAATGGAATATCATCCAGTGCTAAAAAAGAAATGAGCTATCAGGACTTGAAAAGACATGGAGGAAAGAAACGTAAGTGCATATTACTAAGTGAAAAAAGCCAATCTGAAAAGGTTACATATACTGTATGATTCCAACTATACGACATTCTGGATAAAGCAGAACTACAAAGATAGTAAAAAGATCAGTGGTTACTAGGGATTAGGATGGAAGGAGGGATGAATAAGCAGAGCACAGAGGATTTGAAGGGCGGTAAAACTACTCTGTATGAACTGTAACCATGGATACATGTTATTATAAATTTGTCCAAACCCATAAAAAGTAGAACACAGGAGTGAATCCTAATGTAAACTATAGATGTTGGGTGATAATGATGTGCCAATATTGGCTCAGCATTGTAACAGATGCACCACTCTGAAGGGCGATGTCGATAATGGGAGAGCAGAGAGTATATGGGAATCTCTTGACCTTCTGGTCAATTTGGCTGTGAACTTAAAACTCCTCTAAAAAAATAAAGTCTATAAAAAAATGAAGATAAAAATAAATTTAAAAAAAAACCCTCAGCGATCTGTGAGAGCATCAGTCAGCCTAGCAAGAGAGGAATTGAGTGCCAGAAGAAAAGAATAATATATGGACAAAAAAAAATTTGAAGAAATAATGACCCCAAACTCTCTGGAGTCAGAAAAACACTGAATTATAGATATAAAAATTCAATGAATTCACACAGGATATAAAGAAACCCACACTGAGGCCCATCATTGCCAAACTGCTGATATCCAAAGATATAGACAGAATCTTGAAAGCAACCAGAGAGGGAAAAAAAGTATAGGAGAACAAGAATAAGAATTATCACTGACTTCTCATAAAAAACAATAGAGGCCAGAGACAATAAAGTGACTTCTTTGAAGTGCTGAAAGAAAAAAATCCCCATCAACCCAGAATTTCATATCCAACAAAAATAGCTTTTGTGAGCAAAAATTAAATAAAAACATTTGCTGGAGAACGGAGCTGAGAGAATTTGTTTCCAGCCCACCTGCATTACCTGAAAGACAAACTTGGATCTATAAGAGAAGGACAGAACAACAGAAATAGTCGTTAAGAGAAAATGGGCAGCTGAACTATGAAGAATTGGACAAATTACCTCGAGATCATGGTAAAGATAGAGCTTATGATGCAACTGAAGTTCCTGCAGACTTTCAATTTCAAGTTACCTCTACCTAAGAATTAACTGTCTTGGGGTGCCTGAGTGGCTCAGTTTGTTAGTGTCTGACTTCAGCTCAGGTCATGATCTTGCAGTTTGTCAGTTGAAGCTCTGCCTAAGGCGGTCTGCTGTCAGCAAAGAGTCTGCTTTGGTCCTATCTCCCTCTCTCTCTGTTCCTCCCCACTCTCTTTCTCAAAAATAAACATTAAAAAAACTGCCTTAATATCTAGCCCTTATAATCAGAATGAGGCTGACAGGTAACCAGAAAGTTTTTAAAATTAAGGCATTCTTTTCCAGTCGTGTCTGGGAATTTACCACTTTTTTAAATTTAACTTAACACTGAATATAAAAAGTTCAGAGTCTAGTTTCACAGTACCCATCGACTTCCGTTGGGCAGTATGACAGAGCTATAAATCAGAGTTAAATTACTGATTGCTTCCATAAATACTTAGTAAAAGAGTGACTCATCTAATATGTATAGAGTTTTATACTTTTATTAAAGTTACATTTTTGAAAATTTTTTATAACCTTGAAATACTCAAGAGTTATTTTAACTCAGAAAAAGAAACACAGGAACTAGCTAGGACAGAAATGGATATCCCTCTAATGTGTACTTACAGTTATATATTTTTAATACCTAATTTTGCTTTAAATAGAAAGCACAACATTTATCAGTCTATCTGTAGAATCTAACAAAAGGTCCTGCTATAAGAGTTTAATATTTTTATTTCATTTTTTAAAGCACCCACTATTTTTGGTTTTTTTATTCATCCTGGTAACTCCAGAGTAATATTTCTATTCTGGCAAAAAGATAGGTAGAATCCTAAGAACTACTTTATTAAGGATATAATCATACTCAAAGCTTATTAATGAGAACCAATTATTTTAGGATGAACACAGACATATTCTGCTACTAAGACAAAATGAGGAGGCTCTTTGGGATAGGTGAACATAAGAATTGTCTGGAACCCTAGGTTATTGGATTATTGAATTAGGGGTAGGGAGGAGACTGCATTAGACCAATCAGATACTAAGGCATATAAAACTAAGCACCAGAAATGAATGGAGTACAGATGTCATAAATAAAGAATACAGATGTCATAAATACATACTTTATGAGACATGATAAATGCAGTACTTAAAATGTAAGTACTTAAAATGTAGTTGGAAGGCTATGGGGAGATCATTTGAAAACAAGGAACATTAAGCAAATGTTCAGAATTGGCAGGGAGAGTGAAAAACCTCTTCAGATATTACCATAATTTTCTATAAATTTCTAGTGGCTCTGGTAGTTACAGAGTTATTTACATATTTTTATGCCTGGAAATTAAATGATACCATTTTTTATTTTCCTGTTAATTTAAGAAAAGAACTAATCAAAGATCATTAGAAATTTTTCAGCTAGACTCTGATACAAATTTTTTTAAATTCTAATTACTAAAGATCAAAATCAAAATCCTCTATATTTTTAGTTGTCAGGGAAGATGAGCACAATAAATAGCTTATACATTTTCATGGGTTAGTACATTAACTAAAAATACTAAAAAAATATCTAACCATCTATAGTTTTAAATATATTTACATGTCCAATCCAACCCTGGAAACCCACTAAAACACAAATTCAGATTGCAATCCAGTTACAATGCAAGCCAGGCACAAAAGCCTTCTAATGATCTTTGATTAGTTCTTTATTAAATTCATCAAGGGAGCAAAGAAAATTTAATAATCTTCACCAGTTGTCATCTTTCTGATTAGAGTTTTGATTAGAACTTTCAGCTTTTATTTTTCTCCTTGCTAGCCTCTGCCAGAGCTTTGCCACTGCTTCTAGCAGAAAGGAAGAACGAGACAGATGGAACATGTTACATACCCCACACGTGAATATTCCCTAGGTATGCGTGTCAGGAGTTTATTGATGGAGAAAATTCTCTCGTAGCATTCTCTGTGCATTCCCTCCCCACCACCTAACCATCCTGAACACTGAACTTTTTGCTTTCACCGGCTTTTTTGTCCAGGAATGCATTTTTGCTTGCCATTGATAGTCATTTTCCCCAGGAGTTGAAACTGGTTTATTTACCCTGTTAAGTTTACAAATAAAAATCATATTGAGGTTTGGTTAGTCATATCATACACATTTCATAAGTGAAAGCAGTGGCATTATAGGAACTACCATCCAAGGTATTTGAGAAATGCCCATTAGATTGTTCAGAATAAAGGACTCTGAAAGGTCACTCAGTCTGGCATAAAAGGAGTAAGATGAACAATAATGATGTTTACATTTTTCTTCCTCATACAGCATATGGGAGAATAATGACATTCAGATTTCTATACAGCACATTTCTTCTTAGTATTCACAAATATCGCGTCAATTATTTTTCTATCATTGCTGAAAAGTAGGAAATGTGTAGCTATTATCATCTCCATTTCCTATTATAGTCTATCATGCTATTTTAGTACCTGTCATCTGAAAAGAAGGGCAGCCAGGTAGTGTGTTTATAATCACACTCTATCACCATTAGACCTCAGCACTGGAGAGAGATAATAGGAAAGAAAGTAAAAAGAAATAATGAAAATGCAAACATAGGAAATCCTTAACCTATGAAAAGGTTGTATTCCAAAAGTTCATTTATTAAGGTATTGTGTGGAACTCAAAAATCTGTATTTCCATAGAAACACTGCTATAACCAGTGGTTAGGTTCCTAGGCTAGCCTGTCGCAGCCTATTTACTTATGTAGTTGAAAATACGATTATTACAAAGATTATAGTACCAGAAAACTATTTGGTTGGAAATATATGGTATCTTAACTACACAGAAGGTTAAATAAACTTAGAGAATAACATATTAGCTGAATATCTCTTCACAGCCCCAACTCAGTGCTTTGGACACTGGCAACAGTCAAGGATGCCATGACAACCACTCAAGATCTAGGAAAATCACAACCACAAACACAAACTCACAACCACAGGACCCTCAGAAAGGACTGTCCGACAACCCATCAAACAGGCAACCTTCCCCTTTCTAATTTCCCAAAGCCACGACACTGTGGGCAACCTGGGAAGAGGCAGCTGGTATCAAAATTTCAATCCAGGATCCCAAGGGAATCTCCTTCTCACTTCAAATATGGTACAGGTTTCTGATTCCAAAGGGTTTCTGTCCAGCTGATTAAACTTGGTGTTATTATCAAAATATACTAGTTACATATACCAGGCACCACACTGTGAACAGAATACTAAAAATACTAATTTTGAGACCTAGCAACTTATAATTTAAATGCAAAAACTGTTTAAAAATATAATACACAATATTTTAGAATTAGGGTGTATTTAAAGAGTGTCAAAATTAATGCCTAGCTTCATCGACTCCAATGAGCAAATGAAAATCTAAAAGGAATTGGTTGAACCAATTGTTAGACTAATTGATGTTTTTGTTCAGAATACTGAGCTGAGGCTATTCTTTCCCTGTTGCTACTGAGGAATTGGTTTGAATTCAAATTATTAGTCATTTAATGTGTATTACACATCTTCTATTTGCAAACAACAAAAAGATACACATTTATAAAATGAAATCAGCATAGATAATACCTTCCCCAGCATCAGAAAACCTCTAGCATTTTCAAGACACGAGCGTAAACCTGAACATCTCAAAAGCCGTGTCCTATTCCCCAGCACACACAGTATCATTTTCAGGCATAGTTCAACATTCTAGACTTTGTGGTCCTAGATTTCAGGCATATTTCTATGACAGTAATTACTATATTATACCATAAATCTTTGTTATAAATCCAATTCATCCACTAGTCTAGGAGCTCACAAAGGGCAAGGACTGTGTTTTACTTAGTGTTGTATTTTCAGTGCTTGCGTAATGCCTGGACCATAGTAGGAGGTCAATAAGTGGAGAAGAAATGGGACGCTTTTCCCAATGCTTTATGTTTCCTTCCATGGGCAGAGAGCTCTGCCAATTGTAATGCTCCTGGCCACTTTTTTCTCTCCCATCTGGTTCTTCTACTTTATTTATTGTGTACAGAACCTGGGAGGGCAAAGGGGTGCTATTTATTGCTCCCCCAAACCCAACCAGATCTATAGGAGGAAAGATGATAGGACAAATAAATTAACCTTCCCCATGTTCCTACTTTGCTTTAAATTGTCATTGAATATATATTACCCAACTAGAAAAAGAAAGCAAACACTTCTAAACTTCAAAAAGCTATTCTGGTCAAAGCAGATGCCAAAAATAGACAAAAGAGTTTGAGAGATTCTGATTGTACCTGAATCCGTTTGCTCCTCTTTCTCACAAAGGAATTTGTGTACACACACACACACACACACACACACACGCATGCACACACAATACTCATTAGAGATCTAAGACACCATTAATAATGGTAATACATATTCATAAATGTTTTTTAAAGTGTATCATTTATGCAATCGACATAAATAGATCTTTGAGTACTATTTTAATCTTATATTACAATTATATATTTAGGACACATTACCCATAGATTTAAAAATTCAAAAAGTATTTTAAAATGTACTGTTTGCTTCACAGCCGCGTTTTAAAATGGTGCATTCCAGATTCTCCACGTAAAACTGGAAGCTTTCCGATTGGATCAAATGACAGGTTCGGTCCCCCCTACTACTGATCCAGTTGTGTAATTCGGGACAGATTTCTTATTTCTCTGTGCCTCATGTTTCTTAATGTGTAAAATTAGGGTCAACTAGACAGTCCCATAGATCCCTGTTATAGCTCCGAAGTTTTATCATTCTAATACAATTATGGTCCTTGTATTTTTTTTCTACTATAGTCTTAAAGCTGTTCTTAAAATCTTCTTTTTTTTTTAATCTTTGAGTTTCTGGTCACATTATTGCACCTCAGTGGACAAGGCTTTAGTTATGCTATCTATACCTGTTTTGGGAGAGACTCTAATTCCAACATAAAATTAGGATAATAACAAAGAATTTCTGCAGTCACGTAAAAGTAGAAATTAATTAATTAAATAGCAGAATCGATAGCTTAATTAAACCAATAACAGGTTATAAGGGAGGGAATGTAAGAACATGATGGTTTATTAAAGAGGGGACATCCTTTTGTAAGGGTAAGAATAATAGAAATGGAACCAACAAGTGGTTAATTCCCCTTTCCAGAACATAGACACTGTACATGAAACTGGCCTGACAAAAAAGTGGTCTATTCAGCCTAAGTCATACAGAGAAAATACCATGACAGAAAATAAGCCATTCAGCAGTAACGGTTCTGAGCATCGTGTAAAACAATATTACTGGCAGGAGTTTTACCTTCAAGCTACCAGTCTCACTGGAACTTCAAAAGTATACAATTCATTGCCTGGGAACATGCCAGCCATCAGCAGGGGAGGGAGGCGGTATCTTTTTTCTGAGAAAGCTTAAAATTTTTTAAAGGTACATTATGAAATGGTTTGGCAGAAGCTTGGCATGTAAATACTAAGGTTAGCATATTCTTTGTTGTAGCTCTACAGAATGTTAAGCACTGTATTTTAAAAATCTTAACATTTTAGAGTGCTTAAAATGAGTACTCTTCCCATTTAATTGGAGCCTTTTTTTTCCCTCTGATGGGCAGACTATGAAGTTTTTTTAAGTGCTTTCCCAAAGTCTTAGAATCAAAGAGGTTTGATTGGTTCTTTCCTTCACCAGCTTATTTTATTGTGTTGGATGATGACTTGGCTTTTCATGTAACCCTGAGAGAAAGGGATTTGTTTACACTCCCCTGGGCTCTGGGAGGAGATTTAGGCCCTGAGGAAGAAGGCAGGTCTGGCTAACATTGAGAAGTTAGGATTTGGAGTACAGTTGCATAATGAGACCACATTCTACCCAGGACTGAACACAACTGGCAGAGTTAACCAACTCCAAGAATTTGATGCAGACTAAAGTTGGTTTAGTGGATGATATTGTATACTTTTCCCTGTGGTTCTGGAAGGCCAGTTTGGATAAACCATTTATAATGACACAATTAATCACTGCATCTGTAGAAGTTATGTATCGACATCTTTTGAGCACAGGGCAAAGAAGCCAAGAGAACTAAACGCAACAGAAGGAAACAGACCAGCTAGCTTCTTACATTCTTTGTAATGTATCAGAAAATGTTAAAGATTTCAATATAAAATGTATTGGTGAAATTGTAATAGGATTAATCATCCTGCAAAAAGGAGAAAATATGAGAATAACTTTGCCTTCAGCATTGCTGGATTTCAAATGGTCTTTTACTGAGGCACTTGTTCTAACATGTAAGAGTTTAACCTTTCAGCCACAAAGCTAATCAACCATGAAACTCATTATATTCCACATAGAGAGAGAATATGGTATATCCCTTGTTGATCACCTTAGAATTTATAGCCAGAAGATATCAATTTCCTGTCCTAACCCAACTTGTCAGTCACTATAAAGTTCAGATGTTAATTTCCCCAATGCCAACTATACCAGAACTGCAATTTTAACCTTCTTGTATAGGCAATAATGTTTACATTTTTGCCTACCTTAACTCTACAACTCTTCAGTAGAAGGGTATAAATTTAGAAAGAAAACCACCAGAAAGTTGGCAATCCCCCCACACTTGCCTCACAACATTCACTATTAGATAAGATAAATATTATAGTTTCTCTTTCTGCTTAATACATGAATGTGACTATTAAACCAATGATAAACATACATTCCCTAGTAACCACAGAGAGATTTTCCAGATGACTGCAATGAATTATCCACTAGATTTATGAAGGGCAAAAAGCTGGATGCATATGGAACAATGCATATGAGTCTATTGACATAAAAACTATAGAAATGTATACATTTCCATTTATAAGTCTGCACATCAAACATTTGGGCTGGGAAACAGTACTTTCGCTTTGTCAGGAATATTTGAATTTTAAACAAACTAAATGGATTAATGTATTACTTGCATTAAAATGAAAACAATTTATAACATTTAGCACTAAAACTTCAGACACGGCAAGGCTTAATAATTCACACATATTCTGCCCTGTTCTGGAAGGATTATGTTTAGTCATTACATTCTCTGTGGCGTATTTTATTGAAAAGGCATCAAGAACTTAGTCTAAAGTCAAAGGAAATTTGTGAGCATGCTGTTGCTCTACAGTACCTAAAATACTCCAGTATACCAGCTAGCATTAAATCACGCATGCCTGTCTAGACACTGGATAGATACGTGAACAACAGATGGGGGAACAGATAGATGGACAAAGCAGAAATAGTAAGACTTTCTGAATTTACCGTTCATCCTGGTTGACTGATAAGAGAAACATGCAAGCCTTTTGGGACGGAAGTTCTTTTGAGCAATTTTGATTTTGCAGTAGGTTTAGAATTGCTAGCTTTTACCATGCCTCTAACTGCATTTGAAAGAGAATTTCTCATCCTGTTCACGGATAGCTTTTCAATGTTTGATACGCTTCAGGAGTCACAAAATCACTAAGTAAACTTTCAAGAGTTTCCAAAGGCAGTAAGCCCTATAAAAACTCTCTTTGCCTCACCAAATGTGAAACTTCCTCCCGTGGGTTCTTCTACTGCTCCAGATAACTAGTTTCATTATCTTCTGATAGCAGATATTCAAAAATTCCATCAATTTCTACAAAAGTCAAAAAAGGAAAAATAAATAGATCAGGGAACACTTGTCTAATTATTTCTTAAGGGACAGGTAATTAGTAAAGTACTTACAACATTTCAAATTTTCTTTAAATAATTGTGGTTACTTTCTTTTTGACTCATTCTTAAATTTAAATAAATGCTTTTTGAGATTAGAAACAAAGGATTGGTTTATTTATGAATGATTCTATTGTGATAAGAACATTTAATACAAGACCTGCCCTCTTAAACAGATTTTTAAGTGTTTAATATAGTATTGTAAATTATAAACCCAGAACTCTAGAATTTACTCATCTTGCATGACTAAAACTTTACACCTTTTTTTTTAATGTTTATTTATTTTTGAGGTGAGGAGAGGGGCAGAAAGAGAGGGAGACAGAGGATCCGAAGCAAGGCTCTCTGTTGTCAGTGAAGAGCCTGGTGTGGGGTTCAAACTCACAAACCATGAGATCGTGACCTGAGCAGAAGTCGGATGCTTAATTAACTGAGCCAACCTGGCACCCCTAAAACTTTATATGTGTTGACCTTCAGTTCCCCATTTCCACCCACCCCCCACCAGTTCCTAGAAACCACCATTCAATTCTCTGCTTCTATGAGTTCAACTATTTTAGATGCTTTACATAAGCAGAATCATGCTTATATGATTCAATCAAATCAAGAAACACTAGTATTCTGTGACAGGCTTATTGTACTTAGAATAATATATCTTCAAGGTTCATCCAAGTTGTCATATATTGCAAGATTTCTTTTTTATTTTTTTCCGTTAACTCTCAATCTGTTGTAATTATGCTGGGGGTAAATAAATGAAGGTAATGGTCAAAACGGAAATAATCATACACATTCACACACACACACACACACGCACGCACAGCCGTTGAGAGGCAGTAGAGACAGAAAGACCATAGGACTTCAGACAAACATGTGGCCAGGTTCTAACACTGGGGCAGGACAGCAGTGCATGGTGCAGTAGGAGCGTGTATATAAGAAAGACACTACCCTTTGACTACCTTCTCTAAGCATCACATATTCTTGCTTTTTCACTGCTTCCTCCACTGTCCTTTCATCATAGTCTTAACATAGTCTTATGAACAGTTCCATCTGCTCCCTACTCCTTCCACTTCCAGCCATGATACTTTTGACTTGGGATCCCAGAGAATTTTCCCTCACCAGCTGTGTGATCTTGGAGTAGTCAATGATCCACTGTGGCTCCTTTCGTGTAAAATAAGAGTATCAGGGGCGCCTGGGTGGCTCAGTTGGTTAAGCGGTCAACTTCAGCTCAGGTCATGATCTCACGGTCTGTGAGTTCGAGACCGCATAAGGCTCTGTGCTGATGACTCAGAGCCTGGAGCCTGCTTCGGATTCTGTGTCTCCCTCTCTCTCTGCCTTTCCCCTGCTCACACTCTGTCTCTATGTCTCTCAAAAATAAAGTTAAAAAAGTTAAAAAAAAAAATAAGAGTATCAGCCTGGACAGACCAAGGTTACTTCCAGTTCTAACATTTGATATTTTCATGCCTTTTATAGAATTATTTCAGATGTAAACATCAAGGCTTATCACCCTTTAATGCCCTCTCTCTTATCTTGCTGCTGATATTTCCTATTAATAATACTGGCAGATCTCAGACTGTCCTCACAAATCCTGTCTCAACAATTCAGATGTTCTGGAGTGTCTAGTGATGATTGAATCCAATCAGGAAAACATGCCAATGGCTCATGGTCACAAGGATTAAATGGTAACATATGTGGGCATGTTATAACACATACTGATAAAAGTTTACATTAGTAATATCATCACTAAAATGATAATAGTAACAAAGTGTTGATAGACATAACGTAGACTCAGAATTGGGTGAATCCACCTTTAAGATAGCTTTAATTAATAAACCTTTAAGCATTGTGAATCTATGACTACCAATACACTGCTGTAGTAATAGAGTGAGATAACTCGGATTGGCTTCCACATTCTGACCAAAGTAAGATGCGATGTCACCTGAAGAAATAACTTGTCCTATGATAACAATTTCGTCAACATTAAATACCAATACTATGAAAATGCCATCTTCCAGTTGTTTATATTATGCAAATATTGTCTGATGACTACTGGCAGCAATGTAAAACTACTGAGCAAGTTACTTAAAGGACTGGGGACATAGAGTATAGTGGAGAAATGTACAGATTAAGGTAACCAGTGTTTTTTCATTATCCATCTCTGTCTGAAAACTAAGAATTAATAAATCTCCAAGTATCTAAGTAAGGATAGTTGTTTTTTAAACATACTCCTAATTTTAACCCATTTAAAGCCTTTTATTGAAATTTCCTAATTTATCATGATGAAAAGAATGACTAGCTTTAATTTTTTTTTAATCTTTATTGAATTTTGAGAGAGACAGAGTTTGAGCGGGGGAGGAACAGAAAGAGAGGGAGACACAGAATCTGAAGCAAGCTCCAGGCTCCCAGCTGTCAGCACAGAGCCCGATGTGGGGATCGAACTCACAAACTGCGAGATCATGACCTGAGCCAAAGTCAGTCACTTAACGGACTGAGCCACCTAAGTGCCCCAAGAATGACTAGCTTTTAATGTGCACTTGAATGGCAACTTCCATTTATAAAAAAATTACATATGAATGCAAGCCTAATTCAAGACTGCAACTTTGAAATTGTCTAACATATTTTCTACCAATAAACAATGAAATTCATTCATAACTCTTTATATTCCTCTTTTCAAATAAATGCTTTACCGTTAATATTTTTATAGCTCCTTCCTTTACAATCTCACAAAAAAAATCTCTTAGTTCCAGACAGACATTTAGTAAAAAATATAATTCATCGCGCCTATCTCATTCTATCTATATGGCCTCTAAGTCTCACAAGTATAGAGGGAAATTGTCCACAGAAAATTGCTCCTGTCTATAGTGTTCTGGATATTTCAGTGTTCAATTAACCACAGTTTAAGTTAATCAGAACATGTAGGAAATGAACACTGGTGAGACTGAATGAGGCAGAAAATTTGATTGTGTTATACATGAAATTCAGCTATTCAGTGAAATTCTCCAATTGTGGTAATTCCGCTGTCCTGATTACAATTATTTCATCTATGTGGTGCATATATATTTTAATCTTCTCCTGACACTGTCTGTTGTTATAAATGAATTTGTCTTCCCAGCTATTCACAAATACATTTGCATTATTGAGGTCATGTCTGACTATAGGGCTTGGTTCCATGATTTAAATAATATTTAATCTTAGCTCCTGGGATTATTTTTGCATTAGATAATAACTGATTGGAATCTACTGACAAATAATAAAGGTATCATTTTTCTGTTAATGAGTTTGAAAAGTAGGATTCATATCGTTATATTTTTAAAAGAAACATTTCTTGACCTTGAATACATTGATAAAACTCCCTGATATCATTAAACAATCATAACAGAATATTAGATTTCACAGGTTTTAGTCAAAAGTCCCTCTAGGTATGGGCAGAATGCCTCTAAAATCAGAGCCCAAATAGGTTTTCAGTCCATGTGGCCTTAACTTTTGGAAGTTAGTCCATTTCTGTTATATTTTATGTCTAGATTTTCCTTCCTTCCTTTTATCCTTTCTTCCTGCTCCCCTCCCTGCCTTCCTTCTTTCTTCTCTTCTTCCTTTCTTTCTTAACACCTTTTTTCCTTTGTTCTTCCTTTCTTTCTTTCTCCATTGAATGTCAAAATTGCTTTTTCCACTTTTCACTGTTGAAGCTGTATTCCATAAGGAAACGGTAAAAAGAAAAAAAGGTGAATATTGTCACTTGATGAGAAAAAGCAAGAAAGATATGGGGGCAAGTGACTTATTCTTTAGTGTCCCCTTTTAATTCCTCCCAACTTATGCTTATTTTAATTTTATCTTTTACTCAGTTTAAACAACAAAACCTAAGACAAGTACTTATGCTTTTTTAGGTTTTAATCTTGTTTCATTTTTCAATTCTTAAGCAGCTATTTATGTGAAGATTGTTAAATTTTTCTTCAAAAAGAAAAAATTCCATCATTCATATTTTATTGAAATTTTGCCAAGGGTAAAAACATTTTTGTTGGAAAACTGACATGGTCTTGAATCAATACCTAGATATTCCCAGGACTGGTCCAAACTCCATTACTGATTGACTGACAGCATGGTCTTAGAGATGATGTAATTTCTTTATTAGCATGTTTGCCTAAAGAAGAGATAGTGATAACATCCTAACAAAAAAAGTACAAGGTGCTTTGTTATAAACTGACTGTGTGGGAACACAAATTGCTTTCACTGACAGTTTGGACATACAACTCAATAACCAAGCCCTGAATGACGCTGCCACCATCCTGGGCATCCAAGTCTACTGTGAAGTTGTGTAGGGGACAAAGAAAGAGAGGAAGAGATTTTCAAGTAAGCAAATCTAACAATAAGATCTGGCAGGCTCGACTGTACAGATGGGTTGAAATGTGGACTTCTTCCATTATTATTATATTCTTTATTCCTGTGTCATCTAAGGACAATGGGTCTATTCAGATTGTTTTTATGCTGCAAATGACTGTAATTTAAAGACTAATGATATATTTAAAAATATAATATATGAGAACCACTCATGAACTCCTGGGGAGTTGAGGTAACAACCAGATACTTATACATCTAAAGTAATTCGTATATCATCATCTGATTAGGTTTTCTTGATAAAGGTAAGTCTTTACTGTGTACCCTCAAATTACTATTAAGGCTTCTCTCTTCTATCTCAATATCTTTTCCCTTCATTCACACTGGGTGTATAGATGGATAAGGAGGAAAAATATTTCTTAGTCATATAATTACTTTGGAGCTCTAATAGTAAAATTTTTAAACTCCAGAATCTTTAATGATAATATAATTACAGCCTATGGTCATTTAATTATCATCTCTATAGTTCTATAGCTCTTGCAAGAATTTGTACCTTTTTTCTGAGGGGGAAATTTGTGCCATGAAAGTTCACCTTAAGTGGGATAAGGCATCGATGGAGAGCATGATATTCGTTAAGGTACTTCTTATTTATATGATATAAGAAATTCTTGTGTAAAGGAAGGTGTTACAGGTAAAATGATTTCATTTGCTGACTCACTTTATTGAGCTAGATTGAGGAAACTATGAAATGACAACCGTAAGTGTTGAAATTAGACGTTTGACCGGTTTATGAGACATTGCTACCTCGGTATCCCAAAAGGCACCGAATTCTGACATATTTCAAACTAAGCCTACACACACATACACAGTCAGCCAAACCTGCGATTCTTCTCGCACTCCTGATTTCAGCTTCCTGTACCAACCTCCTCTCTACCACACTACTTCAGGCCCTCTTCCTCTCTCATGTGGCTATGGCTAACGACTCCTGATCCTTCATTCTTACCTCTTCCCAATCCATCCTGCACACTGTTCCTAGGGCAATCCTTATTCTGAGTAACATTTAACAATATTTTCTTTGCTTTTTGGGGGGAGGGGAGGGTATCCTCTTTGGGAAGTACCTGGTCAAGATTTTAGTCCATTTTAAAAAGTGGGCTGTCGTTTTCTTTTTGACTTGTAGGAGTTTCTCTCATAATCTGAATATAAGTCTTGAGTTCAGGAGTTCTTCATACTGGATATTACTCTTTGGACTGTCAATACTATTAGCAGTGTCAATACCTTTTCCTACGCTAAGTTGTGTTTTTACCATCTCAAAGACGTCCATTGATGAAGTTTTAAATTTTAATGAAAAAGTCCAATTCATCCACCTTTTCCTTTATAATTAGTCCTTTTTCTTGGACCTGTTTCAGAATATCTGTCTACCTCGAATGATGAACATACATTTACATGTGATTACTATAGAAGTTCCATTACTTTACTTTTCATATTTAGGTTTAAATTCCAGATAGAAGTCTGGGTTTTTACTACTTGGACATGAAAAGCTTAGAAGTCATCACTTCCGACCTCATAGCAAGAAGAAATTTGAACAAACAAAAAAATAAGTAATGCTTCTTAGAGTCATGAGAAAATTTTGGCCACAGAGCAAACTACTCCCTCAAAATCTGGAGAGGTAAATATAGAAATTCACCATTTATCAGGAGTAGAGGCTACTGTCTGAAGCCAGCACCCTCAGGGATGCTTAAATTGCAACTGACAAATTGCAGTTCAGTATGAACTGGGTTGAAAGTCAAAAACATCAGAAGGCCCAACCTTAGGGAGACCCCCATACTTTCGTAAGTTTCATCTTCAAGAAATCCATCAGGTTGTCATAGTGAGGATCTGAGAAAAATCACCTTGTGTTTCCAGCACAGAAAGGAGGGAATATTATCATTTTGAAACAGACACAGAGGGAAATTATCCATTTTGAAATGTGCCTAGAGAATTCTATTTTTCTTTCTATTCTCTGTCATAAAGGCCAGCTCCCAAGGGAAACTACTTCACAAAAGCCTTATTTAACCAAGGCAAGGACAAGTAGCCAATGCAACCTTTGGCTAGTCTTTCAGTCTCACATAGGGTGAGAAGCGAGCAGAGAGGAAGCCCAAGAAACCGTTCTGAAAGTCACAGCCAAGGGACTCTTGCTATAAAACGCATACATATATAGGTATAATTTATATAAGTGTGTGAGTGTGTATACACACACAGTTAGAAGATAACAGAACATTTTTCCCTTCCTAATATCTTACCATCATATCAACAGAGCTTCAGGAAAAACGACGAAGGATTACAACAAAGACAGCTGCCAAGACACAGACTATTTAAGAAACACACAGAGGAAACAAAAACAAGATACTAGAAGAACTTGAAGCCTCTGATACCTGCAGCCACAGCAAACGATAAACACAGTCTAACTTCTAGCCAGATAAACAAAATTTCATACTAAAGACCTGTATACCACAGTTCCTCTTGCCCAATCAATACATTCTGTCTGGCTTTCAACAAAAAATTAAAAGGCATACTAATGGGCAAAAAAGAAAAATCATAGTTTGAATAGACACAGCGAGCTTTGCAGCAGACTCAGATTTGACGTGATTTTGGAATTCTCAGGCCAGGATTTAAAATAACTATGATTAGTATGTTAAGGGCTCTAACAGGAAAAGTGAACAACATGCAAGAACTTACAGATAATGTAAGCAGAGAGATAGAAACTCTAAGAAAAAATTGAAAAGGAAATGCTAGACACCAAAAACACTATAAAACACATCATTTAACAGTACAATAACATTCCTCTCAAGCTCACACGGAACACTCATCAAGAGAGACCACATTCTGGGCCATAAATCATAGCCATACAAATTTAAAAGAGCAGAAATAATACAGAGTATGCTCTCATCCTACAACTGAATTAAAATAGAAATCAATACTAAAAAGGTACCAGAAAAAAGCCTTATATTTAGAGATTAGGCAATGGACTTGTCTAAATTACATGTAGGTCAAAGAAAACATCTCAAGAAAATTTTTAAAATATTTTTAACTAAATGAAAATTAAAATATATTTATAAAAACATGTAGAATGCAGTGAGAATAGTGTTTAAAGGGAAATTTATAGCATTGAATGCATATATTAGGAAAGAATTTCTAAAATCAGTTATCTAAGCTTTTGCTTCAGAAAACCAGAGAAAGAAAGCCATATAACCCTAAAACAAGCAGAAGAAAAGAACTACCTAAAATCAACAAAATTGAAAATACAGAAATAATAAGATATCAAAAACAAAATAATAACCAAAGTAGCTTCATTGAAAAGATCAATAAAACTGATAAACCCTTAACCAGGCTAAACAAAAGAAAAAGAGAAAAAACACCAGTTACTAATATCAAAAATGAGGGGGTGCCTGGGTGGCTCAGTCAGTTAAGCATCTGATTTCTGCTCAGGTCACGATCTTTCAGTCGGTGAGTTCAAGCCCCATATCAGGCTCTGTGCTGACAACTCAGAGCCGGGAGCCTGTTTCAGAATCTGTGTCTCCCTTTCTTTCTACCCCTCTCCAACTCACGCTCTGTCTCTCTCCTTCAAAAACAAATAAATATTTAAAGAATTGAAAAAAAAATTAAAGAGAGGATATCACTACTGATCAGATGGCTATTAAAAGTATAATAAGTAACTTATGAACAACTCTATAACCACAAATGTGATAACTTGGATAAAATGGGCTAATTCCTAGAAAGGTACAATCTACCAAAACTCATACAAGAACAAAAAGATAATCTGAATTGGATTATATCTATTAAAGAAATTGAATCAACAACAAATAGCTTTCCGAAACAGAAAGCATTTAGCCTAGATGGTTTCACTGGAATTATTCCAAACACTTGAGGAAGAAATGATAGCAATTCTCTACTGTCTCAGAAAATGGAAGCAGAGGGAATACTTTCTTATTCTTATAGGGCAACAGTACCCTAATACCAAAACTAGATAAAGACATTACATGAAAGGAAAATTACAGGAGCAAAAGAAACTCAATGGTGGAAAGAAAGTCTTTTCAACGAATGGTGCTGGAATGACTGGAAATCCAGAAGCAAAGAAAAAAAAAAAAGAGAGAGAAAACATCTAGACACAGGACCCTATCTTTCACACAGACTATACCTTTCACAAAAATTAACTGAAAGTGTATCAGAGAACTTACAGTAAAATGCAAAACTACAAAACTTCTAGAAGGTAACATAGGAGAAAATTTAGGTCACCTTGGGATTGACAATGAGTTTTTTGATACAATTCCAAAAGAATAATTCATGAAAGAAAAAACTGATAAGTTAGACTGCACTAAAATCAGAATTTTCCACTCTGTAAACTGTTAAGAGAATGAAAAGACAAGCCACAAACTGGAAGACTATCTTTATAAAACATGTATCTGATAAAGGATTTGTATCCAAAATATACTAAGAACTCTTAAAATTCAACAACAAGGAACGAACAACCCAATTAAAGAATGAACAAAAAATCTGAATGCATACTTCACAAAAGAAGATATACGGATGGCTAGTAAGCATATGAAAAGCTGTTCAATGTCAAATGTTATTAAGGAATTATAAATTAAAACAATAAGATACCATCACACACCAATTAGAATGGCCAAAATCCAAAACACTGACAATACCAAATGTTGACAAAGATGAAAAAACAGGAGCTCTCGTTCATTACTGGTAAGCATGCAAAATGGCCACTTTGGATGACAGTTTGGCAGTTTGTTATAAAGCTACAGATAGATTTACCATACAAATACCAATGGGTTCCTAGGTATTTATTCTAAGGAGCTGAAAACTTTTGTTCACAAAAAAGACATTTATAGTAGCTTTACTCATAATTGCGGAAAACTGAAAGCAACTATAACAACCCTAATATATAGATGGATAAATGCAGGTATGATGCATCCAGAAAATGTAATGTTATTCAACACCAAAAAGAAATTAGTCATTAAGCTATAAAAAGACATAGAGGAGGAAATGTAAGTGCATACCTCTAAGTAAAAAAGCCAGTCTTTTTTTTTTTTTTAAAGTTACATACTCTATCATTCCAACTATACAACATCTTGGAAAAGGCAAAACTATAGGGACAATAAAAGGATCAGTGATAGTTTTACTTCTTTCTTGCCAGTTTGGATGCCTTTTATCTTTTTCTTGGCTGATTGCTGTGGCTAAGACATCCAGTACTGTGATAAATAAAATTGTGAGAGTAGACATCCTTGTCTTGTTCCTGATCTTAGAAGAAAAACTCTGTTTTTCACTATTGAGTATGATATTAGCTGTGGGATTTTTATATATGGCCTTTATTATGTTGAGGTATATTCCCTCTAAACCTACTTTGTTGAGGGTTTTTATCATGAATGGATGTTGTACTTTGTCAACTGCTTTTTCTACATCTATTGAAATGATCATATGGTTCTTACCTCTTCTCTTGTTGATGTGATATATCACACTAATTAATTTGCAAATATTGAACCACTGTTGCATCCCAGAAATAAATCTCACTTGATTGTGGTAAATGATATTTAAATATAATGTTGGATTCAGTTTGTTAACATTTTGTTGAGGACTTTTGTACCTATGTTCATCAGAGATACTGGTCTATAGTTTTCTTTTTTTGTAGTGTTTTTATTGGGTTTTTCTATCAGGGTAATTCTGGCCTTATAGAATGAATTTGAAAGCTTTTCCTCCTCTGCTATTTTTTGGAATAGTTTCAGAAGAATAGATATTAATTCTTCTTTAAATGTTTGGCAGAATTTGCCTGTTAAGCCATCTGGTCCTGGACTTTTATTTGTTTGAAGTTTTTTGACTACTGATTCAATTTCATTGCTAGTAACTGGTATGTTCAAATTGTCTATTTCTTCTTTATTCAATTTTGGGAGGTTGTATGTTTCCAGAATTTATCCATTTCTTCTAGGGTGTCCAATTTGTTGGCATATAATTTTTCATAGTATTCTCTTATAATCCTTTGTCTAACTGTGGTGTTGGTTGTTATTTCTCCTCTTTCATTTCTGATATTATTTATTTGAGCCTCCTCCCTCTCTTTCTCTCCCTTTTATGAGTCTGGGTAAAGGTTTATCAATTTTGTCGATCAACTCAAAGAAATAGCCATGGTTTCATTCATCTATTCTATTGGGCTTTTTAAAATTTATTTCATTTATTTCTGCTCTAATCTTTACTATTTCCTTCCTTCTTTATTTATTATGATTTTTAAATTTAGTTTTTAATTTACATGCAAGTTAGTTAGCATATAGGGCAATAATGATTTCAGGAGTAGATTCCGGTGATCCATCCCCTATGGATAACACCCAGTGCTCATCCCAACAAGTATCTTCCTTAATGCCGCTTACCCATTTAGCCCATTCCCCTACCCACAATCCCTCCAGCAACCCTGTTTGTTCTCTGTATTTAAGAGTCTCTTATGTTTTGTCCCATTCCTTGTTTTTATATTATTTTTGCTTTTCTTCCCTTATGTTCATTTGTTTTGTTTCTTAAATTCATCAGATGAATAAAGTCATATATTTGTCTTTATCTGACTGGCTAACTTCACTTAGCACAATAACCTCTGGTTCCATCCACATAGTTGCAAATGGCATATTATTTCTTTCCTTCTTATTGGCTCTGGACTTTGTTGGTTCTCCTTTCTTTAGCTCTGTTAGGTGTAAGGGCTAGGTTATTTATTTGAGATTTTTCTTCCTTCTTTTTTTTTTTATAATAGTTTATTTTCAAATTGGTTTACATATAACACCCAGTGTTCATCCCAACATGTGCCCTTTTTAATGCCCATCACCCCCTCTCCCCCCTCCCTCATCCCCCTTACCCTCAGATTTTTCTTAGTCTTTGAGAGTCTCTTATGTTTTATCTCCCTCCCTCTCTGTGTCTTTTTTTCCTTTCCCCTCTTCCCCTCCCCCTGGTTTTTGCTTGGTCTCACAAAGTCCACCTATTCGTGGAAACATATGGTATCTGTCTTTTTCTGACTGACTTATTTCACTTAACATAATACCCTCCAGTTCCATCCATCTGGCTACACATGGCCAGATTTCATTTTTTCTCATTGCCACGTAGTAGTCCATTGTATATAAGTACCATAACTTCTTTATCCATTCGTCAGTTGATGGGCACTTGGTCTCTTTCCATGATTTGGCTATTGTCGAAAGTGCTGCTATGAACATTGGGGTACACGTGCTCCTGTGCATCAGCATTTCTGTGTCTCTTGGGTAGATTCCTAGCAGGGCAATTGCTGGATCATAGGGTAGCTCTATTTTTATTTTTTTGAGGAACCTCCACACCGCTTTCCAGAGTGGCTGCACCAGTCTGCATTCCCACCAACAGTGTAGGAGGGTGCCTACTTCTCCACATCCTCGCCAGCATCTATAGTTCCCTGATTTGTTCATTTTAGCCACTCTGACTGGTGTGAGGTGGTATCTCAGTGTGGTTTTGATTTGTATTTCCCTGATGATGAGTGACATTGAGCATTGTTTCATGTGTCTGTTGGCCATCTGAATGTCCTCTTTGGAGAAGTGTCTATTCATATCATCCGCCCATTTCTTCACTGGGTTGTTTGTTTTTCGGGTTTGGAGTTTGGTAAGTTCTTTATAAATTTTAGATATTAGTCCTTTATCCGATATGTCATTTGTGATGATCTTTTCCCATTCCGTTGGTTGCCTATTCGTTTTGTTGGTTGTTTCTTTTGCTGTGCAGAAGCTTTTTATCTTGATGAGGTCCCAATAGTTCATCTTTGCTTTTAATTCTCTTGCCTTTGGAGACGTGTCGAGTAGGAAATTGGTGCGTCTTAGGTCAAAGAGGCTTTTTCCTGTTTTCTCCTCTAGGATTTTGATGGTTTCCTGTCTCACATTCAGATCTTTTATCCATTTAGAATTTATTTTTGTGAGTGGTTTAAGAAAGTGGTCTAGTTTCATTCTTTTGCATGTTGCTGTCCAATTCTCCCAGCACCATTTGTTAAAGAGGCTGTCTTTTTTCCATTGGATACATTTTCCCGCTTTGTCAAAGATTAGTTGGCCATATACTTGCGGGTCCATTTCTGAGTTTTCTATTCTATTCCATTGGTCTATGTGTCTGTTTTTGTGCCAATACCATACAGTCTTGATGACCACCGCTTTGTAGTAGAGGTTGAAGTCTGGGATTGTGATGCCTCCCGCCTTGGTTTTATTCTTCAGTATTATTTTGGCTATTCGAGGTCTTTTGTGGTTCCATACAAATTTTAGGATTGTTTGCTCTAGCTTTGAGAAGAATGCTGGTGCAATTTTGATTGGGATTGCATTGAATGTGTAGATTGCTTTGGGTAGTATTGCCATTTTGACGATATTTATTCTTCCAATCCATGAGCATGGGATGTTTTTCCATTTCCTTGTGTCTTCCTCAATTTCCTTCATAAGTTTTTTATAGTTTTCAGTGTAGAGGTCTTTCACCTCTTTGGTTAGGTTTATTCCTAAGTATTTGATGGTTTTTGGTGCAATTGTGAAAGGGATTAGCTTCTTTATTTCTCTTTCTGCTGCTTCATTGTTGGTGTATAGAAATGCCACCGATTTCTGTACATTGATTTTGTATCCTGCAACTTTGCTGAAATCGTGAATCAGTTCTAGTAGGCTTTTGGTGGATTCTGTCGGGTTTTCCATGTAAAGTATCATGTCATCTGCAAAAAGTGAAAGTTTGACTTCCTCCTTGCCAATCTTCATGCCTTTTATTTTGTTTGTTGTCTGATTGCTGATGCTAAGACTTCCAGCACTATGTTAAATAGCAGTGGCGAGAGTGGACACCCCTGTCGTGTTCCTGATCTCAGGGGGAAGGCTTTCAATTTTTCCCCATTGAGGATGATATTAGCTGTGGGCTTTTCATATATGGCTTTTATGATGTTTAAGTATGTTTCTTCTATCCCGACTTTCTCGAGAGTTTTTATTAAGAAAGGGTGCTGTATTTTGTCAAATGCTTTTTCTGCATCTATTGACAGGATCATATGGTTCTTATCTTTTCTTTTGTTGATGTGATGTATCACGTTGATTGATTTGCGAATATTGAACCAGCCCTGCAACCCAGGGATGAATCCTACTTGATCATGGTGGATAATTCTCTTTATATGCTGTTGGATTCGATTTGCTAGTATCTTGTTGAGCATTTTTGCATCCATATTCATCAGGGATATTGGCCTGTAATTTTCTTTCTTTGCTGGGTCTCTATCTGGTTTGGGAATCAAAGTGATGCTGGCTTCATAGAATGAGTCCGGGAGTTTTCCTTCCGTTTCAATTTTTCGGAACAGCTTGAGGAGGATAGGAATTAACTCTGTTTTAAATGTCTGGTAAAATTCCGCAGGAAAGCCATCTGGTCCAGGGCTTTTATTTGCTGGGAGGTTTTTAATAACTGATTCTATTTCTTCACTAGTTATGGGTCTGTTCAAATTTTCTATTTCTTCCCGTTTGAGTTTTGGTAGCGTGTGGCTATTTAGGAAGCTGTCCATTTCTTCCAGATTGCCAAGTTTGGTGGCATATAATTTTTCATAGTATTCTCTGATGATTGCTTGTATCTCTGAGGGATTGGTTGTAATTTCTCCCTTTTCATTCACGATTTTATCTATTTGAGTTCTCTCTCTTTTCTTTTTGAGAAGCCTGGCTAGAGGTTTGTCTATTTTGTTTATTTTTTCAAAGAACCAGCTTTTGGTTTCATTGATCTGTTCCACTTTCTTTTCTGTCTCCATATGGTTAATTTGTGCTCTGATCTTTGTTATTTCTCTCTTTCTGCTGGGCTTGGGTTGTTTTAGTTGATCTGCTTCTAGTTCCTTTAGGCGTGCTGTTAGAATTTGTGTTATTGATTTTTCTTGTTTTTTGAGATGGGCCTGGATTGCAATATATTTCCCTCTCAGGACTGCTTTTGCTGCGTCCCAGAGCGTTTGGATTGTTGTATTTTCATTTTCATTTGTTTCCATGTATTTTTTAATTTCTTCTCTGATGGCTTGGTTGACCCAGTCATCTTTTAGTAGGTTATTTCTTAGCCGCCATGTTCTTGGATATTTTCCAGGCTTTCTCCTGTGGTTGATTTCAAGTTTCAAAGCATTGTGGTCTGACAGTGTACATGGTATGATCTCAATTCTTTTATATTTATTCAGAGCTTCCCTGTGCCCCAGAATATGGTCTATCTTGGAAAATGTACCGTGTGCAGTTGAGAAGAACGTAAATTCCTTGGCTTCTGGATGAAGGACCCTAAAGATGTCTGTGAGGCCCATCTGTCCTAATGTGTCATTCAGAGCTATTGTTTCTGCGGAGATTTTCTGTTTTGTGGATCTATCCAATGCTGAGAGTGGAGTGTTGAGATCCCCTACTATTAGGACATTTTTATCGATGAGGTTGCTAATGTTTGTAATTAGTTGTTTTACAAATTTGGGTGCCCCCGAATTCGGTGCGTAGATATTTACAATTGTGAGCTCTTCCTGTTGGATGGTCCCTGAGACTATTATATAATGTCCTTCTTCATCTCTTATTACATCGTTCATTTTAAAGTCTAATTTGTCTGATATAAGTGTGGCTACTCCGGCTTTCTTCTGACTTCCAGTAGCATGGTAGATAGTTCTCCATCCCCTCACTTTCAATCTGAAGGTATCTTCAGGTTTAAGATGAGTTTCTTGAAGACAGCAAATAGATGGGTCTTGTTTTTTAATCCATTCTGTTATCCTGTGTCTTTTGATTGGCGCATTTAGTCCATTTACATTCAGTGTTAATATTGAAAAATATGGGCTTACGGTCACTGTATTATCTGTAAGTTTCATGTTTGTAAGGCTGTCCCTGGCAGTTTGTGTTCTTTGCAACCTTGTCTTCATAGAATGCCCCTCAGGATCTCTTGCAGTGCTGGCTTATTTGTGATAAATTCTTTCAGTTTTTGTTTGTTGGGAAAAACCTTGATCTCTCCTTCTATTCTGAACGACAGGCTAGCCGGATACAGAATTCTTGGTTGCATGTCCTTCTTGCTCATCACATTGAAGATATCCTGCCATTCCTTTCTGGCTTGCCAAGTTTCTGTTGATAAGTCTGCTACTACCCTTATAGGTCTCCCTTTGTATGTTAGGGTTCTTTTGTCCCTAGCTACTTTCAGGATTCTCTCCCTATCTTTGTATTTTGCCAGCTTCATTATGATGTGCCGTGCAGAAGGTCTATTCAAGTTACGTCTGAGGGGAGTTCTCTGTGCCTCTTGGATTTCCATGCCCGTTTCCTTCCTCATGTTGAGGAAGTTCTCAGCAATGATTTGTTCCAGAACCCCTTCGACTCCTTTCTCTCTCTCTTCTTCCTCTGGAACTCCTATGATATGGATATTTTTTCTTTTGAGTGCATCGCTCAGCTCTCGAATTCTCCTTTCCTGTTCCTGGATCAGCTTCTCTCTCTTTTTATCTGCTTCCTCTTTTTCAATGATTTTGTCTTCTAATGTGCTAACCCTTTCCTCTACCTCTTCAATCCGTGCTGTGGCTGCTTCCAGTTTCCCCTGTATTTCTTCCAATGTCTTCTTTAATTCTTCCTGACCGTTTTTAAGGTCCTTGAACTCTGCCGCGCGGGACCCCTTGCATTCATCTAAGCTTTTTTCAAGGCCAGCAATTAGTTTTATGATTATCATTCTATATTCAAGTTCTGTTATGTTGCTTATATCTGTTTTCATTAATTCTTGAGCTGTCACTGCTTCTTGTAGATTCTTTTGAGGAGAGTTCTTCCGTCTCGTCATTTTGGCTGGATGTGTTATGGGTTGTTTCTTGAAGTTGCCCTGGAAAGGAAAAGGTTTAGTTGGGCCGTGTCTGATTTCGCCTACGTTTCTTGTCCGCTGTAGCACCTTTTCCCCCCGATTTTTGGAGTTGAGAGAGACAATGGTTTCAGTCGTCCCCCTTTAAAGGGCAAGCGAAATACTGGAGCCCCCTACTCCTCCGCCATGTTGCCGATTTTTCTTCCTTCTTGAAGGACGCCTATAGTGCTATAATCTTTCCTCCTGGAATAGCTTTTGCTTCATCCCAAAGATTTTGGACAACTGTGTCTTCATTTTCATTTGTCTCCATGTATTTTTTATTTCCTCTTTGATTTCTTAGTTGACCCATTCATCATTTAGTAGCAAGTAATTTAACCTTCATGTGTTTGTGTTCTTTCCAGATTTTTTCTTGTGGTTGACTTCTAGTTTCATAGTGTTATGGTTGAAAAAGATGCTTGATATCACTTCCATCTTTTCGAATGTGTTGAGACTTGTTTTGTGACCTGACATGTGATCTATTCTGGAAAATGTTCCACGTACACTTTGAAAGAATGTGTATTCCACTGCCTTTTGATGAAATGTTCTAAATATATCTGTTAGGTCCATCTGGTCCAATGTGTCATTCAAAAAAGTTTCCTTGTTAATATTCTGTCTGGGTGATATATCCACTGATGTAAGTGCGATGTTAAAGTCTCCAACTATTATTGTATCACTATTGATTTCTTCCTTTATGTTTGTTAATAGTTGCTTTATGTATTTGGGTGCTTCCATGTTGGGTGAATAAATATTTACAATTGTTACATCATCTCTTTGGACTATTCTGCTTATGATTAAATAGTGTCCTTCTATTTCCTGTTATGGTCTTTGTTTTAAAGTCTCTTTTGTTCTATATAAGTATTGCTACCCCAGCTTTCTTTTTGTTTCCATTTGCATGATAGATGTATCTATATCCCTTCATTTTCAATCTGCAGGTGTCTTTAAGTCTAAAATGAGTCTACTGTATGTAGGCAACATACAGTAAGGTCTTGCTTTCGTATCCATTCAGTTACCCTATGTCTTTTTTATTTTATTTTATTTTATTTTTAAGAGAGGTCAGGGGGCAGAGAAAGAGAGGGAAAGAGAGACAGGATCCCAAGCAGGCTCCACATTGTTAGCATGAAGCCTGACACAGGGCTCAAACTCACAAACTGTGAGATCATGACCTGAGCAGAAATCAAGAGTCAGATGCTTAACCTATGGAACCACCCAGGCACCCCACCTTATGGCTTTTGATTGGAGTGTTTAGTCCATTTACATTCAAAGTAATTATTAGTAGGCATTTACTTCTTGCCATTTTGTTACTTTACAATTGATTTTGTAGTTCTTCTCTGTTCCTTTCTACTCCTGCTCTCTTCTCATAGTTTGCTCGTTTTCTTTAGTAATATATCTGGATTCTTTTATTTTTTTCATATCTATTATAGGTTTTTGATTTGTGGTTACCACTAGGTTTATATGCAATCCTAAGCATACAGCAGTCTATGAATATAATCCCATTTACAGTTGCACCAAAAAGAATAAAATATCTAAAAATAAACTTAACCAGGGAGGTGAAAGATCTGAACTCTGAAAACCATAAAACACTAATGAAAGAAACTGAAGATGACACAAACAGGTCAAAAGATATTCTATGTCTGTAGATTGGAAAAACCAATATTACATCCAGATTACCCAAAGCAATCCATATATTTAATGCAATCTCTATCAAAACACCAAAAGCATTTTTCACAGCACTAAAACAAATGATCCTAAAATTTGTATGGAACCACAGAAGACCATAAATAGCAAAGCAATCCTAAAAAGAAGAACAAACCTGGAGGTATCACAATCTCAGATTTCAAGACATATTACAAAGCTGCAGTAATCAAAAACACACACATAAATCAACAGAGAGCCCAGAAATAAACACACAAACTGTATGGTCAGTTAATCTACAACAAAGGAGGTAAGAGTATACAATGGGAAAAAGATAGTCTTATTAACAAATGGTGTTGGAAAAACTGTCAGCTACATGCAAAGGAATGAAAGTGAGATCACTTTCTTTCTTTCTTTTTTCCAGAGAGAGAGAGGGAGACATTAGGAGAGGGAGAGAGAGAAACTTAAGCAGGCTCCATGCTCAGCACAGAGCCCAATGAAGGTCTCAATCTCATGACCCTGAGACCATGATTTGAGCCGAAATCAAGAGTCAGATGCTTAACTGGACACTTAACTGACTGAGCCACCCAGGTGCCCCTGACCACTTTCTTACATCATATGTAAAAATAAACTCAAAGTGGATTAAGGACATTATGTAAGACCTGAAACCATAAAATTCCTAGAAGAAAACATAGGCAGTAATCTTGACATCAGTCACAAAAACATATTTCAGGGTGTCCGGGTGGCTTATTTGGTTAAGCAACTGACTCTTGATTTTGGCTCAGGTCATGGTCTCATGGTTTGTGAGATTGAGCCCTGCATCGGGCTCTGTGCTGGCAGCACAGAGCCTGATTGGGATTCTGTCTCTTCCCCTCTCTCTGCCCAACCCCCTGAGCTCTCATTCTCTCTCCCAAAACAGATAAACATTTTTTTTAAAAAGAAAGAAATGTGTTTCTACATCTGTCACCTTTGGCAAAAGAAACAAAAGAAAAATCAAACAAAAGAAAATATTGGAACTAAATCAAAATAAAAAGCTTTTGTATAGTGAAGGCAATCAACAACAAAAGACAAAGACAACCCACAAAATGGAAGAAGATATTTGCAAATGATATATCCAATAAGGGGTTAATATATAAAATATATAAAGAATTTATACAACCCAATACCAAACAAATAACCCAATTTAAAAATGGGCAGAAAATATGAACAAATGTTTTTCCAAAGAGAACATACAGATGATCAACAGACACATACAAAAAAGTTCGCCATCAGTCATCATCAGGGAAATGCAAATCAAAACCACAACGAGATATCACTTCACACCTCTCAGAATGGCTAACATCAAAAACACAAGAGATAAAAAGTGTTGGTGAGGATGTGGAGAAGAGGGAACCCTCATGCACTGTTGGGGGGAATGCAAACCAGTGCAGCCACTATGGAAAACAGTATGGAGGTTCTTCAAGAAATTAAAAATAAATTACCATATGATCCAGCAATTACACTACTGGGTATTTATTCAAAGAAAACGAAAATACTGATTTGAAAACATATATGCACCTCTATGTTTTTGTAGCACTATTCCCAATAGATATGGAAGCAACCCAAATGTTCATTGGTGGATGAATGGACAAAGAAGATGTGGTATATATATATATACAACGCATTATTACTCAGCCATAAAAAACAATGAAATCTTGCCATTTGCGACACCACAGGATGGATCTAGAGGGTATAATGCTGAGTGAAATAAGTCAGAGAAAGACAAATACCATATGATTTCACTCATTGTGGAATTTAAGAAACAAAACAAATAAACAAATTAAAAACAAATAAACAAACAAACAAAAAAACCAGACTCTTAAGTATAGAATACAAACTCATTGTTGCCAGAGGGGAGATGGAGTGGTGGTGATGGATGAAACAGGTGAAGGGGATTAAGGGTACACTTACTATGACGAGCACTGAGTAACATGCAGAATTTTGAATCACTATATTGTATACCTGAAATGAATATAACATTGTATGTCGATTATGCCAGAATTTTAAAAATAAATAAAAATAAAAATTTAAAGATAAGCAGTGGTTGTCAGAGATTCATGGAATGGGATGGGAGGGATGAATAGATGAAGCACAGGGATACTTTAGGGCAGTGACACCACTCTGTACAATTATGTAATGATGGATACATGTGATTTTTTTATGCACGAAATCCATAGAACTGTACACACCAAAAGAACCCTAATGTAAACTGTAGACTTTAGTTTTAAAAAATGTATCCATATTGGTTGACCAAATGTTAAGTGTAGGAGAAGCTGCCAGCAGAGAAGAGGGAGAATATGAGAATTCTCTACACTATCTGTTCTATTTTTCTGTAAAATGCAGAAAACTACTCTAAAATATAAAACACTATTCTAAAACATAAAATCTATTAAGTTTTTTAAAGATCTAAATAGAATTGATTTGTGTGTATATTCTGAATTAGGCACCATATATGGGTAAATGGATATACACACATATAGAATATGTACTTATATTCTATACACACACAGCATACATACATGTATATATTCCATTGATATTGACATTAAATTTACTCAGCAGTAGGGCGCCTGGGTGACTCAGTTAAGCATCTGACTTCAGCTCAGGTCATGATCTTGCGGTTCGTGGGTTCAAGCCCCATGATGGGCTTTATGCTGACAGCTCAGAGCCGGGAGCCTGCTTTGGATTCTGTGTCTCCCTCTCTCTCTGCTCCTCCCATGCTCCTCACACCCTATCTCTCTCTTTTTCTCAAAAATAAACATTTTTTTAAAAACTTAAAACAAATTTACTCAGCAGTAAGAAACATCACAAAACAAGTGAAGTGACAAGTGTCATCTCTTTCTCTTTCTGTACTCTTTATTCTATTTCACCTATATTCTTTACTCTTTAATGATTTTAGAGGTATTGATATCAAAATAATGCTGAGTACATAAAATAATTAGAATAAATTCTCTCACACCCTATTCTCTAGAAGAAATGGCAAGATTTACCTTATTTTTTTCCTTAAATATTTGGAAAAATTGACCCTCTAGGCCTGTAGGTTCTTTGTGGAAAGCTTTTAATTATGAATTCAATTTCCTTAGAAGTGTTTCCTAAAAGTCTTCTTTTCTTAGTTGTTCGATGTTTAAACAATGTTTAAATTTATTAAATAATGAGAAATAACAATTTAACATTAAATTTAAATTCAATGTTTAAATGTTAAACATTCAATTTTTATTCATTTCCTCTTGTAATCACTACCAACTCACACCCTCACCTCCAGGTCACCAAAAACCATTGATCTTATTTCTGCTATTATTGATTATTTTTGTCCATGTTAGAATATTCTAGAAATGCAATCATGCAGTATATACTATGTTATGTGTGACTTTGATCTTTCAGCATGTTTTTGGAGCGCATCCATGTTGTTTCATGTGTCAGTAGTTTTTTTTTTAAATTGTTCAGTAGTATTACATTACATGAATATTCCATATTAAATTTGCTTTGGATTGTTTCCAGGTTTTGGCTATTATGCTATCATAATAAAGGTGCTATCATCGTTTGTGTACAAGTCTTTGAGTGAACATATACTCATTCCTTTTGAGTAAATACCTATAAATGGATTTGCCGAGTTGGACAGTAAAAGAATGTCTATATATTAAACTATTTTTCAAGGTGGTTGTATGATTTTATAGTCCCAAGAGCAATGTATGAAAGTTTCATATTTGCACCAAGACTTGCTCCTACCTATCTTTTAAATTTTAGCCATTCTAGTAGGTGTGTAGTGATAGCTCATTGTGATTTTAATTTGCATATCCTTAATGACTAATGGTTTCAAACATCTTTTCATGTGTTTTTTGGTCATTCGTGTATCTTCTCTTATGAATTGTCTAAAATTTTGCCTAATTTGGGGGGCATCTCGGTGGCTCAGTCAGTTAAGCATCTGACTTTGGCTCAAGTCATGATCTTGATGTTCACGAGTCTGAGCCCCACTCTGGGCTCTGTGCTAACAGCTCTGAGCCTGGAGTCTGTTTTAGATTCTATACCTCCTTTTTTCTCTGCTGCTCCCTCACTCACTCTCTCCCTCTCTCTCAAAATTAAACATTAAAATTTTTTTCTTAAATTTTTGCTTAATTTTTATTGGGTTTTTTGTTTTTATTGAGTTATACAGTTCTTAATACATCTCGAATATAAGACCTTTGTCAATTATATATGTAGCAAATAATGACAGTCTATGGTTTGCCTTTTCATTTCCTTAACAGTGTTGGTAAAAATTTTGAAGACCAATTTATTAATTTCTCCTTATATGTATTTTGTATTCTATCTAAGAAATCTTTGGCTACCCCAAAATGTGAAGACATTCTCCCATGTTTTCTTCTTGAAGGTCTACAATTTCATATCTGATGCTTAGATCCATTTTTAGTTAATTTTGTATATGAAGTGAGTTAAGGATCAAGTTTTGTTTTTTCTCCACCTGGATATTCTGTTTCTAGCCCCATTTACTGGAAAAACTATCCTGTCCCAAATTGAATTACCTTGCCACCTTTGTCAAAGAGCAATGGACCATACATGTATGAATCAATTTTCTAACTTCCTACTCTATCCTTAATCTATATTATATCTTTACACAAGTTCCACTCTGTCTTGATTGCTGCAGCTTCACAGAAAGTCTTGAAATCAGATATTGTAAATCCTTCAACTTTGTTCTTAATTTTCAAAATCATATGGCTATTCCAGATCCTTTGCATTTCCACATACATGGTAGAATCAGTCTATCAATTTCCACAGAAAAGACTGCTGGACTTTTCATTAGAATTGCATTGGAAATATAAATCTATTTGAGAAGGACTGACATCTTAAAAATATTGATTTTTCCGATCCAAGAAAATGGCGTATCTATTTATTTAGGTCTTCTTTAATTGATGTCTTTTCTGTGTACAGGTCTTTCACATATTTTGTTAAATTTATTCCCAAGTCTTTCATATTATTTGTTGCTCTTGTAAATTATTTTAAAAATATCATTTTCCACTGTGGGGCGTGTCTGTATGAATGCACATGTATTAAATATACATGTATTATGTATGCCTATCTACCTATTTATACACACACACACACGCAATTTTTGTACAATGACCTTGTATTCTCTCCTTTACTGAAGACAATTATTAGTTCTAGTAGTTTTTTTGTAATTCCTAATAATTTGATCCATACATAATCATGTCTGTTGAGAATTCTTGTGTTTATGTTCATGAAGGTTATTGGTCTGTAGTTTTCTTTCCTTATGAGGTCTTTGTCTGGTTTCAGTATTAGGATGATGCTGGCCTCATAAAATGAGTTTGGAAGTGTTCCCTCTTCTATTTTCTAGAAGAGATTGGGTAGAATTAGCATTACTTCCTCCATAAAGGTTTGGTAGAATACTCCAAAGACCTAACTGAGACGGTCAGAATTTGAACATCTCCCAAGGCTGTGCGAGCAATGGGAATTATTCAGTTTATAACATCCTGGTAGTTCTTTACCCTGCCCCGTGGAGTTTTACTTTATTCAAGTTCAGCATTCAGCAACACACCTAAGAACCAGGCATCTGGAACTATTTATTTGCATACTTCCCTTCTCCATGATATATTCTGCCCCATACACTCCACCTGCCTTATTAGACTCCCCAAACTTTAATCTCTGTCTCCCAGGTGGGATCTCTGTGCTCTGTTGTTTGCCCCTTTCTATGTTGCAATCTGGAAAGGTTCTCCAGTCAGAGAGCGGGGTGATCATAGGGCTCACCTTATTTGTATTTCTTCACTCCAGGATCACAGTCTTGTGCTATCTGTAGTTCAATGTCTAAACATAGCAGCATCATAAATTATACCCAGTTTCCTAGATGCTTATGGCAGGAGGACAAGTCCAGCATCAGCTATTCCCTATGGCTAAATTCCTATTATTTTTTAAATGTCTTTAGAATTTGTTATCTCTTTTTCTTTCCTCATATTGGTATTTAATACTTTCTCTCTTTTTTCATGACGATTTTGCTGAGGATTTATCAATTTTAATAGTGTTTTCTAAGAACTGACTTCTGGTTTTATTGATCTTCTCTAAACTGTTCCATTACTTTTTGTTCTTGTCTTTATCATCTCTTCCTTTTCTTTTCTAGGTTTAATTTGCTGTTCCTTTCTAACTTCTTGAGATGGGTATGTAGATCATGGGTTTTCAGATCTTCTTCTTTTCTAACATATATATGCAAGTAAGACTATAAATCTCTTTTGACATGTTATTTAAGTTGCATTGGACAAGTTTTCAAACATAATGTTTTCAATATCATTAAATTAAAATGCTTTGTAACTTCTACTGTGGTTTATTCTTTACCCAATGAGACTTTAAACTTATCTTTAGGGGCACCTGAGTGGCTCAGTTGGTTAAACATTCAACTTTGGCTCAAGTCATGATCTCGCAGTTTGTGGGTTCGAGCTCCATGTCGGACTCTGTGGTGACAGCTCAGAACCTGGAGCCCGTTTCAGCTTCTGTGTCTCCCTCTCTCTCTGTCCCTCCCCTACTCACACTCTGCCCTCCCTCAAAAAATTAAATAAACATTACAAAAAATTAGAAAAAAATAAGCTTATCTTTATATTTCTCATTACTGACTTGATTCCACTATGGCAAAGAACATACTTTATATGATTTTAATCCTTGAAATGTGTTGAGATTTGGTTTACATCCAAGCACATAGTCAATTTTGCTAAGAGGGTGTTTGTGAAGATATATCCTATAGTTGTTGAATAAATGTTTTACAGATATCCATTAAGTCAGGTTTATAATTGTCATATTCAAATTTTAAATTTTTGTTCTTCACTTTTCTTATCAGTGTGTTAAATTTTTTTCTCGTGATTGTAGATTTTTCTTCTTTTCTTGTTTTTCTTTTTGGTTTTGTCAATGTGTGCTTTATATATTCTGAGGTTATGCTATTAACTGCAAACAGTTTTAGTAATATATATGTATTTTTTAATCACGAGTTGCCAATGGCACCTTATTTTTTCCTTTTCAACATCCTGTTTTGCAGCTTCCTTGGCCCTTCTTGCCCAGATGCCAAAGAGCTGGGCATTGGCACGGGTCATGAAAACGCTGGTGAACACTTGATGTTCTCCTCTGAGAGGACTCTGCATTTTTCCTTCTTGTAGACATTCTGTATGGGCACGAATGGACCTGTCATCTGGGTGGCCAATTTGAGTTTTTCAACAGAGCTGTCTCCCTTCTTGGGATCTGAGGGCTTCTGGGGTAAGAGAATGAGTTTGGACTGGTACTCCTTCGGGTGCCACATGTTTGCCTGCAGAGACTCTGTGGACTTGTTCCACCTTCTTGGATCCATTGAGATCCAATGGCCAATGCCACCTCTTGTGAATGCAAGCCACCCTTAACTCTTATAAACTAAAGCCCCTGTCAGCTTGCACCTCACTATAGGCCAGATGGGTCCATGGGTCCAGACATGAGGTATAGGGCAATGTAGCATGCCTTGGGTTTTCAGATCTTCTGTGCTGTCTGGCTGAAACATGTGGCTGCTGCCAGGCTTATGAACGTGGGGCTCAGGATCAGGCTATTTTAGATGGGTACCATGGCTGTTGCCTACGGGTCTCTGAGGAAGAATGGCCAGCAAAAAAGGTATAAATAGTACATACTATTAATTGTGTAACACTTTCATCAATATATAATATCTCTCCTTCTTCCATCAACTGGCAGGTAAGCTGCTGGCTGGACATTCAAGGATGGTCTCAGTTACACAACTGGTTGTTACTGGGCTGTTGGCCAGATCCTGACTGTTATTGGATGGGGCAACATGGGTCTCCACAACACAGCCTCTCATCCTTCAGCATATGGGTGAATTATGAGCTTCAAGTGTAGCAAGAGGGTAAAATTCCTTAAAGTACGGCAAGAAGGCAAACACATTTGGCAGTGTCCAATTGGCCAAATAAAGTCATGGGGGACAACCCAGCTTCAAGACAGAGTAGATGCCAACTTTTGTCAGTGGACTTGAAAGGTGACATTGCAAAGGGACATATTTATAGGAATGGGAAGAATCTGTGGTCATTTCTATAATCTACCACTACTCCTGACCCCAAACATGATGACCTTATCTATACTCTCTAACTCCACTTCCTCCTCTCCCCACCTCTTCCTCTCCCTCCCCCTCTCTTTATCAAACAGCAAATGTATTGGCTTCCCATTTTAGAAAGATGTATAATAGGTAAGTAATTGAATTTATATATTTTGTTTTTAAATACTACTGGATACAAACAAGGAAACTGCCCTTTTATTAGAAAGATGCCTTGTGTTCAGACATAACCTGAATATTTCAAGAAGTCTTATTTGTCAAATGCTTAAATACTTCCCACATCATACTTTGTGCTTAGTTCTTTTATTTTTTTAAGTTTATTTATTTATTTTGAGAGAGACAAAAACAGCACAAACTGCGGAGAGGCAGATATAAAAGAGGAGAGCAAGAATCTCAAGCAGGCTCTGTGCTGTCAGCCCAGAGCCCAACACGGGGCATGAACCCATGAAACCACAAGATCATGACCTGAGTCAAAATCAAGGGTCAAATCCTCAACCTACTGAGCCACCCAGGTGCCTCCTTAGTTCTTTTAAAAGAAGTAAATAAACTAGCATATATATTTCACAATGAGAAAAGTGAGTGGCTATTTTTAATCATATCTGTCTTTAAAACAATAAAATTAGTATTTAATAAATGTTAATGCTTAAAAAATATTCCCAGAATTATAATATAAAATTACCATTTTACAGAAGATATAAAACATCCACGTACTTGAAAACATTATTATGGCATTCTTACTTTATATCATGAGCCTCCCTATGGATTTGGTCAGAGCAGATGAGCCCTAGAAGTAAAACACTCAAACATGGATAAAATAACAAAATATAACACCCTCTTAGGGACTAAACAGATCTAAAAGGAATAACTTTTTAATAATAATTCTGGGAGTCTTAAAATATAAGCCCTTTCTCTATCCTGTCAAATGCTTAAAAGGCATTTGGGAAGAAAGCACCAGTTTTAGATAATTTCCATAATCAGGCAGAACTAGACACAGAGCTCCTTGTAGTTAAGCAGATATTGTTAGTGTATATACTCTCACATACAATCCCTTAGCCAGAATCCAACTGTCTTCTCTCCATTAAAAAAAAAATTCTTTCTAATTTTTCATCTGTGAGATCTCTAAATCTCAGTTTTTCTAATGATTCTTCTGCCATTAACTACCTCTTTATTCTGTATGCCAAACATCCTTTTGATACATTTCTGCATAAAACATTTCAAAATTTTTCTCAAGGAAGAATTTCACAAATTCTTCCTTAAGGGAAGATGGCAACAGAGTAGGAGGACCCTAGGCTCACCTTGTCCCACAAGTACTAGATAACTATCAAATCATCCTAAATATCCCAGAAATTGACCTGAAGACTGGGAGAACAAACTCCACAACTAAAGGCAGAGAAGAGGCCACACTGAAGACGGTAGAAAGTACAGAGATGTGGTATGGGAGAGAAATGGAGAGTACCACTGCAGTGGAGAGGGAGCCTAATACACAGGGGAGTGCATGGGGAAAACAAATCCCCACAGACATTGGCTTGGAAAGCTAGACAGACCGAATTTTGTGAGTTCTTGCCACCAGCAGGGCTTAAAGACTGGAGTTTCCAAAGGTCAGCAGGCTTGGCTTGAGAAGAGCCCAGAGGCATTGGAGCTCCTGTTGGAGGGAAGGCAAGGCAAACAGACCCTGGATATACAACTTAGAAACAGTGATCTGAAGAACACCTGAGTCACAAGGTTATTTGCTCATCTCCGAGTGTATGTCAGAGAGGCAGCATTCATGGAGAGACCCCTCTGAGAACAAAGGAACTAGCAGGCACCATCTCCCTTCCCTGCCCCTCAGCATAACCACAAGGCCACCTACAGGAACCAGCACAACGCTCACACTTACTACTTCACTTGCTGACACTAAGGCCAAACATTCCCATGCTTCTTTGGAACCTCCTTTCCCAGTCATACTTGCTTCAGTCCCAACACAGTAGGCCCCTCCCCCAGAAGACAAGGTCAAATCGTTGCCAACACTGCATCTCCCATCCTGGGAGCTTCGTGGAGCCTCAGTTCCCACAGCATGGCAACAGGTCTCATTTTACAAGCAGACCAGAGTACACCTAGTTAAAATGCACCACATTCAGGCCAGGAACCAATCACTGCTCACAGCACGTAAGGAAAGCCTCTGCAAATGACTGCCTTAAAGGATAAAGCAGCTAGGACACAAAAGGAGAGCACATGCAGAACACATTGGAGACATTCCTGGAAGTGCCAGGCCTTAGGGAAGAAGGGACAATACATGGCAAGGCACTATGGGACCTCTTCTTCATGACGCCATTACTCTCAAGAACAGGAGATAAAGCTGATTTTCCTAACACAAAGAAACAGGCACAGAGACTTAGACAAATGAGAAGATAGAGAAATTTATCCCAAATGAAAGGACAGGACAAGGCCATAGCCAGAGATCAAGGTGAAAGAGATATAAGTAACATGCCTGATGGAGTATTTAAAGCAATAATCATAAGGATACTCAAGAGACTTGAGAAAAGAGTAAGAGACATCAGTGAGATCCTTAACACAGAGGTAAGAAAGAACCAGAGATGAAGAGTGCAGTAAAAACACTGCACTGATGCATGAACAGCACACTGGAAGAAGCAGAGGAACAAATTAATCACCTAGAAAAACAGAGTAATGGAAAATAATCAAGCTGAACAAAAGAGAGAAAAAATAATTACACAAAATGAGAACAGACTCAGAGAAACTCAGTGACTCCATCAAACATAATAACATTCATATTATAGGAATCCCCGAAGAAGAAAAGAGAAAAGGGAGAAGAAAATTTATTTGAAGATAATAGCAAGAAACCTTCTTAATCTCAGGAAAAAACAGATATCCAGATCCAGGAGGAACAGTGAACCTCCAACAAAATCAACAAAAGCAGATCCATACCAAGACATATTGTAATTAAAATGGGAATGTATAGTGATAAAGAAAAAAACTTTTTAAGCAGCAAGACAAAAGAAGATAGTAACATATAAGGGAAACTCCATGAGGTTATCAGGGGACTTTTCAACAGCAACTTTCCAAGTCAGAAGAGAGTGGCACGATACATTCAAAGTGCTGAATGAAAAAAATCTGTAGCCCATAAACTCTATCCAGCAAAGCTATCATTGAGAATAGAAGGAGACATAAAGAGTTTCCCAGATAAACATATACTAAAGGAGTACATGTACTAAACCAGCCCTACAAGAAATATTAAAAAGGACACTTTGAGTGGAAAGGAAAACCCAAAAGTGACAATATGAAGGTAGGAAACATAAAAATAGTATAAATAAATATTTCTGTAAAAAAAAAATCAGTCAAGAAACTCACAAAATAAAAAGATGTAAAATATAACACCTTCCACCTAAAATGTGGGGAGGAAAAGAGTAAAGAATTGGCTCAAACTTAAATGACCATGAACTTAATACAAACTGCTATATATAGAAGATGTTACATAACCACAAATCAAAAACCACTAACACATATGTAAAGAATAAAGAGAAAGAAATCCAAATATATCATTAAAGAAATCCAGCAAACCATGAAAAAGAGAAAGATAAGAGATGATCTCTGAAAAGTCTTCAGAAACAACCACAAAATTAGTAATAAAATGTCAATAAATATATATATCAATAATTACTATGAATGTAAATATTCATAAATAAATATTCTAATCAAATATTCTAAATATATTCACTAAATATTCCAATCAAAATATCTAGGGTGACAGAATGGATAAAAAAAATCAATAAAAATAAAACAAGGCCCATCTATAAGCTGCCTACAAAAGACTCATTTTAGACCTAAATACACCTGCATATTAAAAGTGAGGGGAGGGGCGCCTGGGTGGCTCAGTCGGTTGAGCGGTTGAGCGGCCGACTTCAGCTCAGGTCATGATCTCACGGTCTGCGAGTTCGAGCCCCGCGTCGGGCTCTGTGCTGATGGCTCAGAGCCTGGAGCCTGCTTCAGATTCTGTATCTCCCTCTCTCTCTGTCCTTCCCCTGTTCATGCTCTGTCTCTATGTCTCTCAAAAATAAATAAACGTTAAAAAAATTTAAAAAAGAAATAAAAATAAAAATAAAAGTGAGGGGATAGAAATACATCATGCAAGTGGATATCAAAAGAGAGCTGGAGTAGCAATATTTACACCAGACAAACTAGACTTTGAAGTAAAGACTATAACAGGAGATAAAGAAGACACTACATAATAATAAAGGGGACAATCCAACAAGAAGATTTAACCATTGTGCACCCAAAATGGAAGTATCCAAATACATAAAGCAACTATTAACAAACATAAAAGAACTACAAATAACAATACAATAATAGTAGGAGACTTTAACACTCCATTTACATCAATGGACAGATCATTTAAACAAAAAGTCAACAGGGAAACAATGGCCTTGAATGACACACTGGACCAAACGGATTTAACAGATATATTCAGAAGATTCCACTAAAAGGGTAGCATACACATTCTTTTCAAGTACACATGGAAGATTCTCCAGAACAAATCTTTAAAGAAGATTTAATACTTATTCTTCTCAAACTATGCCAAGAAATAAAAGAGAAAGGAAATCTTTCACATTCATTTTATGAGGACAGCATCATCCTAAGACCAAAACCAGATAAACAAACCACAAAATTTAGGTCACACACACAAAAAAAAAGCCTCAAAAATTCAAGAAGATGAAAGTCGTGCCATGCATCTTTTCTGACCACAATGCTATGAAACTAGAAGTCAACCACAAGAAAAAATCTGGAAAGACCACAAAAATATAGAGGTTAAATAACATGCTACTAAACAATGAATGGGTCAACCAGAAAATAAAAGAAGAAATAAAAAAGCACATGGAAACAAATGAAAATGAAAACACAATGGTGCAAACCTTTGGAATGCAGCAAAAGCAGGTCTAAGAGGGAAATTTATAGCAATACGGGTCTACATGAAAAAGCAAGAATAATATCAAATAAACAACCTAATCTTATACCTAAAAGAGCTAGAAAAAAACATAACAAAAACAAAACCTAAAATCGGCAGAAGGAAGCAAACAATAAAGATTAGAGCAGAAATAAATGATATAGAAACTAAAAAAATAATAGAACAGATCAATGAAATCAGGAACTGTTCTTTGAAAAAAATCAATAAAATTGATAAACCTTTAGCCAGACTTTTAAAGAAAAGTACTCAAATAAATAAAATCAGAAATGAAAGAGGAGAAATAACAACCAACACAACACATACACAAAGGAATTATAAGGGAATATATGAAAAACTATATACAAAAATTGGACCACCTAGAAGAAATGGATAAATTCCTAGAAACATATAACCTCCCAAAATGGAAACAGGAAGGAAGAGAAAATTTGAAGAGACTAATAACCAACAAAGAAACTGAATCAGTTATCAAAAAACTTCCAACAAACAAAAGTCCTGGACCAGATGGCCTCACAGGCAAATTCAAGCAAATATTTAAAGAAGATTTAATACCTATTCTTTTCAAACTATCCCAAAAAATAAGAGAAAAGAAATCTTCCACATTCATTTTTATGAGGCCAGCATCATCCTGAGACCAAAACAAGATAAACACACCACAAAATAAAGGAATTATAGGCCAACATCTCTGATGAATACAGATGCAAAAATCCTCAACAAAATACTAGCAGAACAAATCTAACAATACATTAAAAAAATCACTCACCACAATCAAGTGGGATTTATCCTTGGGTTGGAAAGGTAGTTCACAAATCAATCAACATGATACATCACATCAGTAAGAGAAAGAATAAGGACTATATGATCATTTCAAAAAACACAGAAAAAGCATTTGACAAAGTACAATATCCATTCATGATAAAAACAAAGTAGGACACATAGCTAACATCATCCTTAATGGGGAAAAACTGAGAGCCTTTCCCCAAAGATCAGGAGCAAGACCAGGATGTCCACTCTCACCACTTTTATTCAACATAGTACTAGAAGTCCTAGCACAGCAATTAGACAACAAAAAGAAATACAAGGCATCCAAACTGGTAAGGAAGAAGCAAAACTTTCACTGTTTACAGATGACATGATACTATATATAGAAAACCTGAAAGACTCTACCAAAAAACTGCTAGAACTGATTGAATTCAGTAAAGTAGCATATAAAATCAATCAACAGAAATCTGTTGCGTTTCTATACACCAATAATGAAACAGCAAAAAAAGAGAAATTAAGAAAATAATCTAATTTACAAGTGCACCAAAAAAACCCAAGATACCTAGGAATAAACCTAACCAAAGAGCTAAAAGACTTATATTCTGAAAACTATAAAACACTGATGAAAGATACTGAAGGTGACACAAAGAAATGCAAAGACATCCATGCTCATGAACTAGAAGAACAAATATTGTTAAAATGCCTATTACCCAAAGCAATCTAGACATTTAATGCAATCTCTATCAAAATACCAACAGCATTTTTCACAGAGCCAGAATAAACAGTCCTAAAATTTGTATGGAACCACAAAAGACCCTGAATAGCTAAAGCAATCTTCAAAAAGAAAAGAAAAGCTGAGGACATCACAATTCCAGACTTCAAGTTATATTACAAAGCAGTAGTAATCAAAATAGTATAGTACTGACTGGGACAAAAACAGACACATAGATTAATCTTCAACAAAGCAAGCAAGAATACCCAATGGGAAAAAAGATAGTCTCTTCAACAAATGGTGTAGAGAAAACTGGACAACTATGTGCAAAAGAATGAAACTGGACCACTTTCTTACACCGTACACAAAAATAAACTCAAAATGGATTAAACACTTAAATGTGAGACCTGAAACCATAAAAATCCTAGAAGAGAACAAAAGCAGTAACTTCTCTGTCATTGACCATAGCGATTTTTTTTTCTAGATAGGTCTCCTGAAGCAAGAGAAACAAAAGCAAAAATAAACTATTGGGACTTCATCAAAATAAAAAGCTTCTACACAGCAAAGGAAACAGAACTAAAAGGCAACCTACTATATGGGAGAAGGTATTTGCAAATAATTTTTTTTTAATTTTTTTAATGTTCATTTATTTTTGAAGGAGAGAGAGACAGAGCATGAGTGGGGGAAGAGCCGAGAGAGAGGGAGACACAGAATCAGAAGCACGCTCCAGGCTTTGAGCTGTCAGTACAGAGTCCGACGCGGGCTCAAACTCACAAACTGTGAGATCATGACCTGAGCCGAAGTCAGACGCTTAACCAACTGAGTCACCTAGGCGCCCCACAAATAATATATCCGATAAAGGGTTAGTATCCAAAATATATAAAGAACTTCTAAAATTCAACACCGTAAACCAATAACCCAATTAAAAAATTGGCAGAAGACATGAACAGACATTTCTCCAAAGAAGACATCCAAGTGGCCAACAGACACATGAAAAGATGCTCAATGTCACTCATCATCAGGGAAATAGAAATCAAAACTACAATGAGATATCACCTCACACCTGTCAGAATAACTAAAATCAAAAACACAAGAAACAATAGATGTCAGCAACAATTTGGAGAAAAAAACCTTCATACACTGTTGGTGGGAATGGAAAACATATGGAGGTTCCTCGAAAAGTTAAACAACCCTATGATCCAGCAATTGCACTACAATTTACTCAAAGAAAACAAAAACACTAATTCAAAGGAATACATGTAGCCCTATGTTTACAGCAGCATTATTGACTACAGCCAAATTATGGAAGCCGCCCAAGTGTCGACTGATTGATGAATGGATAAAGATGATGTGACATATGTATATATAAATATCCAATATATAATATATAATTGGATATTACTCATCCTAAGAAAAAATGAAATCTTGCCATTTGCAATGACATGGAGCTAGATAGTGAGTATAAGGCTAAGTGAAATAAGTCAGTCAGAGAAAGACAAATACCATATTTCACTCATATGTGGAATTTAAGAAACAAAACCAAAGAGAAAAAAAAAGGAAGAGAGACAAACCAAGAAACAGACTCTTAATTTTAGAGAACAAACTAGTGGTTACCGGAAGGGAGATGAGTGGGGTTACAGGTTAAAAAGGTGATGGGGATTACGCCATGAATTTGTCCTGATGAGTACCAGGTAATGTATGGAATTGTTTAATCACTATATTGTATACTGAAACTAATATAACAGTCTATGTTAACTTACTGGAACTAAAAATTTTAATTTTTGTGGGGACACCTAGGTGGCTCACTTAGTTAAGCGTCCAACTTAGGCTCAGGTCATGATCTCACTGTCTGTGGGTTCAAGCCCCACGTCGGTCTCTGTGCTGACAGGTCAGAGCCCAGAGCCTGCTTCAGATTCTGTGTCTCCCTCTCTCTCTTTCTGCCCCTCCCCCACTCACACTCTGTCTCTCTCTCAAAAATAAAATAAAAACATTAAAAAAAGTTCTTTAAAAAAAATTAATTAACTAGTTAATTAATTAATTAATTAGTTTTAACTAATTAGTTAGTTTCCTTTAAAGGTTTTCCATTTTCCAAAGTGATTCTACAGGAAACTACCCTTGTCCAAAAGCTGGGGCTAGAATTTCTTGATCTCAAATCCATGACCATTGACTTCATTGTTGCAGAGACCTCCTATTATTCTCTCTTGAACCTATTCCAGTTTGGGTTTTGTTCCCATAACTTCACTAAAACTATTCTGGCGAAGGTCAACAATCTAATGTACAATTCTAAATACACTGCTAGACCAATCTGCAGCATTTGACATAGCAAATGCCCCTCTTCATGAAATACTTTCTTCCCTTGGCCTCCAGGACATCATTCTATCTTGGTATTTCTAAATCAATGGCTGCTCCTTCCTGGCCTCCCTTTTATTGTGTCTTCCTCATCATCCTGGGCACTAAATATTAGGGTAATCCAGGGTTCATACTAAAACTTCTTCTCTGTCTTCACTTACTCCCTAGGAGATATCATCTAGTCCCACGACTTTAAAGCCATTTCCGCACAATGACTCTCAAGTTCATTTCCTTAGATTCAACTCTTCCCCTGAACTCTAGGCTCATAAGGCCAATAAACTACTCAACATCTCCACTTGGATGTCTAATAAATAAACACTTAAGTTTAACATATTAAGACACAATATTAATTCCCATACCTCCCCTACTATACCTGCTCTTTTCTGCAGCCTTTACCATATCGACTGTTCCATGTCATCTAAGATTACTTATCAACCTAACAGTTGCTCCATGTCAGAAATTTTGGAGTCATCCTTGATTCTTCTCTTTTTCTCACATCTTACACCCAATTCAAAATCAAATCCCCTAGGTTCTAATTTTCTAAAACATCAAAATCAGGTGCGCCTGGGTGGCTCGGTCGGTTAAGCATCTGACTTCGGCTCAGGTCATGATCTCATGGTACATGGGTTCGAGCCCTGTGTCTGGCTCTGTGCTGACAGCTCAGGGCCTGGAGCCTGCTTCAAATTCTATGTCTTCCTCCCTCTCTGCCCCTCCCCTGCTCGTGCTCTGTCTCTCTCTCAAAAATAAACATTAAAAAAAATTTTTTAATAAAATACATCAAAATCCAATTATTTCTCATTATGTTTGCTGTTACCATTCCGATCTCAACCACCATCACTCTTCAGTTGCATTACCTTAATAACCTACTAACAAGTCTCCCTGCTTCCATCATTACTTGCCCCCTCTCCAATGCACACATAATCTGTTCGTTATCCAACGGTATAATCATATTTCTCTACTTAAAATTTTCCAGTGATTTCTCACCTTGCTTAAAGTAAAATCCAAAGTTCTTATATAGGCTACAAGACACTCCATAATATGCCCCTCAATATCTCTGATTTCATATTCTAATGCTTTCCTTCATGCTTGTTTTACTGTAGCCACACTAGCCTTCTCTTTTTTAATGTTTATTTTTGAAAGAGAGAGACACACACACAGAATCTGAAGCAGGTTCCAGGCTCTGAACTGTCAGCACAGAACCTGACGTGGGGCTCAAACTCACAAACTGCGAGATAATGACCTGAGCCGAAGTCAATTGCTTAACTAAGTCACCCAGGCACCCCACCACACTAGCCTCCTTGATGTACAAAAGACCCCAAATAGCCAAAGTAATGTTGAAAAAGAAAACCAGAGCGAGAGGCATCGGAATCCTAGACTTTAGCCTCTACTACAAAGCTGTAATCATCAAGACAGTATGGTATCGGCACAAAAACAGACACACAGATCAGTGGAATAGAGAACCCAGAATTGGACCCACAAATGTATGGCCAACTAATCTTTGACAAAATAGGAAAGAGTATCCAATGGGAAAAAGACAGTCTCTTTAACAAATGGTGCTGGGAGAACTGGACAGCAACACGCAGAAGAATGAAACTAAACCACTTTCTTTCACGAATCACAAAAATAAACTCAAAATGGATGAAAGACCTAAATGTGAGACAGGAAACCAACAAAACCCTAGAGGAGAAAACAGGCAACAACCTCTTTGACCTCAGCCTCAGCAATTTCTTGCTCAACACATCTCCAAAGGCAAGGGAATTAAAAGCAAAAATGAACTATTGGGACCTCATCAAGATGAAAAACTTCTGCACTGCAAAGAAAAACAATCAACGAAACTAAAAGACAGCTGACGGAATGGGAAAAGATATTTGCAAATGACATATCAGATAAAGAGTTAGTATACAAAATTTATAACTAACTTACCAAACTCAACACCCAAAAAATAAATAATCCAGTGAAGAAATGGGCAGAAGACCTGAATAGACACTTTTCAAAGAAGACACCATATGCCCAACAGACACATGAAAAGAAATACAAGTCATCATCAGGGAAATACAAATCAAAACCACACTGAGATACCACCTCATACATACCAGTCTGAGTGGCTAAAATTAACAACTTAGGAAACAACAGACGTTGGCAAGGATGTAGAGAAACAGGAACCCTCTTGCACTGTTCGTGGGAATGCAAACTGGTGCAACCGCTCTGGAAAACAGTGTGAAACTTCCTCAAAAAATTAAAAATAGAACTACCCTATGACCTGGCAATAGCACTACTAGGAATTTACCCAAAGGATACAGGAGTGCTGATTCATAGGGGCACATGTACCCCAATGTTTACAGCAGTGCTTTCAACAATAGTCAAATTATGGAAAGAGTCTACATGTCCATCAACTGATAAATGGATACAGAAGATGTGGATTATATATACAATGGAATATTACTTGGTAATGAGAAAGAATGAAATCCTGCCATTTGCAGCAATGTGGATGGAACTGGAGGGTATTATCCTAAGTGAAATAAGTTAGTCCGAGAAAGACAGATATCATATGCTTTCACTCATATGTGGAGCTTGAGAAACTTAACAGAAGGCCATGGGGGAAGTAAGGGGGAAAAAATAGTTACAGAGAGGGAGGGAGGCAAACCATAAGAGACTCTTAAATACAGAGAACAAAGTGAGGGTTGATGGAGGGTGGGGAAATGGGGAAAGTGGGTGATGGGCATTGAGGAGGGCACTTGTGGGGATGAACACTGGATGTCTATTGTATGTAAGCAATGAATCACGGGAATCTACCCCCAAAACCAAGAGCACACTGTATATACTTTATGTTAGCCAACATCATAATAAATTATATTTTAAAAAATAAAAAATAAAAATAAAACATGACAAGCATGTTCCCACTTCTGGGTCTTCATGCTTGTTGTCTCTGCCTGCAATGCTCATACCCTAGATATCCACGTGTCCTGCACCCTCCTCCATCATGTTTCTGCTCAAAAGACACCCTCTTAATGAAGCCATTTCTGTATATAATCCTCTATAAAATAGTACCACCCACTATTTTCAACCCTTGTTATTCTGCTTTATTTTTCTCTGTAACACTTATGAAGAAAAAAGAAACACTGTATGCTAATTTTCTGTCTTTTCCTTCCAGAATGAAGGCTCTTCAAGGCCTCCAATATACCCTTGCTCCTCAAGAGAAAGAACTTTGTATTGTTTAATCCTGCATCCCCACAGCAAGAAGAAATCCTACCACAATATAGGTATTCACTAAATATTTGTTATAGAATGAAAAACTTCTACCCGTCCTTCAAGACCTCTTTTCCAGAGACTTCCCTGACTTATTCAAGAATAACAAAAAACTTTCTTATCTCTCCAGACTCTCAAAGAATTGTTTTGCATCTCTTCCATAAACCCATTATATCTTTTCACTATTTGATGGTATCCTATTTGTATTTGATTTCCTGGCACCTAGCATAATATCATTTAACAAATATTCAATGAATTAATGAATGAATGACTTGATAAAAGGCCAATATTATAAACACAAATTTTGGGTAAATAGAATAAATCCTCCCCTCTTTCCCATTCTCATACTTTTGCTCTTATTTTTTTTCCAACCATACCAACCTGAACCCTGAAACTTATTATTACTCTCTCCTTTACCCATGCCCTCCTACAATCATGTTTTCTTACTCTTCCTCTAATTAATCCCAGATAAGGGATCTCAGAAGCTTAAAGGAAAAATAGAAAACTTCTAAAGCACAAATAGAAAATTTAAAGCAGCATTGAAGTTAAATATCTAATAGTAACTTTTACCCTGTGCTTTCTCTAGGGAGACAATATTCAACAAGAAATATGTCACCAATGTATCATCAATAAAACAAAAAACAGTGAGTATCTTGGGTGGTTATGCTCCCAGTAGCAGTATTTAAGACATTCTTAGAAGGCTTCACAATAAAAGAGATTTAAAATACAACATTCAATTTCATGCACTTTGAACTGCATTATCAGCACTCCCTTCATCACCAAAAATTATTTTTTAAACCTATGACACACCATGAGCAGCAGACAGAAAATCTTGAGGCCAGTGCCTCTGGGGATCATGGTTGCAGAGGCAAACATCACAGTTGTCAAGCAGTTATCCACAAATGAAGCATTTGTCAAGTGGGAATTGGTCACCTCATTTTTTTATACAAAGAGAGATTTACAGAACCGTGGAATATTAAAGCAAGCAGCCCAAGAGACAAACTGATTTGCCTAAGGTCACTCAACAAACGGCCAAATCAGAACTTGATTCACTTGAACTCAATTTCTGATTTTTCATAAGGCATGTTTTCTACTAACCAAAGTCTCTGTAGGGAGGATTACTCATGCACATGCACACATGTAAATTCTATTCATATTCATGTGTGTTTATTTTTTTTCTTATGGTAATAACAAGAATTAAAAGCTCTTTGATTACAAAGTAAACTTCTATTTTCCTTCTTGATAGGTTTTCAGATTTTCCTCTAAAAGTATTTAAAAGTACTACTCTAGTTGTTCTTAGTTGTCTAGAGTGGTTTATGCTGCCATTAGCTTCTATAGCACCATCATTAGAAAAATGGGCTGTACTTCTTCTTAAACCTCCACATGCAGCCAAAATTAGGTTGCTTTAAAGGGCAAGATGTCAAAAGCAGATAAAGCCTTTGTACTGTAATGAGCATAATGATGAATAATGGTACTTATGTGCAATAAATGATGCCCTGCCCATAAACAGCCTTTTCACCCAGATACTCTATTTAATTCAATAATATATTCCAGGTAATTTGTGGAACTAGATGAGAAATTACCCCAACCAAGAAGACTAACTGTAGAATTACTAAAACATACCATGTTGAAAATAATGGAAGCAGAGTTTGCGGAAGTAAAATTATGGCATTAAAAAACCCCATTATATGAATTCTTCTTCCAAGTGGCCTGCCTCATAGCAGCTGTAAAAATAAGGGCATTGTGGCAATAACATGATGTTGGTAATAAAAGATTCTAATAATATCCATGTGCCACAGTATTCAGGGCTTTTGTGTTTGTTTTAGGGAAAGAGATGATAATGTATACTATACTATATTATACTACACTATACGATATTAATCTATACTATAATCTATATAGTAGCCCACCTGGACTTCTTCAAAATCCAACTGATCCCCTTACTAACCAGAACAAACAGAGTAAACTTGGACAAATGTAAATCCTATCACATCATTCCTCTAATCAAACTATTTTATGGTTTCCCACCAAAATCTGAATAATTCAAAATCCTTACCATGCCCGGTAAGACTATAACAGGACCTATCCTGGGCCTACCTCTCTGACACTGTCTCCTACTACTCTCCCCACTTGACTACATCATGTTAGTTACACTTGCTATATTAACAGTTCTCAAATACTTCAAACTATCCCTGCTCAGAACTTCTGTTCCTTCCACAAAACTAATTTTTGCAGACTGTCTCCTCACCACATTCAAGTATCTACATATATATCACCTCCAACTTCCGTTTCCAGCAATGCAGCAAACTAGATATCTTGAAAAAACACCTTCCCAGTAGAGATAAAAATGTTAGATAATTTATTTTAAATATTTAAATGCAAATTATTTCAATGCATTATTTTTTATTATATTATTTATTATCTATTAGTGTCATAATAGATATATTTATAATAGTTAACCGATAGTAAATTACTTTGCTAGAATGCTAGATGATATACTTTTAAATATTTTAGTGAATAGTTTAATGGAGAAGTTTTTTCAATCCCAGAAACCAAACTGTTAAGCAAAAATATTAACCTCAAAAGGTAAGAGAACACTGAAAACAGTATTTTGTAATTAATGTTTTTGCTTTAACATTTTGGTTTCTGGGATGGAAAAGACTTCTTCCGTGGGGAGTTCTACAGTATGAAAGCACCATATGGTTATCTCATGTGAGGCAAAAGGCTCTGACTTTTTTGTAAAGACCAAGCCTGTATTTATTAATTCTTTACATCAAGTATCTTCCTCATCAACAAATTTTTAACTGGTGTTTTACAGCCATATGTTAACACAAATGATTTAGGCATCAAGTAAAGCTTTATTCTTTTCATTATTCATTTTAATTTTTTCTATATGTTTTTAACATGTGCTCTTTTTATAATGTTTTATTATATTTATGCCAAATAGAAAATTATAGGAAATGTACCAGCTATTGATATATTCACTACCGAGATTAAACCTCTATCAGTATTTTGCTTCTACTTCACATTCCCTTTATATTATCTTTATTTTCCAAGAAACAAAACATTACAAATACAGGTAGAGTCCCACTTTCCACTCCTATCTATCCAGAAATAACCCCCGCCTAAAATTAGAGTTAACAAACTCATATGCGTTTTCTTCTTCTTTTTTTTTTAAATTTTTTTAACATTTATTTATTTTTGAGAGACATAGAGACAGAGTCTGAGCAGGGAAAGGGCAGAGAGAGAGGGAGATACAGAATCTGAAGCAGGCTCCAGGCTCTGAGCCGTCAGCATAGAGCCCGACGCGGGGCTCGAACTCACAGACCGTGAGATCATGACCTGAGCCGAAGTCGGCCGCTTAACCAACTGAACCACTCAGGGGCCCCTTGTTCTTTTTTTTAATAAACTTCCTAAATGTTTGGTACCATATCTATACTCAACCTTTTTTTTTTTACCCACAAGATTATGTTTTTGAGACTTGTACACATTGATACATTCAGATCTAGTACATTCATTTCATTCTTATGCTTCCCATTAGACTAAACTACAACGTATTTTTTCACATACAAACGTTTTTGTCCATGCTTTCTGGAACAAGAGTTTCTCCCTCATAAGCAAGTTCCAGCAGTAGAAATGCTGAGTTACAGAGAATATGTATTGTCGATTTTACTTGCTAGTTCTAAGTTGCTTTCCAAAATTATATCCATTTCCCCTCCCTCCAACCCTGCGTTAGTCTTCTCATTTCTCCACATTATCACTAACAGTGGATATTATCAAAATTAATATATATGAAAACATAAAATGTTATTTTCTTTGTTTTATTTCATATTTCCTAATTACTAGAGAGGTTGGACATCTTTACATATATTTATCGGACATCTCTCTTCCTCTTTCAAGTTACTATTATATCTTTTGACAATATTTCTTTTGATATTTTCAATTTCTAAAAGCATGTTATATATTCTGGACATAGATATTTCATTGGTAATATGAGTTGCAGCTGTTTTCTCTGTGACTTGTATGTTCATTTTTTTTACGTTTTATCGTACAGAAGTTTTATGTTTTAATGTAGGAAAATGTATAAATATTTTCCTTTTTGCCTTTTGCATTTAAGAATTATCTACTAATGGCATAAAGAAATGCTCTCATTTTCTGATTAAAATTTTAGAGTTTCTTTTGGTATTTAGATTTTTAACCTCTCTGGAATGTATTTTTGTGAATGATGTGATATGGAAATCTAAATTTATCTTGTACTATAACATAGCCAATATCTTCAGAAGTATTTGTTAAACAATTCATTCTTTCCTACTGATTTTATCACCTCTCTCATCTATAAAACTCCCAAAAATACACCGGTCTGATTTCAGTCTCTCAATTCTCTAATAGTCTATTTGTCTATCTGGGCAAGTACCTCAAGGTTTTAAATAATCCATTTTCATATTACTGCCTACTATCCGATAAAATGACTCATCAACCTTTTGTTGTGTTTTTCCTAGTCACCAAGGCTAAGAGTTTAGGCTTCTGTACCCTGCCCCTTACATCAGTCAAAGGCTTCTGGCTGCCCCGTGGATGAGAGGGCAAAATTTCCGGGGGCATTTCTGGGTAAGGTGGCTCCCTGAGCCCAAAGGCAATTTTCTGAAGTGTGTAGTCATAAGCCATTAGCAGTAAATACTCGCAGAGTGGAAAGATGGGAGAACCGGCTTAGTAGAAGGGATCTGGGTATGTTTCTAGTACTGGGCCTCAAAAGTGAATAGGTGGCACATTCGAATTGGGATAATTTAAAGACAGTGTATTTGCAAAGAGACTATAAACATGTGTTCAGGGTTAGGTAAACTACAAGGGATAGAGCTGTTACTATTTCAAAAGCTGGGCAGGGGTGAGGGGGTTGGAGGGCAATGGCATAGAGCAGTTACTGGAACCATGAAAGTCTCATGAAGAGACAGTTGTTTTGAGAGCAGTAATGACCTTCATCAGCCTGGGGTGACTACTGGGGGGAGGGGAGGTTTGGGAAAATAAATACCCCAATTTCACTCTCCTTCCTCCCTCTGACCTCCTGCTGGGCTCTCCATTTGCCAAGTTCAATGGGAAGCCAGAGAAAGTTTTTAATATAGTGCATACAGAACAACCGCCTGGAGGAGGGCTCAATGGGAAGGATGGAAATGAATGTGGACACTGTTTTCCATAAAGGCAAATAAAAGATGTTTCAGACAAACAAATGTCACCTTCTGTAAGTAATCTTTTCAACCACACTATCTAAAATAATGCGCCTCTAGAGTGCCTTGTTGGCTCAGTTGGTTCCACCTCTTAATTTAGGTTCAGATCATGATCTCAGAGTTTGTGGGATTGAGTCCCACGCTGGGCTCTGTGCTGGAAGCATGGAGCTTGCATGGGATTCTCTGTCTGCCTCTCTCTCTGTCCCTCCCCTCCTCACGTGCATGTGCTCTCTCTCTCTCTCTCTCTCTCTCTCTCTCAAAATAAACTAGAAACTAAGGTGACTAAATAAATTAAGGTGACTCCAACTTCTGTCCTTTGTCACTACCCTAAACCCCTACTCAGCTATCTGCCTTCAAAGCACTTACATTTACATGAAATTATATTAAAAATTTCCACAAAATAATAATGAAAAAGTAAACCCAAGATAGAGGGGCAAAGTACAAACATAATTCACCCGACAAAAGTATAAATGTTTAACCACATTAATAATCCAATAAATGAAATGCATTTTAAAATACATACATACTTTTTCACCTATCGAATTGACAAATATTTAATATAGCAATTTCCAGTGATAAGGTTTGAGGAAAATACCTAAGGTAGGACTATAAAATTGATGGATTATTTCTGAAGAGTAATTTGAGAATTTGTATCAAAAATTTTTAACATGCTGTTTTACCCAGCCATTCCTCTCTTAGGGATGTCTGTTGAAAATAGTTCAAGGTATTCCCAAAGATGACAGTCATTTACAAAGGCTAAAAACTGCCAACGAGATATTTGTCCAATAGCAGGAAATAGTTTATCGATGTTCCCCAAAATGTGTTCCTTAAAGCACTTAGTCTCAGGAGATACTGCTTGCGAGAGAGTTCCACAGCAATTAAATGTGGGAATTCCCTTGAAATGAAAGGCAAAATTTACAAGCCAGTCTCACCGGACATAAAAGCTAAGCGAATACGTGTGTTCATAGTGAGTTTAAAATTCTAAAGTTGGTCTTATTAGCCCTGAGTTCCAACCATCAGAACACACAGAAGCCTTACGAAGGCGTTTAGCCTTCCACAAAAGTACCTTGTGGTCAGGTGGAGGGGCGGCCCCCTCTGCAGCCACAGCAACCTCCGACCTCTGCGCTTCGGCCTTTGCGGACTAGAGTCTAGGCATCCGACAGACACCACACCACGCAGGCGCAATAGCCCGCCAGTAGCGAGGCCAAGCCACGCCCCCTGCACTGCCGCCTAGTTACGCCTGGGTGGGATTTGACAGCGACTTTCAGTCTTCACGCCACAAATGGTGGCGTCGCGCTTTCGGCTCTTCAGCCAAGCACGCACACTGCAAGTGTGACCCGTGAGTTCTGATGTTTGCAATATAGGGCTAATTTAACTAATTGGTTAACTAATTTAACGAATTGATTATCATTTTAACTGAAATTCGTTTTTATGTTTTACATAAGATGGTTCATTGTGTAATCTGTTACCCACTTAGAGTTTTAAAACAATGAATATTTATTATCTCACAGTTTCTGTGTGTCAGGAACCTGGGCACAGATGGCTCTGGCTCAAAGTCAGTCATGAAATTGCAGGCAGGCTGTCAGCTAGGTCTGGGTTCACTTGACCCAGGAAGGTTCAGTTTGGAAGCTTACTCCTGTCATTGACATGATGCAGTTCTTCACCAGCGTTGGCCAAAGGCCTCCTTCTGTTCCTATCCATAGGACATACCTAATATGGCAGGCAGCTTCTCTCAGAGTAAGCTGGAAAGAGTGCAAGAGTCTAAGAAAGAAGCCACAATCTTTTGTAACCTAATCTCGGAAGTGACACCTCATCACTTTGCCATATTCTGTTAGAATGGAGGCGCTAGGTCCAGCTCACACTCAAGGAGAGATGGTTACACACAGGCAGAACACAGGAGGTGGGGATCACTGGGGCCATTTAACTGCTGCCTATTACAGTCATGAACATGAAAGCTCTTGAAATTCTTAAGCGACTAAGACTTGCTAAGTAACCCCTTCTCTAATCACAATGGAGATCTGACAGAAGGGTGAAGGAAGGGGCCAAAAAGAGATATTGAATTTGTGAAATAGATGGGTAGGTATCTAACAACGTTTTTTTTTTTTTTTTTCCAATTTAGTTTGGTGAAGAATTTCACCGGACAGAGGAGGTTCTTGGGGCCCCGGGGAAGGAATATGGGAGTGGATGGGTACTGACAGGAAAGGCTTCCGAAACAATTTTGCCAAGGGCTGATTCAGCTTTATCACAGCAGTGTCACTTCAACCCATTCTGGGCTCATTTCTGGTATGAATAATCTAGGCCTCTTGTGACTCATCTGCTTCCTCCTGCTTTTATGTACATTTTTGCCATTTCTTGCTTCCTTGTACCTTGGGAAAATTCAGAAAGGAAAGAAAAGGTAGTAATATTCAAAGCAGTAATCTCCAGAGTGAAAGAATCACATTTCTCCACTCTTGTTTATGCCTATGTACTTACACAGATAATCGGATAAGTTAACGGGAAAACTCTAACTAATTGCACAATTCAGCACAATCAACTTGAAGAATTAAAAAAAAATTGTTTTGACCTTAAATCCCTCAAATGTGGGACCTCGGTCAATTTATTTGTCAATAAATTGGTACCGCTCTTTCTCAACATTTGTGGGAATACTGTTTTTCCTCCTGAATTGACACAAACGATCTCATCCTTGCACCTACAATTTACTCAGTGGGACATGTGAAAGTAGGGTCTATTTTTGGCTCCTTAGCAAAGCTGGCGAAGGGTGTAATCTTTTTCTCTGCCCTGCCTGGGATGGACTAGGTGACACAGGAGGTCTTTTCTATTTCTAATTTTTACAACGCCTTTCAGCAAACAGCAGGTAAACAATTTTAATATAAGGCCATTTTCATTACGTGTCTGCTAGAGAATATGTCCCCGCATTAAAATAAACAGTAATAATATAAAAAAAAAGTTTGCTCATACAATAATAGCAACCTTCCTAAATTACAGTGATTGTGCCACCCAGCAGTATAATACAAAATGTGGTTTTTATCCCAAAAGACACAGAATTTATTATTTTCCACCTACCTGGCATTTTAGAGCAATTGGAACCAGGTTTCTGAAGGAACAATTCAGTACATTAGCTCTCAAATACAAAAAATATATTTTCAGCATTGAAATGACTCATTTAAAGCAGCACTTCAACAAAATGCTGTCCACCCTGCCCTGGTAATTATGTCACGTCTGGTGTATACTAATTTACACAGTGTATTGTTTTCCTGCATAATTAAGGCTATTAAGCCGAATTCTGAGGCTGTGGTTAATTAATTAAACAAGCACGCAGAGAAGTTACTGACAGAGTCAGAGCCTGGTTTCTACCCTCCTGGTGGGCAAGATGCTAAAGAAATGGGTGAGAAGGGCTGTCACCTGGAACTCTCCCTCAGTCACTGTTTTCTATTCACAGGGAAAAGTACAAAAGTCACTTCCTGGAAAGTAGACATTGCCCCACAATCTCATACTGCGGAAGCACCAAGCATGACATAGTATTTAGAAATAAACACATATAATGATACTGACTACCACTTCTCCATAGTTTCATCAAAGTGAAGAGTGTTCCAATATACTTGCTTTGGGTTACCTTCAGATATTATCTTTTCATGGATTATAAACTAGATTAAGTCAGGGGAAGGTGCTTTGTCTAGACTTTTCATTCTTGTCAAGGTGCTTTCTCCAGACTTTTCTTTCTTTTCAAATTCACCCAGAATAGTAGATCTAAGCATTCTTTGTATCAGCCACTAACACATATGAGAAAATCCTAACTGCCCTGGGTTTCCCAATGCTTAAGCAATTATAATATTTCTACTTTTTTTCACACAACACCAATGCTGTGCTTCACACCCAGTGCACTAGCCCAGAACACTGCCCCCAAAGTATTGGAGAAAAGTGGGATACCCAGAGGCAATGATCTTAAGTATCTCTTCTTCACAGTTATGTAGCCTTTTCAAACATGCCCTCAAAAACTAATCTTTAGACCTCTCTGTTCAATGTTCTCTGTTTTTTTTAACTTTTTATAAATGTAAATTTGTATTACAAAATAAACGTATGTACAAAATATGTATTTGTATTTCAAAATGACTTACTATTTGGAAAATGTTAGCTTCTCTCTTTGACTACTTACAGTGATTATTTGATTATTACTCCTATACTAATCACTTCAGGAGTAGTAATCGAATCTTACTTGCATTACTGTGTCCAAGAACCCAGATTTGTGTCAGGAGAAGCAGGGAACCCACTGTATGAAGAAATGCTATAAATCAGACAAATGCCAGTGTATGGTACTATTCTGTGTATGTTCTGGCAACCTAATTAGGAGATCAAGTGTAAGAAAATTCAGGATTCTTTAATGCACTTAAAATCACTGTCATGAAGCAATGGATGGCAAATTTGCATGTGAAAGGAGTGTGAACAGCATGGAGGAAGAATTGTGAAATTACTATAGTATTTATTATTATAACTTGGTGTCATGCTAGTCTCATTTTAGAATGAACTCTAAGAATGGATTAAATTAGTGCCATTTTCTTTCCTTGTTAACATCTTTGTCACAAGAGCAAGCTGTCAGAATTTTATCTAAAATAGGCCATGGATTATTCCTCATGATAGTTGGCCATTTCTAAACTCTGGCTTTGATTGGTTGTTCTTATCCCTGTCCTTGCAGACATGTAGGTTGAACACAGGGAAATAATAATCTTTTAAGAAACTAATCAGGTTGCAGACACCCTGATAAAGGTAGGAAGGACAGTAAGTATTATGTTACAATTTCAAAACAGCTTTTGCTCATAAAACATTATCTTCCAAGAAAATGCTTTTGACTATTGCTAAAAAAATACTCTTTGACACATGACTTTAGAATAAAGACTACTCAGAGATGTGTAATCTTATTAGCATTTCTCTGAGTTTTTAACTGTCATAAGATAATCTACAATGAATATTTCTCTGAGGGGTCAGGAGCACCATGGTCTACTCAACCTTAAGATAAATGGTGATCAGAATTTAATGACTTGTTACTTTCTTCCTATGTCTTTATCTCACTCATTGGTCCCCTGGGCCTCAGTTTCTACATGTAATGTGGAAGCTCTATTAGTACGGCTTTTTCAGAGAAACAGAACCAGTAAGATATAAAAGGAGATTTATTATGAAGAATTGACTCACCCCAATTACGGAAGCTGAGAAGTGCCATGGTCTGCCTTCTGCGTGAGCTGAAGACTCGGGAAGCCCAGTGGTGTAATTCAGTTCAAGTACAAAGGCCTGAGAAACAGGGCAGCGGATGTCAATCTCAGTGGGCAGGCAAGAAAAAAGGTGGTAAGACCACCCACTTTAGGGAAGGTGATCTCTTTCACTGAGTCCACTGATGCAAATGCTCATCTCATTCGGCAACATCCTCACAGACACACCTGGAAATAATGTTTAGCCAGATACAAGGGCATCCCTGATTCAGTCAAACTGACACAGAAAACTATCACAGATGCCGCTTTCCTCTTCGCCAATTCCTCATAATGAGGGTGACCATAGGTCTTGGTTTGCCTGGGACTGTCCCACTTCATGCCTGTTGTCTTAGTTTAATTATTAGAAGCATTTTCTTTCGCTCTCAAAAGTACCCCAGTTTGAACAATACATTACGTGATCATATGCTCATAATACTTTCTGAGAACCTCTCTGAGACTCATCACTGTTTATATTTTACTATATAGACATGTCTTAGCTCCCCTAATAGATTGATTTGAGGACAGAATCTAGCTTCACTCATCTTTTGGGTTATCACAGGGCCTTGTACAGAGTATATACCTAACAAATATTTCTTAAATTAATAAAACCATAGAGTGCTAAATCACTTCAGTGCCCAAAAATATAGTCATTAACAGTTTTGAAAAACTAGTATCTAGAAGGAGAAGATAGCCTTATTTTACAATGAACAGATCAAAACCCACTTGAAACATCTGTATAGTAGGTGAGAAAGCTTCTGGGTAGAATTTTCATGTGTACCATAGATGAGAGCATCCAGCTAAGGAAGCCAGTACAACTAGCATTTCAGCCTTACTCCATTTGTCATTATATGTGCTATTTGGGCTAGTGGAGACCCGCTACCTAGTTTCCGGAGGTCAACACAGGTTTTATAGGGCCTGAAGCTTATATAGTTTGCGGGGGGTGGGGGGGGGAGCATTTTCAGAATAAACAAAAAACTTACGAATACAAAATTAGGTATGAAGGTGAATACTTATTTAGAATAAGAAATCAAATTTGGAAAAGTTACCAAAGTATCACAAAATTCATAGGAATAATGTATTACTTTAGTTACTTAACTGTTTGGTATACCTCTATAATACTTTTTCTCCTGCTTTTTGGCTACAGAATACTTTTTTTAAAAGACTATTATGTTATTATTATTTTTAAAGTAATCTCTGTCCCCAACATGGGGCTCAAACCCACAACCCCAAGATCAAGTGTCGCCTGCTCTACCAACTGAGCCAACCAGGCACCACTGGCTACAGAATACTTAAGTGATTTTTTGGCATGTGGTACCCCTTTTCCCAGCGCCATCTGTTGAAGAGACTGTTCTTTTCTCATTGAATGTCCTTGGTGCCCTTGTTGAAAATCAACTGACCGTATACATAAGAATTTATTTCCGGCCTCTCAATTCTATTCCATCAGTCCATACGTGTATCCTTATGCCAGTAACAACACAGTGTTTGGATGACTGTATCTTCGTAGTAACTTTTGAAATCAAGAAATATGTGTCTTCCATTTTATTCTTTTTCACAATTATTTTGACTATTCAAGATCCTCTGAAATTCCATATATTTCATTTCAATTTTCAAATCAGGTTTATAGCAGCTAAAGTAATTTAACTGTATACAGAAGTGATTGCAAACATATAAATGGATCCCACTGAATCCAAATAGTATGCATTACAAACAATTTCCACTTAGTTGTATCCAAGAACTGCTGAGGGTCACTAATGCACTACCCTGCCTAAGGGGACGTATGATGGATGGGAAGTTGAAATGGAAAAGCACAGGGGCACCTGGATGGCTCAGTTGGTTAAGCGGCCAACTTCAGCTCGGGTCATGATCTCACAGTCTGTGGGTTTAAGCCCCACATCGGGCTCTGTGCTGACAGCTCAGAGCCTGGAGCCTGCTTCTGATTCTGTGTCTCCCTCTCTCTCTACCCCTCCCCTGTCTCTCTCTCAAAAACAAACAAACGTTTTAAAAATTTTTAAAAATAAAGGCATGATTAATTAAATCATTGATCACTGGTGATTAAACTCAACCTTCAGTTCCTCCCCGCTGCCCAGAGGTCAAGAGGGGCGACTGAAAATGCTGATCCTCTCATCACATGGTTGACTCCACCTGCAACCAGCCCCCATCCTTAGGTGCAGTCCAAAAGTCACCTCGGCAACATACGAAGACACCTTTATAGCTCTCATCACTTAGGAAATTCCAAGGGATTTAGGAGCTCTGTGCCAGAAACGGGGATGAATGCCAAATACATATTTCTTATTATAAATCACAAGATCACAGTTGTTAAGTTGCTCAGGTCTCTGTCTCATGCAGTTGGCAGGTGGCAGGAGCTGCCCCAGTGAGGTAATCCAAGATCCCATCCAGGAATGAGCTATGGATAACAGTCGGCACTGCCGATCTGTTCTTTAGCACTTAGATGCTAACCTAGGACATCAAAGCAGAGGGAGACTGAGAATTGTAACAAAATGATTTTTAGTTGAATTGTTGTTATGCACTGAATGTTTGTGTCTTCCCAAAACTCATACGCTGAAACCCTAATCTCTGTGGGATAGTATTTGTAGGTGGGGCCTTTGGTAGTTAATTAGTGTCCTTATACGAAAAAAAAAAAAAAACTTCTTTTTCCACCTTGTAAGGACACAACGAAAGGGCAGCCATTGCCAACCATGAAGAAGGCCCTTAACAAAAAGTAACCATGCCAGCACCCCGATCTTCGACTTCCAGCCTCCAGAACTGTAGGAAATAAATTTATATTGCGGATAAACCATCCAGTGTATGGCATTTTAGTTATAGCCACCCAACTGTTCTTAAATTTCTTTAATTTTACCTTTTTTGTGTGTAACAAATTTTGCCCTTCAAATGTTAACCATGTTTAGTCAGTAGACATGCTGTTTATGAACGAGGACAAATAAAACATTAAAAACCAAAGCTTACCTGCCAAAAGCAACACCAGCCTAAATCCCAGATATACTATGCGTGGGACTAAGAAAGATAAATGAGAGGAGAAAAGAAACACTAATGTTTTATTCTCTACAATAAATCTGATAATTCAGTAAAACAGAAGTTTAAGTGCTTTAGTGTTACAGATTATAGTATTTTAAAGAGAAAATTTTCACCTGTGGCATCAAAAACATTGATGTCTGTTAAGTTTAGCAGAAGCAAGAAGAGGACCTTAGTGTGGGAGTCTGGGACTAAAGGTGCCCTCAGGGAGAGGCAGAGAGCTGAGAGGAAGTGTGCAGGCCTTCGTGACGCGTGGCCTGGGATGGAATCCCAGCTCTGCCTCTTTCTCACTCTTTAACTTTGGGCATGTAATTCTACATCTCTGTGCCTCAGTTTCCTCATCTGCATTGTGGGGAGGAAGGAAGATATTAATATCTGTAGTCTATATCGGTATGCGTAATCTCCTATACCTACTTTAATTATACTAACATGGTGTCGTGAAGAGATAACTTAGTTAAGTCATTTCATCTGCCTTGCACGGTACCTACTACTTCAAAAACACTCAAACTCTCAAAAGAAAATCTTTCAGGGGCACCTGGGTGGCTCAGTTGGTTAAGTGTCTGACTTCGGCTCAGGTCATGTCTCACAGTTCATGGGTTCGAGCCCTACATCAGGCTCTGTGCTGACAGCTCAGAACCTGGAGTCTGCTTCGGATTCTGTGTCTCCTTCTCTCTCCCCCTCTCCCCCTCACACACACATTCTCTCTCTCTCTCAAAGATAAATAAACATTGAAAAAAAAGAAAGAAAGAAAGAAAATCTTTCAAATTTTACTGACTTTTTTGCCTGGTTCTATATACTCAATATTTGACTTTTTCTAAAATGAGGTTTTTTTTTTAATTTTTTTTAAACATTTATTTATTTTTGAGAGACATAGAAACAGAGTATGAGCAGGGGAAGGGCAGAGAGAGAGGGAGACACAGAATCTGAAGCAGGCTCCAGGCTCTGAGCCGCCAGCACAGAGCCCAATGCAGGGCTCGAACTCACAGACCGTGAGATCATGACCTGAGCCGAACTCGGCCGCCCAACCGAGTCACCCAGGCGCCCCTAAAATGAGTTTTAAAATACCGCTATTATTGCCGTAACTATTGAGTGCCTGTTACTGCATTATGAAATGCGTGAGCATATATGACAACTTTCAGCATTTAATCCAAAAGGGCAATCCTGGACTCTCTGGCAATTTTTTCCATATAGTCATTTGTTATTAGGTTCATCTGCAGGTGACATTTGTGAGACACCCCCCCACACACACACACACACAAACTAAACCATTAATCAGAATTGATCATAGAAGTGAGATAAAAGCCTATGGCCAGCCGTGGGCCAAAGCGGCCTCTTACATAGTCAGAATGCATTAAAACCACGGACACCGCAATTTCTTGCAAAGGCTGTGGGAGGGGAGAGGAAATGAGCAAACAGATTTCAGAGATTAAAGACAATATGATCTTCCAATGAACCTAACTTAATGCCGCTTACAAGGGTCAGATCAAGGGTGAAGAAATGAGAATCAGCCAAACACTAGAGCAATTTCCAGCCGTACAAAAAGCCACATATTCTTTTCTTCACTGACGACAGAATACACTGAGAGACAAGAAGGGTTGATCGTGGATGCCAAAAATGTACTTTCCATTCTTTGAGGCTTCTAAAGTCTCTTCCTTTATCCATTTCTATTTTTCCTCATATTGCCATTCTCTGTTTTTGTCAATGACCTTTCTTCAATCCAACTCAGCCTCCGTCTAATGGCCTGAAGAGGACTTCTTCACATGATGGAAAGCTTTAGATTTAAGATCCACCCCCCCCCCCCACTTCATTAGAGGGAAAAGTGAACAGCCTCTATGTGCTGAGTGTTAATGAATGTGAAGAAAGATTTTTTTTGTATGTGTTTTACACATTATGTTCTTGACTCCTAGAGGTGCTACAATAAATTGCCGCGCTTCATTTACAAGGAGCCATAACAGAAGCAAAATGAGAATCTGGCGACAAATTGCTTCTCAGTCACCCTGGGTCAGGCTGTTGGGGCTAATGAGAAGAGGGGCTCTAATTTTAAACTCCTCCTCAACCAAGCTATTCCTGCATTAATGTTCACTGTTGTAAATTGTAAAGTCAAATGAAGGAGCGCTGTTGAAAATTAACCAGTATTTTTATCCTTTGAGTACCCAATAGAGCGTATTTTGGCTTCTGTAGCTGGTGGTTATCGAAGGCGGCTCAGCTTACACCAGGGGTGCCGGCCTCCTCCGTGGACTCCCCCCTCCTCGATACAGCACCACTCTCCTAATTCCTCCTGCTTTTATACCCAAGCCTTGCTTCCACCTTCACAAAGAAAAATCTACTGGCAGAAGTAAGTAGTATAGGTTTTCAACAAGATTATAATGTGGCCTACAGGAGCAGTGTTTGAGAGCAGCCTTTCTGTGGGTCCATTGAGCAAGATCCCGTACGCAAGCATTAACAGTCAGAGAATCGTACTGTCCATTTAAGTCCTGCTGCAAGTTTAATGCTCTGAACTTGTGCATATGGAGGAAGAGCCAGTAAATCACTGACCCCGTGAGGGCTGGAAACACTTTGTCATCGGAAGCCTAAAGCAGGATCCGAACAAATAATGAGAAACCAATGCGGTATCTCCTAAAATACTCTCGTAATCCCACATTTAGCCAGTTTATAAAAGTAAACAGCAGGCAAAAAGAGATGCAGGAGAAAGGACGACGTTTTGTCAAACTGGGTAGGCTTTTGATCCCACGTGGATGAACAGGCAACAATTCAAAATTCAAGGTTTGTATTTTGAGTTTTTTCGGTCACATGTTTTAAGCGAGTATTAATGAAATGAAGTTCCTCTTGTGTGTAATGTATCTGTCCGGGTGCATTCTTCCATGGAATCACTACATAAAATACAAATTAACCACACTACCCTAGTCTAATCATTGTAATCAGTTATGTTTTCATGTGTACATTACTGATATATAAGGCTGTTGTAGTTCTTGTGTGTGGTTTAATTGCTTGTTTTTGCATATCTTGTGTGATTGATGATGTTCTAGAAATCTTTTCCCCTAAAGGAGACTTTGTAAATTACTTTGTTTAGATGCTAATGATTGTATTTCATTAGTGGCCCTCTCATCCAGAATCATCTTTAAATGAATGAATATGCCATAATTAAAAATCTGAATTATGAATTACTTTGAAAGGAGACAACATTGTCCCGATTTCCCACTGCGACACAGTGTTATTTCAATTATGTAAATATGTTTAATCATTCCCCTTTTGTTTTTCTAATTATTTAATATTAATGTTGCTTTACCCCTTTATTGCTACAAGAAGGGATATGGCATCTTAAATGAGAGTACTTAGACAAGTGATACACAGATGACTAGATTAAAGCAGACATTTATCAGAATGCATAACCCATTTCAAAAACAAACATGCTATTAACATTCATACTAATATAGCAACACTGGCTATAATTGCACTTCATGAATGTTTTGTCTGTACAAATCTAATGTATTCACAATGAACAATTTCCAATTATTGTTTTTTTTCTTATAGAAAGTCCAAAACCCCTGGTGAAAGTTTCAATTATCTTGAGGTGTACATCTGAACCAACCAGAAGGTCCCCATTTTTTTCGATAGTAGGAAACACGCAGCTGCTCAAAGTGCTACTAGACTTGACATGTTCAACTTTCACCCACCCACCTTTGAACCTTCAAAAAATGTTTACTAAAAAGAATGTGTTTTTAAGCCCCACCCCCCCGTTTTAATCACTTACTCCCTGAAGTAGGAGAAATATTAGGAAATTTACTCTTCCACTCAACAGCTCTCACGCGAGCCTTCAAGAAGCTACACTTACGATAGGAGCGTGAACCCAGCGGAGGAGAGCTCCAGAGGGGTCACCGTGTATGACAGTCAACTTTATACATTCGCACTTCAGGCATCTTATTCAAACCACCCGCAGAAGCCTGATTTGTTCTTTCGCAACATTACGCTGACTTCAATTTAGACGTTTCTATTTTGGTGCAGCTAGACTACACAGGAGTATGTTCCTCTACCATTTAGTAATTTAGATACTTTCAATATTATTGCTAACTGACTCTTGAGGTATAAGAGCCTTAATTATGTTGGTTTAATATTTTGTGCTTAAATATTGTTATTTGTAAACTAACAGTGGGAAATGCTACAACTTCCCCACGTTTCTTTCTTATTTCACTGTTACAATAAAATATGCTATTGTTGATTGACTGTTAAGTTTTATTAATAATATTAAGATTATGATGAAAATATTTGTACTTTCCCTACATATTAAAAGAGTGAGCAATCTTTAAAGACCTCCTTTCTCAACCACCTTTCCTTTTTTTTTCCTAATTTGAATCTTTAACTTTAGTAACCACAGAGACAAAAATTAGTGTTTAATATTGTATCTGGGTATAATTTGCACACAAACATACAAATTACTTGGCTATCTCTACAAAACCCTCAATGACATCACAGTGTCTATACATAGATGCAAAATATTTATTTGCAAGTTGTAAAGAAAATTGTACATAATTTGCACACAACTGTTTTCCACTTAAATAATAGATTTTATTTCTCATGTTTGTTTGTTTGTTTGTTTTCTCAATGAGAGAAAAAACATTTCTCATTGAGAAAAAAATTCTCACACCCAGGGAACTACTGATCTTCCCCTAACTAAGGGAAACCTTGATTAAAATGTTTCATGATTGGGGTGCATGGTTGGCTCAGTTGGTTAATCATCCAACTCTTGATTTCGAATCAGGTCATGATGTCATGATTGTGAGATGGAGCCCCACATTGAGCTCCACATCAGGCTCTGCACTAGGCATGGAACCTGCTTAAGATTCTCTCTCTCTCTCTCTCTCTCTCTCTCTCTCTTTCCCTCTGCACCTCCCCTCCCTTCCTCCCTCCCTCCTTCCCTCTCTCTCTCAAAAAAAAAAAAAAGTTTCATGATTAACATGATAAAGATCCAAGTTGTCAAGACCAAACGAAGAAAATCCCAAAGTTTTCTGTAGATGAGAAATGAAAAGTCCTTTTATTGGCAACACATTGATTTTAACAACTTTTCAAACAATAATCCTTTGTTGAATTTTTCAGGTAGAAATAATTTTCTAATTATTTTTAATTAAAAACTAATTTTTAACTACTTGCTTATACATTTCTAACTAGAAATTCTGAAAACTCATGACACCAATACAGAGAAAAATCCGAGGAATCCCTTGAAACTAATGTTTGACATCTAAAGACATATTTTGCTTTTGATCAGCTCAATAGTGTTTAAATGACTTTAGAATCAACTGGAGAGAAATTCATGAGAAGAGAGAGATGGGAATTCATAGAAATCTGCAGTTGAGTTTTTATTTTTTTTAAATAAGAATGTAGTGTTTTATTTAATTAATTGATTTAATTTTTTTCTTTTTTAAAATTTTTTTATTTTTTTAATTTTTTTATTATAATAGTTTATTTTCAAATTGGTTTACATTTAGTTGCAGTTCAGTTTTTAAATCATGATTCCACTCGATTTTTAAGAAGTCAGTGATTTGAATTTGGTTTAAATATACATTATCTAGAAGGAATATGAGAGAAGTATTGGGAAATCCATACCTGCATCACCATCTAAATTACTTGGATATTTCGGGGTGACTGGGTGGCTCAGTCTGTGAAGCATCCAACTCCTGATTTCAGCTGAGGTCATGATCTCACAGTCATGAACTTGAGCCCCACATGAGGCTCTGCCCTGGGTAGGGAGCCTGCTTATTTCTCATTCTCTCTCCCTCTGCCCCCCTCCCATAAGTAAATAAATAAATAACTTGGATATTTCACTTTAGGCACCAATAAAGACTAAAGAAAGACCTGGAAAACATATTCTCTGGGAAGCCGGGGCAAAACAGAAGACAGGATTGAGCAGGCCCTAGAATTACGTGAGGGTGGCTTGTCAGGGAAATCAGGCAAGGCAGGCGAATGGTGTCCCACCTAAAAGCATTCCTGCGTTTCCAACACAGGAGAAAAACCATACCGCTTTCCAGTGTTTGAGGAAGTCTTAGATATGCAAATGTTTTTTCCACTCAAATCCTCCTCAGACCAAAGTACCCTAGCAGCTTGATTTCTGTAGCTGGATGGAGAGAGACAGTTAAAAACAGAAGTACACTTGCATTTATCCAACCTGGCAGTTCAGGAAGATGAGACTCGCTCATATGCTCTTACCAAACATGCACTGAATATAAAACAGAGCTAAAGAAAGGGTCCTACCTCATATCCCTAGGAAATTCTTCCATTAGGAGTGCTAACTCCAGGGAAAATGATTTAGGAAGATCCAAGTTCAAACACCCACCCTATCCATCCCACCTGTACTCAGAAATGTCAGTATGGGACAGTTACACCCTAATTAATCACCACAATTATGGGAAAGCAAGGTAGAGGGAAGTCATTTTTCTTCCCTTAGTTTTCCCTCATTCATTCAACAAATACTAAGTGCCTCCAACTAGCAAAACCCTTTTCCAGGGACTTCGGAAGCTACATTAAAAAAAACAACAAAAAACAAAAACAGACAAAAAGCCCACCTCCCTTATTCCACTTGCCCAACTTGGTTAGAGCCTGACTCTGAGCTCTTAGAAATGCTCCTTTGTCCATTTTTCTCCATCTCTTGCCTGACTTCCACTTTGGCTAGGTACATTCTGCAGCTTCATCAGATGGGTTTGAACCCATCAGCGTATCAATGCTAGAAAGTAAATACTGGTATGTACATTCTGAATTGTATCAGCTAATCTGAAATATGACTTTGAAAAAGGAAAGAAACCTTTATTCTGATAAAGCATTTATCTTTAACAATTTAGAGGAAGAGGCATAGTGGAGTTGGAAAAAGGGATCCTGCATAGAAGGACACCCTAAAATGGGCCAGGTCCTTTTGTTTTAAGGGTGTGTGTGTGTGTGTGTCTTCAAAAGAAGAAATGCATTTGGTTCTAAAAACTTTCAAAAACAGTTTTGAAACAGCCTATAGTTTTATGTCACCACTGAAAGCATGTAATTTGTTGAAACAAACATTTAAGTCTTCATCTTGAAATCCAGCATGTAAATACTTCTGCTTGAAAAGGATTTTATAGTAAAAAGCTCCCCAGTGTTTTGGTTCAGCTTCATGGAGAGTATTCATATCGTTTACTTTTTTCTTTTCTAAATGTATGGAACCATTCCAAGTATGAGTATAAAATAAAATACATGGCATATCCATTTATTTTCACTTCTTGCTCCTCATTTATTTCAGTGAGTATTGGAATAAATGCATTATATTCTGTGAATCATTTTTCTTGTATTTCACATCTTTGGTACTGTTTATTATGTGCCACATCATATGAGGGCTAAATGCTAGTGAATGACTGACTTGATTTCACAAAATCTTTCTCAAATGCAAAAACGAAGCAATACATAGCAGTTATGGAAATGGTGCCTATTATATTGTATTGTCTTCTTTCACTGTCTTTGTGCACAAACTAGAGATTTAAGTTCTTCATTTCTTCCTCTATGAGTACAGTTTTGATTTGCCATGCTACAATCAGGCAAAGCTACATATACTGAAAAAAAACAAAAGACACAGATTCTATGAACCTTGAACTCTCCTCTACACTAATTGCTTGGCCCTACAGGAGGGAATGTTAATTTGTCTGGTTATCATTCTCCTATATCAGGAACTTGGGAACAGTGGGGATAAAGAGGGAAAAGGAAAAACCAATGACATTTTTGCAATGTCAAAAGTTTTCCTGGGTTTTTAAAAGAACTCATGAACAGGTTGCTGTTAGTATCCATTAGCTGGCCAAGCCTCTAACAATTTTCTGAATCCATTTATTAATCCACCCAACAACCAAAACATAGTTTTTTGTGCTAATTAAAAAAACTAATAAAACTATACAATTGTTTAGGTAAAATTGGAAAAAAAAACAATATTATCATCTGAGAAAAGTATTCCTATAAGCAAGGTTTAGTCCCATGGTGGAAATAGGACTTTGTTCTCTGTTGATATTTTAAAATATTCACATCTGGAATAGATGATAATCGTACCTTATTTTACACAGCATTTAACACGTTTTCTAGTATTTTCACATATCCTCAAAATAATCTTGTGAGGTCAGAAATACTCTTTCTAGAATGTGGAAATCTAACGCTCAGAGAGGCTAACCAGCATGCCCAGTAACAGATCTTCCAAAAAGCTTCCTGAGCTCTGTCTGGTGTTCTTTCCGCCACACCCTGCTACAGTCAACGTTATTCTGCTATCAGTGCCAGACTTTCTAGGATATAAGTGTGGAAATTTGCACTTCATTAACTCTACAGTACTGTTTACATTCTCTTTTTTAGGTAGATTTTAATTTGTTTGCAAAGTCAGTATATTCAAAATGATCGCTTATGGCTCATTTATTTTTCTTTGTGTGAAAAATCAACATGTTTAGACTATTTTCAGCAAATGAAACTCTCTCATTTTCCAGCCTGTGCACTGGATCTGCGTGGTGTGGGACCAGCCATGTAGCTGCTGTAAACCTCAGTGTTCTTGCCTGCAAAATCAAGGTAATACTAATAATGCCCCTTATGCTGCCTTTGCATTTAAATATGACACGATTGTTAGGCCCTCGGCCCAGTGCTTCATAGGAAGCAGTACTACGAGGATTTGACCTAAGCTTTTCTTGCTCTCAGCCACGTCTTTAACTTCTACACTAGAGAAGGTTCATTGGGACATACTGAGAAAAAAGAACAGAAAGGTAAATTGGAGTCAGATTGGGGAGAATATAGCATACTAAGGTAAAATATTCAGACTTTAAATCGGAGGCAACTGGAGCCATTGAAGACTTTTGAGTAGAAACTAAAATGTTAAAATAAGGGATCTAGGGGTGCCTGGGTGGCTCAGTCAGTTGGGCGGCCGACTTTGGCTCAGGTCATGATCTCACAGTCTGTGAGTTCGAGCCCCGCGTTGGGCTTTGTGCTGGCGGCTCAGAGCCTGGAGCCTGCTTCAGATTCTGTGTCTCCCTCTCTCTCTGCCCTTCCCTTGCTCACGCTCTGTCTCTATGTCTCTCAAAAATAAATAAACGTTAAGAAAATAATAAAAAATAAATAAAATAAAATAAGGAATCTAGGAAAATTATTTTGGAGATATCCATAGAAAGAATGTATTGAAGAGACAGTATAAGAAATTTGGTTTATTAGAAAGATACTTTTTCACTTTTCTTAATTACTACTAATGTAATCAGATTGATAATTACATTAACAAATACACATTTTTCATAGCATAACTATTTTCCTGATTTTGTAAGAAGTCAAATTAATTTATATTCTCCCTTAATTATCATTTCTTGCCTTTAGTAGTTTGTCTATGAGTACTCTCTGTACGACAAAGAAACTAAGGAGAGAATGAACAAACAACCAACCAAAAAGATATCCCACAAAAAGAAAAATCAAACACAATTTGGAAATGGTCTTGATTTAAGAAACCAATTTTCATGAGGAATGTAAGAATACAATATAAAACTAGAACATTGGTACTTAACATATTTCTGTTTCAATAGCATCTTAAAAATAGGTTCATATTAGAGTTAGAAAATTTAGTTCTCTTTACTCTAGAAGTTTTCACCATTTAGGGATGAGGGCCATTTTTTTAATATTAAGAACTGAAAATACTTTTAGTGTCTGCTAATTGAGGAAATAAACCATTATAAAAAGTTACTGTGGATTTGTTAATGCTTTAAATAAACTGTATTATTTATAATAGTATCTATGTATCTCTTTTAAATAGGGGAGTACATATGTGAAGGCATGTCACTTAATCTATATACCATACCCAATATTTTTATAAAGTCAAGGATCCTTTGTAATAAATTCAGGGTCACTCAGAAGATTGAAAACCCCAAGTTTTCTTATAGAATAATACTGTCTTCAAAAAATAATAAGAGTACCTCTCATTGCAGAACTGTGAAAAGAATAAAAAAACAAAATTCTCCTTTCAACACAATGAAACTATTAAGAATACAAGTAAAGTGATGCGGTTCTCATAGTTCTTTTCAAACAGCAATACTCTTCACCTACTCTCCTGCTTTCATCCCATCTTCCGTCAATATTTATTCTAGAGACCAATTTCAAACCTAAGGGTCATTTATTATATTCGTTCTCTTAACAAACATTTACTGTGAGCTTTAGATGTGCCAGGCAGAGATAATGAGCTAACTATCCTTAGTCCTTACCTCACAGTGATAACATTCTAGAAAAGACAGACAGTACTCCAAATCTAATACAAATAAATGTTTCTGATAGTGCTATGATAGAAAAGCACAAGGTGCTAGGAGTGTGGAGAGCAGGGGAACTTGACAGAGTTTCAGATTGGGAGTTGGTCGGGAAAGAATTCCCCAAGTAAGTGACTTTTAAGCTGAGATTTGAAGGATGACTCAATGATACTAGTTTAAAAACAAACAAAAGGAAAACGTTTATAAACAAGAACCAGCTCATATAGGATTTTTTAAGGCACATCAAGACATTTGGGCTTTACCTTATAAGCGATGGGAAACTGCCGTGTGTCTTTTGTTTACTACCTGTGGGATCAGGACCATTTATTTATCCTCTCAGTGCCCCAGTTTTTATTAAATAAAAAAAATAATAGGAACTATCTCCCATGGACGGGTTAAATGAGAGGACATGGGTCTGGCCTTTGACACGATACCAGACACATATTAAACACTACTTAATGTGAAGAATTTTTATAACAACATTATATTTTTTCCTATTCTCCTTGCTTTTGAGGTAGTTTGTATAGCTTTTTCGCCAATGAGATCTTTTCCTTCCATTTCACCATCACCCTGTTGGATATCACGCTATATGGTTCACAAAACTCCAGAAACTTTATGGGGAAGGAGAGAGGAAGAGAAAGAGTCAACCTGTTTAAGCTCTGTAGTAACCGATCAAAGTCTTGAAATACAGATGAGTTTCCAGCCCAGTCAGCAGGGGATTTACAGGGGATTTTCCTAGCTACCGAGGAAAAAGAGTCCTTTCCATATGCCAATAAGACCAATGGTAAGCATAGCTCACAGTGATGGTAAGGTGAGGTTCTGTAGGTAGAGGCTGGGCTATTCTGCACACAAGCTCTCCTGCTCTTCACCTGATATCGTCACGTCCAATCCTCTTCTTACAAGCCCACCAGCCCTTCTCTCTTATCCCCTCTCCCATCCCTTATCCCTCCCCAGTCTAATAAATCCCTCATAGGTATCAGGAGGTATATTAGTCAGAATGATTAATGCTGGCTACTGCAACAACTGTAAAAATCTCGTGGCTCACCACAATCAAGGTTTATTTCTCATTCACAGTCCAGTCCAGTATGCCTCTTGGGCAACTATCCTCCAAGCTTAGGGACCCAGGCGTTTGCAACTTGTAGCTACATAATCTGGAGTTACGTGTTTCCAAGGCCACCAAAGAATAACAGGAGAAGACTAGCAGTTGTTGCAGAAGGTTTTTAAGGATGAAGTCTGAAATGAGTGTACCTTACTTTGACTGATACTCCATTTTCCAAAATTCAGCCTTATGGTCCCAAATCTATCTACAAGAGAGGCTAGAAAATTTAACCTTTTTGTGTGATTAAAAAAAAAAAAAAAAGGAAGTGGGTAACGGAGTCCTGTTCTTTCTCAAGATGTTTTGTATGAGCCCCGAGTCTATATTTCCAGCAAAATAGACTATTAGAATCACTAAACATTTAAACTTACAGCTTACTTATACCATCTTTGGCCAATGAAAAATATCTTGTCTCCATTTTAAAAGTGGGGAAAAATGAAGATTCAGAGAGCAGCATGGAATCACTGGCATGTCTGAAGTACCTCAAGTCCTAAGAAGAGAAAGAACCGTAGGCTTCCCCAAGAACGGTCATTATTATTTTTAGAGATCTTATTATATTAGAATCTGCATGTCAACTTGATATTTTTTTTAATTTATCCACTATTTATGATGTGCCACGTCTCTTTAAAACCTCTATCAGCAACTACAGTTACACGATGATGAAACATATATAGACCCTGCCCTTAAAGAGTTTATAGTCTAATTGGAGGGTCATAATTTAAACAAATAAATGTAATATTTTATCATTATTTAAGTTAGATACCTATTTATTTGTTTTTTATAATCAGCCAAAAGTACAAAGAGGGACCTTCATGTTCTAGTCAAATTATTGAATATTCTTCAGGGAATTTGGAAAAAAACCCAATGATGAGGAAATACCTTGAAACAACAGTACGTTTTTTAAAACACCCATCTTTAATTGATATCTAGAATGGAAAGTGTAATTCCTCATGACTAGAAGACACAGGGAAGGCTCTAGATCCCCATTAAACAACCACAGAAGTGACCTGAGGGTCCCAGGGATGAACAGCAGCTGAGATCTCAGCTTTTCTTCCTTTAAAAACAGGGAGCTCAATAATCGCCAACTCATTGCCAAAGTTGCAAATTTCATTATAACTTAAATCATGCTGAGTCAAGTCAACGTTTGAGTTCCACCACCCAATGGAATCATACAACTGGAACCAAAGAAACTAAAATGAAAATGTTTACAGATGCTTGCTGTCCACGTGTGGGATGTGTCCAGAATACCAGCGGCACCTGAGAGATTGTCAGAAACGCGTTATATTGGGCCCTGCCCAAGACTTACTGAATTAGGATTGCATTTTAACAAGATCCCCAGGTGATCTGTATGCACATTAAATTTGGAGAAGCACTGGTATTTAAAAAGTCTATGTAAATTTGGCATAATAGTTCTAAGAACCTACAGAGATTTGTAATCCTCAAACGCATATATTTTGCTTCAATACAGCATGTTGCTTTTGATCTTTCCTCTCTATGATGAAACAAATGAGAATTTCCTACAGCAACGGGCAATCTGATCCAATTAACATTGTCTGAATTTTTTCATTTCAACAAACAAATAGCAAAATATTTTAATTCATCCAAATGAGAGCAAACAAAAGCAAGAATCTAAACCCTGGTGGAAAAGGGAGATAGGGCTTCTAAGTACACACAGAGGTTTATGATCTTCAAATACTGTGTATATTGCAATAAATGTTATTTTTTTCCTCTTAGTCCTCTTTCAGTATTAAGGGCACAGAATTTACGGATGCACAAATTAATAACTCTTAAGTATTCAAAATTTTATAGGAATTTGTAGATGACGACTAAAACAGTCATAAGTTGATAAAATACTGTCTGAAACCATCTCTCTCCATCACAGCCAAATAGGTAAGGGGATGGAAAGGAAAATGGAGGAGAAATTTTTCCAAGGTCTCTATTCTTGGGAGAGGAGAGTGAAAGGAGTATGGAATGGCAAGAAGCGTTAGAGACCCCTGGCTATCAATTTCCAATCCCTTTATTCACAACTCAAAACAGCAAATTACAAATCAGTAGAGCAGATGTTTCTATGGGGACTTTTTACAACTTGTTCCCACCGTCACATTACCAATTGAGCTACTCTTGCTAACATAAGACATTTATTTTTTAATTAGAGCAATTTGTTTCATAGAATGAATGATACCTTTCTTAAGATCCCATTCCTGCTGTCTCGGAGCCTCTTTGACTTGAGGACCCTTCTGCACCCAGTGAGCCTAAAGCAAGTCTTGCTTCAAAAAGAAGCAGAGTGCTGCATTTCAATATTATAGACTACTTCAAAATTATGTTTTCATTTCCCAGAAAGAGTTTTTTAAAATGTACTACACTTCAGCGGCTGTATCCTGCCTGAGCCCAGCACCAAGGAGCATCTCAACAAGCTCCGGAAGGAACTCACTTTCCTCCTTTTGTTGAAAGATAAAGGTGGGTCAAGAGGTGGGTCCAAGTGCTCTCTTGGAGAAGGCACGGAGGGAGCCACATCCTGTAGCTTGTGTCTAATTCTTTCCCGGGTCCACACCCCGGCTCAGGGGTAACTGCAGGAAAAGACTAACCACCACCCTGATTTTCACAGCCAAAGAGAGCAGAGACAGTTGCTCTGAAAACTCCCTGTGCACAAGTTCTGAAAGAAACCCCCAAATTTAAGCTCTTTTCCCCACTGCCTTCACCTCTGCCCCAAGGGGAAAGCATTAAAATCTTTACCTCAGAGAGTGGGCTACACAAGGAATAAAGCATTACACTTCCAAATTATAATAGAATAGTGATCTATAACACTTCCGTTCTGAAGAGTCCATAATGCCTTCATATCTGCTTTTTCAATTGCCCGTAGAGATGTTTTCATTTAACATTTGGTGGCAGGCATCCCCTGAAAGAACGAAGTGCTAAGTGGACGGATCTACATTTTAAATTGAAGAAGGGATGACTTCAGTTCCCCAGGCTGTTATGCTTGTTCTATAGCGTTTTATTTTAGATTCATGCTTTTTTATTACTTTAGGGAGAGAGAAATGATAAAGCACACAGTCGGCAAGGAGTCATCAATTTCACAAAAGGACTTTTCATGGGTTGCTTTAAATAAAAAGTTTCTTTAGTAAATATAAACCTTGTTTTGGTTTATGATATTAGTACAAAATAGACAAATAGTACATAATCTCCCAGCACTAGCAACATCTAAATAAAATTAAATCTAACACAAAATTATTAAGAGGTATTTTTTACATTGAGGCATTTGACTAGTAAACAACTATTAAGCACCAACTGTATGCCAGTGTTGGATGCAGGAGAAACAAAATCTAGTAAGAGAGGCTTCCTGCCTTCACCTCTTAAGCGTTCATAGGACCATGCAGATTTCCGGCACTGCAGGTCACTGGGTCCAGGTCCTAAGAGTGACACTTCGGAGTTTGTCTCATCATCAGTGTTGTGTCTGCTACAGGTGGTTTTGGGGGAGCAGCCAGAACAACGGCTCCCTCTCCTGAACCCTCTTTAGCCCTCAGGTCTCCACCGTCAAAACTACAAGCAACCAGTTGGAACACCAGGAGAATACCCACGTTGTCTTTTGCGAGAGGAAATTAATGATTGCGGTGCCAGTTTTCTTCACCTGTGATCCCACTTGTCTACCATTGGTTTACTTCACTAGGAAGTTAAATAGGAGAAAAGAAAAAAGAAAACACCCAGATTTATTCATTGGCATCTATTGTAACAAACCTGAAGGTGGATGTCATTGCCAAGCACTTAACGGAAAGTTAGAAAGTTAAGCTATCTGTTTGGGATTTTCTCTTACATTTATTCATGATAGTGCACCCTATACCACCATGTACAATTGAGAACCCACTTTGAAGACCACAAAACACTGGAAGAGCTGCTCTTAAAAATGGGAAAATCTACAGTGTTCAAAATCGTGAAACTAGACACCCAAAACCTGCTCATTTTACGAAAACAAACAAAACTAACCACTGTAAGCTTTGAAATTAATAATATGTAATGTTTGTTGAACATTATCATGTGCCAAACATCAGGCTAAGTACTTTATATACCTTTTAGTCTTCACAAGAACCATGTGAGGTCGATACTATTAATATCTCCATTTTACGAAGGAGAAAATCCAGGCACAGAAAGGTTAACTGACTCACCCAAGGGTACACAGCTAGAGATTGGTAGAGCTAGGAATTTTTAGCTCAATCAGTAAGCTATAGTGCCGTATCACGAAAGAGTATTTCTATGACACCCCAGTGAATTTAAGACTTGAAATCACCAGCAGAAGAGATTGTGAATGCTGCCCTTCACAGAATATTTCAGAAAATAGGAAAACCAGACCATTCTAACATTGGTTATTTCTCATATTCTAGGCACCAAGGGAAGCACTTCACATGCATTATCTCATTTAATTCTCAAAACCCTAGTAAGTAGCTACCATTATTAGTCTAAGACCCATTTAGGGGCACCTGGGTGGCTCAATCAGTTAAGCATCCAACTCATGATTTCAGCTCATGTCCTGATCTCAGTCATGAGATGGAGTTCCACACTGGGTATGGAGTGTGCTTAAGATTCTCTCTCTCTCTCTCTCTAGCTTTTCCCCTCTCCCCCACTTGTTCTCTCTCTCTCTCTACCTTTCCCCTCTCTCCCACTTGCTCTCTCTCTCTCTCTCTGTCTCTCAAAAAATACAATTTTAAAAATATACCCATTCAGCCAGTGAAGAAACTGAGGTATGGAGAAAGTTCATATGGTGGTCCAGGACAACCAAATAGATTTGAACTCAACTCTGACTGAGTCCAAAGTCAGAGGTTTTACCACTTAGCTAAATAATGCTTTAGAATTAATATTTATGGGTGCCTGGCTGGCTCAGTCAGTAGAGCATGCGGCTCTTAAGATCTCAAGGTCGTGAGCTTAAGCCCCATGTTGGGCATAGAACCTACCTTAAAAATATATAAAAAATAGAATTAATATTTTAAATCAAAGCATGCATGGGGACTGATAGTGTTGAGCTTGAGGATATCTCCAACATTTAGAGATTTAGGATTCAAAGTATTTATCTTTTCTTATTTTTAAAACTACTGATACTTATAAGCAATATAATCCATTCGTTTTTCTTTCCCTTACCATTCAAATCACCAGATTTTTGCATTTGGTGGGGTCTTCTGTATTTAATTGTCTTATTTTTTTAATTGTTTCTTTGCCTTTGTCATTGACATATTTAAAGATATGTCTTTAAAACAAGAAAGCTGCCTAACCAACAGCTCTAACTCTAACAAAAGTTCACCCTGATTTGCAGTCCTAACACTTGCATGTCTGGTCAACGCACAGTTTCAGGGGCATTGGATCATTTCAGAGGCAGAGACTCCAGGAACTTAACGTACAAAGCAAGGCAGTCTGAGAAGAATGTCACATTTTTGTTAGGCAGTGTCCTTTCTTTATATGAATTCAATAAAGACAACACAATCCTTACTTTTAAAATAATATTTAAAGATGATAAAATTCTCACGGAAGCATCAAAACATTGAGTGGGTAGAACAGACTCTTATTTCCCTTGAGTGGCTAGAACAATCTCTCATGTGAGTGTCTAAACACCTATTTAGATCATTCAAATGCCATACACGTCAAAACACTCCAACTTAACACTTCCTTTGAAGTCACGACAATCAGTTTTTTATTAGTGTCATTATTTAGCATTTCTATAGCACTTCACTTTTGACAGGTGCTTTATAATTATTTCTACTCTTATTTAACTCCTATCACTCATTAGCATGCAGTTACTTTACCAATAAAATATATATAGATTCCTTGCCAAAACTGAATCTACCTAAAAGCAAGAGGTTGAAACATATCAGAATCTGAGACAAACAGGACAAATAAGATAGATAGATAGATAGATAGATAGATAGATAGATAGATAGATAGATAGAGTGAAATATAAGAAACTAATTCCAGGGGTGCCTGTGTGGCTCAATCAGTTAAGCATCTGACTCTTGATTTCAGCTCAGGTAATGATCTCATGGTTTGTTAGTTCGAGCCCTGCATCAGGCTCCACACTAACAGCTTGGGATCCTCTCTGTCTCTCTCTTTGCCCCTACTCCACTCATGCTACCTCTCTCTCTCTTTATCTCTCTCGATAAATAAACTTTAAAAAAAAACACATCAAAAAAAAAAGAAAAGAAACTAATTCCAAAGACCAGTAACATTCTTGTATTCTTGTCCTAGTTCAGTTGCAGCTTGCAGGGACTATCGGTCAAATCTCTATGCTACCAGCGAAAGCATGAATAAAAGAGAGACCAGTGGTCACATATGAATTAAAATTGATGGAAGAATAAGTGAATATGGCAGCAACTGCTAATTATTGGCCAGTATGCTCTCTGGCCAATATGCTTTCTTCCTTTAAATAATAGAATCTCAGGGGTCCCTGGCCAGCCAGGTCAGAAGAGCATATGACTCTTGATCTCAGGGTCATGATTTTGAGCCCCATGTTGGGTGTAGAGATTACTAAAAATAAATAGATAGATAGATAAGTAAATAAATAAATAAATAAAAGAATCTCTTGCCACCCATCTAGACAGTACATTTTCCAGCCTCCCTTACAGCTAGAAGTAGCAACATAACTAAATTCAGGCCAATGAGATGTGAGAAGAAGTGATATATGCAGCTTCTGATTCACCTCCTTACTGATAAGGCTGCCTACCATGGACCTCCTCTGTCCCCCTCCCCCTAACTGAGAAATGACACTAATTGAGGCAGCTACCTTGGATGCTTAACATGGAAGCCATATATTCCATATGACAGAGCTGACTCACCAGCCCAGAGCTCTTTGAATGACCTCATGGGACAAGCTACTGCATGTCTGAGTCTCTTTGTTATAGAAACTTAGCCTGTATCATAACTAATACAGTGACCAAATAAGGAGAATGTACACACACACACACACACACACACACACACACACACACAATGCGATTAACTTGACTAGCTCTTGATAAGAAGAGTAATTAAGGGGAATTTTAATGGGAAATAGCTGGGAAAATCACAGAAATTACTGTAACTACTAACTCTCAATTCAAGTAGAAAGTTCTGTAAAACTATCTTTTTTAATTACTACAGATTCCAAACAGATTTCAAAAAATTTCAAATAAATTAACAATTTTATACTGAAATTGAGAAGCTCATAAAGCATAGAACTAATGCTTCAGTATCCAAGATCTCTTATGCTGATGATAGACCTAAGCTCTCAGAAGGTAGGAATACGCCTTACCTATTTTTGTATCCTCTCCTTTAGTCCTAGTTTAACCCTAATATGTAGCTAAATACTAATATCTTGAAAACATGTAAGGATTAAAAACAAATGCCTACTGCAGAACTTATTGCTAATATCTTTTTGCCACAGTGTTCCTCAATTTCTGCTTTTTGTTGGTTCTAAGAAATGCAACCCTATTTTTAATCCTTGGAGCTACTGTACAACCTGTGAAAACTGAGAGCTACAGACATTAATTTTTTATAATTAACAAAGATTTATTCAGCATCCAGTCTATGCCTGGATCTGTTTTAATTTATTCCATGCAATAGTACCCATTTAAAGTAGTCATCATCACCTCCATTTAAAAGAGGAGGAGGGGCGCCTGGGTGATTCAGTCAGTTGAGTGGCCAACTCTTGATTTCAGCTCAGGTCATGATCTCGCAGTTCGTGAGGTGGAGTCCTGCAGCAGGCTCTGCACTGACCATGAGGAGCCTGCTTTAGATTCTGTCTCTCTCTCTCTCCGCCCCTCCCTTGCTCATGCTCGCTCTCTCTCTCTCTCTCTCTCTCTCTCTCTCTCTATCTCTCTCAAAATAACTAAATAAAAAAACTTAAAAGAGAAGAAAACTAAGACATAGATTAAGTGATCTGCCCAAGATTAGACAGCTGGTGACTAATGCAGCTTGGACTAGAATCCAGGCTTCCTGACTCGCAGTCTAGCTTTACTCTGTTGTTTCATCACTTCCTGGTGTAGTTCTCATTTCAAACTTCAGGCAAAAAAAAAAAAAAAAAAAAGAAAGAAAGAAAAGAAAAGAAGAAAAAAGAAAAGAAAAGAAAAAAATCCTATCAGTATAGTAATGACTGCCAGGTATTGATGGACAGGAAAATGAAAAGGTAATCTTAGCCAGAATATAAGGATCAGGAAGTACCATGGGTAAACATATCAGAACAATTCTTCTCTGAATAAAAACTGGAAAACTCTCCTAGATGAAAGTGAGCAACTGGATGCCGCCATTAACATAAACATTTTTATTCACTTTGAAAGCTGTCACCGCATTCAACGTAATTCTTCACCACAAATCTAAGAATCCAAATAGATAAACATTTTTATCACTATTTGGATTCAAAAGTACTGATGAGAATGGTACATCCATGTAAGGAAGTGTCCAGCCAAATAGGACTCTAGGTGGTTGAATTAATTGTACATCTTCCTTTAAATTTGACACCTACTTAAGGAGATGTTCTATATGCTCAGAGTTGCACACCTTGATTTGATCAGAAGAGGACCAGGGGTAGGAAAAAGCAATGCATTTTGAATCTCTAGTCTAATGTCGTTTGTTTGTTATCATTTGTTATTTGAATTGGCTCTACTTAAAGCTAAAGAGGAAATGGGACTGAAAGAATTGGTAAAATGAGTTATCTATGCAATTCTTGGCACTGATAATGGGAATGTAATAGTATCTAAGAATCTCAGGTGTCAAGTAAATATCAACTTGATCTCACATCTTTGAGATTAAATTTCCCATTTTCCAGATAGGGAAATTCGGTGTGAGACCACACGCAAGTCTTTCTAAGAGGAAATTAGAGCTGGAGATGGATATGTTAAAATCCATGATTTGAATTTTAAGTGTCATAGCATAATTTATGGCAATGACTCTCACCCTTTCCCAGTGAAAAGCATGACTCTTATCGAGAATTAACCCCAACCCTTTTGTCCACTGCTAGGCTACAGGCAATTTCACCTTTCACAAAAGAGGGCTTTCAGAGTTTTAAATAAACATGTAAGAGTTCCAAGTAGTGATTTAAGAAATGCTAGATTACAGACCTCCCTCTAACTGCGCATTGAATAATGGTGGGGCTAGAAGGTAAATGCCAGGAACCTGCTGGATTGCATGGAAAGACCTGTGTGGGAGGAGCTTTGTTTGATGGACCCATTGAGCACAGTCCCCTCCCACTCAGGGTGTCTAGAGCACACCCTTGATTCTTGGTGCTTTTGATGAAGTTTCCGCTTCTACGGGACAGCGGCTTTCTATCAAGGAGTGTCATAACATCCTATCAAAGAGTGTCATAACACAGAACCCTTCTAATTGGTGTGGAGAGCTCTGCAAGAGCATATTAGTTGTAAGCCATAGCATCACCTCTCTTTAGGGAGAGGAAACGAAATTTAAATACACAGGGAGACAGAGAGATAATTAATTGCCTTCTCGGCAACCCACCACTCTACTGCCAATGGGATCACTGTGACAAGTTATGAAATTCAAGTCAAAATATTTAACTCAGCCACTTACTCAAGTAGTAGACCCAATTTTAGGCACCCCACAGTTAGGGTGCTGAAAGAAAAAAAGTCTTCTCTTCATTTTATGCAGTAGCACATTTGACTGTTGGCATCTTTGAGTGTTCTGTTTCCTCTGTGAGGGATAGATCTGTCTGTAAAGTGTACACACGTACTTCTATCAATGTAAGGGATAAATGATGAATACGAGGAATTATAATAGTCTGGATAGTTCCAGAAAAACATAGCAACTAGCTTAAGGATGAGAATAGATTAATACTGGAAGGCTTTCAAAATAACCTGTTAGAAAGTGGGCCTATCAATACGGTGTAAGAGGGTGAATTAGCCAATATTCCCCAAAGAAATGCTGATTATAACAACTTGATCCATAACTCCTGGAAGATGAGCTCTCTGGGTCACCCTAATGAAGCCCGATGATGTAACTGTACAACCAAGGAAGGAAGTTTTGTGAGCAAAGATTCAAAGATCGGGGTGGCGGGCAGAGTCAGCCTTGAGGTTACTTGGAGCTGGAAGTGGGAAAAGGGAGGAGAGCAGTGAGAAGGTAGGTGTGCCTCTACACTGATGACACAAGGCTTGACAGGGCCTGTGGTTAAAAGTTTTTATGAGAGGGAAGGGCTCTCTCATGGAAATATACTAAAAGAGTATTTTCTACTGGTTTTTATATTTCCCTATACAAAATGCGCCCACTTTAAATACACAGTTTGGGGGCATCTGGGTGGCTCAGTCGGTGGAGCGTCCAGCTCTTGATCTTGGCTCAGGTCATGGTCTCACAACTCGTGGGAGCAAGCCCCACATCAGGCTCTGTGCTGACAGCATGGAGTCTGCTTGGTATTCTCTCTCTCCCTGCCTCTCCCCTGCTCGCATCGTCTCTCTCTCTCTCTCTCTCTCTCAAAATAAATTAAAAAAATTCAAGTAAATAAATAAATAATAAATGATTTGATGAGTTTAGACAAATGTAACCATCACCACAGTCAAGATAGAGAAATTCAATCATCCCCCAAAGTTCCCTTGAAGTTTTTATAGTCTCTCCCCAAGTCCCAGGTGACCACTGATCTCCTTTCCGTCAATTTGGATTGTTGTCTGTTCTTGTGTTTCATATAAGTGGAATCCCACTTATATACTCTTTCCATCTGGCTTCTTTTATTGAAGAATGTTTTGTTTATTAAACAAATGTTTTTCATATTCATCCATGTTTGTTTGTAGCAGTAGTTCATTCTCCTGTACTGCTGAGTAGAGTTTTGCTGTATGCGTACACCACTATTTGTTTATCCATTCACCTGTTGGTGGATATTTGGATCGTTCTCAGGTTTGGGCTATTATGAACACGTGTGTGCAAGTCTTTGTGTGGACATATGCTTTCATTTTCCTTGGGTAAATATTTAGGAGTGGATTTCTCAATCATACAGTAAAGTGAAAATATAAGAAATGGCCAAACTATTTTCCAAAGTGGCTGTACCATTGTGCAGTCCCTTCAGCACCATATGAGAGTTCCAGTTACTTCACATCCTTACCAGCACTCGATATTGTCTATCTTTAATCTTTCCCATTCTACTGTGTATATAGTGATTTTAATTTGCAATTTCCTGAATAATTATGTTGAACATCTATTTATGTGCTTATTGACTATTTGTATATGTTCTTTTATGACATGTCATTCAAATCCTTTGCTCATTTTTAAACTGGGTTGATTCCATGTTGACTTCGACTCTCTACTAAGGGTGACAGCACTTCTGATCAATTTGATTTAAAGCTAGTAATCTGAGGCTTTCGAATGGCACTGCTAGGCTCAAAATTACTAGCCAGGGTTCAAGTGAAAAGGTCAAAAATATAAGGAATGCATAAATTGGATCATATCACTCTCCTGCTTAAAACCTGCCAATGGCTTCCCTTAACAGTTAAAATAAAATCCAAACTCTTTACCTTGGCCTCCAAAGCCCATGTGATATGGCCTCTGTATCCCTCTCCAATCTCATCGCTTGCCATTTTTCCCTCTCCCAGTGTGCTTCTGATATTTTGATCTTCTTTTCTTTTTTTAAATTAAGAAAATTTTTATTTATTTATTTTAAGAGAGAGAGAATGAGAGCACACATGTGTCGGGGAGGGGCAGAGAGAGAGAGAAATAGAGAGAATCCCAAGCAGGCTTCATGCTCAGGCAAGAGCCTGACTCAGGACTCAGTCTCACAACCATGAGATCATGACCTGAGCCAAAATCAAGAATCAGATGCTTAACTGACTGAGCCACCCAGGTGTCCCTTGATCTTTGTTTTGTCCCTCAAACACACCATATTCTTTACTCTCTCCCCTCTGCCTGGAATCATATTCCCATAGAGTTTAGTATGCTGCATGCTTCTAATTATTCAGGTTTCAACCTTACTATGAGGACTTCCCTGCCTAATCCTGATACAGAGCACCCCTCAGTTCCCTTCTATGTGGCCTCTTGTCACTATTGATGCATCTCTGGCACCTATAAACAGTGCTGGGAACATAGTACCAGCTTATTAATTATTTTTTGCAAGGAAGGGAGGAAGATGGGGAAAGATAGAGGGAATGAGAAGAAAGGAAAAGAAAGCCCGTGTTCACAAAAATGAAAGATAAGACCCCTCATGTTCGGAGGAGGTCACGTTCAGAGGAGGTTCGGAGGTCACTGTATATGGAAAGCGCCTAGTTGATATTTTGGCACAAAGGCCTCTTCTCTTTTCCCTTAACTGTTTGTCCATTCAAAAGTCCCAACCTCTAGAATCTGAATGGACTTCGTCAGAGCCATAGAGGGCCATCACTGGGGAATATGCCAAATGTATTCAATTTGAACTTATCACCACTTCCCCAGTCTTAAGCAAGGGTGGTTCGATTCATGAGATGAGGTGGGTAGGAGAAAGTGGGTAGCTTTGGGGCATAACATATGGCCAGGAGAGGGAAAAAGAACATTTCAGAGATTCTTTCCTAGACAATCCGTCTCTTTTTGGATGGCCTCAAGTTTCTGGGGCATTATCTCTTTCTCATCATTGCTGAAAGCTTTCAGTTTTTACTGAAAAGAGCTTTCTCCGAAGCTCTTTAATGGCAAACAGCTTCGGCTTGCTTTCCCAGCCAGATTCCTCACTGCTGCTTCTAAACCTCATTTTTATTCCTTCTAGTTTTGTAATCTGGTCACTTTGATCCTTTGTAATAGACTTTAAACTCAGTTTTTCATTCAAATTGGAAATTCAGTCCAACAAGTGGTCTTTTTCTCTCGTCCCTTTGATTTTTTTTTTCATTTTTTGCTTCTGGTCACTTAAAAATGATGATAGATAAATAGATTGATAATATTATCCACATTTTATTTGTGTCATGGTTATAGAGCATCTTTCAAGTGGCCGGCCCATGGCTGGTGACCACACAGAACTACTTCCATATTTGCTCTGTGTCTATTTCCAGTACAAGTCTTCAAAGCACCTCTTCTCTGCCCACATCTCAACTAATAAATGAGGTCTCCCTTTTTCCAAATTATTTTATAGAGGTATAAACTTTCTCTTAATCTGTTTAGTAACAAATCAAAAGAAATTTAAACAAGAACTACTCCCAAGGTTTGCATAAACTTTATATGTATAAAACTTCCTAAATTAGGGGCGCCTGGGTGGCTCGGTCAGTTGAGCGTCCGGCTTCAGCTCAGGTCATGATCTCGCTCATGGGTTCCAGCCCCGTGTCAGGCTCTGTGCTGACAGCTCAGAGCCTGGAGCCTGCTTCGGATTCTGTGTCTCCCTCTCTCTCTGCCCTTCCCCTTCCCCTGCTCATGCTCTGTCTCTCTCTCTCTCTCTCTCAAAATAAATAAATGCCAAAAAAAAAAAAAAAACCTCCCTAAATTAAATGAAAGCCTTTTCCCTTCAGATTCCCTCTACAACAGTCATTTGTACATTCAATCATTCATTTCATAAGTAGTTAGTAAAAACTTATCATGTGGCAAGTAGATACTAGATAGAGGTAGGAGTAGGGAATTGACACACATAAGAAAAACTCCAAAGTATACAGTTCCCACCTTTAAAGGCTAATGTTCTTAATGAAGCCCTGAGTAATTACATATTGCATGTTGTATTAGTTGGGGTTCTCCAGAGAAAGAGAACCAATAGAATGTGTATACATAGAGAAACTTTTATTTTAAGGAATTGACTCATACGATTGTAGAGGCTAGCAAATCCAAATTCTGCAGGATGGGCCTTGTAGTTGGAGACCCAGGGAAGAGTTGCAGTGTGATTCCAAAGCCATCTGCTGGCAGAGTTCCCTTTTCTCTCTCAAGGGAGGTCAGCCTTTCTTAACATTAAGGCCTTCAACTGATGGGATGAACGCTTTGCATTGTGGAAGGAATCTACTTTAATCGGGCTATCGATTTTAAATGTTAATCTCATCTCAAAAATATCTTCACAGAAACATCTAAAATAATGTTTGACCAAATACTGGGTATTGTGGCCTAGCCAGGTGGACACATAAAATTAACCATCACATATGTGAAATAAGCAGAGCATAATGTAAGATAATATATATATTATATATATATAATATGATAAACTGAAGGGTCAAATGATGAGCGATAGGAAAAGGTGCTGACAGTTACTGACCACTGACTATTACATGCCAGATCCTTTGCAGACATTAGTTAATACGCACATTAAACTGTTGGCAGATTATACATATCATCTGCTTTTACAGATGAAGATGAAGCCTAGAGAAGTTAAATAACTTGTCCAATAGCACTCAGCAAGATTCTAACCCATATCAGTGTGGCAACAAAGCCCTTGGAAAGTTGGGAAAGAGAGTATTCCAGGTGTACTGGAGAGTATTCTTCCTTTCTTAAAGGAGGGGAGGAAAGCTTGGCCGTGTAACTTGAAAATTTCTTCCTCTGGAGTAAGAGAACTTTTTAAAAATTTTGTTAATGTTTATTTATTTTTGAGAGAGAGAAACAGAGTGCGAGAGGTGGAGTGGCAAGGAGAGAGAGACAGAGAGAGACAGAGAGAGAGAGGAGAGAGAATCCGAAGCAGGCTCCTGTCTTTGAGCTGTCAGCACAAACCCACAAGCCTTGAGATCATGACCTGAGCCAAGGCCGGATGCTTAACCGACTGAACCACCCAGGCCCTCTAGAAAACTTTTCTTTTTCCTAACTTATGATATCAGAATCCATTATTTTTTACTGATTTTTTTCTTTGGGTATGTCTTCCTTAAGAATTGAGGTCTACATGGTCACGAATAAGCATGTATCCATATGGATATGATATATAAAAATAATATTTAAATGCTATTCTAAGGCAGCAACATCTTTGACCTCAGCCATAGCAACTTCTTACTGACCCATCTGGAGGCAAGGGAAACAAAAGCAAAAATAAACTGTTGGGATTTCATCAAGGTAAGAAGCTTCTGCACAGCAAAGGAAACAACAAAACTACAAGGCAGCCTACAGAATGGGAGAAGATATTTGCAAGTGATCTGGTAAAGGGTTAGTATTCAAAATCTATAATGAACTTATCAAATTCAACACCCAATAAACAAATAATCCAGTTTAGAAATGGGCAGAAGGCATAAACAGACATTTTTCCGAAGCAGACACAGATGGTCAACAGACACATGGAAAGATGCTCAACATCACTCATCATCAGGGAAATAAAAACCACGGTGAGATACCATCTCACAACTGTCAGAAATGCTAAAATTAACAACATAGAAAACAACAGATGTTGGCAAGGATGGGGAGAAAGGGGAGCCGTCTTACGCTGTTGGTGGGAATGCAAACTGGTGCAGCCACTCTGGAGAACAGTATGGAGGTTCCTCAAAAAATTAAAAATAGAACTACCCTATGAGCCAGCAATTGCACTACTAGATATTTACCCAAAGAATACAAAAATACTGACTCGAAGGAGCACATGCACCCTACGTTTATAGCAGTACTATCAACAATAGCCAAATTATGGAAAGAGCCCAAATCAGTCCATTGATTGATAAATGGATAAAGAAAATGTGGTATACATATATGCAATGGAATATTACTCAGCCATAAAAAAGAGTGAAATCTTCCATTTGCAGTGACATGGATGGAGCTAGAGTGTATTATGCTAAGCGAAATAAGTCAGTCGGAGAGAGACAAATACCATATGATTTCACTCATATGTGGAATTTAAAAAACAAAACAGACAAACATTAAAACAAAATAGAGAGGGAAGCAAACCATAAGAGATTCTTAAATACAAAGAACAAACAAATTTGTAGGTATACAAAACCGTATTATTAACTATAATCAGTCTTACAGTAAATCTCTAGGACCTACTCATCTTGAATAAATGAAACATCATACCTTTGACTAATACCTCCCTATTTCTCCCTCCCCCCAGCCTTAGCAACCACCATTTTACTCTCTGCTTCTATGTGTTTATTTTAGATTCCTCATTTCAGTGGATCATGTAGTAATTTTCCTTCTATGTCTGGTTTATCTCACTTACCGTATGTTCTCCATGTTCATTCATGTCTTCACCAACAGCAGGATTTCCTTCTTTTTTAAGGTTGAATAATATCCCGTTACACTTATATATTACATCTTCATCTTTCAATGAACATTGAGGTTGCTTCCATGTCCTGGTTACTGTAAATGATACAATAAATATGAGAATGAAGATAGCAATTCAAGATCTCGATTTCAATTTCTTTGGATAGATACCTGTAACAGGATTGCTGGATCATATTGTATTTCTCTCCTAATACTTTCTGAGTCCTCCCTCCTCATTTCTTTGCTTTTCTAACTCTGATTTCTTTGGGGATGGGGAGGGTCATGTCTTGTATTTTCTTCATGTCTTTTAGCTCACATTGAAATAGGAGTTTACAGCTTTCATCTGTCCTGTTGGCATGTCTTTCTCAAATGGTTAGTTGTCTATAAGGGTGATTTTTTTTTCTTACAATTTTGTGTAGGATTTTACCTCAATAATTTCTGTGGTTTATTTATCATATGAAATTACTTTTCCTAAACTTTTATATGGAGGCATAATTCGGAGCAGCTTTTCTAACTTCATAGAGCTCCCTCTTCTGTTGCTTTCTCGGTGTTCAAAAATATAACATCTTACTTTCTGGTATTCCTCTTTCCCTCATCTGTTACCCCATCATACTCATCTGGGTCACTATCTAGAAGGAAATCCTGGATGGTCAGTTTTGAGAATTCACGAAGTCTAGATTTCTTCATCTTCCTCAGACCACTGTCCCCTTGCACTAACCTATTATTAGACTTGGCAAAATCTCTCCCAGAGGGGACGGGGGATGTGTCATTTTCACAGGTTGCAATCTGGCCCATCAGACTTTTTAGTAAATACTTACAGGCGATTTTGGAGAGCTGCTCTTCTCAGGCCAAACACTGCAGTGCCTCCCTCTGCTTTCCCCACTGAAGATGAGGTCCCATACAGGTATTATGATACTGGCTTTTCCTGCTTGCTTGTGTTTCATTTATTTATTTATAAAACTATTTATTTATTTTTGAAAGAGAGAGGGAGAGAGAGAGTGGAGGAGGGGCAGAGAGAGAGAGAGTCCCAATGCAGGGCTGGAACTCATGAACCATGAGATCATGACCTGAGCCCAAGTCGGACACTTAACCGACTGAGCCACCCAGTCACCCTCTGCGTGTTTGTATTTTAAAGTTCGCAGGAATACATTGTGTTTCAGTTTGGGATTGCCAGAAGCATCCATTATCATGGGGTTTCGAGGGCAAAGTACTTATTAGAAAACAACACAGATGAAGATGCAGAAGAAAATGTAGGACTGCCGGGCAGGTCTGGCAGTGCCTCCACCAACCCAGCAGAGGTCTGGAGCAAATACTGCCTGTCAGAATTGTCCCACATTGGGTGCAAATGGCGCCAAGTTTATCCCTCATCTCATTCAGCTGTTGTATGTGGCCTGCCCTGGGGAAGGTGTGATTCCAGGCAAGGCGGCTCTCTGAGGCTGAGGCAGGTCCTGAAACAGCTGTCAGCTCCCCGTGCTGGGCAGCAGGTCTTTCCTTTGGGAGCACCTCTCTGGGTCTGCCACATTTGTCACCTAGATTTGTTGTAAATATTGTCTGCTACAATTTTATTTGGAATTGTATTGAATCTATAAATGAATTTAGGAGAATATATGTCTTTAGGATATCGAGTCTTACAATCCATGAAAATGATGTATCTCTTTACTTTTTAGTGATACAGTTTTATAGGTTTTATAAAGTTTTGTGGTTTTCTGTATAAAAGCCTTGCCTATCTTTTGTTTTATTTTTCTCCTAGTTACTTAATGTTTTCGGTGATATTGTGATGTTATTTTTAAAATTTCATTTCCTAAAAATAAATAAATAAATAAATAAATAAATAAATAAATAAATAAATAAATAAAAATTAAATTTCATTTTCTAATTGTTTGCTTCTATATATATATATTCAATATATACCTTGAAATTTATATATTGATCTTATCTAGTGACCTTCCTAAGCTCACTCATTAATTCTAATAGTGTTTCTGAAGATTCGTTTAGATTTTCTAGATGTATATCATGACATTTACAATTAATGAAAGATGTATTTGTTTGTTCATTTGTTTCAAATTTTTATACATTTTATTTCCTTTGTTTGCCTTTTCCTCTGCCTAGGATTTCCAGGAAATGTTGAATAGAAGTGATGATGGCAGACATCTGTCTCATTCCTGGTATCAGAGGGAAAGCTTTCAATATCTCACCATAGAATCTAACTATGATTCTACTGTAGGTTTTTTGAAGATACATATTTTCAGATTAAAGAAGTTTTTTCCATTCCTAAGGTTTTTAATAATAAACATATAATAACAAATTTAAGTGTTGAATTTTATCAACTGTGTTTTCTTCATCTGTGAAAATCATATTATTTTTCCTCCTTTATCCTGTTAATATGGTAAGTTATGCTGATTGACATTTTTTTAAATTTTTTTTTAATGTTTATTTATTTTTGAGACAGAGAGAGACAGAGCATGAGTGGAGGAGTGGCAGAGAGAGAGGGAGACACAGAATGTGAAGCAGGCTCCAGGCTCTGAGCCGTCAGCGCAGAGCCCGACGCGGGGCTCGAACTCACAGACCGCGAGATCATGACCTGAGCCGAAGTCGGACGCTCAACCGACTGAGCCACCCAGGCGCCCCTGATTGACATTTTTAATATTAAAGCAACCTTGAATTCCTAGAATAAAAGTAACTCGACTATGATATATTATCTTTTTTTATAAATTGACAGAATCTATTTGCAAATATTTGTTTAGAACTTGTATGTACATTCAATTCTTCTATCATTCCTCAGTCAATATTAGGTCCTTAGAATATTTCAACTCCATTTACCTCACCATCTCTTTTGTAAATATGATTTTGTTGCTTTTTAATTGTACATATATTTAAAACCAAGTAACTCATCATTATTATGGCTTTTATAGAATTTTTTCCATTATATTTTTTCTGCCTATTTACCTCTTCAGTGGTTCTTCATTTATTCCTGTATTTCTCTGTTTCCATTGGGATCATTTTGCTTTTGCCTAAAGATCTTCCTTTAGTACTTTTTTTTAATGCAGATTTGTTCGTGAATAGTCTTTGCAGTTTTTGTCTGAAAATATCTTCATTTCACCTTCTCTTTGAAGGATATTTTTGCTAGGTATAGAATTATATGTTGGCAGTTATTTTCCTTCAGCTCTGAATTTCTGAAAGCTACCTAATAATGTTAGCTAATTTAAGCACAAGAGAGCTTATTAAAGTGTTTTTTATAGCTGCAACTAGGAACATTTATGACTACAAGGTTGCAATCACTAGTCAGGTGTCCTATTGAATAATAATGATGAATCTTAATTATGCCTTTATCATATACTAATTTCTTATTCATACTTAACACTGCTTCTGGACTGTGTATTATATTTTACTGATTACTCTGTCTATTCTTGGTACATAAGCCAGCTGCTTAAATGTTTTTTAAAGTTTCTTTATTTTTGAGAGAGACAGATAGAGAGCACCAGAAAGGGGCAGAGAGAAAGGGAGAGAGAGAATCCCAAGCAAGCCCTACACTGTCAGCATGGAACACAACACAGGGCTCAATCTCATGAACCAAGAGATCATGACCTGAGCTGAAATCAAGAGTTGGATCCACTGAGCCACCCAGGCACCCCTTAAATTATTTTTTATAACACATTAAATATCTAATAATACTTTTCTGTTTTAAAAATTTTACTAATATATAGGTACCTGGGTGGCTCAGTCCATTGAGTGTCTGACTTCCACTCAGGTCATGATCTCGCAGTTCATGAGTTCGATCCCCATATCAGGCTTGCTGCTGTCAGCATTGAGCCCACTTCAGATCCTCTGTCCCCCTCGCTCTGTGCCTCCCCTCTCTTGTGCTATCTCTCTCTTTCAAAAATAAATGAATTAATTAATAAAATATTTTTAAAAATTTTACTGAAATATTCCCATCCATTTATTCTTCTGGATAATCTTTAAAAGCTGTTTTATAAAGTTCCTACAGAGGCGTCATTAGGATTTTGACTTGAAAGCAACATATTCATAAATTAATTTACACAATATTTACAATATTGTCTTACTCCAGCAACATGACAGCTTCTCCATTATGGAAATCTCATGTCTCTAAGAAGATTTGTGTATGAGTGTATGTGTGTATCCTGTACATTCCATCTTACTTTTGTTTAAAAGTATAGAAGCTTTTGTTGATATTATAAATGAAATGTTTTTCCACAATATTTGCTAACTGGCTGTTATACAGGAAAGTCACCAGGAAAATCTCTTTAATTAGTTTATAACTAATAACTAATTAACAGTTATATTATAACTATTATAATATATAGTTATGTATAACTAAATAACTAATTAATTAGTTAATTAATCATTTTTCCTTAATCCTTTTGGTTTTCAAGGTAAACAATTATCTAATCAGAAAATAAGACTAATTTTGTTTTATTTTACAATAATCATGTTTTTTTAATAACTTAAGGAAAATTTTAAATAAAAGTTGCAGCTTAAAGGAAAAAAGGAAGCTTAAAAATATTGAACAACATAATTATAGTTTTAAGGAAAATATTAAATAAGAGTTGTGAAATATGGGCATATTCATACAATGCAATACTACTTGGCCACGAAGAGTGATGACGTACTGATAGACACTAGAGTAAACCTTGAAAACGTGCTAAGCGAAAGAAGCCAGTCACAAAAGACCAAATATTTTATTACATTTATATGAAAATCCAGAATAGAGAACTCTAAAGAGATAGAAAATGATTAATTGTTGCTTAGGGCTGGGGTGGGGGAGAGATGTGGAGAGAAGGGGTGATAGCCAAAGGGTACAGGACTTCTCTCTGAGGTGATGAAAATTACCTAAAATTGACTGTGCTGTTGGTTGCACATATCTATGAGTATACTAAAAACCGTGGAACTGTATACCTCAAATGGATGAATCGTATGATATGTATGTATCAATAAAACTATTTTTTATTATTTTTATTTGTTTTCAGTAAAGCTATTTTTTAAAAAAGAGTTGTGATAACTTGCATCTTTGTCTGGTCCCTAACTTTAAAAGAAAATATTCTAAGCTACTATTTCAGTTCTGGATGGTTTTGGTTACCAAGTTTGTGCTTTGATATATGTACTAAGGGGACTTGGATATTAAAACTGCATTTCCCAGACTCCCTTGCCAGCTGACTTGTGGTAGTTTCTGCCAACGGAAAAGCACAAGTGGGAGAATAAAAGAGGAGGATGAGCCCCTCTTCCCACTTCCAGTTTCAGATGGCATATCTGGTGGTAGCAGCAGCTGCTGCAGCAATGAGGACAGTGTCACCTTGCAAAAGTGGCAACAACTATACCAAAAGTGGCAGTAGCAATGGCCAACGAGAGCAACAGCAGTGGGTGGGGAGTGCAGGCTTCTGAGACCTGCACAGCAGCTAACCAAAAAGCGGGAGCCTCTGTGGCGTAGTTCTATTGGCTACTGGGAAACACTGTCCCTCAAGCCCAGTTACTGTTTTTAGTAACTTTACCTTCCTCCGGTCTGTCCCTTGTGCTTGTAATCAATTCTAATATCAAACATTTTGTTTAACCTATCTAGAGTGTTTCTACTCTTTTTAATATTTATTTTGGGGAGAGCACAAGCAGGAGAGGGGCCGAGAGGAGGGGATAGAGGATCCTAAGCAGGTTCTATACTGACAGGCTGACAGCAGCGAGCCCTCTGTGGGGCTCCAACTCACCAACCTGGAGATCATGACCTGAGCCGAAGTCCAAAGCTCAACTGACTGGAGCCACCCAGGTGCTCTGGTTTCTCTCTTTTTTTTTTTAATGAACCCTGACAGACATAGTAAGGAAATTTTTTCCTTTCAACTTTTAACAGTAGTTCTTATCAGAATGGATGTTGAATTATAGTGAATGTTTTTTAATTATTAAAAAATTAATTATATTAAAGAGATTTCCTAATATCGAATCACTTCCACATCTTAGTTTATGTTTTCTCCAGAGCGTAGCCAGATGCATTTATATTGGTATAGGTAGTCTACTTGAGAGTGACCAGGAAACTAGAGTGAGGGGGTGGGGAGAGTGAGACAGGGAAGGAGGAAAAGAAAATAAAGGACGCATTGATAAGCTGATGACTCCTGAGGGCAACTGGGCTTCAATTTCTTCTGAGGCCCCTCAGAGGAACTGTGTACGATGCAACTTGGAATTCATCCCGAGTTTTAATCCCAATGGTTGGAAGTTGTATCTGGAGGCATAAACTCCTCCACACCTCTGGGCTGCACCTGCATGTAGACTGTGTGAGCCCCAAGGCTGGGAGATGCTCGGGCAGAAGAGCTGAGGCCTCTCTATGGCAGAAGTCAGATGTGGGCGGAGCATCGAGCCATCTACAACACCAGTATTTCTGAATAAACCTATCTTAGTCCAGCTTGTTTGTTTTTTTTTTTAATCTGATACTTTTGTATTCAAACTACTTTTATATATGGTTTTCTTTGAGCATCAGGGTTATTATAAAATGAATTGTGAAGCACTGAAATACTTAAAATAGTGTCTCTTTGAGAAAAGTTTTCAAGAATTACTTGTGAAACTGGATCTTTGTATCCAGTGCTGTTCTGGAGGGAAGTCTCTGAAGACCTTCAAGGTGCGCCTTCCTGGGGCGCCTGGGTGGCTCAGTCAGCTAAGCATCTGACTTCGGCTCAGATAATAATCTCGTGGTTCCTGAGCTCAGGCCCCTCATCAGGCTCTGTGCTGACAGCTATGAGCCTGGAGCCTGCTTCAGATTCTGTGTGTGTGTGTGTCTCTCTCTCTGCCCCTACCCCACTTATGCTCTGTCTTTCTCTCAAAAAAATAAATAAGCATTAAAAAATAAAAAAAAAAAGATGCACCTTCCTTTGCTTCATTTTAATCAGCTATTTAATCAGCTATGTGATCCATTTGTTGTTGTTGTTTTTAAGTTAATTTATTTATTTTGAGAGAGACAGAGATAGTGTGAGTAGGAGAGGGGCAGAAAGAGAGGAAGAGAGAGAGAATCCTAAGCAGGCTCCGCACTGTCAGCACACAGCCCAATGGGGGGCTCGAAACCACGAAACCAGGAGATCACGACCTGAGCTGAAACTAGAGTCAGGTGCTTAACCTACTGATCCACCCAGGCAGCCCCGATCCGTTGGTTTTATTTACGGAAGCCAGCGTAATCAGCCACATGACCAGAGCTCTCCTTTTACAATTAATGTAAACATGAAATCACGATGTGAAGTTTTTCATCAGGTTTGGATATAGATAGATACAGACGCAGATCACAGACATAGATACGGATTTTTAAAGATGTTCATCTCTGCCAAGGAAGAGAATATTGAAAAGTACCCAGAGATCTTACCCACCAAAAAGTCCACAAAGTATTACTAGATTTCTCAGTTTACAACATTCACTAAAAACAATTGAATTCTGAATACCAGAATACACCTGGTATTTCTGCTACAGTACATTGGGGCATATAGAATATTCTCTATATAACAGAGAAATGCACCCAGGGAAAGAGGCAGCAAATGCTAAGGTGGAGGGGTCCCTAGGGCACCAGCAAAAGATGTTTACACTTGAAGAAAGTTCATTTTTTTCTTGTCATGAAAAACAAATTAAAGATTTTGCATGAGATGTTTTGACTTTCCCTTCCATGCAAAACCATTTCTCCTCAAATAATTTACCTAGTAGACATGAAGAACTGCTATCGAGACTTTTCTCCTCCAGGTACAGCAGCGAGAAAATTATTTTACATCAGCTGCTGACAACTAGTATCCCTCTCAGGGGCACATAATGAGAGAACTGTCAGGCATGATGAGTGTCCAGTACGGAAATATTTAATTAATGAGCTCTTATCTCGCCTCTAGGTAATTCTTCACAGTCCTAAGGATATATAAAGAGCACCCTCTGATCAGTCCAGGGAATTAAAAAAAAAAAAAAAGTTGCTGCTGAAAGAACTTCAGTTTTCATTTTTTTTAAGTCCAAGTTACCTATAAAGTGTTATGAAAATGAGAGTTCAAGGGCAGCAGAAAACAGCCAGAGTGAGGATGATTAAGCACCCCAAGAAGTAGCAAACCCCCCGAGGAGAACGCTGGACATATTCACGTCCCATTCCTAACGATTTAACAGAGGCATGTAACTTAAAGAAATTAAATAGCTGACCTTCTCACAGAGGTAACCCCAAATGTCAGTATCTGGGGTGCTGATGAGGTTTTAGAGAACATGAATGCAACTCTATGTCCGGGGCAGGGCCGTGGGGTTACATCTGCTTGCCAGTGATCTGGAAATAGGCTAGGGAAGGTGTACTGAGCATCCACAGTCCACTTGTAGATCAGAACCAAACCCTCCCATCTTCAGCACTCCACGTCACCCCAGTGTCCCTTATTCTAGAGTCTCTCTGGTCTTATTTCTTTATTTTTAAGTTTTCATTTAAACTCCAGTTAGTTAACATACAGCGTGATATTAGTCTCAAGTCTACGATGTAGTGAGTCAACACTTCCACACAGCACCTGGTGCTCATCACAAGTGCCCTCCTTAATCCCCATCACCTATTTCACCCGTCCCCCCTCTGCTAACCATCAGTTTGTTCTCTAAACTCTGGTCTTACTTCTCTAAAAACAAAAATCTTTCCTTCTCCTCTGGTGTATGTTTGAGGAGGCTAAAACTGTGAGCTGGCTGTGTGGAGGTGAAGAGGAGCCTGCTCTCTCCAGAATTTCAAGCAAGTCCCAAGCCTCTGGTTGGGGAGGGTGGGGTGGAGTGGTGGGGGGGCATATCTAGAGATTAAGAATAAGAAGCTGCTATCATTCATCAGGATGGAGAAGCAAAGGTAGAAATCCTCTGCGGTTGTCTGGACCTACTGTGATGACTAAGGGGAAATCCAGGACTGCCTTCTGAGAAGCTGCTGCCCGTCACCCCCAACCCCCCACCCCACCTCCATGTCTCCACCAAACATGGCAGAAAATGAGCCTTCTCTCTTCCCCCTCTCTTCCTATTTCCTGCTTGCCTCCCAATGGCAGAATCTTCCCTTTGATGCTCCAGTCCTTCCAATAACCTTATAATAAATACATTTGTAATAAAATTCTTTTTGGAAAAAAAAAAAACTTTTTATGGACCTATTTCTTAACATAATTAAAATTTGGGAGTAGACTACCACAGGATCTTATATTTCAGATCTTATATTTATATTAAGAAAGAATACCATGGAAACCTACTGTGAATTCATTTCCACATAACTTTGTGGAAGTAACTTTGTAATCTGATAATTAAGACAGTGGTTCTGTGTATTAGAAAACAGCAGCCCAATAAGTGTGGGGCTTACATGCAGTATATTTACAAGGCTGGATATGTGTTCAGGACTCATAGATCTCTGGTATTATTCCCATGGTCCCCAGTTAGAGAAACACCCATACTCTGGATTAGAACGATGCCAGGCTGCTCTGGAATATTGCTTTCTTTCATCAAGACCTTTTTACTCTACCTGGAGAATCTTACTCTCTGCTCATGACCTTGCTTAGTGTTCCCTTTAAGAACAATGAAAGCACCTTGTTCCTAGGAAAGAGTTTCTTTCCTCTGATTTGTCCTAAAAATGCTGTCAACAAAAAGACTAGGGCCCAGGGAGCAGGGACAGAGAAAGGAGGTGAGGTGGAGGTAGAGTGGAATGTGGAAAATGCATTAGACTAAAACCCAGATGCCTGAACTTCTAATGCAGTGCTCTTGTCTTTAAGCTACGTAAGCAAAGAAAGCATTATAAAAATGACTAGCCCAGGGCACCTTGCTGGCTCAGTCAGTAGAGTGTAACTCTTAATCGCAGGGTCAGGGTCATAAATTCAATAAATTCACTTTAGGTGTAGAGCTTACTTTAAAAAAAAAAAAAAAAAAGGACTAGGCCTAAAGCAAGTTAAGAGTCTCCAGAATTTCCCCATCACCATTGTTCTTTGTCTACCCATCCACAAGAATTTCTTCCACTCCTGGTGAAAATAACAGCACATTTAAAGACAGAGTCCACCAAGGTTGTAACTCTGAAAAAAATGGACTTTTCTTGGGCTTCTTTTGGTAGATTTTTACCATGTTTAATAAAAGTGAATTGTAATATCATTCTTAAATTCACTTAACATTCTAAAAATCCTGAAGATTAAAGGCTTACATTTTTGTAATATTAATTTTCCACTAAGTACATTTACAATAATGCTGGATGATTTTATTTTAAATGAAGACTATGTATATTGGAATTAACTTTATAGAAGAAAGTTCTGAAGAATATTCTAGAAAACATAAGGGTAATCACCAGGCATGAAAATGAATGTCCCTCAGTAAAAATGCTGGGGGAGAATAGAAGTTTTTTTTTTTTAATGTTTATTCATTTTTGAGAGAAAGAGAGAGAGAGAGAGACAGAGCACGAGAGGGGAGGGGCAGAGAGAGAGGGAGACACAGAATCCAAAGCAGACTCCAGGCTCTGAGCTGTCAGCACAGAGCCCGACTTGGAGTTCGAACCCATAAACCATGGGATCATGACGTGAGCTGAAGTCAGATGCTCAACCGACTGAGCCACTCGGGCTCCCCAAAAACGTTTAAATTTATAAGCAGTAAAAAAACATTGGATTTTTATAAACATTATTGAAAATCCCTTTTGAAAAACTATGCCTAGAGAATTCAGTACCAATACAAAATACTACAGACCCTGTACCTTCCACAAATGGAGATGATGGCTGGTGTTCAACTAGTGTCACTGTGGTTGGTATTTTGTTTTCACTGGTCAGTGTCCATCCCACACTAATTGTTAAACATTTTAATGTTTCTCCTGGAAGTCCCCCCAAAATCACCTCGGTATCATTTCTATTCCTAATAATCTTCAGTAAGAGTTGCAACCACCCTCCTGCCACAGTAAAGAATTCTCCTTTATATCATATCTAAATGACTTCAGTATTAGAACCCTTTGAATTGCAAGTAACAGAAACTACCCAAATTAAATTAATCAAAAAGGGAAGTTTTTGGCTTATATGGCTGAGATGTTCCAGGATAGATCTGGTTTCCAGGACTCTTCAGGTCTCTCCTTTGTTATTTTTCTCCCCCTCCCCTTTCTTTCTTCGGCATCTCTCATTGCCTCCTCCTAACCTCAGGTGTCTCCTAGGTATGTGAGCTGGGGACAGGAGAACAATTAAGAACCTTCTTTGGCCAAGTCTGGACCACGCAGGGGTGGCATCTTGTGTCTCACAGAGATGCACAGAGAAGCAGCATCAGCACCTGGTTAGAAATGCAGACACTCAGGTCCCACCCCAGCCCTACCTAATCAGAATCTGTTTCATTGATGTTGTTGTTGTTGTTGTTGTTGTTGTTTTATCAAGATCCCCAGGTGATCTGCATGCACCTTAGTGTTAAAGGAGCTTTTTCTCCTGGGAAAGATGAAGTGGGGGTCGACATCATTACAGGAGCCAGGAGGGTAAAGGTAACAAATGTCCACTCCAGCACAATTCTGACCACGTGGCTTCCCTTTGTTTAGCCTTCAGTGAGAATGGAGAATGAATCGTTGTTCTAAATAAACTTTAATACTCATTTAAAGAAACATTTGCAGGTCTCCCTGTAGTTTTCTATTCTGTATAGTTCCTATTCTCCTTTATCAAGGCTGATAGTCGATTTAGTTATTTTTACTTTCACTTTTTACTTCAGAAATTATTTGCTTTACCAGGATTTTCGTTAGGTGGGAGGAAATCAACACCAAGAATATTCGTTTCTTTGACTCTAACTAAATTGCTCTACTTCCTGCCTTCCTTCCTACTGCTAGAGGTAGCACAGGTTATCAGCATAGATGAGTTAGAAGCCACAGGCTGGTTTGAATCCTGATTCTGCCACTTATTAGCTGTGACACTTAACCTCTCTTAACTTTGGTTTCCTCATCTATAAAATGGGGCCCATCACAACCGTGATCCATTACCTGAACCAACGCTTGTACCTGGCTTGCAGGTAGTAGCACTCTGGAGGCTTCTGATAAATAAATGTTAATTACTTATTACACATCCCTCATGCTGGTAGCTAACGAAAAACGTGAACATTTGGAATATGTTTATTACTGGAGTAATTAAATCGCCAAACTTCCCCATTTCATTCACATTACCATTGCTGGCAAACAGTTTCTCCTAAGCATGGAGGTTGCAGAGAGAACTCTTCTAAACCACCCATCACCTTACAAGCTGATAATACCAAGGCTGATATGATATAACCAAAGTTCCCATAAATTTTTCATAATTTAAAAATTAAAATAAAAATCAGTGCCTGATCTCTTAGATGGATGATAGCTGGGGTTACAACAATCTGTTGTCCTTATCAGTTTAATTCAGAGCCCAGGAAGTTACAGTGATCTGTTACTCTAGGCAAGTTACTTACCCACTCTGCCTCCTTTATGGGCTGTTGGGGGGATTAAATGATTAATATATAAGAAAGGCTTAAACAATACTTGACGCAAAGCAAGTAATCAGTAAACTCCAGCTCCACATAAAGGTTGTGGAGGTCAACAGTTACAGTGACTGTGGCAGGTGACAATGCTCCAAAGTGAGGAAGGTGTCACTTCCTCCTCCCACATCCCCAAGCCAACACACCCAACACACACATATTCCCCTTCACGGTCAGGAGAAGTGACCGTTAAAGAATGAGGAGTAAGAACAATCATTTAAAAAGGCCACCAACAAGTGTGATCTGAATTATTTGGACTACTTCTGCTGTGATCTTAACCATCTTATCCTCTACCCTAATTTCTCCACCTGAAAAAAAGAAGCCAACTCATTAAGGGCTTTTTGATGCCCAGACGAAAGGGGCTGTTATTGGTGGAAAGTGTTATAGATGAACAACCTCCCAAACAACTTTAAATATTAGTAAATGTTACAGCTCAAAAAGTGATGGTTTTGTAGCCTAGAAAACAGTGCAATTTATTCAAACATCAGTAGCTGTTACTTCTGGATGCTAATCATCACTGTTTACCTGGGAAGCCTGGAAAACGTGTGGACTGTGCAAGTGCGCCATCTGCTGTCCTTAGAGACCCCGGCTGAGCCGCTGAGCACAGCCGCTCAGTTCCTGAATGGACCAGAGCCCCAAAATAGCCAAAGCTATTTCCACCACCTCACATCCTGGTGCTTAATGATCATGGCAAACACATTGCTTTCTGAAAAGAAAATGATTTGTTTAAAAGGTGTGCACGCTTCTTAAATAAACTATTATTGTGCTTATAATATTATCCAGGAAGAAAAGATCATTTATTGCATCTCAGAAATGAAACGATCCTAAGAAATCATCTATTCTGAGTGCCGTTTTACAGAAGAGAAAAATGAGGTTTTGAAAGTTTCACAAACCACAACAGCCACTAGTGGTAAGTCAGGACCCCAAGGCTGCAGCCTGGACACTAAGTCCTGAGGGAAAAGGCAAAGAGGGCAGAGACATGTGCTCAAATGAAGCTCCCTTCCCAGCCAGGTTTCCAAACCTCCTGCAAACATCCTACTGATGTGGGCACCTTAATTATCGTTTGCAAAGAACTGCAACTTCTCATCTTACACCCACAGAAAAACTCTTACCTCTGGTCATAGCCAAAGGCAAAAGTCCTTTTATAGTTTTATTGCACTTATCAGAGACAGAGAGAAAAAATAACAGGTAGGAACACTTTCTCTTGTGATTATTTTCATTCCTGAAAAAACAGAGGTTTAGCAGTTTAATCTCAACATCTGTCATGCCATTCAACAGCAGATGCCAGGCTCTTACCAGGCGGACGCCGGAATGGAAGCTAGGGTCTTTCGGGCCAAAAAGGCTAGACTCACAGCTCTAGCCAGAAAGAGGTCTCTTTTAGTCTATGCGGATCAACTATAAAAACAAATTGGTTTTAGTCCAATACTTACTTATTTCCCTGGGTCACCGACCGCCAGACCTGACCATTCATTCCATCTGGGCGCAGGTCCGGAGGAACGCTAGTGCCATCCGATAGAGGGCAGTAGTGCACAGACACTAGTAATCACCCTGCTCTGCCCTCCCCTATCAGGAAAAAAGGGGCGCTGAGTGCAGCTCTCACACTGTTCAGAGAATAGGGCCCATCATTTCTCAGATGCCAAAATTAATCTTACAAGTCAACGATCTGACAGGGACAAATAATAATCATTCGTTCTTCTTATTTCCCCCAACTCACGTCTCTAGTTCCATGCTCTGCCCCCTGAAGCCGCCCAAATCAAAGTTCTTTTACAACATGACAGAGACAAGCCTTGGATCCATCTGAAAACCAGCCTGACAATTTTCTTGCCACCCCACAAGACAAAAAACAAACAAACAAACAAAACCACTAAACAGACTCCAAAAAGTCCCCGAGGGAAAAAGCTTCAAGAATCTTGAAAATCATACCGATTTTTGTTTGTAACGTGTGAAATTATTACAAGTATGTTCACCAAGAGGACTATTGATGGATGACTCACAATTTAGCTAAATTCAATGAACCACACACTGTGCCTATCCCAGTAGGTGACTCATGCATTTTTTATTTCAAGTAGCAAGTGTTTGCCAAAAACAGTATTTAAAAAAAGTAATGAAAATTGTTCTGAAAGAGCTCATGAATAGGGTAGGACTACCCACCGACAGCCTCATTTGTGCTCTGACCACTTACATGGGATTTGGTGGGTCTGCTCTAGTCGTGCTCGTTCGGCAGAGAGCTCACCACAGCAACGCTGGCAGACAGAGGGCGGGTTTCTGCTACTCACTGTGCATGGTTATCTTCCTCAATACGCACGTCTCTGAAAAGCCTTAGGATATTTGGGGGTGTCCCAATAACGTGTATGTTTGGGACACACATAGGTTCTGCTGAAACATATTGAAAATGCATTCAATTCCTATTCATCTTCTAATGAGCTTATCTTTTTTCCCCCTACCTTTTAAATGGAAAAAAAAAAAAAAAAACCTAATTATGAGGAAAAAATGGAGGGCTGAAAGGTCCCACAGAGGAAATAATGAAAATGGCGACTGGTGAAGAGGAGTGAAGGGACACACACTTTACTCTGACGATAAGTGTGTGTATGCATACCTGCCACTAAGCTAATCCCAAAGCCCTCAGTATACTTTCTCCCTCTCAGCCTTACTTTCCTTTTTTTTAAAACTTTTTTAATGTGTATTTATTTTTGAGAGAGAGACAGACAGAAACAGACAGAGCAAGAATGGGGAAGGGGCAGAGAGAGAGGGAGACAGAATTCAAAGCAGACTCCAGGCTCCGAGCTGTCAGCACGGAGCCCGATGCGGGGCTCAAACTCAAGAATTGTGGGATCATGACCTCAGCCAAAGTCAGATACTCGACCGACTGAGCCACTCAGGTGCCCTTCTGAGAGCCTTATTTTCTGACCAGCCAAAGGAAAAATTTATAGGTCCCCCTGAAGCATTGATTTTCTCTTCCCTAAAAAACATAGAATTTGCTTGTCACCTGATAATATGTTTGTAAAGCTCAGAAAGACATTATTGAATATGAAATTGAGTGTCATAATAAATATTCAAAACTTGGAGGTATATCAAGGGAAAGGATTTTAAGCCTTACAAATACTTCTTCAAAGAATTGAGGAGAGGAGACAAAATTCTTAGTACTGCTAGTATTTATTCCTAAAAAATCATTATCCTTTTAAATCACAAACAATGACCATAAGGTATGAGTTGGCTTTTTTGTCCCCTCATCATTTCAGGCTAATAATAATGAAGTGTGCCCTGTCCTTTTAAGGTCCCTAGAGACCTTCCTCTTTCCCTCCTGGGTCATCACTTCTTCCTGCAACCAGGTTTTAAAAGAGAAGTGCAGCAGGAATTTAGTAGACTGACCAAATTCTTTGCATTCTATGGTCACTCCTTAGAGGTTTTTAATCTTTGTTGCTTAGCAACATCTATATGATATAATTTCCATCTAGTGGTGCAATCAAGTATTTTTGTTAATATGAAGATAAGCTGATCTCTACATACCCTACACAGCAAAGAATACTTGAGTGCTATTTTATCCCTAGAAGGAGGAGGAAAAGAAGAGATGGAAGAGGATTTTTCCTTCTTATATGTTTCTTTTCTCTTCTTATCAACTGCTGCGTAACAAACCACTCCAAAACTTAGTAGCCTAAAACGATGACTTATATTATCTCTTAAAGTTGTGTGGTTTAATTAGGCTCAGCCGAATAGTTATGGTTTTGATCTTTTGTGCAATTGCAGTCAGATGGCAGTAGGGCCTGGAGTCTTCCAAAAGCCACGGGGGGTTGGACATCCAAGATGGCTTCTTCTCTTCGTGCCTGGTATCTGGTCTGGGATGGCTGGAGCGGCTGGAGGCTGGTCAGATATTTCTCCTTCCATATGGCTACCTTGAGCATCACGACACTGGTTTACAGTGGATAGGGTGAGTGAGAGAGGCAGTGGGAATGGGAAGGAATATTTTATCACTGCTTAGAATTAGTTGTGCCTGATAATAATAAAAAGCAGAATGGGGCGCCTGGGTGGCTCAGTCAGTTAAGCATCCGACTTTGGCTCAGGTCATGATCTCGTGGTTCATGGATGTGAGCACCACATCAGGCTCTGTGCTGACAGCTCAGAGCCTGGAGCCTGCTTCAGATTCTGTGTCTCCTTCTCTCTCTGCCTTTCCCCAGCTTACACTCTGTCTCTCTCTCAAAAATAAATAAACATTAAAAAAAAAGCAGATTGATTTTTTGTTGGTTTTAATATTGTTTTAAAATTCTCTATATCCAATGCATCCCCTTATTCTCTATATCCTTGGAGGACCTCTCCCACTTTCTTGGTACACCACTGCTTCACAATATGGCTCTCTCTGGATAATTTCTCACATGTACCCATTTGAACAACTGGGACTTTCCAAAGCCATGTCCCTCCATTAGAACTCAAAATTGTTCACAGAGGTCCTAGGTCAGTTATGAATAGAAACTTTAGGTTTCCTGAATCCATAAATTATGACCAACCTAAACGTGCTTGACAGTAAATATTTCTTAAAATAGCAGTAGCGAACCTTTTATGTGCTAGGCATTGTTTTCTGCGCTTCATGTATATTAAGTCATCTAAAGCTCAAAACAAAGCTATGGGGTGGTAACCAATGTTATTCTCATTTACAGATGAGGAAACTGAGGCCCAAAGCAAGTTTAAGGAACTTGTCTCAGATCCCAACGTTAGCAAGTAGAAGAACCTAATGAGCTCTGATTCCATAACCCAAGTTCTTAATAACCATGCTCCACAAATCTTGGTCAGGTATTGCTTGCAAGAAAGAGCATGCATATGATTATATACCAAAGTCTTAAAACTTTTCTGTAGTCAAACAGATCAATATCTACTGAGAGAGACAAGACTTGTAAGCCAAATAGTAAGTGAACAGTATCAGATGGTATTATAAGTAAACAAATTCTAAACTGCGTGCTGATTTAGACTGTGAAGCGTTGTAGGAGTCTGGGTAAGGTCGGAGAAGACATCAGACAGAAAGAACACTTTCTCATTCAGCCAAGTCACAAAACTTATGTTTTCTTTTCATACATGCCTCACCATTTCTGACTTTCAGTCCCTCTACTACCACGTGATGAACAGAGTGACGCGCTAAAAACCAGGTCCGCTGCTTCCTACAGCAGCCTGATTTCCATCGACATCCCTCACAAAGAAGACGAAGATGAACACATTTTTTTTTAATGTTTAACAAGGGTGTGACTTACTGTCTCCGAGAGCAGTTCTCTTGAGGGAGGAAAGCTGAGCCCTCCACTCATTCCTTTCCTAAAGGAGAAGCTTGGCTTGGCTCAGGGAATAAAGCACTCTCACGGCTGTCAGATTCTAAGCTCCAAATCTGGCTCTGACCTTGGGTGGTCACTTAACTTGCAGAAAGAATAGAAAATAAAGATAAAGAACTTACAGGTAAATAATGGTGTTGAAAATACATTGTCTATTATTCTTTCTTATTTATTTTTTTTTTGCATTGCCTATTATTCTATGGTACAAAAATGCTAGACACTGCATTTGGATGAAAGCAATCTTTTGAGAGCACTGACCCACTTAAAATATTTAAAGAATATTTGAATGTCCTTTAAATTAGAGACCATACATATTTTTACCACTGAGGCACGAACTAAAAAATAGGCATTAAGGGGGGAAAGGCTAGATGTATAACATAGAATAACACTGCTTTGCTGCCTCTGTTGGAAAAAATAGTATAAACATTATAATGAAATTAAGTTGATTTATTCTTCGCACATCTAATAGGACTACTTGAAGGAAAATCATAAAGTGTCAGTAAATAATGATTCCTACTTCAGTGGTAAATAAATATCTGCCACAATGATGTTAAATTGCTCAAGACAAGACTCTGAGAGCATAAGAAATTATTGCAGATCTTAAACTTTGAGCCCAGAGTATTTTTTCAAAGAAATACCTTCTTTTAGGAGGAGATTTAAAAGAATCAGTTATAGTAATTGAGATTTTCTTAAAAATGGAATCAGCAAATGCTTCTTATTGTTTTCTAAGCACTTCGTTAGCATAGACATTTATGTCAACATCCAAAATTCATCCACACTTTGGATTTAACAGCAGCTATCATAAGAACGGATCTCTTAATATCCTATCTTTTGAGGATTTTCAGGGAAATCTCCAGTTCTTAAAGAATACACACCATTTTTCATTAGCAAATTAATTTAACAGAAGTTTATCTCAAAATTTTTAAAGCACTAAAAGTTATCTCACAAAGAAGAAATCAAGATAAAGCTGCTGTAAAAACAGATAAAAGATTAGGCTGATGACTTGACCTATTAAAACAATCATAAGAAACATAATTAAATGTTCTTGATGCCATTAATTGTTTCGACTCCATTAATTAATACTAGATGTTAAAAGGAAAAGAAACCATTTATCTTTAAAGTTTATAGAAATCCAAACATCTTTTTAATTTCCAATAAACATGAAACACTCTAAGTCATAGAATTCCAATGGTCTTAGTTTTAGTTAAAAGCCAAAGATCCATTTAAATCCAATGACAGAAAAAAAGAAGCCATCTTTGGCTCTAGGTTTAATATCACGCTTCCACTATCTGCAAGCTGTTAGCTCAACTTTCATAATTCCAGGAAAGATTCTCATCACCATGTCACAGAAAGCTTAAATTATGTTTTGGTCTGGGCTTAGAATTGCTTTACTGTTCCATTCATACCTTTAAAAACTGCACTTAAGACTTGTCTTTGTGGCCTGTGGCCAGGGATCCAGCATTCTGCCAACTTCCTGAGGATTACGGGTCTGGATAAGCACACTGTGGTCTACTAGACAGCGCTCTGGAGACACCATACCTGGCCTCTGCTCCTGGATTCACGAGTGACTCCTTCTGCAATTCCAGAAGTCCTTTAAAAAGGATTCTTTCATCTGGAAAGTAAGAATAAATTCATCCATCTTCTCACCCAGAATTATGGTAAGACTTTGGGGGAAAACACAACCTAATTTCTGATTCTTTGTAGGGGAAGTAAAGTTCTCTGGGAAAATTAAGGGAGTGGTTTACACAGTCTCTAAAATGCTGCTAATAATGGCCCCAGCAATCTCTTTTTAGTTATATTCAACATACAGTAGGCGTTTGTAATAGCCCCAAACGGGAAACAACCCAATGTCCATCATCAGGAAGTGGATAAACAGATTGTAGCCCATCTGTACAATGGAATATTACTCAACCATAAAAAGAATCATCTACTGATACATAAAACAACATGGACAAATCTCAAAGACATTAAGCTGAATGAAAAAAGCCAGACTCAAAGAGTACGTACTATATAATACCTTTATATGAAAGCCAAGTACAGGTAAAACTAGAAATGAGATAGTAGTTGCAGAAGTGTGTAGGATAACTCACCAGAAAAGAGCACACGGAAATGAGGAGGAACGGTCTATCTCTTGTTTGGGGTGATGGTTACACAGGTGTATACAATTATCAAAACTCACCGAGGTGCACACTTAAAATCTGTGCATTTGATTCTATGTTACTTATATGTCAATAAAATAATCTTGTCAAAACAACTCCGATAGGAGTTGCAATTTGCTGAGGACTCTTCCCCAGACCATAAGAATTGATTTAGAGTTAATAACAGTATTTACCTCTGGGGAAAAGAAATGGGGACCAGGATTAGAGTTATTGGTCAAAACGGACTCTAGTTTTATCTGTAATATTTTTCATCAGTTTAGCACCTTGCTCTTTACGCTTAATATATCTGGGAGATCAATTCACATCAGTTTATAGAGCTGCCTCATTGCTTTCAAAGGTTATATAGTTGTGTCAGCCAGGGTTCGATCAGGGAAGCAAAATCATTTAGAGTTATGATATTAGGGATATATTATAGGAATTAGACTCCATATAAGTGTTGGGGCAGCTGGAGAAGTAAAGGTCTGAAAGCGTGAGTTGACATTTCAGAGGGATCACCAACCAGTAAATCTAAGAAGCCAGGCACATCTTGCTGCCAAAACAGTACCACAAAGGAAATGGGGGAAAAGTCTATGGGCAGCTGTTCCTTCTGAGGGTCTGTGGCAAGGCACCAGTCGGGAGGACATGTAGCAAAGAAAAGGACATGGAGCAAAAGAAGAGTGAGGGCCTGCTGGAAACCACCAACACCCCTGAGTCTTCCTGTCACTACATCTCCCTCCCATGACCCTAAGAGAATAATGGTGCTGTTCACGTCCATCTTCCGTGGCCTCCACCAATTCCGCTTATAGAAACCAGTTCTAACTCAGAATCCTATGAGAAAGGGTATTCTGGGAAAGGTAGCTTACCCAGTTAGCTCTGCACAAACTACCACAATATAGTATTTCCTTGTATGACTTAACCATAATTTAATCAGTCACCTACTGCTGACCATTTGGATGGTAACTGATCTTGGCTATTGCCAACAATTCTGCGTGAGTATCCTGGTCAGTCCCCAAGCACACATGCAGGAATGCATCTGTAGGATACATCCCCAGGCAAGGATTGCTGCAGATTGATCCAAATCAATTATTCCTGGTCATGTGGCCATGGAAGTGGGGCTCCAAACTTGGGCCCAGCCTAGCGAGGTCCTCATCATTTGGGTCAGAGAGTAGGTATTGGCCTATGGCTCCACCGAAACTGCATTGTCCAAGTAAAAGAAAACAATCCCCAAAAGGAAGGTGGACGCATTTCTTGTACACCAGGGTTTCTCGGCCTTGGGACTATTGAGATCTGGGGCTCGATGATTCTTTGTTTTCACCCAAAAATATCTTCTGAAGGATGAAATCAATCCCTATTGAGAACCACTGGGAAAATAAGTTCCCACCACAAAATGGTTTTTGTTGTGAAAGACAAAGCTTATTTAAAATGACATGGAAAGAAAGATTTAGAAGTAGAGCTAAATCACTCTGCATAACAAGGGAAATCACAGAAATATTGCAGAGGCGACACACTGGACTCCTCACTTCACATGGTGGAGCCATTTTCAGTGTATCTTAAAGGAAAGGTTGGCCACAGGAGGTGGGTGAACTTGGAAACATGTGACATATATTTTTTACTATATGCATAAACAGAGATCTGGAGAGGTATATAGAGTTAAGAGCATGGACTCTGGAGTCAGGCAGTTGTTTGAATCTCAACTCTCCCACTTATAACAATGTATCTTTGTGCAAGCTGTTAAAGCCTCTGAGACTCCATATCCTCTGTAAATAAGGAAATAATACCTACCTTGTAGGGTTGTTAGGAGGATTAAATGAGATACAGTTAAAAAGAGTTTGGATAAGTGCTTAGCATATAGTAATTGCTGTACGAGGGCTTGTTAAGTAAAATAAATAAATATACATCAAAATGTTAACAATGATTGTTTCTAGAAAATAGGATTACAGGGGATTTAAATTGTTTACAGTTACTACCCACTTCTAGATTGTTTAAATATTCTACAGTGAAACTGTGTTACTTATAAAATCAGTAAAAACAATAAAAAGATTTCCATTTAGGAAAAATGCAAAGTATCTGTAGGAATCTTCATGGTAAGCATCAGGACACATGCTTTCCTACAACAAATGGTAACATAGCCTACTTATTGTAAAGTTTTCTGTTAAAATATAATGCCTACGTTTCACAGTTCAAAACTGGACATGTGTCCAGTTCAAGATTTTTGTATCATCAGAAGACAAATAAGACTAATGAACACATTTGTTGGATTTCTGCTTCTATTTCTAGAGTCTGTTACCTCCATAGGACTCATTAGTGTTTGCTTATAAGAGATAATATGCTTGAATCATACAAATCTTGCCCTTTCTTTCTTTCTTTCTCTTCTCCTTCTTCTCCTCCTCCTCCTCCTCCTTCTTCTTCTTCTTCAAAAGAGGGCACAAGTGAGTGAGGCGCAGAGAGACAGATGGGGAGGAGGGGGAGAGAAGCGGGGCTTGTTTTTTTACCTGAAGGTGGGTTTGTGATCGCCCGATGTGGGACTCAAACTCATGAACTGTGAGATCATGACCTGAGCCAAAGTGAGATGCTTAATGTCTGAGCCACCCAGGTGCCCCAAATCTTGCATTTCTTAAACAGAAACCAGATTCATTCATTATTGGTGCATAATTAAAATGACTATAGATGATAATATTCTTCTTTAAAATACATATGTGGTTGACAAATAGAATTACAAATAGGACTCTGCCCTGTTCATTCCACTTGGACACAATAATGACATGCATACTAGATGCAAAATGTTCACATTTGAGGATCTTTACAAATCACTATGTAACTCCAAGTACATCTTTTACTTTTTATACAGGTTAAACTTGGTTCAAGCTAACATCACATCCATGTATATGTTGTACTGTTACCCTGTGTAAGGACTGCAATTAGAATCTCCCAGAATTTAAAGATGCACATGCTATAATTCCTGGTTCCTGGGTGGCTTGCAGACTACTCATGAGGACCACACAGTTTCCTTGGAGGCTGAGAGCAGAGGGGAGGGAGGAGAGGGTAGAGGACTTGTATTAAGAGACTCTCAGAATCCCTTCTGTGCCTACTGCAAATACCATCAGCCAGCCTTTCCTATCCCTTTCCTTCTGTGACTCAAAAGTTAATCAATTACAGAACCAAAATAGCCCCACTACCTAGGCAAGTATGCGGCCCAGGAAACACGCTGGCAGCTTTATTTTCTAAGGTGTAGAGAATGAAGCTCCCTGCAGCTTATATGATGGGGACTATAGAATATCTAGAACAGAACTCCCAACCTTGGATTTATAACCAGTAGGGAGCACAAGGAGTACTAAACAAAGCAAGGAGAAGATGCTACTCCAAATTAGACTATTGACCAACCCATCGGGAACCCTCACCCAGCCATTTACCTCCATATTTTGGCAAAGACATCCCTCTCTCATTTTGTAAATGACTGCTCTCCTCCCCTCTCCAACCATGTGGTTACAATGGGAGCTGGCATGCTTGTAAATGATACGGCCCTCCTTGTCACAGCTGATTGGCCCAAGGGCGAGCAACCACCTGAAACAGCCAATTGCAGTTCTTCCCTGGTATTTTTTTGAAATGGATCTGGGGAAAAGACTCAGTCTGTCTCCCTAGTGGAAAAAAAGTTATAAAATGGGAAACTGTTAAACAAAGTGTCAATAGCCCTATTAACTGCCAAGTAGAGAAAGCTGGCTGGCAGTGGGAGAAAATAAAGCCAGCACCAAGAGAAGTAGAAACAAAAACAAAGACATGAAGTCCTGGAAAGCTGGAGTTTCCTGTTCAAGCATTCCTGAGGCCCCGCTGGGTTGCACTCAGCCCTTCCTGTGATTTGGTTGCCCTACCTTTCTTTCAATTAAGGCAGCTCCCCCAAGATCTTTCCATTAAATTCTTCTTTTTCTTAAACTAGCTATATGTGGATTTCAGACACTTGTCTAAAGTGTAATGACTCAAATAAGTTTCTCCCAACACACACAAATTATGGTGTAATCCTTACATATGTCTTGGGTACAACCTATTTTTTTTTTTAACAGAACAAATTCAGCCTATACTGATGTCCTACTAGCTTGATATTGTAATGGATTTCTCTAGTTAGCAGAGGTTTCATACCAAATTGGTGTGATAGATTTTTATCATTGGGCTATTAGATTACTTTGATGGAAAAGCTCTCGTGTCTGATATTTCCCCTTCTTTCTTCTCTTTCATCACCCTTGCCTTGCGTTAGGTGCCAAGCAGCAAACCCCAGGAATCCTTTGGTTAATGTCATTTTTCCCACTGTAAATTGTCCTGTATGTAAATTACTTTTGGTCAGATTTCAGGGAGTCACGGGCCTAAAAGAAATCTTACTACTTTTGTAGACCTTTTGTTGGAAGTCGTCTTAAGTCTGGTAAAAATCTCGAGTAATCAAATACATATATATACAATCAACACCACCTCTTTAGAACACTTCCAAATTACTACCATCAATCCAAAAAAGCAGCAATACTATTTTCAATATGATTCAATGCTATTACAAAATACTATTCAATACTATTTACTATACTCTCACAGTTAGTTCGGGAACCCTAAAGTCTCCTCTTTCTCGGTCCTCTAGGATAGGTATGCTTTATTATAAAAGGAACAATAACAATATTAAAGCAAAACTATAGCATAAATAATAAACCATGCAACCTCATTTTCTTTGTGAAGTAAGTGATTACAGTATTGCTGATTACCTGCGGAGGCAGAATGCTACCAGTGGAACTGCAGTAAATTAACTGGGGTTCGTTGGCATACTTTCAAGAATTTAGAATGACTCACGGAATGAGTGTTAATGGAATGAAAACCTCCATTCCATCTACTCGGCACAGGGCAAGCCAATCTAATTTGTTTTCCCCAAGGCAACACAACAGTCAGGTATTTATGAAGCCCATTATTTCCTTTCATCCTGGAAGAAGCAGGAGCTTTGAGAGACAAGATCTAGGAAAGTCCTGAGATTTTTACTTGACTTTTATGAGATTTCCTAAACCTGTGCTACATGTTTGAAAGGCAGGATTGAACAACTAAAATGACTGCATTTCTAGGTAAGCACAGTGTCTAAGGGAGAAACTTTGTGATAGTATATAAATATTTATTGGGTCCCCACTATGGACTAAGCTCTGTGCTAAACACTCTTAACCTTATAACCTAGTTAGAAAACAACTATAAAACAATGATGAAAGGCGGTAGGAGAACATAATTAAAACTAATTTGTGTCATGTTCATCCAACCCCATGCTACTCGAAGAGTATCAGCACTACCAACAGTATCAGCACTACCTGCCTGGGAGCTTATTAGAAATACAGAATCTCAAGCCCTACCCCAGACCTTTGAAATCAGAGCTGCATTTGGATAATAGCCCCCATTTTTACATTAAAGTTTAAGAAGCACTGATTTAACCAACTCCCTTGCCTTCTAATTGAAGAAAATAAGTTCAGGGAGGTGAAGTGATGTGTCGTCACCAAACAGCTAGTTAGGGACCCAGCTGGGACTCCCAGGTCTCCTAGCTTGCAGGCTGATAGAACTCAGGGTACTGCAGGATTTCAGACAAGAGGAAGTTAAGTGTGTTTCATTCCCTCAAATGACCATTGATTGTTCCCATCATCTCCATTCAAAGCACACACAGAGGGCCTGAGTGAACCCAATCACTCAGCCTCTTCCCAACACCCCCTGCAGCCCAGGCTCACAGCAGCCTCCTCCTCCAGCTGACACTCGAGCCTCAGCCCTCCCTGGAGGGACCTCCGCCTGCACAGGTCCCAGTTCAAACTCTTCCCACCACTCCCCCCAGGCCCAATTAAGCTACTAGCTGCTTCACGAAGCCTTTCCCAAAGCTTCAGTCTCAATCCCCTTCAGTCTCTCCCATCCTAATTCAGATGTTCTCCTGCATTCTGCAGTGTACTTCCTAAACAGTTTCTTTTTTCAGCCCAACACATTTTCTAATTTTCTGCACCACACATATTGGCAAATGCTTTTATAATGATAATATAGATGCAATCTTTTTCTCTATTGCTCTTTTCAAAAATCGTATCCGTGTCTTCTTTCCTAAATAGTTTGCTTTTATTTTCTTGTGTTAGACTATCCCAATACCAAGCACAAAAATAATCCTCAACTCTTAAGGGTGGAAGGGCCCAAGCTCTTTCTCAACGCAGGGACCCTCTCTGAAACATACCTGAGACACAGTCATTCAGTTTCACCTGCATACTTCCTGTGTCAGAGATTTTCTACATATGTAAGGCAGTGTTTTTGTTTTATTCTGATAACTTCAGCCGTTAGAAACTTTAGACTGAAATCTACTTTCCTCTAACTTCTAGCATGTGACTTCACTTCCGCCCTTTCAGGTACATTAGAACAGGTCAGATACATCTTCCACAGAAAAGTGCTACAAGTATACCAACTAATTTGCCAGAAAATGATTTGGCAACACAAGGCAGGCCTAGCAGTTAGAAGCAATGAAGATCTTTGTTTCAAGCCTGTTTCCTGCATTTCCTGTTCCTATACTTCTTAATGAATTCATGCTACCAGTACATTTGTGTTGAACATCTACTATGCGCTCCTGTCTATGAAAGATGAGCATTTCTGGGAATTTGTAGGACAGAAGGGAGACCATGAGATCCCACACACCCCTGACACCATGCAGAATAGAAACAGCTACACAGTGGAAGCTTGAGGACATTTATCCCACTTTGCATTTCATTCAGGTCTTCCTAAGCTGTCAAAGCGTAAACCACTCTAGTCACTGCTTTTCTCCCAGGATGCTCCTATCCTGATTTGGTTCTGTATTTCTCCCTGGGCAAATGACTTTCTCATGGCTGCCCTCCTAGATGATCCTTTTCATAATGTCTTCTAGAATTCCAACTCCAAAGTAAACAAACTCCCTTCGACCCTCAATCTTTTCCCGGAACTCTCTACCTGCGTGCTAAAATTGCCACCGAGGATGTCACCTCCTCTTTCGATTAAAGCTGTTCATTTTCCCACACCATAAAGTCAGGGAGGGAGGGCTTGCCATCTTGAAACTTCCTCATGGCCTTCCAGATTCTTCCCTAACGCATTTGTTCACTCATTCACTCAATAAATAATAAGTGCCTCCGATGTTTCAGAGACACGCTAGGGCCCTTCACTGAGTATACACACACCACTTTTTTTTTTTAATGTTTTTATTTATTTTTGAGAGCAGGAGAGACAAAGCATGAGCGGGGCAGGGTCAGAGAGAGAGAGGGAGACACAGAATCTGAAGCAGGCTCCAGGCTCTGAGCTGCCAGCACAGAGCCCGATGTGGGGCTCGAACTCACAGACTGTGAGGTCATGACCTGAGCTGAAGTCGGACGCTTAACCGACTGAGCCACCCAGGCACCCCCACACACCGCTTTTAAGGTTAATCCAATCTAGTTACAGGAGTAACTAGAGAGTCATGTGACAGTTCCTCTCTGCTATAGAGACAACTTGTTATTGCTGGACAACTATAACACTAAGGCAAAAACTGCTGACTTGAGGACACATGGTCAGTTGCATTCCTGAGTTTCATTTGCCTTTTGAGGGGAGTAAGGCTACTGCTACTGATGACAATTACTACTTTGTCATCATATTACAATTTGGGAGGGGGATAGATTCTACTTTTGCAAACCCAAGAGAAGGAAAAATAAAGGAAATAGTAATGCTAAAGGTTTATAGAGTTCTCTCATGAGTATAAGGAGATGCCCCAGGGCAAATACTATTTTGAAGATGTACACCTTTCTGCTTTCTCCTTGATAATGCAAATTCCAGTGAAGCTGGTGTTTGCAATTTTCCCTCGACAATTTGAACTATATGAACCCAAGGACTAAGGGATGGGATAGAAATATAGGCAATTACTTTGGTGGCTTTTTGTGGATTTCACAAAGCTGCAAAGGCCGACTGGCTGCAGAGAAGCCCACTGGTTGACACTGAGGCCATGTCGGTCACTCTCTCTCACCAAAGTATCACTTCAAGGAGTTTTCTAACCTAACCTCATTAACCATTCTGCGCTGTAAATTCTTCAGTCAGCTACATGATATGTTTACCACATTCTGTTTTATATTTGTTTGTCTTTTCACCCCCCCCCGAGCAAATCTGTCTGCAAACCTTTTTACCTATTAAAAAAGGCATAAAATTTATAGTTGAGTTGAGACCTCTTGTACTGTTTTCATCAGAACATACAGTGTTTTAAGAACAAAGTGCAAAGTCTATTAGTGGAGGATCCCTTATCAAGGAAGCCCCTTTTGACTCACCTAAGGTGGGGCTACACATAAGCAAACACTTAACACACTTTTTTTTACTGACAATATACTAATAGGTATTATAGCATTTAATAACTTTTTGACACATACACAAATATATGATTTTAAAACAGAAAGTACAAATAGAAGGGTTCTGATATTTTACCTAGGCTGAAAGCTGGCTTTTAAATAGCTGCAGCATGTTGGTTGGCATCGTATAGGTGAATCTGAATTTCCAAGTAGGAATGTTTCAAGTTTCTGAATATACGAATAAATGAGTCATTTGAAGGTATTCTCTATACACACACACACACACACACACACACACACACACACACTTGGATCTTTGGCAACTTTTCCCTGGATTACTCAGGCTTGAGTCAAGAGCGTTCACCCACTCTAACTTTCACCAGTGCCATCTATTCATATACCCGTAACTATCTGGCACAGGGTGAAATCATGATTTAGCATTGGGGCAAGTGGGAGGCGAAATGGAGTGCCATCTCCCCTAATTGCTATTTAAGTGAGACAATAAAAAGGATGAAACAAATTAAATTACCTAAGAAGCAAGAGCATCCCAATGAACTGGCCAAGATAATCAACTTGGAAAATTAGCTATTAAACCTCCACACATGCTCATTTTCATAATTTTGCGTACGTGCTTGTGAAACGCAACCCCCCATTGAAACCTCTGCGATGAAGGTACTCTTCATTTCTCTGAGGTAAGTCATTTGCAATTGGCCTTAATGAAGTTGGTAGTGAGATTTTTTTTTTTAATGTGGTAGTTCATCATATCCCATTTCAGTGCCAGAGTGTTTTGATTGGAGAAGTATGTAAAGAGGAGAGAAGTTGACTCAGACTAGTTACTTCTCTGAATTTTTCCACCTGACTTTATTCTTATTTCCAAATATGTGTGCTAGACTGTGAGTTTTGGGTTTTATTACTATTATCTTTGTGTATCATCATCATCATCATCATCATCACCATCATCACCATTTAAATATCTGACCCTTATTTATTTTCAACTGCCTTCCATACATTTTTATGAGATTTAATAATTCCTATCTTTTAAATCTTTTGTATCTCATCATCCTGTCTCTCAATGTTAGCATCTCTTATGTATAGGTCTTCATACTTCAACAGCTAATCTTTTACTATTCATGGTTGTCATTAAAAGACCACAAGATGTAATGTAATCTGCAGACAATAAATATTTATCCTTAATTTTACCCAATAATTCTAATTTTATAGTCCATGGAGCTATTATTAGAACACAAAATAGGGAGCCAAATGAGTTTATTTGAGATACTTCTTTTGCACTCCCTTTCCTTCCTTTCTTCCTTTCTTCCTTCCTTCCTTCCTTTCTTTCTTAGGAGTTTAAAGTTTTTATTTAAATTGCAGTTAGTTAACATACAGTATAATGCCAGTTTCAGGAGTGGAATTCAATGATTCATCACTTACATACAACACCCAGTGCTCATCACAACAAGTGCCCTCCTCAATGCCCATCACCCATTTAGCCCATCCACCCTAGCCTACTTCCCCTCCAGCAATCTTCAGTTTGTTCCCTATAGTTAAAAGTATGATTTACAGTTTGCCTCTCTTTTTCTCCCATGTTCATCTGTTTTGTTTCTTAAATTACACAAATGAGTGAAATCATATGGTATTTGTCTTTCTCTGACTTATTTCACTTAACTCCATCCACATCATTGCAAATGGCAAGGTTTCATTCTTTCTGATGGCTCAGTAATATTTCATCGTATGTGATATATCCATATATGTATGTATACATTGTATGTGACATATACATATATACATTGTATGTGATATATACATATGGATGTATCACATCTTATTTATCCATTCATCAGTAGATGGGCATTTGGGCTCTTTCCATAATCTGGTGATTGTTGATAATGCTGCTATAAACATCCAGGTTGCACTCCCTTTCTACTCATACTTTTGCTAGATCATAATTGCTACCCGAGGCAAGACAGGTATTGGAGCATGTCATTTAGATTAAGAAATTTTTTAATAGGAAGAAAAGTAATGAATTGTGATGATTCACAATCAAGAAATGTGAGAGCTGCTGTCCTAAAGATTAGTTATTCAGGTAGAATGCTTTTTTTTTTTTAAGTTTATTTATTTTGAAAGAAAGAGAATAAGCACAGGCAGGGAAGGGGCATAGCGAGAGGGAAAGAGGGAATCCACACTGTCAGCATGGAGCCTGACGAAGGACTTGATCTCATGAACTGTGAGATCAAGAGTCAGACACTTCATCAACTGAGCTACTCAGGCACCCCAAGATGAGAATGTTATGATGGTTAATTTCACGTGCCAACTAGACTGGACTAAGGATGCGTAAATAGCGGGTAAAACGTTGTTTCTGGGTGTGTCTGTGAGGATGTCTCTGAGAGATATTAGTATTCGAATTGTTCGAATGAGTAAAGATTGCCCTCACCATTGCAGGTGGTCACCACCCGGTCTGTTGGGTCCAAATAGAACAAAAAGGCAGAGGAAGGGTGAGTTTGCTCTCTGCCCTCCAACATCAGTTCTCCTGGTTTTCAGGGATTTGGACCGGGACATAGACCATCACCCCCCTAGTTCTCAGGCCTTTAGACTCAGACTGAGACCACTGTTGGTACCCCTTCGGGTGTGGATTAGAACCACACCATCAGCTTTCCCAGCCTCTGGTTTACAGATGGCAAACAGCAGATCGTGGGACTTCTCAGCCTCCATAATCGTGTGAGCCAGTCCCTCATGATAAATCTCTTTCTACATATCTATCTATATCCTATTGGTCTGTCTCTGAAAAAAAAAAACAACGATTAATACAAATATTAAAAACAGATCCTTTCCTAATGGAGTATTAGTCTTACCTACCCATCTTTTTCCTGCTTTATCTTCATGGAGCTATTTTTTATTTCATCAAATATTTGAATCTACCCCCAAAGAAAATAGTTTCTATAGCCTTTTCCTTGTAGAAGCTGCATTCTGAACATAGAGCAAGATTGAAGAGTCTCAGAACTCTCAGACCAGAATTTCTGTATTCTGTAATACAGAATCGTGTAATACAGATCAGCTTAACAGTACGGGTTCCACAGGCCTTGGGTTGCAAACTTATGCCTGGTCCTGAGAAAGCCAGTTTTCAAACTAAGTAGTGCTCTGCACATTCAGTCTTACTTATTCCTTATCATTTCTGAGAAGAAGAAGAAGAAAAAAAAGAAGACCAAATGAAGAGGGAAACTACATCAAAATGAATACATGATACTTCAGGCCAAGTGTCTGGCATTAGTACTAATTTTAGCTGAATAGAAAATGCCTAATGGCATGCAATTAGATTAAAATACATTTTTACTAGAAAGATAAAGAGGTCATACCTTTTGAGGTAGGGATAAGTAGGGACACTTGGTAGATACACAATTGTGCATTAATATTAATTTCTGTATACATTTTAAATTTCTTTACCAGGGCTAGAGTGATACATGTCCCCGGTTACAAGTATCTTAAAACATCTACAATGACAAGTATCTTTGCTAACCTGTCACACCACCAGATGCATTTCTGCTCAATAAAACAAACACCTATTAGGAAATTAGAGCTATTGATACATATTCTAGACACATTCAAATTGTTCTGTTGCCTTTGTTAAGTCTCCCCAAATATTTACTGAGTGCCCATTATTTCTGAGGGTACTGTATTTATTCTGGGGATACAGTATAAGGGATGAATTAGACAGAGCGCCTGCCCAAAGAGCTCACAGGCATGAAGTCTGATGACAGACAAGGAAAGATTACATACAAACTGGGAAACGAAGTATGTATGATGTAAAAGATAAAGTAGACTGTATTTTCAAACAATTTGATCCATTTTGTTCCTCTGAATTGCAGCTAATGTTTCATTATTTGTTAAATCTTATAGTTGCCTTAAAGACAAAGAAAAAAATGATAAGTGATAAACATATGTAGAATCCCAACTATATTCCAGGTATTTTACATTTAAAAATAATGCATCCTTACAATGTGGTAGAGGACTTTGATTGTACTTTGTTCTTTTTTTAACAGTCATTCCAAATATCACGAGGATGCATTGTTACAGGAAATCCCTTGCCTTCCAAAAAGCCACACCATTTCTCCCTGAGGAGAAGTGCGACCCCTAGCCCAAGTCCACACAGGAGAGGGTGATATATTCATTGCTCTTGTGTGTAAATCATGTAGTCAAAAAAAAATTTTTTTTTTGAGAGAGAGAGAGAAAGAGAGGGAGCATGAGCAGGGGAGGGACAGAGAGAAAAGAAGGGAGAGAATCCCAAGCAGGCTCCATGCTCAGAGCTGAGCCCAATGAGGGGCTTCATCTCACAAACCGTGAGATGATGATCTGAGTTGAAATCAAGAGTTAGATGCTTAATCAACTGAGCCACCCAGGCACTCCTTTTTGTTTTCAATTAATTAACTAATTGATTGAGAGAAGAGAGAGTCCAAATTTTTTAAATCTTTGCCTTAATACTTGTTATTTTTGTTTTATTTTGAATGGTCTGCCTTCATGGCCTTCTGTTTTGTTCCCCCAGTTTAAGATGTATGAAGGCTTTTGTTCTCCCTGGGAGCGGGCCCGAGGCATGGAGGCAGCCAGGGCCTACCTGTACACTGACTTGAGACCAGTTCAGCGAAGTGCACACCTTAGCGAAATAATAATAATAATAATACATCCTTGTCCCAAAGAATCACAGATCTTAAGAGTTGAAAGAAAACTTTTATTTTAAAAAAGCAAGACTTAAATTCCCCTAGTGTAATAGGGGAAGAAAAGGTAAAGATAAGTTTGAGAAACATTAATCTAGGTCACATGTCAAATAAATTGGCTTTTATGGTTCCTTCTGGGTACCTATAGAGGATTAAAGATGGCTGTAAATTCTTTGCCACTGTGTCCATTGAGACGTAGACCCATTCTCTTTGAATCTGGGTGGTCTCTGTCATAATTTTGGCCAATAGAATACAGCAGAAATAATGTTATGCTACTTTCCCAGGCCCAGACTGTAAGAAACTGGCAGCTTCCACTTCACGTCTCTTAGACCACTCATTCTCGCAATACAGCCACTATCCTGTGAGGAAGCCTAAGCAACCCCATGTGGAGAGGAACCAAGGACCCTGACCAATAGCCCCAGTCAGGTTCCCAGCTGACAGCCAATACCAAATTGCCAGCCATGTAAGTGACCACGTTGGAAGTGAATCCCCCAGCCCCAATCTAGCTTCCTCCGTTGACACCATCTGGAGCAAATGCAAGCTGCCCAGAGGAGCCCTTCCTGAATTCCTGACCCACAAAAGTGTGAGTAAAATACAGGTGTTTGGGGGCAGGGGGTGGGGGGCGGTGTGTGTCCATTGTTACACAGTCACAGATCATCAGAATAGAACCTAACTGGGATTAATACCGTCACCGCTATGTGTAAAGCGATTAAAAGTACAGGCTCTGGAGTCAAACTGCCTGAGATCCAGCTGCATGACCTCAGACCATTTTATCTGTGCCTCAGATCTTTCTTCTATAATATTAGGTTAACTATAACCTAATTCATAGGATTTTTTTGAACAAATTAAATGACACAATTCACATAAAGTGCTTAGAAACTGCCTACTGCGTAACTAACGGAACTGAGAATTCACTATAATCATTGTGAGAAGATGCTGAATTAGAAACTACTGACTTGTGAATGGACTTTGAGAACACAAATCTGTTCACAGCTTGGGAGTCTGTCTATACATGAGGATCTTCTGCTCTGCTCAGCCTCCCATATAAAATCATGAGCATTTCAATGACTGTCTCCCTCAGGGTTAATTTGGTGTTATCCCAAGCTCTTATATTTCATGTACTGTGAAAATATTGTTTCAAGAAATGGTCTGCTCATCAAAACCATGTATCTCAATTGTGTTAAGTATATAATGACTTGCCATGTTAGCAAGATAAATCCAGGGTTAATTTAATGTGAGTATCTGAGATTTATTTTATTTTTTCTGGCTCTGTGAATTGAAACATTTCTTCCACTTAATTTTTTTCTGTGTTTAGTTAGAAGCATTATTCTAACAAGCAGATCCACAGGTCAAATTTGCAAATACCAGTTTCCAAAGTGTTGAATTGTTTAAATTGAGCAAGAGCTCTATCCCCACGAGCATTTAAAAAAAAGTTTATATTGCTCTTAAATGTTACTGAATTCTGTGGCTACAAATTAGATAACCCAGGGTATGTCTTAGGGTTTAAAATTAATTTCAAACAATTCTGCTAGCCATATCCTATAAGATTACTTGTGGGTAGAAAACCAAAGGAAAGCTAACAACAACAACAACAACAAAACACAGACACACAAAACACACCAAACAACACACCAAAAAACACAAGTTTGCAAATTGAAGTCTCATTAATAAGTCTCATTAAATTAATGTTGTTCATCCAAAAACAAGTAATCTCCCTGTGAGACATGCGTATGTGTAGGAATATATCCTAAGTTGCTTGTTGTCAGGAACTCGGAATAGTATCACACATCAATCTGTAATAATTTCCTTACAGCTCATGAATGGCACTACTTGAAATATCTTAATTTGTGCATCAGGTTCTTCCAAATGGGAAAATTCCCTGAATATTTGTGCAAGATGAAGGCAAAGAACACTATAAATTGAGACGCAGTAAAAGGAGTTTATTTCCAAGTCACAGCTTAGAATCCTCTCTGTTTTGAATGTTGCTGGCAAAGAATGCATTCTTGATTAGGCTTTGTTGGTAGGCAAAATGTAGAGCACATTTCCAGTTCCCTAAGTCTCTGAGACTCTAGGAATCCAATTCTTAGCTATATAAAATAGCTCAGCACAATTCCCTCCTCCCCCCACCCCAAAAAAGCGATAGTCAACAGCGATGGAACTGACAGCATGTAAGAGAATTAACGATTTCTAGAGTGGTCTGAAGAAAATAATAATAAAGTATACATACACACAAACTTTTTAAAAAATAGAGGTTTAAAAAAATACCACAGAAGAGAGCAAAATTGAAAGGTCTTAATAAGGAGTCAGCCAATGCCAATGACAAAAGAGAAAGAGGAAAAAGATGGAAGGACAGAGAGGCCAGTGTTTGGAGAGGGGAGCTGGGAAATATTCATGATGAAATCACATCATGTGTTATTAGAGTTGCTTCTAAAGCAGCTCTGCCAGAAGTTGCTACCCCTAAAATCTGCAGATACCTTATAAAAGTAAGAATGAGAATGACTGGAATTAGTTCCTTATTCCAACTCTGACCAGTTGTATGACTGTAGAAATATCATTAAATATTCCACATTTGTTTCCCCAGCCGTATAATAACAGCAATTACCACATGCCCTCAACTTGTCCTATTGAAATCCATGAACTAAAATTCCTTGAAAGCCATTGTAACTTAAGTGACACAGCTTCATGGTTACCACTTTTGTCATCCCCATTTCCGAAGCCCATCAGAGGAGTGAACTTTCATGAGCACCAAGGCCATGTCGTTTTTTTCAACTGCTGGTTCCTCAGCATTTTGTTAGTTCTGCTTCTTACATTGTAACAGGGCTCAAAACCCCCCCGGAACTACAGAGAATGTCACTACTTTCCTTACTGTTATTGTTATCATTGACCCTCACCAGCGGGTCTTGTTCTTGGCAACCGCCTCCTCGAGGGCTCCACATCTCATAGGGCTACATTTCTGTCATCAGATTTCCTCAGATACACAGTCCCCCAGCAGACATTAAGTCTAATGAAAACATTACCAAAAGGTATTAAAAGGTGAGCCTGCATGTTTTCCTTTTCCTCTAGAGTCTTACTCTTGGTGATTTACATAACTGCTTCAGAATATTCAAAATGCATTTGTAAATGTCACCATTTTCAGAGATTATTTGTATATTGCTCTTAATTAACTTCAACTTCAAAATCTAGTTGGTCAGGATCAGGGGATTTTGGGCATCCTGTCGCCCGTCTCCCTCAGCACTGGTTTAATTATGTTCCCAGCTTGCTTTCACCTAGATCAAAAGCGGGAGAGAGGGCTTGAGAAGGATTATCATAATAAATAAAATACATTTGCTCGTTCTTTGGTTCCTCGTTCTGTGTGTTTTTTCAGTTTCTACTGTAGAAATAATGAATGCGCAACATGCCTATTCTACATATGATAATACATCCAGCGTACCGCGGACACTTAAATATTAAAACAACAACTGTGTTATTTAAAGTCTGAACCTAGTTTCTAGCTCAATGTTTTGTCTCAAGAGAATGAATGCAAAATCACTCTTACTATGTCTTTCATGGTCTACACTCTTTCAGAAACCATGATATCAAGAGAAAAATGTCATCCTAACCATTTACTCATAAAATTAGAGTCAGACTAATTTTAAAGTTGACAAAAATCATGAGCTAGAACCATCTATAATCAGAATAAGCAAAGAGAAATGGAAGAGATATCAGATTCATGGGGGGAAAAACTAGCAAGAAGAAACCTCATGTAGATCATTTAATCTTTTGATGCTCATTTGAAAAATTTTCCAATAGTTTAGAAGTATACAGCAAACAAATTAAAGTGTGTCTTCCTTCTTTACAACCCTTTGCCTAAGCCCCACTCTCCTCATGGTAGCCACTACTCAGAACTTAGTAAGCAAATGTTTTCAGAACAATTTAATGTCATACACACACTAAAATGTATATATAATGTTCATAAAATATAATCACAAATAATACCTACATGAATGTACACATTTGTGCATTTATTTAATGATTTTGATGCTCATTCAGGTTGCTGAATATCCTAACATATGCATCTTTGGGCATATGTTTAAATATTGTTGGAATATGTATTTCTAGGAGTGTAATTACCAGTTCAAAGGGTACATTTTAATTTTGGCACCTACAGCCAAATTTGCCTTTCAAGAAATGACTAAGGCAATTAAACTCTTATTAACCATTGGAAATGAGCATTTTCCTACATTTATCTACACTGAACAGAGTGTCACCTTTCCTGTTTTCCAGTACAATTATGAAGTTATTCATTATTCTATAATTTCAGTAGAATCTTGGAAAAGAGCAGAAATAAAATAAATGCTCAGTCTTCTACCTTTTACTAAAGGTACCACTAAGTGAAATATCTAGCGTCAGAATAACTAGGAACAAAATATATAAATCTTTTTTCTGAGAAAAATTTGGTTAAACACATGCATGGTTATCTCTAAAATATCCATATGGGGGTGGAATGACAATCTAAAATTCTTAAAAAATACAAAAGGGCTGGGGTGCCTGGGTGGCTCAATTGGTTGAGCAATCGACTCTTGATTTTGGCTCAGTTCATGATCCCAGTGTCACAGAATTGAGCCCTGCACTAGACTTTGTGCTGAGTGTGGAGTGCTTCTCTCTCTCTCACTCTCTCTCTCCATCCTCTGGTGCCCCCAGCACTCTCCCCAACCAGTGCACATGCTCTCTCTCTCTTAAAACAAAACAAAACAAAACAAAGCAAAAACCTCAGAAGAGTCCTTTATATTACAAAAAACAAAAAAAAACAAAACAAAAAAAAACAACCACACACACACACACACACACACACACACACACACACACACACACACAAAGTCCATTAGGTTACAAATACCAGAAAGCCACAGTTGCTTCTAAAATTTTATGTACTCAAACCATAAGCTCTAGAGAAACTGAGAAATTTTTAATATTGGAGATACTTTGGTTCTTAAGAGCACCACCCAAAAAAACTTCCATGAGAGGTTGTGGAAATAAAATGTACCACAATAATTTCATCTTTATGAGGTCTGGTTACAAATAAAAATCCCAACAACTTTGTTATTATAACAGTTCAACAGAACCAAGCATTTTGGTACTAACTATGAACAATTTGTCCAGCCTTTGTCTGAGTGGAGACAACATAATAAGAAAAATACGTAACCAATTTCTATAGAAGATGGATAGATTAGATATAGATACAGATATAAAGCAAAAAGAATTAAAACAAGTGTACATTTGCACATTTTGCTCAGTATAACAGAATGGAGAGATTGAAAACATACCAACATACTATTTAAACATAAATACGTTAGAAAATAGCATGTTATAAATAAGTGAGAATTATGGAACAAATGGTTTTGGTGATTAAACCAAAATTCCATAAATTTTCACTTTATACCATTTAAGAAAATAAACTCCAGATAGATTAGAGAGATAAATAAAGAAAAAAAATTTTTTGAGAAATTAGCAGATAGAGAAAAGAATGACTGTCAGATCAATGAAGAATGTGAACTTTCCTATCCTTGAAATGTAGAAGTCACAAAGGTAAAGCTGACATTCAAATATGAAAAAATTGCTTTGTTTTGTTTAATAGAAAATAAAACTGATATAAGTGACAGTAGCATTGCTATTTTTAAGAAAAACAGGAAGGCCAAGGCTATAAACAGACAATTCATGGAAAGAGTAAATACACACAAAGGAGCAAAGCTCATTCTTTCTGTTATTCATAACAAACTTGAGGCATTGACGCTGCTTAGATTGGCATATGTTTTAAAATGTGGCTAAGACTGTTGGATAACCCTTTTGGAAAGCAATGTGACCCTACAAATAAAGAGCCAGTAAATTGTGCATACACTTAAATAATAAATACTTCGGAAATTTATCATAGGAAAAAAAAACTATTATTTACTGTGCTTGGTACCTTACACAGAATCTTATTAATTAAAAAAAAAAAACAAACATAAGCACAAATATATTCATTGTAGCACTTTCTGCAAAAGGACAAACATTCTAAACGCCAACCACAGGAGAAAACATTAAGAAAAATATGGTTCTCTGACATAGATGCATCCATTTAAAAACAACAGCAAAACCATTTTGAAGCCTAAACAGATGTGATTAGTGATAAAATAAAAACTGTTTATTTGATGGAGTTACAGCTTTCTCTCCTCTCTCTGCCTCATACATATTCTCCTATCTTTGTGCCTTGTACAAATGTCTCCTTGGACAAATTCCCTCTAGAATCTGAGTTGAGGTCATGAGGGTGGGGGAGCGGTGGAGCAGGATGGGAATCATCCTCCCAGGAGTCTACACCCTTTGCTGTGGGAGAGAGGGGTTGCTGTTGGAGGATTCCAGCTGCAAGGAGGCTGAAGACTATTGGGAGACCAAGGAGGTAATGGCAAGATGAGAGAAAGCGAGTTCTACCCAGTGTGCAAGAGTGAGAAGCTCCCTGGAGTTTCTAGGTGTTGAAAACAGGAAGGAACACCAGACTTCAACAAGGTTTCTAGGACATGTGCTCTGTTTAATGTAAACCAGGTTTGAAACTCCTTTCTGGGCTCCTCTTTTAAAAAGAGACCTAGTGGGGGGCCTGGGTGGCTCAGTTGGTTAAGCATCTGCTTGGTTTCAGTTTCAGAGGTCATGATCTCTCGGTTGGTGAGTTCAAGCCCCGCCTGAGGCTCTGTACTGACAACGTGTAGCCTGCTTGGGATTCTCTCTCTCCCTCTCTCGCTGCCCCACCCCCCGCTTGTGCTCTCTTTCTCTCTCAAAATAAATAAATAAGCTTTAAAAATTTTTTTAAAAAGAGACCTAGCTTAGGCTATGTGAGTTAATGGTCGGTTTTTCATTGATACAGAAAATGTTTATGGTATAACTGCCCATCGTTTACTGGAAGGGATGGGAAATGACCAGTGGGAGCTGCTTGGGAAGAGTGTTCCGATGGTGTGGGAGCTCCTGAGTCATGCCAAACGTCTACACTCTGAGATCTGAAATCCCAAATTCTGAGTTCATTGATCAAACTCCCATGGCAACTACCAAAGCTTGGGAATCAAGAATATACCTGATTGCTTTTCAGTCTGGATGGGGCGAGTGACAAGTAGTGACAAGCAGGCAGCAGTCGACAATGGGAACACATAGACGAGCAAAGAAGCCTTCAAACAACGAGCATCCACTGAGTCCTCCCTTTTACAAAACTCAACCTACTCTTCTTTTTTATTTTATTATTTTTTAAAATGTTTATTTTTGAGAGAGAGAGAGATAACGTTAGCAGGGAGGGGCAGAGAGAGAGGGAGACAGAGAATCGGAAGCAGGCTCCACACTGTCAGCATAGAGCCCAATGTGGGGCTCAAACCCACGAACTGTGAGATCACGGCCTGAGCAGAAGTCGGACACTCAACTGACTGAGCCACCCAGGCACCCCTCGATCTACTCTCCTGATGTGGAGGCCAACTATTAATGATGGATCATGAAAGTATTAAATTTTAATTGTAAAAAAGCCCCTTTTGGGCCATGACGCACATGGCCAAAGACAGTAATTAATAGTTCGTTTAGAGCTTGTGATTTGCGGGGGTACCTGGTTGATTCTGTCAGAAGAGCATGCAACTCTTGATCTCAGGGTGGTGAGTTCGAGCCCCACATGGGGTGTAGAGATTACTAAAAATAAATAAATAAGCTTTAGAGGGAGCAATTTGACACTTCTTAAATTTTTCTTAAATATAAAGATCATTTTAAAAACTATATTCAAAATGCTTTTCATAGTAAAAAAAATAAATAAATAAAAGTGCTGTGAGTGGCCACACATGTTAGTGAATGGATAGTCAGAGACTTTTATCATGTTTCAATAAACTGCAAAACATTTCCTTCAGCAAGGAAAGATAATATATAAAAGTTCGTCTTTCTGTATAATAGTTTTTCCACAGAGACACAGAACCTTAAAGATAAACATTTTTTGCCTCCTATGAAACCAGTTGTTCCTATAACACTGTATTTCAAACTACCTGGGCCATTTGACAGGGAACAGATGAAGTGCACTGATCTGTCTCATCCATCAACAAATTTTCATTGACCATCTCAGATGTATAGGCTTTCGGCTAAGCTCTGCGATAATTTTTCCATTAATTAAAATCATTGTAGATAAAAGGGTTTTTAAATTTTAAGATACTATACTATTAGAGCTGATTGCAATTCAATTGCAAATAATATTTGCATAGCTGGGGTAGGAGTACAACCCTCTACAGGGTTGTATCCTTTGTCATGTGAGATGAGTCTGTGCTAGTAGGGTTGTGATCACAGTTGTAATTTTGATCATCTTAAACCTCTTTACCATCAACTTCTAAAATATAAATGGTACTTTTTATTATATAATTAGAAAACACCCACTCATTAATTATTTGTGAATTACCTTGCCATTTTAAGTGGTGAAATAATCAGCGGAGGTCATTACATGATGTCATAACTGTGCTGGAGGCTTTACTACACTACAGAGCGCTACAACTTCTACATCACATCTTATCTGAACAGTAGCCCAGTGTACAATTACCTGTTAATACTCTCAACAAGTGGTTTCTGGGATCTTTTACTCAACTAAACTTGTCAAAAACAGACGGCAAAACATTCCAAGGAAATTTAAAGGCATTTGTCTTAATGAGCAAAAAATGTATCTACTATTTATATATGTGGATCTATACATATATAAATATGTATGTATAGATACATATAAATGTATCTATCTATATAAATGTATATATACATACACACACAGACACACATAAATATTCATAATTTTTACATAGTTTTCCATTTATCATCTTAGGCCAAATAACATAATGTATGTTATTTTATATATTATTGCAAAGCATGGTATAATAATTTTTTCATTGTAGCCTATACTTAAGGTAATAATTAAGGTCCTTGAAAATTAACTAAAAATCAGAACATAAGAATCAGATATACCTAATAAGTATTATTGAGACGAAACATTTCCTAGGCCAGAAATAGGAAGAATTAAAACCTGACTTTAAGCTAATCAATGACGCAATATCCTTAAAGAAAGAACTTGTTGGTCAGAGGAAGATTGGTTAGGATGAAACATAGAAAATGAATACTTGGGGTACCTGGCTGGCTCAGTCAGTAGAGCATGTGACTCTTGATCTCGGGGTCGTGAGTTCGAGCCCCACATTGGGTATGGAGCCTATTTTAAAGAAAAAAAGGAAAGAAAAGAAAAATGAATATTTATCCTCACGTTCGTCCAAGGAAAAGGATGGTCTTAGGGATTTGACTAGTCCTGGGTGAGGAATTTCCTTATTATGGTCATAACTTCATCAGACTCATAGGCTAATATTCGATGCCCTAAACAGACGGAGTTTATAATTCATTCCCTTGACCTGATTCCAAGCTTCTCAGGTCATCTTCTGACTCTACACCTTTTGAGGTAGTTCTATAGGGAGAGTACCCCCTTCCCTTATGTTTTTTCTCACTGCAAATTAATAAAATACTATATCTATATAACTGTCAGGATAATATGACTATGACTGAAAGACTGAACCACCCTTAGTATATTGAGTTCTATAAGTAAATCAACCCTTACATACATGCACACAAATATAGTTTTTTGTAGGAGACTAATTTACATATTTTCAAAAGGTCTACCATGCTAGATAGGTCTTCAGCAACTTTTTAAGAACACAGTTTGCCCCCATCAAGACAGGTTCCAAGTAAACCTCATTTTCTTTACCTGTTTTATACCTAATTGTTTGTTTTTGTTGAAGTGTTAGTTTAGTTTTGTTAGTCTTCTATAACCCTTAATGGAAATTTTAAACACAGAAAAATTATCTTTGCTTCATAGAAGGTTTGGAAGAGCACAGAACCACTTTTCCAGGATAGAGACAGCAAAGTGTCAGAAAGAAACAGTGTGAAAAAAATGCAAAAGAGAATTTTCAGAGTCTCTTTTTTTCTTTTTTAATATTTGTTCATTTTTTTGATAGAATGCAGGGGACGGCAGAAGAGAGGGAGACAGAAAATCTGAAGCAGGCTCCAGGCTCTGAGCTTGTCAGAACAGCTGGAGGTCCAAGATCACAACCTAAGCCAATGTCGGTTGTTTAATCGACTGAGCCACCTGGGTACCCCCAGAGTCTCTTGAGGTAAGTCTCTTTAGAAGGCCTTGGTGAGGGGCACCTGAGGGGCTTAGTCAGTTAAGCACCTGACTCTTGGTTTCAGCTCAGGTCATGATCTCACGGTTTGTGGGTTTGAGCCCCATGTTGGACTGGGCTCTGTGCTGGCCGTGCAGAGCCTGCTTAGGATTCTCCGTCTCCTTCTCTCTCTGCCTCTGTCCCCACCTCTCTCTCAAAATAAAAAAACTTAAAGAAAATGACTTGAAGAGAATAGTAGATGTAACTATATGAGCACAAACACGTATTTCAAAATGCAATAATAATAATTTTATAAAACTCACTTCTAGATTTCTATTATTGCAAATAATTAAGAACCGATTATAGTCAGAATAGCAATGATATTCGAAATGGGTCTCAACAAAAGCCAGGATTAGGCCAGATATTTGAGTCCAGGACACACCAAACCATTAGATATGGCTCCTCATGACCCAGGGTATTATAGCAAGACTGCGTAATTTAGAAAACATGCAGAAATCAGCTATTTTATGATATAAGAAATCACAATTGTGGGGAAATAGGTTCTACTTACATAAAAGGGTTAGAAAAAAGCTTAGGGCGGAAAGCTGCCACCACGGGGTGAAAATGCCGAGGTTAGCTAGCGAGATAACGAGTGACTTGTTCTATCACCTGCAGGAAATTACTTTCCATCTGGTGCCAATGTACCTTGATCACAAACACCACTTGCCCCCCAGACCCTTTGCTTCTTACACACACAAGTTAATGATTACTGTCTGATTGTTTTCTCCACGTTCAGGTGTATAAGATCTTGTTTTCTTCATGCTCAGCACGTGGGTAATAACTTGTGAACTCAGTAAATATGGAGACAAAACCCCTGTTTGGGGCTCTTGTCGCCTTCCGGATGTTAGCCTCTCTTGTACTCAATTCTGCATCCACTCTCTCGCTAGACAAGAGAGAACTCCAGACTCATAGGCTGCGACACACAATGTTTAACAAATCAAGTTTTTAGGAAATACTTTGAGCCTAAATAATTTTTGGAAAACTCTAAAATGGGAGTGGGGAATGGGGGGTGGGGCCTGATGTTGAAGTAGGGAGGGAGACACAGGGATTTTGATTCCGGGGAGAATGGTGCAAGGACATTCACCCAATTCTGTTTACGGTTATTCTTTACATGACGAAAATCTGCAGCAAAAAAAAAAACCCTTGTAAAGGAGAACATTAAGAATGACAAAACAGGGGTACCTGGATGGTTCAATCAGTTAAGCACCCAACTCATGATTTTGGCTCAGGTCGTGATCTCACAGTCCTGAGATCCATGTCAGGCTCTGTGCTGACAGTACGTCGGATTCTCTCTTTGCCTCTCCCCCACTCCCTCTCTCTCAACATAAATAAATAAGCAATAAAAAAAATGACAAAACAGATTGATTCAGTAATGTGAGCCACTAAGAAAGAAAGACCAAAAAAAAGTGACGGTTGACGGTAAAAAGAATAAAATGAATAAAGGCTTCAAATAGTTTAAACTTAGAAAATATTTGAAATATCAAGAATAGGAAACAAGAAACTTAAATTTAAAAAGGTAAGAATAAGACTCTATTCATATATTAAAAAGTAACAGATTTCCAAACATAAGAGAAACAAAGAATGAAAGGTGAAAATAAAAGATAGATATAAAGAAGAATTTTCAAAGCTAAAATCATGATGCTTTAAGAGTTACAAATAAAACAGAAAAAATAAAAATGGATCGAATATACCCAAACATAAAGTGTTCTAAAAACCAGGTTTTTTCAAGTAATTTAAGGCCAATGTTTTAAAAACTTTTTTGTAATAGAGTTATCCCAACACACATCAGAATACAAAGAACAGCAAGGTTAGAGCTCATGCCCTCAACCCCTACCCACTCCCGCACCCCTTGGCCCTACAACCAACAGTCTATAGGTGATTGTATTTCCTCTCTACTTCCCAGTGTCCCCTTCCTCCCTCCCTCTCCCCCTTACCCCTCCTCCAGCTTCCCCTACCTCAGATTCCTTTGTGAAATACTCTGTCCCACACTCTTTTGTCCTGGGTGTCGTGCTCATGCAAAGATAGTTTTGCCCAATTCCTTAACCGTTCACTTGCTGTACAGTATTACAATATTCTCGTTCTGGTTCTCAGGACTGTTGTTCCTCATAAAACTCCATTCTCATTTTCCTGTTGAGACCTTCCTTCCACCAGACACCTTCTTCCGCTCCTCTGTGTCCCTTCTACCTCGGGGCTGTCTAGATTTGGCTCTGGAAGCCTGGTTGGGAGAAGCTGGGCTCCACCCTCTCATGGCCATTTCGGCTTCCAGATGCTTACTCGGCTGTGCTGGGCAAGGAGGAAAGAGGAAGTGAACTCCTTTCTTCTTTGGGTTGGTCATCCCTGTTCTCAGTGTTGCTGAACCTCACGGGATCACCGTTCTACACTCTGTGGCTGGATTCAAATGCCAGCTGTCTCGTGGGGCGTGCTCATGGATTGTGGGGGCCTCTGCACAGTGCCATGATGTGGGAGATACATCTGAAGTCTGCCTTTGCCACCCTGGGCTCAGGCCCTGCCTCAGAAGCCCACCCATGGCCTTTTGCCTCGAGGGTTTCCTTGCTCCGATAATAGTCCTCCTGAGTAGTTGGGAACCAGCAAGACCACTTAAGTCCAGTCACCCTCTGTAATGTCCATTTAACCCCAGGGACACTCTCAGATCCTTGTTGTACCACATGGTAGAGATGCAGGTCACCCCCCACCCCAAACCCAACCATTGGGACTTCTTGCTACTGTGCCTTCCTTTTTCCTTCTTAGTTGTGCCTGGCAGCTTGGCAACATTCCGACAAAACAGATCACCTCTCTCCAACTCAGTGAGGCAGGGAACCATTCCAGAACTGCCAGTTCTACTGGAGTGGAGGACCCATGACCCATGACCATCACTACCGAGGACAGAGGAGGAAGGGGGAAAGGAGTGTTGTTACTCCTTAACCGCGGGTGTCCTCTCCCCTCCCCAGTTCTCCTGTGCTATTTCTGTTCGTTTTCTTCCTCATGATTTTATATACGTTCAAATTCTTTTAAAATGAGCTGTCATAACGAGATTTTAAAAATTAAATCTACCTATCCCTCAAAACTAATGAAACACAATGTCTTTCGTAAAGCTTCCTCAATCACTCCTGTAATCAAATGGAAACATGTCTTTCCTCTGACTTCTTACTGTTCTTTTTTTTTCATTCTTAAGACAATTATCACAGACTACCTTATATTGTGGTTATTTTTTACATATTTTATATCATTTATTATATACAAAGCATTTTGCAAATATATTTATGCATCCCCTACGGTGTACCCCTAGCACAGTGACATGCACGAAAAGATCCCTCAATAAATACTTATTAATAATTAAACACATTTGCGGTTTCTAGAAAGTACTAAATGATTGTCAAGTTTTATTATATCACCAAATCTGTAATATTTGTTACCAACAGCATGTAAGTACAGTCAGTCTCTAGCTGAACTTTATCAAAAGCCGAATTTAGATGTATAAACCCTACTTGAATAGAACTGGATTTCTATTTACAATTTGAAAGAAAATTTGTGTCTAAAGTAATTGAAAACACAAGAGAGAAAAAACATTTTTGAAAAAAGTGCAATCTAAACCAACATATGAAAGACTTCTTATAAGGAAATCAAATAATTATTTGTATAATTGTTTGTTGTATGTTTTCCCAATAAATTGTAAGCAGAGATCATTTGCAACTATAAAACCAGCAACTAGCCCAGTGGTTAGTATGCTGAGGCTGTTCACTAAAATTTGTTAATGAATGAAAGGAAACAATATTAAAACTAGAATTCTATTGGCGGCAAAGATAATAAATATTTTGTTTTTTAATAGAGATACATTTTAAAGAAAAAAACTTTGTAGATCAAAACTATAGAAAAATAACAGAAAGCTTATGTCCTGGTGCCAAGAAGTCAAACCTCTTCCTTGTGATCCAACAACAGACCTCTTGTCATTATCCCAATTTTCATTTCCTATTATCTGAGGTCAGAGGTTGAATCCAAGCCTTTTAAACACTAGTGTTTTGAGTTATGCAAGGCTCTCAGAGCTAAAAGAGGCTACCCCACCAGTTTTCTTACTAGTTTTTTCTTTCAAAATAGTTCCATGATTCTAGTTATCTGGACTGAATTGTCAATTGAGTAGCATAGGAAATGAACTTGGAGCCTGGGATAGCACTATCAGTGGAGAGCTTCCAACAGCCCTTGTATCGCTGCAGTCCACAAAAGCAAAGTGCCTCCATCCTTCCAAGTTCAATTTACAGCTATTAGTCAACAGAGGGGAAGCAGCCTATTCTTTGCATAGGCTTACAGATCAGTGCTTGCCACTTTAATAACAATAACAGAGTCATCTTATGTCAGTTCTGTGAAGTGGCCAGCCTTTTCAGGCAAGAATAGCAAGTGCAATTCCTCATAATATTCAAAGCAAAACTTTGAGTTAATTTTCACTGATAAAACAATGAAAGCACACAAAGTTAGACTTAGTCCAGTGTGTATTTGCTAGGCAAAAAGGCCAGAAAGGGTATAAAAATGCACAAACATCACAAAATCACCAACAAAGTACCATATAGTTCCAGGAGATGCTGAAATTTAGAGTCACAGTTCGCGCACCCCTAGGGCTAGTCCAAACAACTATGTACCATATTTGGATTCCTTGCTGGAATATTTTTCCCTTTTCCCAGAATATCAGAGCATAACACAAACTATTTAGTTGAGGCCAGTCATGGTCCCACCAGGTTAAGTCTGGGGAAAAATATATGGAAAGCTCGCTCGTTAATGGCGTGCCTAGGCTGAGAAAATAGAAAACGTAATTTTCCAGTGGTGTGTATTTAGCCACCCTCACCACCAATAAAATCATATCTTTTCTTTTTTTCCAAGACCTAAAGGGACTGGAAGGAATCAAGAAATATCCAAATAATTAGCACCATTTAAAGGTGCTGGACGCTTCAGAACAGCGGAAGGCAGCTTGTGAGTCAGACCGAAACATTGGGACACTCTTAGAAGCCAATTCGAGAGCTGCCAGCTATGACCTTCCCTCTACGAATGCTGTCACACTTTGCTCCCACATCGCTCAAATTCATCTCCAAGGTCACAAGAGCTCAAAGAAAAACTAGGTCAATGCTTTTTGTGCTTTAGGGAATCTAGTTTATAGCCTGTAAAGAAAAAGAGCTTCTCTCTGGAACCCAACCTGACAAATCAGGAGACATTACACTTCTGTCAAATAGCTGAAATATGAGCACAGATTCAGAAAAATACCATTGGATTTGCTTTGAAGCTTCTGTATTAAGTATCAGAAAAATTACAGTCTTTACTTCTCGCAGATTTAATACACGGTTCACTAACCGAGTAACTAACTTACTAGATTATGTACATTCTTGAGAGAAGGAGTTGAAAGTGTGTCAATTCCCTGCCCACACTATTAAGGCACCATACACGGCCGGTGGTGGTTAATTGACTCGTCCTTGCATGCTTCAAAACAACCATTTTCTTTATTCAGAGGATGAATGTCCAATTACGTGGAACATTTAAAACAAACTGGAAACAAATACCAGAAACTATGCTGAAGAAAGTCGTTTTAAATGACAACCCAGGAAATACCCTGATAAGTTTCATTTTCAATGGCCATAGTTCAGATGTTGCTACTTCATCTCTGAGATAAGCAAGGCCCTCAGAAGGTAAGAGAAAACAGAGACCATGATCACCCAGGCTCACTCTTAGTAACCCAGACAGAAAAATCAAAAAAATGACAGAACATGATTCAAATTTGTCTTAACCAAAATACTAAGGACTCAAAAGGAACTACTAAGAGAATACTTAATGCTTAAAAAAATCACTGGCAAAGAAAGCAAGATAAGCATATTAATTTACTCTTTAACTTTACAGCAGTAAAGCCGAAAATAGATAGAAATGTCTCCTTGCTCCCATTCTATTCTTGCCGCTGGGTTGAAAATCATGAAAGATAAGAGAAGGAGACATGACTTTTTACCAGCTTTATCATCATCACATGACTAGGCCATTTAAGAGAAGTGGATGACCTGAGGAAAGGAGAGTACGAAATCGTTTATTGGCAAAATACCCATTCTCTGTAAATTCTAGATTATATTCCAACACAGAGAATCATCCTACATGGGCTAAAAGAGTCACACAACAAGCCTGACTAAAACTCTGCTGGACGAAAGAATGTCTATATTTTGTTAAGAGAATCAGATTATTTATTCTGAGAGTTTTCTCTATGTAAGATTGGGAGAACCAGAGGATTTGCTATGATCAGATTTAGATTTTTAAAGGAGAACTAAAACTCGTAGGTAGAGAATAGACTTGGGGAAGGAAATAGTGGCAGGGGTAGAAGCAGGGAGACCAATTGAGAGACTACTGCAATGGTCCAGAAGGAAGACAGTGGTGGCTTGGACCAAGGCACCAGAAGTACAAACGGTCACAAGTGATTAGCAATGGAATTTATCTTGAAAGTAGAACCACAAACAGGATTTGTCAATGGATTAGATACAGGGTATAAAAGATGAGGAGAGTCAAGAATAATCCTAAGGGCTTCGTTTGGTTATTTTTTTGTCATGTGAAACCAAGTTAAGGGTTTTGCCACTTACAGAAATGGTGAACGATGAGTAGAAAGCAAGATTAGGAGGGGGAAAAATCAATCTTAGACTATGTGTTAAATTTGAAATGCCTATTAACATGTAAACAGGGATGTCATTCAAAAAATATCTACGGGAGTCTGAATGTCAGGGGAAAAGCAGGAGCTGAAAATATAAACTTAGGTCATCTGCATATAGATGACATTTCAAGTCATGAGACCACCTAAAGAGCAAGTTTAGACACAGAGAAGAGGTCCACTTAAACATCTGGTATCAGTAAAATGAGGAGAATACACCAAATAAAACTGGGAAGGAATACTAAGCAAGACAGGGAAGAAATATCAACAACAGTAACAACAACAACAATAAAACCAAGACACTCTGATTCACTGGAAACCCAATGAATATATTTCAAGAAATGGGGAATATTATCTGTGTTAAATGATGCTGTCCAGTAGGGTGAAAACTAAGAACTGTTGGTTGGATTTAGCCAAATGGAGGTCATTGGCAACCTTACCAATGAAAAAAAAATTATGAAAAAATATATACATAACATAAAATGTATCCTTTTAACAATTTTAAGTGTACAATTCACATCAGCTATGCAACCATCACCACTTTCCACCTCCCATATTTCACCTTTCCAAACTGAAACTCTGTGCCCATTAAGCAATAATTACCTATTCCCAGGGTGCCTGGGTGGCTCAGTCCATTAAGCATCTGACTCTTGATCTTGGCTCAGGTCATGATCTCACAGTTTGTGAGTTCCAGCCCCATATCAGGCTCTGTACTGATGGTGCCAAACCTGCTTGGGATTCTCTCTCCCTCTCTCTCTCTACTCCTCCCCTGTTTGTGCATGCTTTCTCTCTCCCTCTCTCAAAATAAATAAATAAACTGAAAATTAAAGCTTTAAGTTGGGTATATTGCACACTAAGATTTTTTTCTATATGTACCCTTTCATTCATTGGCTCTCCTCCTCACAGAATCCTGGCTTTTAACAGCCCTGCATAAATCAGGCCCTGTAATCCTTTTCCACAATTCCCAATAAAAGAACATAAATGTAAGTTTTTATATAAAAATAATATAATTTAACTAAAATATGGTATAATTTAACTGAAATTTTAGGAAAACAGGCCCACATCCGATTTTTTTCAAAAATATCTGGGTTTATGGTAACACTCATATACATGAAAAAATATATTTTTGATTTTATTTTTTAGCAATCTCTACACACAATGTGGGGCTGGAACTCACAGCCCCAAAATCAAGGGTTTTACCCTCTTCTTACTGAGCCAGCCAGGCACCCCATACATGAAAATATTTCTAACTACTATGGAACCTTTTGTAAAGTAGGTCAAGATATTCTACACATATGTTATCAACTTATACACTCTTCTCCAACTTCTCTTTTTATATTAATTTCATAATGCAAAATTATAACTATGACATTATAGTCATAGACAGGTTAGAAACCCAGTGCAATGTAAGATTTAAAACAAACCTCCACAATAGAAGGAGCATACTTAAACATCATAAAAGCCACATATGAAAAGACCACAGCTAATATCATCCTCAACAGGGAAAAACTGAGAGCCTTCCCCCTATGATCAGGAACACGACAGGGGTGTCCACTCTTGCCACTGCTATTTAACATAGTGTTGGAAGTCCTAACATCAGCAATCAGACAACAAAACAAAATAAAAGGCATCAAGATTGGCAAGGAGGAAGTCAAATTTTCACTTTTTGCAGATGACGTGATACTTTACATGGAAAACCCGACAGAATCCACCTAAAGCCTACTAGAACTGATCCATGAATTCGGCAAAGTTGCAGGGTACAAAATCAGTGTACAGAAATCAGTGGCATCTCTATACACCACAATGAAGCAGCAGAAAGAGAAATAAAGAAGCTAATCCCTTCACAATTACACCAAAAACCATAAAATACTTAGGAATAAACCTAACCAAAGATGTAAAAGACCTCTACCCTGAAAACTATAAAAAAACTTATGAAGGAAATTGAGGAAGACACAAGGAAATGGAAAAACATCCCATGCTCATGGATTGGAAGAATAAATATCGTTAAAATGGCAATACTACCCAAAACGATCTACACATTCAAATGCAATCCCAATCAAAATTGCACCAGCATTCTTCTCAGAGCTAGAGCAAACAATCCTAAAATTTGTATGGAACCACAAAAGACCCCGAATAGCCAAGGTAATACCGAAGAATAAAACCAAGGTGGGAGGCATCACAATCCCAGACTTTAACCTCTACTACAAAGCGGTAGTCATCAAGACAGTATGGTATTGGCACAAAAACAGACACATAGACCAATGGAATAGAATAGAAAACTCAGAAATGGACCCGCAAGCATATGGCCAACTAGTCTCTGACAAAGCAGGAAAGAGTATCCAATGGAAAAAAGACAGCCTCTTTAATAAATGGTGCTGGGAGAACTGGACAGCAACATGCAAAAGAATGAAACTAGACCACTTCCTTAAACCACTCACAAAAATAAACTCTAAATGGATGAAGGATCCGAATGTGAGACAGGAAACCGTCAAAATCCTAGAGGAGAAAGCAGGAAAAAACCTCTTTGACCTAAGACGCACCAAATTCTTACTCGACACATCTCCAAAGGCAAGGGAATTAAAAGCAAAAATGAACTACTGAGACCTCATCAAGATAAAAAGCTTCTGCACGGCAAAAGAAACAACCAACAAAACGGATAGGCAACCAACGGAATGGGAAAAGATAATCGCAAATGACATATCGGATAAAGGACTAGTATCTAAAATCTATAAAGAACTTACCAAACTCCACACTCGAAAAACGAATAATCCAGTGAAGAAATAGTCAGAAGATATGAATAGACCCTTCTCCAAAGAAGACATCAAAATGGCAAACAGACACATGAAACGATGCCCAATGTCACTCATCATCAGGGAAATACAAATCGAAACCACACTGAGATACCACCTCACACCAGTCAGAGTGGCTAAAATGAACAAATTAGGAAAATATAGATGCTGGTGAGGATGTGGAGAAACAGGCACCCTCTTGCACCGTTGGTGGGAATGCAAACTGGTGCAGCCACTCTGGAGAACAGTGTGGAAGTTCATCAAAAAAAAGAAAATAGAACTACCCTATGACCCAGCAATAGCACTGTTAGAAATCTACCCAAGAGACACAGGAATGCTGATGCATAGGGGCACGTGTATCCCAATGTTCATAGCAGCACTTTGGACAATAGCCAAATCATGGAAAGAGACTAAGTGTCCATCAACTGATGAATGGATAAAGAATATATATACAATATATATATATACAATGGAATACTACGCAGCAATGAGAAAGAATGAAATCTGGCCAAGTGTGGCAACATGGATGGAACTGAAGGGTATTATGCTGAGTGAAATAAGTCAGGCAGAGAAAGACAGATGCCATATGTTTCCACGCATAGGTAGGCTTTGTGAGACCTCCCAGGGGGGAGGGGAAGTGGGGAAGGGAAAAAAAAGCCACAGAGAGGGAGGAAGACATAACATAAGAGACTCTCAAAGACTAAGAACAGGGGGCACCTGGGTGGCTCAGTCGGTTGAGCGGCCGACTTCAGCTCAGGTCATGATCTCGTGGTTCACAGGTTCGAGCCCCACATTGGGCTCTGTGCTGACAGCTCAGAGCCTGGAGCCTGCTTCAGATTCTGTGTCTCTGTCTCTCTCCGCCCCTCCCCTGTTCATGCTCTGCCTCTCTGTCTCTCAAAAATAAATAAAAACATTAAAAAAAAAGACTAAAAAAAAACTGAGAGGAGGGGGGGTGTGAGAGGAGGGAGAGTGGGTGACGGGCACAGAGGAGGGCACTTGTTGGGATGAGCACTGGGTGTTGTATGGAAACCAATTTGACAATAAGTTATTAAAAATAAAAAATAAAAAATAAACAAACCTCCACAATGACACTCACCAGCATTTAGAGAGTCATTGGTAACCTTTTCTAACCAATGCAAATGGGAAGAAATCAATAAAACTATATAAAGATTATGTACATTGGCAAGGCATTTAAATAAACTTGAACAAATTAAACAGTTTGATTTGTGAGATTTTTCAATTTTAGTAATTTTTCAGTATATTACTTTATAATGTGATAACATTTATAAATAAATAAAGGTAAGGTAATGGGTGAGGACAGTGTATGATACTCTTAAGGCTATTAATAGGTAGCAGTGTCTTTCCTCCTTCAGTGAAGTGGTAGAATTGTACTTCTTTGTTGCTTGAAGCTAGATTGGCCTGTTTTGGCCTATTGTGTTAGTAGAAGTTTTAACAGATAGTATGTGCTGCCTTATGTGCTCTTTTCTCTCTGCACTGGCAATGGCGAATGTTCCAGAGAGAAGCTACTCCATCAACATAGTTTCTAGCGTTAGGACAGTAACAACAATGATGTTACACAGTTCGCAACTGATCCTTACTGAATAAGTGAATGAGAATTAAACGTTTGTTATTTCAAGCTACTGAGATTTAAGACTTACTTGTTACTGCCTCATAACTTAGACTATTCTGATACAGGCAGAAAAAAAATAATCCAATAAAAAGGAATTTGAATAGTGTTTATATGACTTTCAAAGTTACATAAGTCATCAAGCACAAAGTTAAAACTAGAGCCCAGTTCCTGACCCACAATCCTTCAAATTGAAACTTGATTGATTTGCTTTACCTGAAAAAACTACACATTTTTCCAGATGGGAAACATGATTTTTTTTAAGTTTATTTATTTTTGAAAGAGAGCAAGTTGGAGAGGGGCAGAAAGAGAGAAGGACGGAGGATCTAAAGCAGTTTCTGCACTGACAGCAGAGAGCCTGACACGGGGCTCAAACTCACAAACCTGATCATGACCTGACGCAAAGTTGGACACTTAACCTACTGAGCCACCCAGGCACCCCGATGGGAAATATGATTTTAAGTTTAAAAAGCCTACTTCGCTGTTATGAAATAAAAGAATGTTGTATGCATGAATCTCTTAAATTGCAGCAATAACAAAATTGTCACTTTTGAGTAAAAAATAATATCACTAATAATAACTTTCCACCAAGCAAGCTTCCTAACTTCCTGCTGAAAAATAAAGCGGGTCTTTGGGCACCTGGCTGGCTCAGTCAGCTAGGCATCTGACTCTTAATTTCAGCTCAGGTCATGATCTCACGGTTTGTGGGTTCAAGCCCCACATCAGCCTCTGCATTGACAGCATAGAGTCTGCTTGGAATCTCTCTCTCCTCTCTCTCTGGCCCCTTCCCCCATTTACACACACACACTGTCTCTCTCCTTCAGAATAAATAAATAACCTTAAAAAAATAAAGCTCACCTTAGTGCTCAATCTTTGGGTGTAAGTTATGCTTTATCCTTTTATTATTAATTAGATGTAATTTTTCTAAGGCTATTTTTAAATAAAAATAGAAAAGCCTCCATATTTTTAAGTGGAAACTCTTTTTGGTCAAAAGATTCCTTTGATCTTTCAAAGTGCAAAATAAATTCTGTATTAAAAGAACAGTATATAATTAGATAACAGAAGAATAAAAAGGCATTAAGTTTGTGTTTCCCAAATACTCAGACGCTGCCAAACAATGTCATTAAATCCATATAGGCCAGAGACACACCTTGAAATACTAGTATTTAGGACTAAGCATGGGTCTATAGAACACATTCAGAAAAAGTACATGCATTTGTAAAAGTCTAAAATCTCTCATCCACTATATAGGTACAGTTCAACTGAAAGGATATGTTTGATTTTGAGGTATTCCTAGCAACCTTTATAGAGTATTTTCTCAAATTACCTACCAAATCAATGAAAAGTATAGCACACTTTGTCACAGGGTGTGGCCAGATAAGCAGGAAGAGAAATTAAGAGGGAAAGAAACAGACTAATGTTTCAGATACTGCAAGGTTATTCGTATTTAGGTCAAGAACAACCAACCCCAAGTCACTGTAAAGAAACAAAGATAGAGAATCTTAGCAGAACCTGAAAGCTCAGAACAAGTTATTGTTGGTCAGATGTGTAATCTCCTGGATCACAGTTTAATCTCTAGACACTGTACAGTTCATACAACAGACTGTTTAAGTTACTTCCCTCTGGTCTGATGAGGGCCTGGGACCAGAGGTATAAATGTATTTGTTTATCAATCACAAAAAGTTTTCAGAGACAGCAGTATCATATTCAAGCCTAATGGCCCCATCACGTGTAAGATGTTAGATCTCATCTTGAATATCCCTTCACCACACACCTACTTAAATATACAGCTTTGCTTATAGTATATCTGAACAGACTTCCAACTCAGTGCTGAGGAGCACTGAGAACGGATAATCGGCTACCTTATACATGCACAGCTGTATGGATGCCCTTTACGCTGAGCATGATTTAGAGGAAAAAGCATCCTAGACAGATGTCTGCTCTATGGTTTATAAGAGTATGTGATACCATCCACACTTTCCGCAGCTAACCCCTTGAAAACTGAGAGACAGACAAAGGAACCCAAACGTGAAGAGCATTCATTGAAAGATGTAAATAGCCAAGATCCGTGCTGTTTTGTTTCAATCTTCTTTATACTGTTGAAAACAGGAAAGCCTCCTGTCATGCAGGCTCTGGGATTCTCAGGGCCCAATAAAGGTTAGTGACATTTTCAATTCATGTTTGTTTTCATTCTTCTAATCATGAACCCTGTGTCAGCCTGAGAAACCAGCTGAGTGTAATCCATAACCTTTTACAAGTGAAACATTAACTCCAAGCTCATTCTGATGTCTTTTTAATGTAATACAAAGGCAAAAGCAAAAACATACGTAATATACATGATAAAACACACACACACACACACACACACACACACACACACACTAGCCAAATGAGAAAGTTGGTTGAAACTTCAAAGCACAAAGTTCCACCTACTTTGAGGTCAAATGTCATTCATCAACATCAATGCTAGCCTTAAACTGAGGACAAATAAAAGTATGCCAACCAGAATAACATCCAAATAGATAATCAAGAGGAAATTTCTAAAATAAAAAAATTTTCCCATTAATTACTCATTAATTACTCCCATTAATTCCCATTAATCACTCAGGTGTTCATAATAGAATAGCCATGCACCACAAAAAATACTTTTTTCTTAATCCATAATTTGTATAAATGCATCACTCCTTGGGAGATAGACTTTTTAGCTAAATGGATGAATTTCTAAGCTGATCAAAATACACTGCTCCTTCATCTTCCCCAAGACTCACACCCACTGCCCTAAAGGTGTTCAGCAACATATTAGACTCAAATCTAAATGACAATACAGAATATGGGTCCTAAGCCTTTCACTGATGTCAATAATTTACCAGACTGAGATTAGGTCTCCAAAATCATCTCCTGTGAGAAAATGGGTATAATTTCTCCTAGAGGGTACATTCCTAACCAGATCTCTAAGAACTTGGCTTTGCTATCCCAGTCGTGACTCTTCGTATCAGGGAACTAAGTGGAATGAATGTCAAAGACTTAAGGACACCAAGGAAGCAATTAATAAGCAGAATCCAGTTGAATTACACAATGGAGAAACACTAGCCATCAATTCGCCAATATGTGCAGAAGGAAAAGATCCACATTTATACTGATGAGTGTCAGTTCTCTATCCAAGACCAAGCAAAGACAGTTTAGGAGAGTAAAAGTTCTGTGGAACAGGCACGATTTATTCATCAGAGATGAGTACCTTGGCAGGAGGTACACCAGACCACAGGAGCCATCTGAAAGTATGAGAGCAAGAAACATGCAGACTGTGAAGATTTATATTCTTCATCCCTACCTCTCCAGCACAGACAGAGCATCAATGGCTGAAAAGAATCCAGTGAATATAGCACAACCCAAAGTTTAAAGGTATCAAAAGGAGAAGGGCAGAAAGAGGCTAGGGATCCTAGTCTTTATTAACATTTATTTCATTAGCTCTAATTGCCTCATTATTATAAACATTATTATATTCATATTTGTTTCATCTCAAACTAATTTAATTGATAGAATTCTGTGTCCTTGCCATTATATGATACAATTAGCTCTCATTAGTTCACATTTCACTCACTTTCTCCTGACTGATTGCACTACATCCTGATGCTCACTAATATCAATATGTAATGTAATCAGTCAGGAGTAAAATGTTGTTACAGTGTCTCCAAAACTATCATACTTATCATTCTGTGATTGTCTCCAAAGTACCAATATTCTTTCTATAATTTCTGTCTTAATAATGTAAAATTTGCTGTTAATAGTAAAAGTCTTACGATACTTATTGACACATTGATTAACCATCATTTAAGTAATTACAGAAAATTATTAATATATTTAAAAAGGCAAACTGTCATTTGCTCATGTAGCCCTTAAATCACTGAGAATGAAACACCAAAAAATTCTTTGGTCTTATGAATCATAAGGCTTTTCCTTTCCTCTCCTTAATCTTTTGTTGTTGTTGTTGTTGTTGTTGTCGTCATTATGATCCTTCTGTAACCGTGTAGAGAGCTTCGAGAAAGCAGGAACCTGCAGCTGATGCTTTTCCATGGGAGGTGAAGAGGTCCCTTGAATTGTGCTACTGTTAATTTGCCCTTTGAGCATCTACAGCAGGGAGCCTGTAATGACAGAAGCCCAGCACAGAGATTTGTCTATCTGATTATTACATCAGAAATGCTAAAGACTAAAAGCGAAAAGAAGGGCAAAAGGCTTTTTGTAATGAATTTTATAAAATCCATTGGGCTTTCAGTGGAGCCCATTTGGAAATGCCCTGTGGGTTTACTCAGATAAAATATACACAGAGAACCTACATTCTCCTCCTGGACTATTTTAGTGTTATTACTTAGAATGTGAATCTGTACATACATTTATAAATAAGACACTTGCTCTCCTTTTTCCTCCACCAAGAATTATACCCTGTATTTCCCCACTAAACTACGGATCATTCTGAGCAAAATAATGGCACAAACAAACTCAACTGCATTATTCCTCTGAACAGAGCTCCTCAACAATACATGTATTTAACAGTCTTTTCAACTGGTCTTGAGCAAGATCATAGGTTTAAAAACAACAACAACAACAACAACAAAACACTGAATGCCAGAAAATTTAAAGCAGCAAATGGCTTAATGGTTTTGATTTTTGAAAAGTTCAAAACAAAAATCATTTTACGTAAATAAAGAAAGAGGACGATTCTACACTACTTTTGCCAAGCTAAGTCCTACCTCAAATAATGGCAGAAGACATTTAAATACCATAGTTGCTATAATAATCCCTGTCTGAATCATGGTTTCCCTGAACTGGGTTAAGCCTTTAGACAGAAACTAATTGCTACAAACACTAATTTTCAAGTTCCTTTTGTTTCCCTTCGCAGGCACCTCTGGACGCAGAAGGTACCCAATTAGCAGAATTCATGGTCCTGATTGTGTATTGTGGGGCTAGCGTGTGAGCTGTATAAACACTGCTGATTACCATTCCTCTGTAATGGCTGATTTTTTGATTGCTTAATAAGGCCATCTATTCTGCATCAGGGCCTGGCAAAGCAGTTGGTGAAATCTGTTAGGTCACTTTTTTTCTGGTCCGAATAGCAGGAGGAGTCTGTGATAGTAGCAGTTGACTAAAAACATAATTACAGGCTATTTAATCGCATCTGTTTCCCCACTTAACATTGTTTGTTCAAGTTAGACATAGTTAAGTAAATCAAAAGGACAATAACGGCAAAAACACGAAAAAATTACTATTACATGGTTAAAACTCTAGGGCTTGGTATAATTACAGAAAACATAGCTTGCAGTGATTTTTTTTAAGGTACTAATTTTTATTAGCTTCCATTTTGCTTATTTGGTTATTGCTAGTTTTTTAGGATCTATTTTTTTAAGATCCCATGTTATGTAAATAACTATTATTTGTCTGGCAGGACTGATTTCATGTGAAGGGTCCTACAGGGATGATATTGTTTATTATGATGATTTTTATGTGCTCATCCAGTGTTATAATTAGCAGTCAAGTAACTCCTATCCTGTTTTGTGATTAATAACTAATCCCATAAACACACCTTTCACTACATAGGATTGTCTAATGGATGAATCCAAGAGAGCATCATACCCAAGGGCACCGCCATTCACTCTGAGCTGCCCCTTTCCTCCCTCTGAGTACCATACCTGTAATTTATCAATAACACAAAACTGCTCTACAATCAAAGGGATAAAACTGAAAGGCACCCAGACAGTCGGAGCTGCCAACAGGCATCGAGCCCATGTTCCGATGCCACTAAGCAGGCCATTGAATCCAGCAAGGATGATGAATCAATATCAGGTCAGATGAAATGAGAGGCAGCTGCTCTTTCGGAAACACACCGATCTCAGGACTATATATGCCATGTTTGTGTAATGACCTATAACCACAGAAGGCAGGTATTTTATTAAGCAGTCCACAGTACATGTTTAAAATAACCATCTTTTGTTAATGGACACAACAGAGAAAGCTGTCTTTTGTAACCACCCAACAAAACTGCTACAATCCAATGCTTAACAGAGAAGAACTTATAATGGAGCCACCCTCAGCTCCCAGGTTGTCTGGAAGGAATCTGACGGAGTAGCTCTGTGCAGGGCCCGTAGGGAAGGAATGTCATTTCCTTCAAAGTCCAATTGTCTTTCTTAAGGACGCTGCTTCTCAGGACAAGGAGACTACAGTTTCAATGCCAATTTTAAATGAAGCAAGCAGACATGCATTATGAATTTGAGTTTTTGATAAATGCCACCTGTCTGATAAAGCCAACTATATTGGACAGAATATACAACTTAAACTGATTTTAGGATTTTGTATAATTTTAAAGTATCTAGTTGTCTTTAATTGTATGAAAGTATCCTAAAAACAATCACCACAGAGCATAGTTATCACAAATACAACTAACGAAATCTCAGTGAGCTGCCAACTTATACAGAGAAAATTATCATCCTATAGAATATTATGCCCAGCTGATAGCCATTATTTATTTTGTTTAGTTTGATGTATTTATTTGTTTGTTTACTAAGTAAACTCTACCCCCAACATGGAGTGCGAACTTACAACTCTGAGATCAAGAGTCTTGCACTTTACCAAATGAGCCAGCCAGGCACCCTGTCATTATCTGTTTAGTGTTAAAATATTTATTGAAGGCTAGACAGGTGCTGGACAGGTATTGAGGTTATAAGAACAGAACGTTGAAGACAGCATGGTGCCTGACTTCAGGGAATTTACAATCCAGTGACGGAGACAGACATATAATACCCCACAATGGAATGATCAGGAAAGTTATTTCAGAAAAGGTTTTATGGAGATCCCTTTTTACCTGGGTCCTCAGAGAAGGAAAGGAGCCAGCCATCTGAAGACCAGGGCCTAGTAGACAGTGGGGAAGCAGAGAATTCCAGGCAGACCAAGGGCATGTACACAGGCCCCAAAGTGGGAAAGATGTCCCAGGTTTGAGGGATCAGGGAACATCTATGTGACTGCATCACGGTTGGTAAAGAGAGAATCACTACATGAGAAAGGAATGGTGGGCTGGGAAAGACCAAGCAGGTCCAAATAAGTCAAGTTAGGTGCCCAGTTGAATCCAACGTCCAGCAAGAGATTCTAAGTAGGAGAGCATGACAGTCTGATTTGGATTGTGAAAAATAAGTCTTCTGTGAGAGAATAAATCACAAGTGGCAAGATTGGAAATGGGGGAACCAAGTAGGAAGCTGTAGTAGTCCAGGCAAGAGGGGGTGATACCTAGAACTCACTGCAGTGTCTGAATAAGGAGAGAGCTGGGGTGTGGATTGTGAAGATGGAAAGAAGTAAACAAGTTTGACAAATATTTCAGAGATAAAATGAAAGATTTCACGTGTGTCTTTCCCATGTGTCTTTCAAGTCTCTCCAACTAGACTGGAATCTCTTAGGGAGAAGAAACTTCAGACTTCAGACTTCTTTGTAAATTCCATCTGTGCATGATAGGCTCTTAAAAAGGATTTTTGAAGTAATTGATTTGTCTGAAGCCAAGTCAGACATGCAGCTGAAACCAGAACCCTTGCCTCCTGATTTCCACCTCCCTAGCTTTTCCACTACTGGAACTAGCTGGTCTGCCCTGAAAAAAATTTACTTTAATGTTATCATGGGAGAATGCTAAGGCCTGAGGCATCTCAGCAACAGACCTGATGGAAAGAAACAGAGACAGTGTCTTGGTGGGACAGAACCCCAGTAAGATGGCCAGCAATTCAATACCTACCATCCAAGGGGCACACACATAGACCAGCAACAACAGACGCAAAATATTCTGGTAGGCAGCTCACTGTCAAAGGAGGGGCACAGAGTCAGCCAGATTCCATGTCAAGAAGACCAAAGCCTAGTACTGAGGACTATGCCGTCAAGTGTCTGATTTACTTCCTAATCCTGTCATAATTAATCAGAAACCGGGGTGATGCTAAGCAGCATATACATGAGGAATATGAAGGGAATTCAGTCAGCAAATATTTATTGTATACCTTCAATAGCCAGGCACTGGTCTTGGTGGACGGGTAAGGCAATGAACTAAAGTTTCTCCTCTCAAGGAGCTTATATTCCAGTATGGGAGACAGAGAAAAAAATGAAATAAATAAATAACATATTCAATTAAAAAGGAAAGCATGCTATGAAAAAAGCCCTCGGAAATGGTGGGTGGTTCAGCTTGGCCAGGACTTGGGGTTATGGCAGAAAAACAGAGGAGGTAAGACTTAAGCAAAAACATGATAGAAAGCAAGTTTGTTGGGATGACAGCTGATGAGCTTCAAAAATACAGAGGAAATGGAGGTCAAGGTGACGACAACAGAGACTTGGCTGGGAGTGAAGAGTAACTGAAGAAAAGAATACGACAGTTGTAGAGAATTGGAGCTGGAGGGGTGAGATTGTCTAAATCAGTTCCTTGATCTTACAATGGCGTGTGATGGACTAGCTATGAGTCTGGGATCTCTGCCATACTCTTCTCTCTCCCTGTTGCTGTGATTCCAGCAACCCCATGCCATCCTGCCTCCCCATGGCCAATGGTGGCTCTAGAGGAGAACTCCAGCTTTGAGGCCTTAGTGACAGCAAATCTGAGTGACAGGTAAGAGCCGAGCTGTGACTAGCCTTGTGAGTGACTAAAGTGTCTGCAGAATAATGAATTCTCATTAGCTAATCATCTGCTATGTGCTAGTTGCATCACATACTCCTTAACCCTCTCAACAACCCTGTAATGTCAGTATTATTGCCATACAACAGATGTAAAGACCCAAGACCCAAGGTTACATGATTGGAAAGAATTCAAATCTGTGTGCATCTAACTCTAAAGTCTATGTCCTTTCTATTATGCCACACAACCTCCCAGGATATGATCAGTATGATTAAACAAAAGGTGGGGGCAGGGGGCGTTGGAGAGGTTGGGAGTAGAGAGATTGAGAGACAAGTGCCACTGTCTTTAATCTTGAACTCTCATTGTAGATAAGAGGGTTGGGGGCAATGCTTCCATATGATGTGCTGCGGTCAAGGAGTTGGCATTGTCAATACTGTGGATGTTGAAGTTCCTGAGGACGAGGTCCTTAGGTGGTATCAACCTAAGTTTCTATGTATAAAGTGTGTGTCTGTGTGTGTGTACACATGAACACACACGTACTTAAGTTTTCTGTGTGACTGTGAATGTCAGGAGCTTATCATGCTTTGATTTTGAAAATTACTCAGTAAATTCCAGAAATGCATAAGCAAAGAATCCAATTAAATAATAAATGTTCTGGAATAGGAAAACAAGAGAATAAAACCATTTTCTACAAAAGACATCAGCAAAATAGTATAGGTTTTTGTTTTTAAGTTTATTTATTTATTTTGAGAAAGAGTATGTGAGCATGAGTGGGAGAGGGGGAGGAGAGGGAGAGAGAGAGAGAGAGAGAGGGAATCCCAAGCAGGCTGTGTGCTGTCAGCACAGAGCCCGAATCGTGGTTCGAGCTTATGAACTGTGAGATCATCACCTGCACCAAAAATCAAGTCGGACTCTTTTAACTGACTGAGCCACCCAGGAACCCCAAAAGTATAGGTTTTTAATACTCCCAAATTAAAGGTTAGGAGCTGACTCTGTTCTTTGATTTGAGAAGCCATTGATCAGAGTCCCAAACGTCTGACTCCATGAACACTCTAGACCCTGTCTTCTGGCATCAGGTACCTGCAAACCCACAGGGTCTCTCAATTCCTTTTGGCCCTCCTTGTCTTTCCGCAGAATAATGGAGACTTGATAATTTCCTCGGTGGCTCTCAACGTGTGGTCTCAGAGCACCAGCAGGGGCATCTCCTATAACTTGGAATTGTGAAACCTCGGGGCTCACCTCAGACCTAGTAAATCTGAAACTCTGGGAGTAGGGCCCAGCAATCCGATGGGTTTAACAAGACCTCGAGGTGAATCTGATGTATGCTGAAGCTTGAGAAACACTGGCTATGCCCAAAACTTCTCCCAGGATCAGAAGATAATCTGGAGACAGGAGATACCAAGCCAGCAATCAGGAGTTACTTAGGAAAATAAGGGCTCTGTGTAAGCACCTTGTTTTCAGCATTTAAATCCTTCTTCTTAGGGGCGCCTGGGTGGCTCAGTTGGGTAAGTGGCCGACTTCAGCTCAGGTCATGATCTCACGGTCTGTGAGTTCGAGCCCTGCGTCGGGCTCTGTGCTGATGGCTTGGAGCCTGCTTCGGATTCTGTGTCTCCCTTTCTCTCTGCCCTTCCCCTGCTCACACTCTGTCTCTATGTCTCTCAAATAATAAATAAATAAAAATAAATAAATAAAAAACGTTAAAAAAATTTTTTTTAAATAAATCCTTCTTCTTAGATGGTCTATGGTGAAAATGTCAAATTGATTCTCCTAAATCACCAGATAACATCTCAAAGAAAGCACTAGGTTATAGAGATTATGAATAGTATCTTACTTCAGTGGGCTCAGTTTTCAAGGAAAAAGAAAGCTCAAATCTTTATCACAGAATCTTGCATTTTATTCTGCAGGAGAGGCTTTCAGTCAACCTTTAGCAAGAGGGGGCACCAGCAGCGCAGGAAAGCCTGCTGGCAAGTGGGTGGAGGAGGTCTAGGGTGGTGAAACTGTGATGGGAGACACTGACATAAAGGCCAGCTGAAGCGGCCGAACCACCAGCTACTCCAGAGGGCAACTGCGGCCTCCACTCCATCACGGTAACACAATTAATGCTCCTAATGATACTCATTCCTCAAGGAAAAGCTAAATTATGCTCAGCATACTCTTCAAGATGACCAATTCCACTAAAACCTTGTAAGTGATGCTTAAGGGATAAACCTTAGTTATCTAGAAAGCTAACATTTAAAACATGTTTTTCACCAATGCCAGACAAATGAAGTCTTTTATGAATTTTTGTATCAAACCTAGAGAAAGAAGCGATGATAGAAAAAACACGGAGAAGGAATCTGAAGCCTGAAGTTGTAACACCAAACAACTGTGATAGGGGACAAGTTATTAAGCACATGGACTGTAATTTTTCTGGGTAGTTCATTCATTTTGATGTAAAAATAGAATATGTAAGCTCTAATTTCCCTTACAGCTTTAAAAGTCTTAATCTGTTGTATGAGTTTACACTTTAGCCTCACCTCCAGGCGAGAAATTTCTGCCCTTAAAACTATCTCACTTAAGAATCTACAAACTCCCTCAGGAACCTGTTCCCTCTCATACTCTCTGTCCTCAGAAGTTAGAGGATTTAACAATTCACGGTAAGTGGTTACAGTTCTGAACTTCAATATTCTTGGGAAAGGAATGTCATACTATATTGTATTTTTTCCAAGAAATTGTTTAATCTATAGAAGTTATTTGACTCGGTCATTAGTGATCTTTGTGCCAAGATAACTCCTAATCAAATTCTGGCAGAATATAAGTACCATCGAGAAGAAAGCATACAGATCTTTCTTCTGAGAAGTACGTATTTTTCTTTCTGGTTGAGCAATGTTATGCAACACATGCTTCCAACTGGCTTTCTATCAAGGAAAATCATTAAAGATGAAATGCTCTAAGGGACATGATCATAGGAGCCTGAGATGCTTGTAAGTAATTACATTCATGCTGATAATTAGAAGAAATAGTCTGTGTAGTGGATATAGTAAATCACCCTTTACCACTGGTCTTGGATTTGATTTCTCCAAGGAATGCCAAGAAAAGCCTTTATTTAGCAGCAGTTTATGCTTCACTCAATCCACTTATTTTGTAATGTAAAAAGGAGAGTCTGAAAAAAGAGAATGGGCACCTTGACATTTTAACTGCTTTGTTTTTAATGAAAATTTTCTTCTTTGAAGCGAATATAAAGCAGGTATGGGCAACAAGCCAGTACGTGCTTATTTATCACCTAATAGCCTCACCGTGTCCTAAACTGCCTTAACCCACACTTTAAAATGTCCTCATTCAATTTCTCCACTAGCTGGTCTGCCGTGCTTGTACAAATTAAAGCATTTCTTAGCAGCCAAAACAGCAGTGCACACTCACATACGAGAAAAATGTATACCTTCGACCTTGGTGCCAGATCCCAATGCTCAGAATTTAGGAATAAAAACTGCCTCCAAAGCCATCACTAGGTAATGTGTATATGTGGATGTAGTCTATACATGAATAGAGCAATTGTTGGAATTGATCATTCTCCCCCAACAGAACACTGACTGTGGTGAACGTGGAATAAAACTGACAGTAATTCTCTTTTTTATTTTACAGTGGATCTGTTGCCTGTAGTCACTGTGGACAAAATTTTGTTATAATTTCACTTCTTAATCAAATGGACGTTCAAAGAGCAGAGAGGGCACTAAACCAAAGAGACACTTCTAGGTCCTTAGCCTGTCTCAAATAGTTAACACAGTGGTTCTCCCCACTACTCCTTGAAACTCTATTTTGGATTTCCAGTGGCTTTCTTCACTAGTTATCATTTTTCTCCTCCCCTTCCCTGGCCCCCACTGCCAGCCCTTGAACCGTGCAAATTCTTTGGTTTTCTCCCCAGTCCTATTTTTGCCTTCTACTCTGTCCCCAAGAGGAGGCAGCATCTTTTAGTGAAATCAAATAAACCTGGGTGCAAATCTCAGTTTCGCCATCCTCTTGCTGCGTGACCATGGCTTCAGTCTTCACTCCAAACTTCCCTCACTGGGACTGTGTGAGGATTAAGTGAGATCATATATCTAAGCGCTGGGCAGAGGGCCTCCCTCATAAAGACGTACTCAATGAATTTCTGTCCTTCCTCTTTTCTCTTCTTCTCCAGGCAAATGCTTCTACTGCCTCAGAAAGGTCTCCACAGAAAATTCTTCAGTACATGAGTGCTCCCTATATGTAGATGATGACCAAATCTATACATCCAGCTCATATCCCCAGAAACATCAGCCTGCTGACGCTGGTCCTACAGAAACCAAAAATCAGCACATCTACAGCTCATTGTTACTGAGTCACCTACCACATGGTTGGGAGTTGAATTGCATCTCCCTGAAAATTCATATATGACAAAGTCCTAACCCCAATACCTCAGAATATAATGTTATTTGGATATAGGGTCACTGCAGATAGAATTAGTTAAAATAATATCGGAGTAGAGTGAGCCTTTAATCCAATGTCACTGTGTCCCTACAGAAAGGAGAGATTTGGACACAGACACTCGAAAGGGGACAACACCATGTAAAGATTGGAATTGTGCAGCCATGAGCGAAGGAACTTCCAAAAGCTAAGAGAGAGGCCTAGAATAGGCCTCGAGCCTTCAGAGGGTACCGACCCTGTGACATGTTGATCATGGACTTCTAGACTTCAGAACTGTGAGGTACAGGTTTCTACTGATTAAGCCACCCAGTCTGTGGTGTTACGTAAGCCCTAAGAAACTAATTCACCCATCCTGAGGCCCCTCCACGCCCAGCTCGGCTCTGCTCCCAAGTTCCCCACTTCAGTGATGAACCACAAGGTCATCATTCAGTCACCTAAGTTCAGGTCATCTTTGACTCATCCTTTTTCCTCCACCATCCCAGCCGTCTTGTACCAAATCCTTTCAACTCTGCCTGGGAAAAACTTTCTCATCCCTTTTCCCCTTCCTACCGATGCAGGCAGAGTTTGTCTCATTGTCTTTCATCAGGCAACAACATAATTGGTTTTCTGACTTTACTATAATGTACTTCCTTCTCTTTAATGCAGCTACCACGTTGCCACCAGACTCGCTTTTCGAAAGCACAGATCACAGACCTTTAATGCCCCCTGCAATTTGACCTCAATCCACCTTTTGGTTCCATCTTACATCGTTGTCTTTCTAAACTCACTTCCCACTCCATACCCCCCACTATAACATCACATTCCATCCCCAGATGCTGGGCAATTCTGCCACCCCCCACCTTCATGCCCATGTGCCTTTGCTGGTGCTTTTTATCTGCCAGGAATGCCCTGCGTCTTTCTTCTTTAAAAGTCAAAATATTACCCAGCCTATCAAGGACAGGGACAAGATACAAAGGCCGGGTATAACAAGAGAATCAATCAGTGAACAACAGTTAGAAGGAAAAGATGGTTGAAAGGTTTTCATTTTCATTGTAAGTGTCATTGAATATTGTTCAGACACCTAAATCTCTTTGTGGGCAATTGTCCCCATATGTAACACTCTATAAATTAGACACCCATGATGGCATGTCTTAGTTTGTACTTGTAAGGCATCATCAAGTTTGAAATACTGAGTATACGAGATCTCTGTTCATCCAATGGCAAAATCAAGTAGGAAAAATTCTAGCACAGCTAGAATTTCACAAACGCCTGAGCGAAATGTGCTTGCCTGTTAGCAGGGCAGCAACCTGTGTACCTAATCACACAGCAGAAGTTACGTTTTAATCAAGAATATTTCATTTATGTGAAAAATATAAAGTCTCTCTTGGAAAATTCTCCATGTTGCATCGTGTAGGAGGCATTCCATTTTTAGGTTTCATCCTCGCATTTGTGATTTTCCTAAAATTTCTGCCATTTACAAGGTAGTTACCCGTTCTTCTTGAGAAGCATCGTAAAGAAGTTGTTTTTCCAAGGCCTCTCACTCTGACCATCAGCCCCCTTCCTCCTTCTCTTAAACCTAATAAAAAATACAAATGTTGCTAAGTCTGAAATCTAGACTATTCCACTAGCTCAAATCCCCATATATGCTATAGAACCCAAAAATGACTTCTTCCTAACACTCTAATTCCATGGTATGGATTCAAGTGTTGTGATCTCTGGGGCCTTTGAAAAATCTAACATTTATATTCCTTACATGAACACACAAAAAGGATCTGTCACTCGACGTTCCACAAGCTGCTCTACTGCATCCCAGATTCAACCCTAAACCTTCCAAACTGAAATCCAATCACTGTCCCACTGCAGGAAATGAAACATTGATAATGTCTTGCTCTGCACTAACCTACCCTTTCCTGACACAGACACTGTGGTGTGGCCTGTGCCCCATCCAACTCTGCATCCTCCTGATTTCCTTCATGATTCAATGCCATTAATTCCCTTTTGCCATTCTGGGCAGAGCGGGGTGGTGGTGAGGATTGAAGAAAAACAATTTTCAGAAGGAATTTTTCAAAGTGGCTCTATCAAAGTGGCAGAAGGTAATATTTATAATCATCATGGTAATAAACAGCATTATTACACCGTTGACCTTTGAGGTGGTAAGAGAAGCCTTCAGCCGGCAAACATGGACTAATGAACACTGAATTTTAAAGCCACATGCTCTTCTCACACTCCCATCCCTGGACCCCATGCTAACTGCTCATTTTCCTCTTATTTGTTAAGGTTCAAGTGGGAGTAACGTTTGAAGCTTAAGTTTGGTGCACAACAAAGCAGATTGGGCTTCTCTGTCTCTTCCCCTCTCTCTCTCTCTCTGCCCCTCCCCTGCTTGCGCATGCTCTTGCTCGCTCTCAAAATAAATAAAATGTTAAAAAATAAATCAGATATTAAAAAATAAATAAGGGGCGCCTGGGTGGCTCAGTCGGTTAAGCGGCCGACTTCAGCCGCTTCAGATCATGATCTCGCATCTGTGAGTTCGAGCCCCACGTCAGGCTCTGAGCTGATGGCTCATCAGAGCCTGGAGCCTGCTTCGGATTCTGTGCCTCCCTCTCTCTCTGCCCTTCCCCTGCTCAAGCTCTGTCTCTATGTCTCTCAAAAAATAAATAAATAAATAAAATAAATAAATAAATATTTTATGAATTGAAAAATTAAAAGGTCCTCACTGAAGAAGGGCCCATCCTGTTCCGCCCCCCCTCCCCATAACACAGAACCAGCCTACCTGGTTCCGCAGTCCTCCTTTTGTCTCATTTCTGATCACATCCTCATGAAGTTAGGAGGAACATTTCTTAGTTTAATGAATTTTAGTAATTTTATCGTTTAACTCAACTCAGATGCTTTTTTTTTTTATAAACAATGCTTCCACTGGTATTTTTTAAATTCGTTTTTAAGAGTTAATGTTTTTTTCCCCTAAGTTTTGAATACAGCTTTTCTCTGAATTTAAACAGACCCTGTTCACCAAAATAAAAGATCCTGTGCATTTCCATGTAGGCCTCCACAGAGCCACCAAGGGAATCAAACCCAAAGTGTGCTTTTGCCTCACTGTGAGGAAGTCACAAGTACTTCCTACCTACACACACACACAGACACACACACACACACACACAGACACACAGACACACACACACACACACACCTTACTGGCATGTTTAGATGCCTCAGAGCTTTTAAGGAAACTTGGCTGGTACTCCAAATGGTACAAGATTTCACTCCCAACACTTAATTTTCTAGTGTTGAAGACAGAAATCCAAACAGAAAAAATTTTAAATTGCTAGGATTTCAATACATGCTTACGTCAGATCTCCTATTACCTCGATAGGCCTCCATTGATCTGTAAAGCTATTTTCACTTTTCTCCATCTCTCTTCCTACCTGCTGCTGGGTGAAAATTAAATACAAGTACTCTATTTAAAAAGACAACTATGCTATTGTGCTCGAAGCCCTCAGAAATGGTTTATTCCTTTTCAAGCTTTCATTCAAATTTACTTTCTCCGGAATAGTGGGACATGGTTCTTTATTTCTCTCTGCCCTAGACGGCAGGAACCCAAATTGCAAGAATTAGTTCCAAGAGGGCATTTAACCGTGCTGAAGTTTGCTTTCACACCACACTCTATATCAAAGCACCAATCTTCAAGAGCCAGTTGTATTCCTTTTATATAAGTTTATGAATTATTCTGCATTTTGTTACAACTTCAGTTTTAAATGCAACGATTTCCTCATATAAAAACACTGAGTACTCTGTGAAAGATGCTGAAATATTCAGTGTATGATCTTTCATGGCAAAGCGTGTGACTGTGTATGAACTTACTAACATTTTATCTTCCTAAAGAAAATGAAATTTGCTTTTCTTTCTATAAAATGAATGAAATGGACCCACATGTCTGAAGAAGAGACAAATGGAAAACAATAAAAACTTTTAAGCCAAGACTGTTCACGGCCACCTGGCTGGCTCAGTTGGTGGAACATGTGACTCTTGATCTCGGGGTTGTGAGTTCAAGCCCCACGCTGGGGGCAGAGATTACTTAAAAACGAAATCTTGAAAAAAAATGAGACAGTTGAAAAGTAATGTGGTATATATCATTATCTCCATTTCACATGAAAACACTGAAGCTCAGAGACGGCACCAGCTGGATAACTTGCAGGGTCTTGTACAAATTGAAAATCCAGGGCCCCTTGTTAAAAAATCATTAAGAATTTTAAGGCACTGGTATCAGAGCATTAAACCAGGCACAGGGCCCTGTGTGACTACATAGGTTGCACATAAAAGATGATCCTACTCAAGGAAGTTAAAAACATAAAATCAACAGCTTAATAAGTAGTTGGAATTCAAACCCTGATGGGTTGACTTCAGAATTTAGAACTCTCACTCTTAGCCACAAATAACAAACATCATTTACTGGGTGTTTTCCATAGGCTGAGCATGAAAGATTATCTCTTATAATCCACGCAGTAGACTAATTAGACGGTCATTATTATCCCATTTTGCAGATGAGTCACTTGAACATTGAAGTATAACTTTTTTGTCTACTCAGCATCCATTACTCCTTTCTTTTAAAGGTTTATTTATTTATTTTGAGAGAGAGAGAGCATGCAAGTGCACACATGTTGGGAGGGACAGAGAGAGAAAGGGAGAGAGATTGAATACCAAGCAGGCTCCACTGACAGGCCAGAGCCCGACTTGTGGTTCAATCCCTAGAACCATGAGACCTGACCTGAGCCAAAACCAAGAATCAGACGCTCAACTGACTTAGCCACCCAGGTGCCTCTTCATTACTCCTTCTTAATAGCACATCAATTTCCCTTTGAAAAATTACCTTCAGCAGAACATTAGCACCCTGAGGGTAAGGACATTTTCTTGTTCTCGAACAGATGGCTAGAACAGTAGTAAATAATTGACAATAAACGTTTGCTGACTGAGATGGGCGCTCTGTTTTCCCACAACAGACAAGGGTGCTCCAGACTTCTGTGCTCAGATCCTCCTGCCACCACTGGCACAGTGAGACGGGGCAGACAGCACGTGGCCCTAAGTGAGCAGTCACTGGAAACTTGACTCTTAAGTAGGGTGCCAAAAACACAGACCAGTTAGAGCTTGATGGTTCCAGCATCCCAGCCTGACAAGAAGTATAGCGGCCTATGCTTTTTGGTGCAGGTTCGGCCTGACTCTAAGCCTCACTCTCTAGCCTTCTCATTACATGCACGTGCTTTTCCCCTGTATCTGAGCCAAGAGTCCCCAAGACCACCCGCAGTTTTGAAGCTAGAACTCTCCCCTCTCAGAAAAGCTGCTATACTGACCACTATGGTTTTTATAGCAAAAGGATACAGATTAAAATCAGCACAAGGGGTGCCTCGGTGGCTCAGTCGGCTGAGCACGGGATTTGCATTCAGGTCATGATCTCATGGTTTGTGAGTTCAAACCCCCACATCAGGCTCTCTGTAGTCAGTCCAGAGCCCACTTTGGATCCTCTGACCCCCTCTCTCTCCCTCTGCCCCTCAGGCACTTGTTCTCTCTCTCTTTCTCTCTCTCTCTCTCTCAAAAATAAATAAACATTAAAAAATATTTTTTAAAAAATTAGCAAGAGATAAAGGCACAGAGGGCAGAGTCCAGGAGGAAGCAGGAGCCTCTCCTGGTGGAGCTGCATGGACAGTGCTTACTTCTCCAACAGCGGTGTGTGTCAACACGAGTGGAGTGTCACCCAGGGAAGCTCACCAGCGAAGCCTCCGTGTCCGCAGTTTTTATGAGGGTGAGTCACTCAGGCATGCATCTGACTCAGATATAGGGAATAACGCGTGAGTGACCTTAGCTACTTAGTCTCCAGCCCCGCAGAGGTCAGTGTGGCCCAAAGCCTTGGTGAATTAAAACAGTTGTTCACCATAAGTCAGACTATTGGCATAAACTATCTGGTCAAACTGAGACAGCATGGCCCAAAGCACTAAAACACAAAAACACTCTTCTCAGGTACGATATTCCAAGGGCTCAGAGGTTATCTGCCAGAGCCTGTCAAGGGCCAGTCCTTCCGAAGACAGGACTTCCTTTGGAATGTGCAGAACTTAAGCAGCCTGGGCCGGCTGAGCTAACCTTTAACTGCACAACATTCGATAATGTTGCTTAAATTAAGTAGATGTGATTTCTGTTGCTTGCACTCAAAGAACCTATACAATCATGCAGCTAATGACTGTAGGTCTAAAATGTAAGCTCAGATCTTCCTGATTCTAAAATCTAACGCCCCTAAGAACCTGGTTACAGGTTACCATTTATAATAGGAACTTATTAACTAGAACCCTAATGGTCTATAAAAATTAAGGTACCATTCAACAATCCTACTTAGAATTTATCCTAGGGGCGCCTGGGTGGCTCAGTCAGTTGAGCATCCGACTTCGGCTCAGGTCATGATCTCACAGTCTGTGGGTTCAAGCCCCGCATCGGGCTCTGTGCTGACAGCTCAGAGCCTGGAGCCTGCTTTGGATTCTGTGTCTCCCTCTCTCTCTCTGCCCTTCCCCTGCTCACATGCTGTCTCTCTGTCTCTCAAAAATAAATAAAACATTTAAAAAAAAAAAGAATTTATCCTAAAGAAAGAGTAAGTGAATACAAATCTGGGTTTACAAATATGCTTATTACAGCATTATTTGTATGATACAAAATTAGAAACAATGTATACATCCAACTAATAGGTGATTCATTAAATCAAAAGTTGGCAAACTTTCTCGTAAAGGGCCATATAGTAAATGCTTTCAGCTTCACAGCCTGTACAGTCTCTGTTGCAACTACTCAACTCTGCCATCATAGCATGAAAGCAGCCACAGATAGTACATGAAGAAATGAGTAAGGGTACATTCCAATAAAACATGAACAGACCGGAGAGGGGGCAGGATTTGGCCAGCAGGCCACAGTCTGCCAACCCTGGGTTGTTATGATATGAATTACTATACACAGCAGAATACTATTCAGTCATTTTGAATTGTTGTTAATGTTTATTTATTTTTGAGAGCAAGAGAGAGAGAGACAGAGCATGAGCAGGGGAGAGACAGAGAGAGGGAGACACAGAATCTAAAGCAGGCTCCAGGCTCTGAGCTGCAGGGCTCAAGCTCATGAGCTGCGACATCATGACCCAAGCTGAAGTTGGACACCTAACTGACTGAGCCACCAGGTGCCCCCTATTCTGTCATTTTTAAAAACTAAGTACATATATATGTGCAGAAATGAAAAAATATCTATGACACACAACTAAGTGATTAAGTAAAATGTGGAATAACGGGGCACCTGGGTGTCTCAGTTGTTGTTGTTGTTTTTTAACATTTTTAAATATCTATTTATTTTTGAGAGAGAGAGAGAGACAGAGTGTGAGCAAGGGAGAGGCAGACAGAGAGGGAGACACAGAATCAGAAGCAGGCTCCAGGCTCTGAGCTTTCAGCACAGAGCCCAACACAGGGCTCAAACCCACAAGCCAAGCCAAGAGATCATGACCTGAGCTGAAGTCAGACACAACCAACTGAGCTACCCTGGTGCCCCTAAGTCGGTTAAGCATCCGACTCTTGATTTCAACTCAGGTCATGATCTCATGGTTTGTGGTATTGAGCCCCGCATCGGGCTCTGTGCTGACAGTGCAGAGCCTGCTCGGAATTGTCTCCCTCTCTCTCTCTACCCTTCTCCCACTCATGCTCTTTCTCTCTGTCTCAAAAAACAAACAAACAAACAAACAAAAATGCAAAATCATACCATCCTACAACTTTGGGGGGAAAAGATTCGTGTACACATAAGAAAATTGTTGGAATGATGTGCACGAGGCTGTCAACAGTTATCTCTAGAAGGCTAGAATTACGTGGGACTTTTCACTTCCTACATCACACATTTCTGTATTGTTTGAAATTTCTTACCATAAACATATATATTTATAATCAGACAGAAAAATCCATTCCAAAAAAAAAAAAAAGCTTATAGGCTCTGGCCAGAACACTTCCTTAGTCTCACACTGTTATTCAGGCTTCTAATAACTAAGCAATCTTGAATATATGACAAGCTTCTAGTTTAGGAGAAGCTCTCCCAGCATTAGCATGAAGACGCCATGACTCCTTAAAGCCCTTTCCAAGCTGAGGTTCTAAAGAATTCTTTTAGAACCTTAAGGCCAATGTTCTTTTTCTCTTCCCATCACAATAAATAGCCTACTAGCAGCCTTCTCTCAAATCAAATAGATTTTTAATCACCCCCAAAATATGTGAGCTTTGATAAGAAAGATAACATATTGTGAATTTGGACGAATAATCTTTATTTATGGCTCCAAGACACTAGTAATGCTTGGAATTCCAGTTAGTATTCATATTCCATTTCTAAAATATTATATGAATGCCTGCAACCAAGCTGCTAGAATTAACAAACCAGCAGCACTAAGGCAGTCAGTCCTTAGAAGTTAAAATTATAATACCTTCTTGAATTGAATTTATATGCTGCATAAATTCACGTACCACAATACACAAAATGTCCAGTGCTAAGTGCCTTAGGATATACAAAAACAGATACAAACACAGTCCATCTTAACAGTTTCTTATTTATTTTTTTTTTATGAATGCTAACTTTGCTGATATTTTAGAGAAGAGCAAAAGACAAGAACACAAGACTTCTTTGCAGACTCTGTTTACTTCCAACGAGTCATTTCGCACCGGTAGCTGTCTTTCATCAGGAAAGACCAGCCAGTCCTTACCGGCCACTGCTCCCTGGAGGCTGAGTTTTCTCTCTCAACCGCAGTGTCATATAATTTCAGACTAATACCACACATTCTAGAATTACTTGTATTAGATATTTTGTCTGGAACTAGTCTTATTTTTTAAGTGTTTTTTAAAAGACTGTTTATTATTATTATTATTATCATTATTATTATTATTACTATTATTAAAGGATTGTTTCTAAGTATATTACTTGTCAAAAAGATGCGGCCTAGTATTTCCATGCTATTAACTAAGAAAACGAATTTGTAGATAAGTTGCTTAGAGCCAATCAAAAAAAGCCTCCCTTTCTGTTAATTGGATAATTAATGGCATTTTTAAAACTAGCACTGATCCAAGTACCTTTTATGCTCATTGGCAGATTGATTATCTATGAAGAAGTTCTCTGTTATCTTTATTATCCATTTGGATGAGGAGGAAGGCCTTGGGGAAGGGACAAAGGATTAGCTTTGTTTACACCCGACTCTACCCTTTCACATTCAGCCTCCTTTGTGAGTCGGCTGTGATTTGAGTCTTAGGGAGAAGGGATGAATCTTGAAAAAGATCTTTAATAGAATTAAAATCTAATTCAGGCATCAAAAATAGAATTCTGATTGTGTCCTTGCATCCATGGTTTCTTAGGGGTAAGGGGAAAATAAACCTCTACCCATTTGCCTTTTTTTTTTTATCTGTCAGGCTTCTTTTCTTTCTCCCTATCTTCCCACCCCCACCTCCATCCCTCTCATATTTCTATGACTAAAAAACAAAACCATGGGCTGGTTACTGCAACAGTATCATTTATTTGTGTTCTTCAAGCAGCCTGCAACACAGCCAGAAGATAATGGACACCTCATTTATTCAAGCTCTGAATGATCATATTTAATTCCCTGTGACAGCTGTCTTCCCCGCATTAGCATTGCAAATAAGTTCGGTTTTGTAATGGCCTTCTATTGAACATGATTCAATTATGTGTGGTCTGTATGGAGGCAGGATACGGTCTTAGTATCTATAGCAATATTTCTGCAAGCTGCTGCTCTTTACACTGCTCACATTTAAGCTGGCTGTTTACCACAATGCTTTCCTTGAACTATATTGAACTCCCTACACTTTCAAATAAAATAAAGAGGAATGAATGTAATTTGAAAAAGCAGTTACTGGGCATATAGATATTACACACCTCCTCCCCTTTTACATATGTAATCAACCTGGAAGCACTTTGAAAAAATTGCCGATTGTCCCATTTTAAAACCCAGATAATAAAATCATTATGGCCAATTAAACGATTAGACGATGCTAGACACACTGGGGTTCAAAGCCTGGTTTTGCATATCACTAACACACTATTAGGCATAAGGCAATCAGTCAGAATTCAGAGTCATTTTCATGTAATAGAGGTGAGAAACCTATGCATGGGGGGGGAAAAGCAGCTTCTTCATGGACTGAAGGAAGATTTCAAAGTGACCTGATCTTAGCAAGGGGTGAAATGTAGCCCCTCTAGCCTCAAAAATGTACAGCTCCCTGAACGGCCTGCCTCCAGCGGTTCATCTGCAGATGTAGCCACCACCTGGGTTTCCATGGGGTCCCCGCCCTTGGCAGCTGTGGAACCAGCATGCAATAGGAAGACAGAAGAAAGAGGCAGCTGGGTGGGAGAGTGAGGCTGCGTCCTCGGATTCCACAAGATGTCATCACAGACTATGTGTCAAAGTGACTCTGAGGCCACCTGGGCTGACTGCCTGAAGCGATTCATGGGCTCCCAAGTCTCTGAAGGCTCTTTCAGCAGCTTCTTATGTCCTGATGTTAGAAGGAACAACAGGTGGAGAGACTTGCCTAGACAGGATTCCTGACTTTTCTCGTAGCAAAGAGAAGGAAACGAGGTCGCCTTCCCCCAGGGTGGGAAGTAGAAACTTGGCAGCCTCAGCTCAGCCCTTCTTTGCTTTGGTTCTGTCTGCCTGTAGGGAGGGTATGTTGTGGTTTGGTACCCTGGCCACGTGGGGGTTCAGTGAGGCCGAGCTGCTGGAGAGGCCTGATAGTTGGGAGGTTATGCTCAATTCAGGAAAGAGTTCGTAAGCAAACTTGACCCCACCTAAGCCTTCCAGTACAGCTTTTCTCAGGAAGCAAGCTGACATTCCAATCAGCATTTATCAGATTCCTGGGCCTCACTCCCAATTGGTTAAGAGCATGGGGAAGGAGACAGAGTTAGTGATTGGGCCTAACTCTTACACGGGACGAGTAAATCCTTCCCCTTCCGTTTGATATTAATATGGAGCGGTGCTTCACAGACTTTAATATGCACGTACGTCACCTGGAGATGGGGCCTCAGATTCTACGTTTCTAACGAGTGTCCAAGTTGATGTCAGTGCTGCTAGTCCATGGTCCATGACTGGAGCAGCAAGAATGCAAAATGTGCCCCCAGAACAGAGAACTCAGGGCCAACTCAGGTGCAGGACTGGGGATCTATGAATTTTAGGGTGGATTGGAATCAACTGAAAACTTTTTAAAACTCAGATTCTTGGGGCGCCTGGGTGGCTCAGTTGGTTAAGCGGCCGACTTCGGCTCAGGTCATGATCTCACAGTCTGTGAGTTCGAGCCCCATGTGGGGCTCTGTGCTGGTGGCTCGGAGCTTGGAGCCTGCTTCACATTCTGTGTCTCCCTCTCTCTCTGCCCTTCCCCTGCTCATGCTCTGTCTCTATGTCTCTCAAAAATAAATAAACGTTTAAAAAAAAAAAAACCTCAGATTCTTGAGACTCACACCCAGAAATTTTTGCTCAAGAAGTTTGGAGTAGAGCCCAGAGATCTGCATTTTTAAGTATTTTAACATTTAATATGTATTTTTAATAGGTTATTCTCATGCAGATGGTCCTGGAAACACACACTGGCTAAAGAGTCACCTTAAGCATGCTTACCTAGAACCCTCAACAATAATGCCACCTTGCTTGGATATGGCCCCTCACATATTGCAAAGCGCCTTCATACTAACTGGTTTGACCTTCGTAATAACAGATGTGCCTCTGCATTCCAGATGAAGAAACAGAAACAGGTTTGAAAGATGTCCAACGCCACATAACCTACTCAGTCAGGTTGACCAACTCAACACAGGGACTTGCCTACAACTCGTGTGTCCCAGAATCCCCTCACACCTTGGTAAACCAGGACCGTTGGTCACATTATTACCTAGTCACAGCACTGAAAGAAAAAAACCCTCGGTTCCTCTCAGTTCGGTGTGGTAAACCTACCAAACATAAGATGCAGTGGTAAATAGTGGATACTGACTGACTGATACAGGCAAAAATGAGATTTACTGGAGGAACTTTGGTTAGCTCACAAAGTCACAGGGAAAATTAGAAGACCAAGATCAGAAAATGAGCAGGAGCAAGGAAGACCAGGCAGCCAGAGCTCTGCTAAACAAAGTCACACCACAGAACACACCAGTGACACACTGCCAAGCAGTCAGAGTTCCAGCTTCCACCACCCTTGGCACTGCTGTCCCCCGCCCCCATGAAGTGGCTGTTGCTGTCACTCTTCCTGGTGGCAAAGAGCTCCTGCCTTCCCTACTTCTCTGTTACTCATTCCCAGTTCGAAGTCTGGGGTACATGCATCTGATTAGTCAATTCTCAGTCACATTTCTCTATCACAGCTGCATGGAAAACAGAGAAATTAAGCATCAGTGATTTTCAACTTTTAGAAACCTCTTATAACATAGGAAAGGAATTCAGGTACTGGAAGCAAAAACAAAAGCAAAAATGAGGTATCGCAGTATGCCTTTTCTCTTGCATTGGAAAGCTGATCTGATAATGAAAAGTTGATGAAATAATGAAAATGATTACCACAATTTTCAAAGGTTGCCTTTAAAAGTATACCCTAAAAATAAGATGTCAGCATTGCCCTACAGCTGTAGAAACTGGAAATTGAGAGATATTAACAACTTTATAGGACAGTAAAGTAGTCCTCATAGCAACATAAAAATATGCTTAGAAGAAATAATCAGTTATAAACACAGGTATGTAACTGAACTCCTCTTAGAAAATCATCTACAGATTAGACGCTACTGAAAGAATTCTCATAATACTTTGCCCAAAGTATGTCATTTTAACACACAAAGAATTACAGAGATGAGAGCATCATAAAGCAAAAGGTGAATGAGAATATGAGCCCCTTCTCTTTAACCATCAAGCATAGGCAAATAAGTAAACAATACCCAGTCACTGAAATTTTACCAACCTGCTGCTGGTAGTTCACTACACGCTATGATCACTAAGGTGGGATTTCTCATCCTAAAACACCAAGTCTGTCATAATAGATGTAATAGCTTTCTCCAATGTCTCTGGGCTTGGAGGATCCTTTGAAAAATGCCTCTCTATTCCATCCTGATTCCTCACTAGTCCCTTTATTGATTTTCTGCAGCTGTTTTTCTTAAGCATATAAAGTAAATTATCCTAGTTGGTTCCTCCAGACATCTGCTGATAAATCTACTTTAACTTGTTCAATTTCCTAGAGCTGCACTACAGTCCTTAGGAGAATCTTTGACTCTTCCTTTCTCCTTTTGATGCTTGTTGTGCTCTGGTTGTGCTCTCAGGATTCTAATTACTCTTTTGTTGGCTCCAATGACACCCCTGGTCTCAATTCACCTTGTATTTTCTTCATCTCAGAGTTCCCCATATCCCAGGACAACATCACACCAATGCCTGAAGTGATACACAAACTAGTCTCCTCTTGTTTGCAAGGAAAAGGTTAAGTACTCCAAAATAAACCTGAAGTATTTCTGCCATGTCTTTTTTTTTTTTTAGTTTATTTATTTATTTAAGTAATCTCTACACCCAATGTGGGGCTTGAACTCACGATCCTGAGATCAAGAGTTGCATGCTCTCCTGACTAAGCCAGCCAGGCACCCCTGCCGTATCTTTTACCACAAGTGGGATACCTACATCTCTGTGACAGCCATGTTCTCCAATCTGGCTAAAGTCCAATCTTCCTGCATCCCGACTCCCCACTCGGTCCCATGGCATTAAGCTGTTAGCCATTTAGAAACTGAAGATAGACATCATCATTCCCTTACTTGAGTGTCACTTATGAAAAGCATCCTGCTTTGTCCATTACATTGGCAAACAGAAAACACGATCGCCTAACAGTGGAATTTCTCATCCTAAAACACCAAGTCTGTCATAATAGATGTAATAGCTTTTTCTCCGATGCCTCTGGGTTTGGAGGATCCTTTGAAAAATGCCTCCCTATTCTGTCCTGATTCCTCACTAGTCCCTTTATTGATTTTCTGAATTTCCATAACTCACCCCATAAATGCAGTCATTACGATTTTCCCCCATCTCCTTCCACCCCAGTGTGCACTTCCCCCAGCTTGCTGCTGCAGACCTTGGCATCTTTGCCTCATCTCCCCATTCCTCCCACTTCTCCACACTCTCCTCAGACACCTGAGCTCAATACGCTGCATGCCCTCTGGCTTGCAATTATCCTTGACGATGGCGTCTTCTGCCCTGGAAGTGACCGTGCCTGGAGTCTTTTCCAGACTCATCTCCAGTCTTTGCACTTCCATTACTTCCTTTCTCTCCTCCAGGTCCCTGCTCTCCCTTTCATAGCCTTCTCCCTGCGAGGAGAGGTGAGCTGTGGAGCTGATCCTCCTCTTTCCACACAATTACACACACAAGCTGTCTTAGCAACCAAGCCTGGCATTAGCACAGTCTCACTTCAGAACTTTCCACTGAGGCCAAAGGGGCCCCTGACAGGAGTCACTATACCATGCCTGTGAGACTCTGGGGACCCCCAAACCACTTCAGAATACTCCAAACCAATCTTCCAGGCACTTCGCAGGAGGCTGGCTCCACTTCAGCAAAGTGCCCTGCACTGAAAGACGTATTTTCCATCGGTAACTAGTGCAGTTAATGAGAGCACTGGACACACCGGCACTAAGGAAATTAGCCAGAATTTAATTCTGCCAATAAATTGCCTTGGGCTTGATGGCTCACCAAGAGCTTCCCTGGGGGCCTACTTTAAATTGTAGGTGTGTTTTAGGTCTTCATAAATCAGACGATATTGGCTCCTAGACTGAGATAAAATGTCTTTGCTATAATAATCTGTTATTATATTTATGAATCTGCTCAGCACTTGGCATCTCTTCTGTAACAATTTCACATACCCCTACACATGTACGTTTGTGATGGGTGTGAGATAAGCCGGAGACACACCGCTTCAGTATGCACCCTGTTTTCATTTCTTCCTTGGCCATTCTCCAGTTTTATCTCTTAAACCACCTTCCTCATTACAATACCTGTTAACACAGTGAATGTGATTCATCTGACTCAAATCGAGCACATTTTCCACATTTTGTATTCAATTTGAACACAAATTGTTTGTATTCATTGCCTGGAAATTCCTTTTACTTTTAGTTTTCTTCGATTAAGTAAATTTTATCCAAACCTTGAATATATATAGTGCTGACATTATAACAATTGGGAATAGATAAATGTACAGCATTTTTTTTTATTTTTAGGAAAATAATAGGGTTCACTTATTTCCAGCATCTGATTTTGTATCTCTTTATCTTCTCTGAAAAATAATGTGATAACTTTCAACACTACTTCATCAGGAGGCCTCAGTCTCCACCGTCCTCTGGGAAGCATCGCGTCCTTTATTTCTTAGGACTTACTCCCACCTGCCCACGAGAAGTACCTCAACCAGGAAAAAAGTAAATGCAAGAAAGAGTGAATAAAATATGAAATTAAATCTCAGCATATCTTCCAATTATTTTTTACATATCTACATACATGCCAATGTGTCTCTGTGGAAATATGTCTCAATATTTTTTAAGGAATATATATATTCATTGTGTATATATTTATTTATTTGTTCTATATATATATGTTTGTTGTGTATATATATATATATATATATATATATATATATATATTTGTTGTATAAGTTTGGGAATCATACCATACATACTATAACTCACTTTTTCCGTTTAACAACATCTATGAACACTTTTTCCATGCATGGTTATTTTTGAATATGTTTGCCTATAACTAAAAAAGAAGTTTAAGTTTTCATAAACAAAAGAAATGTACTATCTAAGCAGAGATACATGGGAAACCTAAAGCTGTGGATTATTCTGTTAATTCATTTCTTTGACCAAATTTTAATTTGTTCCTCTTTGTTTTTCAAAAAATTAAATAATCAAGTTTATCTTTTCTGTTAAAAAGAAACAGCATTCAGAACAAGGTCATTCTCCCAAGAGGACCCAATTATTTAGCTCCTGGAGTTATGAAAAAGGCCAAAAATTTATATAAAATTAGTGAATGGATTCATGTCATAAACAATATCTGGTGAAATAAATGTATAATAATTCATGCATAATAATACTATTTTATGCTGGTATAAATCATTCCTTAAATGACCTGCAAAAACCTTAACTAATGCTTCCAAAATCATCCCCTGCCTATATACAACATGATATGACAACATAAAAATTTATCAGAAATGGTTATGTCCAGTAAGTACAAAACAGAGCCCTTTTATCCTGTGGACTTAAGAGTCAGAAGTTACAGAGAGGCTGAGAATCATGTGTCCTTGTTCACTTTTTTTTTTAACTGGACAAACCATTCAATACTGGAAGAGAGACCACAAATCCATTCAAACATGGATGAAAAAATCCATTGTCTCTTTAAAAGAAATCCTTTTCTTAAAACAGCTGCCAAAGAGAAGCCACCAGCTGGCCTGATGATTTGGCCAGCAAAGCCGGCTAACATGGAGATGAGTACAAAATGGCAACATCCCAGGGGCCTGATCATCCCTGACCAGAGTCTGCGGAGTAGGTGGCCGGCAACCTGAGCCCCCTGGGGCGAGTCCCCATCTTCCCAGGCCGTCTGGCACATCAGACACAGAACTGTTGGCAGCCCACTCTGGTTATGGCAACTTCCAAACAAATTTCCCACACGTGACTCTGAATGGAGACTCAGATGAGGGAGGCTGAAATGGGCTTCTCCATTATCGACATGGGCTCATTCTCTTGAAGCAACCAGGCGAGCACATGAGCTCAAGCCCTGGGACTAGGGTGCAGCTTTGCCAACAGACAAACAATAATAAAATTTTAGCGCCTCAAATATTAGATGGTAGTTCAGGATATGATGCCGTTGTCCAGTTTTACTCTGAGGAACCTCTCTACCAAATTAGACCTAACACAGGGGATTCCTCATCAGATCCTTACTATTTACCAGACCAGAGTGGTTCTTCAATGTATCCTCTTTGTGCCTAGGAACAAAGCAGAAGGCCTACAGCAGGAGAGATTGCCAAACTGGATTTAGCCCTCCCCCACACTGATCCATCACCTTCCCCCTAGCTGATTCATAGCCCATCTCCTCAGCAAGCGCTGGGGAGGGCCCCGTCTCTCCTAGCACAAGACCTGATCTCCTTCGCAGAGAAGACATGAGTTCCCACAAGCCTAGTCACACATGCGCATCACAGACTGACCACATCCACACACATTTTTCTCTTCTTTCCCCCCCATCTCAGAGAAGCAAACACCCCTCTCCCCAGAAGCCAGGTTTTTATTCTGCCCCTTGCCTTCTTCAAGATCCCTTTGATCATCTCCTTTCACCTCATTCTCTTACATCGCACTCCTTTCCCCCTGCCCACAGACGCATTCAGGTTCTTAACTCCCAGACTATCACTTCTAGCTACCAGTTGGCTTTCTTCCCTTTACCGTTCAACTTCTGGAAAGGGAACCCTGTCCTAGCTCTCTAGCCTTAACCCTGCCCACCTCCCTTTATGAAAATCCCTTTATTCCAACCACCCAAGTTGAGTACTATTTCCTGGAGGGCTCTGATGATACACTTTCTAAATCTCGATTTTCTTGTCCTTAGAATCAGGATAACAATACTGCACTCCTTAGGAATGAAGCCTAAGCTACTACAACTAAGAAACCTCAAATTATGGTGGCTTACCATAGGTGCTTATGCCTCTCTTATATAACAGTCACGAGATGAGAGGGCCAGTTAGCAGAAAAGCCACACTCCCCGTGATTAAGCAGAGATCTAGGATTTTTCTGTTGTTGGTTCATCAGATTTTATTGTGTATGTGAATCAGCTAGGGCTGTTGCTAAAAATGCAAATTCTATTTAGGCTTCTAGGATGGAGCCTGAGATTCTGCATTTCTAACAAGCTCTCATATAATATCAGGCTGCCAGGCTGTGGACCATACTCTGAATAAGAGTATAAGGCATTGCTCATGCCTATTAGATGCAAGCTGGGTCACAGGTGCCTCTGTATTCTACTGGCAAACATTAGTCATATGGTTGTACCGGGGTGCAAACAAGAGTGAGGATGTATGCATTATTTTTATTGATTATGGTATTTTTCTAAGGGGACTGAGAAGAAAGAGCAGATATATTGGAGTATGGAGTTCTCGTCAAAACCAAGACAGTTCTTGGGATGTAGGTGGACATTCCATCTGCACTGGAGTTAAATAGCATAGGGTGGCAATGTTGCATTTCAACTGGAGCTCAAAATAGTTGGTTGAGAAGTAGAATCTTGAGGATTCCGGCTTGAATCACTGTAGTACAACCCTACGAAGGCAAGTATATTCCTAACAGAAATGTAGGCTGACAATGCAGGGCACTCTAGATTCAGAAGTAGGTGTAAGAGTGCCTTGCCCTCGCTGGGTCTGTTTTGACTCTAGTGGAAGTCCACACGTTCCTGTATAACAGGGGTATTGTCCAAGATGCAGGACCTTGCAAAGCTTGGTCCCATGCTGCCTGAGTTGAGGGCAACCAGAGTATGACATATGTGTCAGTTTTATCTGTATTAAAGCACAGGCTCTGGAGCAAGACTTTCTGGGTTTAAATTCCAGTTTTGCTACTTGCTGTGTGACCTTGAGCAAATTACTTGAGCAAATCTGTCTCTCAGTTTCTTTATCTGTAAGATGAGGATAAATGCAGCACTTACCTCATGGGGTATTTTAAAAATAAAGTGAGGTGATTTATTTAAAGGGCTTATATAGTGGGTAGTACATAATAAGTATTTCCTTAAAAGTCACATATATATATAATATATATATATGTGATATATATGATATCTCTATAACTTTATTTTCTTAAGAGACTGACCTCACGAGACCTAGCCTAAAGTTCATTTCTCACCATTCTGGATTCCTTTTTTTCCTCTCTCAAGCCCTACTTCACAGAGCGAATCATTCTTGCTGATTCTCACCCCAGACCAAAAGCGCAGACAGCTCAGTTTCTATGGGTGATCCTGGCAATCTCACACACCTGGTATGATGGATATGGAAGAAACACCTCTCAAATTACACCTGGACACAAGGGCAGGTGCAGCTTCTCATTGTTTTTATGCCCAGCCCCAAAAGAGTAGAAAGAAAGTAGTCTGATCACCCCTGAAAACATACAGGGCTCAGAACCAGACCTAAGAGTTCATGATGAGGTTAAGTCATTTTACTGTCCCCCTCCCACTGCACTTGCCCTCGCTGAAAATCTTTCATGAAACTTGATTAAAATATCAAGGGCAGAACTGAAGAGAAAAGGAAAAGAATCACCAAAAGATTCAAATAAACATGTAAAGTGGAGTTTGATAGGACCTAGTCCTAGTTAAAGACAGTAACAAGAAAATATAACAGGCCAATGCTTTGCCAATTCTTTTTTAGCATCTTATGACAAAACTATCTTTATCCCTCAGCAGCTATTTTCTTAAACCACTGCCATTCCGATAAGCACACCACCACCCAAAGCTGGTGTCTATGCCGTTCACATCAATCGGAAGTGCCCACAGAAAGCTCCACATGGCAGCGTTAGAACAAATGTCCAGTCAATGAGGAACTTTCTTCAATAGGAATGGGAGCCCTGAAAGAGGAATTCACAGATGTGAATTCAAAGATGTTTTACAGGCTAATTCCTTAATCTAGATGACAAATATTCTTCTGTCCCTGTGTATCAGGCACAGGAGAGGTAAGAAGCTAAGCCTAGAGAGAATAAAGTCTCAGTTAGTCCAAACCCTGGACCAGCAGACATGTTTTCTGAGCCCTGGCCAAGATATTCTTCCTCCCATCCTGCTGCCTCTAAGGTCCCTCTTACTCTGAGACTATGAGTTAATATCTGCCATGGCATTTCTCTTCAGGCAGACAAATTCCTAATTGAAAAGACCACCATAAGTAAATTCACAAAGACGGTCTTCTTCGCTCAGGGCCCAGTTAGGCACATAAAAGACTGAGAGAAGCGTAATCACATTTGTTAGGACGGCCTCCTCTAAGTGCTTTGCCTATACTGTCCCATTGAATCCTCACACCTGCCCTCTCAGACGGGTATTCCTGTTATCCCCACGTTAAAGAAGAGGAACACCAATTTAGAGAGGTCAAAGAAAAAACCATTGTCCGGGATCTCGTAGCCCAGTAAGTGGTAGGTCCAGGCTTAAACTCCACTATTTTCAATAACAAAGTCAGAAATGCAGAATCGTTTTCCACAGCTCTACTGCCAGATAATGTAATAAAAGAAACAACTGATGGTGCTGCTGTTTCTGAAATCATAGTTTCTGAGATTAGACAAGAGCTTTGGCATATACGAGTCCCATCGGATTATTAAATACTCCGTAACTGTGATACGTCAGACGGGAAGGATTTATCCTTATGCCTTGTGGACCCCTAGGCTCTGTCTGCTAAATCACTTTTTTGGGTTTTGCAAAATAGGAAACAAAAGTGACAATATTTTTAAATCAAAAGGGATCTGTTCGTTACACTGTGCCTATATCTCTAGGTAAATGTTAAGAGGTTTCTACTAATTCCCAGAGCCACCTTGTACATCAGTTTCTCTCTAAAGTGGAGAAACTATGCTTGAAACATACCAGGCACTGCAGCATAATAGAGAACCCTACGGCAAGGGGATTTTCCGTGTGTCTGTAATGTTCCACTAATTAAGTCTTAGAAGCATTTAAGACTGTCTTCACTGTGAATACCCACAGTGCAGCCTTAAAGGAAAAAAATCCATTTCCATGAGTCACGCACCAACAAGAGTGAGCAAATGGATTTGAATTGTTAGAGTCCATAGTCAAATGAAATAGAGCTAGTTTTCTCTCGATGAAAAAGACTGGTTGTTCAGACTAATTCTGTTTTACAGACTAATTCCTTAATCTAGACCACAAATATTTTTATGTCCCTGTGTACCAGGCATTGGAGAGGTAAGAATCTAAGCCTAGAGAGTCTAAAGTCTCAGTTAATCTAAACCCTGGACCAGCAGCCATGTTTTCTGAACCCTGGCCAAGGCATTGGGGGCCGAGGCCATATGTAGCTTATAGAAGCCAACCTTAATGAAATATATGTATTTTTTTCTTTATAATGTATCAAATACACACACCACTTGGCTGTGTGTATGAGTTTTTAAATCGCAGAGTCCCAGAAGCTAAGGGCACAAACTTCTTGGCAATGTGCTGGAGGGAGGTTACGACAGAAGACTGTTTGGTTTCCCATAATGAAAAGGAAACATAATGAAAACATTCATGAAAAACACTGTAGTGCACATCTTCGCATTCCCACATTTATACGTACCTTCAAACAAATCTCATTACCCATTAAACTCAGAGAAATTGAAACAAAAGTCACCTCTATGACCTTTCACCACCTAAGATTATTCTCTTTCTATCAAAGATACATAAACTGCTTTTAAGATGCAGGTCTACCCATGGCTTAGTGTGGTAAGCCCAGTATATGGCCAGCTTCATGCCCATTGTATTTAATTTAAAAGCCTACTCTACAATTAAAACAATCCCCTGACTGAGCATGGGCAAAGAAGACATGATTTAAGGAAAATATAAGGACCAGAGACATGTCATTCCATTTATTCTCCATGGATCCAAGTTTAGTCATCAGTTAAACAAGGATATGGACTTCAACCTGCCTGAGTTTTGAACAGCAAAAATAATAATTGAAAGGCATTTTTAACTGGGAAACAAAACTGTACCACCATAATCTGGGGCCTGACCACCACTAGGAATTACACCATACGCAGGCCATGTCCAAGCTTCATGGCTTCTCTACAAAAGGTCCATTTAAACTCTAATTTCCAACCTCTTACTTGATCCTATAGTGATCAACTGACTTTTGAGTCAGCCCTCTTACGATTCCAGTGGAGAGGTTCTTACAGCAAAACCCCTAGTTCGCAGGTGAAAAAAAATATTCAAAATCTGGGAATGATACAAGAAGCCAGGTCATAAAAGAATAAAGTGCTAATGACAAAATAAGGACTAGAAACTCAATGAACATAAAAATATACAGGATTCATGGAGATTATTCTCCACCCCCACCCCCCCACAAACAGGGATTCTTTAGAGGCTAAAGAGAGGTGTCCAAATGAGCCTCTTCTATCTTGCACCTGATTGCTACTGCCCCAGGCATCGGGAAGATTTGCACTGACTACTAGAACATTTTACCATCCCTGCATTCCACTTACTAGTTGGTCTATATGTCTCCTCTTGGAGCATATAGTCAGTCTATGAAGCAGAGACACATTGACCAACTAGTAAGTGGGATGCAGGGATGGTAAAATGTTCTTATAGTCAGTACAAAACTTAGCTGCCTGGTTTGCTCAAACTTCTGGCACTGTGTTTGACACAAGGTTTGCACTCATAAATGTTTGCTGGGTCCATGAATTAACTATTTCATACAATGTGTCCTGCATGGCTATGTAGAAAAACTTGGTCTCAAAATACAGATGCCTCTAGCTCTAATTTCCATTTCTTAGATGCATTGAGTTTTTCTAAGTGAGTTATAAAAATGCAAACCCAACTCACAGGATAAGTAAGTATTATAGGATTCTGCTGTCCTTTTTTGCCCATTTTAGTTGTTTTTTATGGAACCTGTGTTTGTGAGAACAGTATGAATTTGGTTCACAGAGATTTTTTTCTTAGTTTCTCTACTTCCAGGGGAAGGAGACTACTAGCTGTGGTTGTAAATTCTAAATGATAGGGGCACCTGGGTAGCTTAGTCAGTTGAGTGTCTGACTCTTGATTTTGGCTCAGGCCATCATCCCAGGGCTGTGGGATCGAGCCCCTCTTTGGGCTCCGTGCTGAGCATGGAGCCTGCTTAAGTCTCTCTCCCTCTCTCTCTCTCTCTCTCTCTCTCTCTCTCTCTCAATTTTCCCCCCTTCCCCACTCAAGCTCTCTCTAAAACAATTGTTTTTTAATTTTAAATGATATAATCAGACACGAATATCAGTCTATTGCAAAAGGCATATTACAATAAAATGAAAACTACCCTAAGTGAATATTGAGAAAGGGACAAATGACAATAGGTTTATTGACATTCATATTTTTAACAAATTTTCATTATAATATTTTGTAATACTCTGCTTTCAAATCTAATTTTCTTTTCATTGGATGATATTAAGTCCTTTCTAATGTGAAATTAAGCAGGTGACTCCCCCGCTTAAACTACTTTAGTGACTCCCCATTGATCTTGTATGCTAGGTTTTACTCTGGCCCTTGCTTACCTCCCCAGACATATGCCTTACCACTCCTCCATTCGTTCTGTTCTCCAGCCAGACTGAACTACATTTGGTTTTATGAAAGTACAAAGTTCTCTCTCCCCTCTGAGCTTTCATGTGTGCTGGCCTCTGTGCCCGCTGTCCCCTAGCTCCTTAGTCCCTCTGTCTTGTTAATTCCTATTCATCTTTCGGATCTTAGCTAAGACATCATTTCCTTCAGAGAGCCTTTTCTGAGCACCACTACCACCGCCAACACGTAGTTTGGAGCCTGCTCTGTGCCTCTCATAATGCCTAGATCCTGCCTCTGTGCTATCATATTCTTACCAAAGTAATTGCTTATTACCTGTATGTGTTCCTAGATCTAGCCACTCGGTAAGTGTTGTTGAATGAATGCATGCCAACAAAGAATGCATGCCTGCTAAAGAAGTCAGAGAGATGACAGAACGACCCTTTCCCTCTAAGAGTTTATGTTTTTTTATCTCAGCTGTATGAATGAATACGAAAAACATCTTACGTCATGACCTGTTCCAAATAACGAGTAGTTTCTGTGAAACTAAGGCCCAAATCATTGCTTCCCTTTGAAGAGCCTTAATAGTTCCTGAGGTAACTTGATGTAATAGAGATAGGAAGACTCTATAATAGTCATCATCCACTAACTGTGGTACTATATTGCTGTTAAAAGCTAATTTTTTAAAAGTTGTCATTGCTTATGTGAGAATTATAGATATTTCATCATTTCCAGACCTGTCACATGATTAATTGAGACTATAGAAAGGAAGTCTAATTTTCACATTGTTTTAAATGCACGGTTTCTGTGGGGGTTTTGTTTGTCCCTGCACCTTGACAATCAATAGGGGTTGAATGATGCTAGGGATGATCACGAGGACAATAACAATAGAAATAAATAATATAAGAGGATGACACACCGCCAAGAGCTTGGTTATCCTCTGAAGGCTCTAAACATGTTTAATGCAAGGCTCGTTTTCATAGCTGGACAACATCATGAAAGAAATTCTCACTTTTAAAAAGAAAACCAATTCTGAAAGATGTTGTTGACATTTGTGACCCCATGGAAATTATTTCAATCTGCGGGCAATTTGTTTTCAGTCTTTGTGTACAGCACAGAAATTCAGGCGGCGCTCTGGCACCCACCACCTATCTCCGCATTCACTCTCCTTCCTTAGCTCATCAAGATACAAAATAATCTAAACAAAATGACTGCACTGACATTTTCTTCAAATACCATAATAATTGCTAAATTGGACTCACCAGAGACAAAAGGAAATTTTATTTTCTGTTGATCACATACATCTTTTTATACATGAAAAACCACGACACTATCATTCTCCACCAGGCTGTTCCTGCCAACAACTGTGACTGATTGGGATTCACATAAAGCCCCCAGCCTTGTGTGAGCATGACAAGAGTCAAATTAGGTGGGCTGGGAGCAAAACAAAGAGCTCCAGAAAAGGAAACATCTCAAACTCAGCATTTTGACAGAGCCTTCTTCGTGCCAGTGTACGTGCTGCCTCATCAAACGATGTGTAAAGGTCAGAGGTTAATCAACTTCAATTTGGCATGCATATTGAGTAGTTTTTAGTCATCATTTTATATTCCCAAATGAGAAGAGGCAAGAAACACTTCAGGTTAATGGAGCATTTTCTAACGACAACTTTTAACTCTTCAGAGACAGAATTTCTCACTTAACTTGTTTTTTTTTTCCCTTAAAATCACTAAAAGGCATTCAAGACATAAATGTCTAGGTTGCCTTTTTTTGACAGTTTTATTGAGGTATAACCGACATTTAAAAAACTGCATATATCGAAGGTGTACAATTTGGCAGGTTTTAACATAAGTATACACAGAAGAAACCATCACCTACAATCAAGATAGTGAACACCACCATCATCCATTTGGGGGGATCACTTTTGTTTCCTCTCCCCTCCTTCCTTCCTACTCTTGCCCCACCCTATGCCCAGGCAACCACTAATCACCTTCCTATCACTAGAGATTAATTTACACCCTCTAGAAGTTTATACAAACGGAATCACGTAATATGTACTCTTTGTAATCTGGCTTCTTTAACTCGGCATACCTATTTCCAGGCTTATTCATATTGCCCTTGTAACAATAATTAATCTCTGTTTATTGCTAAGTGATATGCCATTATTGGATACACAGTAGTTCACCCATTCACTTGTTGATGGACATTTGGATTGTCTAACAATGTCTATGGTTATTACAAATAAACTGCCATGAACATTTGTACAACGTATGGATATATGCTTTCATTTTTCCTTGAGTAAATACCTTAGAGTACAATGACTGCATTACAGGATAGGTGTTTTCCAAATGTTTGTATCATTTTACATTCCCACCAGCAGTGTATGAGAGTTCCAGTTGCTCCATAACCTCCCCAACACTTGGAATGGTCAATCCTTTATAGAAATCTAGGGTATCTTTGTCTAATCCCAGGTCGTAAAGGCTTCCATCTGTTTTCTTCTTTATATTTTATAGATTAGATTCTAAATTTAGGTCTGTGATCCATTTTGAGTTCATATTTGTATATGGTGTGAGGTACGAATGGAACTTTATTTTTTTGTATACAAGTATCCACTGTTCCAGTACCATTTGTTGAAAGGATATCCCTTCTCCACTGAATTAGCTTTGCACTTTTATTTAAAAAAATATATTGATCTTTCCATTCAGGTTTTTGTAAACCTAAAACTACTTTTAAAAGTCTATTAGTCATTTTTAAAATAAAAAGAAATCAACTTATCATACACGTGTGGGAGATTATCTTTTAATTCCCACTCTTGTCTCCATAGGCTACCAAACACAAAGCATCCAACACTGTGTGTTTCATTAGAAACATCATAGCAAATACCTGACCCTCCAAGAGTTTTAGTGGTTGTTATAATCAGAACCCTCAAAGATTATGCAAAGACAAAGAAAGAAAGCAGAGATGTAATGTAAAATCAGTATATTCTCTCTCGCACGTTCTTACAATGTTACTGACACTGCTGAGAGTGGGGCCTGTGTTCCTCTTCTCCCCACCTGCTGTCTTAATCTGGGCAGGAACTTGTAACTGCTCCAACCAGCAGAGTATAGTAGAAGTGATGTTATATTACTTTTGAGGCTAGGTCATTTAAAAAAAATCAGCTTCCACTTGGCACTTCCTCTCCTGGGACATTTGGTCTGGGAGCTCTGAATTTTTATAAAATTCACACTGGTGAGATAACAGAGTTAATTTATAGAGAGTATTTAGTATAATTAAAGTCTGACTCCTAGATAAATTTTTCTTGATTTAGTAAATTCAGGCCACAAAGACATATTATTAGCCAGTGGTGCCTGGGTGGCTCAGTCAGTTAACCATCTGACTCTTGATTTCAGCTCAGGTCATGATCTCATGGTTCATGGGTTCAATCGAGCCCTGCACGGGGTTCTGCACTGACAGTGCAAAACCTGCTTGAGATCCAATCTCTCTCTCTCTGTCCTTCCTCTCTTTCAAAATAAATAAATAAACTTAAAAAACTTTTTTAAAACTTTAAAAAAAGTAAAAAAAACTTTTAAAAAAATTAAAAAAGAAAGAAATACTATTAATCAGTAGAGCAATGAAAGGGCATTTTTAAAAATAATTCTCAGATCAAAAACGCTAATGAAATCAAAGAAGGAAAGTTTTACAAGTTAGTCTTCCTCATTTCTGAGTTTTAATGAATTATGAAATTATGAACGTGTTTCCCATAGATAGTTTTACCTTTTTTCACAAAAGGGGAGTAATACAAATGATCCTACTGTGACTGAAATCTCTAACCACAGGAATCTGGCATACTTCTCTGACCATGCTAAGTTCCAACATTATTACTCATTTTGAGATATTTTACTCTGCTAGTGTATAAATTAATAGTAAGGACCAATTAGAGGTTAGTTATTGTAATGAATAAGAATGTCATCTTAAAACAGATATAATTCACCAGCAAAAGAAAAATAGAATTAAAAATAAAGAGGAGATCAAGTACTTCTGTTGGAGTAGCTAGCAGAATAACCTGTAAGACCAACCTTCATGCCAGGAATAACAAAAAAATCTCAATAAGTCACAAAAACAAAGCCATTTTCTAAGGCATTGGAGAGCAACCAAATCTTTCAGAATTTGAAGGCTAATCCTTAAGAGAAAGTAAATGCATTGGAATGACCATGACACTTCCTATCACCTTTCCTTTCAAGGCATTTACCAAACTTAAAACTCAGAGCTAAGAAGTGAAGTGGAAAACAGTGACTCAGAGGTTTAGTCAATCTTATATGGAGGGACAGAGAGATAAAAAGTAGAATTTAGGACACTCAGGAATTAGAATGAGCAGGATCCACAAGAAAAGGGAATCGCAGAGAAATTAGCTAGAAATCCTTGGCCACTTTTCCTTTGGAGGAATATACTAATTCCTCAACCACAGAAGATGAGAAACCAGGAAGCCAAGCAGAAAGCAACGGCTGAGAGGCTAAATCTAAACCAAGTTGTCAACTGTCTTTTGGTGTTGCAGAAATAAAAATTGAAGTTCAAGTCCCAGTGAGGAAGAGATGATCTGATAAATACCACAGGCTTTCAGTTCAGAACCTCCAAATGCTATGCCTTAGCAGTAAAGCAAAACAGATATAGACCAGCTCTCACAAAGACTTATATCCATCCTAGCAGCATCTTTCTTCCTAATTGAATCAAGATGACTTTCCTTCATTCTATGTACCATTAAAACAAACAAACTAATTAACTAACTCCTATCTGGACTAGGATAACTTCAGGGCCTTTTCAATTTGCCTTACATAATGTAGATCCAATTTTTTAAAAAATCACTAAGCATGTCAGGAAATAAAATTATCAAAACCCAAGAGGAAGAAAAAACAGGAAATAAACAATAAGCCAAAAGGTAATCCATATATTGGAACTATCAAAAATAGACTTGAAAATAATTTCGAATACTATTTCCAGTAAGATATATGACAAGATGGAGACTTTTGTCAGGTAAATGGAATCTGTAAAATACAATAGCTGAAAATAAAAACTCAATAAACAGAGCTAAAGGCATATCAGACACAGAAGAAGAAATTAGGACACTGAAAAATAGATCAATAAAAAATATCAAGACTAAAACATGGAGAAAAAAATTAAAAATGCAAAAAGCACAAGAGATATGCAGAACATGGTAAATGGCTAACAATACCTATACAACTGAAGTTTCAGAGAAGAGGTAAGAAAGAATGATACACTATTTGAGAATTTTCAACAACTAACAAAAGCCATCTCAAGCCCCAAATTAAAGAAACTCCTAAACATGGGCAGGATAAATATCAAGAAAAAGCACTTAAATGCATCATGCAAAACCACTTAAAGCTAAAGTCAAAGAGAGTATCTTAAAAGGAGCCAGAGAAGAAAGACACCTTACTGTTAAAGAAGAAACAATAAGTTAGTTGACTACCAAAAGAAAAAAATAAACCAAAGGAAATGAAATATCATTGAATGCAGAAAGAAAATAACTGCCAATTTGCCATTACACACCTAGCAAAATATCCTTCAAATATGAAAGAAAAAGAAAGATATGTCCAGATAAATAAAAACTCTAAGAACTTATTGCCAAAAGACCTATGCTAAAATAAATATTTAAGTAAGCTCTTCAGGCAAAAGTACCATGATTTCAGATATAAGCACAGGAATGCGGGACAGAATGGAGAGCAATAAAAGGTAAATATGTGGTCAAATCGAAATGATTATTAACTTTATAAAACGATAATGATAAGGTAGGTTTAAAATATATGTAAAAGTGAAATCAATGACAACAAATAGCACAAAAGCAAGCAGGAGTGAAATTAGATAAAGGGTTCTACAGACCTTGTACCAATTGGGAAATGGTAAAAGTACTAAGTTATAGGAGATCTATTTAGTCAAGCAAGGATACGTGTTGTAACATCAAGGGCAACAATTAAAAGAATTGCTTGAGGGGCGCCTGGGTGGCTCAGTTGGTTAAGCGGCCGACTTCAGCTCAGGTCATGATCTCACGATCTGTGATTTCAAGCCCTGCGTCAGGCTCTGTGCTGATGGCTCAGAGCCTGGAGCCTGTTTTGGATTCTGTGTCTCTCACTCTCTCTGCCGTTCCCCTGCTTGTGTTCTGTCTCTATGTCTCTCAAAAATAAAAATAAACGTTTAAAAAAAATCACTTGAGCGACCAAAACTATGAGCTAATTGAGGGGAGAAATTAATTAATTAATTAAAAATATTTAATTCATAAAAGCCAAAAAGAGGAGAAAACGGAGAATACAAAATAATAAAGATAAAACAGTGTATATATAACCCAAATACATCAGTAATTACATTCAATGTAGGAATATATAATAATGCACTGCTATGGTCTGAATGTTTGTACCCCTTCGAATTTCATATTTTGAAACCTTAATACCCAAGGAGATGGTGTTAGAAGGCGGGGCCTTCCAGGGGGGCTTAGGTCATGAGAGTAGAGTTCTCATGAATGGAATTAGTGCCTAGAAAAGAGGCTCCAGAAAGATTCCTGGCCCCATCCACCATGCGAGAGCACAGTGACATGGTGCTGGCTATGAACCAGGAAAAGGTCCGTCACTAGAGGGGGCCATGCCGACATCTTGATCTTGACCTTCCAGTCTCCAGCATTGCGAGAAAATTGGAGCCTGCTTCCAATTCTGTGTCTCCCTCTCTGCCCCTCCTCTGCTCATGTTCTGTATCTCTCTCTCTTTCAAAAATTAACATTAAAAAAGAATTTTAATGGTTAATTTTTATGATGCCTTTTGCCTGTAATTTTTCAATTAGTTGACATATTTATTCTCCTATTTGACTTGTGATTTCAATGTAAGAAATTCTTCCTTAACTTGGGATTAAAGATATCCCAAATTTTTAGGTCTTTATTCCCTTTAGTATTTAATTTTGTAAGCAGTGCAAAATAAATATCCAATTCTTTTCCCATACAGTCAATTGTCCCAGTATCATTTATGAGAAGATCTATACTTCCCTGATCGATTTATGTTTCTATCTCTGCTATACATCAATGTCCCACATGTATATGTGGTCTAATTGGCTACATTTGTGCCAATAGTACAGTTTTAATTGCTATCACTTCACATTATAGTTTGCTATCCAATAGGGTACCCTTCTCCCAGTTCTTTGAATGGTTTTGGCTCTTCTGGGAACTTTATTATTCCATATTAACTTTGGTTTCAACTTGCCAAGTTTCAAGATAAAACACTTTGTTGGAACTTTTATTAGAATAAATTGACTTCATAGGTTAACTTGTAAAGAACACTGATATTGAGTCTTTTCATCCATAAACTTGTCACATATCTCCATGTATTAAATTCTATTTTATTTACTTTAGTAAAGTTTTATAATTAAGGTTTTCTTTAAGGTCTTACACATCCTTTGTCAAATATATTCTTAGTGCCTTGAAGTTTTCGTCACTATTGTGAATGGCATTACTTTTTATATTTTCTAATTTGTTTGTATATAGAACCTGAATTCAATATCTCTGATGAAATATCTTGTGAGTTCTAATAATTCATCTGCAAATTCTCTTTTATTTTTAAAAGAGTATTTAACAAAGGGCAAAGGAATTTCCAAATCGGGTCTCTGAATCTATTATCTTCTGAGCCCAGGAATTGAATAGAAAGTCTTAAAATGGAGAGAGAAAGAAATGTATTTTCTTTCCATTTTCTTTTTTTACAAATACGGACTACCACATGATTTTACCCTACTATGAAGTCTTGTATGAATAATAAGACGTGTTCACTGGTGGCTTCGGAGAAACGGTCATTCTCTAGTGTCTCTTTTTGCTACTATAATGGAAAAAAAATGAGACTGAAGACAGAGGCAGGAGCCAAGTCATGAATGATTTGTGTGCCAGGCTAAGGAGTTTCTATTTTATCCCAGAAGAAATTAATTAAATCAGATTTGCACTCTGGACTGGCATTTTAGAGAGCGCTCAGGCAGTACAGTGAAGGATGAACTGAGCTTGTGCTCTGTAAGCAAGGAACATCAGTTGAGATGTATTCCAGTAACTTCCTAGGCTGTAAGCTCCATGAGGGCAGGGACTGTGGGTTTGGCTCCTGCTTAATCCTCAGAGCTTGTCACAGTGCTTGACACATACTAGATACTCAATAAAACTTGTTGAGTTAATTAATTAATCCTATGAGAAATAATCAGGGCAGAACCAAAAACAGATTGTGGAGATGAAGAGGAGAAAGACAACATTTAACATTTAAGAGAGGCATCAGTTGTACACTGGGAGTGAGGGTACGGGAAAAGTCTAAAATGACTCCAGGTCACTGGCTTGGATGACAGGATGAATGGAGGTATCCAAACTCAACAGGGAATAAAGACATATTTTCAAACATATATAATGAGTTCAGTTTCCAACATATTGACCTTGAAGGACCTCCAAACAGATAATCCAAAAATAAACAGTTGGATCTCTGCATGTATAGCTGCACAAAAGGAACCCAGCCCTGGGAGTTGTTACAGTTATAGGTGTCAATGAGTCAAACTGGAAAAATGTAGAGTTCAACTCTCTTTCCCCTGTGATGTGCTGAATCCATCTAACGCTAACCTAAGATCTCAGTAAAATACAAGGACTTTAGCCGATCTGAAGTTGCCTCTTGAAGAAAACTTGGCCTCAACCTGCAGGGACCTCAGTGATCCACCTCCATTTGTAAGCGAAGTGATCTTTCATTTAGGTAAGAACACAATTCAGCAAATCTTCTTACATAAGATAATGTCACCCCTACCATCCCCTCCTCTGTAATCCAAAGCATATCACTGGGCCTTCAACAGAATATATACACTTCTTGTCAGGAAAGTTCCCCTGGAATTGTCAAAGACCCTATGTCCTTAGGCTGTTAGCCTGAGATTTGTTCTCTGTCCACTCCTCTAAGTATTCTACAGTCTCTTCTAGTATAAATGTAGAGCATCACATTAGCTTAGTTCCTTCACTCAGGACCACTTCAGGGTTACTTTCAGACTTTAGCAAAGCCCAATATAAGAAACAGACACATAAATAAAGCCCTAGTACATTTGATTTTCTGTATATATGGCCTCTATTGTTCATTGTTTCTTAGACACATTTTTCATGATAAATTTCTCTTGGTTTTATTCCTATTAGTATTTTTATTATAAATGTAGTATATGTTTATTGTGAAAAAAATATTTTTCAAGCAATGTCCGTCTTTTCCATATCCTTCCTTTCCTGTGCACACAGTTCCAACCCAGAGGTATTCAAGCAGTCGAGATTCTTTCCATTGCAAGTGACAGACCTGTAGTTTGAAAGAAGGTCAATGCGAGAGAGGAATTTGAAGGGGCCACTAGAGCAGGACAAGGAATCAAAAAACCACTCTGAAAACTACGGTGGCACCAAGGGCCCCTGGGAATGGACCTAGGGTGTGAACTTTTTGTCTCTGCTTCTACATGCATATTATAGTTATTCTCTTAGTTTTCTCAGGTTGTGGAGGACAGGGCTTCATGTGACTGAGGGATCATTTCCTAACATCACTGTCATCCAATAGGAAAAAGGATTTTTTTCTCCCCATAGAAAAAAAATCCCAGGAACATGCTCTGATTGGCTTGATTTAGGTCAAAGGAGCACTGTAGTCGGCAGCACCCAAAAACTCATGACTGAAACAGAAGAGGGACAATTCTCTTGAGGAAGAGGGACACTGTCATCAAAAGAAGGGGAAAGTGTGCCAGGCAATAAAAGTATCTGATGACTTTGTGTTACCATCAATAGTTTCCTAGAGATCTTGCAGACATTTTTCCTTGTATTTACAAGCATATGAAAATATTCTTTTTATGTTTTACACAAAGAAGAACTTAGCCCCATGTCAGGCTCTGGGCTGATGCTTGGAGCCTGGAACCTGCTTCAGATTCTGTTTCCCTCTCTCTCTGCCCCTCCCCTGCTCACGTTCTGTCTCTCTCTCTCTCTTAAAAAATAAATAAACATTTAAAAAAAGATATTTTAAAAAAGAGTCACATGCTCTACTGACTAAGCTAGCCAGGCACATTTTTATTATATTTTTAAGTAATCTCTTAATGAAAAGATTGGATGGACCTCACAACCCCAAGATCAAGAGTCGCATGTTCTACTGACTGAGACAGCCAGGCACCCTGTGCTGCTTAGTTTTAAAGGTAGGAGAAACAACCAAGTCATATAATCAGCGCTACTGAATATACTTCTTGCTAATCAAAAAAATCCCTGGAGCCTTTCAATTATGGGAAGATCCAAAGAGAAGAAAACACTTAACAAAAAAGGAGATCTCTTGAAATTTTGACAATGGTTTCCAGAATTTATTTTTATTAGTACTCATAGACTCATAGACATAGATGGACTCATTAGTCCATCCTTCCCCAATGTTGTCTACCCATAGCTAAACTAAGTTAGAGCTGAAAAACAAAATGCTACCTTTTGGTTAAGCTTCTCTGATTGTATTTACCCATAAATTCAGTGGGGAAAATCATTCCAACTAAAACAGCAAGCCCTATCTTCCAGGTATCATAGCCCAAATGCCGTTTCCTTTAAACACACATTTAATAACTATATTAGTGACCTTTAGATCCTCAGTTGTATACAGTTGCCAAGATGAAAGTAATGAAAGAAAAGTCTTAGAAAAACTTTGAGAATGGTGTGCACGCCTCTTCCCCTGCAAACAGAGGCTAAATTTCTTCTCTGAAAGGAAATCAAGGAAGTAATTATACCAAATGTTTAATCCCTGTATTAGCTTGGGCTGCCATAACAAAATGCCATAGACTGAGTGACTTAAACAACAGTAATTCATTTTGTCACAGTTCTGAAGGCAGGAGTCTGAGATCAGGGTACCAGCATGGTTAGTTTCTGGTGAGGCTTCTCTTGTTGGCTTATAGATGGCTGCCTTCTTGCTATGTGATCACATGGTCTTTTCTTGGTGTGTGTGCACACACAGGGAGAAAGGAAGCTCTGGTCTCTCCTTCTCTTCTTATAGGTCCACTAATCCTACCAGATCAAGGTCATACTACTAAGACCCCATTTAACCTGAATTATTTCCATAAAGGCCCTGTGTCCAAATACAGTCACATTCAGGTTTAGGGCTTCAGCATATCAACAGGGAGGAGGGGACACAATTCAGTCCACAGCAAGCCCTTTGCTCTGATAGTCATATCTCTGGCAATAATTTCATTTAGCTCTTAATATATTGAAAATAAGCACTTCCAGAGAGGTGTGTTCTTTACCTCTTCTCTGAATAACAGTTTACCAATAACTTCACACAACAAAAAATATGTTTTTTTAAAAACTAAATATGATATAAAGATAGATGTGGGAAGATGTGTGTGTGTGTGTGTGTGTGTGTGTGTGTGTGTGTGTGTAGAAAGAGAGAGAGAGAAAGAGAAAGATTCCAAGTTCATTCATTTCTGTGTCATCAGAAACCTTTAGCTATCACCTTACCCTTTGGGTCCAAAAATATCCAGGATCATAAACATAGCTAGATTAGTAGGTAGATAAGCAGTTAGTGTGAAGCCACTGGGAACGAGAACTCAATGACCAAAGTGGATATACATGAAATAAATTTATCCAGAATAGACAATGCAAGCTGAAATTAGAGCATTTTATTTTCCCCTTTTATGTAAAATGTGCTTATGTTTAAATATAGAACCAGAAGACTATTTTGGGTCAGAATTTAAAATAGTCCCACTTTTTGTATGTCGACATAAGGTCTTTGTCTTTGAATTCTTTTATCTGAAGTAAAACAAAACTAAACTAAACTAAACTGAACAAACAAAAAAAACATAAATCAAATATTTTGGCCCTTCCTTGGTCTTCCTAGCATGGGCTGACTCTATTCAGCATGTGTTTTTCCCCATGATGGGTAAAGCACAATATAGAAATTCATCCTTTTAGTGAACTGGGCCTTTTCCCAAGATTTTTATTTTGCATTTAACAAAATAACAGCAAATTTCAGGTATTAGAAGGATCGAAACAACCTCTTCTATTCTGTTTGTCCTTAGAACACCATCTTTTATTCATAGCTTCTCTTGTGGTGCTGGGAGGCAGATTCTGTTGCTATAGCAACGCCCTGCATATCCTTGGGGATAGCTTACAGTTTTACTTTTTTTTTTAACAACAAAGAGCCATTGATACTACATGTTGCCAAAGGTTACAAAAGTTGAATTCTAAAATGAAAATATTTCTTCTATAGAAGTGGTACACCATATGCGTCCCACAAATTCAAAGAGATATGTAAGGATATGACCTTTGTGTGAACACTGATGAATCTACATAATACTGTTTGGCTTCAATGGATTATTCACAGCAGAAGTAGTTGAAGTGTATGCCTTGTTTTCTAAGACCACTGTGGGGGATAAGGGGTTTGTTCCCAGTATCTATAAAGATCCAGGAGCAGGAAAAGAAAAAAAAAAAAATCAAAGGTACCATCACTTACATTTTGTTTGTTACTTTGTAATCACCTTCCCATCTTCACCCCCACCAAAATGAACTGCTATATCAAAATCCAATTACACTTTGACAGTAAATAGATCCTCAAAGAGTGGTTGTGACTGAATCCTTGTTCCTCAGAATAGATATTAAATATACGAGAGTCTCAAGAGCTCTGAAATCTGTATTCCTAGCTTCATGTTAACTGGATTCTCTTCATCTGCGAAAAAAAAATATTCCTTAGCTACCTATTTTGTAAAACCAGGGAAAATATTTCTTTTCAAGTATTCTTTTCAAGATAAGTTATCTCATCCCCCTAGAAATCTGAAGGGATGCCCTGAGAACCACAGATGCAGAGTGGGAGGCTCCACAGAATCGTTTCCTGGGAAAACAACCATCAGAGTTTATAGAGGGTCAGGACATGGGAATTGGGATTTCTCTCAATAACAAGAGAGCTACAGGCTGAAAATGTAGATCAAATATAAGAGCGAATCCCAATCTCCTCCACTCACTACAGCCTGGGCAAATTCATTTGGGTTAGAAGACCCTTCCAGCAGACCAAGGAAACCCCATAATTCAAGGCCATTCATTCATTCATCAATGTTTACTAGGTATATGTTACATTCCAAGCCACTTGAAAGCTTTTCAAAGGCTTACTAAATGCCTGATTGTACTCTTGAAGAGTTAGTCTCTAATTCAATAAAGTCTTTATTGGTACAGTTTCTATAGTTATAATATGGAGAACTGTATTAAAAATAACAGAGTCACAGGGTAATCATAGCTAGTAGTAACAACCACACAGATAGAGTTTCTAAATAGCATCTCCCACTAAAAGAAACCGAATTTCCTTGGAGAAATGACTGACTCCAGAAATGGTTGGGATAGGGAAAATACAAGGTAGCCTTGAACATCTTGTTGTTCAAGGAAGCAAAGGAAATGCTTAAACACTAATAGAGTCAAGTCAAAAGAATATTGAAGCTGGTTTGAAGGCCACATCTCATTTTGAGCATCAGAATGAATGACGGAAATAATACATTAAACGAAAAATAAATGCATGGGTCCATAGTGAAACTCAAAAGAATAAGAAAGTGGGGGAGAGAAGAGAGAGGAAGAGGACAGAAAGAGAAAAATAAAAGAGGAAAACTCTACAGAAGAATACCAACTGTTATGGATTAAACTGTGTCCCACCCAAAATTCATATATTGAAGCCATATTGGGAGATAGGGCCTTTAAGGAGGTAAGGTTAAATGAGGTGATAAGGGTAGGGTTCTAGTTCTATGGAACTGGTCCTTATAGGACCAGTCCTTAAAAGAAAAGGAAAAGACACCAGAGGGTTCTCTCTACATGCCACAGCGAAGAGGTCACGCAAGGACACTGAGAAGACAGCTGTCTACAGGCCAGGAAGAGAGGACTTAGCAAAAGCCAACCATGATGACACTTTGATCTTGGACTTCTAGCCTCCAGAAGTGTGAGAAAATATATTCTCTCTGCTGTTTAAGCCTCCGAGTCTGAGGTATTTTGTTATGGCAGCCTGAGCCAACTAATTCAACAACTAATAAATAGTAAGAAAATGACAGAATTTTAAAAAACATCATTTCTCAAACCACTATGTTAGTAAGAATCACTAATGGATGCTAAAACCACTGGGTAAAATACTATTGTTTTAAAAGTATGTCCATACAGGTTAACTTTACAAAGGGGAAATGAGGTATGACGTTACCACTGTAACCAAGTGATCAAACTTAGCACCATCAGTAACAGGACAACCTCATACGTGTCTCTTGATGGATCCAACAGAAATATACATCACCTAGGAGCTCCCGGGTGACTCAGTTGGTTAAACGTCCGACTTCGGCTCAGGTCATGATCTCGCAGTTTGTGAGTTTGAGCCCCGCGTCAGGCTCTGTGCTGACAGCTCAGAGCCTGGAGCCTGCTTCAGATTCTGTGTCTCCCTCACTCTCTCTCCCCCTCCCCAGCTTGCACTCTGTCTGTCTCTCAAAAATAAATAAACATTAAAAAAAAAAAAAAAAAGAAACCTATCACCTATCCAGCACTCTTGCCAAGAATGTTTAACCTGAGTCCAGTCATGAGAGAACAATGAGATAAATCCCAGAAAGGAAGACATTTGCAAAGCAATTGACCCAGATCTCCAAAATAGAGTCAGTGCCAGAAAAGACTACTTACAAACTGAAAGTCTCTAAACATCATGACCAAATGAAACTAATAAGCCTTGACTGTATCTTGGGCCAACGAAAGCAACTGAATAGATATATTGGGTATAACTGGGAGTTTTAAAATGGGACTGTACATTTGATGACAAAATAGAATTAGTGTTAATTTTCTGAGGTGAGAGCACTATAGGGGTGATAGAGGAGACTGTCCTTATTCTCAGGCAGCGCATGCTGAAGTTTTCATGAGTAAAGTATCATGATGTCTGCAATTTCCTTTCATATGGTTCCACAACAAGAAAGCAAAAGATACGTGTATACATATGTACAGGCACGCCTCAGAGATACTGCAAGTTGGCTTCCAGATCACTGCAAAAAAGCAGCAAAGTGAGTCAAAAGAATTCTTTGGTTTCTCAGTACATATAAAAGTTATGTTCACACTATACTGTAGTCTATTAAGTGTTCAATAGCATTACGCCAAAAAAAAACCTATATATCTTAATCGAAAAATACTTTATTGCCAAAATTGCTAACCATCATCTGGGCTTTCGACAAGTGCAATCACTGATCATAGATCACCAGAATACTCATAATAATAATGAAAAAGTTCGAAACATTGTGAGAATTACCAAAAAGTGACCCAGAGACACAAAGTTAGCAAGTATTGTTGGAAAAATGGTGCTGGCAGACTTGCTCAATGCACAGTTGCCACAGACCTTCAATTTGTAAAAGAAGTACCATACCTGTGAAGTGCAATAAAGTGAAGGTGTGCATATCAATAAATAGCAAAATAGGGGTGTCTGGGCGGCTCAGTCGGTTAAGCATCCAACTTCGGCTCAGGTCACGATCTCACGGTTAGTGACTTTGAACCCCACGTCGGGCTCTGTGCTGACAGCTCAGAGCCCGGAGCCTGCTTCAGATTCTGTGTCTCCCTCTCTCTCTGCCCCTCCCCTGCTCATGCTCTGTGTGTCTCTCTCTCAAAAATAAAATAAACATTAAAAAAATTTTTTTTAAATAGCAAAATAAAGCAGATCGAGTAAGATGTTAATAAGTGATTAATGTAGATAAAAAAATATATAGCATTCAATGTATTTTCCTTCAACTTTATTGTGACTTGGAATTTTTCAAAATATATGCTTTAAAAAATAAAAAGATGTAAATATTTTTAAAATTTAACATTTTAATATACGCTTTAAAAAAAATGTAAATATTTTTAAAATTTAACATTTAACGCTCATCTTAAATGGCTGACCATGCGCCTACCAGGACCAAATAGTATAACTTAATGGTTAGAGAGCATGAATGTTGGTTCCCAGCAGACCTATGTTCAAAGCCTGTCTCTCAGACCTTAGGCAAACAACATCTCCAAGCTTTAGGTTTCTGCAGTAAAATGAGAATAATATCTAACTGATAAGCAGTTGAGAAGACTTAATGAAATTTATAAAAAATGTCTGGCACACAAGAAGGCACTATTATTATTACCTGCTGGTGTAAGAATAGGAACTGGAGGGTTTTCAGCCACAATTACATGCTACACACTCTGGTAAGCACTCTCTACTAAAATTATGGCATCGCTTATTAACAGTGAGTGACTGCGTCATATTGTTAGTGACCATTTCTGTGGCAAGAGTGTCTTCGACCAAATTAAAATTTCCTTGAAGGCAGGGACCATGGCTTAACTCCAATTTCTGCATTTCCTAAAGAACCTTGTACAATGTTAGACATGGTAATATTTCATCTGGACACTATGATAGGTCAGTGCTTCTCAGCCCTGCCTATACACTGGATACACATTGGAATCATCTGGAGAGCTTTTTTAATAACCTGATGCTTGGACCCCAACCCAGGTATTTTTATTTCATTGGTATGGGGTAGGACCTATATACCTCAATTTTTTTTAAATGCCCAAGGTGATTGTAAAAAGTTTATGTTTTGTGTTTCTCCTTAGTCAAATGACACTAGCCATTGCTGCCAACTTTCTACCCACTTCAGAGTACACTGGAGTTCCAGATATAGGTAGGTTTGTATTTTCACATGTCGGCCTTCTCCTATGAACAGTGATTGTCCTCCTATTTCTTGAGCAATTTCAGATGATTTATAACACCTTCATGTAGGTTGTATAGGGGAGGAAAAATATCATTCTCTCTATCCTTCTGAGACCACTCTAACAAGAGACAGATTAACAAGAGAAAAGCATACAGATTTATTTAATATACATGTTGCTTGATATAGGAGCATATAAGAAAGTGAAGATCCAAAGAAATAATAAAGCCTGAGAATTTTTATATTAGGTTTGATGAAGAGTAGAAAATCATGGGAAAATATAATGGGACAAAGGGTATGGGGTAAGTGTAGTAAAACTGGGAGAAACTTAGCAAAGTCCTATTCATTCAGAATCTTCTTTGCATCCCTTCAGTTTCAGAGGTAAGGATGCTCTTTCCTCTAGGTGTTGGGAAGCCACCTCCCGCATGAAGGTTTTATGACCTATTTCAGGGGAAGATCAGAAATCCTTCCTGTCCATGCTGCTTCTCAAATTCCTCCAGCTTAAAATACTCAATAATGCCAAGGGTGCTTGGGTGGCTCAGTCGGTTAAGCATCCAGCTTCGGCTCAGGTCATGATCTCATGGTTCATGGGTTTGAGCCCCACGTGAGGCTCTGTGCTAATAGCTCGGAGACTGAAGCCTGCTTCAGATTCTGCGTCTCCCTTTCTTTCTGCCCTTCTCTGGCTCATTCCCTCTCTCTATCCCTCTCTCCCCGACCCCTCAAAAATATATAGACATAATGTATATATACACACATATATGTATATATATACAGTATATATATATACATACATACATATATAGTATACATATACATACATGCATAGAGTATATATACATACAGTATATATACACATATATACAGTACATATATGCATATATATATACAGTGTGTATATATATACACACACATACCCAGGCAATGGTTGGAATGTTGAGCATGTCCCTCCCCACAGTCCTTCAACCATGATACCCCACTCTGGTCATGAGTCTTGCCTATAACCCTGGTGGTGTGATGTATGTAGGTTCCATTTCCCTGCCCTTGACTGTGCCCTTAGAGACCATGAATGGCTGGAAAGGGACCATGTGTCATCAATAGAATATCATAACAAAGGGCACTCACAGTGCACAGTAAGATATAATTACTAGTGAGGTTCTTGTTTCTTCAAAGGAGCTGGGCCTAGACTATTTCCCAAAATGATCTCTCTAATTCCCCACTAATAGTCAGGTAACCAGGGGCAAGTTTTCTTGGGCATTTCTCAATGTTCGAGTTTTCCCATCTGTCAGACAGAGATAATAAAGTGCTTAATTCATTGTTAAAAGGATTCAGTAAGAGAAGGCATGTCAAATGCTTAACACAGTTCCATCATACATAGTATCATTGGCTAAATGGAAACGATTGTTGTACTATTAATATAGTAACAAATCCAAACCCAGCAGTTTTGTGGGTAGAAAAATAAAATAAATGTATGGAAACCCAAATTAATCCCTATTTCCATTGATTTGTATATGAGAAATCGTTGAAATTTCAGCAAATAGTAATGGACTGATTATTCATTCCCAACTTCGATTTGACAATAACTTTAAAGAAAATTTAGATATTTAAAGCCTCTGTCCTTTAAAGAGAACCCAAAGACTAATTACTCGTAGGAAAGATGGCTTCAAATCTTACAAATTGCCATTTCTTCTCAACCTAAGACATGCCCTCCAAATTAATAACAAAGATGATGTTACAGTGGAACCACTACCACTCATTGCCAAGACATTTCTAAGGGGCATTTGAGACTTTAAACTTTTAACTGAAAACATTAATGCAAGGGAACTTAAAATACCATGTTGGGTAAGACAACATCAAAGAACAATACGCGAAAGAGTTGGAAACTGGAGGAGAAAAAGCGATAAGGTAAGCTTTATGGGAACAAAAGGAGAGATAATTCAGTGATTATGTAGAGTAGGGAAGAAAACACTTTTCCTACCTTCTCAGATTTAGAACATGGAGTCCTTCAAATTAAACAGATAAAAAACAGATTAACAGAAAAAAAAGGCATACAAAGTGTATTGATGTTAATATTAACATCATGCATGGGGGCATCCCAGAAAAGAAGTGAAAGCCAAAAGAAGCCATTAGACTGGGGTAGAGGGAGGCTTGTATATCATTTTAACCAAGAGTGATGAGCTGTGAAGTGGCTAGAGACAGGAGAGGGGTTCGGGTCTCCGAGGAGCGGTAAATGGTGGGAAGGTGGCTGTTTAGTAAGGTTTGTTGTGTAGCCTCCTCTCGGTGCTATCTCTTGTCTCCCTGGTACAGGACGCCCCGGAACACCTTTACAAATGGAAATTTATGCCCTGCTTTTAACAAGAAACGGGGAGGACAGAGAACTTGTCCTATGCCTTTCTCAATTGCCTTCAGCTCAAAATAATTCTTACGCCAAAGTGACATATCTCGGGTGGTGTATCCTGGACCTGTTCACTAGAAAGCAACTGAGGTTTCGCACTGAAGTTTCCAAAATCGGGTGCTCTGAATAACACAAATAGATAAAATTGTTATACCACACAATTGAAGTAGCCTGAAGGAAAAATATTATAAGTAGACTAGAGAAGATATAATGAAAGAAAATTAAAGATTTCTTATCTTGAAAGTGGAAATCGATTTTTTAAATGCTAGGAAAAGCTGGAATGTTTCAAAGTTTTTTTTCAGGGAAGTCAAAATTTTGATATTATTCCTATTATCTTTTACTAGAGCTTTAAAATGTTGGGGAAACATTTAATGAACATTAACAACATTCAATGAATTGGCGGATAAACCAATTTTACTTTAATAAACTCAACATGAAGTAGAACATCTCCTAAATTTAAAGATTCAAACCCTCAACAAAGAAAGACTGATGCCTACTCTAATGAAACAATTCTAGATAAAACATAACCAGATAAAGTGTTACTTTTAAGTCCAAGTACTAGGTAGGCCTTTAGCAATCTTCTAAACCTTTGAGGGTCTCAATCACACTATGGATATATATTTATATATATTTATATATATTTATTTTTCATTTATTTATTTTTGTTATTCCGTTTATTTCTTTCATTCTTTGCAATTCAATTATAGTACAGTTCCATTGATTATAACTTTTTTTAAAATAATTTTTGTATTGTCAAATTGGTTTCCATACAACACCCAGTGCTCATTCCAACCCATGCCCTGCTCAGTGCCCATCACCCCCTCTCCCCCCTCCCATACCACCCTCAACCGTCGGTTTGTTCTTAGTATTTAAGAGTCTCTTATGTTTTGTCTCCCTTTCTCTCTGTGGTTTTTTTCCTTCCCCTCTTCCCTTCCCCCCAGGTTTTCTGTTAAGTCTCGCAAAGTCCATCTATGTGTGGAAACATATGGTATCTGTCTTTCTCTGTTTTAAAAATTGAATACATTCTTCAGAAAAATAGTTGCATTATATTTGACACAATAAAAAACAAACTTTCTTCTAAGCTCCTTTTATAGAATAGGATTACAGATACTTATAGTTTCCCTAAATCGTATAAAACCAAAATTCACAATGTTTTAAAATATATTGCTATCTTAAGAAGTTGCAAAAATTTTAATCGAGTTTTAATAAGTAAGATTGGTTTGGAATGAACTGTTCATATTGTTATTAAAACCCACTTTGAAAAAATTATAGAACACTTTTTAAATCTCATGTGCATCTGAATATTAGATCTGTAGATATTTGCATAGATCACATAAATAAGTTTGAGGGACCAATGTCTCCCCCACAGAAACTTATACAGCAAGAAGCAACGGTGTGGGGTCAATCAGAATTAAGCATGCCGTTATTGACTGCGTTGATCCAAGGTGATCCCTTAACGTTTTTTAATTATTCTTTTATCCTTCATCTTTTTGCAAAACTTCAAAAACATATTCTTTTATCCTGTATCTTTGAGTAAAAGGCTTTGAAATTATACTAATCTAGTAGTTATAATCCTACACATGCATAAGTTCTGGTTCCCAAAGCCCATTTTCGGGTCCCTTTAGAGCTTGAAACCAAATGGGCACCAGTTGTATGGGGAATGTTGCCCGTGATCACCTTTCACTTTTAAGCATGCTTTTTCCAGTTCAATTTGACGACCTTTTCTTTTCTCTCTAGTTATTGGGGGCCTTTTCTAAGTGCTACCAAATAGGAAATTACCACAAAGACAAGTGGAAGTAAAAAACATTTTTAAAATAACTTCGCAAACCACCTGCAATTCTGGTAAATGCCTTGCTCTCAGATTGTGTGGGCATTTTTGAGATTTCTGTCGAATCAGTCGTGCTGCCCTCCTCTCCCCCCACCCCCACCCCGGGATGTGTTCCCTTTTCAGCTCAGTAATCAAATAGCTCTGACTGGTCCATGTCTGCTTTTGTCCACTTCTGACCTACATGTTCCTGTGAGGGACATCTTTGTCTCACTTTTCTTTGGTCACTGAGTTCATGTACCTCAATAGGCTAAGTCTGGCAGTCCATTAACAAGAATTCTCAGCTCAGCCCTAGGCCACCCAGAAACCCCGGTTGCATGTTCTCGCTGAATGGCTTCACTGGTGGCCCATTCAAATGTGCTAATGTCAGAAAAAAAGGTTTGAATGGGGCGCCAATGTACACCATTGCTGAGGCAAAGTGACCGGGCTTCCAATAAAGCCTCCCCCGGGGTGATGTTAAGCAGAGTTATCAATTGTGCAGAGGCTGAGTCAGGGCTAATGCTCCAATCATGCCAGCGACAGGTGGCACGGACACAGCCACTTCAGTACGAAATCACAGTGCAGAGTTCACCTGCAATTCAACCCTCTCTCCAGTTTCCAACCTCCAGGTAAATGTGCAGATATCCCTCCTTCTCTCTCTGGTTCTGGGGCCGACTCACGGAGGACAGTTCAGATGGGAAAGGATGAGGGTATTGTTTGTTTCCAATTGTTCTGAGGTTTACATCTTCTGTTGAAAAGCTTTCTTAAAGCCCTTTTATTTCCTCATAGACCGTGCAGAAGCAGAGCGTCACCGGCTCAAAGCAGTAAAAAGACATTTTAGCTCAGCAAAGGAATATTTTGACCATGCAAGGCGAATGCCACATTACAGGCCCATGTTGCTAATCCTCACAAGAGAACATCTTGAACTGCAACTGAATGTCGAAGGTGTGATGACTGAACCAATTCTGCAGCCCCTCCTCCCCTACAACCAGGGTGAACGAGAGGGAAAAGAAAAGGATGACACAATCCCAATTTTTCCTTCTATTTATGTCTGGGAAGAAACATAAAAGCAATCAACAAGTCAGGATTTTCGTAACTATTTTTAAATTTACTCTTAAGTCCCTGGATTTCTGAATTATTCACAAATACGGTATTCCCCCACCCACCAACAATAGTCCGAAATGAGAGTCCCACTATCATCCCAACTTGCCATCAAGATGAACCAGCACCACCTCCTCCCAGGTTCCTAATCCTTAAATCCTGGTGACAGTCTGCAGAGCCAGGCCATGACCATGACAGCCTGCACCCTCCAGGAGCACCCAACAGTTTGCTTGGCCACTCACTACAAGTCAACATATGCAAAAACGACTTCAGTTCTTCTGCTCCCTCAAAACCATTTTTCCACTCCTGAATCAAAACGTCCACCATGCCAAAAAGGGTAGAGTAGCTCACCATCTCAGCTAATTTTGGAAAACTATGATTTTTGGGGGGATAAAGTCCAAAGCACATGATGCATTCATGTACACAAAATGGAATTCAACCCACATGGAAATGATTCTTGAATATTCCAGAGCATTAAACATAGGCATCTCCCAACTACACAGTCGACCCTGAGAGCTCATTTCAATATAGGTTAAAGAGGGATGGGTTTTGTGGGGGAACATTTTGGGGCCCCCACTGTCTTTCAGTGTCCTGCACCGAGGTCTTTCTGGGGTTTTTATATCTGGTTGCCAAGCCAGCAGCCAGTGGTAGACAGCAATCCTGGAGGAGCCTTCTTTTGGGACTTTAGCCCTAAGTTGACTCCCACTCAATCCTGTTGCTCACATATATTAAAAGGTTTATCGTAAATAAGACTCGATGTCAGTGGTTCTTGGGCCCGACAGGGAAGGTGACAGGATCCACAGAGCCTCTAGCCTAAAAATCTTTTTTCTTTTTCCTTTACAGCCACATAAAAGAAGGTTTCTCCCTCGTTGTCCCTCATCTTCTGATTCTAGTAAGTTCTTCCTGCTTTTTTCTCAGACCAGTTTAATTATAAAGCAACTTAACGAAGTTTTGCAACTTATTATAATTTTTATGTAATATGTAATTCATTTCTTTTCCCTAATTTTTTATAATGGACATGGACTGTTTTTATACTCAGAAAAAGTTATTTTTTTAAATAGTAAGTGTAATTAATCTTCAATATTTTATTCCTTGGAAGTGGAATTTTGCTCTCAATTCCCTAAGAAAACTAAATATTTGCATGACTTGTTAGTAAGAGAAACAACTGGCTAAATTTTTAAAAATGAAATCCAAATTAGTCACCCAAGAAAAAAATTTCCTCTCTTCTCCCTTAATAATTTCCCTCTGTCTTAATCATACTTCAGCTAAAGAAATTTAAGGTGTAAACTTAAATTTAAAAGAAATCTATGGCTTCTTGTTTGGACTGGTATGTGTAAAGCCACACTCAAGGGTAGCATTTGAGAGTGTTTAGATCTTGCTTTAGGGAACTACAACCATGAGATGTCAGAACTTACCCATTTTCATTGCAGAGAATGCAATGGTCTGTTCAAAACTCTAACAATCTTAAGTAAAAATTGGATTAAGTTCATACCTGGCCATCTGGCTTGCATTATTTCTCTCATCTCTATTCCTTGTGTGGATCAGCTTAGGAAGTCAGAAACTTAAACATCATTTTTTTAAAAGATGGCTCTGGATTTTACTTTCTTCACTGCAAGAGGTTCCACGGAATGCCCAGAAAGAACGGGCCAGTCCCCAGTTGTCCCTTTGTTTACAATTCCTTCCCTCCTCCCTGTGGTCCTGTTCCCTGATCCCCTCCCCCAGGCACCCAAGCTTTGCTTTTGAAGGCATCCTTGACTTTAGAGAAGTTAGACCATGTCATGGATGCCCCTTCCTTCTCGAAGGCAGGCTATAGAGATAATGGGCCCGGTGGGAGAGAAGAAGCTAAAGAGAGAGACTCCTTTGGATACTTAAGGGAATTACTGAGGAGGCCCACCAGACTCTGGTTAACAAATAAAAAAAATGGAAAGCAGCTGATGTTGTTTTACTAGATCCTTTACGCAATCAAGGAGAGGCTGCTGTGGAGATGGGGGAGGTGGTGGTTCATTGTTTAGGGGAGGGGAGTAATTTTTAAAATTATTCTTAGGCGTGTTATTGAAACTCTAAATAAATATTTCAGATAATTGAGACTATTAATAGAGATTACACCCAAGAAAAGTCATTAGCATTTTCTTCACTAGACAAGAACGAACAATGAATAAACTCCAGTTAAACAAGTAAAAGTCAGTATCAATCACTGACTCTAATCTTCCTGTATGGTTACAACGGGAGCAATGATAGTGGTGAAAGCCACGTTAACATCTTCTACACAAACAGCCCAATTCAGAAAGCAGAATCGAAGATGCCTGCGTGGCTCAGTCAGTTGAGTGTCTGACTCTCGATTTCTGTTCAGGTCATGATCTCACGGTTTGTGAGTTCAAGCCCCAAGTCAGGCTCTGCACTGACAATGTGGAGACTGCTTGGGATTCTCATTCTCTCTCTCTCTCTCTCTCTCCCTCTCTCTCTCTCTCTCTCTCTCCCCCCACCTCTCTCTCTCAAAATAAATAGATAAGCTTAAAAAATAAAGCAGAATCATTAGAAAGACATCCCAAAGTATGAAAAGAGGAGATATCACATTTGAGGCATTAATACAGACATACATAATGAACATTCTCCTATGTATTTTGTTATTGTTGTTACAAACAAGTGTTCTTAAATGGGAAAAAATTATATTTTCTTACCTTTTTTCCTTGTGATCCTAGAGTAGAATTAGCTTGGCATTGTACTGACTCTATTACTAAGAGACAAATCCTTTCATTAAAGAAAAATTTTGTTCTAAGAACCCCACGCTTAGCTGTTAGATTAAGAGAACTAACGTAGAAAGAAGTAAAAGGTATTTTAATACAATACACCTAATTTCATATATGCAAGTAGATGGATCTGTATCACAGAGCACAAACGTTCCACAGAAGACCTATGGCTTTATGGAATAACTTTTTTACTTTCTGCCTAACTAAGCTTCCAAACAAGCATCTGACTTTGTTTCCTACTCCTACAAATATCAGTGATGTTATAGAATTCCTTTTTGGCAAAATATAGGAGTATGATTTTTTTTACTTTTTTTTTTATGTTTCTTTATTTTTGAGGGAGAGAGAAAGAGAGAGAGAGAAAGAGTGCAAGCAGGGGAGGGGCGACAAAGAATTTGAAGCAGGCTCCAGGCTCTGAGCTGTCAGCACAGAGCCCCACTTGGGGCTTGAACTCACAAACTGTGAGATCGTGACCTGAACCTAAGTCGGACACTTAACTTATGGAGCCACCCAGGTGCCCCTATATGTGTGTGATTTTTAAAGGCAAGTGTCAGATCAAGCTATTTACCGTATGCAGATTTTAATTATCTTTAAAAAAAAAAAAAACATTTATTTTTGAGAGAGCACAAGCAGGGGAGGGGGCAGAGAGAAAGGGAGACACAGAATCCAAAGCAGGCTCCAGGCTCCGGGCTGCCAGCCCAGAGCCCAATGCTTAGCTCAAACTCACAACTGCGAGATCATGACTTGAGCCGAAGTCAGATGCCCAACCGACTGAGCCACCCAGGTGCCCCTAATTCTCTTTTTTTAAAAGAAGAGTCAGTTGTACCTGACTCAAGCAAGCCCACCACATAGTGACATGCTGTGTTATTTGTCTACACCTGCAGAGTTTGCCATAAGCTACAGATGCCATCTTCCTGGACTGCCTTTGAAGTTCTAATGTTTTTTGCACTTCAAAGAGATACCAAGACAATAGTGGGGATGAAGGGTGTGGGTCCCCAAATCAAAAAATGTTAGACATCTTTTATAAGCCTAAATGACTCTGTGTTTCATCATCAAAATCTTCCTTCACCAAAAGACAAAAACTAGCTAGAACACAGTAAATTGTATTAATTATGTAGCCTATTAATTAAGGACTTTGTACATAAAATAATTAGCAATGAAGTATCTATGCTAACTGATTAGTGTACACCTTTATATTGACGGGCAAAAATAAATAGCCGGCTCTTTAACAAAATTATTTCAAATCTACTCTTAACCTCCTTTTTTTGTAGCATTCTTAAAAGACTCTTTACTATCATCAAATGGCCCTTCTGTTCTCTTGAAGCCCATTGGCCAGAGTTGCAAGCGTCTGGGTTAACTCTACATATTAAATCAATATTTCTAAATAAGTTTTGTATATTTAAAAAATCAATAGCCATGGCTTCACCGCTTGCTACAATTTTCTATATGAAAGGGCCCGGTAAAGTTTTCAATCTTTTAACAGCTTAAAAAATAAACAGTGATTAGCACCCAAACCTGAAAGAAAGCCAGCAACAGGTCTAATGAAAATCGTGCAGAGAGCCCATCAGACATTAAGTAAATACTTCGCTTCTGTTTTCTAGTCCCTTTTTGTTTGGTTACCATGGCAACCTGTTTTTGTGGGGGTCACTTGGAATGTATAAGAATTTGCTGCAATTAGATGCTTGCACCCTATTGGACAGTATGATAGAGGGTAGTAAAACTAAAAAGAAATAAAAGAGAAGGAAAGGCAATGTGGACAAAGACAACATGCACTTCGGGAACCAAAGAAAAATTTTGTAGGCCTAATTGTCTTTCAGAGTTATTTTCAAAGTTGCTCTTAATAAAAATTTCCATATCCTCTAGCCTGTGATTTCTCCCCTTGTTGACCTTCCAAAGTACTCCTTAGCTGTAACACACTTATTGCACTTGATTTTACTTTTGTTATTCTCTAATTGTTTTATGGATCTGTCTTACCCCTTTATGAGATTGCAAAAGTTCTTCAGCGTTGATAAAATGGAGAAACCCATGGAAGTGGAATTAGACGTGATGGATTGTGGTCTAGGTTCTGAAACCAGTTAGCTGTATAGCACTTAGCCAAGTGCCTTTAACTGCACTAAGCCTCGGTTTCTATATTCTAAGACTCAGGCCCTTTAAAGGTGTTATAATTAGATTGTTGTATACTATCTATAGTGTGTCTCAGGCAGTCTTGAATATACAGAAGATTAAGATAACTGGTGCTCTCTAAAACTCAAGAGACACTATCACTTTGTTATGGACTCTCAGACTATAAATTTTAAATCCATGGTTAGGCAGAGTGAAAGTACCCTACTTCTAAGATGAAAAGAGGACGGAAGTTTAATGTCTGTGGGTATAGTCATGAAGAAAAATAACAGCATTAGTACATGCTCAAAGATTTGCTTAGCTTGACTCACGAGAAGGAAAGGCAGCATTATGGTTATGTGTCACCTAGATCCAGAGACTCTGAATTACAGAAGAATTGTTTACTTAAAGTAACATCACTGCTTTTTTTTTTTTGAAACTGCATCTATTAAAGTTTAGACCTATCACTAGACATATCAAATGATTTCAAATCTCAGTTTGATTGTTTACAATTGAAAGATTATCTAAATTCTCCATGATCACTTTAGATGCTTTGAGCACTTATTCAGCCTGCTCAAGAAGGTTATCTATTCGGGCTTTATTTCAACATCTCCACTGGCAAAAAAACAAATAACAACAACAACAACAATTAAAATGCTCATGATACCCCAAAGCCATTCATCCTGTGTTCAAGCAGCTATAATTGTAAGATAATTCTTCCTTATATTAAAACCAAATCCCTGTTCCCTGTTATTCTATACATTGGTCCCAGACTATAGTTGCTCTCATAACATTGTTTGGAATTCTATCTGTCTGAGTACACATCAGTTATCCAAGTCCTTCTTCAAGAGGCACCCAGAACTAAACACAATATTCTGTGCTGGCTGACCAATACATTGTACGATAGGACTATGACCCCATGGTTAAGTTGACAAGCATGATTATGTGCCTGTTTGAAGCTATATGCTGGAGATATGAAGATAAATTAGACAACAGTTTTGATTTCAGGGAGATGATAATCTCTAGGAGGAGCCAAGAATGTTAGTAAACAAGGTTCTACAAAAGGGCTGAAAGCTAAGGTTGAGAATACAGTAGCGTTCCAGAGAGTATGTTCTGAGTGCTCCCTGGGGAGTGGGAAAGGGCCAGTGCCGGGGTCCTTGTTCCTGCGAATCTAGGAGTCCACGAAGGACGGACGGTCAGGCGAAATGAAGTGAGAGAGCCACGAGTGAGATGGAGTCTGATGACCAAGCAGGCAGCCCTGGCAATTCTGGCATCTCTGCTTTGCTGGTCTCAGTGTCTTTATTTTTAAAGGTAGCGAGTGACATTACATCAGTGACAAGGCATTCTTTACAACATACGTTGTTGTCACAAGACCTATGTAGTCATCTATAGGTTTATGGTAGCTTTTGTAAGAGTATTTTGTTATTGCCTTTTTATTATAAGGGAGCGTGGGGATGAGAATTACAAAAGGATTTGTGAAATGTTAACCTCAGGGAGGTGCTCAGTATTTGCTGTTGATCAATGAAGATATGTGTAGCTATTTTAGTTTGTACCTTATCTATAAGCAGTGCTTCTAACTTTTGGGCTAGGCTAACCTTCAGGTTGCAAGTCTCTTTACAATCTTTCCCATCAGTCTGTTAATTCTGAGAGAAGCTTTACGGAGATGTGCCTTGATGTTTTATGGTGGGGCTGAGGGGAGTGATACCTGCAGGGAAAATCTAGTTTGGTTCAAGGAGTCTTGGGGCCTAACGTCTGCTAATTTCTAGCCAACTCATAGCTGCTATTCTATATGATCAATTTGTGTAACCTATCCCCAAGAGGCAACCTTGAGGTTACTTCTGGCCAGGTTACTTTCATACAGATTTTATCCATCAAGACATCACACTCCAGGTCCCCTTTTCCACGTGCCATAAAACCAAAGAGCATTACATCCCTTAGGCCAACAAGAGCAGTTCAAGAAATCTAGGCCTGAAAGGTTATTTAGAAGGAGGTAAAACTAGGCGCCAGTTTGGCTGGCAGGAGCTTTGCTTCAACCTTTCCCACGCAGGGAGGGGTCTCAACCTGTGAGCCCAAAATGGCTCCCAACAGGCCAGAAAAAGTTTTGGAGAGCAGGTTTTACCAGGTATTCCAAAGAGAAAGAGCATTCTGGAAAAATGCAATAGTATAAGCAAAAGCTCTGACATTATGGTTCAACATAATAAATTCAGGGAACTCCAAAAGTTCACTATAACTGAAATGCAGGGGATGAGGCAAGACAAGGCAAGAGCTCATGTTAGAGAAGTAGGCAAGAACTCAATGGTAGAGGACCGGGTATGCCATGTCAATGCATCTGAACTTTGTCCTATAGTCTATTGGTCTCCAAACTGGGATGTACATACCACAGGAGATGCACAGAGTGATCCGTTAGGGTAAAATAGGAGAACTTCTATTTTATTTTATTTTATTTTTATCCCAAGAATTAGGAAAAGGTTAAGCTTTACTAATATTTCATTTGAATGCTGCCCTCAATAGGTTTGAATATCAAACTGTCATATGTCATATGTAGTAAGCAAAGCATCTTGAAAGAAAAATAGGAAACCCACAACATGGAGGGCTGGACAGTTGGCCATCACCTGGTAATTCATTTTACTTTTATTAAAAATGCTGCATTTTATGATGCCTAGTTAAGTAGATGGATGACTATATTATCTACTTTTAAGTAAATAACCCTCATAAAATAGACAAGTGACTTAAGAGAGATCTCTTCAAAGAAACCCCAAACTGAAGTTAACACTAACAGGGTAAGCAAAATAAGGGCTAAGAAAAAGGCAGGGCTGATCCTTCTATTGCTTGTATAATCACTTTGTCATGTGAGAATACTAACAATACATTCAGATCTGTTAAATCATTGACATATATATGTCACATACATGTTTATATGTATATACATACATAAAGAAGACTATTTAGGATATGGATTTACATCTAGAATATGAAAGCCTTACAAATTTTTTCTAAATTTGGTAGGGATTAATAGCTTCTTTTGCAGAATTTTTACTTAATAGCAATAACACTGGTTAAAAATACTTGTTCTATCTTCTCTAGGAAGCATGGTTCAAAGCATCCTGAAGGCCCTCTGTTGACTTTAGCAGATGACACAGTGACCCTGCTCACATACAGGCTGCATACCTCATCCCTGAGCCTTGGAGACCACATCTTACTACACTGTAGCCCTCCATCTGAGAGCTCTCTAGATCCGCAAATAGGTAGGCCAGAAGTGCTCAGTGACTCTTGTCTAGCACATGACACACAAGAGTTGGAGAATATTTACTGTGCCTCAAGTGGAACAACTTGGAAAAATTCTGGAACAGCTCCTGGGCTCTCCAGCGAGAGTGATAGAGGTACCTGCTCAGTGACATCCGCTTTACTGGATCATTCTCTTCTTCCTTTCTCATTTCTGCCATCCCTTATCCATGCTTCCTGGAATCTCCTTCTCCCAAAGAAACAACTCACACTCAAATCCCTTTTCCAGATCTGCTTCTTTGGGAACCCAACCTAAGACAGTGATTGATTAAAATGCATCCAATAAATAAATGGAAAACAAAGCTAAATATTTACAGAAACAAGTATTAGAAAATTTCCTAAATACTTGTATAAAACTATAGATGTTTTTCACATGTTTCTGTACTTGATATTTGACTGGGTCACTAATGAAATACATGAACAACTTTTTTGTGAGCCAATAAAGTGAAATGTAATGAAAGATACATATTCTTATCAGTACACTCTGTCAGGAAGATACTGGATATAAATAGGAAGTTTACTAAAGAGGGGCGCCTAAGTGGCTCAGTCAGTTAAGCATCCAACTCTTGATTTCCACTCAAGTCATGATCACGGTTCATGAGTTTGAACCTCATGTCAGGCTCTGCGCTGAATGTGGAGCCTGCTTGGCATTCTCTCCCTCTCTCTGACCCTCCCCTGCTTATGTTCTAAATAAATAAATAAATAAATAAACAAATAAATAAATAAATAAATAAAGTAAGTAAGTAAGTAAGTAAGTAAGTAAGTTAAAAAAAAAAAGTTTTAACTAAAGAGAGAGAAAAAAAGCCCTAGGATAACTTGACAAAGTTAGCACCATAGTAAAATTCATTAACTCCATTATTATAGGCAAATTTAGATGCAAGAGTGGTGAAGCAGATGAACATTTTGTTGATGGCATTAATTTTATGAAAACAAAGTGTTTGAAATGTAGTCTGTGTCTTTATAATATTTTACTATCACCTTTTAGTGAGGTAAACAATTATCATGAAAATCTGAGATTTGTTGATTATCTCACAGCAAAGAACTGAAAAAGGCCTTTCCTATATAAAAATAAGTTGTATATTCTTTCACAAATAGACAAATGTCCCAAAATTTGCTCACATTTTCTATGATAATAATTTGCCATCATCATACTACCTGGCAGATGGGTTTTTTAAATAAATATCAATCAAAATGTTAGCAAATTATTTCATGGATATCAGCAAACATATTGTAAGGTATTTACGGAGAATCAAAAGACCCCAAATAGCCACCACAATACTGAAGGTGAAAAATAAAGACTTAAAATTATAAGACAGTAATAAAAACAATGTGTTATTGGCAAAAGAATAAACAAATAGATAAATGGACAGGACAGAGAGCCCAGAAACAGACCCCTAGCTAGTCACTGCTCTTTGACTCTGAAAGCAGCAAAGGCAGCACAAGAAACATAGGGGTTTCAACAAATGGTGCTGGAACAGCTGTACATCCACATGCAAAACAATTCAGCTAGACCCAGACCTTACACTCTTCACAAAAATTAGCTCAAAATGGATCATAGACTTAAGTGTACAATTCAAAACTACAAAACTCTAGAAGATAACATAAGAGAAAACCTAGATGACCTTGGGCATGGTGATGCCTTTTTAGATACAACACCAAAGACACGATCCATGAAAGAAATAATTGATATGCTGAACCTTATTAAAATTGAAAACCTCTTCTGCAAAAGACAGTATCAAGAGAATTAGAAGACAAACCACAGACTGGGAGAAAATACTTACGAAAGACATCATCTGATGAAGTACTGTTATTCAAGATATACAAAGAACTCTGAAAACTCAACAAGAAGAAAACAAATAGCTTGACTGAAAATGGGCAAAAAGTTTGAAAACACACCTCACCAAATAAGATATACAGATAGCAAATAAGCACATGAAAAGATTCTCCCCATCACATTTCATCAGAGTAATACGAAGTAGAGCAATAAGGAGGTATCACCATACACCCATTAGAATGGCCAAAATTTGGAACACTGACAACACCAAATGCTGATGTGGAATAGCAAGGATTCTTGTTGAATGCTGGTGAGAATGCAAAGTGGTAGAGCCACTTTGGAAGATAGTTTGGTGGTGTCTTACAAAACTAAGCAAAACATACTCTCCCCTTATGATACAGTAATTGTTCTCCTTGGTATTTACCCAAAGGAGTTGAAAACTTAAGTCCACAGGAAATCTTCCCTGGGACATTTATATCAGTTTTGTTCATAACTGCCAAACCTCAGAAGCAGCTGAGGTGTCCCTCAGTAGGTGATGGACAAATAAACTGTGGTACATCCAAACAATAAAATATCACTCAGCACTAAGAAGAAAAGAGCTATCGAGTCATGAAAAGACACAGAGAAACTTAAATAGATATTGGTAAGTGAAAGAAATCAATCTGAAAAGGGTACATACTGTACGAATCCAACTATATGACACTCTGGAAAATGCAAAACTATGGAGACAATAAAAATATCAGTGGTTGTCAATGGTAAGGGAAGGGAGGAGATGGATAGGCAGATTTCTAGGGCAATGAAAATACTCTGTATGACATAGCATAATGGTAGATATATGTTAATATACATTTGTTCAAACCCATAGATTGTACAACATCAAGAGTGAACTCTAAAATAAACTATGGACTTTGGGTGGTTATAATGTGTCAGTGCAGGCTCCTCTTTGATAAAAAGTGTACCATTCTGGTGAGCAATATTGATAATGGAGGAAGCACGTGTGGGGGCAGTAGGTATATAGGAGATCTCTGTACCTTTACCTCAATTTTGTTGTAAACCTAAGACTGCTCTAAAAAATGAGCCTTTAATAAATAGACAATCTGCACTTTCAGAATAAAGGTGAGAGCTTAACAATGAATGAAAAAGCAACTGTATTTCAAAAGAAACATGTATGGACTGAGGACACTTGAAATGGCAATATTTTCATTATGTGATTTCACTGCCACAGGCAATGTGAAAGGGTTCTCATGTCTGCACATTTAAAAGCATGAAAATGAAATTTTCTAACTTGTTCTAAAATTTTGTAAATAAAAGGTTTTGGTGGGGCTTTTCTTGTTAAAACATATTGAAATATAACACCTTTTTAGTTTGTTCACAAGAATGAATGATTGAAATTATGGAAAATAGAAATGCATTACCTGAATTTCGGGGAAAAAAAGGTGTGAATAATTGACAGATGGGATTGAAAAATAAAAATTTTATTTTAGTTATAGCCAATGACGCACTTCAAATTTTTTTTATTTTTTTTAATGTTTATTTATTTTGAGAGGGAGATAGAGACAGAGCATAAGCTAGGGAGGGGCAGAGAGAGAGGGAGACACAGAATCCGAAGCAGGGTCCAGGCTCTGAGCTGTCAGCACAGAGCCCCATACGGGGCTCAAACCCAGGAACTGGGAGATCAAGACCTGAGCTGAAGTCGGCCGCTTTACCGACTGAGTCACGCAGGCACCTCACTTCTATTTGTTTTTGAAGTATCCTGTGTTTAACCACCACGGCAATCAAAACCAAATATGAAAATAAACTGAACTTTTTTTTTTAGTATTTTGTATTTATTTTTAAGAGACAGAAACAGAGCACGAGCAGGGAAAGGGCAGAGAGAGATACACACAGAATTTGAAGCACAGATTCTGAGCTGTCAGCACAGAGCCCAACCAACATACCCACTAACCGAGAGATCATGACCTAAGCCAAAGTCAGGCACTCAACCAATGGAGCCACCCAGGCACCCCTGAACTTGACAGAGAGATAACAGCAGCTGAAATGAACAGAATTTGGAAAACCAACTGTTTGTGAGGGTCAGAGAAAGACTCATAAGGATGAGTTGACTCCCTAGTCTGGGGCATAAGTGACTTCATTGGTAGTAGTATTCTCATCAAGACAGGCCCTCCCAGACAGAAAACACCAAGAGAACAACAGCTAAGATACCTTGCCAAATCTAGAATGCTGTAAGAGTAAGTACTGATGTCAGAAGACTGGGCTTATACAGTTGAGAGTTGTCAGCGTGTATGATTACATTTTGTTACTTTATTAATACAGATGAAAAACAGATTGCTATTCTTTATTTTGGGGAGAGGAAAATTCAGTTATATCATCCTGCTAACTCACACTGAGCTTAAAATTAACTCTTTCATCTTTTTTACACGTGATATTGCTATGGCACTTCTCTTTGTGATGTGTTTTTGCCTTGATGTGTTTTTGCCTTTAAGTTTATAAACCTAAGAACAAGACTTTCCCCTCTTGCTTATCTCCCTTTGTCTTGCTGAGGTCGGCACATCAATAAGTTTATGGAGCTCTCCTTGGATGATGGTGACTATCAAGCCCATCAGCCCTAGGTTCCAGCTTCATCTCATCATTTGCTAACTTCTATTTATTGAAAATTTCATGGCATGTCTGTTTGCCCCTCTTGGCTCTCAGGCACCTGTTATTGAATTGATTGGTTTCTGGCATCCTGTCCTCATCGGTACCTACATGCCAACTGTTTTATTTTTACTTTTTTTGTTGTTCTTCCTTATGCCACATTTCCAATCCCATTTCTTCTCCTTGCTGCTTCCCACCACATTCGATCTGCACTGAAAAAATGATAATAATTGAGGGCTCTATTCTCCAATCTTAACTTTCCCATTGATAGAAATGGTCTCTCTCTCTCCATTTGTTCAGATTCATTCATTCATTCAATGAATAAGTCTTCAGTGCTTGCCATGTTTTAAATTGTTCTCTAAAAACTGTGATCATAATTAGACACGTTTCTTTGTATCTTTTAATAGAATTTTAATATTTTTCTATGTATTTTCTATATTTTCTTAGGTCACTTTCTAGTTTGATATTTCAAGTTTTGTTGCTTTAATGAAAGGCATCATATTTTCCACTATATTTTTAGTTAGTGCAAGTACAGAAGAACTCCATTGATATTTTTGTTGTTGTTATTGGTCTTCTATATATTAACCTCACTGAACTCTTTCATTAGTTTTAATAGTCTTTTGGTTGTCTTAAGTTTTCTATCTCTTCCCTTCCAGTCCATGAATTTTGTTACATCTTTTGCTTGCCTTACTGCACTGGCCAGAGATAATTGCTTTTGCAAGGATTCACAAACCACCCCGTCAATAATTTAGTCTAAACTGATAACGAGTCCACCAGACTACAGTTTGCATTTTAACTTCTCTTCTTTTTTGGAAAAAAAAAATCTATTGAGTTTTCTGGAACCTCCCATTCTCTCCAACATCTTTTTTAAATACCTCAGTCCATACTGTACTGCATAAGTGAATTATGCTAGCAGAGTAGATCTTAAAAATTCTCAACACAAGAAAAAAAACTTCTGTTACTATGTATGGAGATAAATGTTAACTAGACTTATTGTGGTGATCGTTTTGCAATATATATGAATACCAAATCATTACACCTAAAGCCATTATGATGTTATATGTCAATTATACCTCAATTAAAAAAAATCCAAATCCAAAGATTTTCAGAATTTTCTAAATGAGATTGTGTGCACCTTCCCTTGGGCCATTTTATTTGCTAAGTGCCATGTTTCAAGTTTCCTGAAAAGAGAGATTCAGGTTAAGACCTACATGATGCTGGAGAAAGGTAATCAATGGGATTTTATTTGAAGCTGAAATGAAGACTTTATCTAATAGCAGCTGTAAGTGTAGGTTAAATACATTTATTTCATTTTTAGTATAGATTTATTCCCATCACACTATCATCTTCAGAGTTGGCCCCTCAAATAATGGAATGTGGTGGAAAAAAACTGGAATGTACCATAAGGGTGACAGAGGTAACAACAGATTTTAATAAGACATGAACTAATATTTTCAAAGGATGAAGATTCTGAAGCTTAAGTTCATTTAGTATGCCGTGGTTAGTTCAGAGTAAAATTGGTAGTTAGTGCCTGATTTGCACCTGTTGCATGAAGAGCTACCTTAACTTCTCCATATGATCATTTTGTTACTTTTCTAAAGCATTAAATTCCTGTTCAGTTGAAAATACTTCCAAACAAACCTATTGGCCATTTCATGGGCATTACCTATTTGTTTATGAATCAATTATTGTAAATTGCTGTATGTGCTTTTCATTATGCTAATTATGTGTATCATTACACTTTTTGTTTTACTTGGCTATATTTTAGTGTCTAGCTAGCCAGGGACACTGACCCTGAAACAAATATTTGGCACATGTTTGAAGTGGAGTGTAACTCAGAATCAAATTTAAATGGTTTGTTGTGAAGCCAGGAAAATTGTTGCAACACCAGACACACAAAAAGATATCCATTCAGCTAATACATGTTAATATCCAAGAAATTTACTTAAATATATATATGTATATACATATATGTATGTATATATATACGTATATATATATGTACACACACACACACACAATATTGGAGCAGAATTCAAGGTAACAATTACAGAAAAGCTGCCATTTTAATAGGAGTCAATAAACTAACCCGTTTATTTATCTCCCTACTTTTGCCAGAGAGAGTATAAGAGGAGAAACGACAGAAATGGAAAAGGGGAAGAAATGCATACACTACACTTAAAATGTATTCTCTAAGATCGTATTTCATTTTGTAAGTGATGATATTATACTCTTTCCCTTCATAAGTTTTATTCACTTACCTCCTAGGATGAAGTTTATTCATCATCTTCAACTGCCACTTCCATACTCACTCAAAAATAATAATTTCATCAAGAAAATAGCAAGTGATAGTACTTACTTCCGTGCTTTCATCCTGAGATGCATGAACTATTAGTTTAAGGATTTTTTTTCTGCTGGATTGAAGTTAATTAATAATTTGGATCATTTTATTTTTCTGTGAGACACTACAATGGGACCATAAGTATTAAAAAAAAAAAACTCATATTAAAAGGAGAAGAGAGCAGTAGACATATAGTGATAAGGGTAGAGCTGGTTAAAAGCACTAAAAGCAAAAGTATTTACAGATCGCACTTCTCCAGCTCTTTCCAGAGCAACAAATCCAAACAGGGCTATGCCTTCTGTTGCTTTCTTTCACTTTACAGATGCTGAAAACTTTCATTTCAAGTTTCTATCTCCTAGAAGTGGGGTGGAAAAAAAAAAGCTGGTTATTATTCCTAAACCCATTGAAATTGCATTTGTGGCATCCAAATGGATTTTTTTTTAAGCAGGATGTTGGATTGACAGTAAAGCAGCCGCCCTGCTACAAACGAAAGCAAAAATTAATAAGAGACCTTAGCAAAAGAAAGACTATTGGTTTTGCACACCCAGAGCAAATTGGCTGGATTTAGAAGAGCACACTTTGATCTTTTCCAGACTAATTACTGCTCTGTGGTTTGACTGTTTTGTGCATTCGTTGCCCTTCATACAAAACCGAAACTGCTATGGAGCACAGCTGTAATACAAATGAAAATTTGACATTCAGTAAACAAAGCATGGCAAGGGTCATTCTTTCAGCACAATAACTGCATAATACAATTTTAGAATGCCTTTTGTATACAAAAAAATGACACATTTTAAGGCAGTTTTGAACTCAGAGTAGGCAGTCAAGGCTGTTTGTAAAGGACAGAGAAATTGCTCCCAACTCTGATCTATAAACACAGATGGAAAAGAGTTTTATTTCGACATTGTAGAAATGCTAAGGAATTTACATATTTACAGAAATAAATGTGTTCATGTTTTAGAAGATGGATTTTCATTTGTCTATAAGGTTAATTGGGAGCAGATTTCTAAGTAGCTGTTGGCTGGAGCAATAATGGTGTTTATTCATCAATACCATTCTGGATTTGCTTCTGGGAAAGAATTTAGAATATTGTATATGTAGACTTTCTATTAAAATATCTAATGCTATATTTTTTAGAAAATACAATGAATTAAATATATAAATGAATATTTTCAACAATCCCATTTGAGGAATTTTTCAATTTTTCATTATTTATAGATCACTGTAATTATAAAGGCATCAGTCTCTTTCTGTATAAGAAATATGTTTAGCTTGTAACCAAGTTATCCTTCTCAAGGGCATGACTTTAAATAGTTTGCATTTTTAATGTGGTTTTGATGGTCATTTTAACAAGCTCTACAATAAGTCATCATCAAATGACTAAAAAAAAGAATCACGTAAATTGAAAGGCTTTCATATAATCCTTGATTCAGTTTGTATTTAAATCAACTTAACCTTTGAAGCTATACAAACATTACTTGGTTTTTTTCAACACGCACATGTATGCAACTTCAAAATACCTACGCTTAAAAGTCAGAGGATTTTCAATAATTTAACTATCTAAAGCTGAAATATTTCAAATATAAAGAAATATTTGATTAAAGAAGTTATCTGTGAGAAACATTTCTTGCTAGGCTAGACAAAAAAAATACCATCCCTTTTTTTATGCTTTATTTCTCTCAAACTTTTGAAAAGAGGTGATGCAAAGAATATTGATATAGTTCATTTAATTAACTGTTCATCAAAACTGAAAAAAAACATTTATCTTGGATAACCATAACTGAGACAGGATACAAGGGGTGTTAAAGATTGGAAATAGTGAGCTCTTCCATTTAGCCATTTACAAATACCACACACTAGATGTTGAGCAAGTTTTCTCTATCATCATTTCTTTAATTGCTATATGAATTATATAAATTTTATGACCTTTTATGACCTTTGGCTCCCCTTTTTGCTTTCAAAACTTAGCTGGATACATCCTTCGTATACACACAAAGCTGTTTTCTAAATGCCTGTTTCTGTCTGGCTCATTTACCTTTACCTAACAGAACAGCTCTCCTGGGGGCGGGGGGCGGGTAGAGTAGTTACCTATTCACAGCAAGAGACTTGAGAGTTCAGTACAATAGATTTTCACAATATGTTTAGGAGAGGCCCAGAGCTACAGTGCTAAGCACCATGTGGAAAGGTAGATAAATACATAGAGATAGAACCATAGACCCAGGTAAGTGGAGTGAAGAATAACTGAGAATCTATAATGCTTTCTACTTCAGCAGCAATCAAACCCAACCTCTGCAAATTAATCAGCCTGCACAACACCAAGAATGGAGAAAAGAGGATATTGATTCCTGGAGAAGTCACCTATATTTTATTTTCCCATTAAAAATAATCACAGAACGCTATTCTAAAATACGAACATTTTCCCCCATGAAGTATAAAACAGACCAGTTCCTTCTTGCTAATACTTCTGAGATTATCTCAGAATGACTCCATGAAACACTTTTAATTTTCACCTGGAGAGAAAATTATTAAGTAAACCCTTAAGGCATTATTTGCCACGCATGCCATGTTTTTCCTTAAGGGTGTATGAGGCCTGGGGTTAGAGTAATTTACTGATGACTCGGGTTTAGTGCACTTCTGCTCCTGTGACCATTAATAGTTTAATGTCCCTTTCCATTTGCTTGTGTACTACATCTCGGCTTTAGATTTGGAAACTACCTGCAAAGGAACAGAAATTTAAAAATACTTTTACTTTTTCCTTTTCAAAATAAGTTTTCTCATTAAATACCTATTAAAGACCTCTTCAACTTACCCCACTCAAAAACTAAAAATAAATATATTTATTGAGGTAGAAATTTTTACCAAAAAATGTAATTTTGAGAAACAAATTAGATTTTATTTAGCTGAGGAAGCTGTTTTCCATAATGTTTTCTTAATTATCCTATAAAATAATAAAGAATTCTTTCATGTGCTACACAATCAATTATAGCCTTGTGATTGAAAGACTTTTTGAACTCTGCCCACCCCCACGCCCCCAACAAATGGTTAATGTTCCAAGTTTGTGCTTTGGGGGTTGTTAGAGTCGCAAGTTCTGTTTTAAATTAAACACCTAATTAAAAGGAAGCCATTCATAAATAGCAATGTGCTTAAATCGGAATGGACTAATAGTGGCTCCACATACGTCCCGTTTTCCCACAAGGCTCTTAGAACATTTTTTCCCCAGGAACAAACTGAAATTTTTCAATGAGCTCAATCGCAACCCAGACATCTTTGCTGAGTGTGCAAATTGGTCACTATTATCACCAGCATGTTGTGGCGTGAGAGAATGGCAGCAATGTCATCTGCCTCTAGAAATATCCCTAAAGCAGAGTGTCCTCAGGGTATTCTGAGACTATTACCAATATTACCTTGCTTCCTTCTGGGAAGAACCTAACTCTATTCAGATCAAGAGAGAAAAAAAAATTCTCAACCTTTGGGTGAAATGTGAGTACTTTCAGGAAATCTCATAAAAAAAAATTACTGAACACATAATGGGGCTTTTAACTGCTCCCTGAACCATTTTTCATCTTCTTAAGGTTGGAGGTTACAGGGTACTTTTAAAAATAGGTTTAACACTCACTGATCACTGAGAAGATTAAAAGCATAAATGAACAAGACTGGATGTCGGGACTGTTACCAAAGACTTCATTCACACCACCACTGTTCTAGTGCTGCTTTTCATTTCTGTGCATTCAAATGCTCACCAAGAAGATTTGAAATTTTCAGGGTTCATCAAGAGCCAGAGCAGAAGATAGCATATATTCTGGGTATTCCATCATCAAGTGAGGGCTGGTTAGAGAGCTGATTGCCCTCTGGCCTTAGGAAGTTATTTCACCTTTCTCTTCCCCAAATACAAAGTGGGGATAAAAGACAGCTTTGTGGGATAAAGCCTGACAAGGGTGAATGAATGAAATTGTGTCTGTAAACGATTTGAAGTCAGGTGCAATTTAAGTAAAAAAAAAAAAAAAAAAAGTAGTGCCTTTAACACATTGTGATCTTACATCAAAGCAAAGGGAATGTAACCTACTGCTTTTCCATCTGAACAAATCCAATAGCAGTCATGCTTATTAAATATTTGCACGTAGTTCTTTCCGTGATAAAATTTGTACTGTCATCCAGGAACTAATTATCTCAAATGAGAGACTGTATGTGAAAGTACTCTGTAAAGTGTAAAGTACTACACTTGTAATAATAATAGTAATAGGTATTAAGAGCTTACCTTGTACCAGGCTATATGTTCTTCAAGGGTTTATTTAAACCTCACAGCAACCTCAGGAGATAGATGCTCTCTCTCTTTGCTCTCACTTTATAAGTGACAAACCTGAGAGACACTGAGTCACTTGCCTGTTCCACACAGCAATAAGGAGAAACCTGGGAAGCAGCCCAGGTCTGTCTGATTTCCAAACCCATACTACAGTATGTAAGGGATTGTTATGACAGTGATGACCTTTTTCCCATATTAGAATATGGTGCTTTTCCATGACTGACAATTATACCTCCAAAAACACAGATGTTGTTATATAACCTTGAAAATTGAAACATGGCATGTTTTGTTTATACAAGCGTTTTTCCAAATTATTCTTCTTATGGGCTTTTTACTTTTATAGAAAAGTAAATATTCAACCCTAGAAGAAACTGCTTTTATTCTTATTTTGTTGCTTATCTAAGTATAGTAGGTGCTAAAAACACAAGCCATCACACCATTACTTGTTAACAGATTTTTAAATATCTGATATTGGGGCACCTGTGTGGCTCAGTTGGTTAAGCGTTCGACCTCAGTTCAGGTCATGATCTCACGGTTTGTGAGTTCAAGCCCTGCATTGGGCTCTGTGCTGACAGCTGGGAGTCTGGAACCTGCTTTCGGGTTCTGTGTCTCCCTCTCTCTCTCTGCTCCTTCCCCACTAGTGCTCTGTCCTCTCTCTCTCAAAAATAAATAAACATTAAAATTTTTTTAATACAATAAAAATAAATATTTGATATTAACCCCTATGACACCAGAATATATTGGTGACAGTGGCACTATAATAAAATGTTATTATGGATTCAAATAAATATATAATTGCCAATTCTACATATGAATTTTCTAATCTGGAAATTTCCTGGTATGAAAATAATAGATTGATAAATAAAATAGTTTTCACTAAATCATTTCAGTTAAGAATGTGTAAGAATCATATTTTTCAAATATTCATCCTATCACTTTTGTTATGATAGCAATAAACTCTACTTTACAAAAAAGAAAATCTGTATCAAAGAAAATCTATTTTAGGTGGTGAGACAAAATATTTTAATTTCTTCTAAAAGTTAAGTAGATAAAAAATTGACCCAGGGGCGCCTGGGTGGCTCGGTTGGTTGGGCGTCTGACTTCGGCTCAGGTCATGATCTCACAGTTCACAAGTTCGAGCCCCGCATCAGGCTCTGTGCTGACAGCTCGGAGCCTGGAGCCTGCTTCGGATTCTGTGTCTTTCTCTCTCTCTTTCTCTCTCTCTCTCTGCCCCTCCCTCACTCACGCTCTGTCTCTCTCACTCTCAAAAATGAATAAATGTAAAAAAATTAAAAAAAAAATTGGCCCAACCATTTAAGGATACTTCTAACTCTTAAAACACTTTATAAGAAAAAAATCAACTCCAAACACTCATTCACCACAATCTATATTTCAGAGCATTGCAATTAATTTTGGAACGTGGTATACAAAAGAGAAAAGGACTAAGAGTTCATAATATAAGCCTGGCTAGAATAATGGACTGTGATAATTGGGGGTTTTGTTACAATGCAGAGGAAATATTTTCTAATATCAAAATATTTTCCTCATTCTACCATTATAGTTGTGTGAAAAGTCTGAGAAAAGATTAGGAGCTATGTTTTGAAGAAACTTGGTGTGAACTTTGCTAACAACAATCCAAATAAGTTTTTAGATTACTCTTTCAAGAAATTGCAGTATTTCATGCAAAACGGTATCCACTTTACCACTAAGGTAATTTTTTACTCACCATGAAATGAAAATCTATATTCTGCTCTTCCTTGCATGTCTCTTTAAAACTTCAAACCGGAGGAATGAGTCACATTTTGGGACCGTTTTCTTTTTTAATCTTCTTCACTCTTCTATTCTGTTTCTAAAGGGATACTTAGTTTTAACTAGATTGCAATTTCATTTGAAAAGAATTGAACAGGTTTTCTAGAATGAGTTAAAGATTACCCATTGAGAGTATTTTTGGCAGCCACCTTTAAAGATGCAAGGATCTGTAAAAAATGGTACATCTAGATTTAATACAGATAATACTTGGTTCTTTGAGATAGAAATGATATAATTGTGATATTGGCAGGAAAGATATATAAGATGTGCTTTTCACTTCTAACATCTCTTTGGACGAGCAGAGTTTTCTTTGTGGAACTGATAATGCTAAATACATTAGTGAATTTCTTACACAATGACAGTAGAAACTTCTGCTGTTGTTTTCAAATCAAATTGTTAAATAAACACAATATTATTTCACATTACTTACAATTAGAGTGTGAAAGTCAAGGCATGTAGTAAAAAGTATTAACTATCAGATCACTTCTATGAAAAATAAAGGAGAAAGTATTAGACTCCTAATTTTGTAAGCAGACACCTAAACAATAGTTGAAGCAAGCTGGAGAAAAGCCAAAGGTGAAAACAAAAACTAATAACAATAACAAACAATTAAGAAAAGAATATTTTCTTATTTTTTGGCTTTTTCTTTTTATTGTACCTATATGATGGATGCTAACTAACATTATTTCAGTAATTACTTCATAATATGCCTAAGTCAAACCATTAAAAATTCATAATAAATAAATGTTTCCCTATGTGCCAAGCACTATGTCATTTTACAAAAGTTACTTAATAAAGTCCTGATAACAACCTTAAGAGGTATGTAGGTATCCATTTTACAAATGAGGAAAAAGAAGGTTAAAGGGTTAAATAACTTGCCCAAAGTCACAGACTGCATTCTATGAAAATCTTCGATGTAGTCTCAGAACTGTTCCTCATTGTTCAAGAGCTATGAAAATAATGAAAATCACAACTTTTTTATTTATACTGTCTAAAACCTATGGTAACAAAATACACATTGGGACATGAAGAAACTTAGAAATAAGGATTTCTGGTATACGTTAAGTATACATCTTATATTCTAGGCACTAGGCCAGGTGTCCATGATACAATGATGAAGAGAACAGAGTCCTAGCTCTCTGAATGAGCATAGTCTAAAAGAATACAAACATCTAAAAGGTAATTGCAACAAGACAAGAGAAGTGCTATAAAATAACAGCTCGTCTTTTTTGAGCACCTACGGTGTGCCAGTCATTGTTAACAAGCACCTTATGCATTTACCCAAGTAATCCTCACAGCAATCTATGAGAGAGTGATTAAAGAGAGAAAGAGGTATATTTAAGATCTGTTGGAACAGAGAAGAAAACCTTTTCACTCTACCTAGGTAGGTCCGATGTTTGAGCTGAGTCCTAGAGGATGTATATTTCACCAAGAAGCAGTGATGTTTCAGTCAGTATAATGCAACATAGGCCACAGGAACCAAAATCCCCCAAATCTTCTTGGTTTATAACAAAGACTTATATTATAGTCGCTCATAAAATTCATCAGGCTGGCTTAGGAAATCTTCATGTTTTCTCACTCTGGGACCCAGACTGACAAAGCTCTCACCATCTGGGGCATCACCAGTTGCAATAAGTGAGAAAAGGGGATGTCATAAATCATACACTGGCTCTCCAAGTCTCTACCTATAACACATGTGTCACTTCTGCTCTGTTTTCATTTGCCAAAGCAAGTCACATGGTCACATGTAGCTTCGATGGGGAACAGAAGGGCCATCCTACAATCTACCCAGGAGTAAGAGAACAGGAATACTGGGGAATAACCTTAATGCCTACCAAAGGGTGGAGAGGATAAGTAAGCCAAAGATAAAAGAGACATGCAAAGGAATGGGAGTGAAAGAATGTTTGGGTACGTGGTAGTTTTGATTATAAAACCACAGATTGTACATAAGAGAAAAAGCATGAGAAGGAGAGGAGAAGTCAGGTTAGCATAAATCATGAAGATTCCAAACACATGTGGGAAGTTTAGACCTCATCTCTTAGACCATAGGAAGCTATGGTAGGATTTTAAGCAGAGGAGAAATGCTATCAAAATTTTCATTCAGGGGGTGCCTGGGTGGCTCAGTTGGCTAAGCATCCAACTTTTATTTCATCTCAGGTCATGAGCTCAGGGTCATGAGATTGAGCCCCAAATGGGCTCTGCACTGGGTGTGAGACAGCTTAAGATTCTCTCTCTCCCTCTCTCACCCCTCTGCCCCTCCCCTGCTTGCTTTATGCACTCACACACATATTCTCTCTTTCTCTCAAAAAAAAATTTTTTTTCATTCAAAAAGACCACATTAGCTGAAACAAGAAAGAAAACTTAGAAGAGGGAGAGCCTGGGTGGCTCAGTTGGTTAAGCATCTGACTCTCGGTTTCTGCTCAGGTCATGATCTCATGGTTCCTGAGTTCAAGCCCCTCATAGGCTCTGTGCTGACCTGTGGAGCCTGCTTGGAACTCTCTCTCTCTCTCTCTCTCTCTCTCTCTCTGCCCCTTTCCCCTCTCTCAAAATAAATAATTTTTTTAAAAAGACAAAGAAAAATTAGAAGAGATTAGAAATGAGGGGACTATATGAGTTTCCCATCTCTATGTAACAAGTAACCACAGACTTAGCAACTTAAAACAACACAATTATCTCACAATTTCCATAGGTCAGAAGCTGAGCTTAGCTGAGTCCTCTGTCTCCAGACCTCAGTAAATTGCAATCCAAGTGTCAGCTGCATCAGCAGAGGCTCAACTGAGGAAAGAGCCACTTCCAAGCTCCCTTATATTGTTGGCAGACCCTCTTTTTTAAGAGTTCTTACACGATTGAGTCAGGCCCACCCAGGATAATCTTGATTATCAGTTGATTTTTATATCAGTTGATTCGGGACCGAATTATATCTGAAAAATCCCTTCACCTTTGCCATATTCTATAGGCTGGAAGCAAGTCACAGGTCTTGCCCATATTTGAGGGAAGGGGATTATACAGGATGTGAACACCAGGGAGTAGGAATCATTGGAGCCACCCTAGAGTCTGAGCACAAAAGGAACCAAATAAAAGGATATTTCAAGCATCCAGGTAAAATGTTTTAAGTTCTCAGAGTAAGTTAGATTTAAAAATATTTAAAAGACATACATACAAGGGTGCCTGGGTGGCTCAGTCAGTTAAGCATCTGACTTTTGACTTTGGCTCAGGTCATGATCTCACCGTGTGAGATGGAGCCCCAAGTAGGGCTCTGCGCCAGCAGCACTGCAGCATACTTGGGATTCTTTCTGTCTCTCTCTCTCTCTCTGCCCTTCCCCGGCTCACTCACACACACACACACACACACACACACACACACACACTCGCTCCCTCTCTCTCAAATAAACATTAAAAAAATAAATGTATACATTCACCTTATATATCATTTGACTTTTTATTTAACTCTAGGTAATTATTAGTTCGGTCTTTTTGTTGTTGTTATCTGTAGAACTAAACTCTGATCATATTCAAAGTAAATGTTTTGAAATGTTTTGAAATTTAAAAGAACAGAGCCGCAAGTGTTTCAAATATCTGCATTGTTCTAGCCAAGAGCAAAAATAAAACAAAATATATTAATATCAGATATAAATATACATACGCACATTTGTATAATTTTTCACATGTGAAATAATTTAACGAGTATTGTGCAAGTTCTTAGCTTATATGATCTGAACTCTAATTCTGGAAAAAATTAAAATCGAACAAATGTGAAGATGTCAATTGATCCAAGGGGATTGCAGTCAGGGCTGAAACGCAGAAACATTTAATATCTGTCTTAGAAAGTCACAAACTATGTTGATTGGCTCTAACTAGAAATCTCAGTCACATGTTCTTATTATGAGTCATAAACGTATATGATTTACTAAAGGGAGAGAAAAGCAAAGGTAATATTCATTGACGTCTATGTATCCATTACCCTGTTACACCTTTACAGAACTTCTTAATGCCTGCATTCTTGAAATGTAACAAAATGACTAATAAAATTATTTTAGATTCTATGTCAGCTACCATATAATTTACCTGAAATTAGAGGCAACCAGCAAATGTCGGAGACCAGATTAGAATGGATGCAAAACACATTGTGAAGAGGTTGATGTCACTCCTTTAGGACTGACATGCACTGGTTAAGAAAGTTGTGGAACCATCTTTAAGTGAAGGTTCAATCTCTGGACTTATCTTTAACCCGAAAGTAGAAACCAGGGAGGAAAAACTCCCAAATTTTCATGATCCCTCAACGACAAATTTCGTAAATCTCACTACCCAGAAAATGCAGGGCTCTCAAAGAATCACTGTTCAGGAGCATGTTTTGGACGCTGAGCTTTGAAAAATGTCATATTATTTGCATCAAAAAAAAAAAAAGAAATTGTTTCACAGGAAACAAATCTGCAGTTTCTTTCTAAAAGCCCCTTTTGTGTGTGAATGAAAACGTCATGGGATTGCCAGGAACCCAAACGGCCCAAACACCACCTCAGCGTGCTTGCTTTTTAGAATTCTGTGACATGCACACTGCCCGCTGGGAATGTGAAAGGAGACAAGTCAGAGAAGATAATGAGGCAATTTCGGGTGTCTTCACATTCTGTCAAAGTGAACATTGGAAAGTGTTTATCACTATTATTTATATAACACTGAAAGAAAAAAGATTTTGAAATTTGTTGTTGGTCTAGAACACTTGGCTACCACTCCATGGATAATAACCGAAAGATAATTGCATAGTAAGAATGCGGTATTTCACTCAAAGGGAAACATTGAGAAAAATAGATCTTGTAAACTTCTGTGCCTTCTGAACTACCATTGTACATATAAAAACTAGCTCAAAAATATATTCTAAGGATTTTTTAGCACAATGACAATCCATTACTGGTTGAAAAATAATAAATGAATATAGTACTCCTAGGAGAAAAAACTTTATTTAGGAATTATTGCCATACAATACAGTAAACTGATTATAAGTGTACAATTCAATCTGGCAGGTTTTAACATAGGAACACAGGCATGTGATACCCCCATAATTTTTCCTGATTCCCATTTGTATTCTCTATTCTTATCCCTCACTAGCCCTACCTCCCTCATCCCCAGGCAACCATGGACCTGCATTGTATCATTTTAAATTTCTTTGTACTTCCTAGAATTTTACATAAGTGGTACTATTTATGTCTCGCTCCTTTCACTGGGCATAACTATTTTGAGATTCTTCTGTGTTGTTATACTTATATTCCCTTTTATTTCTGAGTAGTTTTCCACTGCATAGATGTAACACAATTATCTATTCACCTGTTGAGGGATATCTGAACTGTTTCTAGTTTTGGGGCTATTACAAATAAAGATGCTAAGAACATTCATATAGAAGTCTATGTATATACATAAGCTTTCTTTTCTCTTGGGTAAACACCTAGGAGCAAAAGACTAGATCATATGGGAAGAGTAGGTTTAGTATTTTTAAAATAGCCAGGGGCACCTGGGTGGCTCAGTCGGTTGAGCAGCTGACTTCAGCTCAGGTCATGTACTCACGGTCTGTAGGTTTGAGCCCCACGTCAGGCTCTGTGCTGACAGCATGGAGCCTGCTTCAGATCCTCTGTCCCCCTCTCTCTCTCTGCTCTTCCCCTGCTTGCATTGTCTCTCTCTCAAAAATAAATAGGGGCGCCTGGGTGGCTCAGTTGGTTAAGCGGCTGACTTCGGCTCAGGTCATGATCTCACGGTCTGTGAGTTCGAGCCCCGCATCGGGCTCTGTGCTGATGGCTCAGAGCTTGGAGCCTGCTTCAGATTCTGTATCTCCCTCTCTCTCTGCCCTTCCCCTGCTCATACTCTGTCTCTATGTCTCTCAAAAATAAATAAATGTTAAAAAAATAAAAAAATAAAAAAATAAACATTAAAAAAAAAACAAAACATTTAAAACTGCCAAACCAGTTGCCAAACTAGTTGTACCCATTTATGTTCCCATTTTACACATATCAGTTCTGGTTCCTCTACTTCCTCATCAACTTTTTTTTTTTCTTTTGAGAGAGAGAGAGAAAGAGAGCGAGCACTCATGAGGTAGCAGAGAGGGGCAGAGGGAGAGGGAGAGGAAGAGGGAGAGGAGGGGGGGAAGAGAGAAGGAGGGAGAGGGAGGGAGAGGGAGGGAGAGGGAGGGGGAGGGAGGGAGAGGGAGAAAGGGAGAGGGAGAGAGAGAGAGAGAGACAGAGAGACAGAGAGAGAGAGAGAGAGAGAGAGAGAATCCTAAGCAGGCTCCATGCTCAGTGCAGAGCCTGTTGTGGGGCTCAATGGGGCTTGATCCTACGACCCTGGGATAATGACCTGAGCCAAATTCAAGAGTCAGATGTTCAACCAACTGAGCCACCCAAGAGCCCCACATGCTCATCGACTCTTGCTGTGGTCAGTCTTTTTCATTTTAATCATTCCAAAAGGTGTGTGGTGGTATTCATTGTGGTTTTAATTTGCATTTCCTTAATGAGTAATGATGTTGAGCATCTTTTAATGTGTTTATTTGCTATCTGTATATATTTTTGGTAATCTCTCTGTTCAAATCTTTTACCCATTTTTATTTTTTTAAATGAGCAGTAGGCAAAAGTTTATTACAGTATAAGATTAGAAAGTAAGAATAATATGAAAGCTCTGTTTACAAAGGGGGAGGCTTTAAAAGTGAATGCCTCTTTTACCTATATTTAAATTGGTTTATGTATCTTTTATCAAATGTATGCTTTGTGGATATTTTCTCCCAGTCTTTGGTTTCTTTTTTCATTCTCTTATAGTGTCTTTGAAAAGCAGAAGTTTTTAACGTTAATGAAGTCCAATTTATCAAGTTTTTTTGCAGATTGTTTTCATATGCATGAAACCTTTGCCTAAGCCACAGTCATGAAGATTTTCCTGTATGTTTTCTTCTAGCAACTTTTTAATGTTAGATTTTATGTAAGATTCAGAATATATCTTGAGTTAATTTTTATATGTGGTATTAAGTTTTGATGAAAGTTTTATTTTTTGCATATAGAGATCCAATTACTCCAGAAACATTTCTTTAAAAGATTTTTCACCACTGAAATGCCTTTGCATCTTTGTCAAAAGTCAGTTGTCTTAAGAGTGTGGGTGTATCTATGGACTTTTTGCTGTTACATTGATTTATTCATCTATCATCACCCCTAGGTCACACCATCTTGATTACTGCAGTTCTATAATAAACCTTGAACAAAGGTCATATTAGCCCATGAACTTTGTTTTTGTTTTTGCTTTTTTTCAAAACTGTCTTGGCTATTCTATATTCTTTGTATTTCCACATGGACTTTAAGATCAACTCATTACTTTCTATGAAAAGATGTGCTAAGATTTTTATTGATTTTATTGAGATTTCACTAAATCTATAGATCAATTTAGGGACACTTGACATCTTAACAATATTTAGTCTTCCTATACACAACATACATGAAGGATACACCTCTTCATTTATATAAATCTTTAACTCGCTTAGTAATATTTTACAGTTTCCAGCAAATAGGTGTTAACCATCTTTTGTCAGATTTATCCCTGTGTATTTTATATTTTTATGCTATACAAATATTATTTATTTCAATTTCTAGTTGTTCATCAAAAGTGCATAGAAATAAAGTTAATTAAGACATACAGTATATAATACATGTTAATTATGTTATGTTCTGCAACCTTGGTAAAGTCACATTTAGTATCATATTTGTAGAATCCACAAGATTTTCTGCATGTCATCTAACAAAAACAAAATAAAACAAAACAGTTTTAGTTCTTCCTTTCTAATCTGGATGCCTTTGCTTTCTCTTGCCAGTTGCACTGGCTAATACCTTCAATAAACTATTGAGTAGAAATGGTGAAAACAGACATCCTTTCCTTATTTCTGATTTTAGAAGGAACATTAACTATGATGTTAGCTCTAAATTTTTCATGGATAGTCTTTTTCATGTTGAAGTAGGTCCTTCCTATTCCTAGTTTGCTGAGAGCTTTTATCAGGAATGGATGTTGGATTCTGTTCAATACTGTTTATGTATCTAACGAGACAGACATATGATTTTCTTTTTTAGTTTGTTAATATGTTGATTTTTATTGACTGATTTTCAATGGTTAAAGCAATCTTACACTCCTAGGATACACTCTACTGGTCACAACGTATGCTTTTTGTATACTGTTGAATCTGATTTGCTAAAATTTTGTTTAGGACTTTTGCATATGTGTTAATGAGAGACATATGTCTGTAATTTTCTTCTTTTATTGATATCCTAGTTATTCTGCTCTCATAGTAATTCTGGTCTCAATTCTTATAAATCGAGAAGTATTCTTTTCTCTTCAATTTTCTGGAAGTATTCATATAGTGTTGGTATTATTTCTTCCTTGAATGTTTAGGAGAATTCACCATGAGGCCTCCTGGGCCTGGAATTTTCTTTGTGGAAATGTTTTTAACTACACTGAATACACATTCAATTTCTTTAATAGATATAAGGCTATTCAAGTAATCTATTCCTCTTGAGAGAGCTCCGGGAGTTTGCATCTTTCAAGGAATTGTTCCATTTCATCTAGGTTGTTAAATTTATTGGCCTAAAGTTGTTTGTAATAGTTCTCTACCCTTTATTTATTTTTCTAAGTTTATTTATTTAAGTTTATTTATTTATTCTGAGAGAGACAGTGAGCGAGCTCGCAGAAGAGGAGCAGAGAAAGAGAGAGAGAGACAAGGCCAACCAGGCCCCGCACTGTCAGTGCAGCACCAGACCACAGGCTCCATCTTACAAACTGTGAGATCATGATCTGAGCTGAAAGCAAGAGTCAGATACTTAACCGGACTGAGCCACCCAGGTGCCCCTTTAACCTTTACAGAGCTGCAAGACATGTGTCTCATTCCTGATATTGGTAATTTGTGTCTTGCCCCTTTTTTTTCTTAATCACTCTGGCTAGAAGTTGATCACTTTTTTTTTTTTAATGTTTATTTATTTGTGAGAGAGAACACACAAGGAGGGGAGGGGCAGAGAGAGAAAGAGAGAGAGAGAGAGAATGAGAGAGAGACATAGAATCCGAAGCAGGCTCCAGGCTCTGAGCTGTCAGCACAGAGCCTGACACAGGCTCAAGGCTCAAACTCACAAACCGCAGGATCATGACCTGAGTAGTAGTCGGATGCTTAACCGACTGAGCCGCCCAGCCCCACCTAGAAGTAGATCACTTTATTTGTTTTCTTCAAAGAACCTACCATTGGTTTCCTTGATTTTTCTCTTTTTGTTTTCTATTTCATTTATTTCTACTCTTCTCTTTATTATTTCTTTTCTTTTGTTTATTTTAGGTATCATCTGCTCTTATTTTTCTAGTTTCCTAAGGTGGAAGCTGAGATAATTTGAGACTTCTTTTCTAATGGAGGCACCTGGTACTATAAATGTCTCACCAAGTACTACTTTGGCAGCAATATCCTACTCGTTTTGGTATGTTGTTTTCTCTTTAATTCACTTCAAAATACCTTATTTTTTATTTTGATATCTTCTTTGTTCCATAGGTTACCTGGAATTTAGAAATGTGTTCTTTGATTTCCAAATATTTGGGAATTTTCCAGAGACCTTTTTATGCCTAATTTAACTCCATAGTGACTAGAGAAGATATGTTTTTATGTTTTATGTTCTATGCCCCAAGATACGGTCTATCTTGTTAAATGATCTGGTGCATATGAAAAGAATATGTGTTCTGCTGGTTCTGGATGAGTTTTTTTTTTTTTTAATGTCAATTAGTCGAAGTTTGTTAATAGTATTGTTCAAATGTTTTATGTCCTTGCTTATTTTCTCTCTAGTTGTTCCATTTGTCATTGAGAGAAAGGTTTTTAAATCTCTGAACGTAACTGTGCTTTTGTCTACTCCTTGATGTTCCATCAGTTTGTGTTTCTTGTATTTTGAATTTTTGTTAGCTGTATAAACATTTTGGATTGCTATGCCTCATGATGAACTGACTCTTTTATCATTATGAAATCACATTCTTTGTCCCACCTAATAGTCATTGTTCTGAAATCTACTTTGTTTGCTATTAATAACCACTCCAGCTTTTATAAAATTAATATCATGAAATATCTTTTCCCATTGTTACTTTTTGCCTATTTGTGTCTTGTCTTTATATTTAAACTGTGTTTCTTATAAGCAGCATTTTGTTGAGTTTTGCTGTTATCCAATCTGACAATCTACGCCTTATAATTAGGCTGTTCAAACCATCCTACATTAAATGTGATGACATTTAATACCATCACTGATATGGTTAAGTTAAATTCTATCATATTACTATTTTTTATATGGCCCATCTGTTCTTTTCTCTTTTTCCTCTTTTTCTACCTTCTTTTGAATTGAATAAAATAAGTTTATTTTTGCTGGGTATAGAATTCTAAATTGATGATTTTTTTTTCCCTCACTACTTGAAAGAGGCTGCTCCACTATTTTCTCACTTGCATTGTTTCAGATGAGAAATCTGCTGTCATGTTTATTTTTATTCCTCTGTTTGTAACATTATGTGGTAAGCAAAAAAAAATTTTTTTAATCACCCATGCTTTTTTTTAATTTTTTAAATGTTTATTTATTTTCAGAGAGAGACAGAGAGACAGAGCCTGAGTGGGGAGGAACAGAGAAAGGGGAAAACACAGAATCCAAAGCAGACTCCAGGCTCCAAGCTGTCAGCACAGAGCCCGATGTGGGGCTTGAACTCACAGACGGTGAGATCATGACCTAAGGTGAAGCTGGATGCTCAACCGACTTAGCCACCTAGGCACCCCACCCATGTTTTATTTAAATTATGAGATTTAGGACTTTTGAGCTAATGAGACATATATGATTTTTTTTTACTTTGTGGGGATGCTTTGATTAGAGATGGGGGAATGCATTTTACAGGTGGGACATGTATAGATTATACTTAGGGAACAGAAAAATGGACTGGTAGGCACAAAAATGGCTTCCAAAGATGTCCATGTTCTAATTCATGAAACCAATGTTAGGTTAGATGCAAAAGGTTATTAAAGTTGCAGATAGAATTAAGGCTGTTAATCAGATGACCTTAAAATAGGGAGATTATCCTGCATTACCTGTATGGGTCCAATCTAATCACAAGGGTTTTTAAAAGTGGAAGAGAGAGGGGCGCCTGTGCTGACAGCTCAGAGCCTGAAGCCTACTATGGATTCTGTGTCTCCCTCTCCCTCTGCCCCTCCCCTGCTCATGTCCTGTCTCCCTCTCTCTCTCTCTCTCAAAATAAATAAACATTTAAAAATAAATAAATAAAAGTGGAAGAGAGAGGCAGAAAAGTGTGATAAAAAAATGTAACTGTGGAAGCAGGATCACAGAGATGCTATGTGCTGGGTTTGAAGCTGGAGGAAGAGGCCATGAGCCAAGGAATATGAGTGGCCTCTAGACACTGAAAGAGGTAAGAAAGCCAACTCTTTCCTACAACTTCCAGAAAGGAATTCAGCCCTTTGGTGATAACTGTTTTTAGCCCAGTGACACCCATGTCAGACTTCTGACCTACAAAACTATAAGATAGTAAATTTGTGTTATTTTAAGCCTCTACGTGTAAGGTATTTTGTTAGTAGCTATAATGAATTAATACAATGTCTTTTTTCTTCTCTGGTTGACTTTAAAATTTTCTTTTATCACTGGTTTTGACAGATAGCATCTTTACATGCCATACACATATTCCTATCTTTTCCACAGAAAAGTCACTAATAGAAAATGCAATTTAAAAAATTGTGTCATTACCAACAGACACATGAAACGATGCTCAAAGTCACTCATCATCAGGGAAACACAAATCAAAACCACACTGAGATACCACCTTACACCGTTTGAGTGGCTAAAATGAATAAATCAGGAAACTCCAGATGCTGGCAGGGATGTGGAGAAGCAGGCACCCTCCTACACTGTTGGTGGGAATGCAAACTAGTGCAACCGCTCTGGGAAATGGTGTGGCGGTTCCTCAAAAAAATGAAAATAGAGCTACCCTATGACCCAGCAATAGCACTGCTAGGAATCTACCCAAGAGACACAGGAATGCTGATGCATAGGGGCACGTGTACCCCAATGTTCATAGCAGCACTTTCGACAATAGCCAAATCATGGAAAGAGACCAAGTGCCCATCAACTGACGAATGGATAAAGAAGATGTGGTACTTATATACAATGGACTACTACGTGGCAATGAGAAAAAATGAAATCTGGCCATGTGTAGCCAGATGGATGGAACTGGAGGGTATTATGTTAAGTGAAATAAGTCAGTCAGAAAAAGACAGATACCATATGTTTCCACAAATAGGTGAACTTTGTGAGACTAAACAAAAACCAGGGGGAGGGGAAGAGGGGAAAGAAAAAAAAGACACAGAGAGGGAGGGAGATAAAACATAAGAGACTCTCAAAGACTAAGAACAAACTGAGGGTGAGGGGGGTGGGGGGGGAAGAGGGGGTGACGGGCATTAAAGAGGGCACGTGTTGGGATGAACACTGGGTGTTATATGTAAACCAATTTGAAAATAAACTATTATAAAAAATAAAAAATAAAAAAAAATTGTGCCATTAAAGAAAAAAGTAGTAGGTGAGAAAAAGAAGAAAATTTAATAGTGCATAGTTGAGTTAATTTTACAAAACACTTTCTATTGAAGGTAGACCTTTAAAAGACAGTGCTGATTTCTTAGTTAACTGTAGACAATAGTTTTAGAATACTTACATTATTACAAAGTCCTAAGATCTTCAAACAAAGGAAGAAAAAGAAGTATATATTAAAGCTGCCCCATGGTGGAGCAGTATTCACAAATCAATAATATAAATATTTCCTTACATACCAGTGAAGGACATAATGTCAGCTATTTTATCTTAAACTACTCTAATAAATTCATTTCAAGAATAATGCTTTAATGACGCTATTAATCCAACTAAATTCTATATTCTACCAGGATTACAGAATAACATTGGCTTTTTAAAGCTCCTTTATTCTGCAAAACTCGGACTGCTTTTATATATAATGACATTAAATGTCATACTGGTCCTAAGAATTTCACTAAGAAACTATAAGCATTCCCAAAAAATGCCAATTCCCCCATCCCACCCCCAAATACTAACATTGGTTGGAATCAGGCAAATGCCCTGTTTGCTAACTAAAGCAACCCTAAGGATATTGTTAAGTAATTAAGGGTTAAAGGTTAAGAGAAGGTATTCAGCTGTGTAGGTACAAAACGACTGAATTGTGGCCAAGCAAAGTCACAATTTTCAGATAATTTAAAGTAATCTATGACTATGGAAAGAAAAACAAAACTTTTAAAAATTAAAAAAAAATTATTTTTTAATTTTTAGATTTAAAAAAAATTACACAAGTCATAGGGCACCTGGATGACTCAGTCAGTTAAGAGTCTGACTCTTGATTTTGGCTCAGGTCATGAACTCGTAGTTTGTGGGATTGAGCCCAGCATTGGGCTCTGCTCTAACAGCACGGAGCCTGCTTGAGAGTCTCTCACTCCCTTTCTCTCTGCCCCTCCCCACTCATGCTCTCTCTCTCAAAATAAATAAATAGCCTTTAAAAAAATACACAAGTCGTTTGTGTTCATTTTCAACAAATTAGAAGAAAAGGGCCAGAATATAAACCCATAATCCCGTTGTCCAGGATAACCTCTTAACACATGGATGTACCTCTATTGACCCGGATATTTTCTATTTGTCCCTCCAGATCCCTCTCAGTCCCACCACCCCCCTCTGTGCCTCTGGAGACTGGTCTATATGGATGGCATCAAAGAACCTTTTGCAGGCTGTCTTCTACTTGAGCTCAGTGAATGAAGAACACTGGTAAGAGAGTATGGGGAGGAGGGAAAGAGAGGCCAAGACATTCATTCTCCAGCAACCATGCTGCAGAGTTGCTATGGGAAGGTTACATGCCTTTAGGAAAGTCACAAATCCTGTCAAAGGCTTTTCCTCATAGCTCTCCCTGCCTCACAACCCCCTCCTCTAGCCTGTCAGACAGATCTGCGGGTGGTAAGAACATCCTATCCTCCATACCCTAATCAGCTCCAGGTTCTGTACTATTCCTTGTTGTTTCTCTATATCCTGCCTACACCTGTTGAATAATCCCTGTATTGAACTCTCCCCAATTACTCAAAGTGAATGTGCCATCTGTATCCTGCTCTAACTTGACTAAAACCTTTTTGTAGGTTTTTAAGTATAAATTATATATAACTACATATATAATATTATACTTATGTACACACATTCATGTTTTTACAAAATATCAGCATAATATGCCAGCTAATATACAGCTATATAGAAATCTATATGAATCACCATTCAAAATCTGCATTGTTTCCATTTTTCTACTCTAAACAATGATGCAATAAATATCCATGAATATACATATGTTTTCCCCCTTTTGTCTATATTATTGTCCAAGGATACATTCTTAGCAGCAGTATATCTGGGACAAAGGCTATGTGCATATTTAAGGTTTTTGATATTGCCAAATAGCTTTTCAAAGAGGCCATAATGATATTCACTTCCCCATGCAGTGTACAAGAATGCCCAAATACCCATTATCTCACCCACTCACGAACATTCTAGGAAAACATTTTTTGCAGAAAGAAAATCAACCTCTTCAGTTGTGCTGTATTCATACTACATAGTATTTTGCACTGAAGCTATACCCAAAGCCACCAAGTCGAGAGCTGGATAACAATTCAAACATCAGCCCTTAATTCCAATTTCAGAAACCATAAAACAGAGCTTTCTGGTATCTCCTCCCTTTCCCACATGGCTGCAGTAAGTACAGCCTTTTAACCTAAAATATAATGTGTAAAAATTTCCACTAATTTGTTGCAAGGGGAAAAACTCATACATATAAGGCTAAAAAAACCTAAAGCAAATTTAATAAAATCCCTAATTTCTTTTACAGAGTCTAAAGGAAAATTATCACACATTGAAATTTAAGCCAATCCCATAAAAACGAATTGAATCCTATGATTGTGGAAGATACCAGAATTTAGTGTTATTGGGGGTACAAGGATGGGTGAAATGTGTCCCTCTTCCCCCACAGCTGCTGTCTAATGCAGGAAAAAGAGAGAGGCAGGAATAACACTAAAGGTGGCTTAAAAAGAGTAGAATTTAAAAAAAAACTAAAAATGGGTTCTCTAAGGAAGAAAAATGAAAAGAAAAAAACTAGCTAATCAAGAAAAAAGAACAAATGTATGTACAAAGGAATAAAATGGAGGCTGTAATGAGAGATATGGAAGACTTTTTCTTTACAAAATACTGTCTACAACTTTATGTTAAATTTTAAAATATATATATGAAATACAGAATTTTCTAAGAAAATAAAAGTGACAAGCATTATTTGATCAGATCAGTATCTACGAAAGAAATGGAAAATGTTATCAAAGGACACAGAACAGACTATCTATTAAGAGCACAGCCTTAAATCCCATTGTCCCATTGTCCTTCCAACCCTGAGTAACACCAACTCTCTACCTCCTCCAATTCTCCTCTGTGCCTTGCTGGAGGAAAATCACAGTCAAGTAGATGGAAGCTACTATAGTTTTATGGTCATCAACCTCAAATGGGCTCTCAGCACTGAAAAGAAACTACAGAATTATGTTTTTCTAGTTGTCTTACTTTTCTATTCGCCACATCTTTGTAACATAGATAAAATCTTCTCTATTCTTCTCAAACTTCTGAATTCTGCCATACACACACCCCTCCCCACTCAGCCTTGCAGAATCACTCAGCAGGCAATCTGAGGCAATCAGACTTTCTGTTTTCATAGAGAAACAAAAGCCATCAAAAGGACCCCCTCAAATCCCTGCCACCAGAACAATAACACAAATCTATCTATATGTGAATCTTCGTTTCTTCCCTCCTATTTCAGAGGAAGAAGTAGCCTACCTCTTATGACTTCTCAAGTGCCTTACTCTGTCCTGTATCTTCAAACTGCCTCATTCTACTGACTTTTTTCCATCAGTCTTCTAACATCTCCCCTCCCGCGTTCTCCCCCCCTTTTTCCTGCCCCATGCTGAGGGAATAGGTTTCAGAAATTTCTAGAACACAAAATCAATAGGGTTTCATGATCAACTGGATGTGGAAAGTCAAATTTTCCACGTGTAGGGTAGGCCTGGGGAGGGCTGGACAGGGCCATAAGTCCAAGTCTGACGAAAAGGAGTTCACATTTCCCAAACTTGCCACATGTGATTGTATGAGCAAGGGTGAAGATCAGACACAAGTTAAGGGACCCAAAGCTAGTCACTGAGGCGGACGTTCAAAAATAAGCCAAAGTCTAGGAACCAGGCAGTAACAATTCCACAAACTCTTGGTCTTGAGCAAGCCTCAAGTTGGGAAATTGATCAGTTTAGCCATGGGAATCTGAGATATCGGTGGCCAAGAAAAATTCAAGGTTCTGGAAATAGAGACCAAAGTTATACTGCATTGGTATAGGGATAACTAGATCTTGATAAGCAAGACAAGGAAATACCCATGTGAAACGGAAAAAAGGGAAAGAAAGTGGGTTAGGTGGAACAAGACTAATGCTCACAACAAAAACCGTAATATTACCTTAGAAGAACAAGGACAGTTTGTTGTTCTCTGGCTTCTTTTGCAGTTACTACTGAGAGAAGGTGGCTCTGGACACAAAGGCCAGTATGAAAAGTAGTTGTTACTAATGTTAGGTGACCATGATATAATCTATCTCATTAAGACTGGGCTAAGGATAGGAAAACTAGATATAGTGAGGTGTTCTTATAAAAAAGATTAAAAGAAGAGAAAGCATAGAGAGATCAAAGAAAAAAGATCATGCATACTCTGAAAAATAAAGTAAAGATAAAGCAGGGAGAAGACAGGGAAGTTCAAATGACTGCAGGCAAAAACTATTTTCCTTTGGGGAGCACAAGGGGGAAGTCAAGTAAAAACACTGACATTATAGGCCTGAGAAGTTATGTTCAGCGTGGATGTCTTTTTATATTAAAAGAGGGTAATTCATATCTTAAAAGAATTCATTGCACGGGTGGGGTAGTATCTCTCCACACCCTGTGTGAAGAATGAATACTGGTTCAATTTTGGCTCCATGCTAATTCAAACATCCTTTCCTGTCTGTATGCCACTCGGGATGGAACTGAAGGCTTTACCTGAAATGACAGGAAGCTGTCTGTACTGAATTGCTGAGTTCCCCCAAACCTGCCAACCACTCATAAGGGGCAGCATGACTAAAGGCCAAGGAATACAGGAACTGTCTGTTATTCATTGTGGGTTTACTTAGACAATAGAGCCCAGGTTAAACTTGTCAATTAGAAAACACTTTATAATGGGGCACCTGGGTGGCTCAACTGGTTAAGCAGCTGACTTCAGCTCAGGTCATGATCTCACAGTTCATGGGTTGGAGCCCCGCATTGGGCTCTGTGCTGACAGCTCGGAGCCTGGAGCCTGCTTCGGATTCTGTGTCTCCCTCTCTCTCTGCCCCTCCCTGCTCATGCTTCCTCTCTCTCTCTCTCTATCTCTCTCAGAAATAAAATAAACATTAAAAAAATTTTTTTAAAAGAAAACATTTTATAAGACTTTAGGAATATAATTCAATGGTGGAAAAGTTTTTTGCGGAGTGTTAAGTTCCTAAAACTACTTTACAAACCAGCGCAAGACTGCTCGGTCATGACCCTCCAGACTCTCATGCACTTCTCTCAGCCCACCCAAATATGTTTAAAGACAACCAGAAGTAACGTGGACAATCCAAAGAACTAGTTTATTTCTATGGGTTTTAGTTAAATAATAAGATTTGGGCAAATGAATAAAGATCAACATGTTCTCTCCTGCAATTAAAATATTCAAACCATAAGGACAAAAAGTGTAAAACTACATCATAAAAAAATCATTTTCTTTCATGTAATTAAGAGACAGCCCTGGGAACTTCCACTTCCAAGAAGGTGGAGCAGAAATAATTTTCCCTAGTTCTTCCGCTAACTACAACTGAAAACATATAAAACAAACATAAGAAGATTCTGTGAGGTGGAAAAGAAAGGCAGACTGGCTAAAGGACTTAGAATCTGAGGAACAACATGACGGTTAATTCCCTGGGGTTTTGTTGTTTGTTTTGTTTTTGTTTGTCTCCTGTAGCTCAAACGCGGAGCTGAAGGAACCAGCCACCCATAATCACCAATGGCTGTGGACCAAAAAAGTCCCTACAAAAACCTACCCTCTCCAGGCAAAGGACCAGGAAACAGACAGTCTACCAAGACAGAAAAGTTCTAGACAATAACCACTCTATTCCGGGCAAACACCACAGAAAAGGCTGTGGTCCCATGCCAGAGAACTATACTGAGTTTAAAAAGTCAAACCAAAAAATTACATACTGTATGATTTCATTTACATAACATTCTTGAAATGATAGCTCACTCACAAGTCTGATAAGGTACCCTATTATCAGAAGTCTTAGTTCCTCACCATGTGAACCCCTCCATAGGACTGCTTGGGTGTCTTCATGGCATAGTAGCCAGCTTCTCCCAGGGTGAGTAATCCAAGAGACAGCAAGGCAGAAGCCACAATGTTTTTTTATAACCTAGCCTCAGAAGTCACACTCCATCGTTTAGATAACACCCTATTGGCTCAGTCGTATTGAGTGTGAGAGAGGACTACACAAGGATGTGAATACCAGGAGGTGAGAACATCGGGGGCCATCTTGGAAGCTGGCTACCACAGAATAGAAAATATCAGAGTACAAAGCAAGAATCCTTAGCAAGAAATGTGCATATTGCAACAACCACTGCAGCCAACTCAGCGGTCTGAGAGAACCAGTACAGCACATGTGATAAGTACACACATTAGCTGAGAGAAAGAGTCATTTGATCTTCTCTTCATTGGCATCCTTTTTGATTTTTGGAATCTGATGATCAATCTGATCATTTGAATGAGAGAATTAATGTTGAAGGTTCAACCGTTTAATTTTAGACTAATATAATTCACAGTAGGGTTATGAAGAGAACTAAGAAAGCTGTTCACAAAAGTGTTCAGATTTTCCAGAGTTTCAAATATGTTTCATCACAAACTTTTAATGTGCTTTTTAGAAGGGATATTAGGAGGGGCGCCTGGGTAGCTCAGTCGGTTGGGCGGCCAACTTCGGCTCAGGTCATGATCTCATGGTTCATGAGTTCGAGCCCCGCGCCAGGCTCTGTGCTGACAGCTCAGGGCCTGGAGCCTGCTTTGGATTCTGTGTCTCCCTCTCGCTCTCTGCCCCTCCCCCGCTCGCACTCTATCTCTGTCTCTCAAAAATAAATAAATGTTAAAAAAAAAAATTTAGTTGGGGTGAAAACTGGGTGTTATATGTAAACCAATTTGAAAATAAACTATTAAAAATTTTAAAAAAAAAGAAGGGATATTAGGAAATGTGATATTTTCTAGTAGAATTATTGTAAGACTATATCACAACTGGTACAGATTTCTCCTTAAATGGATGGTTTTACTATTAGAAGAAAGAAATATAAAGTAAAAAAATTATAGAGGTGTGTTCAAGTTCCAATTTAAATAATAATAAAATAAGAATAGCATTCACTGTAATAATAAGTAATCTTAGGCTTTATTAAACTACTTTATTTTTTTAAGATTTATATTTTTTTAGGTAATCTCTACATGTAAAGTGGGGCTTGAACTCACAACCCCAAGATCAAGAGCAGCAGGCTCCAGTCAGACACTCCTCAACTTTTTTTTTTATGTTTATTTAGTTTTGAGAGAGAGTGAGAGAGAGAGAGACAGAGACAGAGGAAAAGCAGGAAAGGGGCAGAGAGAGAGGACACAGAATTCAAAGCAGGCTCCAGGCTCTGAGCTGTCAGCACAGAGCCTGATGAAGGGCTGGAACTCGCAAACCCGTGAGATCATGACCTGAGCCAAAGCCGAAGTTGGTTGCTTAGTCAACTGAGCCACCCAGGCACCCTGCCCCTAAACTATTTTTAAAAAGAAAAAGTTATGTTCAAGACCTGGTAATAAATGTTTTCTTTAAATATTATTTTAACAAATGTGTAGAATCCAAGTAAGCGAATATTTCCATTCTAATAATATACATACAAATGAAAGCTTTAAAGCTTCCAAGTTTAAAAATTCATTTGGAAACAATTGAAATACTGTCAAATAAGGAAAAAAATAGACAGTTATCTGCCTGTGATGATTTATTTTCTGTGCCAAAGGGTGCCCAGATTAAACATTATTCATGGGTGTGTCTGTGAGGCTGTTTGCAGGTGACATTGGCGTTAGTGGTGAACTCGGAAAAGTAAGTTCCCCTCCCCAATGTGCGTGCACATCATCCACTACTTTGAAGGTGTAAATAGAGCAAAATGGAGATGGAAAGAATAATCTGCCCCTTCTTACTTCCCGCCTGCCTGCCCAGTTGGAACACGGTCTTCACCTGCCCTTGGGATGGGATTTATGCCATCCGCTCCCCTGCTTCTCAGGTCCTTTGGATCTAGACTGGGACTGAGACAGTTAGGGACTATCGGAACAAGCCTCAAGTGGAAAACATCAGGCACTTGGGGAGTTTTCCGTTCACTGTTACTGTTAATCCGCTTCCGCTTCTCTCACAGAATAGAACGCTATGCAGTTCTGTTACAAGGAGGACGGACTTCTCTATATAAGCAGGGCCTTCTTGCTGTTGCTGAAGGCCATGTTAAAGTACTTTCCATCAGTGCTGTGTCTCTGTTCAGCTCGACCTGTAGCCCCAATAAAGTGCTGCCTGTCCTTTTGCCTTTGAGGTACGGCCTGCTAGTTCCGGTAACAGGACTCGGCCATCAGTTTTCCTGGATCTCCAGTTTGCAGGGGGCGGGTCGTTGGACTTCTCAGCCTCCACAACTAAGTGAGCCAATTACTTATAATAAATCTCTTCCTGTATAAATCTTATTGGTTCTGTTCTCTGAAGAACCTTGACGGTCATATCAAAATATGCAAAAATCATTCGCAGTGCCAAAAAAAAAAGTTTATAGAACTGTAGAATATTATGTGTTCAATTATTTATAGTAAATCAACCAATAGATTTAAACAGTAGGTTTAGTTTTATAAAATCATATTAAATCTCACAATATTGCATAAAATTTAGAAACTTTAGTCTTTAAAATGCCATAGATTTTTTTTTTGATAACAACACGAATAGAGCATACATATGACTTGAAAGTTAAGATTCGGAATAATTGATCAGTAAATTATTAGTAAACTAAACTATATAAATACTATATCCTGGGTGAAATGTCAGAGTCACGACATCCTTAAAAATGTAAAGGAGGTAGGGTGTGGTCCTCATCATACATACCTCTAATGTACAGGTCTAGTATCAGCAAAAATTATACTGAGCACAGCAGAACAGTGGGCTACTATAAACTGAACCAAGTGATAGGTCCCATCCCAGCCACTGTGCTGTGATTTTGATGTGCGCTATGGTTAATAGAACAGACTGACAAACTCTGGCATGTGGTATGCAACCATTAATCTGGCAAATGTAGTCTTTTAAATCCTTACCAGGAAAAAATGTCGAAGCAATTTCCCCTCACTTGCACAAGACATCAGTACACACTCATGGTCTCGTCCCAGGGTTATATTGGGTGTATTAACTCTCCTGCTCTCTGTTTCGATATAGTCCAAAGGACTTTTGACTGTCTCGACATTTCACAGATTATGCTGGTCAGTTATACCGAGGTATCTTACTAATCAACCCAGGAGATTAGGGGGATGGGGTGAGGGGGGCAAGTACTCTAAATGCTCTGATAAGAAACATATGCATTTAGTGGAAGAAGACCACACAGTGATTCAAGCACCTGCCCTATTAGTGAAGTTACCATACTCAGTGAGACTGGATAGAGGATCAGGCTAAGATGTGCTACCTAAGGTAAACAACAATTTACTGAACATTGAATCCCCTATTACTAAGGCAGGCACAATGAATAGTAGCAATCTTCAGATTTTGGAGCAGTGTACACATTTGAGAATTCAACCCATTGCTCAGATAATGCCAGATACTGCCAGTAAGAATAAGAGAGCGGTCTGCAACTTAGTCTATGCTACAAGCAGCCCTGGCATATGGGTTACAATACAGCAAATATTGTGTGCTAGAGGTGTCTGTGATAGACAAGGATACTCTGCAGTTTCTGGAAAGTCTCAAATAGGAGACCTGGATTGCAGACCTCCAGTGTTCTGGAACAACAGAAAATTATACATCATTTGAAAAGCAGCTTCTGACTTGCTATTGAGTATTAGTAGAGACTGAGCACCTGACCATGGGATAGCAAGTGACTATGTGACCAGAGCTATTCATCAAGAATTGTAGGGGTGCCTGGGTGGTTTAGTCAGTTATGTGTCCAACTTCAGCTCAGGTCATGATCTCGTGGTTTGTGAGTTCGAGCCCTGCGTCAGGCTCTGTGCTGACAGCTCAGAGCCTGGAGCCTGCTTTGGATTCTGTGTCTCCTTTCTCTACCTCTCCCCTGCTCATGCTCTGCTCTATCTCTCAAAAATAAACAAACAAACAAATAAATAAGAATTGCATACGGTAGTACATAGATGGTGGGGCGGGAAAGACAGAAAGGACTGAGTAGATCCAGAGGACATGGATAAATGACACAAACATGTTGTCCATTTGCCTGCTTCTTTTGCACCATCACGTCTCCCTCAGCTCACATCTGTGGCCTAGGAGATGTTCCCTACAGTTAGCTGACAGGAAGGAAAAATTGAGGTCTGGTTCACAGGTAAGATGGTTGAGAATGTTGGTGCAAGCCAAAATTACATCTGGAAATAATTTTTTACAATCCTCTTACTGTAAAATAAAATGGGAAGACATAAAAATCCTACAAAACAAATGTATAACCCAAGAAATTATCCTTAGGCAACACCACCCTAGTCAAGAAACAGAATCTTGCCAGCATCTCCAGAAGCTACTTCCATGTGTTCCATCCTTGTCTCGACTCTTCTTTTCACATAAATAACCACCATCTGGCTCTTATAACAATCACTTTCTTGCTTTGTAAAAATGGTTGTTACCAAACATGCATCCCATCATACTATCAGTCTTGTCTGATTCAAAAAAAAATTTATAGGGGCACCTGGTTAAGTGTCCGACTCTTGATTTTGGCTCGGGTCAAGATCTCCACTCTGGGCATGAAACTGCATAAGACTCTCTCCCCGTCAGGGCACCTGACTTTGGCTCAGGTGGTGATCTCAGTGCTTGTGAGTTCAAGCCCTGTATCAGGGTTGCTGCTGTCAGTCTGTCGGCACGGAGCCCACTTGAGATCCTCTATCTTCCTCTCTGCCCCAACCCTGCTCACACACATGCATGAAAATCAATCAATCAATCAATAAAACATTAAAAAAAAAAGATTCTCTCCCTCTCCCCTTCCCTGTTTACACACACCTGCACGCACGCTCCCTCTCTAAAATAAAAAAAGGAAAGAAAAAACTTATATGACTTTTAAGTATCTCCTACTCTATAAGTTCTTCTTTTTTTTTAATGTTTATGTTTTGTTTTTTTTTTATTTTGAGAGAGAGAGAGAAGACGACAGAGAGAGAGAGGGCAGAGAGAGGGAGATAGAATTCGAAGCAGGCTCCAGGCTCTAAGCTGTCACACAGAGCCTGACAAGGGGCTCAAACCCACGGACTGGGAACAGGAAGATCATGACCTGTGCCAAAGTCGGACACTTAACTGACTGAACCACCCAGGCGCCCCTTACTCCACGAGTTCTTCTATCTCTTTCATTTCCTTACAGTTTTTTCAGTTGAAGAACTTGGGCCATTTGGCCTATAGAGTTTCCCACAGACAGGATTTTGCTGATTGCATATTAGTAGTACAATCCAAGATTTTCTTCTGTCCTCCGAATTTCTGTGAATTGTCAGCTGGATCCAGAGAATGGACCAGACCCCAGTTCAAAACTATAAGAGGCATATAATTCTGATGATCTCTTTATTTTGTGAACTCAGTGGCCATTGATGCCTAGTGCTCATAGCCATTCATTAAAATTGCCAAATGGTAATATGCAAATTCTATCACTTTATTTGTTGGATTACCTTTATAACAACACACTTACCCTCATCTACTCTTTTATCACCAAGTGGTGCAATTCATATAGGAAAGGCAGGATAAATGTTGGATTCCTTCTCTTTATCTACCAGTTTTCAAGATAATGAATTGTTTCTTTATCATTCTCCAAAGGTTACACACACACACACACACACACACACACACACAATCATTATGAACTTTGCAATTTAAACATTTTGATGGGTTTCAATCCATTGTAATAATTGTCCTTATTGAGCCCCAAACATCCTTTGACTATTAGAAGCCCTTTAAAACTGGTCCCTGAATCATTTGACATGACGCTAGTAGTATTTGATTTCTTTCTATATTGTAATGTAGAATATTCTAGGCTTGTTTTGTTCATTTCTTGCCCAATTCCTAGATTTGACCGTTTCTCTAAGAAACTCTGGTTTCTTTTAATGAAAATTGTAAAAAGAATTGTAGATTGTGCCACAGTCTGAGCACAAAGGATGCTCACTGTTACTAGGTTGATCAGTGTTTTTAGGCCTGTTTAGTAGACAGAACTAAGAAATCTTTGTAAAATATTTGTTGCATCCACACTGAGAATTCAAGTTCCAACTCAAGATTTTGTGGAATTTCTTTTCTATTATCTCTGTATGTCCTTTCTTCCATATGAGAATTCTGATTCTCAAGAATGTAGAGGATGATAAAATTAATATATCCCATAACTATTCATTTTATCTTCTACTTCACACACAGCAGTGTCAGAATAATAATACTAATATTACCAATATATAAATGTTACTGGAAACATTTAAAAAATTCATACCCTCTTCCGTTCTTAAAATAGTCATAATTCATTTGCTTTGTCAGACCATCACACACTACACTTTCTCTTACCTAGTGGCATGTGGAGTCAGCTCACACCAGCTCAGGATAGCAAATTTTTAAATATTCTGGGACTTTGCAAACTGGCTTTTAAACACATCCATTATTAAAACTAAGTTATATAAATTTACAGCTAAGTATATTAAAAGCAAAGGTAGAAAAACTCAAAACTCGGGAGAAGCCAAGATGGCAGAATAGCATGGAAGTTTTTTTGTGTGTCTCACGTCCACGAAATACAGCCAGATCAACATTAAACCATCCTGAGTATCTAGAAAACTGATCTGAGGATTAACACAATAATCTGCACAACCTGAACCACAGAACTTGGTAGGTACACAGCATGGAGAAGTGAACTGGGGGAGACAGAAGCTACAGAGGGCAGGGAGCTCTTTTTGCTTGTGGAGAGAGGATGGGGGGAAGGAATACAGGAAAAGCATCCCCCCCCAAAGCAGCTGGAGAGAAAGTAGAAAAGTGGAACCGGCCATAGAGACTGAACTAAAAATGGAGAAAGGGGAATAGAAAGGGTTTAAATTCCACTAAGACTCTATAAACAGGGGGAGCGTAGAGTCTGAGGCTGTGCACCTCCATACCTGGTGATGCTCTGGTGGGAAGGTCAAATCCCCAGGAGCAAAGTGAAGTCCAGGGGTCCTCAGGCCACACCGAGAGAGGCGGTTTCCCCGCTGGGAGGACATCTGATAGAGGCTGTGAGGCTCCCCCTCAAAGGCAAAGGCCCCAGTGGACCTCGGAGAACAACCACATTCACTGGTGGTGGAACAAGGTCCCTAAGGGTGAACCCTGGTGCCAGACGTGTGTTGTGATTTTCCATAATCCCTAAAACGCGGCTGCTACATGAATGCGTAAATTTTTTCTGGAGCGGGCTGGCACCCAGCTGCAGTCTCTGGACACCGGCAGTAGCACGTCCCGCGAATATTCCTGGGTGCGGCCGCAGCCGGTCATTGCTCGGTGAGACCCTCCCGCAGAGGGGCAGAACGGTTCAAACCCGAAGTTCCTCAGACGTGAGGGGTCGGGGAAAAAAGCCGCATCTGAGATAAAACTGAAGAGGGAAGTGCCACCTGGCAACCTGAGGGCGTGGTCACAGTGTAAAAGCGGGCAGTGTATGGAAGCCAGAGACAAAGAACGGGTGTGGGATTCTGATCCCAGGAGAACAGAGTTCCGATATTAGACCGGGTACCTGGGCCACGCCATTTTCTCTCCTCCCGCGCATGCGCATACACACCTACAAGCGCCACAACAACCCATGCCAGTAAGCTAAGCAGCGCCATCTAGTGGAGAACAGAGCCATTACACTAAGCCCGGCCCAAGTAGGCCTATCTCGCTTTTCAAAAACACAAGTCTCGCAGCCTGCTTAGTTTACAGACTATAATGTGCTTCAGAGTTTGACTTCCAGGGGAAAAGGGAGTAATTTCAATCATATTTCCGACTGTTCGCTGGTCCATCTATTCAATTTTCTTTCTTTTTTTTCTTTTCTTTTTCTTGAATACAGAAAAAGGAACAAATTATTTTTATTTTCAATTTTATTAAAAATATTTTTCAATTTTTTTCTATTTTTCTTATTTTTTTGTAAATTTTTCAAATTCTACTTTACTTCCATCATTTCATTTTATTCTATTTCATTGCATTTATTTTTTCAAATTTTCCTTTTTTTTTCTTTTTCCCGTTTTTTCTCTAATCTATCAAGCTCCTTTCAACACCCAGACCATAACACACCTAGGATCTAGCATCATTTATTTGATTCTTGTGTGTGTGTGTGTGTGTGTGTTGTTTCTAATTTTTTTATTTTAATTTTTTTACCTCATTAATTCATTTTCTTCCTTCAAAACGACAAAATTAAGGAATCCACCCCAAAAGAAAGAGCAGTAAGAAACGACAGCCAGGGACTTAACCAACACAGATATAAGCAAGGTGTCTGAACCAAAATTTAGAATCACAACAACAAGAATACTAGCTAGGGTCGAAAATAAATTAGAATCCCTTTCTGCAGGGATAAAAGAAGTAAAAGCCAGTCAGGATGAAATAAAAAATGCTATAACTGAGCTGCAATCTTGAACAGATGCCACGGTGGCAAGGATGGAGGCAGAGCAGCAAATTGGTGATATACAAGACAAACTTACGGAGAATAATGAAGCAGAAAAAAAGAGGGACTAAGGCAAAAGAGCTCGATTTAAGAATTAGAGAAAGCAGTGACTCATTAAAAAGGAACAACATCAGAATCATAGGCGTCCCAGAAGATGAAAAGAGAGAAAAAGGGATAAAAGGGTTATATGAACAAATCAGAGCAGAAAACTTTCCTAAGCTGGGGAAAGACACAGACATCAAAATCCAGGAAGCACAGAGGAACTCTCATTATATTCAACAAAAAACAACTATAAACATGGCATATCATAGTCAAATTCACAAAATACTCAGGCAAGGACAGAATCATAAAATCAGTAAGGGAGAAAAAGTCCTTAACCTACAAGGGGAGACAGATCAGGTTTGCAGCAGACCTATCCACAGAAACTTGGCAGGCCAGAAAGGAGAGGCAGGATATATTCAATGTGCTGAATCGGAAAAATATGCAGCCAAGGATTCTTTATCTAGCAAGGCTGTCATTCAGAATAGAAGGAGAGATTAAAAATTTCCCAGACAAAAAAAGTTAAAGGAGTTCATGACCACTAAACAGCCCTGCAAGAAATTTTAAGGGAGACTCTCTGAAGGGAGAAAAGATGAAAAATAGGTAAGTAAATAAATAAACAGCAAAAGCAAAAGACTAGAAAGGACCAGAGAACACCACAAGAAACTCCAATTCTACAAGAAACATAATGGCAATAAATTAATATCTTTCAGTACTCACTCTAAACATCAATGGACTAAAGGCTCCAATCAAAAGACATAGGGTAACAGAATGGACAAGAAAAAAGATCCATCTACATGCTGTTTACAAGAGACCCACTTTAGACCTAAAGACACATTCAGATTAAAAGTGAGGGGATGGAGAACCATCTATCATGCTAATAGTCAATAAAAGAAAGCCAGAGTAGCCATACTTATATCAGACAATCTAGACTTTAAAATAAAGACCGTAACGAGATGAAGAAGGGCATTATAATTAAGGGGTCTATCCACCAAGAAGACCTAACAATTGTAAACATTTATGCTCCAAATGTGGAAACACCCAATTATATAAATCAATTACTCACAAAAATAAAGAAACTCATTGATATTAATACCGTAATAATAGGGGACTTCAACACCCCACTTACAGCAATGGACAGATCATCTAATCAGAAAATCAACAAGGAAAAAATGGCTTTGAATGACAGACTGGATCAGATAGACTTAACAGATATATTCAGAACATTTCATCTTAAAGCAGCAGAGTATACATTCTTTCCAGTGCACATGGAATGTTCTCCAGAATAGATCACATATTGGGACTCAAATCAGCCCTCAACAAGTACAAAAATATTGAAATCATACCCTGCATATTTTCAGATGAAACTCGAAATCAACCACAAGAAAAAATTTGGAAAGGTAACAAATACTTGGAGACTAAAGAACATTCTACTAAAGAATGAATGGGCTAACCAAGAAGTTAAAGAGGAAATTAAAAAGTACATGTAAGTCAATGAAAATGATAACACCACAGCCCAAAACCTCTGAGACACAGCAAAGACGGTCAGAAGAGGAAAGTATAGAGCAATCCAGGCCTTCCTAAAGAAGGAAGAAAGGTCTCAGACACATAACGTAACTTAACCTTACACTTCATAGAGCTGGAAAAATAATAGCAAATAAAACCCAAAACCAGCAGAAGACAAGAAAAAATAAAGATTAGAGCAGAAATCAATGCTATTGAAACCAAAAAAAAAACAGTAGACCAGATCAATGAAACCAGAGGCTGGTTCTTTGAAAGAATTAACAAAATTGATATGCCACTAGCCAATTTGATCGAAAAGAAAAAGGAAAGGACCCAAATAAATAAAATCAAGAATGAAAGAGAGATCACAACCAACACAGCAGAAATAAAAACAATAATAAGAGGATATTATGAGCAATTATATGTCAATAAAATGGACAATCTGGGAGAAATGGACAAATTCCTAGAAACATATTAACTACCAAAATTGAAACAAGAAGAAATAGAAAATTTGAACAGACCCATAACCAGTAAAAAAATCAAATTAGTCATCAAAAATCTCTCAAAAAACAAAAGTCCAAGGCCAGATGGCTTTCCAGGGGAATTCTACCAAACCTTTAAGGAAGAGTTAACACCTATTCTCTTGAAGCTGTTCCAAAAATTAGAAATAGAAGGAAAACTTCCAAATTCTTTCTATGAAGCCAGCATTACCTTGAATCCAAAACCAAAGACCCCACTAAAAAAGAGAACTATAGACCAGTTTCCCTGATGAACATGGATGTAAAATTCCTCAACGATATATTAGCCAACCAGATCCAACCATACATTAAAAAAATTATTCCCCACAACCAAGTAGGATTTATACCTGGGATGCAGGGCTGGTTCAATATCTGCAAAACAATCCATGTGATTCATCACACCAATAAAAGAAAGAGCAAGAACCACATGATCTTCTCAATAGATGCAGAGAAAGCATTTGACAAAATACAGCATCCTTTCTTGATAGAAACCCTCAAAAAGTAGGGATAGGAGAATCATACCTCAAGATCATAAAAGCCATATATGAAAGACCCAACACTAATATCATCCTCAATGGGAAAAAAACTGAGAGCTTTTCTCCTAAAGTCAAGAACAAGACAGGGATGTCCACTCTCACCACTGTTATTCAACATAGTATTGGAAGTCTTAGCCTCAGCAATCAGACAACACAAAGGAATGAAAGGCATCCAAATCAGCCAGGAGGAAGTCAAAATTTCACTCTTCGCAGATGACATGATATTCTATATGGAAAACCCAAAAGATTCCACCAAAAAACTGCTGGAACTGATCCATGAATTCAGCAAAGTTGCAGGATATCAAATCATTGCACAGAAATCGGTTGCATTCCTATACACCAACAATGAAGCAACAGAAAGAGAAATCAAGGAATCGGTCCCATTTACGATTGCACCAAAAGCCATAAAATATCTAGGAATAAATCTAACCAAAGAGGTGAAAAATCTAACCAAAGAGGTGAAAAACACTGAAAACTATAGAAAGCTTATGAAAGAAACAGAAGACGACACACAAAAAAATTGAAAAATATTCCATGCTCGTGGATAGCAATACTACACAAAGCTATCTACGTATTCAATGCAATCCCTATCAAAATAACACCAGCATTTTTCACAGAGCTAGAACAAACAATCCTAAAATTTGTATGGAAACAGAAAATACCCTGAATATCTAAAGCAATCTTTAAAAAGAAAACCAAAGCGGAGGCCTCACAATCCCAGACTTCAAGCTGTATTACAAAGCTGTAATCATCAAGACAGTATGGTACTGGCACCAAAACAGATATTCAGATCAATGGAACAGAAGAGAAAACCCAGAAATGGACCCACAAATGTACAGCCAATTAATCTTTGACAAAGCAGGAAAAAATATCCAATGGAATAAAGACAGTCTCTTCAGCAAGTGGTGCTGGGAAAACTGGACAGGGACATGAAGAAAAATGAACCTGGACCACTTTCTTACACTATACACAAAAATAAACTCAAAATGAATGAAAAACCTAAATATAAGACAGGAAGCCATCAAAACCCTAGAGGAGAAAGCAGGTAAAAACCTCTTTGACCTTGGCCACAGCAAGGGAACCAAAAGCAAAAATGAACTATTGGGACCTCATCAAAATAAAACTTCTGCACAGCAAAGGAAACAATCAGCAAAACCAAAATGCAACTGACGGAATGGGAGAAGATATTTGCAAATGACATATCAGATAAAGGGTTAGTATCCAAAATCTATAAAGAACTTATCAAACCCAACACCCAAAAAACAAATAATCCAGTGAAGAAATGGGCAAAAGACATGAATAGACACTTCTCCAAAGAAGACGTCCAGATGGCCAATCGACGCATGAAAAAATGCTCAATGTCACTCATCATCAGGGAAATACAAATCAAAACCACAATGAGATACCACCTCACACCAGTCAGAATGGCTAACATTAACAACTCAAGCAATGACAGATGGTGGCGAGGATGCAGAGTTGCACTGCTGGTGGGACTGCAAACTGGTGCAGCCATTCTGGAAAACAGTATGGAGGTTCCTCAAAAAATTAAAAAACAGAACTATCCTACGACCCAGCAATTGCACTACTAGGTATTTATCCAAGGGATACAGGTATGCTGTTTCAAAGGGACACATGCACTCCAATGTTTAGAGCAGCACTATCCACGACAGCCAAAGTATGGAAAGAGCCCAAATGCCCATCGACGGATGAATGGATAAAGAAGATGTGGTATATATATATACAATGGAGTATTACTCAGCAATCAAAAAGAAAGAAATCTTGCCATTTGCAACTATGTGGATGGAACTAAAGGGTATTATGTTAAGCAAAATTAGTCAGAGAAAGACAAATATCACATGACTTCACTCATATGAGGACTTTAAGACACAGAACAGATGAACATAAGGGAAGGGAAGCAAAAAGAATATAAAAACAGGGAGTGGGACAAAACATAAGAGACTCTTAAACATGGAGAACAAACAGAGGGTTACTGGAGGGGTTGTGGGAGGGGGGATGGGCTAAATGATTAAGGGGTATTAAGGATTCTACTTCTGAAATCATTGTTGTACTATTATGCTAACTAACTTGGATATAAATATAAAAAATTTAAAAAAGAAAATACTCAGTGCCTAATTATTTTGCTACATGTTATGACTGGCTATGCTTTTCAGGTTATTTAAATTTATTATATCTACATGGCGGAAATACTATATCACTATGTAATGGTGAGTGGTACATGACTCTTCTCAGCTCTGCTTTCAGTGACATCATGTTAGTAGCCGTGATGTGAATTGGAATAGTCACCACACAGAAATTGGTAAATGACACAAATTAGGACTTGACTTGTTGTTATCGTTGTTGTTTTTTAATGTTTATTTATTTTGAGAGAGAAGAGAGTGCGCGTGAGGAGGGGAGGGGTAGAGAGAAGGAGAGAGAGAATCTTAAGCAGGCTCTGCACTGACAGCGCCAATGTGGAGCTCCATACCATGCTCCTGACCTGAGCCAAAATCAAAACTCGGATGTTCAATCGACTGAACCACTCAGGTGCCCCTTGATTTGTTGTTTTTCATGATTGTCTAGATTTTAAAAAGTGATGGAGAAATTTTTAATAATGAAAATTAAACTCTAAAAAGGGTATTGTGGAGCCCCTGGGTGGCTCAGTCGGTTGAGCATCTGACTCTTGATTTCGGTCATAGTCCCAGGGTCATGGGACGGAGCCCCATGTTGGGCTCTGCCCTGAGTGTGAAGTGTGTTTGGGATTCTTCCTCCCTCCCTCTCTCTCTCTCTCTCCATCCCTTTGTCCCTCTCTCCTCCAGTGCTCTCTCCCTAAAAATAAATAGGTAGATAGGTAGATAGATGATAGATAAAATAACAGGCATCGTGTCTGTAGCCATTTTGAATAGCACCCCCAAAATGAGGAGATATTACCCAATTCATCAAAGAGGTTACTTGCATCATTGACAAATGAGTGCACTTCTCTTACATATGTTTGTTGTTTCACAATTTGTCTTACTCACTAACAGAAACAAAAATAGCAACCAACATTCATGTTAAAAAGAATCTCATTCATCAGTGACATGAGAATCAGATAGGAACCATGCATGCATTTATTCAGGTCTGATTTTTGTGACACGATTGTCGGTGAGACAAACTTAAAAAACTGGTTGGACTTTGCAAGAAATAGCATCTCACACTGAAGTTATAGGCATAGGCTGAAAAACAAGGTTTTTTTAATTTGAAATTTGTTATTTCTTAAATAACCTCCTTCTACTCTTACCCTTCCATCTTAGTTATACAGTTAACCATGTATTTAATCCTCATCAGTCCTTATTTTGATGTCTTCCCGGTCATTTCGAATGTGTGAAGCTCATTCTCTTGTAGATTCCTTAGGCGGGGTTCACTGAGTTCTTGTTTGTTGACCACAATTTATGCCCTAGTTTTGCCAAATATGAAATTCTTGGCTCACACTTTATTTCTTTAGGTGTCTTCAATGTGTTACCCTATTTTCTTCTGGGATAGGGCATCCTGTTGAAAAATCCAGTGTTAATTTTCTTTTCCTCATAAGTCACATGCTCTTTTTTCCTAGATGCCTCCTAATTTGTTTCTTCTCCTTTGAGTTCAGCGATTTTACTAGAATACGTCCTGTCACTGGTCCTTCTGATTCAATATCCTCAGTTATGCTTTCAATGTGAAATGCAAATCTTTTTTTTTAATTTCAGGAAAGTTTTCTTAATTATAGTATTTAGTATTTGTTCTGTTCTTTACTTTGGCTTTCTTCTTCAAGGACGCCATAATCCAGGTAGCCAGTCTTCTTTGTCCGTCCTCCATATTTGTTGCTTCCTCTTGACTCCCTTCAACCTCATACTTCATTGATTTTTTGTTGTTGTTGTTTTCTAAGTTTCCTCCTTCACCCCTCCTTTCAAGGCAATATGTAATGGGTTTGTTCACTCTTGTGTTCCTTCTAATTCAGTCTTCACTTTTGAAATGGTTTTTTTATTGTGCATTCCTTGCTAAGTTCTGTCACTTCATTTCTGAGTTGTTCTAATCATGATATATAGTAGATACCCCATATCTGTGGGGAATCTGTTCCAAGGTGCGCAGTGGATGCCCAGAACCACAAATGGTACCAACCCTACATATAGTATATTTTTTCCTATACACACATATCTATGATAAAGTTTATAAATTTGGCACAATAAAAGAATAACAGCAATAACTATTAAAAAAAGAGAAAAATTATAATAATCTACTGTAATGAAAGTTGTGTGAATGTGCTCTCTCTCTCTCACACACACACACACACAAAATATTGGACAGTACTCACCCTTATGATGATGATGATGATGATGATGATGATGATGATGATTTGAGATGATGAAATGCCTGCATGATGAGATGAAGTAAGGGCAATGATGTAGGTGCTGGGACCCAGTGTTAGGAGACTATTGGCCTCTGATGACATGCCAGGAGGAGGATCATCTACTTCGAGACCACAAGTAACAGAAACCACAGACAGCAAAACCATGAATGAGGGCGGACTACTGTGTTTTGTTTTGTCATGTCTTGTAACATTTTCTTAATATCTTTCGTTATTTTGAAATAGTAGATCACAGGATTTTTGTTTTTAAATATGGAATGCTTCCAAACGTGCTGCCATCCTCACACAGGGACCACGCTAATATCTGTATCATTCCAATTCTAGTGTATATGCTGCCGAAGCGAGCACAATAGTTGATGGTTCTGATCTGTATTGTGGGCATGTTTTTCTGGCATAGGAACCAGTAGTGTACTTCTCTTTCTCTTTTGATTATATTAACTTTGTATGGGATTTGACCTTAATACTTTTTAGTTATTTTGTTAATTTTTTAAAATGTTTATTCATTTTTGAAAGAGAGAGAGAGAGACAGAGCAGGAGCAGGGTAGAGAGGGAGATACAGAATCCGAAGCAGGCTCCAGGTTCTGAGCTGTCAGCACAGCCCCAGTGTAGGGCTCGAACTCATGAACCATGAGCTTATGGCCTGAGCTGAAGTTTTATGCTTAACCAACAGAGCCATCCAGGTGCCCCTTAGTTATTTTTATATAAAAATGGTTTTTCTGGCCACCTACACTAAGCAAGGTATGGGAAACCTTCTCTAACATAACAGAGTTCTCTCTTTAGTTGTTTTTGTGTGGGGTTCAATAATACAGTGGCTTAAATTATGGAAAAGGCCCAAATGTCCATCAACTGATGAATGGATAAAGAAGATGTGGTATACGTATGTACAATGGAATACTACTCAACAATGAAAAAGAATGAAATCTTGCCATTTGCAACTATGTGGATGGAATTGGAGGGTATTATGCTAAGTGAAATAAATCAGTCAGAGAAATACAGATATCATATGTTTTCACTCATATGTGGAAGATGAGAAACTTAACAGAAGACCATGAGGAAAGGGAAAGAAAAAATATATATAGTTAAAAACAAAGAGGGAGGCAAACCAAAAGAGACTTTTTATAGAGCCTTGTTTTTTAATGTTTATTTATTTTTGATAGAGAAGGACAGAGTGTGAGCAGTGGAGGGGCAGAGAGGGAGGCACAGAAACCAGCGGGCTCCAGGCTCTGAGCTGTCAGCACAGAGCCTGAGGTGGGGCTTGAACCCATGAACCGCAGGATCATGACCTGAGCCAAAGTTGGATGCTCAACCGACTGAGCCACCTAGGTGTCCCATAAGAGACTTTTAAGTACAGAGAACAAACTGAGGGTGGAAGGGGATGGAGAGGAGAGGAGGGGAAAATGGGTGATGGGCACCGAGGAGGGCACATGTTGGGGTGATCACTGGGTGTGGTATGTAAGCGATGAATCACGGGAATCTACTCCTGAAGCCAAGAGAACACCGTATCACTGTATGTTAGCTAACTTGACAATAAATTGTGTGTACAAAAAAACAGTAGATCTGAAAAAGTGAACATGTGACAATTAAAAAAATAATAATACATTGGCTTGTTTTCTAAGCTTTTCTTCATTCTATTGCCATACCCCACTTCAACCTGAATGTACTCTTTTCTTCATCTCTATTGTCTCTATCCTGCTCAATTGTAATTCCATTTCTTCTTTGGAAGCATTTTGACCATACATTTCCAAATCGAGTTTGTCAGTTTCCTTGAAAAACCCATTAGAATTTATTTTCTATATTTCATTTGAGTATTTAAAAATTATATATATCTCAGGGCACCTGGCTGGCTCAGTTGGTAGAGCACGCACCTCTTCATCATAGGGTCCTGAGTTCAAGCCCCACGTTGGGCATGGAACCTACTGTTTTTAAAAAAGGCAACAAATATTATATATGTATCTCTTTCATATATTAGAAGGGTAAATACTATTTTAAGATACTTTTGTTTTAGATGCATGTGTTGTGTATGTGTGTGCACATATACATGAATGTATTAGGACATGTGACACTGTCACGAAGTATGGAAACCACTGCCCTCGGTCATTCGGAAGGCTACTGCAGCACGGATCCCCCTTGGGTTCCCTGTTTTTCATCTGGTGTTCATTTTCTTATTGACTGTTTTAAAACCACATACTTTTATTTCTGGGCTCCATACAGATCTCTAGCGGAGCTACTGACAGTGGTGATGGAGTGTGAAAGGGGCTTGGAGACAAAAGCCAGGGACTTACCCGCCTCCCTCAAATTTCCTGCCACAGGGCCCTCTCTTACACATCTGCTCACGCAGTCAGTGGGGAACTGCTGCTGGATTTTTTAGCTAGCCTTCTCATCCCTTGCCACACGGTCTAGGGGTTTGCAAAATTAGACAGCAAATTATAAGAGACTAAAGAAATGTTAGAAATGTCTTCATTCTTAGGAAAACAGTTTAAAGATAAATAGTCTAGGCTCGTCAGCCACCAAGGTGCTGAAATTCTATCAGATAAACCTCAAAGCGCCCTCTGCTGGCAGCCAGTATTAACCACCACTAGTCAACAATTAAAAAATAATGCAGACTTCATTGGTACATGTTTTTAAGATGGGGATCACACATAGGGATTTATTTATAATTATTTATATTTACTATTATATCCTCCAACCAATATAATGCAATTCAAGCACCATAAGTTAAAATAGCTCTAAGTCATACAGAATCTACAATTTTGTTCTGTTTTGTTTTTACTACAAGTTTTCAAATATTACAAACAAATCTAAACAGTATTTGAAGATGAAATGGACTAGTCATTTATAATTGTTGAGAATAGTGCTTGCTTTGGCAGCACATATAATTTTTGGGAATAACTGTTATACTGTTTTGGACATTTTTATTATGAACAGGTGTAGTATTTTTGGAATAAGTATATGGCATGTGTCTATGCTTCTAACTTCATATTTTTCCCTGGTCAAAAAAACTCACAACTATCCTTTTTCAGTCTTTATGTAAAAATTCTAACTGCCTAAGAAAGATTATCATAAAGAAGAATAAAGACAAATTCTTAGATTTATGAAAATTAAATTTGCATTTGTCAAAATTAATAAAGTAGTTTATCACTATAGTACAGCCTTAAAATGAAGTTAAATAAAATTAAATGGAGGCATGAAATAACATCTTGAAAATTTAAATCATCCATTTTAGTACTTTCTAAGCTGATAGTTATTCATGCATTAGCGTAGTCATAGGAAGATATTTAAAATACCAACATCAAATACCCAATATCTTGCTCAACAAGATTAACTACCTTATTTTGTGTATTTACACAATGATATACACAGTACTTGCTTAACTTTTTTCTAGAAAGATTATAAAAATTTTATGGCTCCTAATTTTCAAAGCTCTAATAATCTTGTGCCTATGTACTGAGGTCACTAAAACCTCACACTAACTTTGGATATAACTCAATGTACCACAGATAGTGTTTATCTTCAAGAGAAGAAACTATGAAACAATCTAGTTCTAGATCTTTATCTAAAAGATCAGTAAAGTAACTCATTTTCCAATATGAATTAATATTAATTAACTTGCTATTTATGTATTCTCTATATTAAATTATCAGTTAGGCCATTCCTGATTAATAAGTCTAGAGAGTCTATTGATTATAAGTAGATCATTGGGTAAAAACACAACCGTACAAAATTATATTTTAAGAATGTTGAGGATATAATTGGGAAAATGTGGGGCAAAAGGTTACCAACAAGGTTATAAATTTTATAGGTAAATATAAACTATCTATTGAAAGCCAAGTCCTTCAGAGCACTTTGACTTGTATTAAAGTTCTGATGTTTCCTTTTGTTTAATTACATACTTTGTTTCTATAGTAACTCTAAAGCATATAATCCATTGCAATGTTCCTAAGCCTTTTACATGGTGACTTCTTTTCAGTCAGTAAACAGTAATAACAATATAATCCTTGTTTAGATCTTCACCTTCTTCCTGAAGATCCTTTAATTAGTACCCAGCAGAATTACATGCAACTGCAGTCTCACTATGCAATTTTGAATAATTAGAAGAAAAAAAATACAAATGCTACACTAAGTACCTAAGTTTTCTAGGAATTTACTGCCACCTTCAGGTTTTAATCAAAACGCATTAGTATTACAGCTTCTACATTTTTAGGAGTCCCTGGTTAACGCAGTAGAAATAGTAACATTATTTTCTTGTATTAGCGGGGTGCTCTCTTAGATTGCAGTGCAAACGTCTTTCACGAAATGTTCTTTCATTTTGTCTTGTTTTTTATGATTCTTCTATAACACGTAATTGAAAAATCAAAGGCTACAGTTTGTTTTATCGGTCATTATAACTATAATTACACACTGGGAGCTCCCAGAAGACTGTCCAAAAAATACTTAAGGATCTTTAGGTTAAATCTAATGAAAAACCCTTCAACAACAACAGCAACAACAAACTGTTTTAAATGTCCCATGTCTTTGCCCCTCTAGCTAAAGACCACCAGGAATATACCTGTAATTGAACAAGTTGGGCCTCTTGCTCATTGCAGGGAGGGAGAACACATACCACAGGGAACTGTGGGTGCCTGCGAAAGAAGGTGTTAAAAAAAAGGACTTACAGGGGCTCCTGGGTTGTTCAGTCGGTTAAGCATCTGACTCTTGGTTTCGGCTGGGTTCATGATCTCACAGATGGGGAGTTCGAGCCCCACGTGCTCGAACTGTGCTGTTAGCACAGAGCCTGCTTGGGATTCTCTGTCTGCTCCCCCCCCCCCAACTCTCTCTCTCAAAATAAATAAACCTTTTTAAAAAAGGGCTTACAGAATTGTATAAGGAGTTTTTGGTAGGGTTCAAAAAAGTGTCAGGAAGTGGGGGCAATTCTATGGTTGGGTAACTAATTAATCTTATTTAGAAAACAGGAGGAATGAAGCAAGGCCAAAGAAGTAACCAATAAAGCAGCAGCAGTCGGTCATATTAGGAGTAGGTAGGAGGTTTAGTACTTTTGTTGTCTACAGACTGACCTTGTTTCTATCTACAATTAAACAAGATTATGAGAGGGAGACGGTCTTGTGTTCTTCGTCTCACTTCATCACAGTCACACTGTGGCCTTGTTTGATGTGGGCGCTTTATGAGATTGTCTCTGTTCAACAGGAGAACACCAAGGCCCCGCAGTGAGTGCCAGGCCGCTCCTAGTGTCCTCCTTCTCACAGTTGCATTTGCAACTCTACCAATATCCTTAGTTTTTATTCCTTGAATGTGTGGTGAAATCGCAAAAGTTCATTATCATTTTTAAGATGAAAAATCAACAGACTATGAAGCCCTAGGGTTTGTGATCAATGTTGCAAGGGTCAGGAACTCAACTCAGGGATCCTCAGGCATATGAGGGGGAGCTCTCCTCCCCCTGTTCCCGGGGCAGCTGCTCCAGGGAGCTCTCTGCACACCACTGCCACGGCCGCAGGAGACCCAAGGAGAGGCTGCCTTCCCGGCCACTCTGCCTGCGACATGCTTCCTGAACCCTCACCTGGCTCTCAGGACTTTCCCTTTCTCCACCTCCTTTTTGAGCTGTAAAAGATTCTCTAAGATCCTGGCCTTCTATTGGTTGTTTCTGCCAGGTAAATAAACTAGGGCACAACAGGACCTATTTTACAGTAAAGGAACAGTGTGGATGCTGCTGCACTTATTTTCTTGTTTAATATAATACATCTTGTGACTATCCCATATCAGCCCCCAAAGATCTCCCTCACCCTTTTTAATGACCACATGGTATTCATTTTATGGAATAACCACGTGGAATTCCACGGTACGGAACTGATGAATGGTTAGATTTTCTCCTTTCCTTCCCTCTTTCTTCTCTCATCGAACGAGGCTGAAGTGAATCCTCTTGGACATACAGTTTCGACCTCGGGAAAGAGTATACTTGTAGCGTAAGTTTCAAGTAAAATTGCTTAGTCGACTGGTGGGGGATTTTATAGTTTATTAGGTATTGCTACATTTTCCTGCAAATACATCCTACCAACTTACACTCCCACTAACAGTATACGAGGGTCCCTATTTCTCCTTATCACCAGACACACTGATTCTAGCGGTAATTAATTTTCATCGTCCTTCTTCTGCCTTCTCTTTAATTGTTGGTGTTCCTTCAGGCTGCGTAAGCCATCCTTTCAAGCCCTTTCCAAGTTTTCACTCACTTCGTTGACTTTAGCTACCACTTGTGCTCTGACAATCCCAAATTTAATCTCTGCCCTCACCCAAGTTATATATTACAAGTTACCTGCTGGGCATTTCCATCTGGTTGTCACACCTTTTGAACTTAACACATAAAAAAAAACAAATATTATCTCTTCTTTGCCTCCCTCCCCAGCCCCAGCTGTACTCCTGTGTTCCCACCCTTGATTCATGCAATGATCCGCCCAAATTCAGACCTTGTGGACGCTGTGGCACGTGATTAGACTCACGGGCTTCGGGGCAAGACTAACTGGGAACTCTGCCACTTACCAGCTGTGTGACCATGGGCAGTTTCTTAACCTTCGTGTGCCTCACAACGTCCTCATCTGAAAATGAAAATAATGACACCTAATGTTCCATAGGGTTGTGAGAAAGATTCAATGAATAAATATATGCCGTGTGCTTAGAACAGGGGCTGCGACATGATAAATCTTGTGTAAGGGCTATTTATATATTTAGACCCCTCATATCTAATTATCAAGCCCTATAGATTTTACCTCGGAAACATTTTCTGAAATCACCCTTTTCTCTTGTGCCACAGTTGCCACCCTAATTCAAGCCTTTAGTACATTTTGCAAGGATGATTGTGACGGCCTAATTGGTCTCCTTGCTTCCTGCCCTTTTCTTGATAGCAAATGTTATTATTTCTAAAACCCAAACTGTTTTTTTGTTTTGGTTTGGTTTGGTTTGGTTTTTGCACTCCTTGCTGGACCTCAATTCTTTTGCCTGCAGAGGACAGCTGTTCCACTTTTTCCAAGAAAGGCTTTTCCCCCAACCATGTGGCTCCCGCGGGAGCATCCGTTTCTCTCATGCTCTGCCAGTCTGGGTCACAGTCGTTTAGACCAGGTGGGCATGTAATTCAGGCTGCCCCAGTTAGAACTCTTCGCTGGGATCTCTCAAACTGTAATGGTGGAAATAGAACCAGTCTCCCTCTCATACTGACACCGGGGGAACTACAGGCAATTAAGTTTCCTGCACTGCGGAGAAAGAGAACACAGAGATGAAGAGGTGGAAGAGGTGTAATTTCTTGGCATTTAATTTCCTGCTTCCACCTGGTCCACAGTCCACCTGCACCCCAGTCTTCCTCATGTTACATGAGTCTTCCAATAAACTCCCCCTTTTCTATTCTTCTTATGTTGGTTTTCTGACCCTTGCGACATTTATCACAACCACTAGGGCTTCATATTCTGTTGATTTTTCATCTTAAAAATGATAATGAACTTTTGCAATTTCACCACACATTCAAGGAATAAAAACTAAGGATATTGGTAGAGTTGCAAATGCAACTGTGAGAAGGAGGACACTAGGAACGGCCTGGCACTCACTGCGGGGCCTTGGTGTTCTCCTGTTGAACAGAGACAATCTCATAAAGCGCCCACATCAAACAAGGCCACAGTGTGACTGTGATGAAATGAGACAAAGAACACAAGAACCGTTGAGCATGAGAGGGTGCAGCTCACATGGCTGGGTAGGAAAGAGCCAAACCAGTTGACCCTTGTGTAGGAGATACTGTTATTATAAACACATATATAAATTATAAAATATAAGTTAACACTGTGGAGTGTTAATGAAAATGAAAAATTGCCATAGTCCATCAGTAATATAAACAGTGCCTGAAGTCTTTTTTTAATCAGTTTTCCTAAATAAGTACAATTGCCCATGGATGTATTTAAACATAATGTACTAAAATCATAAATTTATTGTCAAGTGAAAGCACTTTACTGTTTCTGCCATTAACAATGCAGTTCTCAAATTCTTTCAATAATAAATGAAATATATTCCTTTTCACCTCCCTCTAATACAAGCAGATGTCATTTAGACTCAGCTCAAAGGACTGGTTTTCCAAGCAGTTTGACATAAATTGTAATCTGCTCTGGTAGAGGTGAAAACCTCCGTGTGGCCTGCTTCTGGACTAGAATTCACAACATTTCTCTCTTCTGGAGAGTGTAACAGTGTGCTGGCAAAGCCACCCACCTCAGACCCATATGAGACATGGGACAATGGATAAGAGAAGGAAAAGTAAACCTCAAAGACTGTTATTACATAACTTTTTCCTTTGACCTTACTTGAATATAAAATGTGCCTTTGACAGAGGAGGGCACTCATTGGATTGAGCACTGGGTGTTGTATAGAAACTAATTTGAGGGGCACCTGGGTGGCTCAGTTGGTTGAGCGGCCGACTTCGTTTCAGGTCATGATCTCACAGTCTGTGAGTTCGAGCCCCGCGTCGGGATCTGTGCTGATGGCTCGGAGCCTGGAGCCTGCTTTGGATTCTGTGTCTCCCTCTCTCTGCCCCTCCCCTGCTCATACTCTGTCTTTATGTCTCTCAAAAATAAATAAATGTTAAAAAAAAAAAAAAGAAACCAATTTGACAATAAATTATTTAAAAAAAAGTAAATAAAATAAAATGTGCCTTTGAAAGAGAATACATTAGCTTCAAGTTTGGGAGCAAAGAAATTTTAGACTTACAGTGGCTGTCTAGTGATAGATGGATAGATAGAGGAGTAGGTGGGTGGATGGCGAGGAAAGGAGAGAGATAAAACATTTTTCAGGGGCGCCTGGGTGGCTCAGTCAGTTAGGCGGCCGACCAGCTCAGGTCATGATCTCATGGTCTGTGAGTTCGAGCCCCACATTGGGCTCTGTGCTGATGGCTCATCAGAGCCTGGAGCCTGCTTCGGATTCTGTGTCTCCCTCTCTCTCTGCCCTTCCCCTGCTCACGCTCTATCTGTCTCTCAAAAATAAATAAACGTTAAAAAAAATTAAAAAAAAAAAACATTTTTCAGAAAGATTAGCAACTTGAGATAAAACCAACTGTTTTAGAACACTCCGAATACAGCATATTGCCTCTCATACCTTGTGAAAAACGCCGTGAGCGGAAATTCCTTATAGGATTACTTTATGAAGAGTAAACATATTAGAATTCTTACATTATGTTCATTTTGTTTTAAACATACAGTAAACATAGTTCCTGGTGCGTGGCAAGCATTAAAAATTAAGTACGATCACTGGCTGCCCGTGCATCAGGGTCCGCTCCAATCCAATAAACTGGCCAGAATGGGAAAGCCTACAGAATAGAAAGAACTTAGGGGGGGAAAGTGGACAAGGCCTGTACAGCCCATTAACAGAGGAGAGATCTTGGTCAGCAGGGCACCAGGGAGAAAAAAAAGAAGTCAAACGTAAGATGACAGCAACATATCCAGCACGATGCCAGAAACGGGGTACCCTCACCGGAGAACTGGAGACTGAAGTTTCACCAAAACAAATCTTCTGATGACCAGGTGGCTTTACAGATTTTCCTAGAAGGAAAGAATTGACTTGAGGAGTCAGGTCTCCTTCTCAGTTATACTTCCCAATTTAAACGATTAAATTGACACTTGGCTGCCCCTTCAATCCACTGTGAGTCGGTCCTGTCGCCGTGGGGCATGTATCAGCTCGCCAGGACTGCTGTGGCAAGATGCCACAGACTGGGCACCTCAAACAATGCAAGCTTATCACAGTGCTGGATGTTCCAGTCCAGGATCAAGGTGTCAGCAGCTTTGGTTCCTTCTGAGGGCTCTCTCCTTGACTGGCAGAGTCCCCTTGCTCTATCCTCAGTCTCCTCCCTGTGCACGTCTGACGTCCAAATTTCCTCTTCTTGTAAGGACGTCAGTCGGATTGGATTAGGGCCTACCCTCAAACGACCTCATTTTAACTCATCACCTCTCTAAGGACCCTATCTTCAAATACAGTCACATTCAGAGGTGCTGGGGGTAATGCTTCAGCATATGAATTTGGTAGAGGGGGTTGGAGGGGGGAGGCACAATTCAGCTCATAACAGGATATATACATAAAGTTCAAGTTTCTAGGCCTGTGAAGTAAAGGGCAAGATTGGGCCACAGTGACTCAATGGGGGAAGGTGCCTCAGTGAATCCCGCCTGACCTACCAGCCACGATTCCTGCAGTGCACCCATAAAGACTAAGGAACATACGTTTTTCTCTAACCCCATTCTAACCTTTCATGTTCTTTTAAAAAATATTTTAGATTTCCTTATCTTTAGCAATTAAGATAGTTTATATTCCAATTCGGCACGAGACTACATAAATCCTAACTAGTATATTCATCCTGCATCCACTTTTCTTACCTTATAAGTTCATTTTAGTTAGTTTTAGTGTGCTGAACTTACTGGGTCCACAAACGAAACCTTGGAAATAACGGCCGACATTCTTGTTCTTCTTTTTGAATAATTATTAGTGAGGTGTACACGGTTCTCGGTTCTCGGAGTGGTGTTTGAGTTCTGAGGAGCAATAGGTAACATGTGTATCCGAATAACTTTCACGTGAGCAAGGCTGCAATGAGGAGTACTCAGTGCTCCAGCTACCAATGAGAGGGGTGTGCTATTAATACCTGTGAATCAGTATTAATGATGCACTGGATTAGTGATGGTTGGACTTCTTTTAAATGGGAAATGGCAGAAAGGGGTGGGCTGAACATGAAATACTGGCAGCAGTGGCAAGAAAGGCCCATAAATTGATCCTAAGACAGAGGCTGACCGTAAACAATAAGAGCAGCAGCGACTGGCAAATCGCACGTCAGAGATTCTAACAATCCTCCTACGCTAAACTTTTTGACCAGAGTCTAACAGCAAACTGCCAATAATAAAATAACTTTTTATAGTACTTTAATTATAGATGAACATATGTTTACCTGAATCAATATCAATATTACAGTTGTATATAATACAATATTAGGGTGTATATGTTTTGAAAGTAAAGGCACTAAATCAGTTTTTGAAATAAAGATTTTCTATTTAGAATTTCAGAACATATACGGTACATGTTTATTAGCATATTAACATATATGCATATTTTTTAATTAAGTATAACTTGGCCATCTTGAATATCTATACCCCAACAGAGGGTGAATTGTGGTTTAGGGACGCAGAAACACCGGTTCAACACTCCAGCTCTCTGAATCTATTCGTGGAAATTGGCTCAAATCATTCTTAGAGGTAGACAGATTATAACTAATAAAGAACTTATGCACCCGTAATTCAAGACACTACAAATGACACTCAAACACATCTTTTTATTATATACTAAATTTAAAAATACAAATCTTATTAAAAATGCTTATGAAACATTGTATACATAAGTACTGTCAAATACTATTGGATTATGACATTATGTACATTTGCTAAGGTTAATAAGAAACAGAACAAAGTACATAACTTTGCTGATAACGAATTTCAGAAGTCAAATATTTTAACATTTGGCAACTGTGAAGTAGTGATCTGCACAGGAAGATGTTTGCAGAGGTAAAATAGTAAGAAAACAAACGGAATAATGCAGATATTCCTGCCCTAAGTGTTAGTAAGTAGCTCTCTTCCTTATCCTCTTCAGTCTCATTGTAACAGAAATTAAAGTGCACAAGACCACCAGGAATACTTGATTTGGTTGTACCCTAACACATACTACAGCCAAGTGTGCTGCCATATTGAGGGCTTCAATTCTTTGTACTGTTCCTGAGGTTTTAGAAGTGAATTTTGAATGTGGCTAAGGGAAGAGAGGTCAATACTTTCTAAATTGCACCAAGTGGCCTTAAAGTGTAGAAACACCAACGATAAAAATATTAATTTGGGAACAGATTCAAGAAAATTATCCCTGTCTACTTTGCCCTAGGAATAAAATTAAGATAAGAACCTAGATTTACCTCTGGAAAATGCTTACTAAAAATCTGTTTCAAAAGATCAGACGTGTACAGCAAGCACCACAATACTGTCAGTTACTATTCACCACTTATAAACCACATCATAAATACCAGGCACAAACACCTGCCTTCTAAAGGTTCACGAGAAATACAGGTAGAAGCATGTTATTACTTGACACTAATTTTACTAATTAACATTAAGTGTAATTTGTAAAAATAGGTCACCACCATACAATCAAGGAAGAGGAGAAGGAAAGCTGCTAATCTACAAAAGTGCTCCCTTTAGCTTTCAGACCCAATAGCGTAACGTTGGGTAAAACAAGATTGTAAAGTAAGGCCATCAGTTCTAAATTAGCTGATGATGCCATATATACATACTCGCGTATATATGTTTAAATTTCAATTCTGATTTAACACTAATGTACTAGTACAAACCATTTATAGGAAACATTTTATGAGGCTTATTTACAAACACAATGAGTGACAAAGATATGGAAAATCAAAGAAACTGCAGACAAATATACCCATTTAGCAACATAGTTCACTAAAGATAAGACTGATTTGCATAATATTTTTAAAAAACAAAGAAAAAAGTTTAGTAAGAAACCCCTACCATATACACCTAGTGGTCATTGGACCTAAAAGGCAAATAAATGTAATGATCATGATTAAGTTTTTATTACTGTCCCGTTGACATATCAATATGAGGTCTACTCAGAGTACTACCTACAAACACAGTCTCTCATGATTTGATGAGAATATTAAGTTATTGAACACATTTTTAACTCCCATGGCACATCACACTTGATAACACTAATAAGGTAGCTTTAGATAACACTTAAATCATGATTATGAATGTTTAATTGAATATTTTCCTTTCTGTAGCTGTGAAATGTAAAGCTTAGATTTGCTTCCATCAGGCCTCTTAAACCAAACTTCATCATGGTTAATTGTTGTAATTACAGCACTAAAAAGGGGGGGAGAAAAGGAAGGAATGAATGAATCGCAATATGCCTCCTCCACTCATTTTAGAATACTAGTTATAACACCAAAATAGCCGGACAGTAAGAGTAAATTCAGGTATATAATTATCATTTACTACAATGCTGCTGCATTATCACGGGGGCATGCTGTCAAAAACATCGCATGCAGCAATCTCTTCTCTTTCCTTGACAGAATTGGTACTATTAAATGCACATCATTCCTACTACATCCCCCACTCCGCACCCCCCCAAGAAAACACACAGTGGAACTAAGAACACTAATTATATAGTATTACACCTCCAATTCGGATCGGCCCTGGCTATAGGAAATTTTCCAAATGCCAAATCTTAATTCCCAGTATCAAACCATCTATGGTACTTGTATGGATTCTTTCTTGACACTACTTATCTAGTATGTAGAAAATTTTTTAAAAATAGATTTGGGTTTAACCCTCTTATACTATTTCATCTTTTTTTAAATCACATTTATATTAAGCAGTAAGGAAAATGTCTTAAAAGCAGTAAGATAAAACAGAATCTAGGGGTATCATGTGTAACCTAGTAATTAACTCAGTGGGCTTCTATGAGAAAAGTTACTGTACGCAATACTCCTAGGATCCTAAAACTTTAAAGATGAAATTGCAATTCAGGTAAAACCACTATATTTGGAAAATGAGTATTCTTCACTAAATACAAACACTTCATTTACCATTCATGCCTAGAAAAAGACACCTTATTGTAGAAGGCTACCATTCTGAGAATTAAATCCTAAACTACTAAAGGAACAAAAGCAGTAATTAGCATTAATAGTTTCCAAAAGCTAATACCAGATAAAACTTAGAAGGCTATAGCGGCACCAGGCTGGCTCAGTCAGTGGATTGTGTGACTTGATCTGAGGGTTGTGGGTTTGAGCCCCACATTGGGTGTAGAGATAACTTAAGAAAAAAAAAGTCTTAAAAAAAAACAACTTAGAAGGCTATATAAATAATTATATAAACCTTATTTAAGCCAGATTGAGTTTTTTAAAAGGCAGCTTTCAGTTTTCAAGTTATACTGTAATTACTGTTACTCTTAAGGTTTTCATTAATTTTCCATTACTTTCCTACTCTAATTGATACACGCTCTTGGTGTCCAAAATACTGGAACACACCCAAAAAAGTCAAGGATTAATATGTCCACCAAAAACTTACAATGGTCTGATTTAAGATGATAATATTAAAGTCCTAACAATTCATCTACTTTAACAAACAGGACGACTTACCTGGCTAAATAATTCCAACATTTCCTCTTGTGTTAATGCTTGTGCTCAAGAACTTAGTACGTGACATTGGTATGTAAATATTCACACTGGTGTACACACAAGCTAAACAAATTCTATGCCAAGAGAAAGGAAGGATCCAGAGGCAAATAATGGTGGATGATAAATGCACTAGGAGGGGGTAAATATTTATTGACAACAATGTTGCAAATTCTAATACTGAGCAACACTGAAATGATAGTTTTTACCTTGTAGGACATTCATCTTTTTTATCAATACATATTGTTTGTCCACGTATATACCATTCGCCGTCATAATATAATCTTCCTTCTTCAGATCTAGCGCTGTGCAGGTGCTTTTCCAGTTTCACAGGTGCTAAAGGGATCAGTTCAAAAACTGTTACATTAATAAGACGTTGTCGGAAGAACAAAAGTGCAGAACATGAAGAAGTAACACCAATCCATGCGTACATGTGAAAAGACACTAAAAATAGTTCTTAGACACTAAGCCTAAATCTAATAGAAATGAAAAAACTTAATTTCTCACATTTCTTATAGAATTCACTAAGTTTTAATGTAACTACAAATGAAGCTATACAATGTACGAGAAATCATCGGTGAACTGGACACGTGTCAGAGAAGGGGAAGCAGTTATATTATCAATTATGAGTGCCAATTTTAAGTAGGATTTAAGATATCATAATTCCAAGAGTAGTGTTCACAAATGAAATGTAACCACTGATGGGGGAACTCTTTAGTATGTGGATGACTTAACAGCCCTGATCCAACAAGTCTCCGCAGAAGAGATCCCTGAACTTAGGTTAAATGACTTACGTTCTGTCTTCACTCGGTGTGGACCCAGGGTAGCCATTGCCTAATTAAAAAAAGAAGGAAGACAGGGACTGAGTTTATAGACTGAAGGTATATTTTGGGATCTATTTAATGTATACAACACTACTCATGACCTCAAATAACTAACAGTGAAATGTACTCTTCAGTTGCTCTCATAAATTGTTAATGCCGAAGGCCATAAGAAATGTGTATGTAAAGAACAACCATTTCACCTAGAGGTGTTATCAATACCTGAATTGATCTCTCTCAACTAAGAAGTTTCTGAAAATGGAAAAATTTAATAGGAAAAATAAGTCTCCACCTTCAAATAAGCACAGGAAATCCTCTAATTCTTGAGTGTTTAATGACAGAATACAAGATATACAATAAAGTTCAAATATTCACTTTGAATTCATTCAGCAGGTATTACTGCGTTCAGTGAGCCAGGACGGGGCTAAGGACTAGGCACAGAAAAGTTATTTATTATTTTTGGGCAACCTAAATAAATGCTTTTCTGTACTTTTGCATAAATTATTAATTACATTACTACAGGAAAAAAATACAATCAAATTGCTGACATGTCTCTCTCCAAATATTCCTGCGATCCACTGTTATCTATATGAGTATTAACTGCCATTAAAAGAATGTTGCAAAGTAAAATATATTAACAATATTTTGATGTATTAGTAAAAAAACCACAGAATCTTAAAAAGTAGACTCTAAGAAGATACTCGTATTCCATTGGTCTTTAATCCTACCTTCCTAATTGTTGTCCAGTCTTCAAGAATATCAAGATCTTGTAGCATATAAACAATATATGGACGTGGAAAAGTCAAGGTCGATTTAGCTGTAAGAATTTCACCCTTTGGAGTATATTTCCGAACCTCTGTTTTTCAGAGAATTAGAACTGTGATTTCTGGACATAATCCTGTGGCATGCTGAATTCTGACTTCAAATTATTCTCCAAAAGACTTAGTACCAGGATAAATACACTCCAATACTTCAGATGCTGTAAACCATATTCTCTTAATTCTTTGATATCATTGATTGTAAGATATACCACCAACCTAATTGCTGCTTTGAGGTGGGAATGGGAAAAGGCAATGGGGTTAGGGGAAGGTCCCACAGGGAACACTAAGATTGAAAGCATATATTACTTTAATTTAAAGACACTCCAGGGGCGCCTGGGTGGCTCAGTCAGTTAAGCGGCCGACTTCAGCTCAGGTCGTGATCTCACGGTCTGTGAGTTCGAGCCATGTTAAGGCTCTGTGCTGATGGCTCAGAGCCTGGAGCCTGCTTCGGATTCTGTGTCTCCCTCTCTGCCCTTTCCCTGCTTACACTCTGTCTCTATGTCTCTCAAAAATAAATAAACGTTTAAAAAAATGTTAAAAAATATTTTAAAAAAAAAAGACGCTCCAATTTCAGAAACATTGAAAGTGTTAAAAAAGAAACGTATGAATTAAACAATCACACTATATACTAAAGAGCTGGTTCACATCAGCCATTATTAATTTTCAAAGCTGAGATCATGATTACACTTCTACTCCCTCCCTACTCCTCTTAACCCTAAACTATATTCTCTGCCTTCAATCAGTTTTAGAAATCATCTTTTGCCTAGTACAGGATCATGTAAATAAAGTCAGTGTATACTAATAAAAATTACAAAGGTATGCACAATGCAAAAATGTACACCAAGGCAAAAAAAAACATTTAGAAAAGGATATCTGAAACAACTACTGGCTTCTTTTTGTCAGGACTGAAAGGGTCCTTCCTCTTTTTTCTTGACTGAAGTTCATCATTCCACAGCTCTGGCAAGTAAATAAAATTAAGTATTAGCTGATATCTGGAGATCAAAGCGGGGAAAAGGCTATGTAATTTCATGATAGCAAAATTTCATCGGTAGTATATATATATGACTATATGATTTCATGAGCAGCTACATATTTATAAAATTTCCTCTGCCTATTAAAGCAAAAAATAAACTTGGTACTTAACAACTCATAACTGATGAACCAAGGTCACATACTTTGTTAAAGATACATTAAATGTACTATCTCATCTAACCCTCAAAGCTATCTCTGAGACAGGTATTCCTGTTATTACGATTTTACAGATGAGGAAACTGATTTAGCAAAGCTAAAGTAACCGTCACTCATATTCTCCCAACTATATGATAGGGGCTTATCTGACTCCACTGTGCCTACTGAGAAATGAAATTTTTAAGAGGTACAGTAATAAACATGCAAGGCCTGTAGGATAACCCAATACATCTTCAACCCACTGTAGAAAGCCTTTCCATGATACCCCTGAAAATGCCAGTTTCTCATTGGACTGATAATTATTAAGGAGTTTTTCCTTTTTCTCAGACAACAATCTACCTCCCTGTAATTTCTATCTAGTTTGTGTGTTACCAAAAAGAAAAGGTTTTTATTCTTTCTTTCACCTGATCTTTCAAGGTTTAGAGGGAGGAACATATGCTAGAGTTGTCTTTCAATACTATTCATATATTATCATAATACTTTTATTATTCTTATAGTATACTATTCTTACTTCTATAGTTCCTGTCACACTTTTCTTTTGTCCCTTTTCATGTGCTCCATTTTCTGTCCTTCTGAAATGTGAATTCAAATCAAAGCAACAATCACAAACCTATCAAGTTCTTTAAAAGTCTCCCCCTCTCCCCTCTCATTAGGACACTTCATTTATACAACATTTATATTAGGAGACTAGGATATTATGAAACGCTCCAGTAAGCAACAGGTTCAGCGTCATTTAAAGTAAATATCACACATATCACACCACATCATTCCCATTACCTGAGGTAATTATCTTTTTTTTTTTTTAGAGAGCATGCAGTCATGAGCACACATGAGTGGGGGAGGGACAGAGAGGAGGGAGAGAGAATTCCAAGCTGGCTCCAAGCCCAGCACAATGCTAGGCTTGATCTCACGACTGACCGTGAGACCATGACCTGAGCTGACATCAAGAGTCGGACATTTAACCGACTGTGCCGCCCGGGCACCCCCACCTGAGGTGATATCAATGCTGTGCCTGTCCTCTTCAAGCCTTCTTATCTTCTCCTCCAGTTCACTCTGGACTGTGTCATATAACAAAAGCTTTTCGCTCTGAAAAAAAAATACATTATGCGTAAGTAGAAACAAAAACTCAGTCCATCTTAACTGTGAGTACTAACTTACTCTCAAAATACTTTAACACATGATGCTTTTGTTTGCTAACTTAAAACCTTAAAAACAAAATACCAAATACATGAAAGAAATAAAACCAGAAAGTATAGAATCTAAATACAGAGTTTTAGACACAATTAAATTGTTTAAGAATATCTAAATTTATATATGGTATGGAGGCAAATGTTTATAAAAAACTAGTAAGCTCCCCTGGCCTCTTTTAAAAATAAGCAGGTCCTACCTGTTCATATAATGGAGAACCAGTCCTATAAAGCATATCAGTAGAAAATGGATATTTTCTCATTGCAACAATCACTAGGCCTTTATTCCTCACTAATATCTCAACATATTAAAATAGACTACTGTATCACAGAGATTCAAGTATGAATTCTATAATCATTTAAAATAATCTAATTATAGTCAAAATCAAAACTATAAACTATATCCAGCTCTCTCAACAAAACTATTGAGAGACTGAGTGACTTGCTAAAAGACTATTTACTGGCAAATCAGACTAGAAACCAGGTCTACTAGTTCCAGTCCATTGTTCTTTTAATTATAAAACACCATCTCCCTTATTTTAAAAGCCATAAAAGGTACATAAGTATAACATATAGATTCGTTATATAAAAAGCTTCTGACAGGTTCCCATCCCACCCACCACATGCTTACTCTAGTAAGGACAGTGGGCTACCGGGACAGAGAGATGATCTTCTTGTAGAGACTACTGGAATACAGTTAGATACAATTTCCTATGGAAGGCACAAGCCACACCCACGTGGCAGCACAGCCAGTGTGAATCTATCCTCCCAGAAGAGGATACACATGAAATTTAGAGTCTACATATACTTGAAGTTCTCCTGAGTGGCAGAGAGAAGATGGCTTTTGTCAATTTGAGGCAAGCCAGGAGCCAGACAAAGCAAAGCTGAAGAAAACTAAAACTAGATCTCATATGAAAAATCTTCCAGGCTGCTCTCTAAGCTTACTTCCTTTTAGTTGTTTCTCCTGCCTTTGGTAAAGTGTTACAAAACATTCCAGCCTTATCTACACTGTGGGACAAGCATTGGGAAATGTTATATATCAGAGAAAAAGGGAGAGCAGGCCCCAGCCACAGTCAAGATAGTGTGACAGCTAGAAATAGATCCAGATTCTCCAAACGAAGAGGACTCTGAATGCAAAGTGAAAAGTGATAAAGCTTTTAAGAATATGTAAGTTTAACTGCTGCACTCTCTTTCCTCTCTACTGATAAATTTGCTCTAGGCCAAGCAAAAATTCTAAAATAAGTCCACTAATCATTCTTTATTAAATCAAAAAACAAAAACCACCACCACAATGGGCCTGAAATGTTTGATGCTTTGAAGACATCTCTAAAGATATTATAAATTACAGTTTAAAAATTTTTTTAACCTTTTTTTTTTTCTTTTTTTTTTTTTTTTTTGAGAGACAGAGCACAAACAGGGGAGGGGCAGAGAGAGAGGGAGACACAGAATCCGAAGCAGGCTCCAGGCTCTGAGCTGTCAGCAGAGGGCCCAACGTGGGGCTCGAACCCATAAGCCTGAGATCATGACCTGAGCCAAAGTCAGATGCTCAACCAACTGAGCCACCCAGGCACCCCTAAGTTACAGTTTAAAGTATACAAATAAAAGTGTCTTGAATCTATTCTCAGTCTTATTTCTTTGTCCTTCTCTCCCTTATCCCCAACCCCATAAAGCCCTCAAAAGACTTTCTTGAGTTGGAAAAGAAGTCATTAAGGAAGCAGCCAGAGGGCACCTGGAAAAGAAAGGGGCATCCAAATTCCCCTGTAGTGACTTCTTTGTCCAATAGGTAATATAGTTTTTTTTAAAGTACTTATTATATATTTGGCTTCAAGATCCCATACCCTTCCAATCTCCACACCTCTACTTCTTCCCTTTGAATGCGGACAGGAGTCAGTGACTCACTTCTAATGGATAGAACGTGGTAGAAATCTAGGTCATAAAAACATCATCGCTTCAGTCTTCTCCCCTGGATCACTTGCTCTGAGAGATGCCAGTCACAAGGTCATGGGGAGGTTCTTAAGCAGCCTTTGGAGAGACCCATAGGACTAAGGCTTCCAACCAAAAACCAGCAAAAACCTGCTGGCCTTGTGAGTGAGTCACCTTGGAAGCAGATCCTCCAGCCGCCGGACAAGCCTTCAGGTAACTGGTTTGCTGGCTGACCTCTTTCCTGCAACTTTATGGGAGTCCCTGAACCAGAACAAACCCGCTAAGCTCCTCTGAAATTCCTGACCACAGACGCTGCAAAATAATCAATGTTTATTGTTGTTTTAAGTCATTAAGTTTTATTATAAAGCAATGGATAAGCCAATACAAGAGGTCTCAAAAAACTTACTCCTATACACTTTTTCCCAAGAAGCCAGTCTACCCAAATGAAAATGCGAATGAGGTCTAGTGGGATAGACATAAAGGGAATTTCTAGGGTGGTGGTGAAGACACACCCACGAACACAGATGCTGCTGGCCTAGAAGGCATCTGAAGGAGGATGCAGGACGGAGCAGGAGGACAGGGGATCAAGGGGTCAAGGGGACGCTCCTCATAAATCTGATGCACTGGATCACACGGAAAACAGCACTGGGTGGGGGGCGCTCTCATAGATCTGCTAGAGCTCTGAATAGAACTGACAAATAAAACTAAAAGTAAATGAAGTAATTATGAATTCCAAGGCTACAAATAGAGTTGTACAAAGAGGAAAGTTTGAGCATAGGATAACTCTTGGCTCAAAAAACAGCATTTATAGTTACAACAAAAACAAAAATTGACACATAACAGTGTGAGAAGAATGGGATGAGGGAAACTATTACGGAATCCTCAGCTTTCATAAAAGGGTATCAATAGACGTTATCTAAAACTGTTATTATTTAGAAATAGGAGGGCAAATTCGAGAAGCAATGACTAAAAGAGATAAGTGCTGCTGGGATGTAGAATTTAGAGATGGGAGAGGGGGCTGCTGTGTTTCCTTAGAGGCCTGTGTCTTCAGAAATATGTACTACACATTACCTGCTTACGAACAAATGTTTAAAAGTGTTTGCAGCTGTAGGGAAATCCTCATAAAACGCTGCCTGTAAAAAGGTTAGGATACAAAACAGTATATATAGTCATACCAGCGATATGAAAAACAATTACACAAACATGCACATATTTATTAACAGATTTCCTTTGCTTGGTAGACTATGGTTCATTGCATTTCCTCCTTTAGACTTATTTCTCAAGTTTTTTACTACTTATTAATGTTATAATTAGGAAAAAAAACCTAAATAAATAGATAACCAAAGTCAGAGCTCTAAAGGGCCTCAATCTTCTTGAGAACTAGAATCCTAACCGTGAACCCTCAGGGCCTGAGACCTTGCTACCACCTGCCGTCGGTCTTAACACTCCTCTCCAGCTCTGTGGGGAGGCTTAAATGAGATAACCTAAAAAAAGCATCGCCACCTGTCCCAGTGTCTGGCACACTGTAGTATTCTGTAAATGTGATCTCCTTCCTTATTTTGACACAAACCATCTGCTGCCTCAATTGCCTCTGTGGTTTTCTGGCATGCTCTCTCTATGCATACCCACGTGAACATGTCTAGTCTCTGGTCCTGGCCCCTCTTTCTATCTGCTGCTAATCAAACTTATTTTGACAACTGGAAGTGTGTCTCCCTTCTTCCCACTTCTCCTGCCTCTCAGTTATTTCTACATGAGCCAAATGTAGAACTAAAAGCAGATAAAAAGCCCTGGATAACAAAGTTCAGATTTAATGGTAAATTGCATGAATGATTTGAAAGATCAAAGGATTTTAATCTTGGTTCTGCTGCTAATTGTGTGATTCCAAGCAAATTACTTAACCTCTCTGAGCCCCGTTCATAAAATCAAGATAATTCCTATTCCATAAGGTGTGGTAAGGATTAAAATGAGGGTGAATATAAAATTCATAACACTCTAAGTTCCCTTCCAGCCTTTATTTCCTCTAAAGTGCCTTTGAACGACTGGTATTAATTATGTAAGTAAATAGATCGTTTATAATATTAAGTATTTAAAAAGCAAGCCATACCTAAATTAGAAGACATTTAGGTAAACAATTAGCATCTCTATGGAGGAGGGAAGACTTTCAAAGCTGAAAAATGATGGAAGAGAAAGAATATCAATATATTTGTCTATGTAAAAAATATTACTTGAAGATACCTTGTTGACTTTTATTTCTGACAATATAGCAGATGGGATAGTGTCAAAACAAAAACAAAAAAACTCAAAACCAAACAAAACCTCCCAACATACCTAGATAGATATTCTAAACAAAATACCACAAACATCTTTTTAAAGGTATAGCTAAGCTCTTTAAAAAGTAAGAGTTATCCCCAAGGACCAAAAATAAACAGCTGAAAACCAGCATGCTAGCCTGGTGTTGAAGCTATGGTTTCCTTGAGGGTATTTTCCGGGGTCAATAACCTAGAGACGTGGTTTTTAGTGGCTGTCTGAGAAAAAGATCTTGGGCCAAAGCAAAGTGGGGACACAAGAACTGGGATTCCTGCATAGCTCTGAAGGGTTATTATACCTTCAAAGAAAAGGCAGACTAGAAAAGATTTGCCTGAGGAAAACTCATCCGTGTCGGTTAGGTAATAAATGAAAAAGAAGCTTTTCCAGAAAATATGTAGAGGTCTTAGGCTCGACCTCTACATATCTGAAATTCAGATATAGATAACCTGCATCTTCTAGGAAATTTCCAAGCCAAAAAATTAAAGCAGTCAAGTGCTATTGGCACACCAGGATGCCTAGTTCAAACAACCTAGCAAAAATGAAAGCAGATACTATCTGAAGAACTATATCCTCTGTCCAAGGCTCACAGAATTCCTAACAATAAGGGCTGCTATAGTCCAGAATTATGAAATAAGGGAAAAAACTGTGAGATTTGTCAGAAATTTAAAAAAAAAAACAACAACACAGCAGAAATAGACTCTGAAGAACTTCAGATAACGATATGCTGAATATAATGAAAATGAAAGAAAGGCAATACCAGAAAAGATAATATCTGAGAAATTTCCAGAATGAATGGAAAACAAATCCTTAGATTTAGAAAGCACAACAAATCCAAGTAAGGAGGGAAACATAATCTCTATGGAGACACACAGTAAAGGAACTAAAGAACAACAACAAAAAAGGCTTAAAAGTAGCTAATAAAAGGAAGGAAAGATAAAGTTATCAAAAAATGGGACTACTAAGCAGACTGTGGAAAGTAAAACCCTAAAAATGTTAAGAGGAAATAACTTTCATCCTACAATGTTTTATCCCCCTGACCTGTCCTTCCAGAATGATTACAAATAAACCTATTTTGGACAAATAAAAACTGAGCTTACCACTAAAGGACTCTCAGTGAAGATATTCTTCAAGAAGCAAAGAATGAATATGCAAGGAGGGGCTGCAACTCAAAAACAGTGAGCAAAAAAAGGTAGTAAGATATGCATAAACCTAAAAAGAACTAAGTCAACTAAGTATGAGATTGAAATAATGCTTCATTTGAAGGGTAAAAAGGCAAAATGTAACTAAAGTACTGAAAAGTATAACTTGTACTTTAGGAGAGAGTAACTATAGTTAGAGAGTTCAAGTGTCCTTTATAATTCAAGAGGAGGACAGAGTTATATATTTGATTCTAATGTAGATATGCATGGTGATAATTTAAGCTAATCATTAAAATATAGAAATAGAGAGTATAAATGTATGATAACAATTTTTAAAACTCAATAAATCACACACACCCAGAAAAGGTCAGACAAGAAGAAAAAGGACAAAGCAGAAAAAATAGAAAATAGAAAATAGGTTGGTATTAAATATCAAATAATTACTACAAATATAATTGGACTAAATTTGCCAGTTAATAAACAGAGATTCTTAAAGTAGTTTTTTTTTTTAATTTTTTTTTAATGTTTTTATTTTATTTTTGAGAGACATAGAGACAGAGAGTGAGGAGGGGAAGGGCAGAGAGAGGGAGATATAGAATCCGAAGCAGACTCCAGGCTCCAAGCTGTCAGCACAGAGCCCGATGCGGGGCTCGAACTCACAGACCGTGAGATCATGACCTGAGCTGAAGTCAGCCGCTCAACTGACTGAGCCACCCAGGCGCCCCTAAAGTAGTTTTTAAATCAACACATGAGCTCTTTATTGACAAATAACACGCCTAAAATATAGGTCATAAAAAAAAGAAGGAAGGAAAAAAAGAATAAAAAACCTTCTTTCCAGTAAAGGCCGGGCCAAATAAAACTACAGTAGCTATTTTAATTATCAGACAAAATAGAGTTTGAGGCAAACATCACTGTTACAGAGTAAAGTGCTTTTAAAAAAGGATAAAATGTTATATTTATTAAAAGATATAAAAATTCTAAAATAAGCTGGTAGAAATATAAACACGAGAAATTAACATATGCCATTTACAAAAGCATAAAAAAGAAAAAAATACTTAGGAATAAACTAATTAAATGAAAGACTTCTATATCGAAAACTATAAAACACTAATAAAAGAAACACAAATAAATCAAGACCTTCCATGTTCCTAGATTGGAAGACTTAATATCATTAAAAAGTCCATACTAAAAGTGATTCACAAATTCAAGGCAATCTCTATCAAAATCTCAACCGAATTTTTTTTTACAGAAATAAAAAAAAGGCTAAAATTAATATGGAACCACACACATACACACACAAACACACACACACACCCAAATAACCAAAACAATCTGGAGAAAGAAAAACGAAATGAAACTTCACATTTCCTAATTTCAAAATATATCACAAAGCTACAGTAATTTAAACAGCATGGTACTGACATAAAGACAGGCATAGAGACCAATAGAAAAGAGCTCATAAATAACCATACACACAGGGTCACCTAATCTTCAACAAGGACGCAAAGAATACATAATGGGGAAAGGCTAGTCTCTTTAATAAATGGTAGTGTTGAAAAAACTGGCCACATGCAAAAGAATAAAATCTGACCCTTACCTTATACCATACACAAAAATAAATTCAAAATGGATTAAAAATTTAAATGTAAAACCTGAAACTATAAAACCCCTAGAAGGAAATATAAAGGGTAAGCGTCATGACATTGCTTTTGATGATAATTTCTTGAATATGACACCAAACGCATAGGGAACAAAAGCAGAAAGAGATAAGTGGGATTATTTCAAACTAAAAAGCTTTGCACAGCAAAGGAACAATGAGAGTGGAAAGGCAATCTACAGAATGGGAAAAAACATTTGAAAATCATGTATCTGATAAAGAGTTAATAATAAGAACCTATAAAGAGCTCAATTTATTTATGTTTTTTTAATCTTTATTTTTGAGAGAGAGAAAGACAGAGTGTGAACAGGGGAGGGACAGACACAGAATCTGAAGCAGCCTCCAAGCTCTGAGCTGTCAACACAGAGACTGAGGCGGGGCTCGAACTCATGGACCCTGAGATCATGACCTGAGCCGAAGTCAGACACTAAACTGACTGAGCCACCCAGGTGCCCCTAAGGAACTCAATTTAAAAATTAGGACTTAAATAGATAGACCTTTCTTCAAAGAAGACATACAAATGGCCAAGAAGTACATGAAAAAATGCTCAACATCACTAATCATCAGAAAAATGCAAATTAAAATCAGTGTGCTATCACTTCACACCTATAGTGTGGCTCTTACCAAAAAAGTGAAAGATAAGTGTTGGTGAGGATATGGAGAAATTGGAACCCTTGTGCACAGGTGGTGGAATTATAAAATAGTGTGGTCACTATGAAAAACAGTATGGAAGTTCCCTAAAAAATTAAAAATAGAACTAAATGATCCAGCAATTCTACTTCTGAGTATATCCCCAAAAGAAGTGAAATCAGGATCTCAGAAGATTTGCACTCCTGTGTTCACTTCAGCACTATCCACAATGGCCAAGATGTGGAAAACAACCTAAATGTACATTGAAGGATGAATGGGTAAAGAAAATATGATATATACATAGAATTAAATATTATCCAGTCTTTAAAAAATTAGAACATCCAGGGGCACCTGGATGGCTCAGTCGGTTAGGCCTCTGACTCTTGATCATGGCTCAGATCATGATCTCACAGTTCTGGAGATCGAGCCCCACATCTGGCTCTGCACTGACAGCACGGAGCCTTTTTGGGATTCTCTCTCTCTCTCCTTTTCTCTCTCTCTGCCTTTCCTCAGCTCACTCTCTCTCTCAAAATAAATAAACACATAAAAAAAAAATGAGGAAGTCCTGCCATGTACCACAACATGGATGAACCCTGAGGATAATATGCTAAGTGAACTAAGCCGGTCACATACAGACAGATGTTGCATGATACCACTTGAATAAGCTACACAAACTAGACAAACACATAGAAGCAGAGAGTAGAATGGTGGTTGCCAAAGGCTAGGCGGAAGGGGAAATGGAGAGTTGCTGTCAATGGGTATAAAGTTTCAGTTATACATCATGATTAAGTTCTAGAGGCCTGTTGTACAAAAGTGTGCCTAAAGTTAAAAACATTGTATTACACAATCAATATGTGTTAAGAGGGTAGATCTCATGTTAAGTGTTCTTAACCACAGTTAAAAATTTTTTTTCTGTAAAGAAAACAGAAGATAAAAGAAATTCCACAGGAGATAAGTTTCAGCTGGGAGCTCTGGAATCATGAGCATGCAGTCTCCAGGACTGTACCATCCTTCTTGATCAAAGGAACCCACGACAGCGGACGTGCACTGTGGGGCATCTCATTATCGGCACCTTTGGCCTCCAGATCTGAAACAGTGAATGACTTTCCTATTATGAAAAGAACAGTATGTGGATTTTCTTAGGACATAAAGAAGAAAACTAATAATAATAATAATAATAAAAAGGAGATATTAACAAATCCACCATCACACAGAGAATTCTTTTTTTTTTTTACTTTTTTTTATTTAAATAATTTATTTTCAAATTTGTTTCCATATAATACACAGAGAATTCTAACACACCTCCTCTAGTAACTGAAGATGAAGCAGATAAAAGAGAAGGATCCAATAAGTCCATACTTACATAAATAAATGAAAGTGTCATGAGGAATGAAATATTTGCACAGCTTCAAAGTATTTCTCCCCAAAATACGTATTAATAATCACAACGTGAAAAATATAAGTTTACTTAGAGAAACCGGGAAGCCACCACTTAACTCAAGTGATCAAAGTGTACATTATTGATGAACAATGGTACATATCAAAATTGTGTGCTGCCTAACAGAATTCTGTGAGAAAAACAAATCACTATTGTGATATTCTTACTGAGAGGCAAAACCCAACTCTAATCATGAAGAAAAAGCAGACCAATTCAAAATTGACATTCTATATAATAACTGGACTGAAATTTTCAAATTTATAAAGATCATGAAAGTCAAGGAAAGACTGATGAATTGTTCCACATAGAAGGAAACAAGACATGGTAAGTAAAAGCAAAGACAAATACACGTGATCCTGAACTGGATCTCTTTGCTCTAAAGGGTGCTGTTGGGACAATGTCTTAAACTTAAATGGGGTCTGAGGATTAGACGGTAGTAACGTATCTGTGTACACTTCCTGATTTTGATGATTATAGTGTCCTTATACAAGAGAATGTCCCTCATTTGTTGTATTCGGGGGTGATGGTGCATCATGTTGCCAACTCATTCTCATGTTCATCAGAAAAGTTCTTTTGTACTTTCTTGCAATTTTTCTATAAGCATAAGGCTGTTTAAACATATATAAAGACAAGATGTACTAAGTACTCATAGAACTGATGAATGCAATCGTAAACACATATTTCTATCGAAGAGAAAAATATGGAATATTCCTAACTCATTTTATGGATCTTGAGATCAAATCAATGACAGTCTGAGACTTAAATATTAAGTCTCACTGATAAACATAGAAATGAAGCTTCTAAACAAGATATTAGCAAATTTGGGGTGCCTGGGTGGCTCAGTCGGTTGAGAGTCCAACTTCGGCTCAGGTCATGATCTCACCGTTCGTGAGTTCGAGCCCCACATTGGGCTGTGTGTGACAGCTCAGAGCCTGGAGCCTGCTTCAGATTCTGTGTCTCCCTCTCTCTCTGCCCCTCCTCTGCTCATGCTCTGTGTGTCTCTCTCTCAAAAATAAAATAAACATTAAAAAAAAAAACTTTAATAAGATATTAGCAAATTAAATCTGGTAATTCACAGTAAAAATAATTATTCCAGGAATCCAAGGATGGTTTAACATTAGAAATTACATTAAGAACAAAAAATATGACTAATTCAACAGAGGCAGACAAACATTTAATAAAATATAACAACTATTCATGGTAAAAAAAAAAAATTCTTAGCAAACAAGATATAAAAGTAAGTTTCCTTAACTTGATAAAAAGTATCTATCAAAACCCAACAGTAAATATCATACTTATTGGAAAAACCATAAGAAACACTCCCTTAACATCAAGAACACAACCACAATCTGCTTCCACTGCTTCCATCTTAAGATGTTCTATCAGTGCCACTAAGACAAGTAAAACAAACAAGAGGAAGATCAGAATAGAAGAAACAAACTGCCATTATTCACAAATGATATTACTATCCACATGGAAAATCTAGTAAGAGTTTGTAATTAAATTATTAGAATTGAGAGGTAGATAAGGGTTTGGATATAATATCAATATACAAAAACAGCAGCAAGAAATAAAAAGTAAATTTTAAAAGATGTAACTAAACAAGAACAAAAAATTTTAACAATAACAAGTGTAAGAAGATCAAAGTAAAATTATCAGTTTATTGAGCTACCAAGACTTACTAGACTGAAAGCAAGGTATTATGCTACCGGTGCAGAAACAGTCAAACAGACAAATGAAACAAATTAAAATGGCTATAAACAGGGGCATCTGGGTGGCTCAGTTGGTTAAGCATCTGACTCTTGATTTCAGCTTAGGTTATGATCTCACGGTCTGTAACGTTGAGCTCTGCACTGGGCTCAGTGCTGACAGTCCGGAGACTGCTTGGGATTCTTTCTCTCGCTTTCTCTTTTTCTATGCCCTTCCCTCACTGCCAAAATAAATAAATAAACATAAAAAAAAAAACACCAGCTAGAGACACGCTGGCATATAAGTGGACATTTGATATAAAAAAGAAAAGGAAAAAAGATGGAATTGCTGATTCATGGTAAAATAACACAGTATGGAATAAACAGTGTCGACATTATCTCTCCATGTGCAAAAAAAAATTAGATCCATATTTTATACCACACGCAAAAATTAATTAGAGGTAGTCTAGCAATCTAAATGTTAAAAAGCAAAATTTCAACCTTTAAAAGGAAAATACATTTTTTACCTCAAAATAGGAAAGACATAAAAAGCATATATCATAAAGGAAAAATGATAAATTCAGCTACATTAAAATTTAAAACTGTTGTTCACCAAGTTATCAAAAAGAGTGAAAAGACATTCCATTGCCTGGGTAAAAATATTTGCAAAGCATATAACCAGCAAATCATTTATATCCAGGATATATAAAGAATCTCTACAGCTGATGAGGAAAACACTAACAACCCAACATAAAGGCAAAAGATACGAACAAGGCACTTCTTAGGAAAACAAATCCAAGTAGCCAGTAAACATCAAAAATATGTTTCATCTCAGCTGTAATCAAGAAAATGAAGGGTGCCTGAGTGGCTCAGTCAGTTAAACGTCCAACTTTGGCTCAGGTCATGTTCTCACCATTCATTGGTTTCCCCCCCCCAGCCCCCCTCCCCGCATCGGGCTCTGTGCTGACAGCTCAGAGCCTGGAGCCTCCTTGGGATTCTGTGTCTCCCTCTCTCTCTGTCCCTCCCCAGCTCACTCACTCCCTCTCTCTCTCAAAAAGTAATTAATTAATTAGCTAATTAATTAATTAAAAAAGAAAATGAAACAACATATTCCATCATTTTTATATCTACCTACTCTTAATATTTTAATAATATATAAAGATAGAATAAAATAATAAAAGATAAGAATGATTACAGAATTTATTATCTTATTTCCACTAGTGTATTTATGATCTTATCTAGGTTATATGAAAAACTCTGCAAAATGAGCACTAGGTTTTTTAAACACTATCCAATAGAGATATTCCCCCTAGAAAAAAAATATATCTAGTTTTTCCCCATAAATAGAGAATTCTGTCCTAAGATGTGGAAATAGATCTAGAGAGTCAAAGTAATAAATAATAAGCCCAACATTCTAACTGTACCACTAGATACATACTTTTTTAGTCTAAACTTAAATCTTATACTAACTGAACTAATATTTTCAGCAATGCCAAATGCCATGATCATTACAAAGTCTTTTTAAGGTAACAGTTGCAAAACTTCTAAAATTATCTCCCTCCGTTCTTTTCTATGGTCGTTTCTTTGTGTCCTATTTACAATACAGCTTCTGTCACAGTTGTATTTAAAATAAAAATCATGCAAGTGATAAGGTACAATTTCATTTTGTTTCACTTTAGTTATTTTACCTACCGCACTCAGAAAGACTTGAAGGGTTGAAATTAGATTAAAAGTTAAGTAAAATAACAGTACCTCACAATGCTGGCGAGAGGCTTGAATTTCACATTCATATTTGTTCTTTACAGATTCTAAGCAGAGCTCTCTATAGATTCCTGCAACCAAACACAATTACTCTGATTACATTAGCATTAATGAGTTTTGATATCACTTCCCTACAGGAATTCCGTCCAACTGTATTTTATAAGATGAATTGGGAAGAAACTGACAAGTGATTCTAACTTAATCTTTAAAATTAACAATAAAAAGGCTCAGTTAAAATACATATCAAAGCAGACTAGAGAATCAAGAATTTAAGAGTTAGGAAGAAACTACACTGCAAATTTTAGTTCTTACTCCATTCTTCTAATACTCCTAAAATCTTTGATGGAGAATGATCAAAATGAAAATAAAACTCCTTTCCTATGAAAAGCAATCTCTCAGGACTCATAATGGAAATAGTCAATAAACTCCAGTTTCATTAACCATATATTCTCAAAGTAACAAGTGGATACCATAACCAACAAAACCGCTATTTTTTAACTATGATTTATTTTCAGAGTTCCAAACCTTCCAAAAAGATTTAATGTAATAAACTGATACCACAAAATATATAAACTGATAATGACGTTTGAGTGCTCCTGACTTTTCTAGTGAATGGATGCTCAAGACAGTTTAACTTTGAGCTACCAATGCAATAGCATAAAATAGGCAACGTGGCGTGCAAGTACACCATCACAAAAACAGAAAACAAAGGCTCTGCATATATATATATATATATATATATACACCAAACTCAGTCCCATAGTTGACCCTAGAAATGTGATTCTTTCTTGTACAGTAAAGGCATGGGATGGATATCTGGAGCTATGCCATTAGCAACACATTCACACACACACTATTCTTTGTACGAGAGGCCACATAGTAGAAAAGTGAATAACTAACTCAAGTAATACTTCCTAAACATCCAGTAACTCTCACTTAGTTCTTTTAGAATGTCAAAGAAAATTAAGGACTTGTTTACTTTTCAGGGTGTGGTAAGCCAATATGCAAAAATAGCAAGTTAAGTATCATATCATCTACATACTCAGTATTAAGCATTCAAGAATACAATGTGGTTTAAGGCAGATTTAATACAAAAGGAATCCATGATGAACAATCCCTTAGGTATTACATAATAGGCACAGTAGGATAAATTACTATCCCCCAGAGAAAAAAAAAATCAGTATCTCTATTAGTTAAAATTCAGTTTTAGTCTAACTATGAAAAAACTTAAGTGATCTCCAGATACAGTCATGAGTGCTAGGACACAATTCTGAAGCTGGATTCCCAATTACTAACAAAAGACTGAAATTTAACCATACAAGTATAGTATACTTTCATTTATTCATAGCCACAAATGAGTGACCAAACTTATCAAAATAAGAAATTATCATTAAATTACAGAGTTGAAGACTAATTCCCTATTCCATAATATTCTGATCAAACATTTTGTCAGTGGTTTTATAAATAAAAAAAATCCTTGTCACTCCTACAGATGAAAAGTACTAAGAAAATTAAATTGAGTCTTAATTTATGTAATAGGAAATTAAACTGAAATACTCGCAGTTGCTCTTAATAAAAGTATCATGTCTCTAATTGTTTCACAGGTGGAAGTATCTTCTCAGCAACACTGCTATCAATCTGATCCCCCCCCAGCAGCAGAGGAAAGCAAGACGCATTTAATAAATAACTGTGGGCTGACTGCGTGAAACGCTCTGTTCACTGTAAATATATTTGTGATCTCACTAACAAGAAACACTCACTTGACAAACACCTTTTAAGTCTACTGAAGAGTGGATATTCTACTATATGGAAAAGATGTTTCACTTTCCTACCTGCTACCTTTGTACGAATTTGCATATTTTCTTGTAAAGTTGCCAGTGGTTCCAAATATTCTGGTGCTTTTCCAGCTATGACTTCTTGTAGTTTTGCATCCACCTGACTTAATCGTTCTTTATAAAGTCTTAACAAAGCAAAAATTAAAATATTAATTTAAAAGCCCAACAAAGGCTAACAATTCACCATTTTTAAACATTATCTCTTCCTAATATCATTCATAGTCTAATAACCTACCAAATTTTTTCTTGATCTTGAGTGAAAAACTCAGTTACATTATTTGATTTTATGCACATAATCACAAGTAGATTTTTTTTTTAGATATATCTTTCTTTAATGATTAATTCACAGTACAAAAAATACAACTAAGCTACTACTTGTTTGCACTCTAGATGTTTGGTTTTGTTTTAACTGCAGAACAATAAATCGATTCTAGGAGAAAAGGTCATTTAAACACTTTTAAAAGAAACAAAAGAAATCAGGGCACCTGGGTGGCCTAGTCGGTTAAGTGTCTGCCTTTGGCTCAGGTCATGATCTCACAGGTTCGTGAGTATGAACCCCGGGTCCGGCTCTGTGCTGACAGCTCAGACCGTAGAGCCTGCTTCAGATTCTGTCTCCCTCTCTCTCTACCCCTCCCCTGGCTCGAGCTCCGTGTCTCTCTCTCTCTCTCTCAACAAAATAAACATTTAAAAAAATTAAAAGAAACAAAGAAATCATTTTGAATAATTTACATATAAACATTACTAGTTGTCAAGTTTATTTATTGATTTTTCAGTTCCCTGGCTTCTTTCCACCTTTCCTGAAAAAGAGTCAGTATTACAATATTCAGCCTACTTGGTTTTTTAAAAGAACAAAGAGAAGTAGAGTGATGAAGGTAAAAACCAACGGCTACAGAACTTGTGTTCTGGCATACTCAGTTTGTCTGGACTGCAAATGAAGAAAGTATAACAAAATGGTTGCTCAGTGGATGCAGATATGAAAAATGGGGCAGGGGACCCCTGTTGCTGTATTTATAAGTTTACACACAAATACTCTAATTTGCCAGCTGTCACACCATTAACTTCACCTTGATTATCAATGACAGAGTACTTGAGACAACTCAATGTTTATTTTTGGCAATAATGCCGCAGGACAGAACTAACTCTTTTTGACAGGAAGATGTCTACATTGTCATTCTTTACAAAAGCCACTTTTTTAATCCTGGATTTGTGCATTTCATAGATATCCTAAAAATTTCAAAGCAGATTAACAATTTAAGATCATTTTGTAAATTCTTTTTTTTTGACATTCATTACTTTATCAAGGGTGAAGAGTATGTCATAATGTCACAAGGATGGCATGTAGTAACTTGTAAAAGAAACCACTGATTATGCTTGTAGGTGTTAGTATAACTAGCAGTTGGCTTTTAAAAACATTACAATACCTGGCTTCCATATAAAATTAACTTCCCTCTTGAAAATATAAACCAGGGCACCTGCATGGTTTAGTCGGTTAAGCATCCAACTCTTGATTTCAGCTCAGGTCATAATCTCACAGTTCATTAGATTGAGGCCTGCACTGAGTGCAGAGCCTGCATGGGATTCTTTCTCTCCCTCGATCTCTGCCCCTCCCCCACTTGCTATCGTGCATGCTTGCACACACTCGCACGCATTCTCTCAAAAATCAATAAATAACTTAAAAAAATAAAGAAAATATAAACCAATACAGTTAAGACAATCAGGGAGGGGGCTGGGAGGATGGGTTAAAGAGGTGATTGGGGGCAAGGAGTGCATCTGTGATGAGCACCAGGTGATGTATGGAATTGTACACCTGAAACTAATATAACACTATACATTAATTAGAATTAAAATAGAAACTTAAAAAAAAGAAAATCAATATTGAGTGTCTATAAGTGATCATTATAATTAGCATAAAGATTTATATGATTCTGAAGGAATCGAGCAAGTTTGTGTGTTAATACAATAAATATTTTTTTAACAAAAATGGAAAAATTATCCGAGTTAACTGCCAAAATAATACATTATCATCTCTGGGTTACTTTTTCTAAAACTCAAGATACAATGATAAACAAATGTGCAAAGTCAAAAAGCTATAACATGATAGCTGATAGTTACAGTTACTACATGATAGCTGATAGTTACACTGTAACTGATAGTTACAGTTTTTGAAATCATAAATACAACTTTAGCCAAAATGCTAAAAATTCAATACAAATAATGTCCATACCTGAAAAACATCAAACTTAAAATATCGATAAGTATCCTGAATAGGTGAACAGTGTCTTGAATGAAGAGGATATGTGAATTAACAATATTCAATTAACTACCCTTTTAAAAGAATAGATTCCTCAAAATCAGTATCATTTCAACAACCTTAAAATTCAAGTATAAACTCACCAAAGGCAAGAATCAGGAGTCCTTCAGCAGCAACCACAATACTATTCACAGAGTAGATGCCCAATTAATGTTTATTGGATCCTGAACATTGAAATACATGGAAATTTGGGTGGTGTAAGTTCCTCTACCTTTTTCAAGGAAGTGGAAGAACCTTCCACTAATATCCAAACTGCAAATGGTGGATTTTCTGCCTTATGAAATAGGTGCTATTATGCCCTCTGGTGCTAGAACAGGAGAAGCAGGAGAATTTGTTGATGTTGTTGTTGTTATTATCACTGTATCATTTTATCTCCCACCTCTTCTAAAGAGGACTTGAGACTGCTTACACAGATACACAGTACAACAGAATAAAAATAGCAACAATGCAATTGGGGCAGATTAAAAAAAAAAGATAATTATAAACCTGATGCAAAGATTATTTCTTTCTAAAACACATTTCTGGATACCAATTTCTTCTTTTTTCTCATGTTTATTTTTGAGAGAAAAATAAACACTCGAGAGAAAATAAACACTCGAGAGAAAATAAACACTCGAGACAGAGCACGAGAGGGGTAGGGGCAGAGAGAGAGAGGGAGACACAGAATCCAAAGCAGGCTCCCAGCTGTCAACAGAGAGCCTGATGTGGGGCTTGATCCCATGAACCATGAAGATCATGACCTGAGCCAAAGTTGAATGCTTAGCTGACTGAGCCACACAGGCACCCCTGGATACCAATTTCTTGAGAAAGAATCCTATTAATAGTGGTAACAAATCTACTGTTAATAGTTTCTGAGAAATGGCTAGTAGTCACAATGAGCCATGAAAATCCAAAATTCAAGGCAGCTGCCAGCCCCGAGATGAACAAGAGTAGGCTTAAAGAGTGACTAGCTGCAAAGTTCTTCTTTGTAGTATATCATACTAGAGCTTTTCAGTAATTTTCATTTCTTGGATAACCGTAAAAGTTTATACGGTTATAAACTTTAAAAGCTCAATAGGTATATGTTAATTGTATGAGAATTTTTCATTCAGAGATTACCAGTGCTAAAACACAAAAATACAAATTTGCTTCCTCTTTTCCAACTCTCCATGTTGCCCAAAAAACAGATTCCTTGGGTATCCAAACTAATTCAAATTTAAAATCAATAAGGTAAATCTTTAGCATAAAAAAATGATACCATGTTTCCTAAAGCCAAAATTTTAAACTTTGGATTACTTATATCAATATGTTGCACTAGCTTGGAATGTTTATATGTTCACCTCTCATACCAATGAAAGTTAAGACCAGAAATGTCATAAACTGTTGGATTCATTTGATAAACAAATCTGCCCCTTTTAGTCTGGCAATTCCAGATATTAAACATGTTTTCACCTCTTCTCTGGGCCTCTCTAGGGAAGAAGTAGGAGAAAAGAATAAGCAGCAAAATTATGAAGAATTACTAACGAGCCAGTTTCTGAATAAATTAGGGTGTCTATATTCTTAGTCTCTTTCATTTACAATTCCTAACATGTAGCTATACCCCCATGACCTTGCCAGCAAGTTCTGAAGTGAAAGCTCACCTTTAAGATTTTTTTTTTTAATCTGAATCTGTGTCTATTCTGTTCTCTCAAATCACTGGGGCCCATTGTTGTGTAACCAACTTCTTATAAGAGTTCTGGCATTATAAAGAAGGGGCGGGGGGGGGGGGGGGGGAAGAAAACAGTATCTAATAAGCACTATTATGTGCCAGCTAAGACTAAGAATTTCACCTACTGCTCATACAATCCTAACAGTTCACAATAAAATAGCCACTATTACACCTTTTAAATCTGCGAAGAAAGCCTGGAGTCAGAGCCTGTGTTCTTTCTACTCCACTATATTTCCTCCAAAGTAATGGATCCTAGTGGAAGGAATGCCATAGTACTAGGAGGTAGAAGGCCTGGCTTACTTTATCACTTGCTGATAAACTACAAGCAAATCACTTCACTCCTCTGAGCATCAATTTTCTCACAGGTAAAATGGAGATAAGGCTATCTGCCAACCTTACAGAGTTGCTTGAAGAAGCAAACTAATGTGAAAATATGTACATATTACCCAATGTTAATTAAAACAAAAGTCACTATGCCATTTTTGGGAAATATTCTCTTATTCTAAAATTTTAAAATGCTATCTTTATCCAATTATTGAACAAAGAAATGAATGAAGCAGATTAGAACCAAGGGTCCAACCAACTCAGGGAAAACATTTTAATTACTAACATCCACATAGAAATCTTGCTATACACCCCCAAACCTGTCTCAAAACACTCAGTTTAGTTAATGAGGCCTTCAGCAGGCAAACAACAGTTGAAGCCTCTTTTAGATCAGTCTCATAAATTACAAAAAGGAAAATGGTTCAATGACTAGAATTTCTCTTGTGCTAGTATATACATGTGACGTGGTCGAGATTCAGTGACAATGATCTTCTGACATCACTACTTACTGATCCTTGAGATCGGTAAACTGTTTTTCTAGATTGGACATTTCATCTAAACATTCCATTCTTCTTCTTTCGCAGTCTTCATCATCCATTTCTGTTAATAAAAAGACAAACAGCAAAGAAAAAATTTAATTCTCTGTTCCAAATTATCTGAATGTTAATTCAAATAGCTAAACAAAAACACAGTAATATGAAGTTAGAGATGCAAGGCCTATATTAAGCCTTAAGAGAAAATAAACTTTATCCAAAATAATTTCCACTAAAGGTTTTATCCTAAAATACAACTGAGAGTTAAAGCTATAGCAATCTCTACACCTTCTTATTTTTATTGATTTGGTTTATTTTCCTTCAACTTGACAGAACTTAAAGCAGCAAAACGATTATGCTCATTAAAAGTTAACATTGCTCAAAAACACTCTTAGAATTCTTCTTTCAGAACTGCTTATTTGACTGACTTGCCAGTCACATAAAATAGAAAACTAATCTCATTCTGTTCACCACCGAATATGTCGGTCTCTTACTCACATTCCCGTTGTTCCCTCTCCCCAAATTACTGTCAGTAAGTGAGAAAGAGGAAAATGAAAAGGAAAACAAGCAAACTTTTGAAGGAAAGCAACTGTTAACTACCAGCTCTCTCCTATATTCCGTATCTTCTATTTTTATATCACATATATTTCAACACTTCAAAATAAGTGAAGCGTAAAATGATCTGCATCTCAATCTTCATCAAATAAAGGTCAAGCTATGAGAAAGAGTTAAATACACCAAGGAACTATAAGGTTCATTTTTCTTTTAACTTTCCCAAAACAGATTAAAAATTATTTCTGGTTCTTAATAGCTCACTCCTTGGCTATTTAAAACTTGGTCGCTCAAGATGACTCACTTCCCGGTGTCTCTGGATAGTAGAGGTTTTATCTGTAGCTGTAGGATCTGCTCAGAACCAATGTTTGAGAAGAACAAAACTGTGGAAGTTTAACATGAAAGCCATACGGCAGAAAAGAAATGCTTTCACAAGCAGCAATACTGCATAATTTATTTAAATGGTTTCTTGGCGCTTAAAAAAATCTAAAGTATAGGTCAAATTATTACATTCTTCACAAATTAAGTTGTTCATTATTTTCTGGGAAGGAATAAAAAAAATCAGTGAAAAATCACAACAGTCAACATAGAAATTGGAGAGGGAGAATATTAACAAATAGACGTCACTTTGTGAGATCCTCAGCTCCCATCGAAAAAACAAACACTTGGAGATAAAATGTTTTACAAATCTAGAAACTGTGTTCCCACATAGCCTAGGTGTTCTTTCTCTGTATTGCTCACTTTTGAAATCTCACCTACTTTCATGGCTATGTGGATGACTTCCAAATTATGCTTCCTAGCCCATGCAGGGAGACATCTCCATCTGGCAGTTGACACTCTGACTTAAATATACCACCAGCACCTCAAAAGCAACACATCTGAAATACTCTATTTTCCACCTTCATCTCAAATCTTTCACTTTTCTATTTCTATTCATGTTACCACCATCTCCTTGCATATAGGGTTTTCCTCGTAACTTCACCCCTAAACTCACATTCACCAATCGTGTTTTGTGCTTTTTTTTTTTTAAATCTTTCACAACTATAGTTCATTCTTGTTTTCTAGCTCAAATCCTTCTCACAACAAAATTGGTTTCTCACTCTTTTGAATAAGCCTTAAACTCTAGCAGCCTTTGCACTTTTTCCTCCCAAGCCAACACATCACCCCAATCCAAATTCTATCCATTCTTCAAGATAATTAAGGTAATCCCACCTTCTTCAACTAGCCTTTCCTGGCCACCCTATTCAGAAAAGATTTCCTATGGCCTCTGAAATCCTACAGCATTGTTTACAGTTAAGTATTCATTTGGCAGGTTAATCAAGTTCTGGCTTATGACAACTGTTTAATTGAGAGCAGAGCGTAACTATTTATTTACACCTCACACCGAGTAGTGTCCAATGCAGCTCGAGGAAGTCACTCATAAATGCCTATTTTGGGATGGCTAATTTATTGACTGAAATTACGTACTTCCATGGAGATTTGCTTGGAAAGAGAAACCTGAAAAGAGCGTCAGGGCATTAACAGACTGTCATCTGTCCTTGCTTTACCTGGCCAAAAATCAGGACAAGACCAGAAAGTTTAAGTTTAATCTTCATCATATGGAAAGAAGAACATCCAGGTAGACACACATTCCATTTCTCTTTTTAATAACCATCCTGAAAGTTTGTAAAATTCATCTGTGATGGTAATCTGCCCTCCCACCCACCCAAAAAAAAAACCTGCAAAAAAAACTGAAATAGCCCCAAATCAGAAAAGACTGCAAGAAAGAAAAGATTTGGAAAATTTCAGAGTTGCCCAAGATCTGCCAGTTTATAAGTATATGAAGATCCAAAATCACCCCTGATGTTAGGCTCTCAGTCTTGCAAAGTTCAGACAGATGCTGTAAATGGGACACCTCCAAGTCAGCCCCCGCTAGAGCGCTGATGTCAAGTGCGGACTGGCTGACTTGGAAGCTGAGATTAACAAATTCTAAACCAGCGAAGAGCCGGCACAAATCTAACCGACCTCGGCCCTGACAACCCATGTTGAGAAGTAAGGGCTGGAAAGATGAAAAATAAGTAAAGAAGCCGGTGGTCTGGGGGTAAGACGCATTTCCAGGGTTTCCCAGACAAGCTGCAGGGCATTCCCCACTTTGGTCGACAGCAGTGGGCACTGCCCGGAGGTCCCCAAGGCTGGTCCGACGGCAAGCAAGACTGCGCAGCGTCTGGGAGCTGGGCGAGCCCAGGCCTGCGCCCGGTCCCGCCCCGCCAGCAGGGACCCGCCTGGAGCCAGGCAGCGCCCCACGACAAGTCCGGGTGCTGCCGAGGGCCGGGAGCCAGTCTCCGCCCCTTCCCTCTCTCCCCGCCCAGCACTCCCAGCAGGACGCAGCTGCCCGGCGTGCGGAGCGGCCTGTCGTGCGCCCGGCGCGAGGACTCAGGGTCCCGGCCCCGGTGGGTTGCACACCTGAGCTATCTCCATCCTCGGAGACCGACGAGCTCTCCGTGTCCTCGTCCTCTGAGCTGCTCCCCTCGTTTTCGGCGTAGTCCACCTCCATCTCATCGTGATGGTTCGTCTCCTTTTTATCCCCTCGGGAATGGACTGGCATTTTCCAGCCGCGCCGTCGCTTCCCACTCCCGGCGCCCAGCCCAGCCACCGCCGCTTCAATGAAGGGCGCGCCGAACGCCCCAACCCACCCAGCGGCCGAGCGCGTTCTGAACCCCCTCAGCTCCTCCCCGCCCCCGGCCCGAGCCTCACAACCTAACCCGCAAGCTCTGCGCTGGGAGCTCTGCCATTGGTGGAGGCAGTCCTCGAGCCGGGTCGGGTGGAGCTTGCCCTGCTCGGGTACGGTTGGTTGTCCGTAATTACGGCGCGGCCTTGCAATGTGTGTCGGGAGTTGTAGTCCTTACTGCTTCGACCTGCAAGTGCTGCCGCCTTCCAAGCTTCAACAACCCCGATCACTTCTTGCCTGTGGACTTCAAGTCCCACAAGGCACGAAACCTGACAGATTCGATCGCAGTATATAAACTAAACAGAAACAGATTGTGTGAATTTGGTCTGTATTTATTCTTTTCCCGCCAAGTGATTGTCTGAGCTCCCTGGCTATCCAAGATGTTACTGTCAGATGTGAAAAGGTATTTTTTTTGCCTGAGGATTTTCCTCCGCGTTGAGCCTGGAGGAACTGGAGAAAAGTCTCTTCTACCTAAGCACCTTTATTGCTGCTAATAAGCTATTATATTTAATAACTGCAGACGATAACATGCACTTTCTATGTTGTACGAAAATCTTTAAATCGTTCTTGAAACCTTTGCAATCAATAATATAGAAGGGAAGGAAGTGTTACCTTGGCATTTTCATCTAGGATCTTTTGCATTCATTTTTTACTACATAGCCTGGCGATGCCACCAGGCTTGGTTTAACTTCAGTTTCCAATGGGAAATATATATTTGACTCAGTGAAATGTTATATTATCTAAATGATAAGTAAAATAGATTCAATAAATATTATAATCACAGTAACTCATATTAATTGACTACTTTTACTCTGTATTAGGCACCATGGTAAGCTCTTTACATGAGTCACAATGAGTTTCTCAATTAAATGGCTCTGGGGTAGGTGCTATTATTATCCCCATTTTACAGATAAGGAAACTTAATTTATAGACAAATCTAAAAACTGTATTTTAGAAGACACAGCTTCTTCTTGAAGTGGCAATTTGCTATTGAAATATTTCGTAGAATATTGTGGATCGTACAGCATTTGTTTCTCAAACAGCAGGTCCAAAGATACTTGAAAGAGAATAGCAAGGGTATCCAGGCATAATTGCTTTAAAGTTAGATTTGGAATTTAATGACAAGCCATTTCAAGTTCTATCCATTTCTACAGGGTAAAATCCAAATTTTAGGGCTTTTATTATCTAGTGTCAGCCTACTTCTCTCCTTCTTACTATATTCTCCAAAACTGAACTTTTCAGTTGCTAAAACACACAAACTGTTTCCCATTTCATTGTCTTTGCACACCCTATTCTCCCTTGCAATCCTCTTCCACTCCTTTTCTTTCTCAAGGCCCCTTTCTTGACAGCATGCATTACCAGCACAGCACCTCCACCGGTCAGTAGCAGTCATGTTCCTTCAGACTGCTGCTGTACTCAACTTTGCAACTTTGTCCTCGTTTCCCATCACACCGTATTGTGAATTGTTCAGCAGATGCATCTCACTTGTTGCATTGTGAGTCCCTTGAGAGCAGAGAGGGACTGCCTGAGCCTGGGATGCAATTTCAAAGGCATGCAAGAAATCAGGCAGGTAAAGTTTAAAGATGAAAACTGGAAGGATATGAGTACGTGTGTATATATTATGTGAGTGGTGTTTACTAAAGGGGGCAGCTATTTTAGTTCCAGCCAATTGTTATTACATTAGAATTCTGACTTAGATGTTGGACCTTCCAATTTTTAAGAGAAACTGAATATTTAGGTCTCCATGTGAAATACCGAGATTTATTAACATTTGCTCAGATGTAGTTTTGTTGCTGGTGGTGGTTTGGTTTGGTTTGGTTTGGTTTCTTGAACTCCAGACCAAACACAATAGCTGTGGATAAAATCCCTGGCCTCTGTTGGGGCACCCGGCTGGCTGAGTCTGGAGAGCATGTGACTCTTGATTCAAGGTTGTGAGTATGAGCCCCAAGTTGAGTGTAGATATTACTTAAAAAAAAAATAATCGATTTTTAAAAGTCCCTGGCCTCCGTTAATCTCTGTTATATCAGCAGCTAGCAGAGTGTGTGCTAAATAGAATAGCTTAGGTTTCTGTCACTCTTTATGTGCATTAATTCATTTAATCCTTATAACAATTCTATGAAGTAGATATAATTGTGCCTTCCATTTTGTGTATGAGGAAATTGAGACACAGAGCAGTTAGATTACGTGGCCAAGGTCACACAGCTAATAAGTAGCATTTACAGTTTGAATTTAGAGAGTCTGACATCAGAGCCTGTACTTAACCACCAGCGTACCATTCCCCTCTGGCAGGTGTATTCTGTTTCTGCTGTTCAAAGAAAAACGTGGGGGCACCTGGGTAGCTTAGTTGGTTGAGCGTCTGATTCTTGATTTCAGCTCAGGTCATGATCCCAGAGTCATGGGATCAAGCCACATGCCAGGCCTCTAGCTGAGTATGAAGCCTGCTTAAGATTCTTTCTCTTTCTCTGCCCCTCTCCCCAACTCGCGTGCTCGCTCTCTCAAATTAAAGAAGGAGAAAGGAAGAAAGAAAGAAAGAAAGAAAGAAAGAAAGAAAGAAAGAAAGAAAGAAAGAAAGAAAGAAAGAAAGAAGAAAAAGCGAGAAAGAAAGAAAAGAAAGAGAGAGAGAGAAGAAAAGAACGGAAGTCGGAGAGGTGTCATGGATTCTAACCCTGGTCCTGCTAGTCACCAACCACTTAATTTGGCAAACCACATAATCTCTGGTCAGTTGTAAAATGAGAAGATTGCATTATATTATCTTTAAGTTCTCTTCCAGCTCTAAAATTCTGTCATTATGATATTTGTGTTTAAGGCAGGCAGAATAATAGAACATTATGCAATTAGAGTTATGTGATGGTATTTTGCTTAAAAGGAGAGTTTCTCTCCCGCCTCTCCAAACAGAATTTAGAAAAGATGTACAGGGAATGTAAGAAGAACCATAAGGAACAAAAATTAATAAGGCTTGACAAGAATATTGTCAATTTAGAAAATACAAGTTAATGTAAAGAAAACTAGGAAAGCAGAATGAAGTTTCCTCAATCAAGGCAGTTAAAGAGGTTGTAATGATGTTCTACATTTAAGTAGCAATTTACATTTTCCATAGGTTCTACACGATCATTAGCTACATCCTAAGTCTCACTCTCCATTAATCCTTTCTACTTATCCATTTATTGAGAGTCATCAGCAAAAGCTATTATGTCTTCACTCTCTCTTCTGAACAGCTTTCTTGTTCTGAAGAAAACATGACTCTCCCGCAGGACCTTTGCATCCCTGCTCCCACTGAGCCCTGTCATGGAGTAGGTGTGTCCTTCTTGCTCCTTCCAGATGATGCTTCTTCCTCCTCCCTAAAAACCCCCAGCTTGTCATCAGGATACCACACAGACTCTCTTCCTGTGGCTACCATCTGCATACCCTCCAGATCACTCCCCCTCAGTTTTTGAAGATTTTAGCTCTTGGCTCATTCTCTCCAATGGAATGCCTATCATAATTCTTGGTCATTTGAGTATTCAAGTAGGCAATTTTATACCACTTCATTTCCTATTGGGTTTGCTCTGGTATAAAGTAGACATAAAATAATTTATTCTTCTAGTTTTTCTCCCATATCCCCTTTGGGGTAAATTTTTAAAAACTTTTAATGGAATTTTTAATATTACATAGTAATTTAAACACATAGTAAGTTATTCAGCATATTATACGTATAACACGGTACTCATCTCTAAGCTTTCTCAAATCTTACCGTTAACCACATTTGCTCCAGACCTCTCCTCAATCCAATTCTCCCCTTCCCTTTCAAAAATAACCATTATCCTGACTTTGGTGATTTTAATTGTCACCTACGTGTACATACTATTTTTATATATTTATGTATCCATAAATAATACATAAGATTGTTTAACATACTTTAAAGTGCTCATATTTTATTTTTTAATTTTTTAATATTTATTTATTTTGAGAGAGAGAGAATGCACTCAAGAGCAGGGGGAGGGGCAGAAAGAGAGAGGGACAAAGAGAATCCCAAGCAGGCTCCTTGCTCTCAGCCCAGAGCCCGACTCAGAGCTCAATTTCACAAACTGAACTGTGAGATCATGACTTGAGCTGAAATCAAGCATCAGATGTTTAACCAACTGAGTCACAGAGGCATCCCTAAAGTGCTCATATTTTAAAGTAGTGTCATATACTACACATCATCCTACAACTTTCTTTTTCCTCATCAGTTTTTTGAGATTTATCCATGGTGATACGGATAGCTCTAATCCAGTTGTTTTAATCTGCTATCAGATATTCCGCTGAGTACATATATTCCTTTGAATGAATATTTAAAAATTTATTATTTGGCTATTAATGGACATTTAACTTGCTTCAAAAATTTTTTATTATTAAAAACAGTTGCCCCAGTGAATATTAATGTATGTATCCTTTGGGCCCTATGTGTAAGGCTTTCTCTAGGTCACTGGTCTCCAAAGCAGGGCGTATGTACCCAGAGAGTATATCCTGGGGATATATGTATCCAGGGAGTATATACAGGAAGAAAATACTAAAACTTCCATTTGTATAATTTGCAATTTCATCTTTGTCTGGAATAAAGCATATGTACAGAAGCAGCTGGAAGTCCATTTGTTACACTGATTCACCCTCAATATATTCTTTGTGCTTACTTGTTTTTAATCAGCAGATCCTGCCTCTGAAGGGAGACAAACTTAATTCCAGTTGTCACCACATGGTGGGGCTGAGACGTCGATGTGCCATCCACAAACCTCGTTCCTGCTGAGTGACCCTGGCCAGGGCTGGTAGCTGGAAAAACAAAGGCAGAACACCAGAGGCTGCAACTAATAGCTAATACTCAAATCAGAGTAAACATTTGAATCATTCAAACTAAAGGGGCTTTGGGACCTACGCTGACAACTATACGAGACCAATTTATAATTATACCAATTATAGGAGACCACGATTTCAATTGCTTAAGAATAAAACCACCTAAAGGCGCTTGAAATAGCCTGTTCACTGGTATAGCCCATCATTGTATTCTCTGTTTGTAGAAATTAATTCTGGGATTAGTTGAAGTATAAATTTGATGACATTTCTGCTAGCTTATTTATGTTCTTATCATCATTCCACTGTCTCATGGCTCAAATTATCATGTTCTTTTCTGTAGTCTTATTTTTCTTTTCTTTTCTGTAACTAATTTTTTTAAGTAGAGAAATTTTCTTTATCTGTAAGATTTTTCTCAAGAGTAAATAGTTTATATGCAATTTTATTTTTAATTGTATTGTTCCTCTAAAAATAATTTTTCTGTGTGAAGTGGGTATCTTTTGTTTTGGCCTTCCCACTGTCCACCCCCTTTTTGAGGTAAGAGCTTCCTGACTTTCCTTTCAAGAACCCACTCTGCTCCGGTCAGGCCATATGAGCTCAGGTGACCAATCGAATATTATATTCTCTAGTTCAGGGATAGACATGTCGACCCTCCTAAGCCATGATGGGCACTGCCAGAACTTTTATTGGAGCTATCATGAAGGAGTTTTGTCCTGTGAAATTAAAAGTTCTATTAAGCCTATATGATCTTAAGTTTGCTGGGACCATTTCTCCTTCCACATGTGACTGGAACAGGACAGCAGGGATGGGAACCGACACAGAGGAAAAGCAATGCTGAAATAGAAAGATTCCTGATGGACGTTATTTAAATGCTGGATCCACATGTGTTCAGTGTTAATCCTTACACTTTCAGTTACATGAACCAATAAATTCCTCTTTTCACTGAAGCTTTTTGCTTGGTTTTCTTTGCTTCTTGCAGCTGAAAGTGTTCTGACCAAAACAGCTAAAAACATGCATGTTTTTCGAATGGTGGCAATTAATATTTTTAAATATCCCATTATAATTTCTTATCCATTCTTATCAAAAGTCCCTTCTCATATTCATTTATACATTAACTATCTAATATATGCTATATGTCAGGTACTATGCTGGTTTCAAGAGACATTTATTGGTAAACAAAACAGACACAGCCTATGATTACATAGAGCTTACAGAAAAGTGGATGGGTAAATATTAAAAATTCACTATACGGGCACCTGGGTGACTCAGTTGGTTAAGCACTGACTTCAGCTCAGGTCATGATCTCATGGTTTGTGAGTTCGAGTCCCGCATCGGGCTCTGTGCTGACAGCTCAGGGCCTGGAGCCTGCTTCTGATTCTGTCTCCCTCTCTCTGCCTCTCCCCTGCTCACACTCTGTCTCTCTGTCAAAAATAAAAATAAACATTTAAAAAAAATTAACTATACAAGTTGAGATATGCTTTGGGTTGGTGTTATGAGAGTATATAGCATGGAGACCTGATTGAGATGAGGAGTGGGTGTCAGGTAAGGCCTCTCTAAAGAAGTAATATTTCAGCTAAGACTTAAGACGTGGGTAGGAGTTAGCCCAGCTAGAAGGGAAAGGAGAAATATTATAAGCTGAAGGAATAGTATATGTAAAGGTCTTGGTGTCAGAAAGTGCTTATTCATGTTTGAGGAATTAAGAGACAGCTGTGGATGGTCGTTAGTGTTCAAGGTTGAAAGGGGCAAGAGGTAAGGTCGGTGAAACAGGCAAAGGTCAGGGCTAGGTAGATTATGGTAAGGGAGTTGCTTTTTTTGTTTGTTTTATTTAATTTTTTGTTTTGTTTTTTTTGTTTGTTTTTATTTTAAATGCAGTGGGTTGCCATTGGGAAGTTTATAAGAAGAGATGAGAAGATTAGATTAGTGCTAAGATTACATTAATTTTAAGATCAGATCTTTTAAAGATCACTGGTTGCTTAGTGGAACACGTATTAGATAGAAACAAGGGAAAGGAATAAACCAATCAGATGTCGAGGGAAGATAATAGTGGCTTGGACAGGGCAGAGGCTGTGTGGTGAAAAGAAACGGACAAATTTGAGATAGCTGGGAGGTAAAATCAACAAAACTTAGTAATAGACTGAATTTGGGGCCTGAGAGACAGGATATAGGATATAGTCTACTTATCTCCCTTCTCTGAATTCATTTCCTTTCATTATGCTGATAAATAGCGTCAGCAGTCTTCGGTTCTACAGACCTCCTTAAAAGTATATGTTGTTTAAAAAGTTCTATATCTGTTGTATATGAGTCGCAGCTCTCTCTGTCCTGAACCAATTATAATATTTCTTCTAGTGTTTCTTGACTTCCGTGTGAATGTTGCCAGTTTTCCCTAAATATTCCATCATAATCTATGAAATTACAAACAGAAAGAAGTGACAAAATGCATGACATTGGAAATGATGGTGCTAAAGCAGTGCTGGGCAAAGTGCTTGGCAGGTGAGCGTGAAGACAGGGGCACCAAAGTGTACAAATAGTCTTTATGTTCTTCACTGCCAGTTTCACTGACAAATGTCCTTGATGAAGCAGTAAAATTGTTCTTTATGAAATCCCAAGTACTGAGCATACATCTTTTTAACATTTTCTTTGGCAAAATGGGAAGTAGCGTGACGCACTAATGCTGCGTGCTGACGTGCACTGGTGGTCTAAGGGAAAAACACCTGTGAAATTGAGTTGTGTGCTGACCTAGCAACTTTATTCAAGGAATGACAGTTTTACTGAAATGAACTGACAAAGTAAAGATACTCAGAGTTGGTTCTTTGGCAAATATTTTCACAAAAATCTATTTTGCAAAGTGAGCCTGGTCCTTTTAATAAAACAGTTGACACTGTTTCTAAGATAAAAGTCAAGCTTCCAAATGAAAATTAGGAATTTAGAAAACTTTTACCCACCATGATTAACATAACATCTAATACTTAAAGGATTTTCTGATGTATGTGATTTTTTTATTTTTATGTTGCTTAATGAACTGTATTAACATTTGAAATATCTGTATAACTCAGCGAACAATTATTTTCCAAATAGCAATTGCATAATGTTACAAAATTATGTCTGGATAGAAGATTCATTTAAAGTGCAAGATTTTAATGTAAAGAATACCAAAAGTTTACTCATATGCTTTTGTATTCCACATTGCAACTAATCTTTAAGAAACTACCACTTGTTGAACGGGGCACGCGGGTGGCTCAGTCGGTTAAGTGCCTGATTCTTGATTTCACCTCTGGTCATGATCTCACAGTTTGTGAGTTCGAGCCCCACATCAGGCTCTGCACTGATGACACAGAACATGCTTGGGAGTCTTTCTGTCTTCCTCTCTCTCTGCCCCTCCCATGCTCTCATTTTCTCTCGCTCTCTCTCTCTCACTTTCTCTCTCTCAAAATAAATAAATAAAACTTAAAAAAGAGAGAGAGAGAGAGAGAGAAACTGGGGCACCTGGGTGGCTCAGGTCAGTTGAGCCTCTGATTTTCAGTTTCAGCTCAGGTCATGATCTCACAGTTCATGATTTTAAACCACGTGTCGGACTCTGAGCTGACAGTGCAAAGCCTATTTGGGATTCTCTCTCTCTCCTTTTCTCTACCCCTCCCCTGCTCTCTCTCTCTCTCTCTTTTTCTCTCAAAATAAATAAATAAACTTATAAAAAAGCAACTACTATGTGTTAATTTTAGTTTAGTTTAGTTTTAGTGCACTGTCAACAATTATCTGAAAAAAACTACTAAAATATTCCCCTTTTCCAAATACATATCTATATGCAACCACATTTTTCTCATATACTTCAATCAAAAGAATATATAGCAGGGCATCTGGATGGCTCAGTTAGTTAAGTGTCGGTTAAGTCCGAGTTGGTGGCTCTGTGCTGACATGCAGAGCCTGCTTGGGGTTCTCTCTCTCACCCTCTTCCTCAGCCCCTCCCCCACTTGCTCTTTCTCTCTCTCAAAAATGAATAAATAAACTTAAAAGAATATATGGCATCATAAGAATCCAACTGTCTTCTATTAAGCGAAATATTAAAGAGATTTGCAAAAAACAGGAAAATAACACTTTTCTCACCAAATAGTTTTTGTTTTGAAAAAATAGGTAGCTATTTTGAGGCACCTGGGTGACTCAGTTGGTTAAGCATCTGACGCTTGATTTTGGCTCAGGTTGTGATCTCACAATTTGTGAGTTCAAGCCCTGCATCGGGCCAGCGCAGAGCCTGCTTGGGATTCTCTCTCTTCCCCTCTCTCTGCCCCTCCTGCACTCACACTCTCTCTGTGTCTCTCTCTTTCTCTCTCAAAATAAGTAAGCTTTAAAAAATAGGCATTTTTGGAGCGCCTGGGTGGCTCAGTTGGTTGAGTGTCTGACTTCGACTCAGGTCATGATCTCACAGTTTGTGGGTTCAAGCCCCACATCGGAGTCTGTGGTGACAGCTCAGAGCCTGGAGCCTGCTTCGGATTCTGTGTCTCTTTCTCTCTCTGCCCTTCCCCACTCATAATTTGTCTGTGTCTCTGTCTCTCAAAAGAAAATAAAAAGAAAAGATAAGTATTTTTATTTTTTTCCATAAACACCTCTGTTCAAAAATATATATTTCCAAAATATCATAAATGTTATCATGCACTGGTTTGCCATTGTTATTTTTAAGTATTAATCTAATTTTAAGTTTTCTCAAGTTTCGTTTTTAAAAGAGACTTTCATTTTTTAGGACAGTTTTATTTTTATTTAGTTTTATTTTAAGTCATCTCTACCCCCCATGTGGTGCTCAACCTCATGATGCGGAGATTAAGAGTCACATGCTCTACTGACTGAGTCAACCAGATTTCCCTAGAACAGTTTTAGATTCATAGAAAAAACGTGAGCTAATAGTACACAGAGTTCTCATATGCCCTGCATTCGGTTTCATTTATTTAGAGGTTATATGGTACATATGTTACAATTAATGAACCAATGATACATTATTATTATCTAAACTACATAGTTTATCAGATTTCCTTAGCTTCTATCTGACATCTTTTTTCTATTCCAGGATCCCATCCAGTATACTTAATAACATTCAGTTATCATTTCTCCTTAGGCTCCCCTTGGCTGTGATAGTTTCTCAGACTTTCCTTGGTTTTGATAACGTTGACAGTTTTGAGGAATACTGGTCAATTGGGGATTTGCCTAATATTTTTCTCATTATCAGAATGAGGGTATAGGTTTTGGAGATGAAGACCAATAGAAGTGAAGTGCCATTTTCATCACATTGTATCAGGGGCGCACACTGTCAGTGTAACTTACCGCTGTGAATGTTGACCTTGATCCTGTAGCTGATGCCGTGTTTGTGGTTTCTCCACGGTTAAAGTTACTCCTCCCGCCCCTTCTGTTTTGTACACTTTGGAAGAAACTCATTATGTGCAGACCGTATCTAAGATGTAGGGCTATTTTCCGTCTCCTTGAGAATCTACATGTATTTTTTGGAATTCCTTTTGCATGGCAGATTTGTCTCTTCTCCTCCATTTATGTGATATTGAATAAACAATTATTTATATCAATATACACTCATGGATATTTATGTTATATTTTTAGTTATAATCTAATACTACTTTATTTTTATTTTTTTTGTTATTCACATTGTTTCAGCTTTAACCACTGCATGCTCTTTCAGTTAACATACTTACATCGTGTGTGTGTGTGTATGTGTGTGTGTGTAGCATTTTCTTACTTTCTGGCACTACAAAATGGTCCAGGCTGACCTTGTACTTCCCTGCCCCAGTCCTAGAATAAGCCGTTATTCCAAAAAGCCTTGGTTCTATCAGAAAGTGGTATTAAAAACCAAGATCTGGTGCTAAGTGTGCTTGCTGCTACTGGAGTGTCATTGTTTCTAAGCCCTGTTACCTGACAGAGGAAGGAAATACATACGAGGTTACAACTCCATCTATGGAAACATATCTATAAATATTTCTATATGTAATATATATAATATGTATATATAATAATATATAATATGTATATCTTGTCTATAGTAAGCTAAATATGTGCTCATATTGATGTCTCCATCCTGAATCACTGCCGAATGGATCATTCTACCTACTTCCTTGTGCTTATCTAAAAAACTCCTACTCCAACAGTAAGAAACTTGAGTCCCACCGTCTGTCATCCATTTACTAAAAAGTAATATCAGTATACACATGTAGCAGTAGCAGAATAACCCATACCTACATGGGAACCAACTTTATAAACTAGAATACAGTGTTTATGCACATTTTCTTTAACCTGTAATCTCAGATTCCACTCATTTCCTTTTCCCCCAGCTTCTTCAGTGAGCTTGTTTCATATACTGTAATACAGTCAGATTATTTCATCACATTCTGTGTCCTAATTTGGGATCCTCTGCTCTCTTAAATGATCTTTTAATTTGCATATATTAGTGTTTACTGTATGTGCTATGAAGTTTTATGAATATTGATAAATGCACGCAGTGAGGTATCTACAACTATAGTATTGTACAGGGTAATTTCACCACCCTAAAAAACTTCCTTGTGCTTTATCTATTAAACCCTTTCTTCTTCCCCCTAGGTCCCTGGCAACCATTGATTTTTACTGTTCCTATAATATTACCTTTTCCAGAATGTCATATTATGAGTATTATATAGTATATAGCCTTTTCAGACTGTCTTCTTTCACTTAGTAATATGCAATTTTTATTTAATTTTTTAATGTTTATTTTTGAGAGAGAGAGAATGTGATGCGAATGGGGGAGGGGCAGAGAGAGGGAGACAGAGAATCTGAAGTAGACTCTGTGCTGTCAGCACAAAGCCTGACCTGGGGCTCGAACCCACAAACGGTGAGATCATGACCTAGGCTGAAGTTGTACGCTCACCCGACTGAGCCACCCAGGCAACCCCTAGTAATATGCATCTAAGATTCATCCCTGTATGTTCATCGCTTGGTTTATTTTTAGTTCTGAATGATATTCCCTTGTATGAAAGCACCATAGTTTGTTTATTCATTCACCTGCTGAAGGACATATTGGTTCTTCCAATTTCTGGAGTTACGAAAAAAAGATACTATAAACATTGGTGTGCAGATTTTTGTAAGGACTTATTTTCAGATCAATTGGGTAGATACCTTGGAGTGTACTTGCTGGTTCCTATGGTAAAGCTATGTTTATCTTTACAATAAACTACCAAACTGCCTTCCAAAGTGGCCTGTACCATTTTTACATTCCCACCAGCAACAAATAAGAGTGTCTGTGCCCTGCATTCCCACCCACGTTTGGTGTTGTCAGTGTTTTGAATTTTAGTCTTTTTAATATGTGTGCAGTAGCATCTCCCTGTTGCTTTAATTTTTCCCTAATGACAAATGATATAGAGGATCTTTTCATATCCTTATTTGCTATCTCTATATCTTCTTTGGTGATGTGTCTGTTCCGCCTTTTGCCTTTTTTTTTTAAATTGGTCATTCGTTTTTGTATTGTTGAGTTTTAAGAGTTCTTTGTATATTCTAATCAAATCTTTTATCAGATATGTGTTTTGCAAAGATTTTCTCCCAGTCCATGGTTTTTCTTGTGATTCTCTTTTCAGTATCTTTGCAGAGCAGAAATTTCAATTTTAATAAAATCCTAATTGTCAATTTTTTTTCCTACATAGATCATGCTTTGGTGCTATATCTAAAAACTCATCACTAAAAAATAATAATAAAATAAAATAAAAAATAAAAAATAACTCATCACCAAATGAAAGCTCACCTAGATTTTCTCCTGGGTTTTCTTTTAGAAGTTTTTTTTTTTTTTTAAGTTTTATTTATTTTTGAGAGAATGCACATGTGTGTGACCAGGGGAGGGGCAGAGCGAAAGAGAGACATAGACTCTGAAGGGGCTCCAGGCTCTGATCTGTCAGCACAGAACCTGATGTGGGGCTTGAACTCATTTATGACAAGATCGTGACCTGAGCCAAAGCTGGAAGCTTAACCGACCGAGCCACCCAGGTGCCCCTTTTAGAAGTTTTATAGTTTTGAATTTTACCTTTAGGTATGTTCCATTTTGAGTTAACTTTTGTGAAAGGTGTAAGGTTTACATGTTGAAGTCCATTTGTTCTGGCGTCATTTGGAAAAGATTATCCTTTCTCCATTGAATGCCTTTGCTTCTTTGTCAAACACCAGGTGATTATACTTGAGTCGGTATAATCTAGGCCTTCTATTTCTAGGCCTTCTATTCTGCTTCATTGATTACTGTGTCCGGTTTTTTACCAACACCATGCTGTCTGGGTTACTATAGTCATATAGTAAGTTTTGAAATCAGGTTGCAGCCACTTTGTTCCTCTTCGTTGTTTTTTGGCTATGCTGGATCTTTTGCCTTTCCAAGGTACAAAATAGCTTGCCGGGATTTTGATTGGTATTGTATTGAGTCTATAGACCAAGCTGGGAAGAATTGACATCTTTTTTTTTTTTTTTAATGTTTATTTACTTTTGAGAGAGGGAGAGAGCAGGTAAGGGGCAGAGAGAGAGGGAAACATAGATTCTAAAGTAGGCTCCAGGCTCTGAGCTGTCAGCATAGAGCCCAGTGCGGGGCTTGAACTCACAAACAGCAAGATCAGACCTCAGCTGAAGTTGGAAGCTTAAACGACTGAGCCGCCCAGGTGCCCTAAGAACTGCTGGTCTACCTCTTAATCACTTCTTTGGATTCTTAATGTTCTAACTGCTAACTTCAGATCCTTGCCATTTGTGCTTCACTAGGATTGACTCGGTAAGCATGCTTTTCCTACTCTTACCATTGTTACACAGTTGGCATTTCCACCTTATTCACAAGTAATGATACTAAAACAGATACAATGTCTAACATAATAGAAGTAAATGTACAAAAATAAAAGAAGTAAAACTGTACAAGCTTGTAAAACAGAATGCAATCAACTAAGAAATCAGGACTGCACATAGTGATTTCCCTCAAAGAGTATGGTATAAAAAAGGCAATTATATTGGAGAAACCTGACAAATCTGACAAACTACAAGGTCAACATTTATAATAACTCGGTGTGCCTGGGTGGCACAGTGGTTAACAGTGGGTTAAGCTCTCAACTCTTGATTTCAGCTCAGGTCATAATCTCATGATTGTGAGATAGAGCCCAGAGTGGAGCCCCCAACTGAGCTCTGTGTCCGCGCTGAGTGTGGAGCCTGTTTAATATTCTCTCTCCTTCTCCCTCTGCCCCTGCCCCACTCAAGTGCACACGTGGCCATGTGCCTACATTCTCTCTCTCTCTCAAAAATCGAAAAACAAAAAACAGCGATGACTCATGCTGATAGTAGGTAATCTGATGTAATGAAAAGGAGACTTAGGCTCTGTGATCTTTTCCCTAAAACCTACAACCTTGGTCTAATCATGAGAAAACCATCAGACAAATTTCATACAGAGGAATTCTTCAATAACCCTGACCAACCTGACCACTTCTCCTCAAAACTCTGAAGGTCATCGAAACCAACAAAAATGTGAGAAACTATCACAGCCAAAAGGAGCTTAAGGAGAAAAGATAACTAAATGTAATCGACTATCTGGGATAAGATCATAGAATGGAAAAAGGACATTAGATTTTTAAAAAAATCTGAATAAGCTATGGAATTTAGTTGATAATAACATACAAATATTGGCTTATTAATAGTGATAAATATACCATAGTAACATTAGATGTTAATAATAGGAGAAACTGTATGGGAGTTGGGCCTATGGGAACTCTCCATACTATTGTAAATTTAAAATTATTAAAAAAAATAAGTCTTTTCAGTAAAAGACCAGTGGTTGCCAGTAGTTAGGTGGGGGGATGAATAGGTGAAGCACAGAGGATTTGTAAGGCAGTGGAAACATTCTGTATGATTCTATGACAGTAGACACATGTCATTATACATTTGTTCAAAAACCATAAAAAGTATATCAACAAAATGGAACCCTAAGGTAAACTATGCTTTTTGGATGACAAGGATATGTCAGTGTAGGTTCATCAATTGTCATAAATGTACCACCTTGGTGAGGGATGTTGGTAATGGGGGAGGCTGTGCACATGTGGGAGCACAGAATATATGGGAAATCTCTATAGCTCCCTCTCAGTTTTGCTACAAACCTGAAACTGATCTATAAAAATAAAATCTATTAAAAATTGACCTAACTTTAAAAGATCTCAAATTTGAATTAACCCGACTCTATAAAAAAGGGTAATGTAACATGTTCACCTTTGGGAGATCGGCGATGGCCTTTATTTCTTGGGATGTTCATGATCTTATTTATTTATTTATTAAAGTTTATTTATTTTCAGACAGAGAGAGGGCATGAGCATGGGAGGGGCAGAGAGAGAATCCCAATCAAAGATTGTTAAGACAGAGCCCGACGCAGGGCTTGAGCTCAGGAACTGTGAGATCATGACCTGAGCCAAAATCAAGGGTTGGAGGCTCATTGGACTGAGCCACCCAGGTGATCTATGGAATGTTCATGATTTTAAACTTAAGTTTTAAATTCTAGTTTTCACAAGCAAAATTTCAAAGAGAATTTTCTGGGTTTTGCTTTTCATAATAAACATCTCCAGAGGGGAGAACTGACACTTTCAAAGGATTTTAGTATTTCCATCATTAAGGAAAAGAAAATCAGGCAGTGGGCTGGGTTTACTATATTGAAATGAAATTTATGCCAGTGTGTTTTACAATAGTGTTTCCTTTTTGTGGTATGCCAGACATATAATTATTACTAATGATATGTTACATTTTTTTATTTTCTAAAATTATTTCATTCATACACCATTTACTGTGTTCCTGTGCAAGAGAAAGAAATGGGAACTTACATCCATTCAACAAATATTTATTGAGCACATGTTACTTTTTTATTTTAATTTTTTTTATTGTTTGAAAGAGAGAGAGAGAAAGAGAGAGAGAGAGAGAGAGAGAATGTGGGGGAGGGGCAGAGAGAGAGGGAGAAATAGAGAATAGCAAGCAAGCTCAGCATTGGCAGCACAGAGCCAGACATGGGGCTCGAACTCACAAACCATGAGATCATGACCTGAGCAGAAATCAAGTTGGACACTTAACCGACTGAGCTTCCCAGGCACCCCTTGAACACATTTTATGAAGTGTAATTTGCAAGAAGATTGGGATACACCTTTAAACACAACCTATATGGTCTCTCTTCTGAGGGAGTTTGTAACCTAGTGGGAGAGCAAATCTTTAAACAATTACACAAACTGCTCTATTAAAAGTCTATGAAGGAAAGAAAAGTAAGGTTACATATCGGCTCTTATAGAAGTAACTTTCAATACCATTTCTCACCTAATTATCATCCTTAAAGATGTGGTTTATATATAAGGAAAATGGGTCTTAGAGAGATTAAACTATATGCCAAAGAACCCCAGAGCAATCAATCCTGAAGTGGAATGTTTAATTCGGTGCTATCTAACTCTAAAGATCATGACTGAAAACACTGTATTATTTCCTGAATTTTACAAAACCCTGTGTAGCAGAGCTTATAGTGATTTTACTAATGAGAAAACTGATGCTGAGAGGAACTAGAACCCAAATCCCTTAAATAATTCATTTATTTGCCCACTCTATCATAATGCAAACAAGCTCTGTAACTTTGGTGATACAAACATACAAGCCATGCATGTAGAAACTACATACATTTTTGTAAACTTAAAAAAAAAAAAGCTAAGGTTGTCATTGAAACGAGTCCCTATTAAGCAGAGTATTGGTTTTTGGTGTGTGTGTGGTTTTTTTTACATAATTTTGGCAAAATTCTTACAGCTCTTTTCTTTGCTGAATTTAAAAACTTTTTAATGATAATTAAATATTTCCTTGGACTTTGCAGAGAGCTATTGCTAGGGGTGAGAATGTAGGAGGAAAACAGTTCTATAAACAAGCAGCCTCACTTTTAATGAAATTATTTTAAAGGGGAAAGTTTCTAAGAACTATTTTAATTCAGACCACCCAGAACTTCACTGATTTTTTTTTTTTTTAGCAAATGCAGATTTTTGGAGTTTACCCATCAATGTAGTAGGACATCTTGAATTTTTCCTTGCAGAGAAAAAACTGGCAATATATGCATGTTTATATGGGGTGCAAATAAGGAAAAGAGGCTTAAAAAGAAAAAAAGAGGGGCACCTGGGTGGCTCAGTTGGGTAAACATCTGACTCTTAATTTTGGCTCAGGTCATGATAACAGGGTCAAGGGATCAAGCCCCACGTCCAGCTCTGAGCTGAGCATGGAGATTGCTTAAGACTCTGTCTCCTTCTGTCCCCCCTCCCCCAATTGTGCTCTCTCTCTCTCTCAAATTAAAAAATAATAATAATAAAGAAAGAAAAGTAAAGAACACAAGTAATAGCAAAGGAAACCCAGATTAATTTTGCAGAAAATGTCAGTAGCTCTGCTAAAGTCTTTTGTTGTCAAGTTGTTTGCAGCAGAAAATTGGGATATGAAATAGCAAATATGAAAAACTATATGAAAGAAAATACATAAGTAGTATATGAAAATATTCTTAGTAATAGATTCAGAACAGAATAAATTGTAGACTCCAAGTTTATCTTTCTGCTGAGTCTTTGGTGACCACAATTTGTGCTTCTTTTCATGGGTAAATCATGGAAATGTTTAACAAAGACTATGGTTCTTTTTCCTTTATTCTTTGCATCTTTATTCCTGTTTCAACCATATACAGCGCTCTGTTATTTTAAGACCTTAATAGCAATTTTACCTTCACAGTTGAAATAGATCAACCTAAAAGATTTTTTTAAATTCCACTTTAATTCCCACCCCCCTCAAGAAAAAAAGCACAGACCTATTTCCCTGTGAATCAAAACCTGGAAAGTAAAAGGTTGGCTTTGCTTACATTCTGGGCTGCTCCTGTTAAGCACAGTTTCTCTTTGGGGCACCTGGGTGGCTCTGTTGGTTAAGCATCAGACTTGATTTCAGCTCAGGTCATGAACTCATGGTTCATGGGCTCAAGCTTTGCATCAGGTTCTGCACTAATAGTGCAGAGCTTGCTTGGGATTCTCTCTCTCTCTCTCTCTCTGCCCCTCCCCCAACGTGTGTGTGTGCTCTCTCTCTCTTTCTCAAAATAAATAAAAATAAGCTAAAAAAAAAAAGTAAGAAAGCATTGTTTCTCCTTTCTTTGTCCTTTTACCAGCTTCTCTGCTTCTCTGGCGACCATCTCCCAACCCCCAAACAGGTTACTGTTCCCGAATTGACAGCAGAAACAGCAACTCTACATTCCAAATGCTTATTGAGTGCCCAGTGTTGATTTATTCTTGCCATAAATATGTACCGAGTACCTGTCACATGCCAGATACCATTTGAGAGGGCAGAGAGAGACAGAGACAGAAAGAGTAAGAAAGATGAAGATAGAAAGAGAAGGAAGTCAGAAGGGAGAAAAAACAACTTGGAGCCTTGGTTTATGGATCACGATCCAAGGTCTTCTCAAAACTTGTCTTAGATTACAGTCTAACATAGGGGAGAAGAAGCATAGGCTGATTACAGCATAGAGTGCAGTGAGCTGAGCATCATGGGAGAGAAAAAAAGTAAGTGCTGGAGGAGGGCTTTGAAAGAGGACTGCATGTTGTTTCCAAGCAATTCTTTTTTTTTTTTTTTTTTTGCTTTAAAAATTTATGGGGCACCTGGGTGGCTCAGTCGGTTAAGCAGCTGACTTCGGCTCAGGTCATGATCTCGCAGTCTGTGAGTTCGAGCCCTGTGTCGGGCTCTGTGCTGCCGGCTCAGAGCCTGGAGCCTGCTTCGGATTCTGTGTCTCCCTCTCTCTCTCTGCCCTTCCCCTGCTCACGCTCTGTCTCTATGTCTCTCAAAAATAAAAAAACGTTAAAAAAAAATTAAAAAAAAATTTATAATCCCTATCAGCCTACCAACTATCTTTAAAATATATAAATCAGGACTTTTCCTGTTGCAGGTAACTGAAGTCCAACAAAAACTATTGGTCTGTGAAATAGAAAAGATCATGGCACTTTAAACAAATGCCCAAACAATGTTGTCCAAACTGAGTCTCTTCCTCTATCTCTGTTCTTGGAGTGTTGGCACTATTCCCAGCAGATTTATTTTTTTAAGTTTTTATTTTGAGAGACAGTGAAAACATGAGTGGGGAAGGGGCAGAGAGAGAGAGAATCCCAAGCAGAAGCTTGATGCATGGTTGGAACTCATAAGCCACAGGATCATGACCTGAGCTGAAGGGGAGCCGCCCAGGCACCCCTCCCCAGCAGATTCTTTTCACACATTGTTTCCTAGCAGTTCCAGGCCTTCATTCTGAAAAGAGGGTGTCTCTTTCTCAAAAGTTGCAGGAGTGAGTTTTATTAGACTGCTTTGGTTTTGTGCTGATCCCTAACACACTTGCTTTGTCCAGAATGCTTGAGTACTAAAGTGTAAATGGGGCCCAGGGGCATGTGATCAAATGAGACCAAGACAGGGGTGGCTTTTCAAAGGAAAATCTGGGTGTGATTACCAGAAGCAGGCAGGCCAACCAACACACATCCACTACCATCAATGTAGCGAATTATGTTTTTTTTGTTTTGTTTTGTTTTGTTTTAAGGTCCACTTCAATAAGTTTAGAAAGATAGGAAACTAGGTCTGCAAGGTATAAAATCTGGACATGTGTCTAGCTTCTCTGAAACTAGTCCTTCAATGTAAGTTTTATTCTCACATCTGAGTGCTATGCGTTTCCTGATTCGAAGACCGATATTCAAGAACAAATTGCAAGAAGATAAGACTATCCAGTGTTTTGCTTTTTTTCTTTTAACTCTTAAAATTTACGTAAAACTGAGTGGATGCTTAAATCGTACAAAGTTGTGAGAGTGGGGAGGAAACCATTGTGCTAGAAAGCCATTTCCAGCTGGTATAGCTTAAAACGAGCCTAAATCTGAAAACCTGAGCCTAAACAAAGGTTGTGATAATGGAGGGAATAGGACAAAATAAAAAAATATTTAGGAAGTAGAATCACCTTGGCAACTGGACAAAAGAAGAGAAAGAGAAGCCTTTTAAGAGGATGAGTTTCTGGATTGAAAAAACTGGGCTGATATTTGTATTATCAATAAAGATATCAGATGAAGGAGGAAGTTCAGGTTTGGGAGGAAAGAGGACAAAGCTGACAAGTTTCGGTTTTGTATGTACTGAGCTCGCGTAGTTTGAATTTGAGTATATTTGAATTTGAGATTAGTATCTCAGAAGAGACAGGTTATATGTAGGGAGAGAGGTGTCTAAAATCACCAAATAAATGATACTCAGAATCATGGGATCAGATAAATCTACTATCAAAAAAGACTTTTAGTAATAAACATAAAAATTTAAAAACCAACAAATATTCATTCTGTTGCATAGTAGGACATAAAGATAACTTTTTGTAAAAAGCCCTGTTTCAAGGAGTTTCTAGTCTTACTTACACATCTTAATTAGTTTTGTTTATAATTGGTACATTAGATTTTCTTAATTTTCTTTAAAACAACTTTTGTTTTTTGAATTGTAAATCCTTTTTGTAGAGGAAATATAAACAACATATAAAGAAGAAAATTAAAATCACCTATAATTCCACTTTGCAGCTATAATCACAGTAATTTTTCATCTTTTTCAAAAATTGTATGAATGTTTTTTTTCAGTTTTGATAACATACATATTTTCAATTTTGTACCTGCTTTTTCATTTAATATTGTCTTGATTATTTCCCATGTTTAAAAATTTTCATATTAGTCATTTTCACAGCAATATAACATTCTACCTATTGGACATTCATCTCATTTCTGACATTCATATTGTTTCCAGTCTTTCAGTGTTATAAATTCTGCATTATTATTTTTTCATACTTTTCCCATGTATGATTTTTTAGAATATAATTCTAAAAATGGAACTAATGAATCAAAGTGTATGAACGTTTTTAAGTGTCTTGATACATAATGTCAAATTTTAATTTCCACTAAACTTGTAGTAATTAATGCTTCTTCCCAGCAAGCAATAGGAGCATCTCTGTCACATCCACCAGGAGTAAGGTGTTCATTTAAAAACAAACTTTACCAATCTGACTAATAAAACATCCCGTTATTGTTAAAAAATAAATTATATTGTGCGAAAGAAGCCAGACAAAAAAAGAGTATTCTGAATGCTTACATTTATATAGAACTCTAGAAAATGGGAACTCCAAGCTACAGAAAGCAGGTCAGTGGTCTCCTGGGAACCACGGGTCAGGTAGGGAGAGGGAGAGATTATCAAGGGGCAAGGGGAAAATTTTAGGGGTGATGGAAATATTTACTATTTTGATCTGGTGATGTTTTTATGGGTGTATGCAAATATAGAACTTAACAAAGTGTACACTTTGAAAATGTGCAGTTAGTTGTATATTGATTCTCTTCAATAAAGCTGTTATATGATTGTCTAAAAGTATTGTTTTAATCTTTTGTTTTTTAAAAATTGTTTATTTTTGAGAGAGAGACACATAGCGTAAGTGGGGGAGGATCAGAGACACAGAGAGACACAGAATCTGAAGCAGGTTCCAGGCTCTGAGCTGTTAGCACAGAGCCGGATGGGGGGCTCGAACTCCGGGAACAGGGAGATCATGACCTGAGCTGAGGTCTGATGCTTATCCACTGAGCCACCTAGGCGCCTCTTAATCTGATTTTTAAAAATTACTAATGTGTAAACATTTTCCTATGTTTTAGTTATGAGTACACACTTCTATTTTTCCCCCCATGTTTTCTATGTTGTTTTTTTTATCACAGCCTTAGCAACTTTCTCCTGGATTTGTGAACTCTTTACATATTAAGAAAATTCACCCTTAAAGTTCTCCAGATTTCTTTTTCTTTTGTAATTTTGCACTGTTACTGTGTGCTTTTGGGATTCATTTACTTGTGCAAGACCATTTTATTATTTTTGCGTGTGTGCGCAAGGTAATTTTAACCAAGAGGATGTACTATAACCCTACAAATCTCTAAACTACAATAGTTAACCATCACTTTGCAAAACAAAACAAATATTCTTTTAAACAAACTTCGACTTAGGAAATGAAGGGGTGTTACATCCAAGGCCTTCAGAATTGGCATCTAAACTACATTGCACTTCTGTTTTGGTGTTTTGGAGCTACTTTTTAAGTTGTTATAACATGGTTAACAGTGGAGATGAAGGAACTTTTTAAACAAAAACTAAAACAGCACCACTACGATGGCGCACGCACAAAGAGCCCCTTTCTCGGGCTCTTCCTTTGGCGCCTTACACAGGAAACCAAAGGTGGTAAATACCACGGATGATCTCACGCTGGCATGACGTCAAGAAACCTTGACGTCAGAAGGCGGTTGCCACGGGGACCATTCGCCACCGACGGCAGAGTCGTGAAACCACATCACTGCGCTCGTCTCCGTTTCGGCCTATGCAGGGTCTAAGCTGCTAAAGAAGCTTTAACCTTAAGGGGGCCTCAGGGAGAGAGGAGTTGTGCTCCCGCCGAGAGCCCAACCTCCGCGGCTCCCGGTCCCAGGCCCCGGCCTGTGGCGGCGAGCGGCGGCCTCAGGAGGCAGTGGAGGCAGCGGCGGCCGACCTGCCCGGGTCTTCCACGCTCCGTGCAGGACTGGGAGAGGGTATCCGCCATATTGGAGCCGGAACCGAAGGTGCCTTGCAACCGCGGCGCGAGGCGGGTGGAGGCGGCGGCCCTGGCCTGGATGTGAGAGGAGTCGGCTGCGCCGGGGCCCGCAAGCCTGGGGAGTGAATGAGCTGCTTAGGCTAGTAGCCTCCCCGCCCACTCTCTCCACTTTCCGCCGCCGGGGCCGGGCCGGAGTCCCCGAATCGGCTGTGGCGGCGGCAGCGGCAGCGGCAGGATGTTCTCCAAGAAGCCGCACGGGGACGTGAAGAAGTCTACCCAGAAGGTGCTGGACACCAAGAAGGACGCGCTGACCCGCCTCAAGCACCTGCGCATCGTCATCGGTGAGGAGCGAGGGGGTGGCGGCACCCAAAGGCCTTCCCTCCTCTGGGAGCCCCCGGGGACTCTCCCTCTTGCCCTAGCGCTGTGCGGGAGTAGAGGGCGAGGCGTCGCCTCCGCGGAGACGCAGGGGGGCGGATAATTTGGGGAAGGGAAAACTTGGCAGTTGGCAAACATAATCATCACTAACACAGGGTTATCTGATTTTGAGTTAATAGCCCGAACTCATTTTTATAAACTAGTATTACTCTAAAAACATCTTTTTTAGACTTTCGGGAAGCTTGGTGTTGTAGATAATGGTGTTTATAGAATATGTGCCAGGTGACTACCGCCATCCCCATCCAAGTGGGAAAAAAACCCTCTCAAACAATATAAACCTTAATGTTTCAAGTTTCTTGGCTAATGAGGGCGAGGAAGCTGTTACACCTTTTTGGGAAGTGGGTGGTTTTCAAAAATCTTAGGGCAAGAGCCCCGCCCTTCGGTTAATATACCTTGGTCATCATTGCTGTCATTTAGAGGGAAGGTTATTATTAATTACAGAAAACAAAATAGTTTATAGCTTCCTTTGCTTCTCGAGAATTGTGTACGATTCTGTTCTTATTTAGTTAAGTTTTTCTTATTCTCTGTTGCCCTCTACATCTGTTTGGCCGACCAAAGAGTTCTTTGAATTGTAATAGTGTTAAACGAATCTTTTGGATTCTTGTTCATTTCAAAGGCTGATGAGGGCTGTACTGATACTTACAGAACATGTGGTCCAGTACTTGGATCTTTTTAGATGGAATTTGAGGCGAAAAGGAAAGTTACTTCGCATTGATACAGAGAGTTATGGGCAGAACTGAGTTTAGAACCCAGATGACTGAATCCTAGTTCAGAGTATTATTTCAAGCTGTTTTCCTAATGAGTGGTTTTCTGAAAAGTGACATTTAATTAGTGATAGAAGTCCTCTGTTTTCACTGTGTGTTTCTCTGTTGTTTACGCATACCATCAGGATACCACCAGTAAACCCAACATTTGTGTTTTACAAAAACGATTTCACATAAATTATAAATAATCCTCACAGTAACTGTAGAGGTAGATAATATTATACTCCCTCTTTTACAAACGAGAAAGCTGAGGCCTTGGGAATGTTAAGTGGTCATCCAGCTACTAGGAGGCAGAGCCAGAATTGGAGCCCAGATTTCATGTCTTTGTTTTTTTACTCTTCCTGCTTTTATGGCAGCAAATCTTTATCACAAGTAAATGGTATTTATTCCTGTGGAATAAGAAAACAATTAAATCAAGTTTTTCAATATAAAAAGATCCAGTTTTCAAGAAAATATAAATCTAAACGTAGTTGAGATTGTGATCGTTTTATTTTCATTCTACTTCTGAGTTAAGTCATTGAAGAAAAGATTTGGCTAAGAGAGTGCAACAGAGAAAGTCAATGTGTGAACGCAGGGGATGTATCACAGATAATGGCAGTTTGAAATTGGAGACTTAATGGAATTTGACACCTACTTGGGACAGACTGTAGGTTGAATAAAGTCGGAGCTATAAAGTTAAGTTCCAAGAGTTGTGACATTTCCTAAATTAACTGCTGTATTCTTTAGTTATAGTGGTTAGGGAATGGTTCATACATACTTGGGCGTAAAAGATTTTTACATCTGGGTGACTTGGTCTAAATTAAGAGGCCACACATGCTAGATATTTTGTAGGATCTAGCTCCTTCGTTTGAAAACAAAACAATAATTAAAAAAAACACTTCCTTTTTATTTATGAGCTTTTAAAAGATCAAGCATATGCTGTATATAAAGACTTAAAATGTCTTTAAGAACCTTCAAATAGAGAATATTGTGTTTTCAGACTCTCTGCCTTGTCAGTGGAGGAGGTCCATAAAAGAGATTACTGCACTTCAATTGTCTTATATTTTTATTTATTTTTAAATTTTTATTTTATTATTATTTTTTTAAAGTTTATTTATTTTAAGAGAAAAAGAGACCGTGCTAGTAGGCAGGGGCAGAGAGAGTGGGAGAGGGAATCCCAAGTAGGCTCAGCACTGTCAGCACAGAGTCCAACGCAGGGAGCTACGAGATCATGGCCCCAGCTGAAACCAAGAGTGGAGCGCTTAACCGCCTGAGCGACTCAGGTGCCCCTAAAGTCTTTATTTTAATTCTAGTGTAGTTAACATAGTGTTATGTTAGTTTCAGGTGTACAAAATAGTGATTCAGCAGTTCCATAGATCACTGAGTGCTTATCGAGATAAGTGTACTCTTAATCCCCTTCACCTATTTTACCCCCCACTCCCACCCCCACCCCCACCCCCATGCACCTGCCTGGTAAACATGTTTGTTCTCTATAGTTAAGAGCCTGTTTTTTGGTTTGTCTCTTTTTACACTTTAGTAGTTGTAGAGCAGTAGCTCTGAACCAGGGACAATTTTGCCCCTCTGGCGACTATGTCTGGAGACACTTTTGGTTGTCACAAATAGGGGGAGAGGATACTGGCATTTAGTGGGTAGCAGAAATGCTGCTCTATATCTTACAACTGCACAAGATAATCCATCCCAACAATATTCTAGCTCTAAATGTTCATAGTGCTGAGGTTTAGAAACCTTGTCAGGATATGGAGTGCAAGACAGACCTCCACATGTTGTACTTGTTATGGAAAGAGTCCAAATGTTGATTGACTAATGCATGGTTAAAGATATGGTATATACACACAATGGAATATTACTCAGCTATAAAAAAAGAATGAAATCTTGCCATTTGCAACGACGTGGTTGGAGCTAGATTGTATTCTAAGCAAAATAAGTCAGGCAGAGACATACCATATGATTTCACTCATGTGGAATTGAAGAAACAAAACAGATGAACATAGGGGAAAGAAAAAAAAAAGAAGAGAGAGGCAAACCATAAAAGAGACTCTTAACTATGGAGAACAAACTGAGGATTGCTGGAGGGGAGGGGAGGGGGAGATGGACTAAGTGGGTGATATGTATTAGGGAGAGCACTGTGATGAGCATTGGGTGTTGTATGTAAGTGATGAATCACTGAATTTTCCTGAAACTAATATTATACTATATGTTAACTAAATAGAATTTAAATAAAAACTTGAAATACAAAAAAACAAAACAAAAACCACAAGTGTTGTACTTGGTTCTTTTTTTTTAATGTTTTATTTTTGAGAGAGAACGCACACATGTGTGCATATGCACGCACGGGGGAGGGGCAGAGAGAGAGAGAGAGGGAGACAGAGGATCCCAAGTGGCTCTGTGACAGTAGAGAGCCCAATGTAGGGCTCAATCTCACAAACCATGAGATCATGACCTGAGCCAAAAAGTTGGACGTTTAACCTACTGAGCCACCCAGGTGCCCCGTGGTTCTACTCTATTAATTAATTGAATCAAATATTCTGTATCTTTAAATGGTTACAGTTTTATTTTGTTTGAAATATAGTTAATGTAATTCCTAAGAAATGAATGGGTGAAAGGAGAGTGACAAAAGCTGTAAGACGTCTTAGAGGGCCACCAATCGGGTACCTTATTTTGTAGATGAAAGGGTCATTTCAAGTCAGTTCTGAAGTAGGTGCAAGTTTTATGTAAATGCTATGAGGAAACTAGCTTGCAAAGTGGACATTGCCAATTACACAGGATTTTTTTTTTTTTTTTTTTTTGGTCCTATCCGAACTATATTTTTAACCCTTAAAATGAACTACCGTTGGTTCAGGGTGAGGACATAATTTACACATACAATCTAAACCTTTTCCCTGGCATGTGTTCCCATGGGACACATAAGACAGTTCCAGCTGAATTTGTAGAACTTGACCCTGAAGGATTTAGATACAAATTTGCTGTGTTTATTGATACTGCTATATATGCAGGAACGGGAAGTTAAGAGCTTTTTAAAAAATAGAAATTAAGCCTTATCTAGTTTCTAAAGTTTTGTTACCTTCCCCCTCCCCCCCCCAAGTTTTCAATTAAAAGCCTTAAGATGATGCTAAGTTAGCACATGTAAAGTAGCTAACATGATAACCTGCATATAGTGGATATTGAGTAAATGTTAATTTTCTTCTGTGGCAAGGTAGCTGTTCAGTCTTCATGATTTAAAAATAAAAAGATGAGTGCTTATTCAGCTAATAAATATATTGACTATTATTGGATCATTCTAATAGCTTTAATGAGGTATAACTGGTATACAATAAATTGCACATATTTAAAGCATTTTGTTTGAAATAAATAATTTTGATATATATACCTCGTGAAACCATCATGACAATTAAGATTAGGAACATACTCAGATATTCCAGGTAGGAAATATAGCTATAACCTCCCAAAGTTTCCTTTTGCCCCTTGGGAATCCCTTTCTCCTACCCCTGCATGCAACCCCTTGCCTCCTTTCCCTGGGTGAAACTTTATATATATGTGTGTGTGTGTGCGTGCGTGCATGTTTGTGTGTGTATGTGTATATATATGGAATTATACAGTATTTACTCTTTCCTGTTTGTTTTTTTATTCAGCCTTATTTGAAATTCATCTCTGTTGGTGTATCAGGAATATATTTCTTTTGTTGACTAGTATTCCGATGAATAGACATGCTACAATTTGATCATCCATTTACCTGTTAATTGACATGTGAGTTTGCAGTTTTGGGCTATTACACATAAAACTGCTGTGAAATGTGCTTGTTTATAGACACATGCCTTCTTCTCTCTTGGATAAATATCTAGGAGTGGAATGGCTGAATCATATAGCAGTTGCGTGTTTATTGCCATACCATTTTTTTACAATTTTACATTCTTACTAGCAGGGTATGAGGGTGACATTTCTTCCACCCGTGTATCAACACTACTTGGTATGGCCAGTCTTCTTAATTTCAACCACTATAATAAGTATATAGTGTAAGTTATAATTGTTTTCTGATATCTAATATTGAACTTTTTAAATGTTTATTTAATATTGAATAACTTGTTTGAAGTGTCTGTTCGGATTTTTCATTTATTTTTAAATCGAATCGTTTGCTTTTATTCAGTTTTGAAAATTCTTTATGTTTTTTGGATACAAGTACTTTATCAGATAGGTGATTTGTAGAGCTGCTTTTTTTTAAACTTTTAAAAATGTTTGTTTATTTTTGAGAGACAGAGAGAGAGAGAGTGCAAGTGGGGAAGGGGCAGAGAGAGAGGGAGACACAGAATTTGAAGCAGGCTCCAGGCTCCTAGATGTCAATACAGAGCCTGATGCAGGGCTCGAACTCCTAAACCGTTAGATCATGACATGAGCCAAAGTCAGACGCTTAACCAACTGAGCCACCCAGGTGCCCCTGCAGAGCTTTTTTTTATTTTATTCTTTCTTTTTTTTTTTAACAGGCTTTGGATTGTCATCTTTTAATTTTCATAACATCTTTGATTAAGTCTATATATCAGTTTCGTCTTTTATGGTTTATGCTTTTGGTTTTTATAGTTTATGTTTATCCAAAAATTTTGTTTGCCTAAGCCAAAGTCACAAAGAGTTTCTCCTGTCCTTTCTTCAAGAAATTTTATTACTTCAGGGGTGACTGAGTGGCTCAGTCAGTTAAGCATCCAACTTCTGCTCAGGTCGTGATCTCTTGGTCTGTGGGTAGGAGCCCTGTGCTGGGCTCTGCGTTGAAAGCTCAGAGTGAAGCCTGTTTCAGATTCTGTGTCTCCCTCTCTTTCTGCCCCTCCCCCACTCATGTTCTGTGTTTCTTGCTCTCAAAGATAAATAAACATTAAAAAAATTATAACTTTGGGATCTATATTTAGATCTGTGATCCATCTTTTTTTTTGTAGATCCATGATCCATCTTGAGTTAACTTCGTAAGTATGGTTTGAGATAGGATTGACTTTTTTTTTTTTTTTTGAGCAAATAGTTCAATTGCTTCAGCACTATTTTTGAAAAAGAGCCCTTTGATCACTGAATTGCCTTTGTGCTTTTCCCAGAAGTCATTCGTCTATGTATATGAGGATCTATTTCTGGACTTTCTATTTTGTTCCAGTGATGTATTATTTGTGTTATAGCCAGGACCCCTCCCTCTCTCTCTCACTTTGTGTGCGTACACACACACACACACACACACGCAGGGTTTGTTTGTTTGTTTGTTTTTACTGTAACTTAATAAATCGTGAATCAAGATGGGTTGTCCCTGCAACTTTGTTCTTCCTTTTCAAAGATTTTCAGGGGGGGGGTTATAGTGTGTGAGGGCCATACCAGATCCTTAACATTCCCATATGAGTTTTAAGATTATCTTGTCAGTTTCTTTAAAAAATAAATAAAAATTCCTGCTGGGATATTGATTTGGAGTGTGGTAAATCTGTAGGTCAGTTTGGGGGGGAAAGTGACAATAATATTGAATTCTCTAACTTATGAACAAGGTATATTTCTCCATTGACATACAGCTTCTTTAATTTCTCTTGACAGTTTTTTGTAGTTTTTAATATATAGGCCTAACACATCTTTTGTCACTTATCCCTAAATATTTTCCACTTTGGATGTTGTTGTAAATGGTATATTTATATCCATTTCTGGTTGTTCATTGCTAGTGTAAAGAAATAAAAGAGAGAGAGAGAGAGAGAGAGACCAAGCATGAGTGGGGGAGGGGCAGAGAGTGAGGGAGACACAGAATCCAATGCAGGCTCCAGGCGCTGAGCTGTCAGCACAGAGCCCAACGCGGAACTCAAACTCAGAAACTTTTGAGATGGTGACTTGAGCTGAAGTCGGATGCTCTACCGACTGAGCCACCCAGGCGCCCCAGAAATACAATTTTGTTTTAAAAGTTAAAAAAAAATGTTTTTGTAATCTTTACACCCAGTGTGGGGCTCAAACTCAGGACTGCAAGATTAGGTATCTCATGTTCTTCTGACTGAGCTATCCGGGCACCCCTGATTTCTGTGTGTTAAGCTTGTATGCTGAAATCTTGCTAAACTCACTTAGTTATTCTATTAATTTTTTATAGATTCCTTTGGGTTTTTTACGTAGTCTCATCTGTGAATAAAGACAGTTTTACTTTTTACTTTCCAATTGTGGATGCCTTTATTTTTTCTTGGCTTGTTGAACTCGCTAGAACCTCTAGTACAGTATAAAGTAGAAGTGGTGACAGTGGGCATCCTTGTATTGTTCTTGATCTTAAGATTAAGCAAACATTTTTGTTTTTGTTTTTTTAACCATACAATGTGATGCCTTTTATCATGTTGAGGAAGTTTCATTTTTTGCTGAGAGTTTGGAATCAGAAATGGATGTTGGATTTGTTAAATATCTTTTCTACCTTTATTGAGATAAACAGATTTTGTTTTCATTTGTTAATACGATTAATTAAAGTTATTGATTTCAAACATTAAATCTGCTCTTCAGTGCTGGGATTAAACTTCACTTGTTCGTGATGTATTGTCATTTTTGTATATTGTTTGATTTGATAGCTAAAATTTTATTTGTAATTTTTGTGTTTGTATTCATGAGAGATTTTGGCCTGTACTTATAATGTTTCTTGTTATGATACCAGCTAGTTCTAGCCTTATAGTATTAACTGAGAAGTATTTATGTAAAATTGGTTTTATTTTTAACTTAGGGGTTTGGCGGAATTCATCAGTGAAGCCATCTAGATCTGCAGTTTTCTTTGAAGGAATATTTTTAACTACTTTAATAGAAAGATGGCTAAATGGTTATCTATTTTTTCTTGAATGAGCGTTGGTAGTTTGGTTTTTTTCAAGGAAATTTTATTTCATATGAGTTGTCAAATTTATAGACATAAAGCGGTCCATAATACTCTTTTGATCTCTGTAGAATCTGTAGTGATGTCCTTTCTTTTTTCTTTTTAAATGTTTTTAATGTTTATTTCTGAGAGGGAGAGAGAGAGAGAGACATTGCACAAGCAGGGGAGGCGCAGAGAGAGAGGGAGACACAGAATCCGAAGCAGGTTCCAGCCTCTGAGCTGTCAGCACAGAGCCTGACCAGGTCTGGAGCTCGTGAACTGCGAAATCCTGACCTGAGCTGAAGAGGATGCCCAACTGACTGAGTCATCCAGCTGCCCCGCCTCTGATGTCACCTCTCTTAATCTTGATATTGATAATTTCTCTTTTTCTGATCAGTTTGACTGGAGGCGTCTCACTTTTATATATCTAAAAAAACCAGCTTGTGGCCTTTATTGATTTTCTCTGTTTTTCCACTTTTATTTCCTTGATCTCTGCTTTGATTTTGATTCTTTTTTTGGCTTAGTTTTAATTTGCTGTTTTTCTACTTTCTTAAAATGTAAATTGAGATTACTGATTTGAGACCCTTTTTTTTTTTCCACTGTAGGCATTTTATGATACAAAATTTTCTTAAGTAACATCTCACAAACTATGGCATTTTGTATTTACATTTTCAGTTAGGTCCAAAATACATTTTACCTCACCTTTTGATTTCTTCTTTGATCCATTGGTTATATACAGTTGTGTTCTTTAGCTTCAAATATTTGTTGATTACTCAGATATTATTCTGTTACTGAATTCTACTTTAATTTCAGACATGTTTTAGGACTTGATTTCTTTAAAATTGACTTGATGGTTCCGAATATGTTTTAACTTGATACATGTTCCATTTGCACTTGAAAACAATACATATTCTGCTGTTGTTGGATTGAATGTTCTAAAATTGTTGTTACAAAATTGTTGTTCTAAAAATGTGAATTAGGACAAGTTGCTTGATAGTGTTTTAAAAGTCTTCCATATCCTTGCTGATTTGCTGTCTGCTTGTTTTTATGAATATTGAGACAGAGTGTTGAGGTTTCTGATTGTGAGTTTGTCTATTTCTTTTTGCAGTTCTATCAGATTTTATGTCACGTATTTTGAAGCTCTGTTATTTGGTGCCAAGCATTTAGGATTATTCTTTCCTCTTGATAAATTAATTTTCACCATTATGAAATGATTTTTTTTTTAAGTTTATTTATTTTTGAGAGAGAGAATGTGTGTGCAGAGAGGAGGGGCAGAGAGAGAAGGAGAGAGAGAATCCCAAGCAGGCTCTATACTGTCAGTGCAGAGCCCTGCAAGCTGAGATCATGACCTGAGCTGAAGTCAGATGCTTAACCAACTGAGTCACCTAGGTGCCCGTATTTTTAATTTTTTGAAGAACTTCCCAACTGTTTTCCGCAGTGACTGTACCAATTTACATTCCCACCAACAGGATACAAGGGTTCCCTTTTTTCCACATCCTTGCCAATGTTCATTTTGATAATAGACATTCTAACAGGTGTGAAGTGATATCTCATTGTGGTTTTGATTTATATTTTTCTGAAGATTAGTGATGTTGAGTACCTTTTCATTTACCGTTGGCCATCTCTATGTCTTTGGGAAAATGTCTATTCAGATATTCTGTCCATTTTTTAATTGAATTCTTTGTTTTGCTGTTGAGTTGTATGAGTTATTTATTTTTGGATATTAGCCCCTTATCAGATACATGATTTGCAGATATTTTCTCCATTCTGAGGGGTGCTTTTTCATTTTGTTGATTCTTTCCTTTGCTATGCAGAAGCCTTTTAGTTTGATGTGATTTGGTTATTTTTGCTTATATTGACTTTACTTTTGTTATTAAATCCAGTCATCAAGACCAATGTCCAGGAGGGGCACCTGGGTGGCTCAGTCAACTAACTGTCTTACTTCGGCTCAGGTCATCGTCTTGTGGTTCATGAGTTTGAACCCCGCGTCGGGCTCTGGGCTTACAGCTCAGAGCCTGGAGCCTGCTTATGTTTCTATGTCTCCTCTCTCTCTGCCCATCCCTCTCTCACATTCTGTCTCTCTCTTTCTTAAAAATAAACATTAAAAAATTAAAAAAAGACCAATGTCAAGGAGGTTACCACTTATGTGCTTTTCTAGAAGTGGTTTCAGATCTTAATTCAAGTCTTTAATTTACTTTTAATTAATTTTTGTATATGTTATAACATACAGGTCCAGTTTCATTCTTTAGCACATGGCTATCTAGTTTCCCCAATACCATTTATTGAAGAGATTATCCTTTTCGTATTGTATATTCCTGGCTCCTTTGTTGTAAATTAATTGAGCATTTATGTAGTGGTTTATTTCTGGGCTTTTAATTCTGTTGCATTGCTCTAGGTGTCTGTTTTTATGCCAGTATTGTACTGTTTTGATTATTTTAGTTTTGTAATAGAATTTTAAATCAAGGAGAGTGATGTCTCCAGGTTTATTCTTGATTTTCCTGGTTATTTGGCTGTTTGAGGTCCTTTGTAGTTACATACAAATTTCAGGATTGTTTTTTGTATTTTTGTGAAAAATGCCATTGGAATTTGATAGGGATTCCATTGAATCTTTAGATTGCTTTGGGTAGCGTGGACATTCTATTTTTCCAATCCACGAGTATGGAATCTTTCTATTTACTTTGTGTTTTCTTCGATTTCTTTCATCAGTTTATTCCTAGGTATTTTTCTTTTTGATGGAGTCGTAAATGGTTTTTTGTTTTTTGTTTTGTTTTTTGTTTGTTTTTTAAGTAAGCTCTATACCCAACGTGGGACTTGAATTCATGACCTCAAGATGGAGTCACATGATTACTGATTGAGCCAGCTAGGCATCCCTGGGTTTGCTTTCTAAATTTCTCTTTCTCATGGTTCATTGTTAGCATATAGAAATGCAACTGAATTTTGTATATTGATTTTGTATCCTGCAACGTTGCTGAATTTATCAGTTTTAACAGGTTTTGGTGGAGTCATTAGGGTTTCCTATGTTATCTGCAAATAGAGACAGTTTTATGTTTTCCTTTCAGATTTAGATGTCTTATTTCTTCTTCTTGCTTAATTGCTCAGGCTAGGACTTTCGATACTATGTTGTATAAAAGTGACAAGAGTGAGCATCTTGTGTTCTTCCTGATCTTAGAGGAAAATCTTTCAACATTTCACCATTGGGTATGATGTCAGCTGTGAGCTTGTCATAATGGCCTTTATTATGTGGAGGTATATTTCCTCTGTACGCAGTTTTTTGGGAGTTTTTATTATGAGTGGATGTTGAGTTTCGTCAAATGCTTTTTTTAATATCTCTTGAGATGATCATGTGATTTTTACTCTTCATTTTGTTAATGTGGTGAATCATATTAATTTGTGGATGGTAGACCATTTTTGCATGTTTGAAATAACTTCTATTTAATAATGGCTATGATCCTTTTAATGTATCGTTAAGTTTGGTTTGCTCCTCTTTTGTTGAGGATTTTTGCATCTATATTCTTTAGGGATATTGTCCTATAATTTTCTTCCCTTACAGTATCCTTTTTTTTTTTTTTAATGTCAGAGTAACACTGGCCTTGTAAAATGAGTTCAGAAGTTCCCTCTTCTCATATATGGAAGAGTCTGAGTTGGTAATTATTCTTTAAATGTTTTGTAGAGGGGGCGCCTGGATGGCTTAGTCGTTTGAGCATGCATCTTTGGCTCAGGTCATGATCTCAGTTTGTGGGTTCAAGCCCCACATTGCGCTGTGTGCTGACAGCTTGGAGCCTGGAGCCTGCTTTGGATTCTGTCTCCCTGTCTCTCTGTCTCTACCCTCCTTGCGCTCTCTCAAAAATAAACATTAAAAAAATTTAAGAAAATGTTTTGTAGAATTCACCAGTTAGGCCATCTGGTCCTGGACTTTTCTCCTTGAGAGGTGTTTGAATACTGACTCCCATCTCCTTACTTGCAGATGTTCCGTTCAGATTCAGACCAATAATAAGTAGTCAGTTAGATGTGGATGCATGTACATTTAATGTCATTATTGATTTTGTTAAGTTTGAGCCTGTCTTGCTATTTGTTTTCTATTTGGCCTGTTTTTAGTTCTCACTTCTCTCTTTTTTTTCTTTCTTTGTATTAGTTAAATAAATTTATGTTTTTTTTAAAAACCTCCTTTATTGATTTATTAGCCATAATCTCTTATTTTATTTTAGTGATTACTTTATGATTTATAATAAACATCTTTATCTTACCAAGCTATTTTTAGATGATCTACCACTTACACCACTTCTCTTATTGTATGACTACTTTATAACAGTGTACTTCCATTTCTCCCCTCAGTCTTTATACTTTTCTGGTCATATTTTTTCTTATACATGTTGTTTTGCTTAAGCAATTTTTTTAAAAATTTATTACATATTATTTTGTTTAAGCAGGTTTATTTTTTTAATTTATTTTTGAGAGAGAGACAGAGTACAAGTTGCCGTTATTTTTTTAAGGATTTTTAAGTAATATGAAGAAAGGATGTAGTATTATTTCCCATTGCTCTTCATTTCTTTGCAGAGATATTTATTTCCATCCATCCAGTATCATTTCATTTCTGCCTGAAGGACTTCTTTAACGTTTATTTGTGATGATGAGGGTGTGTAGGGGATGAATTCGTTATGCTTTTGTTTGTGTGAAAAGTCTTTATTTTGCCTGTGTTTGGAAAGATATTTGGCTTTGTTTAGAATTCTAGGTTGATGGCTTTTTTCCTTTGTCCTTTGAACATTTTACTCCCACTGTCTTTTTGCTTGCATTCTTACTTTTTTTTTTTATTTTATTTTTAAGTAATCTCTACACCCAACATGGAGCTCAAACCCATGTGTCTAGAATCACATACTTCATTGACTGAGCCAGCCAGGTGTCCCTCGCTTGCATTACTTCTGATAAATCTGCTATCATCCTTACTCTGCATGTAACATACTTTTTTTTTTCCTAGCTGTTTTTAAGATCTTCTCTTCATCTATTTTTGAGCAGTTGTGCCGTGGTTTAGTTTTCTTAGAACTTCTTGGCTTTTGGGGTTCATTAAGCGTCTAAGCTTGCTTGGCTTTACAATTTCAGTAAATTTGGTCATCTTTTCCTACTTCTTCCTCCCCTCTTTGTTTGGAATTTCATTTATTAGTATATGAGAGAGTATTAATATTAGGTTCGTATATTGGGAAAGTATTATTAGTATATTAGAAAGTCTCTTGGCTTGAAAAGAACTGACATTCTTTTAATTTTGGGGGATTCTTTTTTCTCTGTGTTTTATCTCGGGTAGTTTCTGTTGACTTCAAGTTCACTAGTATTCAGCTTTATGTAATCTGGCACTAATCTTTTCTAGTTTATTTTTCATCTCCGATATAGTTTTTATTTAGTTCATTTTGGGGGTAAAATTATATCATTTACATGCCTTTTTTAACTTCTCGAACACATGGAATACAATTAAAGTAACTCGATGTACTTCCGTGCTCATTATAACCTCTCTGTCAATTCTAGGTCAGTTTTAATCAATTGATTATTTTCCTTATCCCGGGTTGTTTTCCTGCTTCTTTCTATGCTAACCAGTCTTGGGATAGTGATATTGTGAATTTGACCTTCTTAGCGTCTGGATATTTTTGTATTCTTATAAACCCTTAAGCTTTATTCTGGGATGCAATTAAATTACTTGAAAACAGTTTGAGCATTTCAAGTCTTGTTTTTATGATTTCTTGATGAATCTTTCCGGGGCTGATTATTGTTTTTATGCGGCAACATTTTTCCAAATATTGTGCCCAGTGAATGTCCTGCAAATTATGAGGGTTTTTTTTGTTTGTTTGTTTTGTTTTGTTTCTTAGTTCAGCTCTTGGGAACGGGTGCTGTTCTGTCTTGTGTGAGCATCTGGTACTGTTCTCTCAAGTTCTTTCACATAGTTCTTTCTCTTAGGAAGTTTCCTTATGATCATAAGTGAGGGGATGTTCCTCCATATCCTGAGTTCTCTCACTGTGTGTATCTTTCTTCTTTGGTGCTTTGTCCTTTGAATTCTAATTATCTTGGTTTCCGTGGACTGTCAGCTATAATCTCAATTTATGGCATCCACTGGCTCTGCTTGATTCCCTTCATTACTGTGGCCTGGAAACTCTTAAGTCAGTAAGCTAGAGCAGTCCCAACACACCTGCTTGTGTGCCATCTGTCAGGAATGACTTTACCTGATGTCCATACTTGCTTGAAACAGACAACCCCCCCCCCAAAAAAAAAAATCCTTAAGTTTTCAAGGCATTGTATATCAGATGTTGATAATAAGAGGTTCTCTGAAACGAATGAGACTGAAAATTGACTTTATACACAGCAACTGGCTCCCCATTTTTTACTTTTTTGCATTTAGAGTTTACTATCAATTGATGACTGAAAAATACCCAATTGTTTTTCTCCAATCTGGATACATTAATGTTTTCACAAGGAAAATTAGATTAAAATATCCTAAATCAGAAGCATAAAGAATATTCGGTAGGCATTAATGGTAATGTATAAGGACACAGATACCATGTGTTCATTAAGTAGATAACTTAAAAATGGTACAGATAAACTTTGAACTGATATGAATGAAAATCTGAACATGTGTTGCTGTAGAGTCCTTGTGAATTGTAAACTGCTTATAAGAATAAATTAATTTGATACTCGAATATACTTTTAAGGGTTTGATATGCAGTTATTGATTATATATATGACATTAGATTCTTTTTTATTCTTTAATTTGTATATAGTCTTTAGTTTATATTCTTTAATTTGAGTCTTACTGATTTGAAAAATTAATTTGACCTAATCAAAATACTTTATCTTTGTGTATTTATGAAGCAGTAATTTACTGAGCAGATTATTCACATGTTACTGATTAATTTGCTTACTAAAATAAACTGTTTCAAATACTGTGAACTTCCTCTGCATTAACATTTATTTTTTGTTAAGGATTTTATTGCATCTAAATGATTTTACATGGTGTATAGGCCTGCATAAAATGTGGAATAGAATGATTAGTGATAAAACAGACAACCGAATAGCCACTACTTAAAGAAAGGAAACATTATCAGCTTCTAGAAATGAGCTGATTAAAGCTCTCAGGCGTTGAATTTGGTTCTTAGATTTCCTGGCAGCTAAAGTGAAAAGAGAAATATGTTGGGTTAAGTTTTCATTGTCTTAAAAGAGAAAGCATACTTTTTTTAAAAAATATTTTTTTCTTGTTTCTAAATTTAATCACATCTTATGTATGTCTATATGTGTGTTCATATATTATCTAATGTCTTTTCATCTAGAAGGATCCTGTAATAGAAATAGATCTTGGAGCAAATAGGAAATAGGCATAAGTATGTTTGTTAGATCTACTCTTTCTAATTTCAAATGTCTGTATAATCTAAGTGATTTTTTTTTTGTATTTCTGTAAATGGCAGCATCATCCTTCAAGTTACTAAAACACGAAACTTTGATTTTTGACAATGTGGTAGAAAAAGATAAATGGATATAAGGGTAACCCAAAGACACCTCAAAGTCTTAAATGTCCCTACCTACATAAATATATCTTTGTCTACCACAGTGTCTTCTTTGATTCTGTTATCTCTCTCTGGTATTTTACATTTCAGCAATATCGAATCAGAAATCACATTCTGTGATACCTGTACCTTTGTTAGTGGTGTTTACTGTATCATATCTTCCCATCATTCTTACACCTGAAAGGTTCTGCTCTTCCTTTAAGGCTCATAGCTTTGGTGGAGCCTTCCCCATTAGATGGGCATAGGAACGTTTCCTACACTGTGCTATTTACTGCTAGTAATTTGGTTATTTTATTAGAATGTATTCATTTGTATGACTGTAACTTAACGTTCTTAAGGGCAGAGGTGTGTCTTTTCATCTTCATGTCCATAGAGTTAGCATAGTGCCTGGCAGATAATAGGTACTGAGTAAATATTACATAGTTCAGGAATGAATATGTTAGGTATGAGAACAAAGTTGCTTTTTTGTGAACAATTTTCTTTCAATTGACGGTGGTAGAAAAACCATTTAAAGTCATTATCCTGTTTAGAAAGAGACTTTGGTTTTTCCCCATTGATGGGGAAAAATTGAGAGCTTTCCAAACACTAAGGTCAGGAACATGACAGAGATGTTCACTCTCACCGTTGTTCAAATTAGTACTGGAAGTCCTAGTCTCAGCAATCAGACGACAAAGAGAAATAAGACATACAAATTGGCAAGGGAGAAGTCAAATTTCCACTCTTAGCAGATGATATGATACATGTCTTTACATGGAAAACCTGAAAGACTCCACCAAAAAACTGCTAGGATGGTATGTGAATTCAGGAAAGTCACAGGATATAAAATCAACATTCAGAAATCTGTTGCATTTCTGTACACTAATAATGAAGTAGCAGAAAGAGAAATCAAGGAATCGATCCCATTTACAATTGCACCAAACACCGTAAGATACCTAGGCATAAAAGTAACCAAAGAGGTAAAAGATCTGTATTCTGAAAATTATAGAAATCTTATGAAAAAAATTGAAGACGACACAAATGTAAAAACATTCCATGCTTATGGATTGGAAGAACAAATATTGTTAAAATGTCTATACTACCCCAGGGTGCCTCAGTGGTTCAGTTGGTTAAGCATCCGATTTTGGCTTGGGTCATGATCTTGTGGTTCGTGGATTCGAGCCCCATGTTGGGCTTTGTGCTGACAGCTAAGGACCTGGAGCCTGCTTTGAATTCTGTGTCTCTTTCTTTCTCTGCCCTTCACTTGCTCTCTCTCTCACTCAAAAATAAACATTAAAAAAGGTGTCTATACTACCCAAAGCAATCTACACATTCAATGCAATCCCTATCAAAATATACCAGCATTCTTCACAGAGCTAGAATAAACATTCCTAAAATTTATGCGGAACCAGGAAAGACCTCGAATAGCCAAAGTAAGGTTGAAAAAGAAAACCAAACCTGGAGGCATCACAATTCCAGACTTCAAGCTGTATTACAAAGCTGTAATCATCAAGATGGTTTATGGTACTGCCACAAAAACAGGCATACAGATCAATGGAACAGAATAGAGAACCCAGAAATGGACTCACAAATGTTAGCTAACTAATCTTCAACAAAGTAGGAAAGAGTATCCAATGGAAAAAAAGTCTCTTCACCAGATGGTGCTAGACAGTAACATACAGAAGAATGAACCTGGACCACTTTTTTACACCATACACAAAAATGAATTCAAATGGATGAAAGACCTAAATGTAAGACAAGAAACCATCAAAATCCTAGAGCAGAAAACAGGCAACAACCTAATTTGACCTCGGCTGCAGCAACTTCTTACTAGAAGTATCTCATGGTAAGGGAAATAAAAACGAAAATGAACTTTTGGGACCTCCTCAAGATGAAAAGCTTCTGCACAGCCAAGGAAATAATCAACAAAACTAAAAGGCAACTGATGGAATTGGAGAAGCTATTTGCAAATGACATATCGGATAAAGGGTTAGTATCCAAATTCTAAGAAGAACTTACCAAACTCAATACCCAAAAAACAAACAATCCAGTGAAGAAATGGGCAAGAGACATGAACAGTCGCTTTTCCAAAGAAGACATCCAGGTGGCTAACAGACCTATGAAAAGATGCTCATCTGATCATCATAGAAATACAAATCAAAACCACAAATAGATACTATCTTACACCTGATAGAATGGCTAAAATTAACAACTCAGGAAACAACAGATGTTGGTGAGGATATGGAGAAAGGGGAACCCTTTTCATGTTAGTGGGAATGCAAACTGGTGCAGCTACCCTGGAGAGCAGTATTTAGGTTCCCAGCAATTGTTCTACTAGGTATGTATCTGAAAGACACAAAAATACTTATTCGAAGGGGTACATGCATCCCTATATTTATAGCAGCACTATGAACAATGGCCAAATTATGGAAAGAGCCAAAATATCCTCTCATTGGTGAATGGATAAAGAATATGGACACACAAAGGAATACTACTCGGTGGTCAAAAAGAATGAAATCTTGCCAATTGCAACAAGGTAGGTGGAAGTAGAATGTATTCTGCTAAGCGAAATGTCACAGAAAGGCAAATACATGATTTCACTCATATGTGGAATTTAAGAAACAAGACAGATAGGGGAAGGGAGGGAAAAAGCAGGTAAGGAGAGGGAAACAAATCATAAGGGACTCTTAAAGACAGAGAACAAACTCAGGGTTGCTGGAGGGGAAGTAGGAGGGGGATGGGCTAAATGGGTGATAGGATTAAGGAGGGCACTTGTTGAGATAAGCACTGAGGGTTATATGTAAGTGATGAATCACTGAATTCTACTCCTGAAACCAGTATTACATTGTAGACTAACTTGAATTTAAATAAATAAATTTTTAAAAAATTAAAGACACCCTGCAAAAATGAAAGAAAGAAACAGAAAAAAGTCCTTGGGTTGTCTTTAGTACCTGTGCGCAAAAATTGGTTCAGAACCTAAAGTCTGTATGATGTAAAGAATAAAAACAAAAAATAGCACTTTGACTAAAAAATGTTTATGGCATTATGGCAGAAGTTATCAGATAATCTTCCCTCTTTATTGAAAGAAATCTTCATGACTCTTAAATAACATCTAATTTTTAGAAAACCTCCGTCTGATAGCCCAACGATATGTTAACATTAAAGTATATTTCCCCACCGCATAGAATACACTGATCTGTAGATACCAGAGAAAAGATGAGCGAATATAGCACAGAACATCAAGTTTGTGGCCTTAATTTGTCATTGCAGCCAAAGGAGACTAATACAGATTTCTTAGTGTCTTGACCTTTTGTTCTTCCATATGAATTTGGGAATCAGCTTGTTAAATCCCTAAATAATGTTTGTTAGGACTTTTTTTATTGGATGGACTTGAATCTATAGGTTTAAGTTAGAAGAGGTTAACATTGGTAGGGTATCTGTTCTTCCTGTTCCAAGGAACCTCCATTTATTTAGCCTCTTTTTAAAGACTTGAACATCTTTTTCATAGTCAAGAACAGTTACATTAAAAAAGTAGGTTAAATTTTGAAAGGAGGACTTCCGTTATAGAAGGAGCTCACGTGACCACTTCATTAAATGATGGTTTAGTTAAAGATCAAGAAGAAAGAATGCTCATCTGCATAAAAAGTGATCTATTGATCGCTACTTTATAATAGAATCTATTAAAAGTAGTTCTAATTTTTCATGATAAAATGGAAAGAAAGAAATAATCTATTTTATATCAGGATAGGAAAGCCCACTTTCAAAACTTACACCAGTGTTAAAAATTGTCACAGAAATGTTTGATAAATTTGCCTGTTTAAAATATTTTGTTTTTCTAATAGTATAGCAGAGTTAAAAGATGAACACCAAACTATGGAACACTTGTTAAGAGAGTTAATTTCTTAATTTACGGACTGTAAAATGTTTATGAAATTTGGAAAAGATTGTGACGTGTGTTATCGAGATATGTTAAAAACAGACCTCAGCGCGCCCACTCCCTCCTCCATTGTTGCCTGGTTTGCTGCTGCTGCTCCTGGTGATGCTTGTCTGCTGGCTCGCTGTGAGGTACTTGGTCTCTCTTTTGTGAAGCAACAGTGAAGGAGACTCCGGCGCTTACTGGGGCTGACTTAAAGCCCAAGGAAGGAGTTAAGGCTGAGGACAACGATCATATTAATTGGAAGTTGACAGATAGGGCAGGATGGTTCTGTGGTACAGTTTAAGAGGCATACACCACTTAGTAAACTAATGAAAGCCTATTGTGAATGGCAGGGTTTGTCAATAAGGCAGATTAGATTCTGATTTAAGGGGCAGCCAGTCCATGAAGCAGACAGGTTTGCACAGTTGGAAATGGGGGATGAAGATACAATTGATGTGTTCCAGCAGCAGAACTAAAAAGAGAACCAGCTACCTTACTCCAGAACTCTGTTCCTCCAGACCAAGACCTTCTCAATTAGAAAATCGCAATTTGGTTCTACCACATCCTGACTACTACAGTATAGTTTTCTTTATTCTTTCATTTTGTATGTGTATGTGCACGAGCATATTGTATTTTTTTAAATTAAATGGCCAGTGGTTTGTTTTTATTGACGTCAAATGAAGATGGAATGGGGAAAAATGCTGCTTCTGTGAAAATACCCTCTTTCTCCATTAGTGGCATGTTCATTCAGCTCGTATCTTTATATTCCAGTAAGTTATTTTGCTCATTGTTTAACAAAAAAAAGAATAACATAAATCTTGTTCGTTTGAAGAATTTTCATGTTTTTCATTTATCATTGTAGAACTAAGAATTTTGTAACTATATGAAGCTGTTACATGTAGGGCAATCTGTCTCTACATAGGGATAAATTACTCTAAATGAATCCTTGATAGTTTCCCCTTCAAGTCAAACTTTTTCCTTTTCTTCTCTTTTTTAGTGTTCATTTTTGAGAGAGAAAGAGTGAGAGTGGGGGACGAACAGAGAGAGAGGGAGACACAGGTCCAGGCTCCGAGTCGTCAGTACAGAGCCCCATGTGGGGCTCGAATTCATTCCTGTGCTGAAGTCAGACACTTAACCGACCGAGCCACCGACGCACCCTGTGTTTTGTTTTTTAAATAAACTTCCGTTTAGGGGTGGTGCTTGGTGGCTTAGTTGGTTAAGCATCTGACTCTTGATTCTGGCTCAGGTCATAATCTCGATTTGTGAGGGTCACAATACTCGGTTCTGAGTTGGGCTCTGAGCTGACAGTGCGGAGTGTGCTTGGGATTCTCTCCCTCTGTGCCCCTCCCTTGCTGCTGCATATGCACCTTCTCAAAATAAATAAACACTAAAAAAATAGTTAAAAAGAAAAAGACCCTCAAAATATTGCTGGTGGAATGTAAACTAGATGGCATTTTGACTGTTAAATATCAAAATTCTAAATGTGCATGTGCGGGGCGCCTGGCTGGCTCAGCCAGTAGAACATGCAACTCTTGATCTTGGGGTTGTGAGTTTAAGCCCCACGTTGGGTATGCAGCCTACATGTAATGAAAGGAAAGGAAAGGAAAGGGAAATGGAAGTGGAATGACCCATATGTATTCATTGAAACCAGCATTTCTGTGTCTTAGAATTCTAAAGAAGTGGTTACATGTGTAGGATCCACTGCAATGTTTAGTGAAAAGTTTGAACCAACCTAAATATTTGGAGATTTAGGTATATTACTAGAGTTGAATGTTATGAGTCTCAGGAAGTGTTAGGATTCTAATAATTACTAAATAGGTTGACTTTTTCACATGAACACAAAGTATATTTCAGATATATTTCTGTCACTTCACTATCTTTGAGAAGTTTTTTAAGGACTGAACATTTTATAGAAGCAGCTTTTATATATTGGTAATAATAGCTAGTATTTTTGACCACTTATATGTGGCAGGACCAAGCATTTCACATGTGTTACCAGACTTCATTCTTGTAACAATCAGTGTGAGAGATAGTAATTATTCCGCGAGGAAACTTGAGTATTAAAAAGCTAGTAAGAAGGGAGATGTAGTGGAGAAAGTCAGTTATGCAGGTTCCGATCTCATCTATATTATTCACTTAATACCTTTGTATTCACCTATCTACTATTGTAGATACTTTACGTATCTTATAAAATTAAAATAGTAACACTTCAGATATTATTGGTAGATTACATGGAACAATAATTTCGAAGTACAGAATTTATGGGAAGAATTTAAAACATTATTTGAAGTTTGACTTGAACCTTAAAAGTGATAAAATTGAATTAAAGATATTATGACCTATTCAAAGTCAGTAAGAATTTGTTCTTAAGAAATGGAATATCTTTAAATTTTAATTTTAATTAGTTAAGATGCAGTGTTTTATTAGTTTCAGGTATACAAATAGTGATTCACCAATTTTATACAGCACCAGTGCTCATAATGTGGTACATTCCTTGATCCCTATCACCTATTTAACCCATCTGCCTACCTAGCTCTCTTTCGGTAACCATAAGTTTGTTCTCTGTAGTGAAGAGTCTGTTTCTTGGTTTGTCTTTAATTTTCTTTGTTCATTTGTTTTGTTTCTTAAATCCACATATGAGTGAAATCATGGTTTTTTACCTTTTCTGACTTATTTCACTTAGCATTATACTTTCGAGCTCCATCCATGTCGTTGCAAATGGCCAAATGATAATGGTTTAGATTCTGTATTTTCAGTCTCTAACCTACTAAAAAGGGATAAATTAGAAAATTACTTAAAAGTTACATTTTGGGAAAACAGGATTTGAATGAATGAAAGGAAATGCATTGTTGGTATTTTATTTCAGATAAACATGAGGAAGTCCTTAAATTGTGTGACCTAGCAATATTACTCTTTCCTTCCCCACCCAAAACTATTTTGAAGTAAAATAGTTAGTAAAAGGTACATTTATGTTACCAAAAATTTGTTGTCATTGTCTGAATTCTTTTAAATCAGAAGGTTCAAAGTTCCCAATCACCTTTCCTTTTCCATTAATTGTCTTTAGAGCCTTCTAAAGGCTAGTTGGTTTTTACAAAAAGCTACTGCTTGTAAACGTGCCATTTATTGTAAGATGTCTTTAAGGAAAATAATTATGCATCTGTGCTGTAACTTATTTCTTTAAAACTCTTTTGAAGGTGATGGATCTGAGCAACCATTTGAATAAATATATAGTGCTTTGCTAGATTTCAGGCAACTGCAAAGGAGTAAAAGAGTTGATGGTACGGTAAAAGAAACATGTCAAATATGAAATGAATATAAAAGAGAAAGATGGTAGGACTTCGTAAAAGTATTTACTTTCCCTTATTCATTGTAATACGTTTTTCAAATATGTTTATGTTTATTTTCAGTATCTGAAAGAATGCCTTTTGACTCTAGGGAAATAAGAAATTATTTTCTATTTTTGAGGTATAGAACTGGATCCAGAATAATAGTAGCAATGTATTCTGATTACTCCTATGTCTGACCCCTCAATTAAAAGAAGAAAAGAGACATTATTTTATATAATAGTGGTATACTAATTGCTAGCTAGTGTTCGACCCTGTAAAAGTGAAGGCAATGCATTTGTTCACAGTAAACATCAGTAATTGGTGATGGAACAGTTTGTGTTTCTAGACTTAGAAAATAAGTACTTTTTTTCAGTAATTTTTTTTTGTCTTTTTCATATTCTTTTTCAGACTAGCCTAGAAGTTCTAGCTCTCAGATTCAGTTAGCCAGATACGGTTGGACAGATCTCATAAATTGGGATGTCAAGGGGTTGAATATAAATATTCCTAGCTAAAAGAAATAGATTATCGAAATAAGAAAGAAACATTCTCTCCCCACGTCCCCTTACCCTCTTTCCCTGGCAACCATTAATCTACTTTCCATCTCTATGAATTCGACTATTCTAGATGTTTCGTATAAACGGAATCATAAAATATGTGGTCTGGCTTCTTTCACTTAACATAATGTTTTCAAGGTTCATCATTGTTTTAGCATTTAATAGTACATCATTCCTTTTTATGGCTGAATAATAATTCAGTTGTAGGGGTATACCACATTTTGTTTATCCTTTCATCAATTGGTGGACATTTAGGTTGTTTCTGCTTTTTGACTATTAGGCATAATTATGTAGAAACATTTGTGTGATTGTGTTTTCAATTTTGGGTATATACAATTCCAGGAGTTGAATTGCTGGGTCATATTTTGATGAACTGTCAGACCATTTCCAAAGCAGCTGTATCATTTATATTCTACCAGCGTACAAAGACATTCCCCTGCATGCTTGTCAATGCTTGTTATTATCCATCTTTCTGAGTATAGCCATTGTAGTGGATGGGAAGCGGTGTCTCATCATGGTTGTTTTGTTTTTCCCTCGTAGGCTAATCCAGTTTATTATTTATGGGAAACAAGCAAACAAGCATTTCTTTCGTCTTATCTTCATACCAGTCTGCTCTTTCAGTTAACAGGGGAGGATGGGCAGATGGTGACTCCAAGGCATCTCGCAAAGTAGGCAAGTCACGTTAGGGGCAAACTTTACCCATTCAAAAAAATGTTTCACATTAGCAGTCAGGACTTGGGTATCATGTCGAATCATTGTTGTCCTTACTCATTAAGGCTTTCATTGTGGTTCTGATATACATTTCCATGATGGCTAATGATGTTGAGCATCGTTGCATGTGTTTATTGTCCATTTGTGTATCTCGTTTGGAGAAATGTCTATTCAAATTCTTTGCCTGTTTTTAATTGAATTATATTTCATTTTATAGTTGAGTTCTAGGAGTTACACATTCTGGATACTAAACCGTTATGAAATGTTTAATATGTAAATATTTTCATAAATCTGTAGATTGTCTTATTTTCTCTGTAGTATTCTTTGAAACAAAAGAGTTGAGAGTTTTGGTGAAGTCTAGTTTACTTTTTCCCTTGTTGGTTGTGCTGTTGGTGTCATAAGTAAGAAATAATTGACTAGTTCAAGATCATGTTTTCTTTTAAGAGTTTTATAATTTTAGTTTTACATTTAGTCTTTTGGTTCATTCTAAGTTAACTTTTGTATATGATATGAGATAGTGATTCCACCTCATTCTTTTGCACATATTTTTATCCCAGTTGAGTTTTCTTAATACCTATGTTGAAAATCATTTGACCATAGTGTAAGAGCTTATTTCTGGACTCTGAATTCTGTCATATTCATCTCTATGTCTGTTATCCCAATACCACATCATTTTGATTACTGTAGCTTTGTAGTAAGTTTGGAAATTTGAAAGCATCTAGTCTTTTTATTCTTTTTTTTCTCTTTTTTAAAGTGAGGTGTAATCGACCTATAACATACTAGTTTGAACTATACAACATAATGGTTCAGTATTTGTATATATTGTGAAATGATCATCACAGTAGGTGCAGTTAACATTTGTCACCATATGCATAATTACAAACTTTTTTTTTCTTCTGGTGAGAACTTTTGAGATCTACTCTTTTAGCAACTTTCAAATATACAAAACAGTATTATTATTAGCTATAGTCACCATGCTATACAGTACATCCCCATGATGTATTTATTTTACAACTGGAAAGTTTGTTAATTTCTGCAAAAGCCACTTAGGATTTTGATAGAGGTTGCATTGAATCTTTAGATATATTTGAGAAAGTATTTCTATCTTGAAAATATTACTTCTTCTTGTCTACGACCAAGGAATGTCTTTCAGTTTGTTTAGGTCTTTATAATCTCTCTTAGCAATATTTCCTAGTTTTTAGTGTACAAATTTTACATTCCTTTTATTCACAAATATTTTCTTTTCATACTACTGTAAATGACATTGTTTTCTTATTTTCATTTGTGGATTATTTGTTAGTGGTTGGGAATACAGTAGATTTGGATATTTATTTTGTATTCTGCAACCTAGCTGGACTTATTTTTTAACTCTTACAGATTTGTTTGTGTGTGTGTGTGTGTGTGTGTGTATGTATGTATGTATGTATGTGTATTGCTTAGGACTTTTTTAATATACAAGATCATGTCATTTGTGAATAGAGGTGTAGTGCTTCTTTTCTATAATATGTGTGGCTTTTATTTCTTTTTCATGCCTAATTTCTTTGGCTAGCACTTTCAGTACAGTGTTGAGTAACAATAGCAAAAGGTGACATTCTTGTCTTGCTTATGTGTTTAGAGGTAAAGCTTTTAGTCTTACCAATCAGTATGAAGTTAGGTGTGGATTTTTCATAGATGCCCTTCATCAGATTGAGGAAATTACTTTCTGTTCCTAATTTTTTGAGTGTCATTATCATGAAATGGTGTTGAATTTTGTCAAGCACTTTTCTGTGTCTATTGAGACTATTTTATATGTGGGTTTTTACCTGTACGTTGATAATGGTGTATTGCAATGATTGAGTTTTGTACTTTGAACTGACCTTGCATTCTGGGATATATCTCACTTGGTCCTGGTGTATAGTACCTTTTATATTTTGCCATATTCAGTTTTATAGTATTTTGTTGAGGATTTTTGTGTCTGTATGAATAAGGAATATTAATCTGTAGTTTTCTTGTAATGTTTCTAATTTTGGAATGAGGGTAATATCGGTTTCATAGAGTGAGTTGGAAAGTATTCTCTCTTTTTTGGAAATGTTGATAGGATTCATCTGTGAGGCTATTTGGTTCTGGGCTTTTCTTTTGGATCAGTTTTATTACTAAAACAGTCTTTTTACTTCTTGTAGATCTCAGATTTTCTCTTCTTGAAGCCTGTTTTGTTACTTTATGTCTTTCTAAAAATTTGTCCATTTCTTATAGGTTATGTAATTTGCTAGCATACAGTTGCTCATAGTATTCCCTTATGATATTTTAAAATTCTGTACGGTCGGTAGTAATGTCTTTATTTCCAGTCCAGATTAGTAATTTAAATCTTCTCTCTTTTTTGTCTTGGACAGTCTGGCCACAGATTTGTCAATTTTGTTGATCTTTTCAAAGGATCAGTTTTGGTTTCATTGATGTTTTTGTGTTGTTTTTTCTTCTCTATTTCAAATATCTCCACTGTAATTTTTATTCTTTTTTTCTGCATGCTTTAGCATTAGTTTGTTTTTACGTTTTGTTTTCTAATTTCTTAAAGTGGAACATTACATTATTGATTTTTAGATCTTTACTTTCATTTAGGCATTTAAAGCTGTAAATTTTCCCTTTAGCAGTATAACCGAATGCCGTAAATGTTTTCATTTATATGTCTAAGTATTTTTTTCCCCATGGATTTGAGTTAATCTAGAATCCTTTCATTTTAGTCTGATCGACTCCCTCCAATATATTTTATAGGGCGGGTCTGGTAGGAGTGAATTCTCAGTTTTTGTGTACCTGGGGATATCTTAATTCTCCTTAATTAAGTTTTGGTAGAACTTGCCTTTTTGGTTGTCAGCCTCTTTCTTTGAGCTCTTTGACTATATCATCTCAGTGCCTTCTGGCTACCTTTTTTTTTTTTAAATGTTCATTTATTTATTTTGAAAGAGAGAGAGAGCACAAGCAGGGGAGGGGCAGAGAGAGAGAGAATCCTAAGCAGGCTCTGTGGTATTAGCACAGAGCCTGATGCAGGACTCATAAACCATGAGATCATGACCTGAGTTGAAATCAAGACCTGGTTGGTTAATTGACTGAGTCACCCAGGTGCCCCGGGCCACTATGTTTGTAATGAAAAATCAGATATTTTTCTTACTGGGGCTTCCTTATTAAGTGATGTGTTGCTTTTCTCTTGGTGCTTTCAATATTCTTTGTGTTTTGACCTTTTTGTTATGATATGTCTAAATATGAGTGTCTCTGAGTTTATTCCACTTAGAATTTATAGAGTTTCTTGAATGTGCACGTAAATGTTTTTAGTCAAATTCAGGAAGTTTTCAGCTGTTACTTCTTGAAGTAATAATACTTTGTTTTTTCTTTTCTCTGGGCCTCCTATTATACATATATTGGTATGTTTGATGGTGAGCCACAAGTCTTTGAGGCTCTGTTCATTTTTCTTCATTATTTTTTCATTCTCTTCCTCAGACTGGATAATCACCTAGTCTGTCTTTGACTCGGCTGACTTATTATTTTGATGATTCAGATGTTTTCCAATTTGTCTCTCTCCCTTTTTTTCATTTGTTTTGTTTTTTAAATTCCCCTTGATTGAAACCATATTTGTCTTTTTCTGACTGGCTTCTTTCACTTATAATTATATTGTCTAGATCCATCCGTGTTGTTGCAAATGACAAAATTTCATTGTTTTTAATGCCTGAATGATAACTCCATTGTGTGTGTATGTGTGTGTATGTATATACATATATACACATATGTACACGCACATGCACACACGAACACCACATCTTTATCAGTTTGTTTATTGATGGACACTTGGACTTTTTCTATTTCTATTTTCTATATTTATTTCTGTTTCTGTTTATTGCCATAAACATAGGGGTGCTTGTATCCCTTTGAGTTAGTGCTTTTGTACTTGTTGGTTAAATACCCAGTAGTGTGGTAACTGGATCATAGGGTAGTTCTATTTTTTAATTTTTTGAGCAACCTCCATACTGTCTTCTGCAGTGGCTGCATCAATATGCATTCCCATCAACAGTGCACAAAGTTCCTTTTTTTCCACATTCTTGCCAACACTTATGTTTAAGTTTTTTATTGTAGCCATTTAGACAGGTGTGAGGTAATACCGCATCGTTGTTTTGATTTGCATTTCCCTGATGATGAGTGATGTTGAGCATCTTTTCATGTGTCTAAGGGCTATCTGTATGTCTTTGGAGAAATATCTGTTCATATCATTTGCCCATTTTTCAATTGGGTTTTTTTTTGGTGTTATGTAAGTTTTTCTTACAGTTTGGACACTATTTATTGAATATGCCATTTGCAAATATCTTCCATTCAGTAAGTTGTCTTTTAGTTTTGTTGATTGTTTTTTTTGCTGTTAAGAAATTTTTTATTTCGACATAGTCCAAATAGTTTATTTTTGCTTTAGTTTCCCTTGCCTCAGAAGACAATCTAGAAAGATGTTACTATGACCAATGTCAGAGACATTACTGCCTGTGCCTCTTCAAGGATTTTTATAGTTTCAGGTCTCATATTTAGAATCTTTTTTTTTTTAATTTTTTTTAACGTTTATTTATTTTTGAGAGACAGAGCGTGAGCAGGGGAAGGGCAGAGAGAGAGAGGCAGACGCAGAATCCGAAGCAGGCTCGGAGCCATCAGCACAGAGCTCAACGTGGGGCTCGAACTCACAGGTGGTGAGATCATGACCTGAGCTGAAGTCGGCTGCTTAACTGACTGAGCCACCCAGGCGCCCCTCATATTTAGAATCTTAATCCATTTTAAGTTTGTTTTTGTGTGTGGTGTAAGAAAGGTGGTCCAATTTCATTCTTTTGAGAGTAACTGTCCAGTTTTCCCAACACCATTTGTTGAAAAGACATATTTATTTCCTATAAATATTTCCAATATTTCCTATTGCATATTCTTTTCTCCTTGTCAAAGATTAATTTACCATATAATTCTGGGTTTGCTTTTGGGCTTTCTCTTCTGTTTCATTGATGTGTATGTCTTTTTTTTTTTTTTTTTTTTTTTTTTTTTTTTGCTCGTACCATACTCTTGATCACTACAGCTTTGTAATATAACTCGAAGTTTGGAATTGTGATACCTCCAGTTTTTCTTTTTTTCAAGCTTTCTTTGGCTATTCAGAGTCTTTTGTGGTTCCATACAAATTTTAGGATTGTCTGTGAAAAATGCTGTTGGTATTTTGATAGGGAATGCATGAAATACGTAGATTGCTTTCAGTAGTATAGATATTTTAACAATATTTATTTTTCCAACCTATGATCATGGAATGTCTTTTTGTTTCTTTGTGTCATCTTCAGTCTCTTTCCTCAGTGTTTTATAGTTTTCAGAGTACAAGTCTTTTTAACCACTTTGGTTACACTTATACCTAGGTATCTTATTATTCTCGATGCAGTGTAAATGGGACTGTTTTCTTAATTTTTCTGTTTTATTATTTATGGAAATGCAGTGGATTTCTGTATATTGATTTTCTATTCTGTGAACTTACTGTATTCATACATCAATTCCAGTAGTTTTTGGTGGAGTCTTTAGGGTGTTGTATATATAATATCATGTTTTCTGCAAGTAGTGAAAGTTTCACTTCTTCCTTACCAATTTGGATGCTTTTTATTTCTTGTTGTTGTGTGATTGCTGTGGCTAGGACTTCCAGTACTGTGTTGAATAAAAGTGGTAAGTGTGGACATCGTTGTCTTATTCCTGACCTTAGAGGGAAAGGTCTCGGTTTTCCCCCATAGAGTGTGAAGTTAGCTGTGGGTTTTTCATATAAGGCCCTTATTATGTTGAGGTTATGTTCCCTCTAAACTTACTTTGTTGGTTTTTTTTTCCACAAATGGATGTTGCACTTTTCAAATGCTCTTTTGTGTCTATTAAAATAATCGTATAGTTTTTATGCCTTCTCCTATTGATGTGTTGTATCATGTTGATTGATTTACAAATATTGAACCACCCTTGTATCCCAGGAATAAATCTCACTGGATTGTGGTGAGTGATTTTTTTTAATGCATTGTGGATTGTTGTGCTTTTTTTCCATTCTTTAGACATGGTTTCCTTTATTATTTTGATCATACTTAAATAGTTGGTAGCATCTATTAAGTCTAGTGTTTGTGCTTCTTCAGGGAGAGTTTCTGTTGACTTTAATTTGTTCTTTATATGGCACATAATTTATTTTTTCGTGTGTCTTGCCATTTTTGTTGATATCTTGATATTTTAAATAACAAGTCTGGAAACCAGTTTCTTTTTCCTTCCCAGGGGTTGTTGTTATTTCTTTTATTGTTGTCGTTGTGTGTTTCTATAATGACTTTGCAGAACTAACTCTCTGCAGTCTGTTTTTTCCTTCTACATGACAAGAACTTTGCTTGTTTGTCTTCATGGTTTGCTAATTATTGAATAGAGACTTCATATAAGCCTGGATCAGTAAGTCTTCTAGTCTTCGCTAAAGGGCTCTGTGCGTGTATTGGGGATACTATCGGTATTAACCAGACAGTTTACAGTTCTTTTTTAATCTTTAAATCCTTCTTGTGTAGAATCTGAAGTTCAGCCAGAGATGAAAATTTAGGTCTTTTTCTCATCTTTCCACAGCATGCTTGCAGCCCTGTGCGTGCATATGGCCTTGTGTATTCCCATTAAATTGTCAGAGATTTTCAAAGTTTCCTGTGGATAGTTCATTCCCTAGCTTTTCTTTTTAAGGTTGTTGTTTTGTGTGTGTGTGTGTGTTTATTTTTTATTTTGTTTTACTTTTATTGGTTAGCTTGTTGTTTGCCTCATCAGTGATTACTGCCTCAGGCTGCTGTATTATTAAACAGTTGCCAATGATTGTTTTCCACACATGTTCCCAGAGAAGAGGCTTTTGGACTGTGTGGGGTCTGAGTTAAGTCAAATAAAGATAATCTTTGCAAGTGGGATTGTCCAGGGAGAAGCTAGATAAGTAAAATAATGATAAGTCTCTTAAATTGAAGGTTTGAAAAGCCTCCCATCCTGTTCTGACTCCTCTAGTGACTGATAGGGTATTGGTTCTCAACTGCGATCGTGGGCTATTGGTTTTCAAGGCTGTTATGGAGGTGGGTAGAGAGGGAAGGGAATAGGGTAAGTTTGCAATGCCACTAAGCTCACTGTTCTTATTAAGATCTATCCATTATTCTTGAACAAATGTCCCTGGTTTACAATCCTTTGGTTAATTTCTAGGTTTCTAAAAATGTTAATTTTTACTGTTTTTGATTTTGTTTTGATTGCTTTTATGGAGAAGAGTTTTGAATTGCTTTCTTCCTCCAGCTCACTAATATTACTTCTAACCTGCTTTTAACTTTTTAACTTCTATACTTTATCTTTTAATTTTTATTTCTTATTGGAACATATTTGACGTGCAGTGTTACACTAGTTTCAGGTGTTCAGCATAGTGCTTTGACAATTATATGCGTTATAAAATGCTTACCATGATCAGTATAATTACCATCTGTCACTGTACAGAGTTATTACAATGTTACTGACTATATTCCCTATACTGTACTTTTCATCCTTATGACTCATTTTATAACTAGAAGTGTATACCTCTTTATCTCCTTCACCTATTTTGCCCATTGCTCCCACTTCCCTCCCTTTTGTCAACCACCAGTTCTCTGTATTTGAAAGTTTATTTCTGGGTTTTTTTGTTTGTTTGTTTAAACTAGAAGTTCTTATTAACATTTTTCCATTTCATGAAAATGTTTTTTTATGAATATTTTTAGTGGCTGCCTGTTTAATTGTATGAATGTAACTTTATTTAGGGACATGATTTATTTATTTACTTTGTAATGGATAGTAAACAAGGTAGTGAGGAGTTCAGAATGAAAAAAAAAACAGGGCTAGTATGTCATTTGAATGAGCCTGGGATTTATCTTGTTTGCTTTGGGAAACCCTGGAAGTATTTTAAGCAGATCAGTGATACAGTTAGATTATTCTGCTAGTAATATTTGGCGGATGGATAAAAAGACGAGAATGGCGTGAGAGATAGTAGATAAGAGACTAATAAAATTCAGGCAAGAGACCAAGAGGTATGAAACTAAATGATGGGGGGGCAGTGGGGGATGAGAAGAAAGAAATGTATTGCAGAAGTATTTAGGAAGGTAAACTTGACAAGGAAATGAATGATTTGTTGAGGGATGGGGGTGGAATGTTGGAGATAACTCAAAGGAAACAGGAATGAATTGAATTGAATGCCAACCTTCAGAGATAGGTGATACTACCAACCTCTCTTTGAAGGCTGAAATTCATTTCAAACTCATTCAAAAGCTAGAGAAGATGAAGGGAGGTGGATTCACTCGGGGGACAAGTTGAGTGTGAGATAGATACCTGTGGAAGAGGTAATTGGATAGGTAGCATAAAAGCCTGATACTCAGGAGAGGGCATGAAATAGCAGCTATGGATTTGAGAGGTATTTTTGTATGTAGATAGAGTTCAAGTTGCAGTATTTAGTGAAGGTTGAAGAGGACATATTCCTGATAGACCTCAACATTTAAAGGGAGGGCACAGAGGAAGAGAAGTTCATAATGGAGATGGAAAAAGAGGGAAAAAGAAAAGGGAGTGCTCACCCCTTTTTATGAGCACATCAAAGTTTTAATTAGTGTTGCTAACATTTTGCCAGTAATTTTTCTTAACTTTTTCTTTAGCATTCAGTGTCCTGTTTAGCCCTAAATTTTAATATCACAGCCATTTACCTGTTTTGGGAAGTGGCATGGAATAAGACAGAGAGTTTTTTACCTTACACACAGACCAACTTGGTTTTGTCTTGATTTTCTTGAATCTTTTTAGTTTAGTTTTCATTTCTTATAAACTAAGCGAAGAGGTAAAATGAAGCTAATAGGACCTATCCTTTAAAGTTTCTGTGAGAATTTAAAAAACTGAAAGAAAAGTGTTTAACTCAATCCTTAGGAAACCGTGAACTCTCAATAAAATATTACCTTCTTGACTTCCCATCTTCATAACTATATCAGAATTCTTTTCCATCTTTGCTATACGTTATGAGGAAAGCACCTTGCACCAATTTACATGAATACACAAATGGTGTTTAACTCCTTACACTAGGTGTTGGAATACTTTGCTTTCACTAATGAATTTAGTAAGCGAAATTTTAGGTATTGTGATGAAGTTAAGGAGGATATGATTAGCCAGTGTTAGGGCAGTATCCATATGAGTGGACCAAATCCTCTTATCTTGGTATCTTTTACTATTTACCTGTTCTGAGACTTCAGATAACCCACCTCAGCCTCTGTGTAGCTTTAAAATCTTGAAAAATACTATTCTTTCAGAATCAGTTTGACTTAAAATGTTCAGAGCGTTATCTTATGCTGTGGCCTACTGCCTGTAGTGTGCCTATTCTGGTGTTAGAGGACACAGAAGAGCTGATTTGGAGCCATATAATAGTTTGGCGTGCCCTGGGAAAGTTACCTATCTTCTCCCAGGCTTAGTTTCCTTATAAAATGGAGGTAATGTACTTATGTACGTTGTACTTATGTATTTGAAAAACATATTTGTGGACAGTGAGTAAGATTGCATATATGTAACTGTAAAAGTATTGTTCATGCAAATGTAAAATATTAAATATAAGTGGTTATAACTTTTCCTTTTGTTTTATACTCACAGCTTACAGTATAATATGTAAAAAACATAAAATTGACTTTGCTTTTAAATTAGACATTGTATCTTTGTGTAAACTAGATTCTCTTTTTTCATTGTCTCATTTTCTCTGTGTTCATTGTGGAATTCTTGAAGGCAGGAGAATAATTTTTATTGTATTTTACTTCACACAGTTCAATGAGACTTAGAAATAATTACTTTGAGACCATGGTCACTTACTAATGCTTCTTTTAGTGTTTTGTCTTTTCTTTTTTATTTCTTGGAGTTGTTATCTTGCTATCAGTTGTAACCATAATCACATGTCAGGAGCTTTTCTGCAGTTACTTTGAAACATCAGTTTGATAAGGAGATAAGCTACATATCTTAAAATGATTTTGCTTGCTTTGAAATTTTAGTAGGTTTTTAGTGTGGTTTCCATCAGGACTTTTGTGTTCTGTATTTACTTCTTTTCGTAGTGAAGGAATAAGGAGTAGTATATGTTTGAAAGATAAAAACAAATTATCTTAAGCATTTGTGCAAGAGAAAGGTCCTTATGTTTACTTTGATGAATTAAAGCACTCAAGACAATTATCAGTAGGGGAATTAACTTGCCTGCCTGCTACATAGTTAAATATAAGAATGAGCTTGCCTTTTTTATTTATTTTATTATTGGATCATGATATAAAAATGAAAATCAATTTTAGTGATTATTTTCTGGGAGTCAGTATTTCTAGTTGAAATTACTTCTTACGATTAGTGTGGGGTCACTAGACTATATTTGTGAAAGCATTAAGAAATGGCCATTTTGGGGTTTTACTTACATTGCTTTAAATTTCCTTCATAAATGTATTATAAGTACTTACAGAGATTCTTAAATTTTTACCTCGTGGAGAATATATTCACATGTGAAACAGGCTTCTGTGGACACAGATGGTCAGATGTTGAGGTATTAAAATATTCTAAGATCATGGCATTTCCTAGAATATTACTCCATTTTGGAGCTCCATTCTCCTTCTTCCCTTAACTTCAGAAAACATAATGGAATGAAAATGAATGGAAATTGTCTTGAATCTATATAATTAATTTTTTTTTAAATTTTTTTTCAGTTTATTTTGTGAGAGAGAGAATGTGAGTGGGGTAGGAGCAGAGAGAGAGGGGAGAGAGAATCCCAGGCACTGTCAGCACAGAGCCCTTTGTCCTTTTTTCTCTTCCTCCCTTTTCTCAGTTTCTTCTCCCTTTCCCATATACCAGTTACTCTTTTTAGAGCCTAATGGTGTGTTATTTATAATTTATCCAGCCTGTTTGTGTGTGTATGTTTTAAGGTTTATTTATTTTTGAAAGAGATTGTGAGCAAGAGTTGGGGAGAGACAGAGAGAGAGCGTGAGAGAGAATCCCAAGCAGGCTCCACACCGTCAGTGCAGAGCCTGATGTGAGGTTCAATCTCGTGTTGTGAGATCATGACCTGAGCTGAAATCAAGAATTTGACACTCAACTGCCTAAGCCACCCAGGCACCGCCTGTTTGTGTGTTTTTAATCTCTCCCTCCTCTCTCTTTATTTTTTATTTCTTACCCTGTTTTCCCCCACCACGTGAATTTTGTAAATTGGTGATCAAAAATATTTTGTAAAAGAGTTTTTATTTGCTGACTGGTTCATTACAAATAGATATAAGGAGAAACAAAATAAAAAAAATACACACACACATACAAAACAAGGAAATTAGCCTAATTTTGATCCAGTACCTTTTATTAGTAAGTATGTAATTTCCAGGTTTTCCTAACATGCTGTATGAGAAGGAGATTAAGAGAAACTGTCTTGGCTCCTAAATAAGTTCATAAAATCTTGAGTTGATTCATGTTTGCTTTTGTTTTTATTATTTTGTTTTGCCTTGTTATTGTTCTCTCATTTTCTTTCCCCCGGAACATTAGTTGCGTTTGAAACATTAATTTCAGGAAATGGAGAGCTAATTATAGTAGCTTAGTTTATTCTGATCTCATAGTTCTTTGTTACTTTAGACTATTGTGTGGGAAAAATAGAATACTTTTCCTGTTTTTCTCAGTTGTATATGTTTTTATTTTAAAAGTTTGTAAAATGTGTTTAGTATTTGATGACTCTTCTTATAGGCAGATAATAAATTACTAGTGTTCTATTCCTAATTTTCTTATAGATGTATTACACTGGAGGCTGAATAACATAGAAGTTAAGAGCATGGGCACTAGATTTAGGCTCTATAGAATTTAAATCCGCCCCCCCCTGCTTCCTACTAGCTGAATTACTTAAACTGTCTATGCCTGTTTCCTTGTCTGTAAAATAGAGACAGTAATAGTACTTATTTCATAGTGTTGTTGTGAGGATTATAGGAATTAACTTCTGTAAAGCACTTAAAAGAGTGTCTAGCATATAGGAAACATTCAGTTTTTGTTAGCCATTTGTTTCTAGTTTTGGGAAAAGTCACACAGGTGTTGTTACAGATAGGAGTTGATCTGAGTGTTCTAATTCCAGTCTGAATGAGGCAGTGTTTTGCCTGTCAGTAGGTTATGCAGTCTTTTCTAATATAAAAATTTCTAATAAATGAGTATAATCTAATAAATGAGTATAATAAAATTAAAATAACTTACTTTAATCAGTAGTAAAACACATCTGAATACATATGTGCTGAGTACCGTGTTAGGTTTTTGGGAATTCTAAGGTAGACACAGTTTCTGTTCTAAAGAAGGTATAGACTAGTCCTGGAAAGAAGACAAGAAAACACTTAAAACATAGTGATTTCCATAAGACAGAAATGTAGGGAATCCAAGGGAATAGAGGAGAGGGCATCCATCCCTTCTTTTGAGAGAGCAGAACAATTCCATAGGTGAGAGGTCACTAAAGAATTATTATGATTATTCACAAGGTAAGCTAATACATGAAAGAGAGTTTAAAATGCTATCTGTATGTTGTTACTATTTAATTTTATTCTGAAATCTTCTCTTGCGCCTTTAAGCATTTCAAGAAGTTAACTAATATTTACCTTTGAGTTTATTAATTATTAATAGTTTATTCTTCATCTCACAGCTTCAAAAATCTTTGACTTTTTTCCAGTTGCCTTTTTCAGATTTATTTTTCATTATAAAATAAACACATGCTTTTTGCAAGCAAAGTTGAATAATAGGAAGTATGTACTTAGGGTAAAAGTTCTGTATTCCCCTTTTTCTTCAACCCTCAGTCTCTCAGAAAATAAGCCAAACAAAAAATGCATAACATATATACATCTGCATAGATATCTGCCTTTGAATAATAAATTCAGTCACTTTAGTTTGCCTTCAGGGCATTTTAAAACATATTTCAAGGCTAGTTTTTCAATTTTATTTGTATCAAAATGTTCTAAGATGTAGCCAAAATGAATTATTTTTATGCATTCTATCATGCTTCATACTTTCCTCACTTTTTTATCTTTGCTTATGCCTAGAATGCCCTTCTCATTAAACCTCACCACTTCATGTTCAAAGTTTTTCCCGTCTTTAAGTCTTTTCATATAATACTCTGTTAAGCTTTTCTTCTTTTCCCGCCTTCACTCCTCTTTTGACTTTGAAAGTAATTTTGTGTTTCTAAATTGCCATTGCATTTTGTCACTTCATTTTCAGTACGTAACACTTTGTATTGTGCATACAGTTACATGCTTGGCTTTGTGTGCCCTGGACTACACTGAAGATTCCTTTAGAGCAATATTATCTGTATTTAAGCTTTGTAATACTTAAGTGCCTGTTTATAAAGCCTGTTGTTAGGTACCTATTTGCTGAATAAATGTATTTTAGATAAGATATATAATTCCTCTTAGAAATATTTTTTTAAGCTGTTTTGGGGATAAGTTGGGAGAGATATAGCTATGAATTGAAATTAAAACTTTTTATGATTTAGCTAAATATTCAAAATAAATTTTGAATAAATCTTTCTGAGACTTTTTTTTTTGAGAAACAAAGATTATGATAACCTGATTTGACTTGTTTTTAAAATTAAAACTAAAATCTTTAAAAACTAAAGTCGTGAGAACAAAGATATAAATCAATGCTTCTTTTCAAATATTTTAATAGGATAGAATTTTAGGAGCAGTTATTTGACTTTTTTGAAGGAAACTTGCCACTGTGACTATTAACTGAACATGATTTAACATGTATATGTAATTACTAAAAACTGTTTTCCTTTCCTTTTCAGAGAATGCAGAGTCTATTGATCTTAAACAATTTTTTGACCAACATTTTTCACATATATATTACGTGTTCTTTGAGAATTTTGTGACTATTGAAGCTAGTCTAAAACAGAAAGGTAAGAAGTTAAAATTGGTTCTGGCTTATGTTGATGTTTCAAACAATTGTCCTAAATATTCACTTAAAAATAGACTCTTGGACATTGGAATTTTAGTGTTATTTCACTTCTTTTTAAAATATCTTTCAGACGCCCTCTCACACTTCGGCTTAGTAATATTGTCTTCATTCCTTTGAGAAGGCTTAGGAGATTTGCTTTTCCTCTGGTCAGATTGATCTTTTTAATTTTTTTTAAAATATTTTTTTAAATTTTTTTTAACGTTTATTTATTCTTAAGAGACATACAGACAGAGCGTGAGCAGGGCAAGGGCAGAGAAAGAGGGAGATACAGAATCTGAAGCAGGCTCTAGGCTCTGATAAGTCGGCAGCACAGAGCCCGACGTGGGGCTCAAACTCACAGACCGTGAGATAATGACCTGAGCTGAAGTTGGCCGCTTAACCAACTGAGCCACCCAGGCGCTCCTATTTATTTTTGAAAAGAGAAAGAGACAGAGTACAACTCGAGGAGGGGCAGAGAGAGGGAGACACAGAATCCGAAGCAGGCTTCAGGCTCTGAGCTGTCAGCACAGAAGCCTGATGCGAGGCTTGAACCCACAAACCATGAGATCATGACCTGAGCCGAAGTCAGATGCTCAACCAACTGAGCCACCCAGGCAACCCCTGGTCTGATTGATTTACCTTCTTTGCTTTGCCATTAGGTGCATGTGTAAATTGAGCAGTCATTCTCATAGTTTCATTTTCAGAATTTATTCTAAGTTCTCCACAATATATTATTTTTTTTAAGATATAAATATGTAGAATCTAAATTTAATTGTTGAAAATGAATAGAGAGAGATGCTACAGTGTTGTTTATATATTGAACAGAATATGCTTTAAACATTTTATTGAAGAATCACTGAGAGAATACTCTAATGCTTGAAATATTTTAAGTTTTTTAAGTGGTTGTAACAGGACAAAATGATAATGTTTAACATATTTTTCTGTAAAAATATTGTAGGTCATAAGTCTCAGAGGGAGGAATTGGATGCTATACTTTTTATTTTTGAGGTAAGTATCTACCCATCAACTATTTTTTCCCCCAAATAATTCCTGGAACATACAAAGGAATATATTGAAACTGTAAAGCATGTAACAAAAGACTGAATTTGCCATGCTTTCTAAACACTGAATCATGTTTTTTGACCTAAAAATATACCTGCCTTAATTCTTTTTTTTTTAAAATTATTTATTTTAAAATTGGTTTCCATATAACACCCAGTGTTCATCCCAACAAGTGCCCTCTTTAATGCCCGTCACCCCGTCTCCCCCCTCCCTTACCCCCTCACCCTCAGTTTGTTCTTAGTCTTTGAGAGTCTCTTCTGTTTTGTCTCCCTCCTGCTCTGTGTCTTTTTTTCTTTTCCCTTCTTCCCCTCCCCCACAGTTTTTGCTAAGTCTCTAAAAATCCACCTATGCGTGGAAACATATAGTATCTGTCTTTTTCTGACTGACTTATTTCATAAACATAATACCCTCCAGTTCCATCCATGTTGTTAAACATGGCCAGGTTTCATTTATTCTCATTGTTGCATAGTATTCCATTGTATATATGAACCACATCTTTATACATTCGTCAGTTGATGGACACTTGGTTTCTTTCCATGATTTGGCTATTGTCGAAAGTGCTGCTTATGAACATTGGGGTACACGTGCCCCTATGCATCAGCATTCCTGTGTCTCTTGGGTAGATTCCTAGCAGTGCTATTGCTGGGTCATAGGGTGGCTCTGTTTTAATTTTTTTGAAGAACCTCCACACTGTTCTCCAGAGTGGCTGCACCAGTTTGCATTCCCACCAACAGTGTAGGAGGGTGCCTGCTTCTCCACATCCCCGCCAGCATCTATAGCTTCCTGATTTATTCATTTTAGCCACTCTGACTGGTGTGAGGTGGTATCTCAGTGTGGTTTTGATTTGTATTTCCCTGATGATGAGTGACTTTGAGCATCGTTTCATGTGTCTGTTGGCCATCTGGATGATACTTGACTTAATTCTTAATTATTTTCTGAGATATATGTATTATTTTTAGGTAGAAATAGAAGTATATTTTTATGCATTTGACACTACAGAATTGGCAATACTATAAGATAATTGTTTTATAAGTTATTTTTCTATATAATTTTGGATTGGGTAGGACAAGTCTTTATTGTTAAATAAATAGAAGTAATTAGCAACATTTGATGGTCTGCTAAAATTTATATTTTATTTTTGGCATCCTGATAAAAATTAGGGTTCCCTCACTTTTATTTATTTATTTATCATTTTTTAAGTGTTTACTTATTTTTGAGAGAGAGCATGAGCAGGGTAGGGACAGAGAGAGAGGGAGACACATGGAATCTGCAGCAGGCTCCAGGCTCCACGCTTCACGCTGTCAGCACAAGAGCCTGAAGCAGCACTCGAATCCACGAACAGCTGCAAGATCATGATCTGGCTGAAGTTGGATGCCTAACCAACTGAGCCACCTGGGCACCCCTAGGGTCTCCTCACTTTTAAAATAACTTCTTGCCTCGTCATTCTGTCTTTCAAATCAAGCAGCGATAGGAGTATTCTGATCTTTATTGAAAATTCAGATATCTGGTGAAAGCCATGATTCGATCTTGTGACTTCAAGGACAGTAAAGAATTGGGAAATCAGTGTTTAAAATGTGAGCTGTTTGTCTATCGGTAATTAAAGATAATTCACTGTTTTGTGTTTTGGGTACTTTGATATAGTTTAGAAAAATTTGAACAATCTGATATCTCTCTTAGCTGTTGATTTAGCTATTGTTTTAATCACAGCTAAAAAAAGAAAGTTTTTTTTCAGTGTTCCGAAAGGGCGTAACTGGTGTTGGTACATGTTCTGCAGTGATTTTCAGTAATCAGCCTTTCGGAATTTGCTTATGTTTATCTCCCCAGGTGTTTGGATGAACTATTTATTTACAAGGGGAATATTAAAACATAGATGTTTTCAGAAAGAATAAAAGGATCAGCATAAAGCATTTACATTATATTCTCCAATCAATATGTAATTAAATGAGGAAGTCAGTAACAATGAAATTTTGTAAATTCATAAATATGTGGAAATTAATGAACACACCCCCAAATAATCAGTGGCTCATAGATATGACAAACCAAAACTTTGGGACTGCAGCTAACCAAGCATTCAGAGGGAAATTTATCATTATAAACTTAATATGATAGAAGGAAGAATGATATCACATCAGTTACCTAAGTTTCCACTCAGAAACTAGAATGAGAAGATCAAATTAAAATCCAAGAAAGCAGATAAAGAACGTGGTTAAAATTATAGCAAAACTAGGGGTGCCTGGATGGCTCAGTTGCTTAAGCATCCAACTTCAGCGCAAGTCATGATTTCGCATTTTTGTGAGTTCGAGCCCCGCATTGGACTCTGTGCTGACAGCTTGGAGCTTGGAGCCCGCTTCGGATTCTGTGTCTCTCTCTCTTGCTAGCTTCCCTTACTCATGCTCTTGTCTCTCTCTCAAAAATAATAAACATTAAAAAAAAAGATTATAGCAAAAATAAATGGAAGAAAGTTTTAAAAAACATAGAATACCAACAGAACTAAAAGTTAGTTCATTGAAAGATCAGGAAAACTAGTAATATTTAGCCATACTGACTAAATAAAAGGAGTGAAGAATTAAATTACTAAATGCAGGAATTAAAAAGGAAAACTACCAACCTGATAGAAATTGTAAGGATTATAAGAGAATACTATGACCAATTGAATGCCAACAAATGTGACATATTAAATGGACAAGTTCCTATAAAGGTAAAAGCAGTGAAATTGGTTCAAAAAGAAATAGAAAACTGAGAAAAGACTTACAAGTGAAAAAATGAATTTGTGTTTAAATAAATTTCCACCAAGAAAAACCCAGACCCAGATGATTTCACTAGTAAATTTTAACCAGACATTTAAAGAAGTATATCAGTTCTTCATAAATTCTTTAATTAATAAAAAAGTGGTGATATTTCATAGTTCATTCTGTGAGGCCAATGTTATGCAACCAAAAGCAGACAAAAACATTACAAAGAAAATTATAATAGTATAAAATTATTATAATTATATTTTGTTATTAAAATATAATAAAATATTTTCATGAGTATTGACAAAAAAATCCTCAAAATAAGGTAAACGAAATCGATACATATAAAAAAAGATTATACAACGCTACCAAATGTGGTTTATCTAAGGATTACAAAGTTTAACATCTGAAAATTAACCAACTAATGTATAATAATAGAATAAAAGACAAAAAAATACATGTTCATATCAATAGACACACAGAAAGCATTTGGCAAAATCCAGTACTTTTTCATGATAAAACACGTAACAAAATGGGAATAAAAGGAAACTTTGTCAACTCGCTATAGGACACCTACAAAAATACACAGGTAAGACCATATACTTCGTGCTGGATACAGAGTGCCTCTTTCTTAACATTAGTAACAAAAAAGTAAACAAAAAACTCTTGCCATTTCTATTAAATATTGTACTTGGTTCTAGCCATGGCAATTAGGCAAGAGAAGGAAATAAAAGGCATCAGGATTGGGGTGCCTGTGTGACTCAGTAGGTTAAATGTTCAACTCTTGATTTTGGCTCAGGTCATGATCTCATGGTTCCTGAGATTGAGCCCAGTGTCGGCCTCTGTGCTGATAGCAGGGAGCCTGTTTGGCATTCTCTGTTTTCCTCTTTCTCTGCCTGCCCCACCCCCCATGCATGCATTCTTTCCGTCAGAATAAATACATAGATAAACATTTTAAAAAGGCATCAAGATTGAAAAGTTAAAAAAGTATCAGCAGAGGTCGCAAGTTCATAATTTCTGGAAAATGTTCCTTCAGATATTCATGCTTGCCTGTGTTCAGGAAACCGAGATGGACTGATTAGTTAATAAAAGATCTTTCAGGGCATTCCTTCTATAAAAAATTATGTTTATTTTCCTATATGTAATATATATTGATCTATGGTTTGTCTTCAATGAATGACTAAATTTTCTTAGAATATAAAGATGTTAGATACAGGGTTTCCATCTTTTGAAAAAAATATTTAACCTGTGTGCTGATGTTTTGCTCCTTGTAATGGGAAAAATAATATTTGACCTCTATCTTTAGAGACTAATGATGATTTTTAAAAATTAAGAATTTATAAATTAACTGATTTCCTCTTTTTGGAATGAAAAGCACCATTATGTAGTGTTAAAAATCTGATATAGGATTCATAAACTGTTTTCTTCTGTTAAGACTACACACAGTTTCTTTCTTTCATCTTTATATTAACCACATAAAAAGATATGTTGGGGCGCCTGGGGGGCTCAGTCGGTTGAGCCTCCAACTTCGTTTGGCTCAGGTCATGATCTCACAGTTTTTGAGTTCGAGCCCCACATTGGGCTTTGTGCTGACAGCTCAGAGCCTGGACCCCGGTTCAGATTCTATGTCTCCCTCTCTCTCTCTCTCTATTCCCACTCACAGTCTGTCTCTCTCTGTCTCTCAAAAATGAATAAATGTTAAAAAAAAAAAAACATTAAAAAAAGAGACATGTTTATTTACATTTTATAAGGGGTCAAATCTAAAGTATAGTTATAATTTAGGAATGCTTTTGAGTAGTTTATAAACCTATCTTTTCAACTTATATCTCTTTCCATGCCAAAATAAATATAATTATACAATTATTGGCTAGAGAAATAGGAGGGCAAAGGCAAAGAAGTTCATGTATCTCATGTGGGACTAGCATTTCTCTGTAAAGAACTTTATAATTTCTCATCATCCTCTTGTATGAGATGGACTAAGGAAGATCATATTAAATGGAAGACACAGAAATGTAAAACATGCATACTGTCTTGGGCAGAATAGTATAAAAGTACCCATTTTAGAATTAGGCTTATCAAGATTGGAATTAGTTCCACTTTCTTTTTTCTTTTTTAAATTTATTTATTAAAAATTTTTTTAACGTTTATTTATTTTTGAGAGAGAGGAGCGGGAGAGAGAGAGCACAAGCTGGGAAGGGGCAGAGAGAGAGGGAGACACAGAATCTGAAGCAGGCTGTGGGCTCTGAGCTGTCAGCACAGAGCCTGACATGGGGCTTGAACTCACGAACTGTGAGATCATGACCTGAGCTGAAGTCTGATTTTTAACCAACTGAGCCAAGCAGTCACCCCCAGGATTAATTTCATTTTCTAACTTAAGCACATTACTTAGCCCATTTTCTCATTTTTCAAACGAGATTAATAAACTGTTTTTTTTTTAGGATGATTGTGAGGTTTAATAAGCTATCATTATATAAAGTATCTGGTGTTTGGCCTTTATGAACATTTAGTGGCATTCTAAATAATAATAGTAAGAGCAGCAGTAACAACAAACACACACACACAAAACTCATTCAGCAAGTGGGTGAGTACTGAGGGCATAGTTTAGCAGCATAGTAAGTCAGCCATTGAATTAGAATAATTCACACAGAAGAAATTTGTAAAAGGAATTAAACGTAAATATTTGAATTATATGTAAAAAGTGTTTATTCACAATTGATAGAAGCCTATGTTGGTGTAAGTGTAGGTATCCCGAGTTTTTAAATATTGTTATTATACCTACACCCATCATAACATATAATACTTTTGGGTTCACATGAATCAACTCAGTACAAATATTTGGTTTAAATTTTATGAAATCCAAATATTTCCCCTACTTTTATAAAAATAGGAAGAAAAATGTCACTAATATTAATATCTGAAAGAATTTAAAACTTATCACTAATATCCACAGTAGAGAAATTCTAAAAATAGTAAATGATCATTTTGAAATATATTAGAATATTTAATCAATAAGGAGAAATGTATTTACTTTTCACATCATTGTAAAAGGTAAGTTTCATTAATGTCTTGTTCCAAGTCTTAGTATAGCTCATTGGGTTTTTTTGGTGTTTTCAAATATTGATCAGTGTCCCAGTGCTGAAATAGTACAAGTACTGTCAGATTAGTTCAAACACTGTTTTGTGTTTGTGATGCTATCTTTATATAAGAAACTCTTAAAGGCTTATAAGCTCTTTGTTTAATTTTTCACATTGCACAGAATGTGGACTCATTACTTGCTTTTCATTCTTTTCTTTGTTTTATTCATACTGATTTTTAGAAAATTTTACAACTTCTTCCAGAAAGAATTCATCAGCGATGGCAGTTTCATAGTATTGGTAAGTAATTTAAATATGTATTTGACATTTGACATAAATGATAATGCCCTTTAAGGGGTTGGTCATTATTTGAAATGATTATAGTTTGTCTTTTAGTAAAAACAATATAAAGAATACTGGACTTGTGCTTACTGGGAGTATAAGATAAAAACGTAGATAAAAATTACCAGTCAAAAGGCATATTAAATTTCTTTGTTCCTTTACTTTAGCAATGGTGATAAAACTATAAAACCAAAAAAATAGAAGTGGGCTCAGCATCAAAATAAACGTCTCCGAATCAGAAATGCAAGAGAAAAGTAAAGTGCCAAGTAGAGTAGAAACCATGGGCTCCATGTTTGAAAGCACGCAGTGTCAGCTGGCAGTTTGCCTCACAGATACTAATGGGAGAACTGAGTTAAGCTTACTGCTTGAAGGACTAGAGTAGAGCTTTCCAGATCATGGAATGAAGCTGAAAAGGAAAAAAAGGGGGAGTTGGGGAATCCATGGCAGCGGATTACTGCCAGAGACTAAGGGAGGAGCTACAGACCTCTGTTACCAGAAACTCAGCCAACGTGCTTGCTCTCTTGGAGTCTGATCTTATAACAGTAACACTGGCACCACAGGGTTCCTGAGCACTTATTATAAGACATTTTTCTCCCTCTGTGATTAGAAAGGAGTCTGCAGGTAGGCTATTGTTGGCTTTGGTTCAGGTGTCTGAATGATGTCAGATTGGATTTTAATGATTCTCATGACCCTTCTTTCATGGGGAATATGTGGCTGGCCACCAGATCTGCATTGCTGACACAGAATGGTATTCTGTTCATTTGTAAAACTTGTATTTGTTTCTCTTAAAAAAGAAAGTCAGGGGTGCCTGGATGGCTCAGTCGGTGAAGCGTCCAGCTCTCGATTTCAGCTCAGGTCATGGTCTCATGGTTCGTGAGTTTGTGCTAACAGTGCGGAGCCTTCTTGGGCTACTCTGTCTCTCTCTCTCTGTCTGCCCCTCCTCTACTTGCGCTCTCTCACTCTGTCTCAAAATAAAAAAATAAACATTAAGAAAAAAGATACAGATTTTATTTAGGCCCTTCATTTCTCTCTCTTTAAATTTATTTGAGAGAGAAAGAGAGAGCACATGTGCATACATGAGCAGGAGTGGGGCAGAGGGAGAGGAAGGGAGAGAATCCTGAGCAGCCTCCATGCTGTCTGCTTACATGGGGCTCGATCTCATGAACCATGAGATTATGACCTGAGCTGAATCAAGAATTGGACACTTAACCGATTGAGCCAGCCAGGTGTCCCTAGGCACCATATTTCTTACTCTGTTACAGCCAGTGAAATCTTTTCTAGAGACAGTTTAAAAACGAGCAATGGGGTGCCTGGGCGGCTCACTTGGTTAAGAATCTGATTCTTGGTATCAGCTCAGGTCATGATCTCACAAGCCCCGTTTGGGCACTGCATGGATTCTCTCTCTCCCTCTCTCCCTTTCCCTACTGAGTGTGCACATGCATGTATTTTTTCTCTTTCAAAATAAATAAACTTAAAACAAAAACAAGCAAATAGAGGCGTTGCGGGGCTTAGTAGAGAATCCAGCTCTTGATTTCATCTCGGGTCATGATGTTACAGTTGTGAGATCAAGCCCCATGTCAGGCTCTGCAGTGACAGCTCAATCTGCTTAGATTTCCCTCCCTATCTCTCTGCCCCTACCCTGCTTGTGCACGTGTGCATTCTCTCTGTGCCAAGATAAATAAACTTAAAAAAAAGATTCAAATGGCCAATAAACACATGAAAAGATGTGCAGCGAATGGTGCTGGGCAACTGGACAGTGACATACAGAAGAATGAACCTGGACTATTTTCTTACACCCTGCACAAAAATAAACTCAAAATGGATGAAAGACCTAAACATAAGACAGGAAAACATCAAAATCCTAGAGGAAAAAACCGGCAACAATCTCTTTGACCTCAGCCGCAGCAGCTTCTTACTGGACATGTCTTTAGAGGCAAGGAAAACAAAAGCAAAAATGAACTACTGGGACCTCATCAACATAAAAAGCTTCTACACAGCAAAGGAGACAATCAACAAAACTAAAAGGCAGCTGATGGATTGGGAAAAACTGTTTGCAAATGATATACCAGATAAAGGGCTAGTATCCAAAATCTGTAAAGAACTTTTCAAGCTCATCACCCAAAAAACAAGCCAGTGAAGAAATGGGCAAGAGACACAAACAGACACTTTTCTGAACAACTTATCCAGATGGTAAACAGACACATGAAAAAAAGTTCAACATCACTCATCATTAAGGAAATACAAATCAAAACCACAGCGAGATACCACCTCACAGCTGTCAGAATGGCTAAAATTAATAACTCAGGAAACAATGGATGTTGGTCAGGATACAGAGAAAGAGTTCCCCTTTTGCATTGTTGGTGGGAATGCAAACTGGTGCAGCCATTCTGGAGAACAGTATGGAGGTTCCTCAAAAAATTAAAAATAGAGCTACAACCCAGCAATTGCACTACTAGGTATTTATCTAAAGATTACAAAAATGTTGATTTGAAGGGACACATGCACTCCTATGTTTACAGCAGCACTAACAACAATAGCCAAATTATGGAAAGAGTAAAAATGTCTATTGATTTATGAATGGATAAAGAAGATGTGGTGTGTATGTGTATATATATATGTGTGTGTGTGTGTGTGTGTGTGTGTGTGGATGTGTGTATATATATATATACACACAGTGGAATATTGGCAATTCAAAAGAATGAAATCTTGCCCTTTGCAACAATGTGGGTGGAAATAGAATGTATTAGGCTAAGTGAAATAAGTCAGAGAAAGACAAATGTATGATTTCACTGATGTGGAATTTAAGAAACAAAACAGATGAACATAGGGAAGGGAAGGAAAAAGCAGATAAGAAGAGAGAGGAAGCAAACCGTAAGAGACTCTTAAATACAGAGAACAAACTGAGGGTTGCTGGAGGGGAGGTGGGAGGGAGAAATGTGTTAAATGGGTGATGGGCACTAAGGAGGGCATTTAGTGGGATGAACACTGGGTGCTATATGTAAGTGATGAATCACTAAATTCTACTCCTGAAATCACTTTTACACTAATGGTTTAAAAAAAAAAAAAAGATGTATAACATCATTGTCATCAGAGAAATGCAAATCACAACTGTAAGGAAATAATCACTTCACATCTATAAGAATGACTATAAGCAAAAAGATAACCGTGTTGGTGAAGCTGTGGAGAAATTGGAACACTTGAACATTGTTTGCAGAAATGTAAAATGATGCAACTACTTTGAAAATGTCTGGCATTCTCCAAAATATTAAACATAGAGTTACTACATGACCTAGCATTTCCAAATTCCCAGATATATGCCCAAGAGAAAGGAAAATATATGTCTGCATAGAAACTTACACTCTAATGTTCATAACATTTTTCATAATAGCCCAAAAGTGGAAATAACCCAATGTCTGTTTTTTTTTAATGTCAGTTTATTTTGAGAGAGAGAGACAGAGACAGTGCTTGAGTGGAGGAGGGGTAGAGAGACAGAAAGGGAGAATCTGAAGCAGGCTCCAGGCTCTGAGCTGCCAGCACAGAGCTGAGTGCTGGACTTGAACTCACGAACTGCGAGATCATGACCTGAGCCAAAGTCGGACGCCTAACCCACTGAGTCACCCAGGTGCCCCTAAAATAACCCAGTGTCTGTTAACTGATATTAGATGAGTAAAATGTGTTTTATCTTAAAAAGGTGGGGGGAATCTTTTGTGGAGTTTTGAAACTATAAGCCATCCCAGTTAGTTCCAGAAACCAAAGGAACTCTGGATATCTAGGAAGGATATTGATTCTGGAGCTCAAAAAGACAAAAAACTAAATAGTAAAGCCTTTTAAATTAAACTTTTTAGATAAAGTATGACTCTAGATATGATGTACCCAGTATACATAAAGAACTCTTACAATTTGATAATAAGATGTCAGTTTTTAAAATTGACAACATATTTGAATAGATTTTATATCAGAGAAGAGATATGAGTTGGTAATAAAGAACCAGGATATGGTCCTCGGTGAAATAGTCAAATCCAATTTTGTGTTTTATAATCATAAAAATGTCTTTGAAGGTTGTTTATGAAGAGTCTTTTTAAAAAAATTATTTTTGATGTTTATTTTTGAAAGAGAGAGCATGAGTGGGGGGAGGGCAGAGAGAGAAGGAGATACAGGATCTGAAGCAGGTTCCAGGCTCTGAGCTGTCAGCACAGAGCCTGATGTGGAGCTCAGACTCACGGACTATGTGATCATAACCTGAGCTGAAGTCAGATGCTGAACCAACTGAGCCACCCAGAAAAAAACCTCTATGAAGAGTTTTTTTTTTTGAGACATTTGAACTTCAAAAGGTTATTATATATCTTCTAAGGAATGTACCCTTAAATCTCCACAAAATCATTAGGCTGTCTAATTGTCAGGATTAATAATATTCCAATAAATATCTAACTTCAGAAGATACATAAATGGTCATTTTTTTTTTTATCATTTGGAAAATCCTAAAACCATTTACTTACATTTTTGTATAAGAAAATAAATCAGTGACTGTAGTTGATTTTTTTTTAAATTTTTAATGTTTTTATTTATTTTTGAGAGAGACAGAGCGTGAGTGGGGGAGGTGCAGGGAGAGAGGGAGACATAGAATCCGAAGCAGGCGTCAGGCTCCGAGCTGTCAGCACAGAGCCCGATGCGGGACTTGAACTCACAGACTGCAAGATCATGACCTGAGCCAAAGCTGGACGCTTAACCAACTGAGCCACCCAGGCGCCCCTGTAGTTGATTTTTTAAAAAGTAGCTTTATTGAAGTATAATTACATAGGTAAAATTCATCTATTTAAGTAAATAATTTAGTGATTTTTAATAAATATTAAGTCACCACTGTCCAGTTTTAGAACATTGCTTAACCCTAAAGTATTCCTTTTAGCCCATTTATAGTCAGTCCTTTCCCAACACCAATCTGCTTTCTGTCCTCAATTTGTCTTTTTTTTGGCATTGCATATAAAGGAAGTCATGTAATTTGTAGTTGTTTGCATCAGATGTCTTCTTTCACTTAGCATAATTTTATTTATTTTCCATATTATAGCATTTATCATTATTCCTTTTCATATCTGCAAAGTATTCTATTATCTGGATATAATCATGTTTTGTTTACTCACCAATTTGTGGACATTTATATTGTTTCTAGTTTCTTATAATTTGTTTATTCTGCTTGTTTTATTGTAGATTCCTTTTGATTTTCTATATATAGTAACTTGTCAACTGCAATTTAAGATAGTTTTACTTTTTTATTTCCAGTCTGGTACCTTTAATTTCTTTCTTTCTTTCTTTCTTTCTTTCTTTCTTTCTTTCTTTCTTTCTTTCTTTCTTTCTTTCTTTCTCTCTCTCTCTCTCTCTCTCTCTCTCTTTCTTTTTACTATTTCTTTCTTTCTACTACTTCTTTCTTTCTTTCTCTCTCTCTCTCTCTCTTTCTTTCTACTACTCCTTCCTTCCTTCCTTCCTTCCTCTCTCTCTTTCTTTCTACTATTTCTTTCTTTCTACTCTTCCTGCTTCCTTTCTTTCTTTCTCTTTCTTTCTTTCTTTCTTTCTTTCTTTCTTTCTTTCTTTCTTTCTTTCTTTCTTTCTTTCTTTCTTTCTTTCTATTTCTCTAGTATAGTGTTGAATAAAAGTGGTGAAAGCAAACGCTCTTGCATTATTCCTAATGTGGAAGAAAGCAGTTAGTCTTTCACCATTATGTATGATGTTAGCTGTTTTTATAGGTGCTCTTTATCAAGTTGAAAAAGTTGTCTTCTATTCCCAGCTTGTTGAGAATTTTTAATAATGGATGGGCATTGTATCTTGTCAGATGCTTTTTCTGCATCTGTTGACACAATCATTGTCAGCGCATTGATGGTTTTGTCATTTTATTAATATTTTGTAATTTACAAATTGATTTTCAGATGTTAAATCTGCATTGCATTCTGACATAAATCCCCCTTAGTTAAAATTTTAGTCATTTTAATATATTGCTGAGTATAGTTTGCTAATAATTCATTAAAGTTTTTTCTGTGTTTAGGAGGGTTATTGGTCTGTAATATTCTTGTCATGTCTTGATGTGGCTTTATTATTGGGATAACAGTGGCTTCATGTGTAGATTGGGAAATGTTCCCTTTTTCCATTTTCTGAAAGAGTTTGTGAACAATTATTTCTTCTTTAAGTATTTGGTAGAATTCACAAGTAAAGCTATTTGGACTTGAGTTTTTCTTTAGGAGAGGATTTGTAATTGTTAATGCAGTTTCTTGTAGATATATTTAGATTATATAAATCTTTTTTAGTCACTTTGAGTAATTTGTGTTTTTCTAGGAATTTGTCTATATCATGTATCTAATTTGTTGGTGTCAAGTTCAAGTTCTTCTCTCGTAATAATTCTATTCATTAGTATAGGACCAGTAGTTATATCCCCTCTTTCATTTCCAAATTGTGTAATTTGCATCCTTTTATTTTATTCACTAGTTTAGCTAGGGATTTGTCATCAGTGTTGACCATTTCAAAGAGTTACTCTGGTATTGTTGATTTTCTCTATTCTTTTTCTGCCTTCTATTTCATTGGTTTTTACTAGCCTTTTATATTTTTTAAAGTTTGCTTGCTTTGGGTTTAATTTGTTTGTATTTTCTTATGACAGAAGTCTAGGATATTAATTTGATACCTTTTTTCTTTTTTGATATAGATATTTAAGGCAATAAATTACCCTCTAAGCCTTGTTTTACTTTATCCTGTAAGTTTTAATATATTGTGCTTTGTTCTTATTTAGTTGAAAAAAATAATAAAAACATGGCTGAGTTGTTTGGGAGGATATATTTTCAATTCAAAGAAGTGACGTAGAATTAGTATAAGAAACTCTTATATTAAACAAAATAACATAATTGAAAGATGAACAAATGATATGATAAGCAATTTGCAGAAACCTGAATGATGAAATGAAAAGATGCTTTGTGTCACTAAGAAACATCAAATGAAAAACATTATGAAGATATATTTTAGAGAATCCACTAGTATTTTGTGTTGCCAAGAATGTGTTACCAGAGCATTCTCATACACTACTAGAAGTACCACTAAATTTCTCAACTACTTTGGAGAGAATTTTCTAATACTGAGTAAAGTTGAAAGTGAATAATTTCATTCCCGTTAATTTATCCTGGGGAAACTCACATACCGACAGGGAATCTTGAACAAGAACCTTTATTATAGTATTCTCGAGAATAGCATAGTATTGCTTTAAGAAATGGAATTTGCTCAAACATAAGGAAGATAATTGCAGATAAAACAGTTTTTTTTTCTTTTTAATTTTTTTATGTTTTGAGAGAGAAGGAGACACAGAGTGCAAGCAGGGGACAGGCAGAAAGAGAGGGAGACAGAGAATCCAAAGCAGTCTCTAGGCTCTGAACTGTCAGCACAGAGCCTGATGGGGGACATGAACCCTAAACTGGGAGATCATGACCTGAGCCAAAGTCAGAGGCTTAACCAACTGAGCCACCCAGGCGCCCCCAGATAAACCAGTTTTATTTAAAATATTAAAGCTTATTTTTGTATGACAAATGAAACTTAATCAAATAAAGTGTAAGCTTTATTTTTGTGTATGTACCTGTGTGTTTTGTGTATATATGATCTTGAGGTTATTAGAAAGAATAAAAAATACAGTATTGGAAAAAAATAGCTATGGAAGCAATTCTTGTTATTGGCATAAGGTTTTAAACATATAAGCCAATTCTAAATATTTTATTGATTTATAAATAAATACTCATAAAAATATTTTTGGAAATAATACTGAAAACTGGATAATTTTTTTTCTGGGGAAGGAAGGAAGGAGAATGATTTGACATGGTTTCAAATGAGGCTTCAAACCTCATAGATAATGTAAATAAATGAAAATTTGAAATTATAAGAAACATGGGCCTGGGTTAGATATGTTCAGACCAAATGTGGGTCTCTGGATGGTTGTTAAGGTAATTTCAGTATTTTATTATAGAATTGAAATATTGTATAAATTAAAAGAAAAAAAGATTAAAGATGGATTTAAATGTTCTGAAAAAGAAAATTTGTACAATGAAAATGTTAGGGAATATTAGAGTTATAGAAGTTCATGTGATTAACTAAATGGAAATTTTCTACAGTGGTTTTTTACTTGTATTAGTGATAGAGAAAGTACTTAATTATGTTCTTAGTTTTATTTATTTTTTTTAATTTTTTTATTTTTATAATAGTTTATTTTCAAATTGGTTTACATATAACACCCAGTGTTCATCCCAACACGTGCCCTCTTTAATGTCCGTCACCCCCTCTCCCCCCTCCCTCACCTCCCTCACCTCCCTCACCTCCCTCACCTCCCTCACCTCCCTCACCTCCCTCACCTCCCTCACTTCCCTCACCTCCCTCACCTCCCTCACCCTCAGATTGTTCTTAGTCTTTGAGAGTCTCTTATGTTTTATCTCCCTCCCTCTCTGTGTCTTTTTTCCCTTTCCCCTCTTCCCCTCCCCCTGGTTTTTGCTTAGCCTCACAAAGTCCACCTATTAGTAAGAGATATACAGAGATTGTTGTATTAAATGCAGTTTTGTGTTTAGGGTTTGTTTTGATAGAATAAATCATGTTTAATAGCAATAGACGATGTGTTGTAAAGGTGACTTCTTAAATTCCTTTCTGGTCCCAAGATTATGGCCAGAGGGATATCAAGGTCACCAAGAATAACTTGGAGGTTGCCAAAGACTTGTTTTAAAGTGTTTTCAAGTCTGACCGAGAACTCTGACATTTGGAAACAAGTAAGAGAATATGAGTTTAAAATCATCTTTTCTTTTCAGGATTGATTTTAAAGAAACTACTCCACACAGGAAACTCCTTGAAGGTATAGCTGTCTTTCTTTTCTGTGACCTTTAAAAAACTGAGTAAAGTATATAGTCTCCTGTTTTACTTTTCCTACGTCAACTTTTTTCCTAAAGAATTTGAATTGTTCACTTAATTAAAGTGAATTGACTTAAAATATAGCAACATACCCAGTATGTGCTAAGTTTGTACTAGGTTGATTAGGCTCTTGAAAAACTATTGTTGGGGCACCTGGGAGGCTCAGTTGGTTAAATCTCCAACTCTTGGTTTCAGCTCAGGGCATGATCTCATGGTTCATGGGTTTGAGCCTCTCGGTGGGCTCTGTGCTGACGTTAAGGAGCCTGCTTAAAATTCTCTCTCTCTCTCCCTTTCTCTCTGCCCCTCCCTTGTTCTCTCTCTCTCGAAATAAATAAACTTTAAATAAAAAAGTGTTGTTTGCCACTACATTGAGTGATTCACTAGAAATACTTTACTCTCTGATCCCAGAAGACAAAAATTATTTAGTCATTCAATAAATTATTCTTTATATTACCATAACTATTCTTACATGTAGGGAGAAATAGAGGATCTAATATTAAAAAGTTGGTTGTATTTCTTTTTCATCATCTCATTGTGCTGCTGTAAGAGAAGCTACCTAGTCCAAAAGCATCTCATTATAGGTTAAATGAAAGTTTCATATTGTAGGTAGGTTTGGTGTCAAGGCTTGTAATAGCAGTACGAGGGAATAAGTCTTCATAATTATTATCTTGTTATCTCCCTAAACTGTGAGGCAGGCAGCTGTTGAACAGCTTTGACAGTGACCATTTACCAAGCTGTGGTAGGCCAATTTCCAAAGCTACCAGTGAGGTTAGATTAGTGAAGAACTTGATGCTTTCCATGTCAGAGTTTGAATGTTTTTCTATCTTTTCCTATTCTCTTCTTGGGAGAGAATTTATGCATTGATTCAAATATTTGTTGTCTTCTGTATATGGGGTATTATTCTAGGTGCTTAGAATATAGTAATAGGTCAGAATTTCTGTTTTTGCAGGTTAGCAGCAAATAGTAAGTACATGACATAATTTCAGAGAGTAGTAAGCCTTTTAAGGACAAGAACATCGATTTAGCAGTGCACCAGGATCCCCGTTACGATTCTTTTACCAAACTCATTTTAGCAAGGAACAGTTACTGCCGTCTTTCTTTTTGCTTCTTGTATTAGACCAGTTGGGATGGGAAAGAGGGAAGTAAGGGAAGAAATGATTTTCTGATTTTTTACAAATGGAAATTATAGAATAAAGATTACCTGATGGCTTTCAGTAGTTAGAGGCCGAGTTTATTCTGTAGTTGTTCAAATCCATGAATTTAAATTTACAAATAACGAGAGCCCAATAAATGACTTGGATGTAATAGCTCTTTCTTTTTCCCTCCGTCCCTCCTTTCTTTTTCCCTTTTTCCTTGCCCTCTTTCTTTCCTCTGTTTTGCAAAGTAACATTCTTGAATCATCTTCTAGAGAATTTTGGCCTTAAAAGTAAGAAAATATTTCCATTGTAAGTAAAAATGCTGTTTTTATTTTATTTTAGATCAGGCGGGAAGGTGTTCGTCTTTTTTTATTATGGTTACAAGCTCTTCAGAATAACTGTAGCAAAGAACAGCTTTGGATGTTTTCATGCTTAATTCCTGGATTTTCAGCACTACAATCTGAACATGGACCTCGAACTTTAGATAATCTCATTAATCCTCCACTCAACCTTCAAGAAAGTAAGATTTATGAGATCTTACCCATTAGTATTTTAAAATTTTCTGTGTAGTTAATATAGTTTTAAAATGTCTGTACATGTATTAACTGGATAAATCAAGGCCATGTTGTAAAATGTAGGTTTTTTTTCAGGTATGATGAGGACCAACAGATCAGAAGATGATTGCCATTAAAAAAAAAAAAATTGTTACAGTTCCCAGGAAGAGAGGGCATGCCACACCAGGGAGGGTGGCCACATGGGAAAGTCCCAGGGTCAGTCAGGGGTAGGGTATCATAGGCAAGAGCTCTCATTGTGATTTCTGTAGGTAGGAATGTGTGAGGCAGTGTGAGCCACCCTATGGCTCATTTGGATAATTGCAGCAGGCTCTCGTGCAAAGGGACTTTTCCTCGTTGCCACTCAGGTACCTGGGTGATTAGGTCAGGGGAATAGTGGCCTTGAGTGTGAGGGCCAAATAGAAGAGGAGTAGAGGCGTGGACTCTGGACTGGATGGTTTGCACATGGAAGGCATGTTCTCCAGCCCATGTTTATGATCTCTAGGAATTAGCTAGCTAGCCCTGGAAAGGACATTATCCTCTCCCTGGCCAGCAGGTCTTCTGGCATCAAAGCATCAGAAACACATAGTTAATATAAGCCATTTTACATTTATCTTTCATTTCTAATTCTCCTGTGTCATCTTGTATCCTTGAGTTAATTTGGATGTACTTTGAAGTAAGAGAGTATTTTACTGCTAAGAGGACTGTAAAAAAACCTACTTTTGTGAACTTAATTAATTACTTGGCTAATATTTATTGAGAAACAGATTTAAGAATCTGCCTGTACTAAACTAGGTGCTGCTTAGGAAATATTTAAGAGAATTCAACTAGTTGTTGGTTGGTTTTCTTGAATTTGCAGTTAAAATGAATGTTTTTGAATATCGGAAAATTTAAAAAAATGTAAAGGTTTCTTATTTTATACATGGACTTTTGTAATCAAGGAACTAAGATGTTATCCTTTCTTTTTGAGAGGGAAATAGCATTTCCCCTTTTGAATAAACACTACCTTAAAGGGTAAGCCTGGTCATTACTAGAGTACTCTGCCCTTTAATTGATGAATAAGCTCATTATTGTTGTTGTTACTCATACTGTGGAATGTTTGTAATGGACACACTTAATGTGAATTCTAAAATATCATGAGAAGTTTTTTTTTAAGTGAGATTTACTCGTAAGTCCTTCATATCTGTCCATCCTTGTCACATTCTCTCAATCAAGGGCTTATGAAACAGCTGATTATTAAACCTTATGGTTGTGACGGATTGTCAGGATGATCTCAAATTTATTTCAAGGTTCAGTCTTTAGAATGTTTTCAAGCAGTATTCATTGCATATATATTTTACAGTTAAATTTTATTTGGACCACATTATTTCATTGTTAAATTTATTTTATAATTCTATTGAACTTTTCTTTTGTCTTTGGATAGCTCAAGTCACTATAGAGGAAATCACTCCTCTTGTCCCCCCACAATCAGGAGACAAAGGACAAGAAGATCTCACAAGCTATTTTCTTGAAGCACTTTTAAAATATATAGTAATTCAGGTATGTTTTATCTTCTTCAGTATCACCCCTTTTGCCATCATTTTTCCCTCTCTTACCATTGTTCTGTTAAAGTAGATATTTGTTTCTTTCCTTGAAGGAGGACAAATTTTTACTTTTGAAAATGTGTATTAGTATGCCTTTCCTGAAAAAAAAAATCTTTGGAGAGATTATTAATCGCTTAGAGGGCTAGAGAGAGAAATTTTCAGGTAGACTGTTTCATGTATAAACCTTCTCATGTGGACCAGTTTCTAATCCTTTCCTTTATAATCAGCAGCTGTGGTCTAACTGAAAACCTAATAATTATTTAGTTTAGGGATCAACCTGCCAAGAGGCAGCCACTTAGGGAGGTAGGCTGAGAATGGGGTGTGGGTACAGGAATGTAATTTACACTTCAACCTATTTGTACTTCAAAGTTCTAGGCAAATGTATTTTGTAAGGTAACCTCTTCATCTCTACATAGGAAATGTGCGTGTTTTGATTAAAAAAAAAAACACTCAGCATATGTACATTTCTTGTAACTGTTCCAAACATAAAAATTCCCTGTGCCTTAGAAACTAACATTATAAAGTTAATTCAGACCCTGAAAGAAATTACCAAGATTTAAATCTGATTCCACATCTTACTGATAGTGTGACCTTTGTTAAATTAACCTCTCTGGTTTACAATAGACATAAAAATAATACTTATCCTATTTTGGTGTTTGATGGTTAAATAATTAGTGCAAGGTACTAGAAAAGTACATGATGCAAGTAAGTGTTCTGTGGGTGGTAGTTGTTACTGTCATTATTATTACCAGCTTTTCTTTTTTAAAAAACAACTTCTACATGTCATATAGATTTTCTTAATGTTTTGTTGGTTTATTGAGATACAATTGGCATATGGTAAACTGCAATATTGAAATATACAATTTGATGAAATTTGTTACATGTATACAGCCATGCAGCCATCACTGCATTCAATATAATGACCATATCACCCCTAAAAGTTCTCAGATGACTTTATAACATAGCCTTTTCCACTCCTAACTGTTACCTCATCCCCAGGCATCTATTGATCTGATTTATGTTACTGTTGTTTGCATTTTCCATATTTTCATATAAATGGAGTCATATAGTAAATACTTTTTTTTTTGGGTCTGGCTTCTTTTTTCTATCATAAATATTTTGAAAATCATCCATATTGTTGTATATCTATAGTTTGGTTCTTTTTATTGCTGAGTAGCTTTTCTGTATGGATATACCACACTTTTTTATTCAGTCACCTGCTGATGGTGATAGGAGTTTCCAGCTTTTGACTATTACAAATAAAACTGCTGTGAATATTGTTAAACAAGTCCTTGTGTGGACATGAAGTTTCTTTTTTCGTGGATAAATACCCAGTAGTAGAATAGCTGGGTTGTAGAGTAGGTACGTACTGACTTTTTAAGGCATCCCAAGCTTTTTTCCAAATGGTTGTGCCTTTTTACATTCCACCAGCAATCTATGAAACTGAAAAGCAATCTATGCAACTTACAACAGACCAACAGTTGGTATGGCCAGTATGTAATTTTAGCTATTCTGAAGTGAGTGTATTGTGGTATCTCATTGAAACCTCTGGGCCTTTATCATCCCCCTACTTAGATATCTTCCTCACCCTACTGGAATTCTCACACTCTGTATTATACTGCTCTTTCCCCTCCTGTCCCCACGTCCTTACATCATGGACACTGTCCTCACCTCCTTAGGCTCTGAGTCTCCACTGTGCTACTGCCTCTGCTATATCCCCTTGATGGAGGCCCTGCTTCTTATGGTCAAGCTCTGATTACCTGCTTTTGACTGCCACTGCTTTTACTCCTTTCTCTATTCCCACATATGCCTGTTTTGTGTGACTTTTAAGACTGAATTATTCAGGATGGAGCAATGGGAAAAGAACATTTGTATCTTTGTCATTAGTGGAGCCAAGTTTGAGTCAACTTTGAAAATTTTCCAGAGCATACTTTAACTTCTAAGATTTTTGAAATATATACATAATGTATTTTCATGGCGTTAAACCACCATTTTAAGATTTGTCGTTTAATATATATTTAGCTGTATATCTTTAGAGTGTGTAACAGATTAGTGTATTGCTTAAGTAACCTTTTACAAGCTTGTTTGTAATAACTAATAACTGTTTCTGTCTCATGGAATGATTCTCATTATATTTTTTATCATTAGGTAAAAAGTTTAGAATGGAAGAACAAAGAAAACCAAGAAAGGGGATTTTCATTTTTGTTTTCACATTTTAAGAAATATTACTTGCCTTATATTTTCCCAAACATCTGCAAGGAGAATAGTTTATATCATCCTGTACTTGGTAGGTAGTCTTTGGAATTTTCTAAAAGATCACATGTAAGAATAAAATATACCTCATTGTAAAGCTGGCATTTGTTACCTGAAGAAAACTGATAACATTTAATATTTTTATTGATTCCTTAGAGATATTTTACCTTGATTCCTACAGGAAGTAGAATTTTATTAATAGGAAAGTTTCACTGAGAGCAAAGAGATTTTTTTAAAAAACATATTCTTTGGATCTCACAAATTGGAAAAGATAACCCACCAGCAATATTTGTGATTATAAATTAAATTTAATTCTAATATTTGGTATGACCCTTAAACTACATTATAAATTTTTAAGGGCACCCGGCGGTTCAATTTAGTACGTCTTATTTAAATTATGTATGAATAATTACACTGTCATCTGTTGTGATGATGTCTTGTCCAGTATTTAGTAGCTGTGCCAAAATGGCTGTGTGAGCCTTGAAACTAGAACTCTCCTGACAAATCTTGTGTTAGAAGCAGACCTTCCGTATATAGAAAGCACTGGCAAGTGTATATCTGGAAATGTTCTTTTTGCAGAAAGATGTTCCTATTTTAAGCTTTGCCAAGGTTAGGCACCTTCTAGGTTGGCAGAACCATTAGAACCAGTTAGTAGAAAAGACTTAAATCAGAGTAGCAGATCTTTGCTATTGAGAACAGTATTTGCTTTAAAAATATTTTTGCTGTAAAAATCAAGGAAAAATTCCATACTTTCTATTACTTCAAAATTTGTGTCTCAGTCTTAGGTTAATTGAAGTGAGTTCTCATCAATTTCAAATGGCTCTGTAAGGTTCTCTGTACTTAGGCAAGATTCATTGAGCCTTTTAATGATACCTTACAAAAACACGTTTCCATGTATCAGCCATACATGGTTCACTCTTCTAGACTCCATGCTGATATCTAGCAAATTATTTTAAATGTCATTTTTGTACCAAATCTATTTCTAAAACAAGGGTATCATGACAAGTGTTTTCTCAAATGTTTAAAAATATAGATTTATCTAAACATAATTCTTTTCTTACTTTGGTGGTTGTTTTTCTTTTATTTTTCATAGATCTCCCACAAGTGAGACCAAAGCCGCATTATGTTATGATAAAGAAGGATGCTGAAACCAATGAAGCAATCTATTGTACAAAGGAGCCTTTCATTAAGGCTCGGGTTATTGTCATTCGTTGGCTGGTTTCTTTCTGGCTTGAGCCAAAGCCACATACAGGACCTCATATTCCTGGGATGGAAGGCGAAGTCTTGCCAAAGAATATTCAGGTAATACACAACATAAGGCAAACTTATTAAAGTTAAAAATGGCTTAAGAGATATGTCTGTGGATTTCAATTGCCTTAAGTATAGAATACATTTAAAACAAATGATAGTATTTTCTTTGTATAAATGTATTTTACAAATCCAAATTTTAACAAATTTTATAGAATTGATAGTTTTTTTAATAAAAAATAAAACTTGGAGGATATAGACGATACTTCTACTCTGAGTCAGCTTTTGTTTCTGTATTTTATGTTAGTTGTGCAGTACTAAAAATATTCTGAATTGTACATACAGATTCTTCCAGTTGGAAGCAATCTGTAATCAAATGGCTATAGAACTGTTGTAGTTCTTTGTAGATTTCCACGCATTCACAACATGTTGACTTAAAGTCTTGTCTCCCAAGACAGTTGGTGGAGTGTGCGACTCTTTATCTTGGGGTTTTGAGTTTAAGCCCTATGTTGGGTGTAGAGATTATTTAAACATAAAGTCCTGGGCACCTGGGTCGCTCAGTCAGTTAAGCATACAACTTTGACTCAGGGCATGATCTCATGGTTTGCGAGTTCAAACCCACATCAGGCTATCTGCTGTCAGCACAGAGCCCTCTTTGGATCCTCTGTCCACATTTCTCTCTGTCTCTCCCCACTTGCACATTCTCTCTCTCTCAAGAATAAATAAACATTAAAAAGGAAATAAATAAAATCTTTTTTTTTTTTTTCAATTTTTTAACATTTATTTATTTTTGAGAGACAGAGGGAGAGCATGAGCAGGGGAGGGGCAGAGAGAGAGGGAGACACAGAATCCGAAGCAGGCTCCAGGCTCTGAACTGTCAGCACAGAGCCTGATGCGGGGCTCGAACCCACGAACTGTGAGATCATGACCTGAGCCAAAGTCAGATGCTTAACCAACTGAGACACCCAGACACCCCCCAAAAAATAAAATCTTAAAATAAAGTCTTGCCCACATCTCATTTCCCCTTTTTTCAATAAGGGCACTGAGTCTAGAAATGTGATGCAAAATGATTCAGCTATACAGTGGAAGGATTAACATATAAATTTCTGGTATTTTTTAATTAAGTAGTTTCCATCTTTTTCATATTTCTTTATCACTTTCTCCTTTTTTCTTCAATGTGTGTTTTTCCTGAACTTATTCTATATTATAGTATTTATTTTTTTTAAGAATTTTTATTTTCCTTTTCTCAGAGTTTCATCATTTAGTTTAAAAATCTTATACTGTGTGTGTTTTCATGTGATTTCTTAAATCTTTTACAAATTAAGTGGAAGTTTAATTGATTAGCGCTCAGAATGTTTCAGTTATAGTCCCCCTTAGCCTTTTATTTATCTGCAGCCGACTTTGGGTATGTTTTCCCTAAAACTTAATTCCAAGGTCTCTACAAAGAATTATTAAATATTGAAACTCTCAAGCAGAACTATTTTCCATGATCTCAGAACTTGATGCACTACATTCATGGAGGTTTTGATTGGGAAGGCATATTTGAGATCATTTACTTAAACCCTCTTGTTTTATAGATGACAAAACTGAGACCAAAAATTGAGTAACTTTATGGAAACTAATTTGCCATACCATGATACAGTGCCACTACTATCATAACATGGTAGTAATTTCCTTATCACCAACCTTAAGATTTTTACTTTATTGATAGTCTTAGGCTTCATCTTCAGTTACAGTGAAAAATCTTTTAAGTTAGTAGAATATAGAATGTTCTCTTGAGTTTGTTTCCTTCCTTCCTTCCTTCCTTCCTTCCTTCCTTCCTTCCTTCCTTCCTTCCTTCCTTCCTTCCTTCCTTCTTCCCTGCTTTCCTTCCTTCCTTCCAGTTTTATTTTTAAGTAATCTCTACACCCAACATGGGGCTCAAACTTATAACCTCAAGATCAAGAGTCACATGCTCTACCAATAGCCAGCCAGGCACCCCACTCTTGAGTTTTTTATTTTCTTTAGGCTACATTTCTACTTTCGTCATAATTTTTTTTTTGCCATTCCTTTAGTTTTTTGTAACTTGTTTGTACTGCAAACATTCTGAAAACAAATTATAGGTGGATAGGTGATTAATGAGTGTGTCACTATATTACTTACATGTTGAGTTATTTGGATTGCTACTTATTTGGAATGGATTCTAAATAAAATCAATGCCCGGGGTGCCTGGGTGGTTCAATCCGTTGAGTGTCCATCCGATTCTTGATTTCGGCTCAGGTCATGATCCCAGGGTTGTGGGATCAAGCTCTGCATCAGGCTCCATGCTGAACGTGGAGCCTGCTTAAGGTATTCATTCCCTCTCTCTCTCTCTCTCTCTCTGTCTCTGTCTCTATCTCTCCTCGCCACCAGTCTCCCCCGTTTACTCACTCACTCTTTCAAAAAAAAAAAAAGAAAGAAATCTATGATCTATGCCCAGTTTTAAACAATGGTATAAGTTATTTGTGGAAATCTTTGAGGTCTACCAGTATTTGCTATTAGAAAGCAAAATACCAGTGCACCTGGGTGGCTCCGTAGGTTAAGCGTCTGACTCTTGGTTTTGCCTCAGGTCATGATCTTACAGTTCCTGAGATTGAGCCCTGCGTTGGACTGCTTGCTGACAGCATGGAGCTTTCTTGGGATTCTCTCTCTTCCTCTCTTTCTGCTTCTCCCCTCCTCTTGCCTTCTCTCTCTGTCTCAAAATAAATAAATAAACTTAAAAAAAAGTAAAATACCAAATTAAATGATTATGGCATTCTCTCTCTTTTGTTTTTATTTTAGAGAGCAGCTGCTAGTTTGGTATCCAGAGAAGAAAACAAAAATGATAATGCTGATAAAGCAGATAGAACTACAGAACCAGAACAGTCCCATTCTAATACAAGCACCCTCACAGAGCGAGAACCTAGCTCATCCAGTCTCTGCAGTATTGATGAAGAACATCTCACAGACATTGAAATAGTTCGCAGAGTTTTTTCTTCTAAAAGAAGTAATGTAAACTTTGTCACAGAGATATTTCGTCAGGTAAAGTACCTCTCATTAATTTTAATTTGTAATGTAGACTTTGGTTTTTAATGTTGAATATACTGACTTTCAGCTATTTAAAGTTCTTAATAGAAATGTTTGTTTTTTTAATTTAAGTTTATTTATCTTGAAAGAGAGAGCACGAACAGGGTAGGGACAGAGAGAGAATCCCAAGCAGGCTCCACACTGTCGGTGCAGAGCCCAGTGCAAGGCTCAAACTCATGAACCTCGAGATTATGATCTGAGCCAAAACCAAAAGTTGGACACTTCACCAACTGAGCCACCCAGGAGCCCCTTAATAGAAATGCTTTTTAAAGTTCATGTTTAATTTTAAATTTAATTTTAATTAAAAAATTTGCTATGTCTAATCCTTTAATATTTTCTATTATTTATATTTTTTAGTTGATGATTTTAGTTTAATAACCAACTGTGCTCCTCCTCTGTTATTAGAGCAGTTCTCTTAGTTACTCACTTTTTGGTTTGAAACTTTTCTTCCTACCATTTGATTAGTAAATTAAAATTATTTTATTTTTCATTCTCTACAGTCAATAAAAAGTGGTTTATGAATATAAGAAGCAATGTTTTTATCGCTTTTATTCTTCTTTCAGAGGCTCAGTTTTGTCTTTTAAGGCATTCTGAAATTAAAGTTGCTTAAGGTAGATATTTGGGGACTAAAATAAAGAGATGGAGAGAAAGAAAAAGAACAGAAACTATCACATAAAGATAGTTATAAATTCCTAAGTGCAATTTAATTCCATTTCTGTTTGTAACGAGAAAGTCCAGTGATGTAATGTAAACACGTGAATACAAAACATGCATAAAGAAAGGAATTTGGGTAGTGAGATTAAGAGTATTTTTACTGTTTTATTTTTGCCTATCTGGATTGTGTAAGAAAGTTTTTTTTATTGTGAACATGTTACATTTTTTTGATGAAAATACTTACCTTTTTTAAAGTTAAAGCAACCCAGGAAAGTACATAAAGGAAATAATAATTGTAAGATATTCCTTTTAATTTTTTAAGTATTTTGCCTTATTATTTAACTTACTTAACCTTATTGTATGTAAAATGAAATAAAACTGCAACGTTTTTTCCTTATATGCTTATAGTTGCCTTTTACATGTAATTCGTATTACTTCTTGGGGTTATTTAATTTTAATTAAGCTCCCATATCAAAGTCGTTTTAGTAGTAGTCTAAAAAAATTAAGTTACAACTATATGATTTATTATGAAAAGTGGTATTTACATTGGGCTTTGTAGGAGCATATATTATTTCATGAAACAAGGAATATTTTCATTCTATGATAGTACAATTGGAACAAATCTTTGCTCCTCGCAAATGAAATCTGTGTCTGTCTACTTAAAGCATTTCTTTTTTTTTAAGATTTTATTTTTAAGTAATCTCTACACCCAAGCGGGGCTCAAACTCACGACCCCGAGATCAGGAATTGCATGCTCTGACTGAACCAGCCAGGTGCTCCTCCAAAACCATTTCTGTGTCGTCATATTTACAAACTATTTGGAGACAAAAGGCTCTTTCTGACAATGAATTGGTTGACTCTAACTCTGTAAGAGTTATTTATATCATACTTTATAACAAGATAAAAATGCATGTGTTAGTGGCTTGTGGCAAAGAAAAAGGTATTATTATGTATGTTCTCTATTTTTTTTTCATTAGGCATTTTTATTACCAATTTGTGAAGCAGCAGCTATGAGAAAAGTGGTAAAAGTATATCAAGAATGGATCCAGCAAGAAGAAAAACCTTTGTTTATGCAAGAACCTGAAGAAATTGTGATCTCTTCTTCAGACTTACCTTGTATTGACAATGTCACAGATCATGTTATTTCAATGGAAGAAGGAGAAAAGAGAGAAGAGGTAAACTGATAATACTTACATATTTTAGGATAAGTTTAATAGATTAGATTTTCAGGAAAGTATAATAACACATGAACGTACACATATTTAACAAACAGAAAGTTAAAGATACCTTTTAGTATATTTTGTATCTTAGGTAATACAGTAGTTACCTTAGTACCCTGTCTTAAAGCTCTTTGATGTCAAAACTTTAAAAACTTAATACTGAGGTTATATACTGATTCTTTAATTCATTGTCTAGATTAAAATTAGATGCCATTATAAAAGGTGTAATAATTGAGACTAATAGGAGGGTGGCAGCGTATGGGAAGATCCTGATCTCACCTCTTCCCACGGACATACCAAGGCTATACAACTACATATGAAGGAACGCTCACTGAGACATACCTGAGGACTAAGAGACCACGCTTGCACAGCTAAAGATAAAATGAAAAAACCGTGGGGTACCTGACCGGCTTACTTAGTAGAGCATGTGACTCTTAATCTCACGGTTGTGAGTTTGAGCCCCATGCTGTGCATAGAGCTTAGTTTCAAAAAAAGAAAAGAAAATGCCCCCTTGAGAAGGGTAAGTGTGGCAGAGATGTAGTCAGGTTGGGAATCAAACCCCCTGTCCAGTAACCCGCAAGTGGTTTGATAGCACAGGCACAGAGGTCCCTTCCTTGAGGAGCAAGGGGGTTGAGCACATTCCTAAATCTTTGGAACACAGCAGAAGCAGTTCTGAGAGAGAAGTTTGTATAAATACAAGCCTACCTGAAGAATCAAGAAAAATTTCAAATAAGCAATTTAACTTTATACCTAAAGGAACTAGATAGAAAAAGAAGAACAAAACCCAAAGTTGGTAGAAGGAAAGAAATAAAGATGAGAGGAAAAATAAGTAAGAGACTAAAAATACAATAGAAAAGATTGATGAAACTAAGAGATGATTCTTTGAAAAGATAAAATTAATAGAACTTTAGCTAGATTCATCAAGAAAGAGAGAGAAGACCCAAATAAATAAAATCAGAAATGAAGAAAGAGAAGTAACAACTGATACAACAGGAATATAAAAGCTATTTATATAAGAGACTACTGTGAAAAATTATATGACAACTTTGAAAAATTCTATGCCAACATATTGGACAACCTAGAAGATGAATAAATTCCTAGAAACATACAGTAGTCCAAAACTGAATCAGGAAGACATAGAAATTCTAAACAGAACAATTACTAGTAATGAAATTGATTTAGTAATCAAGAATCTCCTAACAAACATAAGTCCAGGACCAGAGGGATTCACAGGTAAATTGTATCAGACATTTAAAGAAGAGTTAATACTTGTTTTTCTCAAACTATTCCCAAAATTGAAGAGTAATGAGACCTTGCAAATACATTCTGTGAGGCTAGCATTACCCTGACACCCAAACCAGACACAGACCATATAAAAAAAGAAAACTGCAAGTCAGTATGTTTGATGAACACAGATGTAAAAATCCTCAACAAAATTTTAAGAAACTGCATTCAGCAGTACATTAAAAGAATCATTCATCATGGTCAAGAGGTATTTATTCAGGGGATTCAAGGATGGCTCAATATCTGCAAGTCAATCAGCATGATACACCACATTAACAAAATGAAGGGTAAAAACCATATGATCATTTCAATAGATGTAGAAAAAGCACTTGACAAAGTTCAACATCCATTTATAATAAAAACTCTCAGCAAAAAGGAATATACTTTAATATAGTAAAGGCCATATATGAAAAACCCACAGTTAACACTATACTTAATGGTGAAAAACTGAGAGCTTTTCCTCTAAGATCAAGAGCAAGATAAGGATGTCTATTCTTAACCACTTTTATTTAGCATGGTATTGGAAGTCCTAATCACAGCAATCGGACGAGAACAAGGAATAAAAGGCATCTAAATTGTTAAGGAAGAAGTAAAACTCTCACTATTTGGAAATGACATGATACTATATATAGAAAACACTATAAAGATTCCATCAGAAAAAAAACTGGTAAAACTAATAAATTGAATAAGATCACAGCGTACACAGTTATTTGGATTCCAGGGGCACCTGGGTGGCTCATTTGATTGAGCATCCAATTTCAACTCAGGTCATGATTTCACGGTTTGTGGATTCGAGCCCTGCATTGGGCTTGCCGCAGAGACCCCGCTTTGGATCCACTGTCCTCTCTCTCTTCACTTTCCCCCTCATGCTCACTGTCTCTTAATAATAAATATTAAAAAACATTAAGAAACAAGTTATTTGGATTCTGGCATTTACTTTAGAATGAAATTCATGTTTTACAGAACTGTAACATAATCCTGTTCTTAAGTGTGTAAGTTACAGAAGGGAGGTTTACACATTAATTGGATCCATAGAAAAATGTCTCTATATCTGAAATGATAAAATTTCTGTCTGACTCTTATGGTTTTGTTTTCTTTATATTTTTGTCAATGAGAAGAACCTTTTTCACAGTTAACATATATTGCTTTTGTAATCAAATGAAACACGTATTTTGAAAAGATGCTTAGCAGAAGGACCCAAAAATTTCTAGTTTATTTCTTTAGCTTACTATCTTGTTGCAGCATTCTTAATGAAATATGAAAAACTTGGTATTTTTATTCAGGAAAATGGGACTGATATTGCCGATCATGTTCGAAATTCCACTTGGACAAAAAATGGCACCTATCAAGATGTTCTTCATAATGTCTCTGAAGAAGCCACAGAACAAAACATACGAGCTGGTACCCAGGCAGTTTTGCAGGTGGTTCACTTTTTGGTTATTTTTAAAAATACAATAAAATAATCAAATATTGTAAATATATATTTCAGTATTTCGGTGTACAGTATAATTTTTTAATAAAATCAGTACCCACATTTATCAGTTATCCTTAGAACATATTCCTTAACTTTCACTTCCTAATACATATGTATTGATTAACATTACATATGGTTTTCTAGACAGCTTTAAAGTTTATATGAATTATGTCATGGTGTACTGTCATCTGATACTTTCTTTTTGTATTAAACATGTTTTTGAGATGTGTTGTTGATACATAGCTGTAGTTCATTCATTTTAGCTACTTTCTGGTATTGAAAATTATGATTATTTCACATTTTACTTAATTCATTTTTCTATTGATGTTTTTTAAAGTTGTTTCCAATTTCTCACTATCCCAGATAGTGCGGCATTTTGCATTCTTACATATGTTTTTTTGGTTTTGTTTTGGGTTTTTTTGCATTTTGTGGGAGAATTTCCCTAGGTTTTATACCCAGAAGTGGAGTTACTGGGTTGGAGGAGTTGTACATTGTCAGCGTTTCTTTACTGTTACTACCAAATTGTCCTCCAACATGGTTATAATAATTTACATTTCTTTTGGTAGTGTTTGTGAGTTCTCACTTCCTTATATCTTCCCTCTTATATAATTAGGTTTTAATTTTTGCTGCCTCATATATGTGAAATGTTATTTCATTGTCTTAGGGTTGTGTTTCCTTGTTTTAATTTCATCACCATTGAAATTGAGCATCTTTTTATGAATTGCCTATTTCTATGCTTTTTCCCTTATTCTGTTGAGTTGTCTTTTTCATATTGATTTGTAGGAGTTCATTGTAGTCATTTGTTTTTTAAATCAGACCATTCTTGTCAATGCCATATGTGAACTTCACATTGTAAAATCAGATGTACATTTTTCAATCCTAATCTTACTGGACTTGTCAGGAGCATCTGGCAGAATAGACCATTCTCTTCCTATTAAAACTTCTTCACTTGGCGTTTAGCATCCCTCCTGTTTTTCTCCTAACTCACTAGCTACTTTTCAGAATTTTTTACTGATTAAAAAAAATTTTTTTAAAGTTTATTTTAGAGAGAGAGTGCAGAGCACGAGCCGGGGAGGGGCAGAGAGAGAGGGAGACTCAGAATCTGAAGCAGGCTCCAGGCTCTGAGCTGTCAGCACAGAGCCTGATGTCGGACTCAAACTCATGAACTGTGACATCATGACGTGAGCTGAAGTTGAACCACTTAACTGACGGAGCCACCCAGGTTCCCCTTTACTGATTTTTTCATGTCTCCCTGACTGTTCATGCCGAAGTGCCCAAGAATCAGTTCTTGGGTCTTTCTGCTTATTTTTTTGTTTGATCTCATCCATTCTTCTGGCTTTAAATTTTACCTATATACTGCAGCTTCTACAATTTTGTTTCTAGTCTGAGACCTCTTGTCTAAACTCTAAGAGTATTGAACTCAAATATTCAAATGCCAAGGTAGCATCTTCACTTGGATATCAAATAGGCATCTCAAACTCGATGCATCTAAAATTTGGCTTCTCATCTTGCTCAGCAAACATGCTGTTTCTGCAGTTTTCCTTGTTTCATTTATAGCACCTGTTTTCCAGTTGTTTAAGCCATCTTGTCTCCTGTCAGTGTTTTATATACTACATCTAATTTGATAACAAATTCTGGCCTTCTTCAGAATGTATGCAGAATACTCATAACTATTAGCTATTCAATACTCACACTACCTCTTGTGTCCAAGCCTCCATAATTTTTCATCTGGATTATTGCAGTAAACTTCTAATCAGTATCTTTGCTTTTGCTCTTGCCCACCCATCATGCCAGTATGTTCTCAACACAGGTGCCAGAGGGATGCTGTGAAATGTAAGTCACATTATCATTAAGCATAAAAGTAAAAGTCTTTCTAATGGTCTATAAGGCTTTACATCATTGCTCCTCAGATTGTGGTCCATAAACTAATGCTGACCCACAAGATAATTACAAAATTGAGAGTAAGAGTTTAGAAACTTACGTCATTTAATATTTCTTGATTTTGATGAAGTTTGTGTTTATATTTTTATATGTGTTTTTTTATTTCCTTTTTCCTATTCATTTTTATATTTTACAATAGGATTGGTCTGCAAAGTTTGAGGAGAAAAGCATTTTTTTTTTTACCACTGGCAGTGTGAGAAGTTCTGCTCCACATGCTCTGGTTCTGTTTCTCAACGTCATTACCCCATTGCTTCCCCACTTCTTCATTCCACTCTATTCTATAGTCCTTGCTGTTCCTTAAATGTGCTAGGTAGGCTTCCACCTCACTTCCTTTAAACCTGCTTTTTCTTTTGTCTGGACTGCTTTTCTCCCAAATTGCTCATGGTTGTTTTTTCTTTCCTTTTACAATTCATTCATATTTACATTCTTTTTGTATCCTCTCCCTGCCCCCTTCCAACTTTCCTTTTGCACTTACTGGGTCCTCCAAGGACAGTGAGGTGATAGTACCTTTGTCTTGATCTTGGCTTTTGGCAGTGCTTCTCAGGTTTAATTGGTGTTATATCATTTGTTATACTTCTTGGTAAGTGCGCTTTTTAAGATTAAGGAATTTTACCTTTTTTCTTAGTTTACTGTTTGTTTTTTTAATAATGTGCTAAATGCTTTTTCTGTATCATTGTGATGACCATCCTTTTTTCTATTTTAGTCTGTTGATAGGGTGTTCTTTGTTAATAGACTCTTCTAATGTCAAGATATTCTTAAATTTCTTGGGTAAATATTACTTGGTCATAAAGTATGTATGATAGTTTGATCAATTTGAATTGCTAATATTTTCTCAGTAGTTTTGTCTATTTGTGCACAAGTGATATTGGTCTCTCACTTTCTTTTCTTATGTAGTTCATATCTGTTTTTAAGAGCGGGATTATAGTTTTATAAAAATTAATTGGGGGGGCGCCTGGGTGGCTCAGTCGGTTAAGCGGCCGACTTCAGCTCAGGTCATGATCTCACGGTCTGTGAGTTCGAGCCCCGCCTTGGACTCTGTGCTGACGGCTCAGAGCCTGGAGCCTGCTTCAGACTCTGTATCTCCCTCTCTCTCTCTGCCCTTCCCCTGCTCATGCTCTGTCTCTATGTCTCTCAAAAATTAATAAATGTTAAAAAAAACACAAAAATTAAAAAAAATTAATTGGGTAGTTCTCCTTTTTTGTCTCTGAAACAGTTTGTTTAAAATACAAATCATCTTCCATGTTGGGCAGAACTTTGCCAATAAAGGTGTCTAGACCTGGTGTTCAGGGATAAATCAAGGAGGCCTTGATTACTGGGTCTTTTCATGATTATTGATGTATGCTTCTTTTTTATTTCCTCTTGAGTTAGTTTTGGCAATTTATGTTTTGTCAATGAAATAAATCCATTTAAAAATGTTTCAGGTTTATTGGCATAAAGCTATACATTGAAACTATCATGTTAATATTCTCTACTGGATATATAGTTATGTCCTTATTTTGGGTCTAATTTTTATTTGTGCCTCTCGCTTCTCTTGGTCAGTGTTGATAGACTTAACAGAGTCATCTCTTCACTATTTTCTTCTTCTTATTTTTTTTAATTTTATAATAGTTTATTTTCAAATTGGTTTACATATAACACCCAGTGTTCATCCCAACACGTGCCCTCTTTAATGCCCGTCACCCCCTCTCCCCCCCCCACCCCCCTCACCCTCAGTTTGTTCTTAGTCTTTGAGAGTCTCTTATGTTTTATCTCCCTCCCTCTCTGTGTCTTTTTTTTCTTTCCTCTCTTCCCCTCCCCCTGGTTTTTGTTTAGTCTCACAAAGTTCACCTATTTGTGGAAACATATGGTATCTGTCTTTTTCTGACTGATTTCACTTAACATAATACCTTCCAGTTCCATCCATGTAGCTACATATGGCCAGATTTCATTTTTTCTCATTGCCACGTAGTAGTGGAGGTTCCTCTTATTATTTTTTGAGACACAGAGAAAGACCGAGCATGAGTGGGGAGAGGCAGAGAGAGGGAGACAGAGTCTGAAGCAGGCTCCAGGCTCTGAGCTGTCAGTGCAGAGCCCAACACAAACCTGAGCCAAAGTAGGCTGCTTAACTGACTGAGCCACCCAGGCACCCATCTTCACTATTTGAAAGTTAGCTTAATATTCTTTTCTCACATGATTTTACAACTATATTTTATTATGTAGTTCATCCAGAAGACTTAAATCAGAATTACGGGCATAGAAGATCTAAATGTCCAAGGTTCACAATAGATATAATGTTCTGTACCTCCAAAGTGTCCTCAAGAGCCTTTGTACACACCTGTCACCATTATAATAACTTTGTCTTCTAACAAAATACAATCAATGATTTTGTTATAACAAATTTTTAATTTTTTTATCATAAATTAAAGATATATTAATGGATCCTTGTTAGTAGCACTATTAGTATATGATCTAATGATGCAGTTTTATATTACCAAAGCAGATCAACACACTTAGCCTATAAACATGAAAAGAAAGGATAGATGGTATTCTGAAAATTGTTCTTAATTGAGGTATCATCTTTTATTCTAAACTATTTATATTTTTTGTTTCATTTTATGACAACAGTAGAGTTATTATATTAAAGCTCTCAGTTTTTAAACATGCTGTTTTTCACTTGGTTTATTTTTTTCACTTGGTTTATTTGCCTTGGGTGCCTAGTAGTGATTTTATATTTGTCTAGATAAACATACAAACAGAATTGTTTAATGAGTTTAAGTTTCAAATGTCAAGCTAGAGGTAGAAATAAGGTTAGAATTAACCTAGAGTCTAGATCACCCAGTGATCAGCATCTGAGTTTATTTTTCTCTGTATATGAAATTTGCTATTGTATAATGAATAGCTAATTATTTCTTTTGTCTTAGGTGTTTATTATAAACTCATCAAACATATTTCTTCTTGAACCTGCAAATGAAATTAAAAATCTTCTGGATGAGCACACAGATATGTGTAAACGCATTCTTAACATTTATCGGTTCATGGTTGTGCAAGTATCAATGGACAAAAAAACTTGGTAAAAATATTTATCCTTTATTTTTTTAAATTCTGTTTATGAGTATACTAATTTTTAGATGGATAGTGTCTGTGAGCAGAGCTTGTCACCGTATTGAAGGGGCTTCTATTAATGAATGAATATTTAATGTAATAATTATGACGACAATAGGCTCCTTTATCTCAGACATTTTTGATCAGCCTTCCTGGATTATTTTTCTAAAGTGGACACCCCCCACCAACACTCTCAGGAATGAATACATGCATGAATAAATGAAATTATGCATGTGTGAATAAAAGAATAAAAAAATGATTAAGTGTAAGAATGCTTTATTCTTCAATCTGGCATTCAGGGCCGTGTACAGTGAGGTCCATGCCTACTTTTCTATCTCCCTCTTAAGCCTCACCTCCATCCTGCAGAGTGGAATCTGGTTCCCAGCTTTATCAAATTGCTCTTTTCCCGTACACGTTCTTGAACTTTTTTTAGAATACCTAATTCTTGCCATCTTTTTCTGTTGTAATAACTATGCTTAGATTTCACCTTCCTTTTTCCACATATCCTTACTTACATTTTTTCCCCCTCACTTCTTTTCATTCTATATTTATATCTGTTACAGTTCTTGTCAAAATTGTCTTAATTCCTAAATTACTTTATAAATTGTCTGTTTATCTCTGAATTGAGAGGCCCTAAAAAGTATTTCTTGGTTGTCTTTGTTTTTATATTTCCTACGTTTCTTAGCATAGAATTTTATATATTACTTTATAAATATTTGTTTAATTGAATGGAAAAATAGGCCTTTTGGGGAAAAGAGCAGATCTTTTTTTTTCCAAAATTGATACACGTTCATTGTAAAAATCAAATAAAAGTTATAAAAAGAAAATTAAACTTGCCCCAAAATTCACTCTCTAGAGTTAGTCATTGTGTGCCCTTTGATGAACATTTGGTTCACCAAACCATACACATTGTCATATATAGTATTATGCTGTTTGTATGTACCATAATTTTCTTAACCAGTCACCTTTTGATGGATATGTAGTTATTTCATTTTGTTTTGGGGTAGAGACCAAGACAGTGATCATCCTTTTACCTACATAATTTTTCTCCTTCGACTTAAAAAGTGGGAGTACTTAGAGAGTATGCTTAATACATGTTTTGCTTAATATATGTGGAAAAATGGCTTTATTTTGAAAAAAATTTTTACTAGCAGTGTTGGTATGGTTACATCTGGAAGTAGTTTGTTATTAACTTAATCAGAATACTTTTCTATGCCATGTATCTTTAAACACTACACATGCATTTTTTTAAGCCTTGTAGCAACTCTGGGGTAGATAATTATCTCTGTTTTACATGGTGATTCTTAGGCACACACTTTTGTTCACATAGCTGAGATTTGAACTGTGGTCCTTCTGACATGCGAGCCTAGGTTATGATTAACCAAACTGTACTGTTTTGGACTATTCTTTTGTTAGTCTCCTGCCCCCTTTCCTTTTTTTTTTTTTTTTTTTAATGTACTTTATATCAGTGTTGTTGAGCCAGGTTAAAGTGAAAGGCCTGCTATATGGAACACGATTTTAGAATTAAAAAAAATTTTTTATAAGTTCCCTAGAAGTGATAGTATTATGAGATTACTCACATATTTACATTGAATTTACAAGATTTTCTGAATTAAAATCATTACTGTTATATTACAAAGTAAAAGGCTAAGAATAAGTGAGTGTTGATTTGACCACAAATCATACAAGATTTATTTGGAAAACGTATACTTTTATTGCATACGTAGTTGATTTCAGATAGATTTTCATTTCATATAGCTAAGCTAGAAGCCTAAGATTACAAATATGACAGCTTTGATTTCTATCTTATGAATGAATGCATATATTTATTTGTTAATAAATATAGGGTATTTTTCATCGAGTGATATTTTTCTGATTCTGCCTTCCCTTCCAAGAAGGGAAGGGAAATTATGAATTTGGATCTGTGCTCTGTTGCTGCCTCTGCCACATTTCTCATGTGGACTGTCCCACATAGTGCTACGCCTGGAATGGACTTGCAAACAAACCAAAGAGGAGGCTGTGATAGGGAGTTGGACCCTTAGCCTGGCTGTATACCCAAACCGAAATACCTTTTTCACATGTGACTGAATCAGTTTCCAAATTATCAGGTGCAAATAAGGTAGTTTTATGGTTTTAATGATAAGCATTTAGGAGAGAGAGGAGAGGTAGAGAAAATATTAGGATAGGCTTGACTTGGAATACACAAGGAGAATAAAGGGTTAATAAGTGGCCAAACAAAAAGGATGGAAAGGGGCAATAGAGAGATGGTCCTTGATTATTTGTTGGGGTTGCTATGATCTGTTGATCTTAAGATGTCTTGTAGTTTTTGACATTGCTCCTGGTACACTTCTAGATGTGTGCTTGTTCTCCATATTATAAAGATGGAGTAGATGAATAGGTATCAAGGTAGAACTGTATTATATAGTTAGTGTTCTTCAGACAGCTCCCTAAAGTCATTCACTACCACAGTTGTGGAGATTGGGGGATGAGAGCAGTCTCCACATTCTCACCTCCAGTTTATCAGCTTTTTTTTTTTTTAATGTTTGTTTATTTTTGAGAGAGAAAGAGAGAGACAGAGCATGAGCAGGAGAGGGGCAGAGAGAGAGGGAGACACAGAGTTCAAAGCAGGTTTCAGGCTCTGAGCTGTCAGCACAGAGCCCGACGTGGGACTCGAACCCATCAACCACAAGATCATGACCTGAGCTGAAGTTAGACGTTTAACTGACTGAGCCACCCAGGCGCCGCTCATCAACTTTGCATACATTTTTATTTGATGAGAGGGTTTTATGAATGAAAAATGGTTTTAAAATGGCTGGTATAGTTTATAAAATGGAATTTTTAACTTTAATATTTAAAGTATTCTAAAAATGTGAAAGATATTTGATCTTTAAGTTATTGAAAGAGAATACATTTTATACTAAGTATTTTAAAGTTTTTCGTTAACCAAAAACAAACATACTCAAGAAGGAAACATTAATTAATTTTTTTACTTTAAGGGAACAGATGCTGCTTGTGTTGCTCAGAGTCACGGAGTCTGTCCTGAAGATGCCATCACAAGCTTTTCTACAATTCCAGGGGAAAAAAAACATGACCCTGGCAGGTCGACTTGCAGGACCACTTTTCCAGGCAATAAAAATAAATAAATAAATAGATGAACAGATACGTATTTTTATAAGATTCGTTGAGCCCTGAATGTGTTCCTTGGGGGAAAAAAGCTTTAAATTAAAGATCATTTCATATTAAAGGATCTTTTGTAGAACTAAATTAAAAGTTGCTTCTCCAAATAGGCAACTGTACATAGAAACTCAAAACCTATCATTATCAGAGTGAGGGAAATGGCAAGTCTGTGAATACACATTGAGATAGGCTGATGATACTTAACTTTTTCTCTGGTTGGCATACTTACATGCTTGCAAAAAGCTGTCAGAGAGCTTCATGAGTAATGGCCTGATTGTTCACTTTATGAGTTTCCAAATCTCTGGCATTGTTAGAAAAACAAAACTTTAAGTTCTGTAGTAGTGAAAAAGTATTTAATAATAACTATTCTTTCTTATCGGGCTGTTTCTATAAGACTTTATTCACCTCTTATCTTAAGTGTCAGTGGTAGTTTGATTAAGAATTACATATTGTGTTTTCCAACCTGAGGATAGCGTACTGACTTTAAGTGTATCATGGATTCTTTGGAAAATAGCAAAATAATATGTTCTTAAGATGACACGTTAATTACAAATACATGGATAAAATGGTTCTTTTTTTTTAAATGGTTCTTAATATCAGAGATAAAAAGCTATCTCAGATCTAATTCTTGTCCATAAGTATAGTCATTCAAATTATTATTTTTTTGAAAGTGCTCATTTGCCTAAAATTTTATGCTGGTAGTGAATAATCTTTTGAAACCAGTTATATTTATCATCTAAACTCTCTTAACTTCATTAACCACCCCCCACCTTTCTAATGTTTATTTACTTTTGATAGAGAGGGTGGGATTGAGCCATTTGGGGAGAGGCAGAAAGAGAGGGAGATAAAGGATCAGAAGCAGGTTCTGCATTGATAGCAGAGAACCCGATGTGGGGCCTGAACTATGAATCCATGAATCGTGAGATTATGACCTGAGTTGAAAGTCGGATGCTTAACCTACTGAGCTACCTAGGTGCCCTCCCCCCCAACCTTCATTAGTCTTTTTTAAAAACAGTTCCCAATTGTTAGAACTAAACTGGTATTGAGAGCTATAGGAAGACAGTTTTATCTTGCTATGTGGAATAACTTTATTGTAGTGCGAATGTTTAAAGATAGAATGGAGAATCATTGGTTATTACTGTTCTATACCATAAGCTTTGCTTGTTTTCATCTTATATTTAATGTATAAATTTATGTGAATTTCTTAGTATAAAATTTAGAGTGAAGCTTTTGAAAAATCTTTATGATCTCTTTGAATAGGAGGTTCTATTGTTAGTAGAAATCCATATAATCTTAGGAGTAATGACTAATTAGTAATTTCTGCCCTTTAGCGAATAAGTTTTTTATCCTATGACTGGATTTGTTATAGAATGCCTTTAATTCTTCTGGTATCTTCAAAATGAAACAATTCTTCCGTTTACATACAATTTTTCAGAAACATTTCATTAAGTCCATCTCTAATAACTTATTTTTTATAGAATATTCAAGTTATATACTGATTATCTTTTTCTTTTTTTTAACTTTTTTAACATTTATTTATTTTTGAGAGATAGAAGCGAATGGGAGAGAGGGGCAGAGAGAGGGGGAGGCACAGAATCTGAAGCAGGCTCCAGGGTCTGAGCCGTCAGCACAGAGTCTGATGCGGGGCTCGAACTCAAGAGCTGTGAGATCATGACATGAGCTGAAGTCAGACGCTTTACCAACTGAGCCACCCAGGCACCCCTCAAGTTATATACTGATTTTCATCTTCAGTTTGTGACTGTGGTTTTTTACTAATTTAGCTCAATAATCATTAGTCAATAATTTCATCACTTAATAGTGTGGAGACTATCTCTTTTTAAGCAGCATTTCTTTTATTTAACAATGTAATACAGCAGGAAGGATAGTTACAATTTTAGTGATATTTCTTTTCAGTTTTGATAACTTGCTCTAATTGCTAGAATATTGGGAGTTGGCCATTGATGAAATGAAATTAATAGTAGATGCTAATGATGGCATAAATAACTTTTACAAGTATTATGTACCAAGAAAGGGTGAAGGGTATTATGTGCTTTAAAATTCTACTTGTTTTTAGGTAATTGTTTTATAATTGAGCATCCAAATTTGAACACATTTCATGGTTATTTATTTGTCTTCATAGACTCTTATAGTTGCCTGGATCAAAGCAAATCTAAATGTGTACATCTCTCGAGAACTATGGGATGACTTACTCTCAGTATTATCATCGTTGACCTATTGGGAAGAGTTAGCCACTGAGTGGTCACTGACTATGGAAACATTAACTAAAGTTTTAGCTAGAAACTTATATAGTTTGGATCTCAGTGATTTACCATTGGATAAGCTGAGCGAACAGAAGCAAAAAAAGCACAAAGGGAAAGGTAAGAGTTGTCCACAGAGATGTGGAAAATTTGTTTAAAATTTGTTTAAACAGTTTGGTCTGGGAAAATCAAGCCAGGAAGATGGGTGAGGATAAAAAGTCTTGTTTTGTCTGAACTATTCCCTTTGCATTTACCCAGAAGATTAAAACTTTCAACAATAAAACATGTAGGTACTTTGTAATTTTTCTTGAAGAACCTTAAAATCATTACTAATTTTGATGAAAAATAAAGTGTTCTGTACATATCTGGCTAAACTTTAAATTTTAAATTTAGAATATTTTATTTTTAATAATTAACTAAAATACTTTCCCTTTTTACCATATGGGATATTTATGTTAGAATTTAGAAGATGATTTCATATTACTATATTTAAAAAGATTTATTTGAAAAATTCTTTTGAAAGCATTTTCTTTTTTTTTTTTCTTTTTTTTTTTTAACGTTTATTTATTTTTGAGAGACATGGAGACAGAGTATGAGCAGGGAAGGGCAGAGAGAGAGGGAGACACAGAATCCGAAGCAGGCTCCAGGCTCTGAGCCGTCAGCACAGGCCCAACGTGGGGCTTGAACTCACAGACCGTGAGATCATGACTTGAGCCGAAGTCGGCCGCCCAACCAACTGAGCCACCCAGGTGCCCCTTCTCAGTTTTAACTAAAAGCAAACATTCCCTAGATGTAGATTATGTATCCAGTGAGTGTTAAAAAGGGGGAGAGGGACAGTGACATAGTGATTATATCATTAATATGTGTTTTTATAATCCTTGATGTGTTAGTATTTTTCATTCTTAATAATTAGTTGCTAGCTAGATATTATATCTGAGTCACATTTCATATTTAACAGTAGCCTATGGTAGTTAATTATGTGACCAAACTACTTTTTCCTGGACAATTTATTTCTCAAGGGACTATTATTGGCGTATAAGAGATTTAGTAACTTCCGCCATAGGACAGCTTTTGTTTTTTTTTATCTTTTTTTGCTTTTCCAAATGTTTCTTTTTTAATGGAGCCAAGTGAATGGCAGAGGATTTAATAATATTTATTTTTAATGGTGTATTTTTAGAATTCTGTATCAGTTTTGGAATGTGATTTTTAGGTAAAATGAAGTTCAAAAAAGCCTTTACCAGCACACAAGCATTTAACTTGATACTTTATAATACAATGTGAGTAAACCTGAGAATCAGGCAAGGTAGCCCACATAATTCGAAGAGATTATTGATCAGGTGACCATATACTTAGATTGAAAATCTGCATTTCTAGGAGTTGGACATGAATTTCAGAAAGTTTCAGTTGACAAGTCATTTTCTAGAGGATGGAGTCGTGATCAACCTGGCCAAGCCCCAATGAGACAGAGGAGTGCAACAACCACTGGTTCCCCAGGAACTGAAAAGGCAAGGAGTATAGTACGGCAAAAAACTGTTGGTATGTACTCTTAAAAATAATGAGAATTGTATAGGGCGATATGTTTATAGTCCTTAGTAACAGCGTATGTAAATGTATAGTTTTCTTACCGGTTAACTTTTGATGTTAAAAGAAAAACTTCTATAGCAAAACCTTTTTTTCAGTAGTACTTAGAGTCTGATGACATGCTGTGTTATCCCTTTTATGCTATTAAGATCTATCTTACATGATCATTTTATGTAGTTTATTTTACTGTAGGTATCAATAATTTTAAACTGTTATTTTGTAGAATTGAAGAAGTAGAACTGTTATTCACTTTACAGAACTCTTGCATTAACTGCTATAGTTTCTACTAAGTGAATATACTCATAAACATGGAAAATTAGGGTAGCTAATTTTTAGTGCTACTATTCTATAATTAGATTGGCTTCACAAACTTTCAACTAGGAGTTCATGCTTTCTGCTTACAGATAGCTGAGACCGAGGTGGAGTCTGTTGCTAGGTTCCTTCCACTTCTTAACAGACATGGAAGAAAGTTTTGTTATCTTGGAAATAGCAGCAAAGGAGCGATCAATGATGGGAAGAATTTCTGGATGTAGGATCACTCAGTGTACTCTGGACCTAGCTACCATCTTATTCCTTTTCCTCTCGGAGACTTATAACTTGGTCTGATTTGTAATAGAGTGCTGCAATGAAAAATAAGCAGGCTTAGCAGGCTTTGTCCTAATCTCTTTTTTCACTCTCTTTCATCATTGAATAGCTAGATAATCTTAAACAATTTCCCGAACTTTCTAGTCTTTATTTACTTCATCTGTGTAATGGGAATGATAATACCTTATATGCCTGAAGCAAAATTGCTTGAAGTTATTTTAGGCTTTACAAGTTATGATTTCTATGGCAGGAGCATTTTTTGTGGAAATGTGTCTATATTTAATGGTAATCAGTGAAAAACACTATTAATTTTAAAGAAAGTTAAAATAATTAAAAATTATGGATAATTTTATATCCTTCAAAAGAATTATATTTTCACAATTGTTTTCTGCCTATAAAATAACTATAGAATTTTATTAATTGCCTGTGTCAAGCAAGAAGAATAAAAAATGATACAAGGAAGAAGGATATTGATGAATTAAAATTGATAGAATATTTAAAGTTTTGGTGTGGAATCACTTTGAGATTCTTAGGAAGGTACTGATTACATCTGAAATGTCTTTCTTCATTTTATATTAATGTCACATTTAATGAAAATATTTGTGTATTATTTAAGACAGAATTGTTATTTTAAGTTTAAAATTTTACTGTTTAACTTAAAACTTGTATTTTTTTAAGTTCCTTACATAATTTTCTGATTATAGTAGTAATTTATGCTGAGTGTGGAATGTAAAGTTTAAGAAGCATCAGTGAGATAATCATTAACACGTTGGCATATTTCTGATCTTTAAAAAGTATATAGTGAGTAAAATACTCATCTTAAATTCATACCCGACTATGAATACTTCCTGGTACCTATGTCAAAACAACCTTATTTGGCTTCTTCATTGAACAGATCTATCAAATAAAAAATTAAAGCATTAAAAAATTTGTTAAGAAAGGTGCCTGCATGAATAAAGTTGGAGAATACTGAAAAGGGCAGCAGGTTAATTTAGGATCGTATTTGGATATATATTTTCTTAAATTTTTTTTTATGTTCATAGTGAATGTACACAACTAAGAATTAAATTTCTGATAGAGTGTATACATTTTAATAAGTCCCTCATCACTATTCCTATCTAAGGTTTTGCTTATGCCAACACATTAAAATTGATAGAATTTTTAAAGATAGAATTTTAAATTATGAAAAACACTTCATATTTTTAAAGGATGCAGTGAATTTAGAACTTACTTTAGAATATGTTTGTGAGAAGTAATAACTTGTTTACAGTTATGATTTAGGAGCTGGTATTCAATGTTGGAACAAATACATCACTTTCTGTTCTTAGATTTTCCTCTTGATTAGTTTATTATAATATTGGGCCTAAGTCTGTTCACTTATAAAGGTATATCTGCCAGTGGACAGACATGTATCTATGATGTGAATTTTATTTAATTATAAATATGAAGAAATATGTGTTACGTTTTAAAAGTGAGAAAAGGCCAGACTTGCCTTCCTCCTATTCATTTTGTGTTTGTGTGCTTTTAGTGATTCATTACATTTGCTGTTCACGAATTTCTTACGCTGCATGGGAACTCTCTAGTGAAGGTCAAGTTTTTGACAGAATGTGTATATTTTATGATCCAAGATGAATTTATGTGCAGTGTTGTCTATTTTTCTTTTTTTTCACTTTTTTGAGAGGAGTAAAGATAAAAAGTCTTCAAAAATTGACAGCTTATATGTTTGAAAATTTGTTTTTACTTTTTGATGTCACATCTTTCATACTGCCCTTTCATCTACATAAAACACATATTACAGATTGAAAATCACTCCTCTCATGTAGCTTAGGAACGTATGTGACAATTGAAATTTCAGTGGCTTTAGAGATTTCTGACTTAAGCTTTTAGGTTAGTAAATCTCTCAAAATCCCAGTAGCTAATTCATTGTAGGTAATTTTCTATAGTGCAGGTTACATGATTGTGAGGCACTAGAGAAAATTTTAGGTGTGTATAAAGACCAATAGTATAATGAAAATAGAGGGGTGCATTTGCATAGAATTCATTCAGGATTATAACATACTTAAACCACTGTGATTATAGAAAGTTCCAAGGGAAATGCTCAGGCTCTTCAAGTTGATGATGGAAAGAAGGAACAGGAAAAATTGTTATCTCCAAGGAATTATCTAACTCAAGGGGAAAAAATAGAAGAAAACTTATAATTTTTCTGTAGAATTGAAAATTGAATAAAGTTATTTTTAAAAGAATCAATGTAGTTTTAAAATAAGTATCTCTAAAAGTCACATCTGATTATAAATGTGGATGGTATTTTAACCTTTAGTGTTAATAAGCAACACTTCATATTTTGCCTATATATTTGTGTCTTTGCTCTAGTAAGGTTGAATGAATGATTATCTTGAAGTCCACATAGCTATGTTTCACACTAGATTAAAATTGTGAGTCAGTTTCATAAAGAGAAGAAAACTAGTAGGAAAACACAAATAGGGCGAGCTTCCGACATTTCGTATGTGAGTTCAATTCTAAAATACAGTTTCCTTTTTTTTTAATGTTTATTTTTGAGAGAAAGAGAGCAGGGGAGGTGCGGGGGAGTGGGGGGGGGAGATTTGAAGCAAGTTCTGCGCTAAAAGCAGAGAGCCTGTGCAGGGTTCGAAATCAAGAACTGTGAGATCATGACCTGAGCTCAGGTCAGATCCTGAGTTGGACGCTCAACAGACTGAGCCACCCAGGCACTGCAAAATAGTTATCTTTAATCTGTTACATGACAAGCCATACACTGAAGGTAGATTGTTGCCATTAATATAATCCAGTCCTCCATGTTTTGCTTCACATAAATGTACCAAAAGCTTCTCTTAAAGAATCTTTATTTTGCCAACATTAATAAAGTTTTTGAAAAATATTAGTTATAAACTACGTCATATATTTAGTTTCTGTGAATACTTTTATTTTTCTCCTCTATATGTTCACAAGTGAAACTTGTTTTTCACATAATTATGCTGGACTCCCCAAACACAAGTATTCATTCAGTAAAGTTCTGTTGAGCTTCTATGTGCCAAGCACTAAGGTTATAAAGATAAGAGGATATAGTTGTGTGTTTTTATGACATAAAAAACATAATCCACTAAAAATAGATCGTAAGTTTTGCAAAAGCAGGGATTCTTAATTGTTTTGTTCATTGCTATATTGCTTGTAAGTTCATTATGTGGGAGAGTCAGAAAAGCTTCACAGGTGAGATGAGATTTTGAGCAAGGAGTGTCAGGAGAAAGAGAAGACCAAGGATATTATGAACTCATAAAGCCATGCTGTTGTGAAAGAGCATGAAATCTTCAGAGAACAGTATAAAAGTCTCTGTGGCAGCAGCATATGAGAACAGAAAGAGGAGATGTAGTGTCAGTGGTTAGTATAGTTAGTACAAGGTCACATACACCTTGTGTGACAGACCAAGGAACTTAGGCATCAGGGAACCAAGAGTTTCCAATAATCAGGGAACCCAAGCTTTTGGAGTGATATAAATGTTCAAATTTTTTTTCCCATCACTATTATACTGAATATTATGCAGTGTTGTTTCTTTTAAGTCCTCTATTCTTACGTAACAGTATGTGTAACGTCATTTGTTCAGGAATCCCTAAACTAAAAGTTAAGTTAAAAATATGTTTGGAAGGTATAAACTTGATTGTTAATTTATTTTTAGGTCTGCTAAAAAATCTGTCTTTAATTTTATGAACTGGTGACTCCTTAGAAGAGACTCCAAATACAACTACAAATGTAATTTTTGAAAAGTAATCCAGTTTTTAAGTTCTCTTTAAGAACTTGATCTTTAAAGTTTTTATATTGTATGCTTAAGATTCGAATTACCACAAACTCGTTTATTTTTCTCAATAACTTGGATTTTTCATCCAGATTGCAAGTTCAGTTTTCTCTGTATATTTCTACTTAAAAATTTTAAGCTATGCTGTTATACTTTAATATAAACAAGAGATACTGATTTGAGTAAGCATTCTTCCCTACCAAGATTGAACAGTAACCATGAGATTCAATCCTTCAGATTATAAAATGTTCTAAAAATGACCTGTGAGTGACTTCAAAACTTTGTTAGGGAAGAGTATGAAAGTAGAAATGATATGTGTTTGGAATTCAGCTTCATTAAGCAGAATGGCTCAGAATTGCCTCAGAATGGCTCTAAGAAATGCCCAAATATAGTACCATAATTTCTTTGAACTAATGATGTTGGATTCTTTTCAGTATTTCCATTCAATGAACTTTTCAACCCTTGGTTTTGAGAACATAGTGCTAATTTAAAGTGTCTGCTGATTTTTAATGCTCTACTATTGTAACTGCTAATAATAAAGAAGCATTTTCTTGCTTTACACTGAAAACTTTACATTCAAAATATCATGTGTTCTCTGATTCTTTTCTTACAGCTTGCCAGTGTTTGCCGTGCTGAAATGTTTTAATTTAAAATTTCCTTCCTTTGTATCTTTTAGTTTTCTCTGTTGCTGCTTTTTCTGTGACACAAGCCTTTCATTATAGTCACTCTTCTTTTTTCCTTCCCCACTTCTTTCTTTTCCTTTTTTAAAGCCATGAGAAGCCGATCCATTGGTGAATGTGCTCTGCCATCGGCCTATATACGCAGTGCTAAAAGTGCTCCTGTTCTGATCCATACTTCCAAACCCTTCTTGCCTGATATTGTTCTCACTCCCCTTTCTGATGAGCTTTCAGGTAGTGCCACCTCTGCTAATTTCTGCACCACCTTTTTCACTTTTTAATCCTGCTTTCAAATTTTGCTTAATCAAATAAACTCCTCAAAGTTAATTTCTTTGGGGGAGGTGTGGGAGATCGGGAAAGTGGTTGAGAAATCAACATTTTGAGTTATTTGAATTCTAATGCTATCCTTGCAGTTCATTCTGGAAGTGCTAAGTGTAGTGCTGTGCCAATGTCCAATATTTTGGGTTGTAATTTTTTTGTTTACCTTGGAGTATTTTCTTCTCAGGTGGTAAAAGAAGTAGCAATGTATGTTTATGTCATTATATCTGACTGAAGATGACTTGGAACATAAAAATCAGAGCCCTGACTTTTAATTTCCCATCGTTTTGACTAATGATACGGTAAATCTTGAATAATGCATCTCCATCATCTGTAGTAATGGAAGTAAGCAAGGGGAATTAATAAATGGAAAAGTATATAATTTTAGAGTTGCTTAGGAATAAATCTTTGTATTTATATTAGAGCATAGTAGTATATAGAACTCTAAGAACTCACTTTCAAACCAAATAAAGAAATCATTCTGTGAAGCCTCAGTTTTTAAGGAACCTCAAAACTCGGTCGTTTTTCCAGTTCTGCCTCAGGCCCTTGATGCCCAGTACTAGGACAGGATGGTCTGCTCTTTAATAATGTTTGATTAACACATAATAAGATGTATAGATCCTGGGTTCAGTTCAATGAGTTTTGAGAATTCTACACACTCCTATTAACCATCATCCTAAACAAAATACAGAAACTTTCCATTACCCCTCAAATTTCCTAGTGACACATTCAAGTCAGTATCCCTCCTCCCCACACAATCTCTTGATTTCTATCACCATAGATTAGTTTTTTAAAAACAGTTTTGTGTGAATAAAATCATATAGTGTCTTTTTTAGAAGCAGATGTATTGAGTAATTACTATGCAAGCTGCAGTAGCTTAAAGAAAACTACTTGTACATTCTTGAGTACATTATTTTCAATTTTTAAAATGTTCATTCATTTTTGAGAGAGAGAGAGAGTGGGAGCAGGGGAGAGAGAGAGGTAGACCTAGAGTCCGAAGCAGGCTCCAGCCTCTGAGCTGTCAGCACAGAACCCGACACAGGGCTTGCACTCAGGAGCCAAGAACTCATGACCTGAGCCAAAGTTGGACACTTAACTGACAGAGCCACCCAGGCGCCCCTCTCTTGGGTACTTTCTTATCACTCTTATAAGTGTGTCCCTGACATTGCCTCTTTGGTGAGGTTGATTTTCTTTTTTTTAAACAACCCATCTCTGCGTCCTTTCAATTCCTAATGGATGAAGGCTTATGCAAGGGAGAGTGCATTTTTATTAATAATGATATTTCAGATGTCCCTTCTATCATCTGTAACCTCATTAAGATCAGATTTCACCCAAACCAAGGGGGTACGTATTGAGGGTTAAATATATGTAGATACACAGACACTCTTGTGGTTGATATTCTTTGAAAATACAGTAAATGAAAAAAAAACCAACTTAGTATTTTATGTTCCTGAAAATGAAAAAATAAACTATTCAATTACTGGATGTGATATGTTTGTGTTTTCTGGTTTAGGATACCTTGATTGATAAATCCTTAGACATATTTCGTAATATGTCTAATAATACTTTGACAGATATGCATGTCAAGTGCTGAAATATTTTTTAAAAGCTTAACTAAAGGTGAGATTGTTCCTTTTAAAATGTCATAAGGTAGTACCTTAACTAGGACAAGTTTCTGTTTCAGACTCCTTGCTTCACTGTAAATATGTAATTCAAAAAGATTACCTTTAATGATTTAATGGGGGAGGTGTTTTATGAAGAATGTTTGAAAGCAATTTTTTAAAAAATTTTTAATGTTATTTCTGAGAGAAACAGAGCATGAGCAGGGGAGGGGCAGAGAGAGAGGGAGACATAGAATCCGAAGCAGGCTCCAGGCTCTGAGCTGTCAGCACAGAGCCCAACGTGGGGCTCGAACTCACGAACCGTGAGATAATGACCTGAGCTGAAGATGTTTAACTGACTGAGCCACCCAGGTGCCTCAAAAGGAATTTTTCAAATGGCAGTTATATTTGTTGTTGCTTTCATTTCCCCCATTTGGGGTAACATGCATGGTGTGGTAGACTTAAAGAGTTAGATAATGGTGAGACACCAGTCAGTAAATTAAAAACAAACCTTATCTCTGATTATAAAAATAATCAGAGAAAATCAGATAATCCAGAAAATGGATTATATGGAAAAGTGTACGAAAATACACATAATCTTCCAAGTGCTTATTTATTGATAATTTAAAATACAGCTGCCTCCAGTTTTTTGTGCATGTGTACATATAAGATATGAAAGCATAATTAGATTCAGTTACTTTGGATAAAAACCCTTTTTCTTTGAAGACTTAGATGCAAGAAACATAGAAAGTAGCAGCAAAAACTGATAACTTGTGAGTGAATTCAGAGTATTCCATGTTGGTTGTATAAATTTACAACCCTAAGAATTGTTAATAACTGTCCAATGGATTAAAGGTTTATAGTGTGTATCAATATATTAAAGACCTCCAGAAGTCAGTTTTTTTAAGATAGACACACACACACACCCCGCTCTTTATTTCTTAAACGTATGTAAGCATGGAAAACTTTTCCAGGTACACATATGGAGGTTCTACAGCATTAAGTTTCCAGAGAGAACAGATCTGGAAGCATTGAACTAACCTTGTAAATTTAAAAATTAGCTATGATTATTCTTATATAAATTATATAAGTAGAAATCTGAATTGTTAGTTTTTTTTCATTGCCTCTGATCGTTGGAGGCAAATTGAAGGCCTAAGCATTTGTTTCAGGTTAGTTAGGTGCACTGAAGCAGGTAAGGAGGTAGGACCGTGATGGGGAGAGATAGGGAAAGGACAAAGAGGTTCAGGATGAAGAGATTTTTTAAAAATAGTGCTAAATTTTAAAAAGAAAATTGCCACAATCTTAGATTCTCAAGCAGACTGTTTACTTATGTTTCCTTCCAAGGTTTTGAGTAAATTTTACTGTAGAATAGTTTAATGTACAGGGACACCCAGGTGGCTAAGTCACTTGACCATCTGACTCTTAATTTCAGCTCAGGTCATGTACCCCAGTGATGGGATGAGGCCCTGTCTCAGGCTCTGTGCTGAGTGTGGAACCTGCTTGAGATTCATTCCCTCTGTCTCTCCCTCTCTCTCCCTCCCTCCCTCTCCCCCTCCCCCTCCCCACCCTCAACTGGCACATGCTCGTGCTCTCTCTAAAAAAAAAAAATTCATTAAAAAAAGAATAGCTTAATGTACAGAGAGAATTAATAAGGAAAGTGAACTACATAGGAAAAAAGTTTTTTTTTTGTTTTTTAAGTTAATTTATTCGAGAGATGGAGAGAGTGGAGAAGGGACAGAGAGAGAGAATCCCAAGCAGGCTATGCACCGGCAGCATGACCCCAAACCGGGGCTCGACTTCCTGAACCATGAGATCATGAGCTGAGCAGAAACCAAGAGTCAGACCCTTAACCGACTGAGCCACCCAGGCGCCCCAGGAAAAAAAAGTTTTTCGTAGTTTTCTCTCTCTCTCTCGTATGAGCAGGTTTAATGAACTCAATATATTTCCTGGGCACATCATTTAAGGTCAGGAGTTGAGGTTGCTGTAACTGCTTCACCAAAAAAACAATGAAAATACCCATAGACAGTCACTCTAGCTCTTGGTTAGAAGTAGAGTTCTCCGGAAAAAGATATACCTGATATTCTTGAATACTTATGAAGGTAAACAGAGGAAACTCTGTTTAATTCCTTTTATTTTTAACACTAAGATTTTTTTTAAATGGACCATCAGTTTTCAAAGTATCCTATCTCCATCCAGCCCTTTTTTCTCCTCCAGTATTCTTGTTTAATCCATTTTCCCTACACTATTGTGTGATGCTATATGGTACAGCTTTATATAAACTAAATTAGTGGTATAGCTGAATATCCTTGAAGAGTGTTTCTTAGGCTCTGGGGACTAGTTCAAAGGCATTTGCTCTATATCATTCTCATTAGTTCTTAACAACAGACTCATGTCTAACAATGGAAATAATATTTTTTTCCAGGCATCTGCCTTGGGTTTTGGTATAATATGGTGGCGGTTGCACAAGCATTTAATATTATTTTTTTAAAGCTCTACGAGTAATAACAGGTGTCTCAGCAAGCATGCTCTCCTTGTCCTTTATTCTTACACCAAGTTCTACTTTTAAGCATTTGGTAGCTTAGGCTAAACAGTCTCTGTTTTCCTGATCAATGGGTTAGAGAGAAGCCAGAAATCTCAGTTATTGTTCCTAAGCAAATTAGATTCTATTGCTAAAAATAATACTTTGGTGAAAGAAGAAAATTAAAAAACGTAAGCAGGGTGGGGTGACTTTCTTTATACATTTGCAGCTGTTCCTTATTTTCTAATTAAGAGTGTGGGATTTTCACGTGGAAATTAATTTTACAGACCTTTCTTTGAACGAGTTCTCAGAATTGCTGACTTGTCATACTTTTTGCTGTTAGGACTCAAGTCTGTCTCGGCCATTATACGGGCTGCTAAAATTTAACAGTTCTTCATTATTTGAATTGAGCTCTTTCAAGCAAAATATTCTGATCTTTCTCCTTCTGTTTTCTGAGTACCAGGAGAAAGAAGATGGTATCTCTCATGCCCCATCTTTTTCCTAAATTCTACATAATTGGGAGAATTTTCCTCCTCTAACCAGACAAATTGGCCCTTCTTTACCAAGTCAAGGCATTTCTTTATCAATATGTAATAATTTTTACAGATTTTCCATGTGTAGTCTGCTGGTTCTAGCATAATTCTAAGTCAGATTTGTTTTGTTTTTGCTGAAATAATTTGTATTAATTTTTTTAAAAGTACGTCTCAGAAATTTGAAACTAATTTAAAATGGCATGATAGAACATGTTCATAAACAAAATAGTGTAATTTTCTTAACATAAAAAATGTATTGGTCATTTGTCTATTTCCAAAATATAAGAGTAAGGGAAACAATATTAGAAGGATGAAAGAGTAGAAAGTAGTTTAGTGGTTTAAATTTTAGTGGTCTAAGATTGAAATTAATTATTTGAAGTAAATTTGTTGCCCTTATTTTTGTGTGTGTGTGAATTAAAATTTCTTTATTAATTTTTCTAAGCAAGAGAATTTTCAGATTGGGGTATGAGAAGGAGTTAATGACTGATTTAATGACTAGGAAAACTAAGTTGATAAAACTATTAGAACCTATAAAAGTTGAACAAAGTTGCCAAATACAAGAATAACTTAGAAAAATCAGTAGCATTTCCTTATACCATCAGTGATCAAAATATAAGCAATTAGATAACACTCGTAATTGCAACAAAACGTCAGCACACACAGTTTTTCCATATGATTTTTTGATGTGGATGCTGCTTTGAATTGCCTATAAATTGAACCTCCAGTCTTAAAAAGATATTTATTAGACTGTGTTAGTAATAAAATTGGAAACATAGGTGCTCTTTGGTTCTTACCTTGGAAGTACATTTCCATGTTGCCCAAATAGGCAAAAACATTTTTTGATTACGTAAAAGACAGTGTTGTTTCCTCTAGGTAAACCCAGAAAAAAACATTAGGTTTAAAGTGGTGTGAATTTCTATGTAAACTAATATAAATTATTTTATGAATTCGTGAACTTTAAAAATATTACTGATAGTATTTATGCTTGATCGAGGATAGAATTTAACTTTGAGTAAAAAGGATTTGGCACTTGCTTTGGTACTGTATTTTCTAAAATTATTAAAAATTTCTAGTGGTGTGTTAGTGTTACAACTTAAGAGATGTTTTTCCCTGAGGAACTAGCTTGATACTTTGCTAATTAGCAGCTTTAATAAACATGCTTTCCTTCTATCATTGTTAGTATAGTAAGCTTCCACTTAGTGACAAGAATTATTTCAAGAAATGGGGATATCGTGATGTTAATACAAACAAAATCTTGAAGAAACATAATTCTAGTGGAAAGAAATTTTTTTACACATTGCAAGCTGATGTAACACTTTTATTTATTTACAGCTTATTCAAAATAGCAAAGAAAACTTTTCTTTGAAATAGAATATTCAGAAAACTAAACCATTTTTTGAATGTTTGTTTATTCTTGAGAGAGAGACCAATGTGAGCAGGGGCGGGGTGGAGAAAGACACACAGAATCCAAAGCAGGCTCCAGGCTCCAGGCTCCGAGCTGTCAGCACAGAACAGGGCTCGAACTCACAAACCATGAGATCATGACCTGAGCTGAAGTCAGAAACAACCAGTTGAGCCACGCAGGCACCCCCCCAAAGAACAAACTATTTAATCCAGAAATAATTTCCAACACTTTCATACTAAACATTATTAAGGAGATCCAGAGATAAAACTGGGCATTTCTAATACTTTGTAGGCTCTATAGGAAGCACGTTATACATGTTCAAAAGGTTTTTCGATTTGTTAAAAAACTTTTTTCTTGTTTTGCTTATTTAATGGTTATTAATGCTTTAGTATTATTTTAGATTAAAATAGTTCAGAGTCTGCTATTTTTCAAGGTAAAATATAAGCAGCATAATTGTTTTGAAGGCTATTTTTGTTTAACCTGATGCCACTGTTATTTTCAGCAAACGATTACAAAGTTTGTTAGTTTTTTTCTTCATTATAATTTACTGCTTGTATTTGACTCAGTTTTGACTTTAAGATTCTTATCTTTATACAGATAAATCATTGTGCCACTTTGTAATTTCTTAATACATTAATTTTTGCCAACTTAAAAAAATTAATGAATTATTTCACGAATATATGACCTTTGTTATTCAGGGTATTTAAAATGTGAACTAATTTTTGCCTTCAAATCCCAGCTCTCCACTTGCTAGTTGTATAGCCTCAAGCAAATCACTTAAGTAGTTTCTTCATTTTAGTTTTCCCTAAAATGGGGATAACAACACCTACTTCACAGTGTTGTTGTGAGAATTAAGTGAGTTAATATATGTAAGTTGCTTGTAACAATGCCTGGCATGTAGAAACGACTGTATGTTTAGCTATCCTTTAGTATTTTTCTCCTTAACAGAATACAGGTATACAGGCATTTCTTTAAATTTAAGCCTTGCTAGAATCAATTATGCTTAATTTAATTGTTGACATTGGCTTCTTGTCAACAATTAATTTTCTTTTTTGATGTTATTAAATTAGTATTCTTATATGCCCGCGTAAGAACTATATTTAAAAATTTAAATATTGGTTTTTGTTTAAGTTTAAATTCTCTAACAGTATATTATTGATAAAAAAATAGTGTTTCTTTTGTTTTTTAAACCTTTTGCCCTCTTAAACTTGCATAAGAATTTTAGATATTTATATGTGATAAAATAAAGTGTAGGGAAAAGACAGGCTGAAATAATGGCTAAATTTGCTATACAAGGTGAGGACTAGATTGGAGAAGAAATTCTTAAAAAGAGAACTTCACAGTAATCTCTACTGGCTTGTTTAGAATAGAAAAATTATGAAATACCAGTAAAGAAACTTAAAATTTAAAATTAATATTCTACTTTTTTTCTGAGGTTCATGTATTTGCTAGAATCATAACATTGGAATTTAAAAAGGTTTTAAGACTTTAGTTTTGAATTGGAGCTGATAAAATACAACTATCAAATTCTTAAAAACATTTATAGAAAATTAAGATAGTCTTTATCCTTTGCCAAGTCCTATGAGGATATTTTGTGGAAAGGCACTTGGAGTGCATGTTAAATATAATCTCTGTCCTCTAGGCAGAGATTCTTATGATCTATTATGTGAGATACAATAAAACCAAAATACTTACATTCGTTGAGACACACAAGTAAGCATTCAGTATCTTCTGCCATAATACATAATGGGTATAAATGCATAAATGTTTGGTTTCTGAGGAAATGTTTCACTTTTTTCATTTAAAAGAATTACTGAATGGCGTGTATGAAGAAGAAATCCATGTCATTTTTAGAATATTGTATTTCCCTCAACTTAATGATGAAATAAAATCTGTCTTAACTTCAGGAGGTATTGTGTATTTGACCTCTGGTTGGAATCTAAATGTATATTCTCAGGAATATAGTGGAATCCTCTCATAATACAAACTTCTCTTGAACTATATCTGTGTGAAAAGTAGCTTCTTTTGGACCTTGTACAAAAAGGTCAATATGGATAAAATAGCAGAAGGACCAACCTCCTTTTTCTTTTCTTTTTAAGTTTATTTATTTATTTTGAGAGAGAGAAAGCACGAGCGGGGTAGGGACAGAGAGAGTGAGGGGGTGAGAGAATCCCAAGTAGGCTCCATACTCCCACCTCAGAGCCTGACATGGGCCTCAGTCTCGTGAACCGTCCAATCATGACCTGAGCTGAAATCAAGAGGCAGACACTTAACTGACTGAGCCACCGAGGTGCCTCTGGCCTCCTTTTATTCATACCATGGGTCCCAAGAATATATTGAATTACTATCCGCAGTTTATAAATAAGAACACTGGTCTCAAAGTCTGGAGTAAGAAAACCTAAGTTCTAGATCTAGCACAATCAGTAAGTTAGTGCGTGATCTTAGATAAGTCAACTGTTGTGCTCTGGATCTAAATTTTCTCATTTTCAGTTATGATTCTGTCACTTTTAATCTTTGCATTACAAGTCTAATGAGTAACAACATCTGACTTTTTGACTCTTTGTCTTTTTTTCATAATATTTTGTGGCTTGCAAAAAAATTTTTTTAGTTATTCCTTGGGAATGGAAAGGCCAAAATGGATTTCTAGACACTGTATTTTAATTCTAAAATTTCTAATTTGCATATATCTATACAGTTTAATAGTATTTCGTCTTGTGATTTTCAATTTCATAAATATTTTTGAGGATTTACCATATACTTAGCAGTGAAAACAATGCAGTGACATGGAACAGCAATCTTGCTTCTCATTATTTATGGCTTCACATCTTTGGGCCTCAGTTTCTTCAGTAAGACAATTAAATTAGATAATCTGTAATTTCCATTTTGACTCTAAAATCTGTGATTCTTAGCGATGTAAGAAGACATAGATACAGTTTTTAAGGTTTAGTGCTTGTTTAATGGAAAAGGGCAATGGTAGGCAAAGAAGGTTTCTTCCTAGTAGATTAAGTGGTGTTCGTGAGAATGAACAAATACAACTAATTTTTTTAACAATGTATTTTATTTGATAGGGATGAATAGATTTTAATGCTATAAAAGAAAAAAAAAGCAAAACACTTCAGTAGAACAGATAGTTTCCCGACAAAGAGAACTTGTGGAAGATGGTGGAGATTTCTGTTTGTAATATGTGATCAAACAGATATGCAAGATTTGAAGAAAAGATAACGCCTCTTGCCTGACAAGGAAGAAATGAGGATTTATGAGACCCTATAAGATTCTGCAGTGGGATACTAGATCAGCTTAAGAGTTTTTCTGCTTAGAACTTAAGTAGTAGGAAAAATTGAATAGTAGGTTTAAATTGCTTTATGTATTGGCACAGCTCTATCTTTAACTGCACTTCCAAATGTTTCATCACCTCACTGTTACTATGCATGTTAACATTTTAAAATGTATTCTGATAGTTTTCTAATTCATTGACACTACATGCTTTATTGGCTTGTGCCCATCGTTATTTAAAAACAGATTTCTATTTTTAATAGATTTTATTTCATTGAGCTTACAAAAAAACTCAGAATTTTTTTATTTTGAGCATATGCTTAGGGTTTGGTTGAAATTAATCCTATATTTTTCATGTTCATATAGTTTCTACTGTTCATGATTTTTCTTTTTTACAGATATTGATGATGCTCAAATACTTCCCCGCCCAACTAGAGTCAGACATTTTTCACAAAGTGAAGACACTGGAAATGAAGTTTTTGGTGCTTTGAATGAGGAACAGCCATTGCCTCGAAGTAGCAGCACTTCCGACATCTTGGAACCATTCACTGTTGAACGAGCCAAAGGTGCAGTTCCTGTCATTGACAGTTCATCCCGTCATGCGCCAAGCTTGCAGAGTTCCACAGAGGCTTCTTCAATAACTAGATCCACTGAAAGCCACATCACTGATACTCATAGTAGAGAGTCTTCTCTGGAAGTTGGTGATAGCATATATGATCATCTTTGTCACTTAATAGATCCAGTAGAACTTACAGATTCAGCTTTCGAACAAATCCAGTACATTGACCTTGAAGGAGATGACGATCTTCTTTCCTCCCTGAAAGAATATTTTAAGGAAAACCAGGAAAATCATAGTAGAAATGAGTTAGATAAAGATGTAGCTTCTCAGGAAGCGATTGTTGCAGTAAATAGGGATGAACGGTCATCCTTGGATAAATTAGAATACATAGACCAGGAAAGTAAATCAGAAAACATCACCTCTTTTGTTGGGACTCCTGAAAACATTCAGTTTCAGAAAGAACCAAACTCAGCTGTCTTCATGAGTAGTAGTGCACCTAACCAGTTAGACAGTTTTATGAGAACAAAAACTTACGAAAAAGCTAAGGAACTAAACCATGATAAACAGTCATCAGAACCTAGTTCAGGTAGCCCTTGTGATAAAGAAATGAGGAAACACCTCTACAGACAAACAGCCACAGAATTAGATGCCTGTGTAGATGTAACACTAGCTGAAAAGGTTAAGGGTGTGCAAATTAATGAAAAAATCACTGTCCCACATGTTCCGCATGCCAAGAAAACTACACTAAAAACACCCGTTAACCATAGACTGCCTCATGTTACAAACACTAGCAAGCTTTCTCCAACTAAAAGGAGCTTGTCTGAAACAGTAACTCCTAGAGCCAAAATCATGAAAATTACTACTAAAAAACGAAATACTGTTCATGTTACTTTTAGACCATCTACTGAGTCAGTTCAGTTTTATAATCCTCTGGAAAACAAAGAGGCTCCATGGAAGATGAGACTGCGGAAGCTTGGTGGTTTTAGTACTAGTAGTAATAGCAGCAGTAGCAGCACCAGCAACCCCCATACCAGCTCAAATAGCTTTACAGAGATAGTAAAACCTGGTGTGTACAGGCCTCTAGATACAGTTGGTACTGCATCAGTAAGTAGCAAAACAGTTAAGGAATCTACAGAGATTCCCACCAGTACATTACAAAAAGAAGGAATTGCAAGTAGTCAGTTAGGTAGTCGTAGTACTCTTAGGTCATCAAGTCATGAGGCAGGACTACAGCAGGGCTCCCTGGGTGGCGTTTATAAAACTGTTGTACATGCTCTTTCGAAGCCGAAGGCAAATGTTTCCCCACAGAGGCAGAACAGAATGCCACCAGAGGCTCCACTGAGGGATCTGTACAGTCATGTAATGGGCTATTTTGGAAGGAAAGCTGCAGGTGAGCACTAACAGTGTGCAGAGCGCAAAAGGAGAAAGACAGCACCAGTTTGGCTTAATGCAACTGAAGCAAGCTATAAGCAATCAAAAAGCTTTGGGATGGTCACTGCTTTCTCTCTGTTTGGTTATGCATGCGCCTTTTCCCAGCTGTATTTTTCCCAGCATAAAATGTTTATTTAAATTACTAATTTCCCTTTTAAGGCATTTAGTTTAAACCTCTTTGCTGCTGAACAAGATAGAAAAGAGGAAGATTATAGGAAAATTTTAATGACCTTTCAGAGGCTATCTAAATCAATTATATTTCTGAGTATGTACTATATGAGACATGAAGTTTACCAAGTAGTTGGAATACTTTCTTCCCTGGCCCCCTGCAGTTTATATTTAAAAGGGCACCAGCTATAGCTGATTGAGTTCATTTAGTTTTATTGCTGATATACTTGGTTTTATCTTTTTTCTTGGAAGAATATTATTTTAATATTACATAACATAATGGAAATCAGGGTCTACAACCAGCACTAACATTTTTAGTTATCATTGAAGGAGAAATTATTTCTTAAATTTCAAAGTGGATTTAGTTCCCTTTCGTTTAAACCATTTCAAAACAACCTGCAGGCTTTTTAGTTTTGCATTCATTTGTATGGAATGCAAATCCTTAAAACACTTACCAGTACTTTTCTTTTCTCTGAGATTTTAGATGTGCATAAAGGTTTCATGATAGCCAATCATGATTTAAATATGGAACCTCTATGGACAGATTACAGAAAGCAAGATTATGGTAACTGTCTTCTCTTATCTTGATTCAAATTTAAAATAACTTTACAAATATAGAAAATTAACTTTCAGCAGTAAGGTAGGTTTTGATTTTGTTTGTTTAACATGGTTTTGTTAGCATGATTAACAGAATGCTGTATAATGCATCTTGCATTGAGCCATTAATGCCACTTGAGGGCAGTATTTGACAGCTTAGCAAAGCCTGGCCAGTAATATAAAGATAATGGTATTTCACAATGAACTCTTGATGAGTGTATTTTCTTAACCTGAAATGCTTTTTAGTTTATTAGGAATATAAGCAATGCTGATTTTCTTTTAATTGCAGAGAAATTAGCTTTTAAGCAGCATAATGTGAAATAAATAAATGTCATTTTTTCTATAAGTTTGTTTTCCAAGTTTAAAACTTTGTTAATTTAGTCGTTAAAAAAATCAAAATAATTTTTGTGATTTTTTAAATAGAAAAACCTTTGTGAAAGCAAACCTCTTTTTTCTTAAAACAATAAGATTAGATTTTGTAGTGAATCGAAATGACATTATGCCACAATTATAGATTTTTTTATCTAAACTTAAATGCCTTTCTATCGGGATAGATTTCCTGCAAATATTCCTTGGGGAAGAATGGAATTCTAAATTATTAAGGCCCTAGTAGAAGTATATAGAAGCAGGAAGAAAGATAAATATACCAGTTTCTTTATAGGCAATATTAACCTAACTCCAACTCGTGCTTATCTATCAGCTTTCTTGCTGTTTAAGGTCATACTGAAGATTGACTAACATCTGCTTAGTTAAATAAAGTAAATATCAATTTACTAATTCTTAAAATTAAATCTAAAAGGAGAGAAATTATTCGTAAATGCATGTTTGGCAAATAATTGATATGGCATAGGTAATTTGTTTTGAGTTTTTTTTTTTTTGTTTGCTTCAAATTTAGGAAATGCAGTTAAGTCTTTTCTCACTATATATAGTTATTTATTTATTTTTAGTCAATAAAGAGGACATGAGCCCCAAACTGCCCCCTCTTAATAGTGATATTGGCAGCAGCAATGCTAATGTTCCTGATCTGATGGATGAGTTTATAGCAGAACGACTTCGAAGTGGTAATGCCTCAGTAAGTGTTGTTTTATTTTACTTATTTGGTTTTAGCAAGGAGAGTAGAGAAATTAAAGGATAAATACTTTTGTGTGTGTGTGTAAATTTTCATTCAAAACCATCTTCCTCTAAAATGTAACCCTTTTTTAAATTATATTTTTGTAATATTTTTTATTCAAAGGCCTAAAACAAGTAAGCTTATAGTTTTGACCAGAATACAGGATTAGAATACGTATTTACTCACCTATTTAGGTATAAGTCCCTACCTTCCTAGTCTTCCCTCTGCTTTTCATGTTTTCTCGTAGGTTATTTTCCTGCCCACTGCCAACCCTTAGTGAGAAAGAGGTCTTCTGGCCCAACTCCCATAAGTTGATAGCATAGGTATTGACTGCTTAATCATTACAGATAACTTCGGAGTAGATTTTAAAGTTATCTTTGTTTTGAGTATTAGAATTATGGCAAAATGAAAATAGAAGCAGTTTTACCCCTAATAATAATTAGTTATTAAGGAAAGATAAATACTTGTGGAATTGCTTTATTTAAATGGTCTTATTCCCTTTGGATTGTAACTTGTCTTTAGTTAATGTCTGTAGCTCCATTACATTTCCTTTTTATTTTCAGTTTCATTTTTTTCCTTGAGTGGGAAAAAATAAAAGAATCCTTGTATATAATCATTATAGAATAACCTCTTTGCCATCATTTTTTCCTCTCTCCACTATTTCTATTTGCTGCTGCTTTTTTGAATTGAATAGTTTGTTCTTTCTACTGTTTTAACTTGAATCTATGGATCCTTGTGAGGCTTAAGAGTCTCAGGCCCAATACCTTGTAATAATTGGGTCTCTACTTTAGATAAACCAACAGTGTTCAGGTTATGGCTCCACACAGTTACATAGATTATTTAGTTAATGTGTTTCCCCCTCCTAATCTAACCCTCAGCATTTATTGTGATGATTGTCTTGGCAATTCAATATTTCAGATGTTTAATGAGAATACATTTTTTAATGATAAAATGTTTCTTGAATTTTTAGACTATGACAAGAAGGGGAAGTAGTCCAGGCAGTCTTGAAATTCCCAAAGACCTCCCTGATGTTCTAAACAAGCAAAACCAAATGCGCCCTGTTGATGACCCAGGCGTGCCCTCAGAATGGACTTCTCCTGCCAGTGCAGGGAGCAGTGATCTTATCAGCTCAGATAGTCATTCGGATTCTTTCAGCGCTTTCCAATATGATGGCCGAAAATTTGACAGCAAGTATCTTTTTCTATTAGAACAATATGGTTTTTTGTTGATTGTTTTCTGTTTGAGACTTATGGATTATATAACCATCACCTTCCTCGCTAGTGTTATTTAGATGGAGTTCCCACATATTTTGACTTCATTTTTCAGTGAAATTCCAAAGGAAGTTTTAGGGAATCACTTTAAGTTGGAACCACTTTATTTCAACAAACCAAACTAAAGGCACTTAAAAAACAAAAATCACTGTTCTTTCATAAAACAAATGATATTTTAAGACCAAACATATACAAAGGAAAAAAAATTAGAGTTGACTTGATATTAGAATAAAGGATAGTCTTATGAGTTGATGCTATTTCATGCATTCATATTTGCGAACCACTGTCTAGTTCTGGTCAGTGCTTGGGTATGTTCAATTATGTTCAATGTTAAATTACTCAGACCCTTTCTTGAATAATCACTTCATGTTGAAATGACAGCAGTGATATTTGGTGCTGTATCACTACCACATAGCTAGCTATATACTTGTCAGTGAAGAGTACTGATATTTAACAAAGAACATGGGATGCCTGGGTGGCTCAGTCAGTTAAACAACTGACTCTTGGTTTTGGCTCAGGTCAAGATCTCACAGTTTGTGGGTTTGAGTGTCACATTGGGCTCCACGCTGGTAGTGCATAGCATGCTTGGGATTCTCTCTCTCTCTGCCTCTCTGTCTCTCTCTTTCTGTTCTTCCCCCACTCACGCTCTCTCTTTCTCTCTCTCAAAATAAACTAAAAACAAATAAACAAAAAAACATGAAAACTTTGGAAACCGCATTAATGAAGAGTTGAGAGATGCATTAGAGAAACACGTTTCCTGCCCTCATGGATTTTACATTATTCTTACCTCAGACTGGAATATATGATTTAGAGAAAAATGGTTTTTACCATCTATGTGCCATTTTTATTACATATACCTGTACTTGAAAAGCATATTACCAGCTATCAAAAAACAGATAATAGTGATGATATAGCATGTGCATATTTAATCATTCTTAAGCTATGAGAACCTTAAAAAAATTTTTTTAACATTTATTCATTTTTTGAGAGACAGAGACTGAGCATGAGCAGGGGAGGGGCATAGGGAGAGAGGAAAACACAGAATCCGAAGCAGGCTCCAGGCTCTGAGCTGTCAGTACAGAGCCCGACGCGGGGTTCAAATTCATGAACTGCGAGATCATGACTTGAACTGAAGTCAGACGCTTAACCAACTGAGCCATCCAGGCACCCCCAAAATTTATTTCTAATTATAAACTTCCAACTGTTAAAATTATTTGCTTTTGCCTGAGTGGTATGTAAATAGAATAGATTTAGGGGGAATGTTAATGTTTAATCATTTTGCTGAAGTAGCCGTGTCTCTTGTAAGTATTTTTGTTTCATAGTTGAGACTTCTATGTACTAGCATTTCTTCTTCCTGTAGATTTTGGCTTTGGAGCTGATGCTGGGATTGCATCCTCTGCTGACGTGGACTCAGGTTCTGGCCATCATCAAAGTGCTGAAGAGCAAGAAGTGGCTAGTCTAACTACACTTCAGATAGATTCTGAAACAAGCAGTCTTAATCAACAAGCTTTCTCCGCCGAAGTTGCAACGGTTACTGGTAAACTTACTCAAGGGAATGTCTTCCTTAAATGCATTTTTTTAAGCCACCAAAGAATATGTTTAGGATTTTATTTGATAGATTTGAAGTATTAGTACTGTTTAAGTATTACTTTTTTTCACTCATCTTTATGGAAAAGTAGAGGAAAAAAACACATTAATATAAGAGTTTCTTGACCTGGAGTCTACATGGATAAGTTTTGGGGGATTTGCTGAACTCCTAGTATTGTGTACGAAATGTTATATGTGTTTGCATCACAGCATTTCCTCGGTAATCTTAAATGATAACCAAAAAGTAATTGAGAAGTACTATCTGTTTGTCATCATCTTTCAGAGTCAGCCCAGATTTTTACAGATTTCTTTGGCAAAGTATTTATTATAGAAACGGTAGGGAATACTGCCTAATAGAAAGCCTACATAGTAATATACCAATATTCTATGTTTATGCAATAGTAAATTACTCTTTTCAGCAGTTTTTTAATATGTGGTCAAATATATTCTGAGTAAGATCCAAGAAATTTAGTCATGAAATGCAGGGTCACATTATCGCAAGGTTAGTGCAGTGACCAGAGGGATCCTGGGCAGCTACTAGCCCATAGTTCAGTGGTTCCATTCTATGATCTAAATTCACTCTGGTTCTCACTGTAGGTCAATGCCTTTTGACAGGTGATTCCAGTTTAGGTATCAATATTGTATCCTGTGGTTCATTGGAACTTGTGAATACTGATTTCTGCTTGTCTGAATTAATCAAGCACAGTTCCTCAGCCAAATCAGACATGAAATTTGACCAGTGGAATCCTCGATGGACAGAAACCCATCCTTTGTTTTCCCATCCTACGCCTTCTTTTCCACTTCCTATCTATCAGGATTAGTAAGAACTGTAGCCTGCCCCATTACAGAATAGAGACTGAGTGGAGGACAGGAGCCAACTGAGTTAGATCATAGTCCTGTTATTACAGAATTTAAGTTACTTAAAGAGAAATACTAGAGAAAATTCCTGTTTTATAACAAACAGCTCTTACAGTAGTTGTTTTTAAAATAAATGTAGATGAAAAGATGTTCAACATTACTAGTAATCAGAGAATGTAAGAACCATGAGATACGACTATACATATAATTAAACAAGTTAAGTTAAAAACACTGACAATACCAAGTATTGAAGAGGATGTAGAGCAACTGGGAATATCGTGTCACTCATGGGAATGCAGAATGGTAAGGCTTCTCTGCCAAAATATGTCAGTGTCCTTTAGAAGTAAACATTCATTTACCTTATGACTATTACTAGGTATTACCTCAGGAGGCTGTATATGAAAATTCATGACAGCATTATTCACAGTAGCTAAAAATTCAAAATAGCCCAAGTGTCCAGCAGCTAGTGAGTGGATAATTAAATTGTAATGTAGTCATTTACTGAATATTCATTGGAATAGTATTCAGAAAAAAATTAATATATGTGAAACCACCCTAGCTGATTCTCAAAAACATGCTAGATGAAAGAAGTCAAATGCAAAAGACTACATATCATACGTTATTATTCCATATGTAGGACATTCTAGAGAAGACAAAACTATAGTGACAAAGATTGTAATTACGTGGGGGTGGGAGTCAGCAGAGGATCCACTCCAGTTGGGCACAAGAAACCTTTTCATGCTGATGTACAGTTCTATGTTTCGATTGTGTTATTGATTATGGACTGCATACAATTGCCAAATTAATATATCTATACATCATGCTCTCCAGTAAACTGCATGGGTTTCTTATAGTTTTCCTAAAGCCCTCAGACTATTACTCAGAGTATGATGTTTTCAAAAGACTATAGTATGTAAAAGAAGTCTGACCACACTTTTGTGTTTCTCTTTAGTCATCAAAACTCGAGTTATCCACAAAAATTCTAAAAATAAAACAATATATAAAGAGAATTTGTTTTAGGTCTTTTGCCTCAATATGAGTTTTGGATAATTGAACTTCTAAGAATTTTTATCATGTATGTAACCTATATTTAGTATGCATAGTGACTATTTCTAGGAGTCTACTAGGAAGTTTTATAAGGAATTCTTTTCTTGATCAGTGCCATTTGTAATAGTTTTTCTAAGAAACTAAAGCAGCTCATGGATCGAGTCTATTTAAAAGATAAAATTCAGCAAATGGTACAACGGCATATAATCAATATACAAACTATTCAACACTCCTTGATTATTTTATTAAAGTATATTTTGCATATACCTCATAGTTAACTTTTTAAGAATAAGTGTGTTCTATCAAAGGGATGTTAATAGTGAAATTTTCTGTTTTCCTGTAATATTTTCAGAAACTGTAACAGAAACTTGATAAAGGAGATAACAAAAATTTAATGGATAGTCTCTTCAGTACACAAACATCAATATAGCAATACTTATGTTTTAAAAATACTTTTTTTTTTTAATTTTTTTTTTTAATGTTTATTTATTTTTGAGACAGAGACAGAGCGTGAGTGGGGGAGGGGCAGAGAGAGAGGGAGACACAGAATGTGAAGCAGGCTCCAGGCTCTGAGCTGTCAGCACAGAGCCCGATGCGGGGCTTGAACTCACAGACCGTGAGATCATGACCTGAGCCGAAGTCGGACGCTCAACCGACTGAGCCACCCAGGCGCCCCTAAAAATACATTTTTTAAGAGGAGAAAACCTGTAAGTCAGGTGTTACAGATTGTTATTAATAAAACTAAAGATAGTAATGATTCTCTAACAGGTAATCTTATAAAAAATTACTTAAAGTTTTAATTCTGAAAAATGAATCAGATTTTTATGGATGAAAATAATACATGGAGGCAAGAGAAATAGAATTGTATTATAAAGCATTTGACTAAGGCTGATGGTTTTTTAATGTTTATTTATTTTTAATTTTTTAAAATATTTATTTTTGAGAGAGAAAGACAGAGTATGAGCAGAGGATGAATAGAGAGAGAGGAAGCTATAGAATCTGAAACAGGGTTCAGGCCCTGAGCTGTCAGCACAGAGCCCAACATGGGGCTCAAACTTGGGAATGGTGAGATCTTGACCTGAGCTGAAGTTGGACACTTCAGCCAACTGAGCCACTTATGTGCCCTTTTTTTTTTTTTATTTTTGAGGGAGGGAGTGGGAGAAAGAGAAAGAGAACAAGTGAGCAAGCAGGAGCTCAGGAGCTGGGGACGGGCTGAGAGAGAGGGAGACTGAGAATCCAAGCAGGCTCCAGGTTCCGAACGTCAGCACAGAGCTTGATGCAGGGCTCGAACTTAGGAACCATGAGATCATGCCTGAGCTGAAGTCAGATGCTTAACCAACTGAGCCACCCAGTGGCCCTGATGATTTTTTTGTTGTATACTTATGAAATTTTTGATAAGTATTAAGGAGATTGTTTTCATTATGCCCTCAGTAGTTTCTGTTTGTACTAAAGTATGGAATTCTTATATTTCTATAGCTACCTTTTAACAGGGTTTTGTGCCATACGAATTTACTCCAAATCTCAAATGAAGGAAAGGAAATTTACCACCTATTGTGTATCATAATCGAGCCTAAATGAAATCATGATTATCATTCAGTAAAGGATTCTTAGTGTTATATGTTCTTTTTAAGGCATTTATTGTGTTATATTTAAATATTTGTATAAACAGTATAGAATGACATATTTGTGGAATTAAAATAATGCAAATATGTAATTTATTTACTTGGTTTTTGCTTTACTGTGTAGAAGAAGGTATCAAGGACAGAGTTTTAGAATTATTGAGTCCAGAATATTGATATTTCATTGCTAGAAAGAAGTTTAAATAAAAAGACCAAATATGTATTTTTTAATTGAGGCATAATTGCATACAATATTATATTAGTTTCGGGTGTACAACATACAGAGAGTTGGCAAAAGTTAATACAGTGTTATTGACTCTATTTCCCATTCTGTACCTCACTGCCCTATGACTACTTATTTATTTTATAACTAGAAGTTTTTACTTCTTAATTTCCTTCCCATTCCACACCTCCCTCTCCTTTGGCATGGAAGCCAACAGTCAGTTCTCTGTATCTGTGAGTCTGGGTTTTGTTCTTTTTGTTTTGTTTTTTAGGTTCCACATAAAAATGTAATCATACAGTATTTGTCTTTTTCTGTCTGACTTATTTCACTTAGTAAAACCCCCTCAAGGTCCAGCCATGTTGTCGCAAATGACAAGATTTCATTCTTTTTTTGTGGTTAGGTAGTATTCTATTGTATATATAAACCACATCTTCTTTATCCAGTTCATCTGTCAGTGGACACTTAAGTTGCTTCCATACCTTGGCTATTGTAAATAATGCTGCAGTGAGCATAGGGGAGCAAATATCTCTTTGAATTAGTATTTTTGTTTCCTTTAGGTAGATACCCAGTAATAGAATTGCTAGATCATATGGTAGCTCTATTTGTAATTTTTTGAGGAAGCTCCATACTGTTTTCCAGAGTGGCTGCACCAGTTCGCATCCCCAACAACAATGTGCAAGGGTTTCCTTCTCTCCACATCCTTGCCAACACTTGCTATTTTTTTCTCTTTCTGATAATCATCATTTTGACAGTGTAAGGTGATAGCTCATTGTGGTTTTGATTTACATTTCCTTGATGTTTAGTGATGTTGAGCATCTTTTCATGTGTCTTGAAATACATCCGTTCAGATCCTCTGCCCATTTTTAATCGGATTGTTTTTTGTTATTGAGTTATATGAATTCTTTATATATTTTGGTTATTAGACTCTTTTTGGATACACGATTTGCAAATATCTTCTCCAGTACATTCCCTTTTTGTTTTGTTGATGGTTTTTTTCGGTGTGTAGAGGCTTTTTAGTTTGATATAGTCCCACTTGTTTATTTTTGCTTTTGTTTCCCTTGCCTAAAGAGACCTCTAACAAACATTTTAAGACCATTGTGACAAAGCCTACTGCCTATGTTTTCTTCTAGGAGTTTTATGGTTTCAGGTCATAAGATCAAGTCTTTAGTCCATTTCAAGTTGATTTTTGTATATGATAGAAGATAGGGGTGCAGTTTCATTTGTTTACACATAGCTGTCCAGTTTTCACAACACCATTTATTAAAGAGACTATCCTTTCCTCACTGTATATTTTACCCTATTTTGTTATAAGTTAATTGACCATATATGCATGAGTTTATTTCTAGGCTCCCTGTTCTCTTGATCTGTGTGTCTGTTTTTATGCTAATACCACACTGTTTTAATTCTGCAGCTTTGTAGTACAGTTTGAAACAGGGAGCAGAATACTTCCAGCTTTGTTCTTCTTTCCCAAGATTGTTTTGGCTATTCAGTTTTTAGAATTTTAGAATTATTTGTTCTAGTTCTGTGACTAATGTTACTGGTATTTTGGTAGGGATTGCATTGAATCTGTACATTGCATTGGGTGATATGGACATTTTAATGATATTAATTCTTCGAATCTGTGAACACACGAAATATCTTTGCATTTATTTGTGTCTTCTTCAGTTTCTTTCATTTGTATCTTAGAGTTTTCAGTGTGTAGGTCTTTTACCTCCTTGGTTAAATTTATTCCTAGGCATTTTTTTGATGTGATTATAAATGAGATTGGGTTTTTTTTTTCTCTTTTTTTAATGTTTATTCATTTTTGAGAGAGAGAGAGAGAGAGACAGAGCGTGACCGGGGGAGAGGCAGAGAGAGGGAGACACAGAATCTGAAGCAGGCTCCAGGCTCTGAGCTGTTAGCATAAGCCCGATGCAGGGCTTGAACTCACCAACCATGAGATCACGACCTGAGTTGAAGTTGGACACTTAACCGACTGAGCCACCCAGGCACCCACTTTATTTCTGTTTTTAATGGTTCATTATTAGTGTATAGAAAACACAGATATTTTAAATACATATTTTGTATTCTGCGACTTTCTGAATTCATTTGTTAGTTCTAACAGTTTTTTGGTGGAATCTTCAGGGTTTTCTGTATGTGATCGGCATATGGTGACAGTTTTAGTTCTTCCTTTCTAGTTTGTGTGCATATTATATTTTTTCTTACCTAATTGCTGTGGCTGGGACTTCCAATACTTTGTTGAATAAAAGACAAGGCATCTTTGTCTTGTTCCTGATCTTAGAAGAAAAGCTTTCATGTTTTCACCATGGAATATGATGCCCATTTGTCATATATGACCTTTATTATTATATTGTGGTGCCCTCCTTCATACCCAGTTTGTTGAGAGTTCTTATCATAAATGGGTGTTGAAGTTTGTCAAATACTTTATTTTTTGAAATAATATAATTTTTGTCTTTTGTTAATGTGTATCACACTGGTTGATTTATGGATTTTGAACCAGCTTTGTCTCCCTGGAATAAATCCCACTTGATTATGGTGTTTGATTGTTTTTATGTGTTGTTTAACTCAATTTATTAATATTTTGATGAGGATTTTTGCATCTATGTGCATTAGGGTTATTGGCCTATAATTTTCTTGTTTGGTGATATCCTTGTTTGGTTTTGGTATGAGGATAAGACTGGCCTTGTAAAATGAATTTGAAAGCTTTTTTCCTCTTCAATTTATGGAAGAGTTTGAGAGGGATGGGTGTTAAGTGTTCTTTGAATGTGTGGCAGAATTCACAAATGAAGCTGCGTACTCCTGGACTTTTGTTTATTGGGAGGTTTTTGATTTCGGATTCAATCTCCCACTGATGGGTCCATTCATATTTCTATCTCTTCATGATTCAATCTTGGAAGATAATAAATTTCTAGGAATTCATCCATTTCCTGTAGGTTGTATTTCTGTGATATTGGTTGTAATGTCTTTTCTTTCTTTCCTGACTTTGAGTTCTTTTTTTTTTCTTACGCATTCAGGTCATTTTTATCTTATCATAGAACCAGCTCTTGGTTTCATCGATCTCTTTTATTGTCTTTTTAGTCTTTATTTCATTTATTTCTATCTTCCCTTCTACTAACTTTGGGCTTTGTCCTTTTTTTGCTGGTTTCCCTAGGTGCGAAATTAAATAGTTTACTTGAGATTTCTCTTTTCTTGAGGTAGACCTATATTGCTATGACCTTCCCTCTTAGAGTCATTTTTGCTGCATTCGATAGGTATTATTATGTCCTATTTCTGTTTTCTTTTGTTTTGGGTATTTTTTTTTTTAATTTTCCCTTTAAGTTTTCATTCACCTTGTAGTTATTTGGAAACATATTATGTAATCTCTGTGTAGTTTTTCTAGTTTTCTTCTGGTAGTTGATTTCTAGGTTCATATTTTTGTGGTCAGAAAAGATGCTTGATTTGATATCAGTATTGTTGAATTTATTAAGACTTGTGTGACCTAACATGTGATCTATCCTGGAGAATGTTCCATGTACACTTGAGAAGAATATGTATTCTGCCATTGTGGATGGAATGTTCTGTACATATGAGTCAAGTGCATCTGGTCTAATGTGTCATTTAAGGCTGATCTTTCTTAATTGATTTTCCGTTGAAAAGTCCTAATATTTTAGTGGCTTGCTTGGTACTAGCATCACTCCACTACAACCACTACAAAGTGTTCAATAAGTATTAATTTATGCTATACATAATTTAAATTAACAAGAGTTCCTGCTATGTGCCAGACACTATACTAGGCGCTGGCAATACTTCAGTACATAACATAGATACAATCCCTGTTCTTACAGAATTTCTGCATGAGTGAAGATATTTAACACTAAACAGTGAGTTTCAAGTCAGTGTGATAAGTGGTATAACAGGGACGTACAAGTGCATATGGCAGAGACTCCTTATTCACTGTTGACTGGGTAGGTCAACAATGGTTAGGCTTCTCAGGAAGAAGTGTCTAAAGTAAGACTTGAAAAATAAAAAGAAGTTAACCAGACCTATGAGAACAGGGTTAGGGTTTCATGCAAAGGAAAAACATGTGAAAAAGGCCAGAGGTATGCTACATTCTGATAAATACCAGCAGTTTACTTTCTATGGCTAGAACTTAAAAGTACCAGGGGAATTATGGAGTGATCAGAAAGTTGAAGAAAGACTGGAAAACACACTAATAACTTTGGGCTTATGCTATGGCCAGTAAAGAGCCATGAAATATTTTAAATAAGGAAGTAATATCAGATTAGATTTTTAGATCTTTTTGCTGCCTTGTGAGGAAGGAATAGGGGAGACAGGGAGATTGAAGACTGGGGACCATTAGGGACCATTAGGTAAATCAGGCTAGCAGTGATAGTAGCATATAGAGCCACACAGAGCAAGTTCTTCTCAGGAATAGCCCCAAGTCTGAAGTAAGTGACATATAGTAGCAGCAGGTACTAGAGTTTCTTTAGCTGGATCAGGAATGAGAGTAGACATTCTCGCTTTCACGGACGGCTTCTTATAACTGGTGTGTCCAGTTCTGATTCCATACTAATCCCATGAAAGAAATCAAATGAGACCTCTAGATACAAAATCTTTTATAGTATTATGAGTTTCTCTACCTCTTTGGCCAATTTATAACATTTTATCCTTTGATGCTTCTCAGTTGTGTCTTATTGGGGTTTTAAGCATTATTTCTTAGGTAGTAGGTATTGAATATTCTCTTTATGGTAAATTTATGAAATTCTGTTTACAGGTTCAGAAAGTGCTTCTCCCGTCCATTCAGCCCTGGGATCCAGGTCACAGACGCCTTCTCCTTCCACACTGAATATAGATCACATGGAACAGAAAGATCTACAGCTTGATGAGAAGCTCCACCATTCTGTTCTTCAGACGCCAGATGACCTAGGCAATATTTGGAAATTCGATATTTGCTATCTTTCCTTTCAGGGCATTAGTGTTAGGAGCTCTTAATTTAGACATCTTAAACTTTTGATTAGATAGTCTTTGGGACTTTTGTGAGTCTTTTGGAAATTTGTTACTTAACATTTTTTTAACATTTTTTTCTTGCTTTTAAAAATATTTATAGTCTAATATTTGTTGTTTTATTATAGTTGACTACAGTCCTGGCATTAGTGATTGCATTATTTTTTGTGTGTTAGGTTATCATTTATTTAGGTGCCATTTCCTAAAACAAGAAGTATTTTTAAGTAAATGTTAAAAAGTGACTAGGAAACCTTAGACTGCAAGTTTTAAAAAAGTTATTTCCGCTAAGTCTTACCTAATGTAATGTAACATTAGATCAGGATAAAAAGTCATTTTGCAGTTATGCCCAAAATAAGGAATACTATGAAGTGCCAGTTTTCATGGGCGCTGCAGTACATTTACTCTCTGTAGCTTCTGGCCTTACTGTTTTAAGGTACTCATTCTCATAATATGCATTTATCTTGCAATTCTATAACCCTAATAATCTGATTTCTGGATTGTTTTGGCCTTTTCTTTCTTCTTTTTGGCCTGCAGTTTTTAGTTCGTCTTTGTTTTTAGTTTCTTTCCCCAACATTTGGAAAAAATTTCTAACTTCTAGAAAAGTTGCAAGACTAGTAAAATGAATACATGTTAAAGCTTTAGGTGAATTCACTAGTTGTTAATATTTTACCATTTTATCTCTGTATCTACATACACAAATGAACAAAAACAACCCTACCATCCCCCCCTCTTTTTTTTTTTTTTTCTTCACGTAAATGTAGAGGATCGGAGGGAGAAAGAGAATCCCAAGCAGGCTGCATGTCCAGTGCAGAGCTGGACGCGTGACTTGGTTTATATCACGACTGTGATACCATGACCTGAGCCGAAATCAAGAGTTGGAAGCTTAACCAACTGAGACACCCAGGCGCCCTACTTCTTTCTTTTTCTTCCTTTCTTTCTCTCTCTTTCTCTCTCTCTCTCTCTGTCTTGAGCCATTTAGTAGTGAATTGCAAATTTTAGACCCTTTACACTTAAACCCTTTAGTATTTCCTGCATAACCACATTGTAATGGCCACATTCAGCATATTTAACATGGAAACATCACTACAATTAAAAAAAATTTTTTTTTAATGTTTGTTTATTTTTGACAGAGACAGAACGTGAGTGGGGGATGGGTAGAGAGAGAGAGGGAGACACAGAATCTGAAATAGGCTTCAGGCTCTGAGCTGTCGGCCCAGAGCCCGATGTGGGGCTCAAACTCACGAATGGTGAGATCATGACCTAACCTGAAGTTGAACTCTTAACTGACTGAGCCACATTGGTGCCCCCATCACTGCAATTTTTAATCCATAGTCAAATTTCCTCAGTTGTTCCAGTAGGAATATCCTTTATAGTTACACCACACCACTACCAGCCCAATCCAGGATTCGAAGGAGGATCACACATTGTTGCTTGCTTTGCAATTATTTAAAATCTTGTTTTTGAGAGGGGTAAGTTAGAGACAAATAAGTTGAGTTTTCACTATATTATGAAGGTTCCATAGAGTAGGGAAGTGTTAACAGTGATGGTTAAACCTGCAGTGTTTTTATTTCTTTTATTTCAGTGGCCTTACACCAGACAGTTATTTTTTGTTATTATGAAAGACTAATAACTTTTTTATAATACAATCAGTTATTGTACACTCTATGTGGAAAGAGAAAACAAGTTAAACAGGCATAAAGGATGTACATATATTAGGAATGAACTTGTAAATTATGAGTACATTGAGATATTATCAAGTAGGCATAATCTTAGTAATGATTTCACCTTTTCTGTTATATACACTGAATAGAATGGTGGGTGTTTTTTAAGTTAGAGGAGACCTATAATATTTAGCTAAACCATCTATTTTATAGTGAGAAGTATAGCCTTAGGAAGGTTAGTAAATAATTTGTATGATGTCACATAATAATAGAAATAAGACTAGGATCCAAGGTTACCTATATTTCTTACATATGATCTTGCCAATATTATATATATAATTATGAAAATTTTAGACTATGTTTAAGTTTTAATAAAAATGCTAATTTTCCCATGCCCTCTTGATATCCCTTTTAATGCTAGGCCTGATTTAGTTGTGAAATACAGAAATATTTTTCTTTGGAAGTTATAAGTACAAAGAAATAGTCTTAAGAAGACTTCCTACAGGATCTGCTTTCAGCCTGCGATTTTCTATTAATTTGATGATACAACCTTGAAAGAGTCATTCGATAAAAGAGAGAGTATATATTCATAAATATGATCTTTATATCAACCATATATTTCTCTATCTGGTATCAGCATCATTTCCTCCTTAGATAAATCCTAGTACAAGTGCTATTGAATAAGTAATTACTGCCGTAATATGGAATTATGAATTGGTGAGGTTTTGATCTTACAGGAAAAAATAACTGTTAATTATTTGTTAATTTGACTATTTTTTGTTTTCGTGATTAATTCCTTTAGAAAAATTACTGACACCAATGTGTTATTTTATTTTCTAGAAATCAGTGAATTTCCATCTGAATGTTGTAGTGTGATGGCAGGGGGTACACTCACAGGATGGCATGCTGATGTTGCTACTGTAATGTGGCGAAGAATGCTAGGCATTTTGGGAGATGTCAACGCTATTATGGATCCTGAAATACATGCCCAAGTTTTTGATTACCTCTGTGAGCTTTGGCAAAATCTAGCCAAGGTAAAAAAAAGGAAAATGTTAAGAATTCATAGAAGCCTTAGATCCCATTACCTTCCCCCCCCCCCAAGCTCCCTCCCCTCCCACAACACCCTTACTATAAACTGGTGCCTGGCAAGGTAACATCACTGAACCATGTTTAAATATATAGTTAGTGATAGAAATTGGACTTGAACTCAAGTTTAAGGTAAAACAAACAGGAAGAACAGTTTTCATAGATTTGTTGCATTTTATTTGAAAATTACAGATTAGAGATAACCTTGGCATTTCAACTGATAACCTGACCTCCCCTTCACCACCAGTTTTGATTCCTCCACTGAGAATTCTTACACCTTGGCTTTTCAAGGTAAGGTTATATATACAAATATATCATTAAAAAGTTTCATTTAATAAATATATATGTAATCAGTTTGAAACATTTGATTCTTTAGCTTTCGTATAGTCTTCTAGAATACTTAGTTTGTGACTTGTCATTAGGGGTTATATAGAGAGGAGAATAGGCCTAGCAAAATTTTACTGGTGCATCATTTTTACTTATTTAATAAAACAAAAGTGAGTATAGAAAATTAATTTTAATTGTATTTAAGTGAAAAATTAATCTCAAATTTATATCAGAGAATATGTTGTGTACTTTCATTTTTTTATTTTTTAAGTTTATTTATTTTGAGAGAGACAGTGTGAGCAGGGGAGGGGTAGAGACAGAGGGAGAGAGAGGGAGAAAGAGAGAATCCCAAGCAGGCTCCATGCTTTCAGTGTGGAGCCCAATAAGGGGTTCGATCTCACAAACCATGAGATCATGCCCTGAGCCAAAACCAAGAGTCGGATGTTTAACCAGCTGAGCCACCCAGGCACCCCTACTTTTGAAGATTTAATTCTTTTAAGTATCATTTCATACATTTGGTGCATTTTCCTAAATGAAAATGTGTGGTTATTCATAACCTATGTTGTATCGTTTTAATGATAACGGTAGTTTCAGTAATCCTGATATTTAATTCATTAAGAAATTGGGCCAACATAAAAATAAGTGAGAACAAATATATTACTTGTTATATCAGTTTAACAGTATCTGAGTATTAAAACCAACATCTTTAAATTGTAGGCAACCATGTTGACTGATAAATATAAACAAGGTAAATTACACGCTTACAAACTTATTTGTAACACAATGAAAAGAAGACAAGATGTTTCTCCGAATAGAGATTTTCTAACACATTTCTACAATATAATGCATTGTGGATTACTTCATATTGATCAGGTAAATATATGCTTTATAACCAATTGCTTTATAAGTTTATCTTTGATTCTTCATTATTTAACTCTTAACTTTTAAGGTCTAGAATTAAACATACTTTCTTATGTAGTCATTTAATTATAAGTTTATTTCATTTTGTAACCTCGTTTGTTCTTAAGACATAGTTGAAAAGCTATTATGTTAGGGGATTGACTTGATTATTAAATGTATCTTACCTAAATGTAGTTGAAAAGCTACTATAATTATATATATATATATATATTATATAATGTATAATAATAAAGCTAAATAGTATTGATTTGATTATTAAGTGTTTCTTTCCTCTAATGTTGCAGCTCCTAGTTCACTTCTTGAAGATATTAAACCATCTTTTGCTTAGACTGACTACATTTTCTTTTAATGTCCTAATGTACTTATTCTTGAGTATTTTGTAATTGTTACTTAATAATTGGCACTAGACACATATGGATATGCTCATCTAGTCGTGAAATAGTCAGAGGTTTTTTTCTTCCCTAAGAGTTATTAGCACGTCACATTTCTTATTTCCATAGATTGTATTAACACAGTGACAATTATATTGACTTGGCATTTGTATCAATATAATCATTACATTAAAAAGTCATAAGTACAACTCTAGAACAGTACTTCAGGGATTTTGATCCTGGCCATAAAACTGAAACAAATGAAAAAATAAACTATGGGACATTGTAAGTCATAGTAATGAAGCATTTTTATCATAATGTGGTTAAATTTCACCTGCAGTTGATTTAAAGAACATTAAATTACTATTGAAAGAGTTATATCTCTCCTCCTGAAAAGTGTTCTTTTAAGTACCATTCTACTTGCATAAATACTACTTGCATAAATTTGAAATAATTATTTTACATTGTTCTACCTTATAAACATGTCTCAAACAAAATGACATTCTTAGTTACCAGACAAAGAGACCTTTTGTTTAAGATAAATCAGATTGACTAATACAGCATAAAACCCTGCATCCTCATGGTAAGTTCCGAGGCAAAGTGAGTGAATAACCAGGTTAAGAATACTCCCCGGGTCTCTGTTTCTGAGGCTGGATATTTGTCATCAAAGGACTTCAGTTGATCTAATAAAGTGAATCTCTCCAGTTGCCACATAATAGGTTGTGCAGCTTTAAAGGTCAGATATATCATATGGAAGCAAACTGATGAGAGGAGGAACTACTCTGCAATTCAGTTTTATGACACTTGGGCCTTATATTTTCAACTCTCTGAAGCAAAAAGCCTTCCAGTTTGCTCTCTAGTGTGGAAAAAAAATGCTATATTGATGTCAGTTAAACAAATGTGTTTTAAGTTTATTTTGACAATATAATACCAGGCACGGATTACATAGAGGAATTAAAATTAGTCTTTCCAGTTAGGCAGTATATAGTAATTGCCTGTTTTATTATTTCATATGTTACCTATTTTTAAGGATATTGATTAGCCGATACCCAAGGTTAATTTATGATACTCTTTTCCCCTTCTTTTTTACTCCTAAGGATATTGTCAATACAATCATCAAGCACTGCTCACCTCAATTTTTTTCACTTGGTTTGCCTGGTGCCACAATGCTGATTATGGATTTTATTGTAGCAGCTGGTAGAGTGGCTTCTTCAGCTTTTCTCAATGTAAGTTTTTATTTCCTGTTCTTTATAATATAACAGACTGTGGTTAAACAGGACTCACCTAACAAAGCAACAGAGGAGGAGTCCTTGCTAGTAAATTTAACAAGCTGATGATCAGGAAAGCTTAGAGTTTAATTGTAATTGCATTCATTTTTTAAAATAAATTTTGAAGTATAAGAAAGTACTAAATTTAGTTGATGAATTGACACAGGAGCTATAAAAATGGGTTAAATCTGATAAGCAAAACACAATTTAAAATTGAAGAAGTCTATGGAAACAAGTAGAGGGAGGGAAGAAACTAAAGGAAGGCAATGGACCATAGCGAAAAAGAAGAAACAGATGAGATAACCCAGAAATATGCTCTAGGAGTAAACTCTGAACTCCGAAAAGTATGTGAGGATTTTTCATAACAGTTACGGAACTATGGAGACAATGCCAGGTGACTAGTGTAGTTGGAACACATTCATATTTAAGTAGCAGAGGTAAACTAAAGAGGAAGACAGTAGCTGGTTTATAGTGCCAAAGAGGTTAGATTTCATCCTCAGGAAAGAATGAGCAAACATTGATGGGTTTTATGCAAGGAGTGGCACGATCAAATTTACTATGAAAACAGTTACTGTTCAGTAGCCAATTATTTTAGATGACTAGTCAGCACATTTCCTGCACTTTTTTAAGGTTGTACAGGTGGTGCCTCAGTTGGTTGAATGTATGACTTCAGCTCAAGTCATGATCTCACAGTTTTTGAGTTCGAGCCCCACGTTGGGCTTTGCATTGACAGTGCGGAGCCTGCTTCAGATTCTCTGTCTCCCTCTCTCTCTCTCTCTGCCCTTCACCCTTCAATAATAAATAAACATTAAAAAAAAAAAAAGGTTCTACAGGAGAATTAAACCCTGATGTCCTTAGGGATCCATCTTATGTGACTAAATTTACCTCCTGTGCGTCTAGAAGGATAACCAGTCCTATAACATCCTTGGGAAAGTTTTAAAAATAGTCATTTTCTGTTTATGTGGTTCATATGAGGAACACTTGTTGAAAAAAACTGCTTAGGAGAACAAATCATTACAGGAATCGAACCTGACACCTCATTTCTCTACTGTAAGGTTAAGGTCATCATGTTGAAGATACACAATCTAAATCTTCCTCTTTGGATTCTGTTTTAGATCCCATGCACACCAGCTTCCTTCCCTTAATGGCAGCCCCTTTCTCCCTCTGCCAGGCAGATTACAAAATAACTGGTTCAGTTTTACCTTTATTAACTATAATCACACTCTAAGTATGTTCCCATTATCTCCACATACTGGAACATTCTCAGTTATCTTATCCAACTGTCCAGAAAAATCCTTAGCGACTCTCTTTTTTTAATTAAATAGTACACTTTTTATCGGTTTCATTTTTATAGCTAATTTTTTTATTTAAAAACTTTAATTTTTTAAGTAATCTGTACACCAAACGTGGGGCTTGAATTTATAACTCCAAGATCAAGAGTCACATGTCCTACTGACTGAGCCAGCCAGGTGTACCTACAGCTAATTTCAAATTGGGATGGTGGCTACAAGCTTGCCCTACCCCTTTATAGTATTGTCTTTTATCTTCAAATACGGATTTTTTTTTAAATATGGAAATGAGTTGATTTGTCGGTAATCATAATAAAGTACCACTCCACTGCCCCTGTTATAGCAGTTAGAAACATAAGGAGATCCTGTTGGAGGCAAGGTCTTGTTTTGTGTGAATAGGAGTGTTATGTTTCTAGCAGATTGTTTTAGCATTTTTTTGGTATTATTAAACATATAAATCAATCTGTAGGTATTTTAGTAAACAAAGAAATATATTAGTAAGTGGGTGTTGGTGGGCGTGCAATAAGGTAGAAGAAGAAAAAGACAGGTTTAGTGCTGGGGCACCTAAGTGGCTCAGTCGGTTAAGTGTCTGACTCTTGGTTTCAGCTCACATCCTTATCTCATGATTTCCTGAGTCCAAGCCCCCATGTCAGGCTCCACGCTGACAGTGCAGAGACTGCTTGGGATTCTCTGTCTCCCACTCTCTGTCCCTCCCCCACTCCCACTGTCTCTGTCTCTCAAAATAAGTAAATAAACTTAAAAAAAAGAAAGATGTTCAGTGCTGATACTTCAGAAATAGCTTAATACATACAGCTAAGAAAAAGAGGAAAAGTTACCTTCATCTGCAGGCTAAGTATAAATTCTGACTTTTAGTTAGGTACTATAGGCAATGCTTTTCTCACTTGGTGTAATATAAAAACCGTCTAGACTAGTGCCTATTTCTTGAAGATACGATTAATGTTTTTATCCTTAGTTACTTTTATCCTTAGATAGTAACAAATATAATCTAGCGACAGTGAGTCATCTGCTCGTTAGTACACTATGTTGTGGTGTGTGAGTTGCCTTTAAAATGAAAGCGTGTCTATTTTTTCTCAAAATTAGGGTAATTTTATGCTGTCAGCTAAGCTATATTCCTGTTTGCAGTCCCATTAAGTGTGGCTGACTTCTGCTTAATTTGCTGCTCATAGGGACAGCTCTGCTGTTCGCAACCACCGAGAATAGCAGTAGTTTGTGTGCAAAGTACAGGTGAAAACCTGAATCTTTTTGTGTTGCCCCTTTCCTTTTTAATTTTGTCTTATGCTCTCACTTCTGTTTGTAATATGGTTAGGTCCTGAAGTATTTTTCTGGTAACTTAATGACATAATCAAATACGTTTTAAAGATTTGAAACATCTGATACATAGGCACCAAGAGTGGAAGCACAAGTTCTTCTGGGATCTTTGGTTTGTTTTCCTAACTTGTATTGTGAACTGCCTGCTCTCCATCCCAACATTCCTGACATTGCCATGTCTCAGTTCACAGATGTTAAGGTAAGAAATCAGTTGCTAATTTTTAGTATTTAAGTGATTTCATAATGTATGTTTGGTAAAATTTGTATTCTTTTCCTTTAGAAATCCACATAATTGTTAAAGAACGTTAGCCAGCCATACCCGTCAGACCAAGACTAGAATGTCCGTTAGGAGCATAACCTTTTTTGTGTTGATAACTTCTTTGGAAATGTTTTCTTATTATTGAATCCATTCATATGTCAGTAGCATAGGATTCTTTCATTTACGCACTGAACATTTATCGAAACATCCTGTGAGACAGAGACTATGCTACTTCTAAGGCTTTTAAGATTGAGATGTTACTAAACTCGCAAATTTGACTCTCTCTCTCTCTCTCTCTCTCCCTCTCTCCCTCTCTCCCGCTCTCCCTCCCTTCCTCCCTCCCTCCCTCCCTTCCTCCCTTCCTCTCCCTCTCATAATTTCCCAGTGTGATGTATCAAACAATGTAATGGAAATATTCTGTTTTGCTGTAGGAGAGTGTGGAATTGGGGTGGGGATCCTGTGTATCTGAGGCCTCGTAGATCCTTAGAAGTCATGCTGATAATTTTTTTTTAAACTTTGATTTTCTCTGAAAGAAGTTTTTTCAATCCACTTTTCGTCAGGAGTACTGCATGTATTTTCATGCCACCCATATTTGTCTTTACAACATTTGTAACATCTATAATTACTTGTTTAGTGTCTGGTTTATACTTCAGGCAAACACCACAAGGTCTTACTTACTGCTGTATCCTCAGAGCTTAACAGTCTACTTGGCATCTGGTACTCCTGAAACATTTGTTAAACAAGTGACTTTCACTTACACATAGAATTGTATAGGTCAGTGCAAATTTACAATGACGATTAACAAAAACTGTAGTCTTAAGAGATGTAATATCTTTGGTTTCTTCTATTTTCCAAAGATCCTGAAGGTCAGGGATAGGTAATAGTTTTAATTTGCTGGGACAGTTTTAAGTTTGTTAGGGATTAGACTTGCTTAGTACATATGATCTGCATTTCAGAGTGGACTTGCTCTCTTCTGGCCATCATATAGGTAGTAATGGCTGAAGTGATTTAAAAAAATCAAAACAAATTTTGGGGAAGGGCTATCTCCAAAATAGAAAGCTAATTCTAGTAATGATGAAGAAATCAAAAAGCCTAAAAAATGATAATTATTCTCAGTCAGAAACGTGAAGATTTAAGGGAAAGTTACATGCCATAGTGGTCATATTTAATTTTCACATTTTCACTGAAAACCACTCCCCATGTACTCTGAACTGCAGCCATATAGCCACATGGATCATACCATGCTGTTTTTCAATTCTGTGCTTTTGAAAACCCATTTCTTTCTGCCCAAAACATCATTACATAGATCTCTTTTCCTCTTCTTGTCCCTTAATCACTCAAACATAATCTTAATCTTTAGCCTTGATCATTTGTCAAAATCCTATTTACCTTTATTTATAAAGTCTTCTGTGACTTTCCAAAGTTAAAGTTAAGATACTGTTGTCTTAACTTTCTATTTCTTTCCAGCATTTAAGACAAGAGCTAAGACATAGAAAGCTCTTGGGCTTAAACAGATCTTTGAAGTATCTATTAATTGCCAGCCACTGGGCTAGATGCTAAGTTTACAGTTTACTCCTCTTAAGGAGCTTACAGTCTATGTAGCTTATAAGTGCTTTTTGAATATATGAATGAATGAATGGGTTTTTTGTTTTTTTTTTTTTTAGAAAAAGGAACAAATAGATTCTTAATCATCAAACCTAGTGGCATTCTTGTTTTCCTTTCCTTAGCCATATGTTGACGTTTCTGACCTTCCTAAATCTCTTCAACTTTGACTTCTGTTGCACAGATCTATCTTGATTTTCTTCTTGCTTCTCTCAATATTCTGTGACTCCTCAATAGACTAGTTTTCTCTCTCTGCTTGCTAAACACAAATTTCTTACAAGGTCCTCTTTAGATAATTACTTTTTCCTTATTCTCCCTTTTGAATATTTTATTCATTTATATAATTTTAACTATTGTTTAGCACTTATCCCAAAACTCACATACTATCATATTTTACAAATTATCCAAAAGGAGAGGCTTGGTTTTAAATGAATATTTCTCAAAGTTTTGAAAAGATGTTCACACTTCTGAGCAATTAAATCTGTGTTTTAATTATAGTGAGCTTTTTATTACTCTTCTAATCAGGAAAAAAGGATTCTTTTTTTGAACATATGTATTTGGTTATAAATTTCAGAAATAATTTGTTTTAATTTGTGCAGCTCTAACAAGATATACCAAAAATAAATAAATAAATAAAACAAGTAGCACCGACTGAGTAGCTTATAAATGACCTAAATTTATTCCTCACAGTTCTGGAGGCTAAGACGTCCAAGATCAAGGCTCCAGCAGAGTTGTATTCTGGTGAGGGCTCTCCCACTGGTTCATAGCTGGCACCTTCTCACCGTGTCTTCACAGAGTAGAAGGAGCTAGAGACTTCTGTGGTGGTCTCTTTTATGGGAGCATTAATTCCATTCATAAAGTCTCCATCCTCATGACCTCATAAGCACCTCCTAATACCATCATCTTTGGGGGTTAGGATTTTCACATAAGAATTTGGGGGGAGCATGAACATCCAGACCTTATCATTGTTTTATTTATGTAGCTAATTTATGAATAATATTGGACTCTATTAAAAAGTATATGGGTGAGAACAAAGACTGTTTTATTTCACTGTTGTATCCCTGGCACCTGGCACAGTGCCTGGGCCCATGGTGGCCATTTACTAAATACTCGTTGAGTGGATGAATGAATGAAATGTTAGTCATTACTGTTATTTTACCCCTTTATTCTAGGAACTTATAATCAAAACTGTATTAAGCTCAGCAAGAGATGAGCCCTCTGGCCCTGCACGGTAGGTCAGATATTCTTAAGACTTGATATAACTATTCTGTTTTTAGAATCTTGTTGTAGAAGTTGATTGAATTATTTAGCAGTCCAGGTTGTTTCAGATACACAAAAACTGTTCTGAATTATAAATCTAAAGTATTTAGATTATTAAATATGTACTTTTTCATGATTTGAATACAAACCTTCCTTCGTTAAAAAAATAAAATTCTAGGGACACCTGGATGGCTCAGTTGGTTAAGTATCTGACTTTGGCTCTGGTCATGGTCTCGCGGTTTGTGAGTTTAAGTCTCATATAGAGCTCTGTGCTGACAGCTCAGAGCCTGAAGTCTGCTTCAGATTCTGTGTCTCTCTCACTCTACTCCTCCCTCCCTCTCTCTCTCTCACTCTCAAAAATAAACATTTATAAAAAATCTTTAAAAAAAATAATAATAATTAAAAAATAAAATCCTAGTAACCTTTTTCAGTTTTTTTATACCTTATGTATCTAAAATGATTTATTTTAATTTTATTTAAGTACATTTTGCTTTCCCTTCAGATTTTATTCATCACTATCTCTTATGCAATATCTTGTAATGTACTAGTAATTACCCAATGAATATTTGTTAAGTTGAATTAAAAGAAAATATTTTTATTGTAGAAAAAAATAAATGTAGGAGAATTTATAAATATTTTATCAGGATATGTTTTAATAGAATATAAAAAGACTTTAGAATGTTTTCCCTTCTAAATATCTTATTGAGAAGTGAAAACTTTCATTTTCTCTGTTTTACTAGACCTTTCCGAAAAGATGGAGATTTAAATCAGCAGGATACCAATAACTCACCATGTTCTTTCTTTTCTCAAAAATATCATTAATTTATGTTTTCTGTTTCTTGAAGCTAATTCTAATAGTATGTCATTAGCCTCAGTGGTAGTCTGCATTTACTACTATTCTGACCTACGTGTCTGGAAAGCTTCCTCTTTTCCTAACATCTGCACATTGTTTTGACCCAAGGTTCTTAAAAATCTGGATTATGGCTTTGACCATTTGGATTCTAATTGCAATTTTAACCTTTATTTTTTTATTTTATTTTATTTTAGAGACTCATAGAGACAGAGTGTGAGCAAGGGAAAGGCAGAGAGAGAGGGAGATACAGAATCTGAAGCAGGCTCCAGGCTCTGAGCCATCAGCACAGAGCCCGACGCGGGGCTCGAACTCACAGACTGTGAGATCATGACTTGAGCTGAAGTCGGCCGCTTCACCGATGGAGCCACCCAGGCACCCCCAATTTAAACCTTTTAACGGCAACTAGAATTAATGTAAAATGAGCAGTTTGCTTACAATGAGACATAGCTCTAGCCTGTAATGCAATTGAGTATTTTTAATAGCCAAGTTTAACTAGAAACAAATCTCTTTGAGTAAATTCTTCTTTTACATTATTTCATTTTAATACCGGACAACTCCAGAAAATGACATTGTCTTTTCCATTATTCCCATATTTTTATTTCTGGTAGCCTTAACCCCAAATTTGATTATTTTCGGTATTATTTCTTTAACATTTTCTATGCTAATGATTAATAATGATAACCTTTTAAGTTTATAAGGATTTTCTTATCAAATTGTTCCATTTAATCCTCATCACAATTCTAAAAAATATTGGAATCATTATTATTCTTCCAACTTTATTAGCAAGAAACTTGACGGCTTAGAAAACTAACATTTATTATGTGCTAGGCACTGTTCTGAACACCTTATTACCTCATTTAATCTTTGCAGCAACTCTAGGACATATGTACAATTTTTATCTTCCTTTTTTATAGATGAGAGCCCAGAGAATTTAAATAATCTGCCCTATCATCTAGAAATGGCAGGCTCATGATTACAGTTCTGGCGTTTTGTCTTCATAGCCTTATTTGAACCTAGAACTTCAGATTCTAGATCTTCTGCATTTTTTTTTTTTTAACTGTGTTGCCGTTCCAGTGAAAAGAACATTGAAGCCTAGAATATAGCTGCCCAGAAGTAGACTTGGGAATCATTAACTCCAAAGCTTGTCTTGAGACTATAAGGACATCCCAAAAAGTTGAATATAAGCATTTTCTAAACTTGTTTTCCTTTCAGGAATATGAGGTCTTAGAAGACCCCGCAGTCTGACCAGGAGCACAGAGTTGAGCCATACTGAGAATAATCTAAATTATTTGGGCATCTTGAAGAATGTAGGAAACAGACAAACATACACACACACACACAAATTGATCTTACTCCTCTATTATAAAAATGTCTGTTAAGCATTTTACTTCTGGTCTGTGCTAATTAGCTGCACATGGAATACATGGAATTTATTATTACTGTAGGATTACAGTACTTTCCACTGCTAAACCTTAAATTTGGTTATTTAGATCTAGAATATTTATGGGTGGGCAACAGTAGGGAAAAAATAAAGCAGTAGACTTCGCTTAGAAGATTTTTGGGTAGTTCTTTTTTTAATGTTTGTCTATTTTTTGAGATAGAGTGTGCAGGTGAAGGAGAGGTAGAGAGAGAGGGAGACAGGATCCAGAGGAGGCTCCGCACTGACAGCAGAAAGCCCAGTGTGAGGCTCAAACCCACAAACCCCGAGATCATGACCTGAAGTCTGATGCTTAACTAACTGAGCCACCCAGGCACCTCTTGGTACTCTTGATAGTAAATAATTTAATTGCATTAACACTATGATAAACTGAAAGAAAACACTTAATTTCTGATCATCTGTGTTCAGGAAGAAAAATATTTCTGCATTGAATTTTTCTGAAATTTAGCATTCTACTGAAAAAATTTTAAGAATATCAGTATCATGGGGGGTGGGGGGACACCTGGGTGGCTCAGTTAATTAAGCATCCAACTCTTGATTTCGGCTAAGGTCCTCATCTCAGGGTCGTGAGATCAAGCCCCATGTCAGGCTCAGTGCAGAGCACAGAGCCTGCTTGGTATTCTCTCTCTCCCTCTCTTTCTCTACCTCTACCACACTTGTGTGTGCATGTTCTTGCTTGCTCTCTCTCTCTCTCAAAATAAATAAATAAACTTTAAAAACAGAAAAAAGAATGTCAGTATCAGGACATGCCAAGTATACCAGAATACTAGGATGAGTTGACTTTTTTAGGAGTTGAGGGAACCAGTATGTGCTTCATCAGAAGCTTACACTTGAACACACTAATGGCATTTTTACTGATTCTTAAACTGATTCTGATCATCTAATAAATCCCTTCAAGCTGAAACTCAGCTGAAGTAGGGAAATGAAGTTTTATAAGACGTTAGGGGATAGAAAATATTCTGCAAATTCTATTTCTTTTGGAATCACTTTATAAAGCATATGCATTTTATTTGTATTGCCAATTTGTTTTAAAGAATATGTAGCCAGCTATGTTAAATTTAAGAGTTAGGAAAATAATAATCGACTTACTTAGCAGCTCCATGTTTTGCTGAAGTTCATTTTGTACTATCAGTCAATAAAATCACACTTTCCCCTTTTGAAAGCAGGTTACGTATTTGTTGGGGAAGCTTTGTGGCAATTTCAATTTATTAATACAGGTTTGTTACAAAGATCCTGTATTTTATCCCCACCTATGAGATTGTTAATAAATTATAATTGAAATTTAGGCTTCGAGTTTGGGGCCATGGTGCTTTTCTCCTACTTTGTCTTGCTAAGAAGAACTAATATACAGAGTGACTAATTGATTCATTCATTTAAACAGTGAATATTCATTCTAAGATGGTTTGTTGTAGTATTTTGGTTGGGGTGCTGGTTTCATTTCATTTCAAGTCTCATCCACTTTTATTTATATCATTGTTGGTTGCTTTCTTTGCAGATGTGTAGCACTGTGCAGTTTAGGTATTTGGATTTGCGAAGAACTAGTCCATGAGTCTCATCATCCTCAAATTAAGGAAGCTCTGAATGTAATTTGTGTTTCCTTAAAGGTAAAAAAAAAAACAAAACACAACTATTTAGTGGAATATATTAATATAGTATAGAATGCATGACTTTTTCTCCAGATATTTATTATATCTTCTGTCTTTATAGAATAAAACATATTAAAAGATATATTTTATTATTATTCATTTATTAGTACATTATTTCCTTGATCCTGACTTTTTCCTTGAGTGGTCCTACTCTTAAATGTAGGATACTGTGGTGATAACCTATTTTATATCAACTTTTTATGTCGTTTAATTTGTAAGGTCATTTATATTTCCCTAATCAGTATTTTTGTAACCTACTCTTCAATCCTTACTAACTGAATTTTTGAGCTGTTCTATGATTTGACTTTATTAGTCGAGTTAAATGCTCTCTTTGTAACCAGAGTAAAATTTGTTAAAAAAAAAATAACCTAATTATTTGGAGAGTGTGAATGAGTAAAATGAATGACTAAATGTGAAAGTATGCATGATATTATTTTTGTCTTAAAACTTATAATATCTATATAGAATTGTAAACATAAAAAGTACAAATATTACTTATTTGACAAATATTTGTGAGTATGTACTATGTTTCAGGTGCTTTGCTGGTTAGAGTGAGGGATATCAGAATAAAAAAATTATAAATACTAGATTCAAAAGATTAATAATGTGATAACTGGAAAGATTAAAATAAGAGTAATAAAAAGCTGAGAGAACCAAATGAGTGGAACATATAAAATGCTGACTGAGGTCAGAGGAAACAGATCACTGTGACTTGGGTATTAGAGAAGACTTCAGAAATAGGAGACTTTTGGTCAGGGCTTGAAGAGTGGGGGAGATGTGGTCATAAAAAGCTAAGCGTAACAAGTTTGACTTTGTGCCATGGGGGAGTCATCCGAGAGCTTTAAGCATACAGAATGTCAGCATCAGAGCAGTTCTTTAGAAGATTAATTTGAAAATATCATGTATAGTTGATTGGAATGGAGAACAGATTGGAATGCAGAAAAGTTTGAAAAGATTACAGGCTGTTGGGAAATTCAAGGTGAGGGAAAATGGAATAAAACTTCAATGGAGACAAACATTCAAAATCAAAAATAAAGTTAATTGCGTTTTTGGAATGTATTGTGAATTCTTGTTTTACTGCTGATATTTATCTTCTTAATAGTATTTAAATACACAAATTTAGAATGAAAAAAGAAACGTGTATGAAATTTAAAGTTTTTCAGCAACTAATGCATTAATGATAATTTGTTGTTGTTGTTGTTGTTGTTGTTGTTACAGTTTACTAATAAAACGGTAGCCCATGTAGCTTGTAACATGCTTCACATGCTGGTTCATTATGTACCTAGACTTCAGATTTACCAACCTGATTCTCCCTTGAAAATTATTCAAGTAAGTATTGCTCATTTATTATGACCCTGTCAAAAGACCTTTAGATTTGGATACCTCGAAATATAAAATTATTTAATAATTTTCTTTAAATTTTGGATGGCTAAATAATGGCAACCCAGGGTGTTTTGTTTTGTTTTGTTTTGAGATATCAAAGTTCATGACAGTCCCTTTGTATTTTAAGTTAAGAGACTGTGTTCTTGGTTTTAAATGCTTCATGCAAATTGATAATTGCCATCGTCTTTATTAATATATAGTCTACTTCATTCCCTCTCTTAGGTGAGAAAATATAGCATCTCTCCAGTTTCTAGAATCAGGACATTAATTTGATTCATCCCTTTCCTTTCCTCTTCAACTAATCATAGATGAAGTTTGTTTTTTAAAAATTATTTTTTCTTTTTAATTCTGTCTCCTACGCTTCCTGCAACACCTCTCCTCCTATACTTCATACAACACCTGACCTGTTTCATTATTTCTTTCTTGTATCTGTTTCATTATTTCTTTCTTGATGCTGTTAATAGCTTTCTGACCAGTCCCCTGTCTTCTGAGGTCTTCCCCTCCAAATCACCATTCACATTCACATTCACATTCACATGACTTTCCGTCACCTGCCTGAAAAAAAACCAAAACTCAGCAATATCTCTGAGTGGTTTCCTTTGCCAGTCTTTATTTGGAAATTTGAAGCCTCCAGATGAGGACCCAGCCCATCTTTTTGAAATCATGTTTGAGAGACTTAGCAGAAAACCAGAGGGGAGGGGAAGAGGGGAAAAGAAAAAAGACACAGAGAGAGAGGGAGAGAAAACATAAGAGACTCTCAAAGCCTAAGAAAAAACTGAGGGGTGAGGGAGTGTACGAGGGGGGAGAGTGGGTGACGGGCACAGAGGAGGGCACTTGTTGGGATGAGCACTGGGTGTAATATGGAAACCAATTTGACAATAAAATAAAATCACGTAGGGATTCCTTTGAAGTATCCTGTTATCCACGTACCTGACTCGACTTACTACCTCCTGAACATACCTTTACTCTTCCTACCTGAATTGCTCTACTTCTCTTACCCTCCCCTCCTCTTTCAGTGATTAATTTAATACCATCTCCTCAAAAATAAGAATCTTTATCTCTTCTCTCCAACCAGAGTTTATCTTTCTTATCTTCAAATTCTAATAAAATTTTTAGGAAACATAATATTTATTAAGCACCTATTATGTGCCAGTTGCTACATCAGTCACCTTTTCATAAGTTATCTCATTTAATTCATAAGTCTTTTGAGGTAGACTGTTATTTGTCCCCCACCACCTTTATTTAAGATGAGAGAACTGAGGATTTAGTAACTATATGAAGTCACAAGCTAGCAGGGTAGAAATAGTTCAAACCCAAGTATGTAAGATTTTTAAGTCCAGGCTTTTCTGGCTTCACCATGTTGCCAGTCCCTATTTCAGCACAAAATATATTTGTGTACAAATTCTAAAATGCCCTCTAAGACCAGGGCATTTTTCTTCTTTATTTTTTATGACTAGGGTGACTTTCATATAGAATATGTTCAGTAGATATCTGTTGACTCAAATACATATAGTAGTATGGTTAGGAAGTTAGGTTCGAGGGTTAGACACTCCTGGTTTAACTAACCCCTGATTCAACCACTTACTAACTTCATAACTATTAACAAGTTACTTGGCCCTTGAACTCATGTTTTCTTTATCTTTACATTCGGGATAAAAATACCTAGCTCACAGAGTTGCTCTGAAGTCTAAATGAGAAAACATTTGTAAAGCAACGTAGAACTTTTTGCCATAAAATTATGGGGCATTAATTTTAATAAAAGTTGGCTGTAGCTATTATAATTATCATGCAGGACGTGATAATAGGATATAAGTGTGAATGTGCAATGTATATTAGTAATAAAACTTATGAAGATTTTAGCCTTTAAGATTGATTATTCTGTTTGAAAATTAAGGTCATTAAGCAGATTTTTTCTTTTTTTCATTTGAAAGTCTGAAAATCCTTTCCCTTAATTTTTTATATCAGTTTATATATTATTAATACTCACCTGAGTACTTCTTAAGAATGCAGAATTTTTTCAGATTGCTTCTTTATACATTATAGTGGTCAACGGCTACACATAAACATGAAGAGTTATTATATTCCACTTCTAGTTGAATGGAGAAATGAAATCCCAAAATAGTGGAGCATTTTACTAATGTTTGCTGTCTTACATAGCCAGTTCCAGGACCAATATTAAGCAGATGAATCTAAATATACTAGATTCTATTAATGAATAAAGCCTTTACTGTGTAAAGTATATTTAGAGGAATTTTTCTACTTGATGCATTGAAGCAGTAACTTATGAAAATACCATACAATAAAAATAAACTTACCCCAATAATATTTTTAACATGCACATAAAAAAATTTAATGAGATCAAGAAATTTCCAGGGTAAATAACAGTGTATGTGAATATTTTGCCTTCTTTTAATAATTTTTTATTATTTCATATTTTTGTATCAAATTTATTTATTACAGTGTATATGTTAATTTAAAAAGCCATATTATAAAAATTTTTTAAGCATATTTACCTACACACACACACACACACGCACGCGCACACACACACACACACACACACATATGTATACACAGAAATGTCTGGAAAGACATGAGAGTGGATTTCTTTTTCTTTCAATAAACTCTACACCCAACATGGGGCTTGAACTCAGCCTCAAAATCAGGAGTCACATGCTCTACCAACTGAGCCAGTCAGACACCCTTAGAGTAGATTTCTTTATTTTTTTTCCCTCCAACTTTATTGAGGAGTAATTGACAAATATAATTGTATATATTTAAAGTATACAGTGTGATGATTTGATAATTGTGGAATGATTAGCAAGGTCAAGATAACACATGCATTACCTCACATAGTTAACTGTTTTTTGTTTTGTTTTGTTATTTATGGTGAGAATGCTTAAAGTCTACTCATAGCAACTTCCAGATATTCAGCGTATGTTTAACTATAGTCACCATGCTGTACATTAAATCCTCAGAACTTTTTTTATAGTAAAACTGAAAATTTATACCCTTTGACCTGTATTTCCCCATTTCCCTCTTCTCCTCCCAGCCTCTGGCCACCACTATTCTATTCTCTGTTTTTAAAAAATCAGCTGTTTTTCTTTGCTTGGTTGGTTGGTTTTTTTGTTGTTGTTTTGTTTTGTTTTTAAAGATTCCACGTGTAAGTGATACCATACAGTATTTGTCTTTCTCTGTCAGGCTTATGTCACTTACGATAATGCCCTCCAGTTTCATCTATGTTGTCACAAATGGCAGGATTTCCTTTTTTATGGTTGAACATTGATATTCCATTGTGTGTATATATACACAGATTTTTTATATTCATTTATGCTGGGGTCCTTGTTCCGGCGAATCTAGGGGTCCACAAAGGACAGACGGTCAGGCGAAATGAAGTGAGAGAGCCATGAGTGAGATGGAATCTGATGACCAAGCAGGCAGCCCTGGCAATTCTGGCATCTCTGCTTTGCTGGTCTCAGTGTCTTTATTTTTAAAGGTAGCGAGTGACATTACATCAGTGACAAGGCATTCTTTACAACATACATTGTTGTCACAAGACCTATGTAGTCATCTATAGGTTTATGAGAATTACAAAAGGATTTGCGAAATGTTAACCTCAGTGAGGTGCTCAATATTTGCTGCTGATCAATGAAGATATGTGTAGCTATAAACAGTGCTTCTAACTTTTGGGCGAGGCTAACCTTCGGGGAAGGTCCTAAGTCTCTTTACAATCTTTCCCATCAGTGTGTTAATTCTGAGAAAAGTTTGACGGAGATGTGCCTTGAGGTTTTATGGTGGGGCTGAGGGGAGCGATACCTGCATGGAAAATCTAGTTTGGTTCAAGGAGTCTTGGGGCCTACGCCTCAATTTGTGTAACCTATCCCCAAGAGGCAACCTTGAGGTTACTTCTGGCCAGGTTACTCTTATTCAGATTTTATCCATCAAGACCAGGTCCCCTTTTCCATGTGCCATAAAACCAAAGAGCATTATGTTCCTTAGGCCAACGAAAGCAGTTCAAGAAATCCAGGCCTGAAAGATTATTTACAAGGAGGTAAAACTAGGCACCAGTTTGGCTGGCGGGAGCTTTTGCTTCAACCTTTCTCACACAGGGAGGGGTCTTAATCTGTGAGCCCAAAATGGCTCCCAACACATTTATCCGTTGAAGGACATCTAGATTGTTTCTGTATCTTTGCTGTTGTGAATAATGCTGCAGTGACCATAGGTGTTCAGGGGTCTGTTTGAGATACCATTTTCATTTTTTCAGATATACACTCAGCAAAAGGATTGCTGGATCTGGTAGTTCTATATTTAACGTTCTGAGGAACTTCCATACTGTTTCCATAAAGACTGTACCAGTTCAGAGTTTTGCCAACAGTGTATATCGGTTTTCTTATCCCCACATCCTTGCCAACATCTGTTACCTCCTGTCTTTTTGAAAATAGCTATTCTGGCAGATGTAAGGTGATATCTCATTGTGGTTTTGATTTGCATTTTCCTTGTGATTAGTGATATCGAGCACCTTTTTATATACCTGTTAACCATTTGAATGTCTTCTTTGACATAAACATTCTTGTTTATTCACGTCTTTTGCCCATTTTTAAATTGGATTATTTGCTTTTTTGTTATTGAGTTGTATGAGCTCTTTATATATTTTATATATTAGCCCCTTATCCAGAAACATGGGTTGCATGGTTTTCCCCATTTCATCAGTTGCCTTTCCAATTTATTGTTTCCTTTGCTGTGCAGAAGCTCTTTAGTTTGATGTAGTCCTACTTGTTTGTTTTAGCTTTTGGTGTCTGTGCTTTTGTCTTATCCAAGAAATCAATGCCAATATCAATGTCAAGAATATTTTCCCAATGTTTTCTTCTAGGAGTTTTATGGTTTCTTCTAGAAGTTTAAATTTAAGTCTTTGATCCATTTCAAGTTAATTTTTGTGAGTGGTGTACTATGGGGGTCCAGTTTCATTCTTTTGTATGTGGATCTCATTTTCTTAATACCATTTATTGAAGATACTGTCCTTTCACCATTGTATACTCTTGGTGCCCTTGTCAAAGATTAGTTGACTGTAAATGCGTGACTAGTGCCTATGTCCTAGGCTCTCTGTTCTGATCCACTGATCGATGTGCCTGTTTTTATGTCAGTACCTTACTGTTAGTACTGTTCTGATTAGTATATAGCTCAAAATCAGAAAGTATGATGCCTCTAGTTTTGTTGTTCCTCAAGAATACTTAGGTTCTTTGGGGTTTTCTGTGGTTCCATACAAAATTTAGGATAGTTTTTTCTTTTTCTAAGAAAAATGCCATTGGAATTTTGATAGAGATTACACTGAATCTGTAGATCACTGTGAATGCTATGAACAATTGATCCAGTTCTTCCAATCTATAACATGGGGTATCTTTCCATTTATTTGTTTCTTCTTCAGTTTTGTTCATCTGTGTTTTATAGTTTTCACTAGATAGATCTTTCCCGTCCATGGTTATATTTATTCCTAAGTATCTTATTGAGTTTGATATTACTGTAAATGGGATATTTCTTAATTTCTTTTTCTGATAGTTCATTGTTAGTATATAGAGATCCAACTGATTTTTATATATTGATTTTGTATCCTGAAACTTTACTGAATTCATTTATTAGTTCTGACACTTTTTTGGTGGAATGTTTAGGGTTTCCTGAATATGAGATGATGTCACTTGCAAACAAATGATTTTACTTCTTTTCAGATTTGGATGCCTTTTAATTCTTTTTCTTCTCTAATTGCTGTGGTAGGACTTCAGATATTATGCTGAACAGAAATCACAGTGGCAGGCATCCTGTCTTATTCCTGACCTTAGAGAGAAAGCTTTTAACTTTTCACCATTGAGTATGACTTTAGCTGTGAGCTTGTCGTATGAAGTCTTCATTATGTTGAAGTACCTTCCTTCTACAACTAATTTCTTGAGCAGAATAGATTTCTTGCAGATGGTTTTTATAAATATTTTTACTTCTCTGTATCCTCTCATTTTTCTATTAACGTATGTGTTTATATTGATTAGTGAATTGAATTTGTGGGAAATGCATTTATAGTTGACAGAGTTTATATAATTTTGGTTTTATATATAAGAATTTTAAATGATTGATAGTTAAGTATACTCTAAAACCTTACCTATTAAAAATTACTTAAAAATAACAGGGTTAATGTATTTAGGATTAAAAATGTGTTTAGGATAAACTTTTATCAAAAGATTTTATATCACTTTATTAGCATTAACATTTAAGTTTTAAGATGCATGATTTAACTTATTTTGAACTCTTTTTTTCTTTGCTGACAGATCCTAATAGCCACTATTACCCATCTTTTGCCAAGTACAGAAGCTTCATCTTACGAAATGGATAAGAGGGTAATCTAAATTTTGTTTGATATTTAATATGAGTTTAGTAAAATCTTTGTATTTTAAAATTGCAAAGATACATATGTTTACATGGTAAACAGTAATTGATTTTGTGCTTAAAAATCACTTTAATGTGAAATATATCTACATTATTTAAGCGTAAAGTATATTTTAGTTCACATTTCAAGTTAATCATGATTATTTGATAAAGTATTCTAACCTAAGGTTTTGAGGAACATTGAAGGACATTCTTTCATTTAAAACTGTTTCACTTTATGCTGTCAAGTTACGGTTTTGTTTATGCCTGAAAATTAGTAATTCTGAACTGTGAGGGCAGCCATACATCTTTATAGAGCTGTTCCTGGTAGAAAACAACAAAATTTCCATTAAGGAGAATACATATAATAGAGATATGACACATAGAAGAAGGCATACTCTCTAGCAATAGAAAGTTGTACAAGATTGAATTTACTTAATTCTTTGTGAGAATTACACACTGTAATTATCTCAGGTATTATATCTGTTAGTCTAAAGTTTTTATTTGGTGTCTTTTCATAGTTTCCATATCTTCCCTGAAATCTACATTTCTTCATTAGTTGTATCTTCTCTTTTAGATTTTTAACATTTTTTAAATCATTTTATACATTATTTTAGAGGTAACGCGAAGAGGGGAGAGGGAAGAGGGAGAAAGAGAGAATCTTAAGCAGGCACCACGCTCAGCATGGAGTCCGACCTGGGACTTCCCATGACCTGGGATCATGTTTATCATAATTATTTTAAAGTCCTTGTCTGCTAAATTCATTATCTTGGTTATTGTTGAGTCTCTTTCTATTGAAATATGTTCTTCTTGACTATGGATTCCACTTTCCTGTTTGTTCATATGTCTGTTAGGTTATTTTTATTATATATTAGGCATCGTACATAATATGTCATAGAGACTTTCGACTGTGCTGCCCAGGATAGTAACTACTAGCCACATGTGACTAAATTTAAATAAAATTAAATGAAGAGTTTATATTAAAGGCGTAGCTGGGTGGCTCATTTGGTTAAGCATCAGACTCTTGATTTCAGCTCAGGTCATGATCTCACAGTTGTGAGGTTGAACCCCTCAGAGGCCTCTTTGCTGGAAATTGAGCCTGGAGCCTGCTTGAGATTCTCTCATTCTCCCTCTGACCCTTTCACACTTGCACGCATGCGTGTGAACTCACTCTCTGAAAAAATAAAATTAAATAAATAAAAAATACATAAAATTTGAAAAGTTTATATTAAAAATTTAATTCCTTATTTGTGCTAGCCACATTTCAGGTACTCAGTAGCCACATAGACAGATACACACCATTTTCATCATTGCACAAAGTTCTATTAATCAAGGCTGCTCTAGATTCTTATTTCCTCTGAAAATTATTCTTTTCCTTCTTATTTTTACATCCCAATCTTGCAGTTCTATTCTCCAGATCTCAGTGTCACCATCCTTTAATCATACAGTGTTGAAATTTCAAGTATGTTTATTACTTAGGCTCTGCCCATTAATTTACAGAATTCTGAAGGTATAATTATGTTGCAGACCTATTCTCAGTTATTTTCTTGTGCACCTTGAATAACTTTTTAACTTTTGGTCTCTTCGTGTTATTTCTGTTGTCTTCTTTATCTCTAATTTGATGAGTTTACCTCAGAAGTTTTTATTCTCTTCATATTCAGTTTAAAATCCATTTGACCAGATTATCTAGTCCTTGATAAATACATTCTTCCTCATCTTTAAAAGATAAATATACTCCATTTTAGCCAAGAGTTATTCACTTTTGTGTCTTGGACTGTGGTTTAGAATTTCAAATCTAGGTTGTGAACAATATCTGGATGACTAATTAGCCATTTCCTTCTAGATCATCTTTGTCTTGCATAGCCTAACTATTAATATGAAAAATATCCACTACTCAGTTTTTGTTTCTTGCCCACTTAATTCATTAAATATTTATTGACCACAAAGTATGTGTGTGATATTCTGCCTGGAACTAATTAAGTAGATATAAATAAGGTAGCCTCTGTTCCCGTGGATTTTAAAGATTAGAGCGGCAAGTGAGGCAATCCAGTATAATAAGTGCTTACTATAAAAAGTAGAAAAATGTGTATGACACAGGGTAGGATAGAGGAGGAAGTAATGAACTATCAAAGCAAAAGGGCTTGTTAAGGGAAAACTTCTTAAAGATGATAGGGTTTTCTACGAAATAAGGATTGGAGTTAAAAGTGTTATTCCAGGTGGAGGGAATAGCATGTGTAAAATCATGTAGGTCTAAAATGTATGGTATATTATGGGAGAACAATAGGCAATTACATATTTTAGGATGCGAAGTGTATGGTTCAGAGAAGGGAACTCAGGCATCAGAGACAGAGACAGAAAAGGGTCAGGATATGAAGGGCCTTGGATGCCACACTAAGAACTTCTGAATTTTGTGAAAGTCCTTTTTTTTGAAAATGACTTTTTGGGGGCGCCTGGGTGGCTCAAGTCAGTTATGCATCCAACTCTTGATTTTGGCTCAGGTCATTATCTCACAGTTGTGAGATTGAGCCCCACATCAGGCTCCATGATGAGCATGGAGCCTGCTTGGGATTCTCTTTCTCCCTTGCTCTCTGCCCTTCCCCCGGTCACACTCCCTCTCTCTCTCTCAAATAAATAAACTTTTTATTTTAAGTGACTTTTTTGGGGGCATCTGGGTGAGTCGGTCGGTTAAATGTCTGACTTCAGCTCAGGTCATGATCTTGTAGTTCTTGAATTCGAGCCCCATGTAGGGCTCCATGCTGACAGCTCAGAGCCTGGAGCCTGCTTTGGATTCTCTCTCTGTCTCTCTCTCTCCCTCTCTCCCTCTCTCCCTCTCTCCCTCTCTCCCTCTCTCCCTTTCTCCCTCTCTCTCCCTCTCTCCCTCTCTCTCCCTCTCTCCCTCTCTCTCCCTCTCTCTGCCCCTTGCCCACTAAGGTTCTGCCCCTCTCTCTCCTGCTCGCTCGCTCTGTGTCTCTCTCAAAAATAAACATTAAATTGTTTTATTTTTATTCATTATTTTTTTTTAATGTTTATTTGTGAGAGACAGACAGACAGAATGTGAGTGTGGGAGGAACAGAGAGAGAGAGGGAGACAGAATCCGAAGCAGGTTTCAGGCTCTGAGCTATCAGCACAGAGCCCAACATGGGGCTCGAACTCACAGACTGCAAAATCATGACCTGAGCCAAAGTCGGACACTTAATCAACTGAGCCACCCAGGCACCCCCCGAAAAAAATTTTTTTAAGTGACTTTTTGGAACGCACAATGAAATACCAGATTTGTGAAAGATCACTTAAAAGCGTGAATATTGACTTAAAAGAAAGAATATGGTAATTGTTATTATAATCATCAACGTAAGAATTGATGTCTTGAACTAAGGCTAAGAAAATAAAGGGTAAAAATTATCAAAGTGGAATCTACAACCAAAACCCACAGGAATCAAGAATAAAAGAGCAGAATTTTTGGAGAAAGATGAATTTCCGTTTTTATTGTATTTCATGTAAGGAATAATGCCCAGTAAAATGCAGCAAAGCAACTCTGTATACCTAAAGTGGTAAATTTGAAGCTCAAAACAAAATTATTGGCATCATCAACACGTGAATAGTATTAAACTATGGGAATGTATGAGATCACTTAAGGAGAAGTTATAGAGTAAGAAAAGTTAGCAAAGTATAACACCTTGAAGAATAACAAAGAGCAGGCAGAGAGGGGGTCACCAAATAGAGACATAGAAGGCTCCTGAATTTTCTTCCTCCTGTGGTTGCACTAAAGGTAACAGCTATGTATGGAGCAACTCTCTCTGGAGAAATCCAGAAACTAGTGAATGATCCTACATATCAGGCAACTGAAAATACACCCTCATCAAAATACATAAGAAATGCCGAGAATGTACTCTTGCAATAAACTCCACCCTTGGCATAGCTCCATACAATCAGGAGAGAACCCCCAACTCCCAGCTTCTCTCCGAGGAGAGAAAGGTTTAGCCCACACATCTAGCACCCCAGCTTTTAAGTCTGTGTCCCTGTGGTCGGGCTCCCAGGTCTCCTGCCTCTGAAAATCAGTAGACTTTGTGACTGCTTGATGTGTAGGATCATTCAGCCGGTTTCTTTCTGGACCCTCAGGCAGCAGCTGGGAAAGTATGCAGTCAGATGTTTCTGGGGGAAGAATGGTAGAGCGTCTTCTTTGCCTGTTCCCTCTGTGCTGAACCCTGGGGGAATAGCCATAGCAGGTGCTCATGCTCCTGTTAACAAGTGCTCCTTTGTTTCCCTAGAGAGAATTTGACTGCTTACTTTCCCAGCTGCTGCCTGAGGGTCCAGCTTCTAACCAGTCTTCATCTAGGTGCTGACTGCAGTCGTCCTGGAAGCCCATAAGAACCAGTGGGCACTCCCCCTGTATTCTCTCCCTCTGACTGACTTCAATAAGAAAACCAGGTCTCCAGCTTCTCCCTAGAAGGAGCTTGTCAACACTAAGTGAGCAGCTCCCAAATCACCTATTTTCTGGGAGCTTACAGAACTTGGCACTCATGAATTCTCTCGAAACCCACAAAACAGAGGTGGTTCTGTTTGCACCAGCTCTCCCAGTGACTCTTTCCCCTGGCTCAGCATAAAATGAGTAAGCAAAAATACTCAGCCCTCAATTTCTTCATTGAGGCTAGACTGTATAAATGATGTCCCAGCTTTCCTAGCTGCTCCATGAAAGTCGGGCTTCCAATAAGCCTGCATCAGGGAGCTGAAGGGATAGGCAATTAGTAGTCGTTCAGGAGCCTGAGTAGGTATATTGGCATTTCCCACCCTTTTGGGACACAGCTTGGACAGTCACAGAGGTTTGAGGGGCAGCTAAGAGCTCGAGCCAGTCTACTATTTTACCTTTCCCAATTAAAAAGTATCTTGTAGGAAGACACTTTGAGACTATATAAATATCCTATCACTCATTAAACCTTTGTAAGTAGTTTTGCCAGCATTTGAAATGTTTATCAGAATTAAATGTTGTTATGATAGCTCCAAATGGTGATTTCCTAATTCTGTCATTACTTTTACCTTCATCAGTTAGTTTTCTGTGATGAGGAAGAGATCTCTCTTATTTCTTATCCATCTTACCAGTGTCGGATCATGATTCTTACTTTATTCAATATCAGGTCCCAGATTTAGCCAGTGGGGGTGCCCTTTAAAGGGGCTTCTTTGTCCTTTTGACATCTCCCCCTCATTATTCTTTCAGTATACCCTTAATTTCTGTCACCACAGAATTTTTCAGCTTTACGTGTATTTTCCCTCCCCCAGTACTGGAATTAGCCATTTCTGTAAGGAACTCTGGTTCCATCGAGTGGAAATAGTATTTTGAAAGAGATTTAGGAGCTAGGTGTCTATATTGTCATTGGGTTGTCTTTTTCCCATAGGCCCAATGACCAGATAGAGCTAGAAAATAGATGGTATGTACACACACACAAATATGTAATATGTATTTTATGTATAAATGTAATATATGCATGTATGTATTCCTTTGTGTTAAAACACCACGAGTTTACCTTGACACCTCTGGTTCTAACCCAACACCACAAGGTGCAGTCTGCTCCCTTTTACATATTCGTAACTACCAACCCCAACAGTGAGAACCTAGTTCCCATTATCCACATTTATCCACAGTACGGTTACTTCTTGTGCAGTTATAGAAAAATAAAAGCAGTTCAGAATATATTTATGCCTGTATGTAGTTACCAAGAGAGTATATAGTTCTAAAGCTGTGTTTAAAAGTTATTTGCATCCCTTCTTCTCTCCTTAGCCTCGCCTCCATATGGTTATACAATTCATTTGAAATAGTATAATTTAGGTCATTTTTTCAATTAATTTTCCATTTTAGTGTTTTATCCCCATCCCTGTTGTTTTTATTTATTTTTGTTTGTGGTGTACTCATTCTTTGTTTCTTTTTACGTAAATGAGCAGATATATTTATATATTCTCCTTGTTTTTTTTTTATTATAATAGTTTATTTTCAAATTGGTTTACATATAACACCCAGTGTTCATCCCAACACGTGCCTTCTTTAATGTCCGTCACCCCCTCTCCCCCATTCCTCACCTCCCTCACCTCCCTCACCCTCAGATTGTTCTTAGTCTTTGAGAGCCTCTTATGTTTTATCTCCCTTCCTCTCTGTGTCTTTTTTTCCTTTCCCCTCTTCCCCTCCCCCTGGTTTTTGCTTAGTCTCACAAAGTCCACCTATTCGTGGAATCATATGGTATTTGTCTTTTTCTGACTGACTTATTTCACTTAACATAATACCCTCCAGTTCCATCCATGTTGCTACACATGGCCAGATTTCATTTTTTCTCATTGCCATGTAGTAGTCCATTGTATATATGTGCCACTCCTTGTTTGTTAAAAGATATCATAGGCTAGATATTCCTTGGTGCTTTAAATTTTTTACTTGCAGGATATCCTGGAAATTCACAATGCATCAATTCATAAATATCTTCCATGTTCTTTTTTGTAGCTATATAGTGTTTGTACTCCATTATGTGAATGTACCATAGTTTATTCAGCTCACTCTCCTATATATGGATGTATAGGTTATTTTTAGAATTTTGCGGTTGCAAACTGTGCTGCAGTGACTCACGTTGTGCCTGTGTATTTTTACATTATTGGAATATGTCTTCAGGGTATATTCCTAGAAGTGGAATTGCTGGGTCAGAAGGTAAACACATAGGTGATCGTGTTAAATGTCGGCATTCCCACAAGCAGACTTTTAGTGCCTGTTTGCCTGGAGTCTCATCCACACAGTGTGTCTTATTTTGAATGTGTTGTCAATTTGATGGGGTGCAATGGCATCTCAGTGTAGTTTCCACTTAAAGTGAAGTTGGATATCCACTCATATTTACTAATGGCCTTATTTTTTTATTTTCGTGGCTTGTCTATTCATATTTTCTTACATTTTCTGTCAGGTTTTGGTGTTCTCCCCTCAAATTTTTTATGTACTAGGAATATTAGCTCTTAACTGTGGTATATATTACAAATATTTTGTAATAGTTATATAAAAGTTATGTTTACACTATAGTCTGGAGCTCCTGGGTGGCTCAATCAATTGAGCATCCGACTGAATTTTGGCCCAGCTCATGATCCCAGGGTCATGGGATCGAGCCCTGTGTCAGGCTCCACACTGAGCATGGAGCCTGCTTAAGATTCTCTCTCTCTTCCCGCTGTGCCCCTCTCCCCCACTGGTGCTTTCTCTCTCTCTCTCAAATCATTAAAAAAACAAACAAATAAACAAAAAACCTACCTTTTAAAAAAAAACTGCACTATAGTCTGTTAAGTGTGCAATAGCAATATGTTCAAAAAAACAGTGTATATATCTTAATATAAAAATACTTTATTGCTAAAAAATGCTAACCGTCATCTGAGCTTTTAGTAAATTGTGGAGGGTCTTGCCTTAGCACTGATGGCTGATCGGGGTGATTGCTCCAGGTGGGGGCAGCTGTGGCAATTTCATAACATAAAACAGTAATGAAGTTTGCCACATTGACTGACGTTTTCCCCCACAATTTCTCTGGCATCCGTGCTGTTTGATAGCCCTTTACCCACAGTAGAACTTTCAAAATTGGAGTCAGTCCTTTGAAACGGTGTTGCCATTTTATCAACTGCGTTTATGTAGTATATTCTAAATCCTTTGTTGTAATTTCACATCTTCACAACATCCTTACTAGGAGTAGATTTCATCTCAAGAAACCACTTTATTTCCTCATTAAGGAGAAGCAACTCCTTATTACATTTTGATCATGAGATTGTAGCAGTCCAGTCGCATCTACAGGCTCCGCTTCTAATTCTAGTTCTCTTGCTGTTTCTACCAATTCTGCAGTTACTTCCTCCATAGAAATCTTCAACCTCTCAAAGTCATCCATTTGGAATCAGGTCTTCCATACTCCTGTTAATGTTGATATTTTGACCACTTCTCATGAATTGTGAATGTTCTTAATGGCATCCAGAATGGTGAATCCTTTCCAGAAGGTTTTCAATTTACTTTACCCAGATCCTTCAGATGAATCACTATATGGCGACTATACCTTTATGAAATGTATTTCTTAAATAATAAGACCCAAAAGTCAAAATTTCTCCTTGATCCAGGGGCTGCAGAATGGATGCCATGTTAGCAGGCATGAAAATAACATTAACCTCATTGCGCATCTCCATCAGAGCTCTTAGACTTAAAATATTCAGTAAACCATGTTGTAAACAGATGTGATGTTATCCAAGCTTTGCTGTTCCATGTATAGAGTACATTGGAATGGTAAATGAACACTGGCTTCAACTTAAAGCCACCAGCTGCATTAACTCTCACCAAAGAGGCAGCTTGTCCTTTGAAGCTTTGAAGCCAGGCATTGACTTCCCTCTAGCTATGAAAGTCCTAGGTACATCTTCTTCAAATAGAAGGCTGTTTGGTCTACCTTGAAAATCTGTTGTTTAGTGTAGCTCCTTTCATTAGTTTTCTTGGCTACATCTTCTGGATAACTTGTTGCAGCCTCTGTGTATCACCATTTGCCTCACCTTGCGCTGTTACGTTATGTAGATGACGTCTTTCTTTAAATTTCACAAACTAATCTCTGCTAGCTTTAAACTCCTCTTCTGTAGCTTCCTTACCTCTCTCAGCCTTCATCGAATTTAAGAGAGTTACAGCCTTGCTCTGGGTTAGGCTTTGAGCTAAGGGAATTTTGCAGCTGGTTTGCTCCTCCATCCAGACCATAAAACTTTATCTATATCAGCAAACACAGCTATTTTGCTTTCTTATCATTCATGTGTTCACTAGAGTAGCACTTTTAATTTCCTTCAAAAACTTTTCTTTTGTATTCACAACTTGGCTGTTGGGCACAAGAAGCCTCAGCTTGTCTTGACTTTAGACATGCCTTCCTCACTAAACTTAATTTCTAGCTATTGATTAAAGTGAGAGTCACATGACTCTTCCTTTCACTTGAACACTTAGAGGCCATTGTAGGTTATTAATTGGCCTAATTTGAGTATTGTTGTGTCTCAGGGAATAGGGCGGTCTGAGGAGAGGGAGAGAGATGGGGAATAGCTGATTAATGGAGCACTCAGAACACACACAATGCTTACTGATTAGGTTTGCTGACTTACATGGACACGGTTTGCAGCACCCCAAAACAATTACAGTAATAGCATCAAAGGTCACAGACCACCATAACAAATATAATAATAATAATAATAATAATAATAATGGAAAAGTTAGAAATATTGTGAGAATTACCAGAATGTGACACAGAGGCACGAAGTGAACAAATGCTGTCAGCAAACGGTGCCTATACAGTTGCTCAAGACAGGGTTGCCACAAACCTTCAATTTGTAAAAAACACAGTACCTGAGAAGTGTAGTAAAGTGAGGCACAATAAAACAAAGTATACTTGTATTTTGTCCACTTGATCTGTCTTATACTGAGTGGTGTGTTAAAGTTTCCTGAATGTTTTTATATTTCTTTGCATCTGTTGTCATTTTTGCTTTATAAAAGTCACTGTGTTATTTGATACATAGATACCCATAAATTTTCATTTCATTTGAATTGTAGCTTTTAACATGAATGCTTTTTGGTTTCAGTTCTAATTTGCATATTGCGTTTTCTGTGTTTCTTTCTCTACAAGATATATTTCTTTGTTGTTCTATTTTTTTAATACAACTTATTGTCAAATTGGTTTCCATACAATCCCCAGTACTCATCCCAACAAGTGCCCTGCTCAGTGCCCATCACCCACTCTCCCCTCTCCACCAGCCCCCATCAACCCTCAGTTTGTTCTCAGTATAAAAGAGTCTCTTATGTTTTACCTCCCTCCCTCTCTGTGATTTCTTTTTTTCCCCTTCGACTCCCCTATGGTCTTCTGCTAAGTCTCTCAAAATCCACCTATGCATGAAAACATATGGTATCTGTCTTTCTCTGCCTGACTTATTTCACTTAGCATAATACCCTCCAATTCCATCCACATTGCTACAAATGACCAGATTTCATTCTTTCTCATTGCCATGTAGTATTCCATTGTATATATAAACCACATCTTCTTTATCCATTCATCAGTTGATGGACACTTAGTCTCCTTCCATGATTTGGCTATTGTTGAAAGTGCTGCTATAAACATTGGGGTACATGTGCCGTATGCATCAGCACTCCTGTGTCTCTTGGGTAAATTCCTAACAGTGCTATTTCTGGGTGATAGGGTAGTTTTATTTCTAATTTTTTGAGGAACCTCCACACTGTTTTCCAAAGTGACTATACCAGTTCGCATTCGCACCAACAGTGTAAGATGTGTTTCTGCACATCCTCACCAGCATCTATAATTTCCTGATTTGTTCATTTTGGCCACTCTGACTGGTGTGAGGTGATATCTCTGTGGTTTTGATTTGTATTTCCCTGATGATGAGTGACATTGAGCATCGTTTCATGTGTCTGTTGGCCATCTGGATATCTTCTTTGGAAAACTGTCTATTCATGTCTTCTGCCCATTTCTTCACCGGATTATTTGTTTTTTGGGTGTGGAGTTTGGTGAGTTCCTTATAGATTTTGGATACTAGCCCTTTATCCAATATGTCGTTTGCAACTACCTTTTCCCATTCCGTCAGTCGCCTATTAGTTTTGTTGATTGTTTCCTTTGCAGTGCAGAAGCTTTTTATCTTGATGAGGTTGCAATAGTTCATTTTTGCTTTTGATTCCCTTGCCTTTGGAGATGTGTCGAGTAAGAAATTGCTGTGACTCAGGTCAAAGAGGTTGTTTCCTCCTTTCTCCTCTAGGATGTTGATGGTTTCCTGACTCACATTCAGGTCCTCCATCCATTTTGAGTTTATTTTTGTGTATGGTGTAAGAAAGTGGTCTAGTTTCATTTTTTTGCATGTTGCTCTCCAGTTCTCCCAGCACCATTTATTAAAGAGGCTGTCTTTTTTCCATTGGATACTCTTTCCTGCTTCGTCGAATATTAGGTGGCCATACATAAGTTCCTTTTGGTATTCAGGAAATTTTATACTTTGTTCTTGTGGTTACATTTCTATATATGCCTTCTTAAAATACTTTTATTCCCTTGCTGTCTTAATTAACCTCTTATTTTTTAAAACACCTTTTGTGTGGTTTGTGATTATTTAATGGTATCCTTTATCTGTTATCGCATATACGTTAATAAATGAGCTTATTTTACTTTTCCTCTCTCTTCGCCTCCATTTTTAGTTATTTTATTTCTACATATAACACATAGAATAAGCCATATAATAAATGATTCTTCCACACTCATCTCTACCTTTATTTTTTTTAGTCTTAGCTTTGTAACTGCATATATCAAATACTCACCATTCTTTTTGCTGAAGTTCCTCAGTCAACTATTTGGTTAGATGAAATTCATCTTTATTCTTCAGGACAGGCCCCTGAATACAGAATTCCCTGAGGGCTGGTATATTTAAAACTTTTTTTGTAACCCTGATACTTGAGAAACATCTTGGCTAGATACAGAATCCTTAGGTTCACATTTAGTTTCGTTGAAGCTTTTTTTTTTTTTTCATTGTTGCCTTGCTTTGTGTATTGTTTTTGAGAAGTCTGAGGCCTTTTTTGTATTTCTCCTGCCTTTCTAAATTATTTCATCTTTTTTTCCAGGAGGCCCTAAGGATATCTTTTTTCTTTATGTTTGAAGTCTGTCTTTTAAAGTTTTACCAGGATATGTGTTAGAGTTGATTATTGCAGATCAGTTTGTCCTGGCTTCTGATGAGCCTTTTTAATATATATATTTCCAGAGACTCCAAATATGTAAATTCAATATTCTTTTTTCTGTCTTCTATCTTAGTCATTTTTTCTCTGACACTTTTTATCTTATTTTAAATCTCATTTTAATTCTTTTAATTGTTTTCCCACTGTTCTTCAAAGCCCCATGTTAAATTTTGTTTTTGTTTTTTCAAATTTATTCTTCTTTAGGCATCTTATAATGTAGGCTTCATTTCTAAATGATTTTATACTTCTACTTCTTTTTCTGATGTGTAACAGTTCTTCCTTTCTTGGTCTGTTTCTTTTTATTAATTTCTGATTTAAGATGGGGTTTTCTTTGTCCTCCATATCTAAATGCTGTTACTTGTTGGGATGAGCACTAGGTGTCGTATTTAAATAATGAATCGTGGGAATCTATTCCTGAAGCCAAGAGCATACTGTGTACACTGTAGGTTAGCTAACTTGACAGTAAAGTATATTTAAAAAAAATAAAATGGTGTTTGATGATAATCTAATTTATATTAGAATGTTGTGCTGTAGTTTGCTTCATAACTGGTTTTTTTGAGCAGTGGTTTCATCAGTTGAATTGTTTAGATTCTCATTTCTTGTTTTCTTTATAGTAATAGTTTTATATAGATGAAGACTGCTCCTGTATTTCTGTGCAGAGGGCTGGTGGCTTAGGTAGTTTATAAGAATCCTACTTCAAGAGCTCCCTCATCTGGCGATTCAGCAAAGCTTACTGTCTTTATTTTCTTTTTAAGGAGAGGAATTGTAGGTCCATCAGTTGCTTGGATGATGCTTTTTAAGGAGAGAAATTATAGGCCCATAAATTTTTGAAATTTGTTTAAGTCTTGCAGGATACTAAATTTCTCTTCTGCTTTTTCTTTTTACTACATGTTTTCCACAGGATATCTCCCTGTTCCTTCTTAACATTCTTCTTCTCCAAAGTATTACCTTTTCTTGGGTGTACTTTTAAGTCCTTTCTTCTACTCAGTATCTAGTTACCAGTACAATTTTTCAATATTCTGACACTTAGGGTAACTTTTTCTTTCTGGCTTGGTTTTTAGGTATATACCTATTTCTTGCCTCTCTTTTACAATTTTTCCTAAACTGCCCTTGCTCCTCATGAAAGTTTGTAATAGGAGAATGAGGAAAAGCTTATTGGGATTTTCTGTATATTTTCTACTTACAAATTATTTGAAGTTTAGATGTTCTGTTCTGATTATACTGAGAATGTCAGGTTTTTGATGTTTTAGAGGTTCTTTTTGTTCTTTGAAAGGAATGCAGAAGTATTTCTAATATATGTGAACTCACACCTTTCATTTGTGATCTATTTTTGAACAGTTTTAAACAAGTCAAGCTAATTGATGTCTGTTCTGTTTTAGGCTCAGTATTTTAATAGAAATTTTAAATAATTTTGGCAGTCCTGTTTTTTTACACTTAAGATTCCATTGTGCCAGCTCTAAAATATAAGGAAGAAATCCACAATGTTCATGTATAATATCTTAAAATCAGATCCAAGTAAATATTCATGATAGAATTAGGATTGCTTTTATTCCTGAAATAAATTTTGGAAGACAAAAAATAAGTTGATGAATTTCTGTTAAAAGTATTAAAGCTCTTATTTATGAGTTTACAGTCATAATCCTCTTTGCTGTTGTTACAGTTGGTTGTGTCGTTACTTCTGTGCCTCCTGGACTGGATCATGGCCTTACCTCTAAAGACCCTGCTCCAGCCAGCCCATGCTACAGGAGCAGATAACGATAAAATAGAAAAATCTGTCCTCAATTGCATTTATAAGGTAAACTTATTTGCTTTATTGTTTTTTTGATAACCAGCAGTTTTTAAAACCTAAAAAATAACATTTCTTAGTATTACATTTTTATGTTTTTAGAGCTAGACATTTTCTAAGAACATAGATTTATCTTACATACCTAAGGATAATTAAAACTTCTTCCTACAAGATACTGTTGTTTTACTGCAGATTTTTAAAAGGAGTCAAATCCTTATTGAGTGTGAGAATCATTAGTTAAATTTACTCATTCTTCTTTTTTAGAGGTATTAAATTTTACCTTGATCGAAAGAACTTAGTTTAAAAATTTTTTTAAGCTCTTGTATTACCAGTTGTTCTTTTTCTCCATTTAACTTTATCTATTTATCGTCAATGAAAAGGAAAACTGTGTTTTCCCTCGTGCTTCCAGGTATTACATGGATGTGTTTATGGAGCTCAGTGTTTTAGCAATCCAAGGTATTTTCCAATGAGCCTCTCTGACTTGGCATCTGTAGATTATGACCCTTTTATGCATTTGGAAAGCCTGAAAGAACCTGAACCTTTACACTCTCCGGATTCGGAACGATCTTCTAAACTTCAGCCAGTGACAGAAGGTAAAAGGAATTCAATTCAAGACAGTATTATTTCTTGGGTTCTCTCAAAGTATGATTTGAGGCCATCGGTAAAAGTAATGAAGATGAGTATATCTTGCTTCGTACTTCTTATTTCACCATGTATATTCTAGCAAAGTTCATTTTTAGTTTAAGAAATAACCTCAGAACCACAGTTACTAAGATCATATGTGATGACACTCCCTTTATACTTCTAGTAAAGTTATTCTGATAAGGTTTTTTTGATATTTTACCTTATACATCATAGGATTTTTTTAATGGAATGAAAGATTTAGCTTTGGAGTCTAACACGTGTGATATCGATTTTTGACTCTCATCTACTAGCTGAGTGTCTATGTCTGTTTCTTTATTTATAAAATGGAGCTAATAATATTTGTTCTCTCATGGTTGTTTTGAGTACTAAATAAGATAATATGTGTCAAACCTTTTGTACAGTTCTTGGTAAGTAGTGAACTCAGTAACGTTTTTTTAAGCCACATTGTTTCTACATTCAGAGAGTTTACATTCTTATATAATAGAAAGATGTAAATAAATAACCATTAAATATGAGTATAAAAATAAAAGTACATTTAAGATACAGAGGTATCGTAGAGGAACCCAGCAATTATTGAAGGGTTTTAAGGTTATATACATGAGAAAATTAATACTAAAAGCAGTTTGAAAGCAGTATTTTATGGAGTTGGCGGATTATGGCCCATGACTGCCACCTGTTTCTGTAAATAAAGTTTTACTGGGACACATCCATGCTTTCATTGGTGTATCATTATGGCTGCTTTTTTGCAACAATAGTAGTGTTGAATAGTTGCAAAAGAGATCATGTGGTCCAGAAAGCTGAAAATATTTACTGCCTGCCCCTTACAGAAGAAGTTTGCTGATCTCTGGTATGTTAGATTGGTTTTAGGCAAGTTAAACCAGGAGCAGAGAGACCAATCACGAAGCTGTTGTTTTAGGCCTGACAAGAATTTCTAAAGGCCTAACTTGGTTTGATCTCTCCCAAAGTAGACCAAGACTGTGAGAAAGGTTAGAGGTTTGGGAGGGAAAATGAGGAGGGCAGTATCGGAAATGGTTTAGTTTGGGATGCCTATCAGATATTCATATGAAGACCACTAGTGGGCAGTTTGTTGTATGTGCAGATCTCAATCACAGCAGAGAGGTCTTAGTTAGGAATCTATATTTGTGTAATGCGTGCGTGTGCATTCTGAGAAGAAAGCAGTTGGAAAGGAAGGAAAACTGGGTGAGAATAATGTCTCAGAAACAAAAACAGGAGAAAGGTATTTAAAAGATTGGGCAATGGTATTAAATGATAGGTCAGATACAGAAAGACTGAAAAATATGCTTTAGTTTCAGTAGAGAAGTAGGAAGGAGAAGTGGATGGCTGTGGGTTGAAGAGCAAAGAGGAGTTAAAGAAATAGAGCCATATGTCAAAAGTACTCTTTAAAGAAACTGGACTATATAAAACAGAAAGATAAGTGATAAGATAGTAGGTAAGCTAAAAAATGATCAGGGGTAAAGGAGTTCTAAGGATGAAGAGAGTTGAACTTCATTATAAACTGAAGGAAGATGGGAAGGGAATCATTAGTAGGGTGAAGTTCCTGAAGAGTGACCTAGAAAGTATAGATGTTAATATTAGCCCTTATTCTGACCCAGAAAGAAAAAGAAGATGGAAGTAAATTAGGGGATTAGCAGAAGTTATTGAGAGTCCAACAGAAAATGGAAACTACAAAGTTTTGGTTGCACCAATCAGCATTCAGTAAGGTAGATGTGGCAGAATACATGGGAACTGTGGCTTTCAGAATGTTGATATATGGTTTAGCCATGGAATCTAGGCTTGGTAAGGTTGAACTGATTTTAGGAAATGGCTAATAAGTTGGAAGAAAATAGACTGATTCATTGTAAATGTTGGTAGTAAGTTAGAACAGTGGTTCTCAGCCTTGGTTGCACATTAAAATACTGCTGCTCTGTTCCCATCCTTAGACATTTTGATATATTGATTTGGGACTGCTAGGATATTTTAAAGCTTTGCAGGTGATTAATATGCAGCCGAGGTTGAGAATCACTGAGAGCATCAGTATGTTAGGACAGTAGTTTTCACAATGAGTTTTTAAACAGTGGAACCCCTTCACATAAATTTCACAAGGAAGCACTGTGTAAAACTTATAAAAGTAGAGCTGCATCAGGGTGGAGGCCTGGGATCCTACTGACTTCTCTTCTGTCCATCTCCTAACAGCCTTCTCCAAGGGGTCTACAAAAAAGAATGGTAAAATTACTAGACTAGGAGTTTGTGGTCAAAGAGTAAGCTATTTAAGTAAGAGTTTGATTTTTATTTAAAAAAAGCACTCAGGTGCTCTGGAAGAATTTGATTTTTAAAGGTGGGATAGTTATAAATGTTTAAGACATCTAAGAGGTGGTCATGATAATGGATTGGTGACATAGAATGCAAATGAAAATTTGAAGTTACACATACACATCAAAGAAATAGGGCTAAAATTTGGGATTGACCACAAATTGCTAATAGTTTCTCTAAAACACAAATACAGTCGACCCCTGACCAACATGGGTTTGTACTGTACGGGTCCACTGACACATGGAATTTTTTTTACTATAATTATATTTTTCCTTCTTTATGATTTTCTTTTCTCCAGCTTACTTTATCATAAGAATATAGTATATGATACATATAACATTCAAAATGTGTGTTAACCAACTGCTTATGTTGCTGGTAAGGCTTTCTGTGAACAATAGGCTATTGGTAGTTAAGTTTGGGAGAAGTAAAAAGTTAAAACATGGATTTTTGACTACTTGATCAGTGCTCTAACCCCCATATTTTTCAAGGGTAGCTATATACAGAACCGAAATAGGGATATAAGATTTAAATTAAATATCAGATATACTGAGCTTTATATATATTAGAGTATATACTGGGAAGCACATATAGCAAAATAATTTGACCATAATTGATAATATAGACAACTTTATATATTTAATTCTTTAGTTTGATATAGTAAAATAATGTTTATTTTACCCAAAAACAAAGTTATTTGCAAAGATTAGTTGCTTTTTGCATTTTTCTCATAAGGGTAAAATGATAAAAGTTTGATTGAGGGCAGTGTAGCACACTTGTTAAACAGTGAAGTAAGGCTTATTTATGTAAAGGGAGTTTTTAATGTATTTCAGACAAAATATGCTCTACCATTAATAGTTACAGTAAAAGATAAAGATTTAAATAGATGAGCTTTATATTGATACCAAATACTCTGTGGAGTAGTGTTCTCTAAATGTATTAAGTTGTTCCCTTTGGACTTTCTTAAAGGTATAAAGGACCAGATTAATGCAGAACCTTTTAGGAACAGCTGTAAGCCAACAGCAGGTGATTCTGCGGTCTATAGTGACAACATGCTGTGTTGGTTTTTTTTTTTTTTAATATGGCAAAGTGACTAATCATTGTGCTCTTGTCTAAGGCATGTTTCATCATCTTCAAGTACTTTTTTGGCCAAAGATTTCTAAACATAGAGTGTCCCTAATAAGCTCAGTATTAGATTGAACAAGTCTGATTTGAGGACTATTGGCAGGAGTAGCTGTAATTATTAAATTTACTAAATAATAAAGCAAGGTAGTAAAGTTGGCTTTTTGTCAAATGGCAGTAGTCTTATTAGCAAAAAGTCATCATTTGCAGGGTCAGAGTGAAAGGAGGCTCCAAGGATTCATTTTGTCCTAATTATAGTTTCACCTATACATATTATGCAAAGCTAATATTTAAAGCATTTGCCAAAATTAACTTCCTCTGCATGTTCTGTTAGAGTGCAATGAATTGCAGCAGCTTTTTATGTCTTGCTGCTTTTGTATCCTGTAATAATCTGTAATTATGGGTTTGCTGCAAATGCTGTAGGGTTTGTTTAATCTGACAATCTGAAAAGACAACCCTGAATAGACTTATTTAAATGAATGCTAGCTACACAAAGCCTGAGAAGCATCGATATCTTCATGTTACATTTTCTCACAAGGCTAGTTATTTAGAGTTTCATTTCGAATATCTAAATTAGAGAATTTCATATGTTTTCTTTATATCTAAGTCGATATCGAGAAGAGAGATGTATGTTCTATAGTTCATAACTCAAAACTCTAAACAGAATTGCCCAATTAGCAAATTGAGAGATTTTTATTCTTCCACATTTATTTATATCCTGAATTTAGAGAAGCAGCTTAGGAAAGAAAATGTTGTTACCTACATCTAAAATCTAAATATAGTTTTAAGTATTCTCAGTGTTAATAATTATGACAGATTTGTGAACAAGTTCATTTGAACTGCATTCCCACTGTCTCTTCCTTTGAGAAGATGTATAGGATAGACAGGAACGTAGGTCTAGGGTTTTGTTTTGGGGAAAGAACTGGCTCATTCTTGCAGTTTGTTTATAAGTAAGTTTGAAAAAGGAACTCATAAAACCTGTGTTACTTATTATGCTCTCAAAATTGAATGATTTATATGGCTTCTGTTATCTTCAACTTTGTATGAGTTTTCAATTCATCTTTATAAAAAACCTGTATTATTCTTAAAGAAAAATGAGGTTTAAAGTGTTTCATGTGATTTGTCCATGATCACAGATCAAGCCAGAGGCAAAGTCAGGAATTCTTCTCTGTTTTATGGTCTGTTTCTGTTAAATTATATTCTTTCACTTCTTCAGAAATGTTCTGCAAAAAAGATTCATTTCTTAGAACAAGTCATATATTTACCTTTATCACGCAAAAGGAAGGAGGGGGACAAAGAAAGAACAGAAAATTATTTTCATAATCAAAACAATTCTGATGTCTTTGATTATAATTTTTATTACAATTTTTTTTAATATTTAATGTTTATTTTTGAGACAGAGAGAGATAGAGCATGAGTGGGGGAGGGGCAGAGAGAGGGAGACACAGAACCTGAAGCAGGCTCCAGGCTCTGAGCTGTCAGCGCAGAGCCCGACGCAAGGCTTGAACTCGTCAACCACAAGATCATGACCTGAGCCAAAGTCGAACGCTCAACCGACTGAGCCACCCACGGACCCCACAATTTTTTTATGTTTGTTTATTTTTGAGAGGGAGAGAGACAAAGCACAAGCAGGGAAGGGGCAGAGAGAGGGAGACACAGAATCCGAAGCAGGCTCCAGGCTCTGAGCTGTCAGCACAGAGTCTGATACGGGGCTCGAACCCTGAAACCACAAGACCATGACCTGAGCTGAAGTTGAAAGTTAAACCAACTTAGCCACCCAGGCACTCCTCTTATTACCATTTAAAATGTGATTTAGTCTCACTTAAAGGAGCTTTTCAATTGATCTCGCTCTTTTAGATAGTAATTTATGCTAAATAATACTATTTTGAAGTTACTATACACAGGAAAAAAAAGTTGAATTCATTGTTTCCGTGTATCACAGTGATTTGCCAAAAGAAAAGGGCATTTTAAAAAAATGTTTATTTATTTATTTTGAGAGAGAGAGAACACGAGCTGGGAGGGGCAGTGAGAGAGAATCCCAAGCAGGCTCCATGCTGTCAATGGGAGCCTGACATGGGACTCGAATCCATAAACCATGATGAGATCATGACCTGAGCTGAAATCAAGACTCAAGACACTTAACTGACTGAGCCACTCAGGCACCCTGAAAAGGACATTTTAACAAAAGAGAAAAATATGGAAATTAGAGTTGTGGTAAAGATGGAACTAACCCTGAACTGCGAAGCAACAGACCAGCCTTTTCTATGGTAGACAAATCCCTTAGCTCTTGTGTACCCACTTATCCTCACGTTCAAAATGACAAGTACTGGCTAAATTGTCTGTAAGGCCCCCGACAGCATGAACTTTCATTACATTCTAAGTTTTAATGACGAAAGGGAAGGCAGACACTAGATTCAAGCCACCTCTCTGTTTTTGTTATCCATTGACATATCTTTTTACTTGACTTGCATATGGTCTTGAAATGTAGGATTGAATTTAAGGTTAATCATTTAGTGTTATCTAGTATTGAATAGCTGATTTTCAGAACTAGCCATATTTATAATTGAGGAACAACTCAATGTAATTGGAACTTTTTAAGTAAACTGAAAAGTATTCATAAATATACATGTTATATGGTCATAAAAATGTGACTGGTAATTGAAGAAGTTTAAAATTTTGATACCCTAACATTTCAAAATCAACCAAAGCCCAGAGAAAACTGTTCTTTTTTAGAGTCCGAATAATGGAAGAAGATGTTTTTGCTATTAATGGCATAGCAGCTGGTTTCTTGCTGATCTCTGCTTGTAGTCAGTGAGGGCTATGGACTTGAAAATGTAACACTATTCTTTTCTCTTGCTTTTTTTAAGTATCATATGAGCAATGCAAAAGCGAATGTCCTTATAAACCTTTTTTAAAGTAGAGCTTATTGAGATATAATTTACATAAAATATAATTTTTTATGTGGGAATTTTACTGTATATTATGTTGGTAGTTACACAACTCTGTACAGTTGCCAAAATGCATCACAAAGTACACTTAAAGCTAAGGAATTATTATATGTAGATAATACTGTGATCATCAGGACATTCTCAAATCTAGATTCATTCTGGCAGCTAGGCCATAGTGTTCCCACATGATTAACTTTCAGAGTATAAACAATGCTTAGACAAGATCACTCTATGACTATGGTAGAACAATACAGAGACACAATCACTCTGTAATCATGTCTATAATTAAGACAACACTGTAAACATACACAAACACACAACTAAACATCCTCTTCTAACATACATGATGAGTACTTACTTACCAATGACAACTCTTCCCCTGCCTCCTAGATGAAAATTATCCACTGTCTCCAACTTCCTGGCACCACTCATTTCAGAACTGGCTTCCATGTCAACCTGCTTGCAAACACTGACAGTGTTTGGCTAGTGGGCTTTGCCAAATTATTGTCTCTCTCCACGTCTTCCTTCCTCCCTTCATTCTCTGTCTTCTGTCTTCCTTCTCCCCCCTCCCTTTTCCTCCTCCTGGAGGTCCTGACCACTTCATGCCCTTGACTACTGTATTCTTTGTTTTCTTTTTTACTCTTTGCTGTGGATATGCTCCTTATCTATTTGCTTTCCCTAATGTGCTTAAGGAAGGGGGGAAAAATGCTTCCTACATGCAACTAACTGGGACCACAATGACCCAGAAGAGTATCTTACAAAAATATAATACATAAGCAAGCCCATAAAATACGATTTCCCTTAAAGTTTTCATGGTATATACTGGTTACATTGATTCACTGTTTAAATTGATCCTGGCTCCTAAAGTTTAGTGAAAGATTACTTTTCTCTGAAACTTTTATAACATTGATAAAAGCCATAATTAAATGACCTTTAAGGCATGCAATTTCTCCGAATCTACTCATGACATAAGAAATTTGTCAGTTGTATTTCATTGGCTTTCTAATCTATGTGCTGAGTAATTTTAAGTGATTTATAGTACTTTTGATCCTTCTTTGAAAGTATGATTTACAAGGATGCCTGGGTGACTCAGTAGGTTAACCATCCAACTCTTGATTTCAGCTCACATCATGATCTCACAGTTCGTGAGTTTGAGCCTTGCATTGGGTTTCACACTGGCGGCGCGCAGCATAGAGCCAGCTCGGGATTCTCTTTCTCTCCCTCTCTCTCCCTCTCTATGCCCCTCCTGTGCTCATTCTCTCTCTTTCTCTCTCTCAAAATAAATAAAGCTTTAAAAAAAGAAAGTATGATTTACATATAAAGGCTTAAATTTAAATTGTGAATCCATAAGCAAAACTTTGAAAAAGGGCTTTTTTAAAAAAACTAACAAAACTTCGTCAAGAGTTTTCTTCTTTACCATCATTCCTATAGAACAGAATCTAAATTGGAAATATTAATATTTACTCTAATATTTTAATATGATTTTGATAATGTGATGAAACCTCCATTTGTTTTCTAAAAATTTCATTGTTACATGACTTCCTAGGAAGCAGCAGTATCCCCTACTCACTTATATTTCTTATTTCTAGTGAAAACTCAGATGCAACAAGGATTAATCTCTATAGCTGCCCGCACTGTTATTACACATCTGGTAAATCACTTGGGCCATTATCCAATGAGTGGTGGTCCTGCTATGTTAACAAGTCAGGTGTGTGAAAATCATGACAATCATTACAGTGAAAGTACTGAACTTTCTCCTGAACTCTTCGAGAGCCCAAATATCCAGTTCTTTGTGTTGAACAATACAACCTTAGTGTCCTGTATCCAGATCAGATCAGAAGAGAGTATACCCGGAGGAGGTTTATCTGCTGGCCTTGCATCAGCCAATTCAAATGTCAGAATCATAGTACGTGATCTCTCCGGAAAGTATTCCTGGGATTCCGCCATCCTGTATGGACCACCTCCTGTGAGTGGCTTGTCAGAACCTACATCTCTCATACTTTCATCATCTCGGCAAGAGAAGGCTGAAGAGCCTCCTACATCTAATGAATGCTTAGAAGATACAACAGTAAATGATGGGCTTTCCCTCCAGTTTAAAAGAGGATTTAGAGAAACTGTACCAACTTGGGATACCATAAGAGATGAAGAAGATGTTCTTGATGAGCTTTTGCAGTATTTAGGTATAACTAGTCCGGAATGCTTACAGAGAACTGGAATCTCGCTAAATATTCCTGCTCCACAACCTGTGTGCATTTCTGAAAAACAGGAAAATGATGTTATTAATGCTATCCTTAAGCAACATACAGAGGAAAAAGAATTTGTTGAGAAACACTTTAATGACTTAAACATGAAAGCTGTGGAGCAAGATGAACCAACACCTCAAAAGCCTCAGTCAGCATTTTATTATTGCAGATTGCTTCTTAGCATATTAGGAATGAATTCCTGGGACAAAAGGTAAGAATAAATGAATTCTTTTAACATTAATCTTATTCATCTTTTGATTAAGCATTTTAGTCTCTGTTCTTTTCCTCCCTAAATTTTATCTACCAATTAGTTCTTTGTCCCTTGGACAGATTTCAGATCAGGATTCAAGGGAATATAAAGAAAAATAAATTAACATTTTCATAATGACTAGTAGAACTATGACTTAGAAATTATAGCTCACATAATTGAAAGAAATCTTATTTTTCCAACCTTCCTGTAAACTAATAGGACAAACTGTTTTTTCTTACAATACTTCTAACACCAAATGTGTGGGTTTTCCACACCAGGCAGTTCCCACACTAACTGGAGTTAGCACACAGATTAAGGGCTCAGACCCACCAGGACTGCCTCCCACTCGGACACCAGTTGCAAGTCCATACTTACTTGTGACCAACTAGCTGTAAATCAGGTAACTAGCTGTAGTGATAATTAGCTATAATGGCTCACTAAACATTTATATTTAGCGGTTTTTTATAAATGGTAGTTAAAGGACACAGACGAACATACAGATAAAGAGGCACATAGGACGAAGTTTGAAAGGATCCCAAGTTGCAGGAGCTTCTGTTCCTATGGAGTTGAGGTCTGCCACCCTTCCAGCACATTGAATTGAGTTGACTAACCTGGAAGCTCTTTGAACCTCATAGTGTAGGGATTGTTATGGAGACCTCTTCCAATAGGTATGATTAATTATTACCATTCTCCTTTCCCCATAGGGAGGTGGAAGTTCCAAGCTTCTTTTTATTTTTATTTTTTTAAGTTTATTTATTTATTTTGAGAGAGAGAGAGTGCTAGCAGGGGAGGGGCAGAGAGAGGGAGAGAGAATCCCAAGCAGGTCTCCACTGGCAGCACAGAGCCCAACACATGGCTCAAACTTATGAACTGTGAGATGTGACCTGAGCCGAAACCAACAGTCGGACGCTTAACTGACTGAGCTGCCCCTGAAGTTCCAAGCTTCTAATCCTGGTTTGTGCTTCCTAGTGACCAAGCCCTACCCCGAAGTTTTCTAGGAGCCCAACAAGCATCACCTCATCAGAATAAAAGATGCTCCTGTTACCAAGGAAATTGCAGGGGGTTTAGGGACTCTATGTAGGATGTTCCTGTCACCTTCATCACTCATGAAATTCAAGGGTTTTAGGAACTCTCCGTCGGGAACTGGGAGCGGAGCCCAAATACATATTTCTTACTATATCACATTAGCCTAACTGGTTTTTTAGACAGACAGCAGTATGATCTTTTCTTGTTTGTATCAGAGAAATTAACTCAACATTTAGCATCAAATCAAGAAAAGAATCTGTATTTCTTTTTTTTTTTAATTTTGTCTTTCTTACACATGTTGTAAAAAAATCATATTAAAACTTGCAATAAACACGAAGTATTCATGTAAGAGTTAAATGAAAAAGCATTAGATTTAAATCAGAAGAACCACGTTATGGTCATTTAACCTTTAAGCTTCAAACTATAAGCTGAGGAAATACCTCTTACCTCACATTAAGGTGAGAATTAAATTAGATAATATACATAAAATGCCAATATTATTTTTTAAATTTCTGATACTAAAAGCTGTAGGGAAGTGGAAGAAGCAGCATTGTTTAATGTCTTGTTTTTGTTCAGTTTGTAGTAGGAGGGAAGCTCAAGTATTACTGGATGAATAAATCTTAAAAGAGTAATTGAAACACAAGTGAACCATTGAAATGGAGTTGTACTTGATTGACCAGTGTTTATAATCTTCCTTAATTTAAACCCTTCCATTTATTAGAAGGGAGTATCCTCTGCCTTATGGGAAAGACGTATTTTGTCAGGAACACAATTCGCCTGACGGTATGTCCAACCATAGGTAATTGCCACTCACATGAGTGCATTCTGTTCTCTTTTGCTGTGGGATGGTCCGTATATTGTCTCTTGAAAAAAATTAAAAGTGGGAAGCCTTATTTTACCACAGCAAACATTGATTTGATGAATATAATTTGTACATTTAGCACCTATAGAACCTATTTGGTGAAATTCATACATTGTTTCATAGAGTAAAAAATACCTATGAGGTAAAACAAGAAAGCAAAGCAAATTCCATCTGGATTACTTGATAATCCATATGCTTACTTGGTAGTGATTTAGATTTTGTGAATATTTTATTTCTCATTAGGAACAACTTTCTTACATATTTTTAGGGAACTCTTAAGATGAAACCTACAAATATTTTTATCCATTTTTCTGGATATGAGCTTCATAAGTTTCTGCAAGGAAAAATCGAAGTGACCAATAGCTAATGATCCACTAACAGAAATCTGTGAAGGCCTAGGTAGAAATAATGACCTATATTCTTTACATTTCTTTTAGGGTCTGTTCTCCTTTGTGTTAGAAGTATGAAAAGGCAAGAAAAGTATTTAAGAGTTGCATGAGTAGAGTGGAAAATATTTCCGGGACTGTCATGTCCGTTCACTGCAAAGGTGATGAAAATGTTTATAAATCTCTCTGTTTAGGAGGAGCTTTCATCTCCTGAAGAAAAATGAGAAACTACTTAGAGAACTTAGGAACTTGGATTCAAGACAGTGGTAAGTTGTTGGAGAACCTTCAGATTTATAAATAGCAACTGTCGGCTATTTCTGTTTATGTGTGAATAATACTGTATTGTTGATTTCTAACTTCCTGAGCAGAACTACATTTCATTTATTTATAACTTTCAATAATAAACTTGTTGAAAAAGTGCAGGGCTAAATTAAAATATTTAGTGTCTTTTAATTGTTTATCCTTTTTTATGCATTTCAGAATTCTTTTGATTGCAGAAATCTAATTGAACCTATAAATGTCCTTTGGCTTTCCCTTATTTAGACATTCCAGGTGTATCCTTTTTGATTAGTCTCAGAGGTCTCAAGTGAAATGACTGGTGAATAGAGCCAGTTCTTACCAAAAATATTAATGGAACAAAGATGGATGATGGATGTAGGTTATTATATTGCTGTAAGTCTGATTTCTGATTAAGTTCTCGGATATGTACCCATTTACATGTGGCTTTTGATATGTAAAACCTTGTTATATATCATTATATAATGCAGATGTGATGCATATGGGATGTATATGGACAAGATTTCTGGGAAACCAGTACCAGAAATTGCAGAATATCACTTAACTAGAATTTCTATAAGGTTGACATGTAGTTGTACTACTTTCTTTTCTAGACCTAAAAAATAAAATTTATGGGTAGGTGCTTTGGGACAGTAGAAACACATTAATAAAGCGATGCTTTGGATGTCACATTACTCAGAATGCCTGTATTTCTGAGATCTCAAATCCGCAACCTCCTTAACATCCATTTCTCACTCTCACATCTTTGTCACCTGCTGTTTTGTACTTTTATGTTTCTAGTTTTCTGCTTTTTCTGTTCCCACGGTCAGTCTGCCACCGACCTCTGATCTCACTTGCCCTGTCCAGCTAATTTGCACATTGTCACCTATAAAAATACCATTTCTGGCATTTCAAAGCTACTCTTCCATTTAAGTTTATATATATAGATATGTAGAAATCTATATATTAACATATTTATGACTACAGTCAATTTTCTGATTGGAATCATTCTTAACATCTACTTTCTCTACTCCTAGGCAGCAGTGTATTACTAGAGAAAAACGATCAAACCAGTGTGGTATAGAGAGTTACTGTAGATTCATGCTTCTTAACTTGAATAATACTTCTCTACTGTTCAGCAAATTTCTTATCCCTTGTTCACTTCTTGCCTTGTTTCTCAGAGTAATTATCATAAACCACTTACTTGTTTTTTGAGCCCTTCATTATAGTCAAATGGTCATCTCTACTTAAACCTCACTAAGGATTCAATTCAAATGTTTGACATCTTACATAAAAGTCTGGTAGAACAATAGTTCCTAACCTTTCTTCCTCCTCCACACATTAACATTTTAGCACACATTAGTCATACCTCCTTAATTAAATTCAATGATTCTGACAATTGGGGAACTAATTTGAAACAAGCCAACCACATGCCATCAGTATTCAATAGGAACGCAAAGTAAGGGAATTTATTCCTTTCCTACATCAAACAATTCTGCCGTATAACTTCCTCTGTTTAAATTTTTTTTTTATCTATTTATTTTTGAGAGAGAGAGATCACAAGCAGGAGAGGGGCAGAGAGAGAGAGGGAGCCAAAGAATCCGAAGCAGGCTCCAGGCTTTGTGCTGACAGCTCAGCACCACCAACCCTGAGATCATGACCTGAGCCAAAGTCGGACACTTAACTGACTAAACCACCCTGGCGCACCTCCCTTTAAAATTTCTATATTGAACCATCTTTTTTTGCTCACCTTCAGTTTCAAAAAAGCCTTTTTTTGCCCCTATCTGTACTTCTACTTCCTACCTTCTCTGATTGCTCTAGGATCTTCAAAAAGTTATCCCATCTTTATCTTGTATTTCTTCTTACCCTTTTACCATCAGCACACTTGTTACCTTCCTTTAAACAAAACTATTCTCAGTTATTATCGTTTGAAGCTATAGTCTTTTTTATGCCTTTTACTACCAAATTTTATGAGAAAATAGAATCTTTACTCATTTATTCGGTTTTCTCAGAATAATCTTTTAAAAATGATGTTTAATTTCTCGGGTTATTACAGAAAGTATACAATAGAAAAATAAACCATCTACCAGTAAAACCTGGGATTGCAAGTAACTTGTTCTGTGATTGTTCCACAAGACAAGCAAACATTTCTCATAAATTTTAACTTGATAAACGAGCCAGTGGTTCTTGAAATTGGCTTTGATATACAAGTGCTTTGGATTGCAAGCATGTTTCCAGAATGAATTATGCTCACAAACCAAGGTTTTACTGTATTTATAACACTTCTTAACTTTTGTTTATGTAATTTCTGTCTCTTTTTTGATAGACATACATTTGATTTTTTTGTTTGTTTTACAGAACTGGAATCAATAATATATATGTACATAGTAAGTTATCTTTATAAAGGACTTTATCATTGTGGTGCCTGGGTGTCTCAGTCACTTAAGCCTCCGATTCTTGATTTTGGTTCAGGTCATGATCTCACAGTTGTGAGTTCAAGCCCTGCATCAGGCTACTTGCTGAACATGGAGCCTGCTTGGGATTCTCGCCCTCTGCCCCTACCCCCAACCTCTCAAAATAAATAAATCATCAGTTTTTTAAAAGGAACTTTATCATATTGTGAGCATTTTCCTCAGCCATTTAGATATTTTTCAAAAATAATTTTTTATGGTGCCAAGTTCTGTGATTATTGGACATTTAAGTTGTTTTTAATATCTTGCCCAGGATAGATTTCTAGAAATAGAATTATTACATCAAAGCATAAGAACTTTTTGCAAGTCATATATATTACAAAATTACTTTCCACTAAGTACTAATTTCTACTCCTACCAACACTGTGAAAGAATACTTATAGAACTTCCACTTGGCCAACACAAGGTGTTAATCACATTTCTAATTCTTTCCTAGTTTGAGAGGCAGATCATGGTATCTCTAATTTATAGTTCTTCATTACTAATGAAGTTAATATTTTTCATGTATTCGTAACAAATTTTACTCTCTATTTGAATTCCCTCTTAGTGTCCTTTTTCTATTTAAAATTGAATTTTTCTAATTTGCAAGAGCTCTCTTACATATGTGTGTATCTGAGGATTAGCTTCCGTACTTATTGGAATTTTCCCAATTAGTTGTTTGGTTTTCAGTTTTCAACAATTTCACATTGTTTAACATACAGGTTTTTCATTTGTATGTAATTATATCTCTCAGTCTTTTTGGAGTTTTTTCAATTACTTATCATGCTTCAAGAATTAATTCTGACTTGAAATCAGTTAAACATTCTATTATATTTCCTTCTAGATTCCTAGTTATTTGGTTGGAGTGGTAATTATTTTACATTTAATTCTTTATATCTTCTGGAATACATTTTAGTTTATGCAGTAAGAAATAGAACTAGCTTGGATATTGGAGAATGGTCTTTCTCTAGAATTTGTTGACAATCTATATACCCTTCCCATTGATTTGATGTTTCCTTTATCAAATACTAAGCTGTCTATTTCAAAGCTATCTGTTTATTTATTTGATTTCTCTATCAATTTTGTGCAAATGTTAGTGTTTTATTATAGCTTTATAATTTGATATCTGATAGGCCCAGTCTTCTTCCTCATCCTACTCATACATATTTTTCTTTTCTTAGATATTTTCTTTTTTTTTTTAATTTATTTTTTTATTTATTATTGAGAGACAGAAAGAGACAGAGCGTGAGCATGGAAGGGGCAGAGAGGGAGACACAGAATTTGAAGCAGGCTCCAGGCTCCGAGCTGTCAGCACGGAGTCTGACGCGGGGCTCAAACCCACAAACCGCGAGATCATGACCTGAGCCGAAGTCAGACGCTTAACCGACTGAGCCACCCAGGCGCCCCCTTTTCTTAGATATTTTCACCTGTTTATTCTTCTGGATACATGTTAGAATTAGGCTATTGTTTTACGGAAAAAAAATTTCATTGATATTTTGGTTTGATTTCAATAAAACTTTCATATAGAAAGAATAAACACATTTGTTATCATTATTCTTCCCATTAATAATCATAGCATATTTTTCATTTATCCTGAGACCCAGGCATTACTTTTAGGGCTATTTTATTGTGATGCTCTTCTAAATAGAATTTATTTCCCATTGTATTTTGCTATCCAGATACTTTAGTGAATTCTCTTATTTATTTTAAACATTTTATAGTTATCTTAGTCTTAGGTATATAGTTATCAACAAATAATCTCTTTTCTAAGAGTTATTCCTATTTTTGCTTATATCATGTTTTATTACATTGACAAGAACTTGTACTACGGTACAGTGTTCAGTAATTATTATAAGAGTGAACATCCTGTTATTGGAATCTTTTTTGCTTCTATTCAAATTTTCATATAGTTTTGCTTTCTTAACTAATTGATGTACTTCAAAAACACTAGATTGATAATATTAAGTAGTTCTTGCATTCTTGGGATTAAACCATACTGGGCCATTTGACTTCCTGTTGTGTTAAATATACTAGTTTTTCATTTTGAATTAGTGTATGGTCCATTTCTATGCATATTCTATATTTAAATTTTTCTCTGTTTTTATTATACTTTTAGAATTAAGGTTATAGCCAGGTTAATGAAATGAATATTATCCGTTTTTTGAAAATTTGGAACAATTAGTAAAATTTCTCATTCTTTCCATTTGTCTTGTTATTAGTCTCTGGGTTTTCTTTTAGTTCTTGGGTCATTTTCAATGTTTTTTTTCTTTTGGTTTTTTACAAAACTCATTTTCATTAAGATTTTCAGAATGCATACTAGTAGATAATAGTATCATAATTCTGTTATATTCCTTTTCTCCTTTTAGTTTTGTGTACTTTTTTTTCTCTTTTTAAACAATTAATTAGTTGATGTATTCCCATAATTATCCCTTCAGAGTTTTTTCACCCCTAGCTTTATTGAGATAGAATTGACATACAACATTCTGGTAGTTTATGGTTTAAACATAATGATTTATAAATCTACATATTGCAAAACAATTACCACATTAAGATGAGTTAACACATCTATTTCCTCAGATAGTTAAAAATTTTTTTTCAATGAAAACTTTAAAAACTCTCTCTCTTAGCAATCTTTAAATATATAATAACAGTATTTTATATATATATATAAAAGCTAACTGTTAACTAATAGCATGCTGTAAATTACTTCCCCAGAATTTATTCATCTTACAACTGGAAATTTATGTCCTTTGACCACCTTCACCCATTTTGCCCATTTGCCCCCTCGCCACCCCTGGAACCAGTCTGTTCTCTGAGTTTAGTATTTTCAGATTCCACATAGAAGTGAGAACATACAATATTTGTCTTTCTCTGTCTGACTTATTTTACTTATCATAATGTTCTCAAGGTTCATTCAAATTGTCACAGTGGCAGGCTTTTCTTCTTTTTTTATGGCTGAGTTCCACTGTATAATTGCTTCTTGAACAACATAGGGGTTAGGGGCACCAACTCTCCCCACTGCTGTCCTCACACAGTTGAATATCTACATACAGCTTTGACTCCCCCAAAACTTAACTACTAATAGCCTACTGTTGACCAGAAGCTTCACCGATAACATAAACAGTCAGCTGACATATATGTTATATGTTGTATGGATTATATGTTCTTAAAGTAAGCCATAGAAAAAAATGCTACTGAGAAAATCATAAGGAAGAGAAAATACATTTATAGCACTCTGCTGTATTTATTGAAAGATTTTTGTTTACAAGTGGACCCACACAGTTCAAATCCCTGTTGTTCATGGATTGACTGTAATGTATATCACATTTTCTTAATCCATTCATCTGTTGATGGACAGGTTGTTTTCAAACGGTTATTTTAAATAATGCTGCGGTGAACATGGGGATGCAGGTATCTCTTCAGGAGAGTAATTTTGTTTCCCTTGGATATGTACCCAGAAGTGGGGTTGCTGGGTTATGTAGTAGTTTTTAATTTTTAAGGAACCTCTATATTGTTTTCCATAATGACTGTATCAATTTACATTCCCACCAACAGTATACAAGGGTTGTCTCTTCTGTACATCCTCACCAGTACTTGTTATCTCTTGTCTTTTTGATAATAGCTATTCTAACAGTTGTGAGCTAATATCTCCCTGTGGTTTTGATTTGCATTTCCCCAATTATTAGTGATGCTGGACACCTTTTCATGTACCTGTTGGCTATTTGAATATTCCCTTTGAAAAATGTCTCTTCAGGTCCTTGCCCATTTTTTTTTAGGCCCTCTTTTCTTTTTTTACCCACTTAAATCGTATTATTTGTTTTATTACTGTTGAGTGACATGAGTTCCTAATATTTCAGATATTAATGCATTATCAGGTACATATATATAATTTCCAAATATTTTCTTCCATTTCATAGGTTCCCTTTTCATTTTGTTTATCATCTGTAATGCTATGCAGAGCTTTTTAGTTTGACATAGTCCCACTTGTTTATGTTGGTTTTGGTTTGGAGTTTTGGTTTTGTTGCTTGGGCTTTCATATCTAAAAAAAAAATCACTGCTGAGACCAGTGTCAAAGAGCTTACCCTCTATTTTTCTTCTAAGAGTTTTATAACTTAAAGTCTTTAATCCATTTCATGTTAGTTTTTTTTTTTAATTTTTTTTTAATGTTTTATTATTTTTGAAACAGAGAGAGACAGAGCATGAGTGGGAGAGGGGCAGAGAGAGAGGGAGACACAGAATCCAAAGCAGGCTCCAGGCTCTGAGCTGTCAGCACAGAGCCCGACGCGGGGCTCGAACTCACGGACTGCGAGATCATGACCTGAGCCGAAGTCGGACACTCAACCGACTGAGCCACCCAGACGCCCCTCATGTTAGTTTTTTGAGTGGTATAATGTAGGAGTCCAGTTTCATTACTTTCATATGAATATCCATTTGTCTCCATGCCATTTATTGAAGAGACTATCTTTTCTCCACCGAGTATCTGTGGCTCCCTTGTCAAATATTAGTTGACTATTTATGCATCAGTTTATCTCTAGGTTGTCAATTCTGTTCCATTGATCTTTGTGTCTGTTTTTATTCCAATACAGTTTTGATTACTATAGCTTTGTAATATAATTTGAAATAAGTAAGTCTGATGTCTTCAACTCTGCTGTTATTTCTAAGAATTGCTTTGATTATCTGGGGTCTTTTGTGATTCCATGTGAATTTTAGTATAGTTTTTCTGTTTCTTTGAAAAATGCCTTTGGAATCTTGATAGGGATTACAATGAATCACTAGATTACTTTGGATCAAATGAACATTTTAATAGTAGTCCATGAACCACAGGTTATCTTTCTCTTCATTTGTGTCTTCAATATCTTTCATCAGTGTCTCAGAGTTTATATTGTGAAGATCTTTCATCTTGGTTAAATTTATTCCTAAGTAATTTTTTAGATGCTATTACAAGTGATATTTTCTTTATTTCTCTGGCAGATAATTCAATGTTAGTGTACAGAAAAATGACTGATTTTTATATCCTACAACTTTACTGAATTTGTTTACTAGTTCTAACAGTTTTTTAATGAACTCTTTTGGATTTTCTTTATATAAGATCATGTCTCTACAAAAAGAGATAATTGTATTACTTTCTTTTCCAATTCAGATGTTATTTTTTTTTCTTGTTTGATTGCTCTGGTGAGGACTTTCAGTACTATATTGAATAGGAGTGATGGGAGTGGGCACCCTGATCTTGCTCCTGTTCTTAGGGAAAAAAATCTCTCAGTTTTTCACCATATGCGAAAAGATGTTAGCTGTGGGCTTGTCAGATAAGGCCTTAATTATGTTGAGGTGCATACCTTCTCTGCCCAGTTTGTTGAGAGTGTTTTTCATGAATAGATACTGAATTTTGTCAAATTCTTTTGGTGCATCTATGGAAATGATTGTGTGATTTTTATCTTTTATTCTGTTTATGTGATGTATTACACCTATTGATTTGCATGTATTGAACCATCCTGGCATCCAAAGGATGACTCTTACCTTATCATGTTGTATGATCCTTTAATGTACTGTTGAATTCTGTTTGCTAGTATTTCGTTGAGACTTTTTGCATCTGAACTCATGAGATATTATCCTGTAATTTTCTTTTCTTGTATTCTTGTCAAGCTTAGGTATTAAGGTAATACTCTCCTGGTAAAATGAATTTGGAAGTATTCCCTCCCTTTCACTTTTCTGGAAGAACTCGAGAAGGATTGGTACTACTTCTTTCATTGTTGAGTAGAATTCGCAGTGAAACCATCTGGTGCTGGGCTTTCTTTGTTGGAATGTTTTTGATTACTGCCTCCATCTGCTTATGTGTTCAGACTTTCTGTTCTTTCATAATTAAGTCTTGGTAGGTTGTACATTTCTAGGAACTTACCTATTTCTTTTAGGTCGTCCAATTGTTTGCCATATAGTTGTTTATCATAATCTTTTATGATCATTTGCATTTCTGTGATATCAGTTGTAATATCTCCTTTTGTGTGTAATATTCATTTGGGTTCTCTTTTTTGTGTGTGTGGTTAGTTTAGCTAAAGGTTTGTCAATCCCGTTCATGTTTTCAAAGAACCAGCTCTTGGTTTTGTTCATTTTTTTCTATTTTCCTATTCTTTACTTCCTTTATTCCTCCTCTAGTTTTTATTGTTTCCTTTCTTCTGTTAACTTTGGGCTTAGTTTATTCTTTTTTTTCTAGCTCCTTTAGGTGTAAAGTTAGGTTATTTATTTGAGACCTCTTTTCTTTTCCTTTAAAAAAATTTTTTTAACGTTTATTTATTTTTGAGAGACGTAGAGACAGAGCGTGAGCAGGGGAAGGGCAGAGAGAAAGGGAGACACAGATCTGAAGCAGGCTCCAGGCTCTGAGCTGTCAGCACACAGCCCGATGCGGGGCTCGAACTCATGGTCTGTGAGATCATGACCTGAGGTGAAGTTGGCCGCTCAACCAACTGAGCCACCCAGGCACCCCTCTTTTCTTTTTTAAAAGAGAGAACACAAATGAGGAAGTGGAGCAGAGGGAGAGAGAGGGAGGGAGGAAGAGAGAAAGAGAATCTTAAGCAGAATCTGCTCAGTGCAGACCCAACGTGGGGCTCAGAGCTCAATCCCATAACCCCGGGATCATGACCTGCACTAAAGTCAAGAGTCAACGCTCAACTGACTGAGACACCCAGATGCCTCTCTTTTTTCTTGATGTATGCATATATCACTATAAACTCCCCTCTTGAAACTACTCTTGCTGCATAATTTGTTGTATTTCCTTTTTTGTTTGTCTCAAGATACTTTTAGTTTCCCTGTTGATTTCTTTTTTGACCCATTGGTTGTTTAGGAGTGTGTCATTTAGTTTCCATGTTTTTTGTGAATTTTCTAGCTTTCCTCCTGTTTATTGATTTCTAGTTTAATTCCTTTGTGTTTGGAAAAGGTATGTGATACAATTTCTGTCTTCTTGAATTTGTCGAGATTTGTATGTTTTAGCACATGACCTACCCTAGAAAACGTTCCATGTGCTCTTGAGAAGAATGCGTATTCTGCTACTGTTGGAGAGAATATTCTGTTTATATCTGTTAAGTCCATTTAGTCTGTAGTATTGTTCAAATGTACTTTCTTACTCAATTTCCTTTTTGATGATCTGTTCATTGTTGAGAGTGGGGTATTAAAGTCCCCAGCTGTTACTGTATTGCTGTTTATTTCCCTTTACTGTTACTGTTTGCTTTATATATTTAGGTGCTCCAGTGTTGAGTGCATAAATATTTATAATGTTATGTCCTGATGAATTGGCCCATTTGCAGTAGTGACTTTATCTTTTTTTTTTTTTTACCATTTTTAATTCACAGTCTATAAATATAGCAACCTTTGCATGTTTTTTTGTTTGTTTTACAATTTGCTTAAAATAATGTTTTCCATCCCTTCATTCTCATTCTCTGCGTTGTCCTTAAAGCTAAAATGAGTCTCTTGTAAGCAGCATGTTATTTGGATCTCACTTTTTTTTATCCATTCAGCCTTTCTGTGTTTTGATTGGCAAATTTAATTCAATTACATTTAAAGTAATTATTGAGAGGTAAAAACTTACTAATACCATTTTTTCATTGTTTTCTGTTTTTTTGTAGATAGTGTTTTGCTTTCTCTCTTGGTGTCTTCACTAAGTGATTTAAAGATTTTTTACAGTAGTATGTTTGAGTCCTTTATCATAATTTTTTGTGTACCTACTACAGGCTTTTCCTTTGTGGTTACCGAGAGGCTTACATAAAATGTTATATTTATAACGTCTTATTTTAAGTTGATTTGAACTTGATAGATAGCATACTGAAACTTTATATATTTAATTCTTCCTCACATTTTAGGTTATTGAAGTTACTACAGTTTATATATTTTTTATATTGTGTATTCAATAACAAATTTTTATGATTTTTAAACATTTATTTTCTAACTTTTAAACTAGAGTTGTAATTAATTATGCACCACGATTACAATGGGCTTTCTTGTCTTGATGAAAATAATCTACTTAATCTTTCCAAAGAAACAGTTTCTCATTTATTATATTCTATTATGTTTTTTTAGAAGGGAGAGCCCTTTTTTTTAAGTTTATTTATTTATTTTGAGAGAGAGAAAGTGGAAGAGGAGCCAAGAGAGAGGGAGAGAGAGAGAATCTCAACCAGGTTCCGCACTGTCAGCAGCGTAGAGCCCCATGCGGGGCTCAAACTCAAACCATGAGCTCATGACCTGAGCCAAAATGAAGAGTTGGACACTTAACCGACTGAGGCCACCAGGCGCCCCTATGTTCTTTTTTTGGACTCTTTAATTTTTGTCATTTATTTTTTATAAGCTTTATATTGTTCGTTTTCTTCTAGAATTGAATGTTGTCTTAATTTTATTATTTTTTAACTATGAAATAGTCTTAGGCCATAAAATTTTTCTGAGTATAGCTCCTGTCCATTTTTTTAGCCTCAGCTTAAGCATCATTTTTTCTGAAATCCTTTCTGTAAATTACCCCTAATTCTTTACCTTTCTCCCTAGCCTGTGTTTGGATCTTCCATGTGCTCTCACAGACCCTTGTAACACTTCCTTGTCATAGCATTTATCATACTGTATTGTTACTATTACCATTTTTATTATTTCTTAGGTACTCTCATTCCTTCTTTCCAAGACAATTATAACTCTCTAAATGATCTGTGAGTTCTCATATCCTAACTCTTCCCCATGATAATTTAGCTTTGGTACTAGATGGTCAAGTCCTTGAGGGCAGGAATCATATCTCTTTTGCTGTCTTGCTCATCATGTGTTCTCAGACCTCCCTGCTCTACAAAAACTATCCTTCCAAAGGTTAGTATCCTGACCGTCAAGTCTAAAGTTTTCTCAGTCTTCACCAGGCCCTTTGATTTATCTGATTAACTAAATTTAGTTAATTTAATAATCATTTTAGAAGATTTAAAAGATTACAGTGGTTAGATTTACAAAATAATTGATTGCAAAGCACAGAGTTCCCACACACCCTCTTTCCTCCTTCATGTAATTTTCTCTCTCTTTTGTATCCTTCTGGTAGCATTTGTTAAAATTGATGAAACAATATTGATACATTATTATTAACTGAAGTCCATAGTTTACATTAAGAGTTCTTTCTGTATGTTGTACATTGCAGGCATTTTGACAAATGTGTAGTAACATGTATCCACCATTACAGTATTCTATGTAATAGTTTCACTGCCCCAAAAAAAAAAAACAACACACACACACACACACACACACACACACACACACACCCTCCTCCCCCCCACCCCGGAGTATTATATCCCCTAATTTAATACTGTTGTCTCTTCTCTAACCCTGGCTTCTGTAACACTACAGTTACCTTGTTCAACTCCTAGTTTTCTAGTTTTTGCAAGTTTATCTTCACTGGTTGTCTTTTACCTAACCTCCTAACATAGTTATCCCTCTCATTGTGATATCTCTCATACCTTCTCAACCCCAGTCTTGCCATGTACTCCTGTCTCTCAGTTCTCAGTCATAATTTTGCAGCTGCCTGTTACAAATTTTTACCTGCTTCCTTATTACCATTTCCAAGTCACCATTTCAAATCAAATCCTCTCATTTTCTTGATTATGTTTAGAAATATCGTATCAGTCACCTAAACTTGACCATTTCCTTTCCCTTGCCCTTCCTCTTAACTTTTTTTTGCTTTTCTTACCCCCAACCCCTTGATTCATCTCCTTATTACTTTTAAGAGAGAGTTAGAAGTTGGAGGAGTGGGGTGGTAAAGTATTCTCAAATTGAGAATGCACTTTGGGAATCGAAAACAAAGCAGGCAACTCCACACAGCTTACACAGAACTTTTTAGAGTAACTTACTGACACGGGGGATCAGGTGGAGGGTAGTCCACAGCAGGTGCATAGTTATTCTCTGCAAAGTCTAGACCTCAGTCCACAAATTTTATAGAGCAAAGGGACATGCCATAGGGCATTGTAGTGAGACGACAGGGTTCGCGTGCACCTCAGATTGTTTGCAGGCACCTAATTAATAGGTAGCCTTTAATTAAATCTTGTGGTACCACTTGTGCGTTGGGGAAGGGAAAGGCAGTTTCCTTTCTAACAGATTCATGGGAGGCCAAAACAAGCCTGCCCCCATCTCAGCCTTGGTAGGCATTTCTAAGGAGTGCATATTAATCTCTAAGGGGCCCTGAACACAAAGCTGCCAGAGAGGTCATCAAGCAAACATGAATAACATAGGGGGCCAAAGATCGAGTAAGTATTGAGAGTTATAACAACTCTCTATAGGCTCTTATCTCCTGACTTCCCATCTAAACAGTCCTCACCACGAGAATAATCTTTCTAAAGTAAGATTTTTTTTCCTTGGTGTCTTTCCAGTACCTGGGCCAGACTCCTCAGTCCAGAACTCAGTCCATAGCAGCCAGACTTGGCTGTTCATGGTTCTTTCCGTTACCTTATGCTCTTCTACTTCTTGGCTCCTGTTAAACCACTACTTGTCTTATATATACCTTGAAGATATGGGGGACATCTTGAGAAAGCATAGGCATTTTTTTAATACTTTATACCAAATGAATGCATGACCTTTATATGTTTGCTTTTTTAAAAAAGTAACACCAGTTTCCTTTCTTTTTTCAATACGGTGGGTTCAAAGGAAATTCACTCTGTGTGACATTAGGACGAATTTTGAGCTGCTTCTCAAGAAACCGGTAGACAAACCTGACTACAGGCATACCTCGTTTTGCTGTGCTTCAGTTTATTGTGCTTTGCAGTTACAGCTGCTTTTGCATAGTGAAGGTTTATGGCAACCCTGTGTCAAGCAAGTCTGTGGCACCATTTTTTCCAGCAGCATTTGCTCACTGTATGTCTCTCTGTCACATTTTGGTAATTCTCATAATATTTCAAACTTTTTCATCATATTTGTTTTGGTGATCCATTATCAGTGTGGTTATACAACTTACTGAAAGCTCAAATGATGGTTAGCGTTTTAACTAATAAAGTTTTTTTAAATTAAGGTATGTACTTTTTTAGACATAATGCTATTGCACACAATAAACTATAGTATAGTGTAAATGTAACTTTTATATGCACTGGGAAACAAAAAAATTCATTGACTTTATTGCTGTATTCACTTTATTATAGCCTAGCACTGAAGCTGGACTATCTCTGAGGTATGCTTATACTTGTCTGATGAACAGGGGAGGAAAAATGAAAAGTTACATTTTTTTTCTTAGAAAGTTTATTTATTTTGAGAGAGAGTAATGTGCACGTGCATGAGCGGGGAAGAAGCAGAGAAAGCGGGGTGGGGGAAGGGGTAGAACCCCAAGCAGGCTCCGCACCACAGAGGCCAACGCAGGGCTGGGTCTCACCAACCATGAGAAAATGACCTGGACCAAAATCAAGAGTCAAACACTTACCCAACCAAGCCACCCAGACACCTCAAAAAAGTTACATTGTTTATACTCTTACCTCCCTAGACCATTTATAGATCTTTTATTTTCTTCAACTAGATTAACTGATTCCTGTTGCTTGGTTGAACCACCAAATTTTTTCATTTCAAATCTCAGAATTTGTATTATTATTTCTATTGAAATACATATGCAAGGATTCAGAAGTACTTATAACTTAGCAGACTTTACTTTGAATTTTCCAGTAGTAAGCTCATAATACTTTGCTAGTTCTATACATTTTCTTATGTGGCTGCATAGAAGTTACAAGTTTATTAATTTCTTGTTTGTTTTTTTCTGGTATCTTTCCCTTATTATTCATTATTGTGGTCTATATTAAGCTAATGGCAATATACCAAACATTTTAGCACCAGTAGTTAGTAAGTAGAAAAATAAGAAGAAATGGTGAAAGATTAAAATTTGACATGAAAGGGCAGCTGAGCTCTGCTTTTACAAATTGTAAAAAGTTCGGGGCGCCTGGATGGCTCAGTCATAAGCGTCGACTTCGGCTCAGGTCATGATTTCACGGTTCTTTGGTTTGAGCCCCGTGTCCAGCTCTGCGCTGACAGCTCAGAGTCTGGAACCTGCTTCAGTTTCTGTGTCTCCCTCTCTTTCTGCCCCTCCCCCTGCCCCTCCCCCACTCATGCTGTGTCTTTTGTCTCAAAAAGAAATAAACATAAAGAATTTTAGCAAATTATAAGAAGATCATGGAAGAGCGCCTGGGCGGCTCAGTCAGTTGAGCATCCAATTTCGGCTCGGGTCATGATCTTGTGGTTTGTGGGTTCGAGCCCTGCATCAGGCTCTGTGCTGGCAGCTCAGAGCCTAGAGCCTGCTTCAGATTCTGTGTCTTCCTCTCTCTCTGCGCCTCCCCTGCTCATGCTCTGTCTCTGTCTCTCAACAGTAAATAAACGTTTAAAAAATTTTTAAATAAAAAAATTGTAAGAAGGGCATTGATAATATAAAGATGATTTCTCTTTCACTTTTGCATTGTAAAGATTTATGTTCTGTTTTTTTTCCTACATGGCACATATCTGTCTCTGAACTTTTAGATTTTTTTTTAATGTTTATTTATTTATTTTGGGGGCGGATACAGAGAGAGAGGAAGACAGAGTATCCCAAACAGGCTCCACACTGTCAGCACAGAGCCTAACATGGGGCTCGAACTCCTGAATGGTGAGATTATGACCTGAGCCAAATCAAGAGCCAGCCGCTTAACTACTGAGCCACCCAGGTGCCCCCGAACTTTTAGATTTATATAGTACTCCGTGAACATTTCTATCTAAGTCTGCCCACTTTTATAAATTATGATATGAATTCTAACTGATAGCCCTTTACCTGAATAAAATGAAAATGTTTGAAATATTGCGAGAATTACCAAAATGTGGCACAGTTACACAAAGTAAGAACACGGAGAAGTTCTCTTTCAACCAGGATCAGAATTTACATAAAGTGGATCATGCTTCGAAGTTAAATTCTTAACAGCTTTCTTGAGACATACATCTTATACCATACAGTTTACTTATTTAAAGTGTAAATAAGTTTTTACTTATGTAAAACATGTTTTTAGTGTATTCACGGGGTTGTACAACTGTCATGACAACCTAGTTTTAGAGTATTTTAGTCCCTTTGAAAGGAAACCCATACCCATTACCAGTAACTCCCCATTACCGCCAACCATCCCCTGCCACCCTCCCTAGCTCTAGACAACACTAATCTACTTCCTGTTTCTGCAAATGTGCCTATCATATAACATATAAAAGGCATAACATATAAAAGGAGTTAAACAATATGTGGTGTTTTGTGGCAGGTTTCTTAGCACAGTGTTTTCAAAGTTCATCCATATTGCAAGTGTTTCTAGGCACTTGATTTTTTTTATTGCTGAATAATATTCCATTGTATGAATATACTACATTTAGCTTATTCATCAATTGATGGGCATTTGGATTGGTTTCACTTTTGGGATATTATGAATAATACTGCTATGAATATTCATATACAGGTTTTTTACATGGACACTTTATAATTTTATAAGCATTTTTATAAGACTTTTAACAGTTTTAGGCCTTATATTTAGATCTATGGTCCATTTTGATTGTTGTTTTTGGTGTAAGGTAAGATGTTGCGAGGTAAGAGCCCAACTTTAGTCTTTTGCTCATGGATACCCAGTCACTACAGCTCTATTTGTTGAGAAGACTCTTCTTTTCCCATTGAATTGTCTTGGTACCATTGTCAAAAAGCAATTGATAGTGAATATAAAGGTTTATTTCTGGACCAAAGATTCTATTCCATATAGATCTGTTTGTCTTTTGTTATGTCAGTACTACAGTACACTGATTGCTACTGCGATATAGCAAGTTTTAAAATTGAGATTATCAATCCTCCAACTTTGTCTTCTTTTTCAAGTTGGTTTTGGCCATTCTGGATCTTTTATGTCTTCCTATGAATTTTAGACTGAGCTTGTCAATTTCTACAAAAACAGCAGCAGGGATTTTGATAACGATTACATTAAGTTCATAGATGAATTTGGGGGCATTATCTTGACAATATTAAGTCTTTCAGTCCATGAATGTGGGATTTTTTTTTAAAGATCTTTAATTTCTTTTGGCAGTGTTTCACAATTTTAAGAGCATAAGTTTTGTACTCTTGTTTTCAGAGTATAAGTTTATGCTTAACATTTTGTTAAGTACTTTTGTACCTAGTTACTTAAGTAATTTATTAGTTTTAGTGATACGGTTTTATAAAATGAATTTTTTTAAGTTTGTTTTCTGGTTGTTCATTGTCGATATATAGAAACACTTGATTTCTGTATATAGATATTGTATCCTGAACCCTGCTGAACTCACTTAATAGCTCTAAAAACTTCTTAGTAGATTCCTTAGGATTTTCTATATACAAAATCATCTCATCTGCAAGTAGAGATAGTTTTATTTATTCCTTTGCAGTCATATTACTAATTAATTCTCTTTGTTATTGATATATTCAGGTGTTCTATTTCCTCTTGGGTTGAATGTAGTAATTTTTGTCTTTCTAGGTATTTTTCCGTTTAATCTAAGTTATCTAATTTGTTGGCGTATAGTTGTTCATAGTTTTCCCTTATATTCCATTTTATTTCTGTAATGTATATGATATCTCTTCTTTAGTTTCAGATTTTAGTAATTTGATTCTTCTCTTTTTTTCTTGTTCAGTTTGGCTATAATATTAAGTTTTATTTACTATCTCAAAGAACCAATTTTTAGTTTCCTTGATTTTTCTCTGTTGTTTTTCTGTTCTATTTCATTTTATTTCCACCCTAATCTTTATTATTTCCTTCTTCTGCTTGCTATGATTTTGGTTGCTCTTTTTCTAGTTTCTTAAGGCGGAAAGTTTAGTTATTGATGTAAGATCTTTTCGTCTTTTTTAAGTTTACTTTTTTATTTTGAGAGAGAGATTGAGAGAGCATGAGCAGGGGAGGGTCAGAGAAAAAGTGAGAGAGAGAATCCCAAGCAGGCTCTGCCCTGTCAGCACAGAACCCGACACAGGGCTCAATCCCATGAACCATAAGATCATGACCTGAGCAGAAATCAAGAGTAAGACACTTAACCAACTGAGCCACCCGGGCACCCCCATCTTTTTTTAATATAGGCATTTATGTCTATAAATTTAACATTGAGCACTGCTTTACCTACATGCCATCACTTTCAGTATGGTATGTTTTCATTTTCATCATCTCTAAGTATTTTCTTACTTCCCTTGACATTTATTCTTTCAGTTATTTAGAAGTACATTGTTTCATTGCTACAGATATGTGAAATTCCCAAAGTTTTTTTTCTTTTATTGATTTCTAATTTGATTCCATTGTGATTAGAAAATATACTTGGTGTAATTTCAGCCTTTTCTAATTTATTGAGGCTTTTATTATGACCTACCAAATGATCTGTCCTGAAGGATGTTCTTGTATTCTTGAGAAGAATGTGTTTTCTGCTACTGTTTTGTGGAGTTTTCTATAGATGTCTTTTTAGGTCTAGTTGGTTTATAGTGTTATTCAAGTCTTCTATTTCCTTGTTGACACTGTCTTCTTTGTCTAATATTGAAAGTAGGGTATTGAAGCCTTCAGCTATGATTGTAGAAATGTCTGTTTATGCCTCCAATTTTGTTTTGGCTTCATTTATTTTGAAGCTCCGTGTTGAGTACATTTGTGTTTTTAATTTTCATATCTTCTTGGTAGCTTGACCGTTTAACATTATGAAGTGTCTCTTCCATCACTAATACTTTTTGTTTTGAAGTCTGATATTAACTGTAGCCATTCCAGATTTCTTGGTTACTGTTTGTATGGTATCTTTTTCCATTTATTTTACTTTCAACATTATTCGTGTCTTTGAATCAAAAGTGCATTGGTAATAGTGGTTGTTTACTTGATCATTTGTTTATTTTCTAGTGATGTGGCTGAACTGATCCTGTTATTTCCCCACAGTGTGCAGCCTCAGATCTCCCAGCTCAAAAAATTTTAGATGTTTTTTATCTTTTATCAGGGCTACCACAGGTTCTCCCCTCAGTTGACATAACCTATTAAGTTTGCACTTTGGCCCCCTTAACCAGTTAGATTTTTATTGATTACTGTGGATGTATGTGTGGCTTAGAGGTTGCTATCATAGTCAGAGAGTTTATATTTTTTTATCCCATGTTCACCCAGAGACTAGTAGCTTGGAGGTTTGCTGTCTGGTTGCTCCAAAGAGAGTACAACTTTGGATATGCACGGTCTTCTAGACTACCACCATTGCCTGGATGTGGTTTTTAACTTGTGGCTTCCTAGGAATTGACCCTGAGTTTAAGTAGAGTATTATGAGGCTTTAGCTTGTGCTGGGAAGTCTGTGTGGGTTGGGGAATGCTTTCCTATCTGTCCTGCATCTTACTCTGATTGCTCTTGTGTGGGTGAAAGGTAGTACATGTACACAGGTTTCTTGACCCCTAGACTTGACTGGGTTCCCAAGAGGGTTCTTCTTGGCTGTCTCTTCCTACTTCTCTTTCTCTCTTGGCTGCTCTGCTCTTTTACTTGTGTCTCAAGGTGCTGTCTTCTCTTAATTGCTTTTTTCCACTGTGCTTTTTCTTGTTTTTGACAATACCTATAGGCATGGAGTTTTGTTTCAAAATAGAATCATTCCCTTCAGGCAGAGCTGCTGCTGAGCTCTTTGTCTTTATGATCTGCGCTTCACCCTGATCAGAACACATGTAGTGGTAGTACCCTGCCACTGTATTATACCTGAGCTGGAGTCAAGGACCAACTGTTCGTAGAGTAATGACCTCGCTCTACAAGTGGACACTTGGGAGAGATTGGCAGTTCTTCCTCTTCCTGCCTTTCTCCTATCAGTGTGAAACCTCTATCCTACTGATAAGCTAGGGTGGGGAAAATTGGGACAGACTTAGCCTTTTGCACCTAGAGCTTCTGTTGTAAGAGAGGCCATTGCTTCCTGGAATAGTTTGTGCTGCGTGGAGCTGGGGAGGAAGAGAAACATAGCCTGCAGACTACTTCTCCCAGGGTGAAACCATATTCCCAGTCTGGGAACTGGAGGGGAGAAGAAACCCTTATCTTGGCCTGAATAGAATGCCCAGGGTAAAGCTATAATGTGGAAGTGAAGGGATAGCATAAGGGAACAGTCATGGCTCAGATGCCAAAGACATACTCTGTTCTTACCAGATTTGATAGATTTTCTTGAATGTATGTTTCACCATATGCTATATGCCCTTAAGACAATATCCAGAGACTTTAAATTATTTTTTAAAAATCATTTTCACCACTTCCATTGTTCTTTTGCCTGTGAAAGGATCTACTGAGATACTTATTCTATAATTCTGGAAGTCGTCCCCCTCTCCTCTAAAATTATATTTTATTCTTTGGGTTAGATTATCCTAACAATACACTAAATACACTGAAAGTTGCCTAAGTGTTTACCATATAAAGTGAAATCTTGCCATTAGTGAAAGCAGCTAAAATATCTTCGTTTTAGTTTCTGATGTTGAAACCTACACTCTTGACCTTATAGCTTCCTCAAAATATGTAGGAAAATCTAGTTGTCTGACTAACCTTTCTTACTTATGTGCTGTTGTTGAATATGGTTTGTTTGCTTCCTTTTTAATTCCTACATATTATAGTGGTGAAAACGTTACCTCTGATCATAAAGTTCATTAGCCCATGCTTTGTTAAATCACCCCAGACCAAATTAGTGTGCCCTACTTAACTTGGAAAGCCAAATGTCATGCAAGAAATTGGTTTTTATGAGCATTTTTAATTTGAGGGAGACCTTAAAAAATGCCCAAGACCTTGTCAGTTATTCCATATAATTCTATAATATTTGTGTACAAATTTCTTATTTTGTACTTTGAAGAAATGGATCATTTCTTACTCATCTCTCTACTGCTACTTAGTTTTATTTCTAAAACACATCCATTTAACTCTGGGATTCATCCACATTGTACAGTAGATAACTCAGTAGGTGCTTCATGCATTCACGGATGTCTTTCCCGATACTCTTTTTCTTCTTCGTTTGTCCGATCTCACTTGCCTTCACCAAACTCAATTATCACTCTTTCCTTTAAGTGTCTTTCTGTTTCTCAAGTCAGGAGTAATCATACCTTTCTTTTGTTCCACTGGCAGGTTTATAACTTTGCTAATGTTTTACTTACAATTACATATCTTCCTCTCTAGGTTATAAGATTTAATTCATTTTCATCTTTTTATTGTCACGTACTTTGTACATTGAGCTTAATTATTGGATGAATGAATAGATCATGATTAAATGAATGGTATAATCTTTTGTTTTACAGTCGAGAGACCCACAAGATCGCAGTATTTTATGTTGCTGAAGGACAGGAAGACAAACATTCTATTCTCACCAATACAGGTGGAAGTCAAGCATATGAAGATTTTGTAGCTGGTCTTGGTTGGGAGGTACGGTTTTATTCCCTTTCTTTTTTTTTTTTTTTTTTTGGTATGTTTATTTATTTTTGAGAGAAAGAGAGATCCCAAGTAAGGAAGGGACAGAGAGAGAGAGAGAGAGAGAGAGAGAGAGAGAGAATTCCAAGCAGTTAATGTGCTGTCAGCACAAAGCCCAATGTGGTGTTGAAACTCAGGAACCATGAGATCACGACCTGAGCGGAAATCCAGAGTCAGACACTTAACTGACTGAGCCTCCTAAGCACCCCAGTTGGAAGGTATTGTTTTTAAATTATACCAAATGTCATTGAATTTTTATTTAGAAGCAGTGGTTTCTTTTGCTTTCTAGCTTATTTTAGAATTACCCAACTTAACAATGGGTTTGTTATGGTTTCTGCTTTATTTCCCATCTGGAAGGACAGAAGCAGTTAAGACCTTGAAAGGAAAGTTGTTGCCTTTTTTTTATGAGTCAGTTAGAGAGCACGAAAGTCTATATATATATCCATATATAAACACACACACACACACACACACACACACATACATGTATAGAAAATAGGTTTGTGGTTGCTTTGGATTAGTTGGAGGGATGAGGGAAGATCAGGGTGATAGCTAAAGAGTACAGGGTTTCTTTTTGAAGTGAGGAAAATGTTCTAAAATTGACCGTGGTGATGATTGCACTTACCTGTGAATATAGTAACATCCATTGAGTTGTACAGTGGAAACTTTCACTTGTAAGATCAAGAGGCATACTCTCCTTACTCTTCACACTAAGTATAACAAAAACTTTGAACATTACAAATAAAACATATTAAAAGACTCTGAAAGGTGGTAGGAAGAAGACAGACCAACTCAGGACCAAGGAATGACATGATGATGGGTTCTCAAGGTTTTCTTTTTGTCTCCTATATCTCCAACTTGGATCTGAAATACCCAGCAACCTAAGAACATCAACAAGCATTGACCGAAAGAATCCCAACAAACGCCCATTCTTTCTAGCCAAAGGTCCAGGAAAGGGGCCACCTAGAGAAAGACAGAAAATATTTAGACAGTAACTGATCTACTCCAACCAAATAAGTAATAAGTAAATATTTTGACTCCCATCCCCACTTCTGATAACAAAGGTCAGTTAAGGAGCATAGACTTTCACCTTCATACGACTGTAATAAAATATCCCCAACACCACAGAAGAGTAGTATCAGATAGTGTTAAAGGAAGCCAAGCAGAAAGTCAACTTTCGTCTCTGTCAGCTGGATTCAAGTCCCCCTTCCACACCCCACACCACAGTGTCAGTGGAGGAACCTGAAATTCTGTCCCTCATCCCCAGCATAATGAGGTACCCTACCTCGTCCACGGGGGTAGATCACAGGAGGCCTCGTGGAGAAGTAGGCCTTTCACCATCATCCAGCAGTAATGAGACTAACCCTACTAGTAATGACTAACCTTGTCTCAGTGGATACCACATAGGAAACCAGAACTCCTGCCTCCACCTAACAGTGATGAAGATCTCCCTTCTGCAGGTGTTATCAGAAGTTAAGTGGGGAACCTCCACCTGACTATAGTGAGGCAATAACCACCTCACTTCTTTGACAGAGCTGTGTCAAGCAATGATCTGACAAGCAATGAGGAGGAACACAATTGATATAAATGAAAAATAGAAAGTCTCAGTAAAAAAAAAAGGAAGATACATGGAAATTTTAGAACTGAGAATTTAATTGCTGAAATAAAAACTCAGTAGATGGGCCCAGCAACTGTGGAAGGTAGAGATGGGGGTACAGAAGAATCAATAAACTGGGAGATAGAACTGTAAAAAAATGTGAACAGCAGAGAGAATAGACTTTTTTTTTTTTTAGAGAGAGAGCAAGAGCATATTGGGGGAGGGGAGAGAGGGGGAGGGAGGGAGGGGGAGAGAGAGAGAGAGAGAGAGAGAGAGAGAATCTCAAGCAGACTCCATGCTCAGCACAGATCCTGACACAGGGCTCGATCCCATGGCCCTGGGATCATGACCTGAGCCAAAATCAAGAGTCAGACACTCAACCCACTGAGCTACCTAGGTGCCCCAGAGAGAGAATAGACTTAAGGACAATGAACAAAGCATCAGAGACCCGTAGGAGTATGACAAAAGATTTAACATTCCTGTTATCTGACTCCCAGAAGGAGAGGAGAAAGAAGTTGACTCTGAAAATTACTTGAAGAAATAATGTTGAAAACTTCCTAAATTTGGCAGGAGAAATAAAGCTAATAAAGCTACAGATTGAAGAAGCTGGATGAAACCCAAACAGAATAAATCTAAAGGAATCCATACTAAGACACATCGTAATTAAACTTCTGAAAAATAGAAGTCTCAAAAAAATCTCAAAAGCATCCAGAGAAAATTTGTTCCTTATCTCTCAGGGGAAACAATTAGAATAATAGTGATTTTCTCATCAGAAACTAAGGAGCCAGAGAAAGTGACAATATTTTTCAAGTGCTAAAAGAAAAAATACTGTCAGAATCATATAGCTAGTAAAGGAGTAAAGCAAACCATTCTCAGATGAAGGAAAACTTAGAGAACATGTTGCCAGCAGACCTACCCTAAAAGAACAACTGTTAACAGAAAGGAAGTGATAGAACCCTGGAACACCAGAAAGAAAGAGTGTGGCAAGAAAAAATACGGGTAAATATACTAGGCTTTACTTCTCTGGGGTTTTCTTAATTATGTTTGATGGTTGATGCAAAAATTTTTTTAGTGTCTGGGGCACCTGGGTGGCTCAGTCGGTTGAGTGTCCGACTTCAGCTCAGGTCACAATCTCACGGTTAGTGAATTAGACCCTGTCAGGCATACTGTTGTTAGCGCAAAGCCTACTTCACATCCTCTGTTCCCTCTCTATCTCTCTCTGCCCCTTTCTCGCTCACGTTCTCTCAAAAAAACATTTATAGAAAAAAATAGAATAATTTAAAAAATCATTTCCCTGATGTGTTTCTTTTTAAAAAAAATTTTTTAATGTTTATTTATTTTTGAGAGAGAGACTGAGTGGAAGCAGGGGAGGGGCAGAGAGAGGGAGACACAAAATCCAAAGCAGGCTCCAGGCTCCAAGCTGTCAGCACAGAGCCCGATGAGAAGCTCGAACTCACAAACTGTGAAATCATGATCTGAGCCGAAGTTGGACACTCAACTGACTGAGCCCCCCAGGCACTCCTGATGTGTTAGACATCTAAATTTAGTGCCATGAAAATATTCATGGCACTTAAATTACAATCAAGTGAGTGAAATACAAACATATTTCACTCAAACTGGTAAAGTGACAACATCAGACTGTGGTTAAGTTATGTACATACAATCTAATACCAAGAGCAAGTACTAAAAAAATGTATACAAAAAATACACTCAAAAAATGATAGATAAATAAAAATGGAATTCTAGAAAATGTTTCAGTAATCCATAGGAGACAAGTAAAATAAAACAGAAATGAAAAACAGAAAATAAACAAAACAAAGAATAAAATGGCAGGTTTAAGTCCTAATATATCAGTCATTACATGAAATATAAATGGCCTAAAAATACCAAATAAAAATTGGCCGAGTGCATTAAAACATATGCCCCACCTACACTCTATATAAAAGACATTCACTTCAAATATTACAGTATAAGCTGGTAGAAAGTAAAAGGATGGAGAAGTTAATGCAAACATTAATCAAAGGAAAGCCAGAGTGGCTACATTAGTATTAGCTAAGGGAAACCGGAACAAAGAGAATTACCAGAGACAGGGGAACATGAATAATGATGAAATGGTCAGTCCTCCAAGAAGGCAGCGTGTGTACAGCATACAACAGCACTGCAAAATATATGAAGCAAAGCTGAATAGAACTGAAAAAGGAAATAGACAAATCCACAATTATGGATGGAGACTTTACCCCTCTTTTCAACAACTGAGAGAAGAGACAGAACATCAGCAAGTATATAGAAGAACTCAACAACACCAGCAACCAACAGGATCTAATTGGCATTTCTAGAACATTCTACCCAACATCATCAGAATACATATTCTTTTCAAGTGTCCATAGAACATATACCGAGATAGACATACTAGGATTAGAAAAAAAAAAAACCTCAGCAAACTTAAAAGCATTGAAGTCATTCAGTGTGTTCTCTAACTACAGCGGAATAAAATTTGAAATCCTTAACAGATAACAGGAAAATCTCCAAATACTTGAAAGGTTACATACTGTATAATTCTATTTATACAACTTTTTTTTTTTTTAATGTTTATTTTTGAGAGAGAGAGAGACAGAGCACAAGTGGAGGAAGGGGCAGAGGGAGAGGGAGACAGAATGTGAAGCAGCCTCCAGGCTCGGAGCTGTCAGCATGGAGTCTGTTGCTGGGCTCAGACTCAGACACTGCAGGCTCATGACCTGATCTGAAGTCGGACACTTAACCAAGTGAGCCACCCAGGCACCCCTACTATACAACATTCTTGAAATGACCATTTTCGTAGTGAAAAACTGATTACCAATTGCCACGGTTTGAGGGGTAGGTTAAGAAGGAAGTGAGGATCAAGAAAATGAACTTCTGTGAAACCATGAAAACAAAATAAATGAGGAAGCTCTTTACTTACTAAGGAGTACTTTTCAAGGTATTTTAAGTGCAAAAAAAGCAAGGTGCAGAACATTGTGTGTGCTGTGTGTGTGTGTGTGTGTGTGTGTGTATACACACACATATAAGAATTTAATTGGATATACAGAGAACATTTTTGGAAGGATATTTAAGAAATTGCTTTCTGGAAAGGGAATTGAGTAGCTATAGACAAGGATATAGAAGGAAGAATTTTGATGTATTTTTGAATTTTTAATTATATGAAGGTATTATTGAGCCAAAAAGTTATTTTAATTTTTAACTGATTGAGGCAATCTTGTAGTAATGGCGTAAAAACTGATTTGTTATTCATATGTTCAGCTCTTTTAACTGATGTTGAGAGTTGAGACATATTTAGTTCACATGGTGTAAATATTGGTTTTTATAATTCACCTTATCAGTTACTCAAGATATTTTTAATTTTAATTTTTTATTGAAGTATAATTAAAATACAGCGTCATATTACTTTCAAGTGTACAGTATAATTATTCAATAATCCCATACATTACTCAGTGCTCATCACATTATACTCAATTCTCTTTATTTCACCCATGCCCCCATTCCTTCCCCATTCCTTTTGGCAACTACCAATTTTCTGTATTTAAGAGTCTGCTTTTTTGTTTGTTTCATTTTTTCTTTGCTCATCTGTTCTGTCTTTTAAATTCCATGCATGAGTGAAATCATAAGGTATTTGCTGACTGACTTATTTTACTTAGCATTATACCCTCTAGGTCCATCCATTCGGATTTTATTTTTTAAAAACATACATATAAAGTAGTTTCTCTGAGTGGAGAGATGCAAGCAGTGTTTAAGTTTCTTTTTTCTTTTGTGTTTCTTTTTTCTTTCTAGTAATTCTTTAATTTTCAACAAGACATGACAAATTACTGGCTTTGTGTATCACCTAAGTCCAGGGAATATCACTCAATGCAGTGACCCTGATATTAGCATGTCTTTTATTTATACTCAGGAAAAAATATGTGTAAAATCTGCACAGATTAATTTGTAATTTTTTAATGCATGGGAAGTACAAGTAAGTTCTGTATTTTTGTATTTTTCTTCTGAGCTGTTTGATAAGTACTAATAATTAAGAAGCCGGTTTCAATTAGTAAATATGACATACCTAATTAATCATCTTATTGAAGTGACATTATTGTTTTAACTTTCTAGTCTTGATTTTTGCCACTTGATTTTTCTCTCTGACCTTGGTGTCCTCCCAAAGCCTTTACAATTTAGCATTAACACCTAGTAGCCTAACAAAAAATGCATAGTGCACAGCAGTTGATTTCTATCCTAATTAACTCCTACTAATTAGAGATCCGCAAATACCTAAGAAAAAGTACCAGTGTGAACAGAGCAGCTCTAACTAATAATTCCCGATCAGGCATTAGTTGAGAACATGCAAGACTTTGTTCTATTTTTGCAAATTGAGAAATTTGAATCTTTTTCAATAGTAAGTTCTTGAGTTTTGTTTAGTTGATTAATATGATTGTCTCTTCATTGCTCCCAGGTCAATCTTACAAACCACTGTGGTTTCATGGGAGGACTTCAAAAAAACAAAAGCACCGGATTGACCACACCATATTTTGCTACCTCTACAGTAGAAGTAATATTTCATGTATCAACAAGAATGCCTTCTGATACTGATGACTCTTTGACCAAAAAAGTAAGTGCTGAAAAAAATACATTGAGTTAAAATCCTAGTAATTAAGACATAAATATAGAAAATGTGTAAGTAATCTAACTGATCAAGCACTATTTCTGAGTACTCCACACTTTTATCCTAATGCTGTCTTGAGAAACAGGATTGTTTTAGAGCAAATACTGTTTTATTTAATGGTAACATTGAAAGTTAACTGCCTTAACAGAGGATTTGTCTTCAAGAAATTGGGGATATGACAAACTGAAAACTTCTTTAAATGTTCAAATTGGTGAAATTGTATTTCCGGTCTCTTCATACGTGGATAGATGTAACTGTTATATTGATTGAGAGAAAGCAAAAAATATACCTAAGTTATTACAAAGCACTTAAAACATTACAAACTTTATCATAAATTTTAACTGAAACTAATAGAGCAGATAAAATAAGCCTAAATGAAAAACATTTACCTACCTTAGAATTTACGAGAGATGCAGTGGAATGGTTTTGATGGCCCACATCTTTTAAAACCCATACTACCATTTTTCTATAGCTGGCACTGGCATTCAAAAATTGTTCTAGTCCAATTGTATGTATTCAATCCATGTTTGGTTTTCTTAGGGAGAAATAATTTTTTAGTATAATTTATTGTCAACTTGGATAACATGCAGTGTGTAAAGTGTGCTCTTGGTTTTTGGGGTAGATTCCCGTGGTTCATCGCTTACATACAACACCAGTGCTCATCCAAACAAGTGGCCTCCTCAATGCCCATCACCCATTTTCCCCTCTCCCCTACCCACCACCCACTCTCAGTTTGTTCTCTGTGTTTAAGAGTCTCTTATGGGTTGCCTCCCTCCCTCTCTGTTTATAACTATTTTTTCCCCTTCCCTTCCTCCATGGTCTTCTGTTAAGTTTCTCAAGATCCACATATGGGTGAAACCATATATCTGTCTTTCTCTGTCTGACTTATTTCACTCAGCATAATACCTTCCAGTTTCTTCCACATTGCTGCAAATGGCATGATTTCATTCTTTCTCATTACCAAATACAACCCAGCAATAACACTACTAGGGAGAAATATCTGTAAGAGCAAAACCTTGTCCAGCATTTGTTTTCTTTACCTTCTCTTCTTCCTCCTCCTCCTTCAATTTATCAAAAACTGCTAATCTGAGAGAGGGGCCAACATGGCAGAGGAGTAGGGGGACCCAGTGCTCTCCTGTGTCTTTCAAACTAAGAAGGGCTGAAACTGAGGGACTCTCAACCCCTGAGATCTGCAGGAAGAGGAGTTGGAGGCTACGGGGAAGAGAACACGAAATCCAGAAAATCCTGGGAGACGGAGGAGACCTAGGAAATAAACCAATACACACCTAGCCAAAATGACAAAACGGAGAACTCCCCTCAAAAGAATGTACAGGAAATAGTGACAGCGCAAGAAATGATGAAAGCAGACATAAGCAACTTAACAGAACAAGAATATAGAATGATAAACATAAAAATACTGAGCTTGAAAAAAGCATAGGAGAAAGCAGGGGGGACCTCGAGGCAGAGATCAAGGTCCTAAAAAACATTCAGGAGGAATTAAAAAATGCTTTAAATGAGGTGCAAAACAAATTGGAGGCAGCCACAGCACGGATTGAAGACACAGAAGAGAGAATAGGTGAATTAGAAGATAAAATTATGGAAAAAGAGAGGGAAACTGATTCAGGAACAGGAAAGGAGAATTCGAGAGCTGAGTGATGCAATCAAACAGAATAATATCCGTATTACAGGAATTCCAGAGGAAGAAGAGACAAAAGTCGAAAGGGTACTTGAACAAATCATTGCTGAGAACTTTGCTAATAACATGAAGAAGGAAACGGGCGTTGAAATCCAAGAGGCACAGAGAACTCCCCTCAGACATAACCCGAATAGACCCTCAGCACAACACATCATAGTGAAGCTGGGAAAATACAAAGACAAAGAGAATTCTGAAAGCAGCTAGGGATAAACGGGCCTTGACACACAAAGGAAGACACATTAGGATAGTAGCAGACTTATCTACAGAAACTTGGCAAGCCAGAAAGGAATGGCAGGAAATCTTCAATGTGATGAACAGGAAGGATATGCAGCCAAGAATCTTTTATCCGGCCAGCCTGTCATTCAGAATGGATGGAGAGATAAAGGTCTTCCCAAACAAACAAAAACTGAAGGAATACATCACAAATAAACCAGTCTTACAAGAGATCCTGAGGGGGACTCTATGAAGTAAAGGTCGCAAGGAACACAGAGCACCAGAGACATCCTTACAAGCATGAAACCTACAGATAACACGGTGACTCTAAACCCATATTTTTCAATATTAACGCTGAATCTAAACGTACTAAATGCTCCAATTAAAAGACACAGGGTAACAGAATGGATTAAAAAACAAGACCCATCTATATGCTGTCTTCAAGAGACCCATTTTAGACCTGAGGACACCTTCAGATTGAAAGTGAGGGGATGGAGAACTATCTACCCATGCTACGGGAAGTCAGAAGAAAGCTGGAGTAGCCACACTTGTATCAGACAAGCTAGACTTTAAAAGATGTAATAAGAGATGAAGGTCATTATATAATAATCACAGGGACTATCCAGCAGGAAGAGCTAACAATTATAAATATCTACGCACCAAATTCTGGGGCACCCAAATTTGTAAAGCAACTAATTACAAACATAAGCAATCTTATTGATAAAAATGTGCTAATACCCCACTCACAGCACTGAATAGATCAACTAAACAGAGAATCACCGTAGAAACAGTGGCCCTGAATGACACATTGGAACAGATGGGCCTCATTGACATCTTCAGGGCCCTTCATCCAGAAGCAAAAGAATTTACATTCTTCTCAAATGCACACGGTACATTTTCCAAGATAGACCATATTTTGGGGCACAAAGAAGTGCTAGGTAAATATAAAAAAATTGAGATCATACCATGCACACTTTCAGACCACAATGCTTTGAAACTTGAAATCAACCACAGGAAAAAGTCTGGAAAACCCCCACAAACATGGAGGCTAAAGAACAACCTACTAAAAGACGAATGGGTCAACCAAGCAATCGGAGAAGAAATTAAAAAACACATGGAAACAAATGCAAATGAAAATACAACAATCCAAACGCTTTGGGATGTGGCAAAGGCAGTCCTGAGAGGGAAATAATATTGCAATCCAGGCCCATCTCAAGAAACAAGAACAATCACTAACACAAAGTCTAACAGCATGCCTAAAGGAACTAGAAGCAGAACAGCTAAGACAACCCAAACCCAGCAGAAAGAGAGAAATGACAAAGATCAGGGCAGAAATTAATCAAATGGAAACAGAAAAGGTAGTGGAACAGATCAATGAAACCAAGAGTTGGTTCTTTGAGAAAATAAACAAAATTGATAAACCCCTAGCCAGGCTTCTCAGAAAGAAAAGAGAGAGAACCCAAATAGATAAAAAAAAAACTGCTAATATAACATCATTGGTCATTTTACTTGATACTCTTCTGCCTGATACCAAAACTCTTTGCACTTTATTAATAAACTATGAAAATTACTATTCTCACACACTTTTGTAAAGGAACTTCAGAACTCCTCTCAAGTATTTGATAAGATTGATCTAATACCCTTGATGCCTTTTGTTTACCATTTAGAATACTATTGGAAATTGTCTACTAGATGAGTAATGGTTGATAAAACTAATATGTGGATGCTAATTAGGTTGCAATGAGTAGTAACGGTGGAGGTAATACATAAATGTAGGGAAGTATATTCGGTAACAGGTTTGCTATAGAATTTCTTGTCCTGTGCTTTTTAGAAATAGAAAATGAGCCATGAATACTGACAAGAAGATGGTGAAGAGTTAGATTGAAGTAAAACTTCAATTAAGCACTTTCTTCCATCAACTCATTTTAAATCTCCATGAAAATAAGCTACACCTAGAGACAATTATGAGTATAGTGCAAAAAGATAATTTTAACCATTAAGAACTTGGCCATGACTCATATTTATTTATCATTATCATTTTCATGGCTCCATATACAACTTTTAAAGTCTAAAATTGATAGTATCTTACATTGCAAATACAAGAACAGAACAAAGTACATCATTTTTTGTTAAAAAACTATTTTGGGTTATTTTTTAAAGAACACTATGTCAGGATATTTTTACTTCACTATATTAAACATGATAATTATGTGGTACTTAAAATTTTATTCCTGTGACCTTTGTAGAAATGTCAAATAAGTAAAATTTCTTAACTTTCTTCAAAACAATCATCAAGGTTTGTCCTTAATTACTTAAGTTTCTGAAATGGATGTTTATCAATTCATTATCATAAAAAATTAATTTTGGAGAGGATTATACCGTTTAAGAATTGTTAAATGGTTGACTTCTAATTTAAATTGTTAAATGGTAAATTTGTTAAGTGCTGGATTTATTAGAGAATTTTGAGGGATTAAACGTTGAACACTAATTGTTTCATCTATACTTACAGAAATTTTTTTTATAGTGGTAAAAATATATAATCTATCATTTTCACCTTTAAAAATTTTTTTATTTAATATTTTTAGGGTTTGGAAATTTCTTTTTCACTGAGGTATAATTCACATACAGTGCCATATTAGTTTTAGGTGTACAGTGTAATGATTCAACAGTTCTATACTCAATGCTTATTATTACTGTTAAGTGTACTCTTAATCTCTTTTATCTATTTTACCCATCCCTCCACCCTTCTCCCCTCTGGCAACCACCAGTTTTTTCTGAATTTAAGAGTCTGGTTTTTCTCTTTGTCCATTTTTTCTTTGTTAATTTGTTGTTTCTTATGTTCCACACATGAATGAAATCATATGGTATTCGTCTTTCTCTGACTGATGTTTCAGTTAGCATTATACCCTCTAGGTCCATCCAAATTGTCACTGATGACAAGATCTCATTTTTTTATGGCTGAGTAATATTCTAATGTATATATATATATTACCACATCTTCTTTATCCATTCATCTATGGATGAATACTTGGGTTGCTTCTATATCTTGGCTATTACAAGTAATGCTACAGTAAACAAAGAGGTGCATATATCATTTCAAATTAGTGTTTTGTTTTCTTTGAGTAAATACCCAGTAGTGGAATTACTGGCCATATGGTAATTCTGTTTCCCATACTGTTTTCCACAGTGGCTGCACCGGTTTGCATTTCCACCAACAGTGCACCAAGGTTGCTGTCTCTCCACATCCTTGCTGATACTTACTATTTTGTGGCAGTTTTTTTGTTTTGTTCAAATTATGGTTTCGATTTGTCTTTCCCTGATGATGTTGAACATCTTTTCATGTGTCTGTTGGCCATCTGTGTGTCTTCTTTGGAAAAATGTCTATTCAAGGTCCTCTGCCCATTTTTAATCAGATTATTATTTTGATGTTAAGTTGGATAAGTTCTCTATGTTTTTTAGATACTGTCTTAAGTCCTTATCAGATATATTATTTGCAGATGTCTTCTCTAATTCAGTAGGCTGTCTTGTCCTTTTGTTGATGATTTTCTTCACTGTGCAAACACTTTTTATTTTGGTATAGTCCCAGTAGTTTAATTTTGCTTTCGTTTTCCTTGTCTGAGAAGGCGTAGCTGCAAAAATGTTTCTGCGGCTGATGTCAAAGAAACTGCCTGTGTTTTCTTCTAGAAGTTTTATGGTTTCACGTTTCACATTTAGATCTTTAATCCATTTTGAGGGTTTTTTGGTGTATGGTGTAGGAAAGTGGTCCAGTTTCATACTTTTGCATGTAGCTTCTGGTTTTCCCAATGCTATTTGTTGAAGGGACTGTCTTTCCCCCCACTGTATATTTTTACCTTTGTTGTAGATTAATTGACCATATAAGCATTGCTTTACTTCTAGACTCTCGATACTCTTCCATTGATCTATGTGTCTCTTTTTGTACCAGTACCATACTGTTTCAGTTACTAAAGTTTCATAGTGTATTTTGGAATCTGGAATTATGATACCTCCAGCTTTGTTCTTTCTCAAGATTGCTTTGGCTCTTTGGGATCTTTCATGGTTCCATACAAAAAAAGTTTAGGATTATTCTAGTTTTGTAGTAATTGCTGTTGGGATTTTGATAAGGGTTTTATTGAATTCATAGATTGGTTTGGGCAGTATGGACATTTTAAAATATTGTTTTTTTCTATTCCATGAGCATGGAATATCTTTCCATTTGTATCATCTTTGGTTTCCTTCATCAGTGTTTTATAGTTTTAGGAGTGCAGTTTATTCCTAGGCATTTTATTCTTTTTGGTGCAATTGTAAAAGGGATTGTTTCCTCAATTTCTCTTTCTCCCTTTTTTATTAGTATAAAGAAATGCAACTGATTTGTATATATTGACCTTGTATCTTGCAGTTTTACTGAATATACCAGCTATCAGTTCCGGTAGTTTTTTGGTGGCGTCCTTAGAGTTTCCTATTTATAGTATAATGTCATTTGCTTATAGTGACAGGTTTACTTCTTCCTTACAAATTTGGATGGCTTTTATTTCTTTTCCTTGTCTTATTGTCGTGGCTAGTACTTCTAGTACTATATTGAATAGAAGTGGTGAGAGTGGACATCTTTGTCTTGTTGCTGATCTTAGAGGCAAAGCTCTGAGTTTTTCACCATTCAGTTTGAAGTTAGCTGTGGGTTTTTCATCAGTAGCCTTTATTATGTTGAGGTACGTTACCTCTAAACCTACTTTTTTGTGAGATTTTGCCATGAATTGATGTTGTACTTTGTCAAATGCTTTTTCTGCATCTCTTGAGATAATCATATGGTTTTTATTGTTTTCTTGTTAATCCAATTATCATATTGATTAATTTGTGGACATTGGACCACTCTTGCATCCCAGGAGTAAATGCCACTTGATCATGGTGGATGATTTTTTTTAACACATTGTTGGATTCAGTTTGCTAATATTTTGTTGCAGATTTTTACATCTATGTTCATCATATACTGCCTGTAGTGTTATGGTTTTGTTTGTTCATTTGTTTAGGGTCTTTATCTGGTTTTTGTATCGGGATAATGCTAATCTTGTAAAATGAATTTGGAGGCTTTTCTTCCTCTTCTATTTTTTAGAGTAGTTTGAGAAGTATAGATCTTAACTCCTCTTTATATATTTGGCAGAATTCACTTGTGAAGCTGTTTCTGGACTTTTGTTTTTTTTGGGAGTTTTGTGATTACTGATTCAATTTCATTGCTCGTAACTTGTCTGCCCAAAGTTTCTATTACTTTTTGAATCAATTTTGGAAGGTTCTAGGTTTCTGGAAATTTTTTTTTATTTTTTTTTTAACGTTTATTTATTTTTGAGAGACATAGCATGAGCAGGGGAAGGGCAGAGAGAGAGACACACACACACAGAATCCAAAACAGGTTCCAGGTTCTGAACCGTCAGCACAGAGCCCGACGCGGGGCTCGAACTCACAGACCATGAGATCATGACCCGACCCAAAGTTGGCCGCTCAACCAACTGAGCCACCCTGGCACCCCTAGGTTTCTGGAAATTTATCCATTTCTTTCTAGGTTGTACAATTTGTGTGCATATAATTTTTCATAATATTCTTTTATAATCAATCTTTTGATATCTGTGGTGTTGGTTGTTATTTCTCCTCTTTCACTTCTGATTTTATTTATTTGGGTTCTCGCTCCCTTTGTTTTAAAGAGTTGGCTAAAGGGGTATCAATTTTGTTGATCTTTTCAAAGAACCAGCTCCTGGTTTTATTCATCTACTCTATTCTTTTTTAGTTTCTATTTCATTTATTTCTGCTCTAATCTCTATTATTTCTTCTACTGGCTTTGGGCTTTCTTGGTTCTTCTTTTTCTAGTTCCTTTAGGTGTAAGGTTAGGTTGCTTATTTGAGTTTTTTGTTTTTTTGAGGTGGACCTATATTGCTATAAATTTCTCTCTTAGAACAGCTTTTACTGCATCCCAAAGACGTTTCACCCTTGTGTTTTTATTTTAATTTGCCTCCATGTATTTTGTATTTTCTCTTTCTTTGATTTCTTGGTTGACCCATTTATTGTTTAGTAGCATGTGTTTAATCTCCATGTATTTTGTTTTTTCCACATTTTTTCTTGTGATTGATTTCTCGTTTCATACTGTTGTGGTCAGAACAGATGCATGATGCAATTTAAATCTTTTTTAATTTATTGAGTGTTGTTTTTGGTCTAATGTGATTTATTCTAGAGAATGTTCCATGTGCACTTGAAAAGAATATATATTCCACTGTTTTTGGATGGAATGTCTGAATATATCTGTTAGGTCCGTCTGATCTACTATGTCACTCAAAGCCACTTTGTCTATTATAAGTTGCTTTATGTATTTAAGTACATATATATTTACAATTGTTGTAACTTCTGTTGGAGTGTTCCCTTTATGATTATTTACTGTCCTTCTTTGTCTCTTGGTACAGTCTTTGTTTGATATAGGTGTTGCATCTCCAGCCTTCTTTTTGCTTTCACTTACATGGTAAATGTTTTTTCATCCCTTCACTTTCAATCTGCACGTCCTTTGGTCTGAAGTGAGTTTCTTGTAGGCAAGATATAAATGTTGCTTTTTTATCCATTCAGTCATCCTTTCTCTTTTGTTTGGAGCATTTAGTTCATTTACATTTAAACTGTTTGTTGATAGGTATGTACTTTCTGCCATGTTGTTACTTGTAGTTCTTTTTGTAGCTCTTCTCTGTTCCTTCTTCTCTTGCTCTCTTCCCTTGTGGCTTGATGACTGTCTTCAGTGTTATGCTCTGATATTTTTTCTTTATTTTTTTGTATCTACTATAGGTTTTTGATTTGTGGTTATCATTATGTTCATGTATAACATTTTATGCATATAGCAGTCTATATTAAGTTGGTCACTTATGTTTGAATCTGTTACTACTCCTCACCCCACATTTTATGTATATAATGTCATACTTATATATACTTTTATTTTGTGATCCCTTGAATGATTTTTATAGAGATAACTGATTTTACTACTTTTGTATTTTAACTTTCTTACTGGTTTTATAAGTGATTAAGCTACTACTTTTATTATATGTTTGTGTTTACCTGTGAAATTTTTTCCTTTTATTATTTTCTTACAACTATTTTGACTTTTTATTTCCACCCAAAGAATTCCCTTTAACATTTCTTGTAACGCTGGTTTAGTGGTGATGATTTTGTTTGTCTGGGAAACTCTCTCCTCCTATTTTGAATGATGATCTTGCTGGGTAGAGTATTCTTAGTTGCAGGTTTTTTCTTTCAGTACTTTGAATATACCATTACATTCCCTTCTTGCCTTCACAGTTTCTGCTGAAAAATTAGCTGACAGCCTTATGTGGTTTCCTTTGTATATAACAGTTTTCTCGCTGCTTTAAAAATTCTCTTTATCAAAAAAAAAAATTCTCTTTATCACTACTTTTTGCCATTTTCATGATTATGTCTTGGTGTGAACCTCCTTGGGTTAATTTTGTTGGGGGTCTCTGTGCTTCCTGGATCTGGATTTCTGTTACTTGCCCCAGATTAGGAAAGTAATCCATCTCTTCTTTCTTCAAGTAAATTTCCTCCCCACTTCTCTCTCTTTTCTTTTTCTGGGATCTCTTAATGTGAATGTTATTATGCTTGATGATATTGCGGAGTTCCCTTTAACCTATTTTAATTTTTTATTCTTTTCTTTTTGCTATTCTCCTTGGTTGCTTTTCATTGCCCTACCTTCCAGATTGCTGATCCATGCTTCTGCCTCCTCTAATCCGCTATTGATTCCCTCTAGTGTATTTTTTTATCTCATTTATAGAGTTGGAGGTCTTCATCTCTGACTAGTTCCTTTTTATATTTTCTATCTCCTTGAAGATCTCATTGAGATCCCCTACCCTTTTCTCAAGTCCAGTATCTTTACAACCATTACTTTGAATTCTTTATCAGGCCTATTATTATCTCTGTTTCATGTAGCTCCTTTGCCATGGCTTTGTTCTGTTCTTTCATTTGTGACATAATTCCTTTGTCTCCTTGTTTTGTCTGACTCTCTGTGTTTGCTTCTATGTATTAGGAAAGTCAGCTACATCTCCTGATTTACAAAGTAGTGGCCTTATGAAGAAGACGTCCTTTGGTGCTCTGTAGCACAGTGTCCTCCTGTTCACTAGAACCAGGCACTTGAGCAGTGTCTCCTGTGTGGGCCGCATGCTCCCTACTATTGTGGCTGAGCTGCGTTTGCATTCAAAACAGTCAACTACTTTGCCCACTTTGCCTGTTGTGAGCATACTGGGCAGGAGTTTGGTCCCTGTGCTGTTAAGGGGCCTGTCTGGGGCTACCACAGGCTTGTAGTCGGGTGTTGTCAGCGGTCAGACCAGATACCTGTCCTCAACCCACGCACTACAGGGCTCTCTCCCTGGTCTGCTCTTAGAAGTTTCCATTGATGAGTGGGGCCAGTAGATCAGATGCCTGCCCCCTGTCAAATGAGTGGGGATGCAGTCACACTGATCAGCAGGGCACTCCCTTTGCATTGCCAATTATAAAGTTTGGCTGCCAGGACTGTGGGTACACTGGTGTATGTGGTTATCTTCTCTTGTCTCCAGGGCACAAATCACGTTGGAGTGCTGCTAGGGTTATTTGCAGCTGGGTTTTTCAGGCCAGGAGCCCCTTTGGAGGAATGTGTGTGGAGTAGGGCCAGTTGGATGGCACAGGAACCATGGTGCTAACAAGATACCTGGCGAATGTCCACTCTGCTTCCCGCAAATATCTGGCTATCTAGGCCAGGAGGAAGGCAGGAGAGGAATGGTCTGCCAGCCAGCACTTTTGTTCTTAGAAAATTCTTCCAAAGACCCCTGCCCCTCCAACACACATTTTGAGATTACTAAATAGATTAAATCTACTTCTCATACTCCAGTTGATTTTTATTTTTAATGTTTATTTTTGAGAGTGTGAGAGAGCGCGCACAAGGGGAGGAAGGGCAGAGAAAGAGAGAGAGACACAGAATCTGAAGTAGGCTTCAGGCTCTGAGCTGTCAGCACAGAGCCCACGTGGGGCTCAAAATCATGAACTCTGAGATCATAACCTGAGCCAAAGTTGGACGCTTAACAACTGAGCCACTGAAGTGCCCCTTCGTTTTTTGTTTTTTGTTTTTAATATTTATATATTTTTGAGAGAGAGCATAACCAAGGGAGGGGCAGAGAGAGAAGGAGAGAGAGAATCCCAAGGAGGTTCCATGCTGTCAGCACAGAGCCTGGTGCGGGGCTCAATCCCACGAACCATGAGATCATGACCTAAGCCAAAATCAAGAGTCAGACACTTAACCAACTGAGCCACCCAGGCGCCCTACCTCATTTGCTTTTCAAACTACTGCTTCTGTGCTGTATATCTCCTGGATTATTTGTTATGCTGGCTCTTTAAGGGTGGGAACTCAATTTTAAAGTACCCAGAGTTAAACCCAACTGATTGAAAAATTCTCAAAGTTACGCACCGCTGGTTTTCAAAGCCAAAGTGTCATGGAGATCCCCATGGCTAGGGTGCCTGGGGTGCCTGGGAGGTGGGGGTCTGATCCTCTTGCTTCTTCCTGTTTACAGTGTCCCTCTCATTTATGATTTTTCTCATAGGGAGAGGGGAAGATGCTGGGAGGGAGAGTTCCCAACCACGCTTCTGCTCCTTCTACCCTTTTTGATGTGGTCTTCTCCGTACCATTAACTATGGAGAGTCTGTTCTGCCAGTCTTCAAGTTGTGAGTCATTTTCAGAGTTAGTTTCACTGATGTGGCTATTGTCTCAGTGTGTCTGTGGGATGAGGTGAGCTTAGGATACTTTGACTTCATCATCTTCTCAGAAGTCCTATCTTAATTAACCATTTTTAAATGTACAGTTCATTGGCATAAACATTTATAATGTGCAATCATCACAAGTATCTATTTTCAGAATATTTTTGTTTTCGTTTAGTTCAAAATATTTTTAATTTTCTCTTAAGAATACTTTGAATTACGTGTTATTTAAAACTGTGTTGCTTAATCTCCAGGTATTTGTGGGGTTTTCCAGCTCTTTTTGTTGTTGATTTCTAGTTTAATTCCACTGTGGTCTGAAAATAGACATTGTATGATTTCTCTTCTTTTAAATTTTTGAAGGTGTGTTTTACAGCCCAAATGTAGTCTAGTGAATGTTCCATGTGAATCTGGGAAGAATGTGTAATCTGCTATTGTTGGATGAGGTAGTCTAAAAGTGTCAGTTATATCCAGTTGATTGATAGAGCTGTTGAGTTCAACTATATCCTTATCCTTACCAATTTCCTGCCTGCTGAATCTCTCCGTTTCAGTTAGAGGCGTATTAAAGTCTCCAGCTATAATAGTGGATTCTTCTACTTTTACTTGCAGTTCTATCAATTTTTTGCCTAACATATTTTGACCCTCTGTTGTTAAGTGCATACACATTAAGGATTGGGTAGGTCTTCTTGGAGTACCAATGTCTTTATCATTAGGTGATGTCCCTCTTTATCCCTGATAAATTTACTTGCTCTGAAATCTGTTCTGTCTGAAATTAATATAGGTGTTCCCACTTTTCTTTCTATTGGTGTTATCATGGTATATCTTTCTCTCCATTCCTTATTTTTAATCTAGACGTGTCTTAGTTTTTAAAATGGGTCTAATTTTTTTGATCCACTCTGACAGTCTCCATCTTTTAATAGTATACTTAGACCATTGCCATCGGAAGTGATCATTGATATAGCTGGACTAATATTTACCACATTTGTTAATTTTTTTCTATTTGTTACCCTTCTTCTTTGTTTCTGTTTTTGTATTCCACACTTTTTCTGCCTTCTGTGGTTATAACTGAGCACTTTATAAAATGATTCCATTTTTCTCTCCTTTCTTAGCATATCAATTATACTTCTTTTTTAACTTTTTTTTAGCCACAGCTCTGGAGTTTGTACTATACATTTAAAGCTAATCCAAGTCCACTTTCAAATAATACCACACAGCTTCGTGGATGCTACAAGTACCTTATAATAACACCATACGTTTAATTTTTCCCTTCTAACCCTGTATCATTGCTGTCATTCATTTTACTTATAGATAAGCATATATACACATAAGCATACATAATCAAATACATTGTTCCTATTATTACTTTGAACAAATTGTGATCTATTAGGTCAGTTAAGAATAAGAAAAATGAAAGTTTATTTTCCTTTCAGTTATTGGTTACTTGGTGCTTTTCTTTATGTAAATCTGTATTTCTAACCTGTATGATTTTTCTTCTCTCCGAAGAACTTCTTTTCACATTTCTTGTAAGGTAGGTCAACTGGCAACAAATTCCCTCAATTTTTGTTTGAGAAAGTCTTTATTCTCCTTTACTTTTGAAGGATAATTTTACGGAGAGAGAATTCTAGATGTCAGTAGTTTTTTCTCTCGGCACTTTAAATATTTCACTTCACTCTCTTGCTTGTGTGGTTTTAGGGGACAAGTCAGATGTTCTACTTTTGGTCCTCTATAAATAAAATACATTTTTTCCTCTGTCTTCTCTTTAGGTTTTTTTCTTTATCTGTGATTTTCTGAAGTTTTATGATATGCGTAAGTGTAGTTTTTTGGGCATTTATCCTGCTTAGTGTTCTCTGAGCTTCTTGGAACTGTGATTTGATATCTGACATTAATTTGGGGAAGTTCTCAGTTTTGTTGCAAATAATGCTTTGTTACTTTCTTTCTTCTTCTTCTTTTATGTGTGTTACAGTTTTTGTGATTGTCCCACAGTTCTTGGATATTTTGTTTTGGGTTTTTTCCCAGTCTTTTTTCTCATTGAATTTCAGTTTTAGAAGTTTCTGTTGTTATCAGACTGAGATTCTTTTCTTAGCCATATCCAGTTTACTAATGAGATCACCAAAGGCATTTTTCATGTCAGTTACATTGTTGTTGTTTTTTTTTATCTGTAGCATTTCTTTTTAATTCTTTCTGAGAATTTACATCTCTCTACTTATGTTATCTATCTGTTCTTATATGTTGTCTACTGTTTCCATTAGAACCCTTAGCATGTTAATCATGGTTGTAATTCTGTCATGCCTGCCATATCTAACTCTGGTTTTGATGAGTCTTCAGTCTCTTAGGCCTGTCCACACTGGGTCTCCAGGAATTTGCAATAACAATTTACATTTTCCTGCCACAAGTGTCAGAGGTTTCTGCATTGTTGTCATTCTCCATATTTGCCTGCCTATCCAATTTTGGGGGCAGTGGTTTGCTCTGTGACCTCACTTCTCTAGTCTAAGAAGTGTATTCGGTTTTTCAGTTTGTTTAGCTTTTTTACTTGTTAGGACAAAGTGGCAACTTCTAAGCTTCTTATGTACCATACTAGAAACTGAAAATCCCAGAATTTTACCTTCCCAAACACAAACTCTAGGCATTAACAGTAACTCTCCATTCTCCCCTTCACCCCTTCACCCAGCCCTTGGTAAACACTAAGTGAATTTGTCAGTTCTAAGTACCTCATGTAAGTGGAATTATACAGTATTTGTCTTTTTTGTGTCTGTCTTATTTTACTTAATATAATGTGTTCAAGGTTCATCCATGTTGTATCAGGTGTCAAAATTTCATTTCTTTCTGTGGTTGAATAATATCCCATTATATATATGTATATATATATATAGCACATTTTGTTTATTCATCTGATAGGCACACTGGGTTGTTTCTACTTTTTGGCTATTGTAAATAATGCCGCAGTGAGCATTGTCGTGTAAGTATTTGTTTGAATCCCTGTTTTTAATTTTATTTTAAATTTTCTTAATGTTTATTTTTGAGAAAGAGAAAGAGTGTGGAGAGAGGGAGAGCGGGACAGAGGATCCAAAAATGGGCTCTGTGCTGGCAGCAATGAGCCTGATGTGGGGCCTGAACTCACAAACTGTGAAATCATGACCAGAGCCGAAGTCAGATGCTTAACTGACTGAGCCACCCAGGCGCCCCCCAGTTTTCAGTTCTTCTAGATATATACCTATGAGTGAAATTCCTAGGTGATATGGAAATTATGTGTTTAGTCTTCTGAGGAACTGGAACTATTTTCCACAGTGTGCCATTTTACATCCCCACCAGCAATGCACAAGAGTTCCGGTTTTTGTACATCCTTGCCAACACTTGTTATTTTCCATTAAAAACAAATGTAGCTATCCTAATAGATAGATGCATAGTGGTATTTCATTGTGGTTTTGAGTTGCATTTCCCTAATGAATAATGATATGCATCTTTTCATTGCTTTTTGGCATTTGTATATCTTCTTTGGAGAAACATCTATTCAGTCTTTAGCTCGTTTTTTAATTACGTTGTTTTCATTTTTCTTGTTGAATTATACAAATTCTTTTTATATTCTAGGTGTTAATCCCTTATCTGATACATGACTTGCAAATGTTTTCTCCCATTTTGTGGCTAGTCTTCTCTCTCTTGATAGTGTCCTTTGATGTACAAATATTTTAATTTTGATGGAGTCCCATTTATCACATTTTTGTTCTGTTGCCTCTGCTTTTGGTGTCAGTTCAATAAATCATTGCCAAATCTGATGTCATGAAGATTTTTCCATGTTTTCCTCTAAGATTTTTATCATTTTAGCTTTTACATTTAATTTTTGAATTCATTTTGATTAACTTTTGTATATGGTGGAGATTAAGGTTCAACTTCATTCTTTTTCATATGACTATCTAGTTTTCCAATCACTCTTTGTTGATAAGATTGCATATTCTCTCATTGAATGATCTTAGCATTGTCAGAAATCAATTGACTTTATATGCAAGGGTTTATTTCTGGACTCTGTATGTATTTCTTTGGTCTAAATGTCTGGGGGGGATTTGCATTAATTAAATGATTTTATTACTGTAGCTTTATAGTAAGTTTTTAAATCAAGTAATGTGAGTCCTACAACTTTTCTTTCTTTTTTTTTTTCAATATTGTTTTTACTCTTCAAGGTCTCTTGAGAGTTCAGATGCATTTTAGAACGGGTTTTTCTATTTCTGCAAAGAACTTTTGGGGATTTTGATAGAGATTGCATTGAATTTTTGGACCACTTTGTGTAGTACTGTCATCTTAACAATATTAAGTTTTCTATTCCATGAACATGGGATGTCTTTCCATTTATTCCTATAGTCTTTAAATTCTTTCAGCACTGTTTTGTTGTTTTCAGTATACAAGTAGTTTTCCCTCCTTGGTTAAATTTTTCCATATGTGTTTTATTCTTTTGATGCAATTATAACTGGAATTTTTTTGTAACCCTTTCTTTTGAATTGTTCATTGTTAGTATATAGAAATGCAACTAATTTTCACATGTTGATTTTGTATCACTCAATTTTGCTGAATTCATGTATTAGCTGTAACACTTTTTTTTGTGAAATTTCTACATTTAAGATTGTATTTTTTCAGTGTTTCTATGGAGAAACAAGAGCTTGGAGCTTCCCTAGTCTACCATTTTCCTAGCATCATACTTTAGAGAAACTCTTGCCTTTTTTTTCTTTTAAGGTAATTAATTCTAAATTTAAAATTATTGGAGTGCCTGGGTGGCTCAGTCAGTTAAGTGTCCAACTCTTGATTTCTGTTCAGGGCGTGTTCTCACAGTTTGTGAGTTCAAGCCTCACATTGGGCTCTGCACTAACGGCATAGAACCTACTTGGGATTCTCTCTCTTCCTCTCTCTCTCTGGCCCTTTCCCGCTCACACGCATAGAGTCTCTCTCTCTCTCTCTCCCTCTCTCTCTCTCTCTCTCTCTCTCTCTCTCTCTCCCTCCCTCCCTCCCAAAATAAATAAATAAACTTTGAAAAAATAAATAAATTTAAAATTATTTGGTAATTTACCAAGTAGACAAGTGCTAATATTTTTACCAATTATTTAGTAGGGAGAAAGGACACAATTACATGGCATACTATTCCAGTTATTTAATATCGAGATGTCAGAAGTATTGTGACTTTGTTTTTAAGTTTATTTTGTGAAAGAGAGTGCATGCAAACGAGTGAAAGAGGGGCAGAACGAGAGGGAGAGAGAATCCCAAGCAGACTGTGTAATGTCAGCACAGTGCCTGATGCAGAGCTCAAACTCACAAACTGTGAGATCATGACCTGAGCTCAAGTCAGACATTTAAACAACTGAACCACCCAGGCATACCTCAGAAGTATCGTGACTTAAAATGTAAGCATATGTTTATAATTTTTTAGAAATTTTACTTATTTTTTTAAATTTTTTTAATGTTTATTTATCTTTGAAGGAGAGCAGGGGAGGCGCAGAGAGAGAGAGACACACAGAATATGAAGCAGGCTCCAGCCTCTGAGCTGTCAGCACAGAACCCAGTGTGCTGTGAACCCAGGTTCATCTCATGAGCCATGAGACCATGACCAGAGCTGAAGTCAGACGCCCAACTGACTGAGCCGCCCAGACACCCCATTTTTTAGAAATTTTAGAATGTAAGCATGTGAATTATTTCAGTTGTTAAATTACACCTGTTGGTTTTTTTTTTTTTTTTAATGCCTGTCTTATTGATGAAAATTACCCTAGTTAGGTAGGCTTTTTTACTTAAAGCAATTTAAAGGGTTTATTTTAGTGAGAAAATTTTAAATTGTCACTGCTTTCACATGTATAGTACCTACCATATGAAAGTGGAGCCCATCAAAATTGTAAACAATATATAACAAAGCAACATCATTTTGGAAGGGTATAGTTCTCTTAGGTGATTTAAATCAGTTTAAATAAAATCTATATCAGGTTGGGACTAAATTGAGGCAGCATTTCACTTAATTTGGTAGAAAGGAAAAATATATCTGGTCTCATAATTCAATATAACTATTCTAAACCTTTTTTATATAGAAGTCAAAAAATTCTTAACATTTATTTCTCTCTATCTACTGAGTTTTCCCTCTCCCTATTCCCTGCGAATCTTGCCTTTAATCTGCTTTTCAGAGTCCTAGTATGTATGATTTTCTAACAGGCTTATATTTTAGCTCTATTATACTATCAATTTCTTTTTAATAAAAGGTTAAATATTTAAACTTAATCATAGAAATCAGTTGTCTTATACCAGTTCTCCTTAATAAAAAAATCGCTTTCTGTATTGGTATTTTTTCTCCCGAATTTAATAAATTCCACATTAGTGGTAATAAGTTGAGGCCTAGAACATGTGTCCTATTACAAATGAACAATTGGATATCATTAGGTTGTCCCCCTTTCCTTTGTACATATATCTTTAGGTGTGTTAATCCATTCAGTAGACACATTAATGAGCACTGGTTGGTGTAATATTGGAGGAAGTAAGGCTCGTTGACCTCAGCATGGAGTTTAATACCTCTAATTAAATTAGGTAGTCGACAGTCAGTATAAAGAAATAGCCGTGCCTCTGGCAAGCTAGAATTATTTATGACTCTGGTTCTTTGTTTTAAACTTGATAGGAGAAAATCATTTGTATCTATTTTATAGAAACTAATTTTAGTTCTCACTTTTTATTTAAAATATCATGTGGTGATTTTATAAATTATTTTTAAGCACTTTATTTTCTCAGGATGAGAGGTAAATATCCTTGAACCTCTTTAAGTGTAGTATTTTATTTCTTGTGAAGGGAAGCTTTTTCAAGTCTTAAGACAGTAGCAGCAGAATTTTTACAACATAGACTATACTTTTTGAACTAATTAATCAAACATTCCACCTAACAAAGTATTGTCTTAGAAATATTATACAACCAAGTCAGTTTCCTCTGCAAAATCGTTAGTGTAACAGACAGCACTTCATTTTCTGTTTTGGAATTTGGTCACAATAGTTTCCCACATATATTAGCTTTATTGACCTGCTTGGTCAGATTTTAATTTTAAGCCTATTTTTCTTTATCTTATCTAGAAATAAAATTGAAATATACTTTACTTTCCAGAGAACTTTTATGCTAAATATAGTCTGGAAAATGGATTTAAAAACAAATTTAAAAAATACAGTGTTTATTATTTTAGTAAAATTGCAGTTAGTATAATAGTCAATGATATGGAATTATACTCATGGTTTTAATCACAAAATAGCAACCTTACATAAAATAATTCTATTTTAATGCCTTAGACTCTACCCTTAACCCCAATTTCTGTAAATATACTCTTTATGACCAGAATAGAGGATAGAGAAACCAGGAATTATAAATAGTTCAGAGTAAATTTATCTCACCACTACAAATGGTATAATTTGGATGGTATAGCAGTGACTTCTCATTGCATGTAGAATAAAGTTCTAATTCTTCACTATGGCCTTCAGTGCCCTACATGATTGGGCCACCTGCCTGCCTACCTCTCTTATTTCATCTCCTGTCACTTTCCTTTTCATTTAGCACAATCTGGCCTCACTGGCTTTCACTCTAACCTGACTGCATATCAAGTTCATACCAGTCTCAGAGGCTATGCACTTAATGTTCTTTCCATTTTAAATGCTCTTTCTCCATATCATCAGGCTTTCTCATTCTCACTGTTCTATCCTGAGATTCACATGACAGTTTGTGTCAGAGAGACTTTTCCAGACCATCCTAGCTAAAGAAGTCCCCTTCACCCAGTAACACTGTCACATTACCCTGGTTTATTCTTTTCATAGCACTTAACAGCTCCTGTCACCATCAAAGTGACATATTTAAATAAATGCCATAATTGCAGATAATTCTATTTTTATGCTGTGCACTATGTAATGACAAAAAATTTACCAAGATAAGTACCATGATACTATAACTAGACTTAATCTTATCATGTCCCGTTCTACTTCTCCTTTCTCTGGGTCCTTTCTCAAGTCTCTTTTCTTTCTCCTGTGGTCCTTTTTCTTTCCTGTCTGTGTTTCTCTTTTTCTTCAGCACAAGCGTACAGACTTGAACATCGTCTGGTGTTCTTCCAAGAACTGTGAATTCCGTGTTCATCCAAATGTAATGAAAAAAGAAGTCATCCCACATGTCTAAGAAACTGTTGCTTCTCCTCCTCTGAAACTTCAGACTCCCGACAATTTCCAAATATAATAGCTTTGTTTTCTTGAGTTTCTGTAATAGAAGATATTTTAAAGGAAAATTTTACACTAGGCTTCTGGTTATACTAGAAGACAAGATTTTCTTTCTTTTTTTTTTTTTTTTTCAGTTGGTTGTTGAGATGTTTCAAAAACCAGTTCACAAGCCATTGTCTTTTCAAACACATCTTCTGCACTTAGGTCACACATTTCAATAAAGCATTTTCAAGACCGTCTTTTTAATAGTCAGCAGTATATATTGAGTGCTCACTCTGCTAAGGTAATCGTATATTAGATACCATGCCTATTATTTCAAGGTTTTCTTAATTACTAAAAGTGAATGATCCAGACAGCAAGTGAACATATGAAAATATGTAGGATCCTAAAATGTATGAAAGTATGATTTCTAGCATGATTGAGGAGTATATGAGAGTGGGGTTTTTTGGCTCTATGTGGGTATCTGAAAGGGGAAAGAATGAGGGCTTGAGGCAGTGAGTATTACTCAGTTTCAGTTTCTGTACGTACATACTGCAGTCTCCCAAACTGCCTAACCTAATTAACTTTTTTGCATTCTTCAAGTACTATAATAGTTTTCTTTGTTGTTTGCATTCAAAGAAATTTAGAGTATTACTTTTATCGTTAATTATTCATTTATTAATTCTTTTACTGTGTCTGCTCCACTGGACTTGAAGCAGAGACTATGTCTAGTTTTTTTTCACCACTGTATGTGTCTATGCCAGCCAAAACAATGCATTTAGTCATCTCTCAGTATTTGCTAATGTATCAAGAAAGGTAGGAGAGAGGCCTTTTAAGAACTTATGAACTCATGCAAGTATGTAGGATGACTTGAACACCTGACCTAGGGCAACAGTAGAAAAAATAGTAAGGAAAGGACAAAAAAGGAATACAATGCTTTAAAAAAAATGAAGAGATGCAGTAAAGAAAACAGAAATTGAAGACTTTCAGATTTTGACCCTAATTCTAATTAGTTGTTAGGTATTTTTAATAGAAATGGGGAATTCAGAAGGTAACCTGATTTTGTGAAAGATGATATTACTTTACATGAAATCTAGTCCCCAGCTCCATGAAATGAATGCTATTTTGTGGCATTGAGGAAATCTAGATCTCTGATAATCGTGGCAAATGAGAACACTGTCTTAAGATAGGCAAACATAACTACAAAAATTACTAACATTCATGAGCTCCATGTCAATGCCTGACAAAATAGGATTATTAAACAGATGGTTTGTGAGCACTTAGATAATGAAGTAGTGATCACTAGGAGCCACCATGAGTTCACCATACCAAATCACATCAAAGTAACTTAATTTGTTTTAATAGGATTACTAGACCAGGGAAGGCCATAGACAGTATAAAGCATTTAGCTAAGTTGTTGTGGACAAGTTGAAGAAATGTGGTCTTAAATAGTTCATTAAGTATATTCATGACTGGTTATATAATCATATCTAGAGACCTAAATTAATTATTTAATGAGAGGCATATAGAGAAGTGGTTAAAGTATGGTTTTTGGAATTAGCCTGCTTGAGTTTCAGTTCTGGCTCTACCACTTAACTACTTATGTGACATTAGGCAAGTTTATTTATCTTCTTCAGCTTCAATTCCTCACCTGTAAAAAAAAAAAAATAGGGGTAATAATTATTGTACTTTGTAGCATTATTGTTAAAACTAAATTATGCCAAAGCACTTAGAATAGTAAGAATTTAATGAATGTTGGATATTTTTTTCTTTTTTATTTATTTTTGGGAGAGTGTAAGCAGGGGAGGGACTGAGAGAGGGAAACAGAGGATCTAAAGTGGACTCTGAGCTGACAGTCTGACAGCAAGCCTGAAGGTGGGGCTCGAACTCATGAACTATGAGATCACAACTTGAGTCAAAGTCAGAAGCTCAACCGACTGAGCCACCCAGGTTCCCCGATGTTGGATATTATTTTAACCAGGAGGAACGTTGAAATGACTTGCTCTATAAGGCTGTTACCCAGATTTGTCCTATTTGACATTTTTATCTAAAATCTAAATGAAGACACAAGAAATTGAATTTAAGGGTAGCCCAAATCTGGGAAAGAAACAGCCAACACATTGAATAGCAGAATCAGGCTAAAGAAAACTTTGATAGGTTTAAAGATAATATTAACCTGGCAAGGTAAAATTTAATAAGAATAAGTTCTCTCTTTAATCCTAACAGTCAGTTGTATCTGCTTAGAACTTTGTAAGAACAAGACTTAAAGGTTTGAATTAATCACAGCTTCCATTTGAGCCAACTTTGAAAAAATCCAGAAAATTTAGTTAACAAAGAAAGTTGACCCACTGTGAGCTGACCGTACCCGTCAGAGCATATATTAATAATGTGTTCAATTCCAGACACCACAATTTAATAGAAACATCAATAAACTGCGGTAATAATCCAGGATAATAAATAGCTTTGTAGACTAGAGGAGGAACTAAGGATACATTTAACCTGGAAAAGAAAAGTTAAGATCAATCTTCAAATATCTGAAAAGATAATATATAGAATATAGATTGGATTTCTTTGGTAAGGATCATTGGCCTGAGGAAGGTAAATTTGAGCTCAGTATAAAGAATGTTCTAATGATTGTAGCTCTTTAAAAATGAATAGGCTGATTCATGAAGGTATAAAGTTCCCAACCCTAGAAGTATGCACTCAGATAGAGGCAGGATTACTCATCAGGGGTATTGCAGAGGGAGTTCCTGTATTGAGCTGGAAATCAGAACTTTATTTAGGGTCTCTTTCAGTGCTAATATTCTATAATGTATTGAAGATTTCAATTTTGCACATGTTGAATTTCATTTAACTTCTTTATCTTTATGAATTGATAGATAATCTGCAGCCTGTATTATATATCCTGAATTAAAATTATTTCAACAGCATTTGAAGTGGATTTGGAAGAGTGATTTGGTTGCCAATCATTTTACCAGATTTATTCCATGTACTGAAGTCATGTACTCTATGTTAGAAGTGATTGGCATGTGGGTACAAAAACATATAGGTAGGCACTCTTTGAGAATTTTTGGAGTATAGAAAAACCTGGTGAGTGTACACAGGACACAATCTTATAAGTCCTGAAGAGATTCATGATGTTCATAAATAAATATCAAATATTATACAAAGTATTTATGTTAAAGTGTCAAACACACTTCACTTCTGAAATTTCTATTAACTGTTAATACTCAAAATTCGTTCTTTCAGTAATCTCTCAAAAATTCCTAAGATATACATACCAATGACTAGCAATTTCTCAATTTGTGTTTATTATGTAGCAAGTTCTAAAGACCTAAAGATACAAAAACATGCCCAATCATTACAACATAATTCCTTTTTTTAAAAAATGATAAGGGATGTTCTTGAACATGTTTAGAATGACTTTGTTATATGTGTGGTTCTTTGCCACAAATATCTTCATTACAACATCTTAGTAAAAATGTAATATTTTTTCCCATTAAACTTCTATAACAGACTTTTAATACTCTGTGGGAGATATTTGAAGACAGGCTTTGGTTATAAGATAAAACTTTAGTTGCCCTTTTCTCTCATTTCTTTAGATAAGTAGGCACTAGAAATTATAGATAGCTTTGGCAAGAGTTCAAGGGTTAATGTAGCAGATAAATAAAAGGAATTTTCTGTAAATTGAGACCTGCATTATTTCAGTTGTCTTGTCTTTCCTAACCTAACTCATTTAATTTTAAAAAGTAAATACTTAAATTCTTCCTGACAGTGTGCTCAGCTTTTACTATCGTTTATTACTTCAATTATACTTGGTATCACTTAGAACAATCTGCCATTTGGAAATCTCAGTATAGCCTGGAGCTTAGTATTAGATCTGGCTGCTATTGTAACATGTACAGCATATGACATTAATGTATCAAAATTAGATTGGATCATCCCTCCTGGTTAAATTTATTTCACATTTCTTTTGTATTCAGTTAACATAAACCTATTAGGGAAGCTGACACATGGGGATGGCTGTATAGGAAGGATATTTTTAAAGTATTTTGATTAAAAAATGAAATTATAGAGCTGTAGCTTTTCTAAGTTGTGTGATCTGTTTGGTTTTTTAAAATGTCACAGAGCCCAAGTTCTGAATTTATATCATTCAAGGGGTGTGTGTTTCCACATATGTGTGTGTGTCGTGGTGTAAATAATGAAGAATTAAAATTTAAACAGTATTTTGATGATTAAGCCTACCATCATGAATTTAGAGCAATGAGTATTTTTATAGTTTCCAAAAAGGAAAAAATATTTAGTACACTTAAACCTAAAAAAAGTCTCCTTAAAAGAAAATAAATATTTTTATGCTATATTTCTAAAATAATAGATTCTGGTGTATAGGTTACCTGGGTACTGTCTTTAGAGTAATAGCTACCTCTATCTTACAATCCATCAAAGTATCCAAGGGGGCATTTCTTGCTTAGGAATACAAGTGTTAAAGTTCAGAGATTTACCTTTTTATTTTCAGATACTTTAATGATATTCATAATGATTAGAATTTTCTAGGTAGACTGGTGTTTGGACTTTAGAAACCATTAGAACACTCATCCTTGGCTTTTTTTGTATTACATACTCCTATTTGATAGACTCTCTCCTCAGAAAGATACACAAATAAAATTTTACAGGTAATTTTCAAATGTTCACAGACCCCTTGAACCTGGGTTAAGAACTCCAGGGTTGTGGGGCCCCTGGCTGGCTCAGTCATGTGCGACTCTTGATCTTGGGCATAGAGATAACTTTAAAAAAAAAAAAAAAAGAACTCCATGACTAAGGGTAACAGAAGAGAACTTTTAACTAATTGGACTTGACTCCTTTTTTTGTTGCTTAAATCACATATTTAAACTTCTCTCCTACTCTGTAGTCTTTAAGCCAAATAAATTACATGTTTCAAAAATAGAAATCATTTGTATGTTAGCTCATACAAAAAATATTGATGACACCCTAGTTCTTGCTTCCAAACCTTCCCATACAATGTGTCCATTTATCTAAAAGTAGTCAAGGAGCGCATGTGAGACATGCACCAAAAATGGACTCTAATGTTTTCAGTGACAGAATCCATTAATACACTAAGATAACTACATTTTATATTAAAATACATTTATACAATAATCTCTATGAAGGAAACTCAAGACTAATGGGTATTGGGGCACCTGGGTGGCTCAGTTGGTTGAGCGTCCAACTTCAAGCTCAGGTCATGATCTCCCCGATTTGTGGGTTCAAGCCCCACGTCAGGCTCTGTGCTGACAGCTCAGAGCCTGGAGCCTGCTTCAGATTCTGTGTCTCCCTCTCTCTCTGCTCCTCCCCCACTCACACTGTGTATCTCTCTCTCTCAAAATGAATAAACATTAAAAAAAAATTTTTTAATAAAAACAAAGACTAATGGGTATTAAGTTCATTTTTCTAATAACTTACTAGAAATACAACTTTTGGATGCTTTGCTTTTTTATCATTTTAACCACCATAATGTTAACTCTCTCTGATTGACAAAAGCCTTTGTAAGCACCACAAATATTTAAACAACATCTTGAGGCTCTAACAAATTTCAAGAATTCTGGAAGAATTTCATAGGAAAAGAAACCCAGGAAATTTGTTAAACCAAATACAGTCAACTTTCTCTTACTTAATAGGTTATTTACCCAATTTATGAATTACCTGTTTTCCTTCTCTTCCTGTTGCCTTCTTTAGGCAACTTTACTGCTCATTAACACTTTGAGAGAATGGTCAGAAAAGAAGAGAGAAGAATCTTAAATCACTCACTTTTTTCTTTAATCTTTTCCTGATATTTGTTTATTTTTGAGAGAGAGACAGAGTGCAAATGGGGGAGGGCAGAGAGAGAGGGAGACACAGAATCCAAAGCAGGCTCCAGGGTCTGAGCTGTCAGCACAGAGCCCAGCACAGCGCTCGAGCCCATTAACCATGAGATAGTGACCTGAGCAGAAGTCGCAAGCTTAACTGACTGAGCCACCGAAGCACCCCAAATCACTCACTTTTTAAAAGCATTTAAATAATCATTTAAAAGATTTGGTGGTGGAGAACTAGTGTAGCTGCTGGTTACGAAGAGTATTTGGGCTGTATGTAATTTTTTTTTATAATAGTTTATTTTCAAATTGGTTTACCTTTAACACCCAGTGTTCATCCCAACATGTGCCCTCTTTAATGCCCGTCACCCCCTCTCCCCCCTCCCTCATCTCTCTCACCCTGAGTTTGTTCTTAGTCTTTGTGAGTCTCTTATGTTTTATCTCCCTCCCTCTCTGTGTCTTTTTTTCCTTTCCCCTCTTCCCCTCCCCCGTATGTGAATTTTTAAATCAAAGTTCTCCATTTCCCATTGACTGTAGACAGTTAAAAATTTTCTGGTCTTCTGCAGTGTCTCCTAATGTTTTGAGTGTGTTTCACATGTTGTGAAAAATGATCAAATGAAATTTATGGGTTTTAATTTATTTCCTTTTAATCCTTTTTATAGTATAGTATGTTGTCAGTAGCTGTTTGAATAACTGTATGCTTTTTCTAAAGCCCTATGAACTATTTTGGTTTTCCAGTTGAGACATTTGGGAAATGATGAGGTACATATTGTTTGGTCAGAGCATACTAGAGACTACAGGAGAGGAATTATTCCTACAGAATTTGGTGATGTCCTTATTGTCATATACCCAATGAAAAATCACATGTTCAGTATCCAGATAATGAAAAAACCCGAGGTAAGACCTTCTTACTATATTTTAATAGTATTTGTTGAGCTCTGAATGGGTTTGTGAGTTTCTTCTTTCAGAGGGATTAGACTAGGCATCAGGTTGTGAAAACGGGGAAGTGAGATAAACACTCTTGTAGCAATGTAAATTGTGTAAGTCTGGCTCAGAAGGAGCTAAAACAGAAAATAGCAAAAAAACTATATTCAGATGAGAGAAGTGCCAGAGTGGAAGGTCCTTTCTACTAAGATCGCAAAAAGATTATCTTTTTTTTTTTTTAAGAAATTTAAGTTTATTTATTTTTGAGAGAGAGAGAGAACACAGGCAAGGGAGGGGCAGAGAGAGGGAGGGAGACACAGAATCCAAAGCAGGCTCCAGGCTCTGAGCTGTCAGCACAGAACCTGATGCGGGGCTTGAACTCACTAACTGTGAGATCATGACCTGAGCCTAAGTCAGATGCTTAACTGACTGAGCCACCCAGGTGCCCCGGATTAGCTTTTATTTAGAGGATATCCTGAAAGATACAATAAGAAGCAATTATTCCCTTTAGGTCAGGAAAATATGATTCCTGTATTTTTAGATGCTATATCTTACTAAGAATTACATGATTATTTAGTCATGTCACCTTTAATAAATGTAAGTTATTCTGAAAAGTAAAAAACAAACAAAACAAAATTTGTTCTAGTTGGATGTCTTATACCATAGGATTGAAGCACACTTGCAGAAGTATTTTCTTTCAAAATAATAAAAGTGTGATAGTGTTTGGGTGTCTTCCTTACTTTTTTTTTAATCAAATACTTTTAATTAATAGAAAACCTAGTTTTGACAGTTGATCATCCAGGTTTCTTTAGGATTTATATAAACTAGAGGTCAGCAAACTATGGTCCACTTCCTATTTTTGTACAGCCTACAAGCTAATAATGGTTTTTACCTTTTTAATGAGTTTTTCTTTTTGTTTTGTTTCAGTGCCCCTTTACCACCAGGTTTTTCTTTTTTTTTTTTTTTAAATCAAAAAAGAATATACAACAGGGACAACATATGGCCACAAAGCCTGAAATATTTACTGTATTATCCACAGCCCACATCCTTGCCTTCAGCTGTCATCTGTACCAACCATATTCAAATAGAATTACTTTGAAACTGTCAGTCATCTGATAAAAGTGACAATTATCAAAACATAGATTTTTCTTCCAATAAACTATGCAACGAATGTCTTTTAGGTTTTATAGTAAAGGTGGTCACAAAAATAATGAAAAACTAACTTGCTGCCTATGAGAATGTGTTATCTTTACTGTTTTTACTCAGTGGAAGAAAAGGAATTTATTTCCAGTGTTGAATTTTTGTGTACATTTGAGACCACAAAAATTTGAAAATTGGCAGGGAATATAATTTATTTAGTCAGTTAAATGAAGCACCGTTTTGTGTGAATGGGAAACCCTGTAGACCTTTGGCATTTTTTATTTATTGTCCTAGTGTGAATCATGGAAAAGAATTGAATTCGAATAGTATTTCTACTGAAGGAAGAACTAAAGAGGAAGTAGAAACATTTTTGTGTGCAATGTCTTGATCTTATTTATAATGTTTCTCCAATATGAGTATAAAATTATGTTCTAATTTCTCAATCAGGTTCCCTTCTTTGGTCCACTTTTCGATGGTGCTATTGTGAATGGAAAAGTCCTGCCTATTATGGTTCGAGCAACAGCTATAAATGCAAGCCGTGCTCTAAAATCTCTGATTCCATTGTATCAAAACTTGTATCCTTTTTAAGTATGGTTCCTACCCTAATACGTCTGCTTTCCAAGGTAAGTATGTCTTATGTGTCAGGACCTTTGAGTTTCTGTTCATTGATACATAGATGATAGAGTTCCTCCCCAGCGTTTGAACAGTTATGATATTTGAAGGATATATTTTCTTTCATACACTACTAGTCAGTACATATCTTTTGGTTAACTAATTAGGGTCCCATACTGGGTACTCTGATACTCTGGATGTATAGAAATAACCAAAACAATCATCCTAAAGTACTCAATCTAGCTAAGGAAATATATTGTTTGCAGTGCATGTGTTGTAACAGAGTTATGTACAGTGTTGGATGTATAATGAGAAGCAGCCTGTCACTCAGCTAGAAGGGATAGTGGTGACAGGGAACACTTATGAGAAATGTGAGGATTAAATATTGAAGGATGATGAATAAGAGTTAGTCAAGTGGATGAGATTAAGAAGAGCATTCCAGGAATAAGATAAACAAAGACCCGGAAGTATAAGACGACATGGAGTATTTAAGAACATGGCTTCTGGAGGGGCACCTGGTTGGTTAAGTGTCTGACTTCAGCTCAGGTCATGATCTTGTGGCTGATGGGTTTGAGCCATGCGTCGGGCTCTGTGGTGACAGCGCAGAGCCTGCTTCAGATTCTGTTGTCTCCCTCTTTCTCTGCCCCTCCCCCATTGTGCTCGTTCACGCATGCTCCCTCTCTCTCAACGATAAATAAACATTAAAAAAAAAAAGAACATGGCTTCTGGAGCCAGATTTCAGGACTCAAATGCTTAGCTAGCCTTGGGAACATTATTTAAATAATTTGAGCCTCAGTTCCATATCTATAAAATGAGGATGATAACCTCTAGTTCATCGTATTATGAGATCCGAATGAGTTAGTATGTAAAAAGCTCTTAGAACAATGCCCGGGACACAATATGTACACAGTTTTAAATTTTAAATTGTTTTCTGATAATTGCTTTCTAAAAAGAATTTCTATTTCCATATATTCCACATATTCCATATATTCTATATATATTATTTCCATATTAAAAACATTTCAGGTTTTTTTTTACTTAATAAATTGTGAATGTTAAGCTTCACAAGGAAGGCTTTTGAAAATATCCTGAATTCTATTCCACATAGAATGGATTTATCGTAAGTCTGCCACATATATTCTCTTCTTTTGATGAATATTGACTTAAGCAATCTGATTCCTATGTAATTTCTCATGTATTCTGACACTGTGAAATAGAATTATAGGTGGTGGATCATGGCATGGTACATTGATTAAGCTTAATGACATTTATATAGCATTTCTTATTTGTGACAGTTAATCTTCACTTACTTTAAGTTGAAAGATCAGATTTGAAGTGGTCATTGTGAATTTTAAGAATTCAGTTTATTATTCCCTGAATATCTTCCAGAAAGGTAGCTAATTCTGTAAGGAATACACAGATTATTACCCATAAACTAATTTTATCCACACTGTCAATTCCTGTGAAGTTGTCATTCTGATCTTTGCCTGATGCTGATGTTCATCCTAGGGTTAGTGTCCTCTGCCCTTTCATTTAAGACTCAGTTGAAAGAGTGCCGTAAAAATTTTGGGAAAGTGGTGAGAGCGATTAGATTGTAGTATAGAATTCTATTTTCCTCTTGTGTCATAAACATGAACTCCATTTATTGAGCAAACACAAATTATTTCTGGCCTGAGGTATAAACATTTAAGATGTACACCTTACCAAGTAGTTAAAAATGCAAAATAAAAGTGTTGGGGCTATGGCTTAATTTCTTTTTCTTGTACCTAAGTTTATACTCTTTTGAGAACTATTTCAGATTTGCATGTTACACTAGAGGTATGGTGGCTGGATTTGCAGTTAGAAAATAATGATTTTAACTCAAGCTCTGCCTTGTAATCTTGGTCTAGTCACAGAATCTCTAAACCTCACTTTCTTTGTAAAAAAAGATAATACCCGTCTCAGAATTACTGTCAAGATTAAATGAGGTAATGGACTTGGATGTGCTTAGGAAATGAAATAAGGTACATTATTTTGTGCAGTGATTAATTCTGTTATGTGTAAAGATTACAGTCAATATAAAACAACTCTACCCAACACCATGGAATTGCCTAATTGAGTTTTTGTTTGGTTGGTTGGTAGGTTAATTGATTGGATTGGATTTTCAGGCCTATTTCACGAAGTTCCTAATAGTTAGTTAATCTTGCTGAGACATTAATAGATACAACATTGGAGAAAATTTCTAAGATGAAGAGAGATAATTTCAGATGTAAAGAGTAAACATGAACACTATTTACACAGCAAATATGAACAATTTCCATCAGCAAAACCACTTCTGGAACACTCAGAATAAAAACATAAAATCAGACAAATCAAAGAAATTTTTCTTGACTTGGAAGCTTGAATTTAGAAACTATATGGAAATTATTTCCCCCTATTACCTAAGGATATAGTAAAGATACTCCTAGCCTTTGCCAATCTGAAAAATATATAGTCATCTTTTATAAAGATTCACAAAGTTCTATATTAATTCTAAGTATCGGGGGAAATGATTTCACACAGGTAGATTACTTGATTTTTAAATGCAACCTTATATACTAAATTACAATTAGATGTTTTTAAGATCTTAAAATTCAGATGTCTTTTAATTTTAAATAACAAATATATATTTCAGAAATATATTAAATTTTAAAATGTATGTTTTTGACAAATCCAGTTAAGTTCCCATTAAGGAAGAAATATCATGTATGCTAAAACAGATCAATAGAACTTAACAGAAATTACAACAGAAACTGAAATAGAGGTAGGCTTTGAAAACCACCAGTTACTACTTTAGTCCTTTTAAGAGAAATAAAAGGATAAAAGAATATGTAATAAACTCACTTATATTTGGATAATTGTACTGCTGTGTTAGTTATTTTATGCCCAATAAAAGTAAGATTCCACTAAGATTCCACAGCATAAATTGTGCTATTTATGATCATTAAATACAGTTTAAATTTTATCCTGGGAACATCTTCTGTAACTATGAATCTAATGTTGTTCACTAAATGAGGACAATATTGATTGTCATATGCTGTCCAAATCGATCATGCTGGCAGCCAGAATTACAGTAATCTGTCAGTATTGATGACCGTCTTTCAAGCTTTGAAACCTCTCCTTCACTTCACTTGTCATTTCTTGCATTACTTGTACTTGAAAAACATTTTCTTGCAACCTCAGTCTTTGTCAGCTATGGACTTTTTTTTTTTTTTTGGTCTCGAGCTCAATTTGTTGGTTTGATCATGCAATTAGAATTGAAATGCAATGCTGGGGAGGAAGAATAGGCAGATTCTGGGTAATCATTGGACCTGAGGGGTATTTCAGGTTGATCTTAGCCATCATTTGTTAGTCACCTGTTGAGTGTGTGTGTGTGTGTGTGTGTGTGTGTGTGTGTGTGTTGGGGTGGGGTTGTTTGTTTTGGCTTTTTTGCAGTGGGAATAATAATTTCCAAAGTATTAATTTCATGATTTTAGCTCTCATGACTCTATGCCTTAAATAAAAATTTTAAAGCAATTATTTGTTATGATCCTAGAGACATATCAAATATGTACAAATGTTAAATATGATGCTATCATGTATGTATTTTTTTTAACATGAGATTTACTATACAAAGAATTTTTAGAAGTTACAGTATATAATCATGTTGTATTAGGGTTCTCACAGAAACAGAATCAATTGAATGTAAGTGTATACATACATAGAGAAAGATTAATTTTAAGGAATTAGCTCACATGCTTGTGGGGACTGGTAAATCTGAAACCTGCAGGAGTTCCTAGCTAGAGTTGATATTTTAATCCGAGTCAGAAGTCATCTGGTGGTAAAATTTCTTATCTCCGTGAGGATCTCAGTGCCTTTAGTTAACTGGTTGAGGCCCACCCACATGAGGGTACCACTTGAGGGTAATTTGCTTTACTCAAAGTCTCTTGATTTTAAATTTTTTTAAATATTTATTTATTTTGAGAGAGAGAGAGTGAGCAGGGGAGGGAGAGGAGAGAGAGACAGTTGCTATCAGCACAGAGCCTGATGTGGGGCTCGAACTCACAAACCATGAGATCATGACCTGAGCTGAAATCAAGAGTCTGTCGCTCAACAAACTGAGCCACCCAGGCACCCCAAATTCTCTTGATTTTAAATGGTAATTGCATCTAAAAAAATAACTTCACAGCAACATCGAGACTGATGTTTAACCAAAAACTGGATACCATGACCTAGCCAAGTTGATGTAAAACTAACCATCTCCCATGTCCCATTTTTCTTAAATATTTTTTAACCTTTTTTACTGTAAAATACAATTTGAGAAAAGTACATAAATTCTAAATGTATTATATGGTGAATAATTACAGTTTAACCACCACCAGTTCAAGAGATAGAACTGTACTCTTACTCTTCTATCAAAAATATTTATTAGGGCACCTGGGTGGCTCAGTTGGTTAAGCATCTGACTGTTGATTTCAGCTCAGGTCATAATCCTATATCAGGCTCTACACTGAGCATAGAGCCTGCTTGAGATTCTCTTTTTCCCTCTTTCTGCTCCTCCCCTACTTGCATTTTGCACATGTGCACTCAAAATAAATACATTCTCTTTCAAAATAAACTTAAAAAAAAATACTGATTACTTTTATGATCGTGGTAAAGATTTGAGAGACATGCAGAGACAAATCATAGTTGAGCCTTGAACAACATAGGTTTGAACTGCAGATCCACTTATATATGGATTTTTTTCGATAAATACCGTATACTATTGTAAATGTATTTTTTCCTTATGGTTTTCTTAATATTTTCTTTTTTCTAGCTTAAAGAATACAGTATCAGGGGCACCTGAGTGGCTCAGGTCAGGATCTCATAGTCGTGAGATCAAGCCCTGTGTCAGGCTCTATGCTGAGCATGGAGCCTGCTTGGGAGTCTTTCTCTCCCTCTCTCTCTACCCATCCCCCACTCACTCTCTCAAAATAAACAAACATATAAAATATAGGGGTGCCTGAGTGGCTCAGTCGGTTAAACATCAGACTTTGGCTCAAGTCATGATCTTGTGGTTCGTGGGTTCGAGCCCCACAATGGGCTCTGTGCTGAGAGCTTAGAGCCTGCTTCAGATTCTGTGTATCCCTCACTCTCTGCCCCTCCCCCACTCACATTCTGTCTCTCAAAAATAAACATTAAAAAAAGGTTTTTTATATCTCTTTTTTAAAAAAGAATACAGTATGAAATGCATATAACATGCAAAATATATGTTTATTAACTGTTATCGGTAAGGCTCCTATCAACAATAAGCTATTAGTAGTTAAGTTTTGGAGGAGTCAAAGTTGTACACAGATTTTAGGGCTGCATGGGGTGTTGGTACCCTAACCTCCATGTTGTTAAAGGGTCAGCTGTAGATAATAGTTTCCAATAAGCTTATAATTTAATAGAATAATGTAAATTAATAATTATAACACAAGATAAAATTATAACAGGATAGCAGGGTTATAGATAAAATGCTCTGGGAGTTCCAAGGAAGAAGTTATTCCTTTGAAAGTAAGAAAAGAAGGAAAGAATGCGTAGAAAATCTGGGCCTCGGAAGGTGAGATTTTAGTAGATGGAATTCAACATGTTATAATTCTTGTAATTATAACATGGGACTTTATGTGTATGTATGTATGTGTGTGTGTGTATATATGTGATATTCTGAAATACTCAGTATGGGGGATATTAAAAAATTAAATGGCATCCTTAAAAAACACATTCTTCCTAGGTTTAATATTCTTTCCTGCCAAACCAATATTATTTGATTTCTTCTAATCTGTTTAGATTTGACCTTTTTGTAAATGCCAGAATTGGGTTTCTGTTTAACTTTATCACACAAATTACCAGAAGTCAATGATCATTCTTCAATTAGTTACAGTTTGTTATCCCTTTAGTTCAACTACTCAAATGTAAAGAACTTGTTGCAAAAGTATGAGCCAAAATGAAATGTAATTGATTGGCTCCACTAATGTAGTTTGCCATTCATCATGATAGAACATTATAAAACCTCTTAGGGAGGCCCATCAATATTGCTGCCATTTCGTGTTAGAAGAAAGTGAGTTTATTGCGAAACTACATAATTTTATATATACTGTCATTTGAAGATTATTTCTTCAGAAGATAATATTCATAAATGTGGACTGTCCTTAATTTATAAATTATAAAATCTGGAAGCTGATTGTTGGGAAATCAGCCTGGGCTTCAAAGTCCAGAACCACTAAATAAGTGTGTCACTGTCTTTGTCTAATTTTATTTTAATCGGTAAAAAAAGAGGACCAAACTCAAGACTGTTGTAAGGATTAAATGAAATTGCCTGAACGAAGTACCAAGCAGCCTGTCATGCAGCAAGAGCTCAGAAAATGGTAGCTATCTGGTACTTAATGGTGATATTATTATCTCTACACTGGAGATACTCCTCTAAAACGCAAATATAACTATACTAAAACACTTGTGATAGCTTGACTGTGTACCGAAATTCTTACCTGAATTCTTTGACTACACGCAAGCAGTTCTTACTAGCTTATTAACCTTCCCAACCTATTTCTCACTGTAGTTTTGTCAAACATACCTGTCCTCCTTCCAGCTCTGCCTCCCATCCTTATGCTCCCCTCCCACCACACTGACACCCAGGACACTCAGGACACCCTACATGATTCTAGCTAGATCATATTTATCATCCCTAAACGTCCTTCTCTTTTTCTCTGTTTTTGCCCCAAGAATGCCCTTCTCTACCATCTTCCACCTAATATACTCATTCTGTATGACCCAAAGTAACTTTGTAAAAAAAAATTTCCTTCACTAAGCACCACACTGCCTTATAACATTTGTTATAGGACTTACTGTGTACACATATTAATAAGCCTTACTTATCCTGGTTTCACTAACTTTTAGCACAGCAATAAGTGGCTAGCAATTTCTGTAATAGGACATACAGGGTAGGGTAGATGAATTAACTATTCATTTTTTCCTTTTAACAAATTTATATTCATTTCTCAATGTACTTTTAAAAATAAGTTCTTTGTTTTTGTTGTTATAATTTGTGGTTTATATTTGTCTAGGCTACAACCGTAAGAACATGCTAGATAGTAAGAAAAAGAAACCTAAGAGCAATAGAAACTGGCTGATAACATGAACAAGCCAGAATAGGGTACACACAAGGGTGCTGTATTTAGACTGATTCATCATTATATTTTTATTAGAGAGCATTTGGTTTAATGAAAATAATCAGATCAATGATCACTGAGGTTTTTCCATCCACTTCTTACAGTCAGAGGAAGTGGGGGAGGGAAGGCAGGATCTGTCAAGGGGAAAAGTGAGCTAAGACACTTGTGTCTTGATGAAGTGACAGATGTTGTCTTAGGAAGAGAATGATTTGGTGTCCCCACACACAGCCCCCAAGGAGGAAGGCAGTAGCCACAGGAGAGCTGTGGGGGACAGCTGTAGGGGTCTACCTACTACTGAGGTCTTCAGTTTTACTTCCTGAACCTTTGTACCGCCTACGTCAGTGATTCCATTAGGAGCTCTCAATATCTGGTGCCATTCATTATACCTACTTTCTAAATGAAAGTCTTAAACTTCGTGGACAAACTGGCTATTTGTTACAAACTCTAAGATTTATGATTATGGTCATTCATACTTCAAAACAAGAGAAAATGGGTCTTTAAATAAAATGTCTTACCAACTAAGTGATCCAGGTTTGTGGCTTTTGAAGTGCTTGCAGCCCTGTGCCTTTGATAGTAATCATTGTAGTAGGACCTCTCTAAGAGCAGGCAGAGTTTCTTGTTTACTTAACAATGTGCTCTGTCATGGGAGGTTTTCAGTCTCCTGTATTAAAAACATGATTTTTTTTTTTAAGCTTGTAATTAAACATCCCTCTCCCCTGGCCTGGAATTTACTGCCAACCTTATAGTCTATGTATTCACACAGAGTAATTATTTAAACAGGAACCCCAGATATGTGCAACATTTCTATTATGATTCTAATGTAGTCTTATCAGTTTTAATTAGTTCAGCTACTCTTTTTAAGGAATAGCAATATGTGCCTATTGATGATGTTAGTGGTATTTTGAGAGGCTTCCTTATAGTCATTGTAGGAATGTTTTATTACATACTTTTAAAGGTGTTAGTTTTGGTCTAGCAAATCTGCCTTTGGCCTTTCAAAAAGATACAGGCAGTAAATATAAATCTGATACATAATACATTTTTTATAATAATGAAGCTTATTCTATAGAATTGAACCAGTATCTGAAAATAGCATCTCTTAATATTCCCTATAAATTATCATTTTACTAATGTAAACCAATAATAATTACTTTTCCTATATTTAAACAATGGGCGCTCACAAAAATGACTTCAGTATATGACCAACTTCTTTTTCTATTATCATTGTATTAAATATAATTATGGAGATACTTTCAATTGTTATTCTCTACCGAGAACACTCAATACACCAATGACAAATTTAAGTATTAAAAAAGGCTATATTGAACAATAGTAAAATGACTTTTAAGTATGTTTAAGATCCTCTCAGAAATAAAGAAATAAAAATCTATGAAATAAGTCATTATAAAAGGGGGGAAAGTGACTATCTCAGTAGAAGTTGAATGGCATCTGACAATGGCATCCAACCTTGTTATGTAAAAAGTCTGTATTTCTTCAGTTCAAAAAAGCAATTTTGGATCTTTTATTCATTCACCAAATATTTATTGACTACCTTCAATATGGGAGGTGCTGTGAGGGAAAAGCTTGGGGTAGCAAGATAGTTACTGCTTTCATGGAGCTTACAGTCTGGTACAGGAGAGAGGGAGAGCCCTGTGGGTGGATAGGTAGATAGGTAGATGGGTGGGTAGATGGATAGATGAATGAATGAATGAATGAATGAAGTGCCTTCCGATGAGTCGAGCAATAGTGATACCTACAAAGTAGGATGGTAAAGGTGATTAATTTTATTACAGTGGGAGAGGATAGTGGGGAGGGGAAAATTGGGAATGGTTTTACTGAGGTATGAAGGGATGAAAGTGTAATGTGGCTAATAACACAAGGAGCTCCTTACTACCAGGTGGTATAAAACAAAGGGAAGAGTAATGGCAGCTGAGGTCAAAACCAGAAAATGTAGTTAAGCAGGAAAAACAAAAAAAAAAACCATAAACTTGGTTTTCTAATGTTTCTACCAATAATATAACAGCCAGTGTCTAAGGTGACAGTTCTTTCTGCTTCTATATAATTTTTACCTCTTGAATAGCAGAGCACAGCTTGATTGTATTTTCCTTTTATAGTAAAGTCTTTCTAAAATGAGTTTATTGATTATTTAAAGTATTTTTTTTAATGTTTATTTAATTTTTGAGAGACAGAGCATGAGCAGGGGAGGAGCAGAGAGAGGGAGACAGATAAATAAAGTATTTTTATACTTAAGTCTACAGTAATTGCTAGGCTAATAACAGCAAGTATTATTTTTCTTAATGAGATTAAGAAGTTCTCTAAGTGTTTTGATAATATTTACACATATCTGCCATTTCAAAAAGAGCATTTGAGATTTTCATAATCTTAAGTTATATGATAGACTTAAATTTTTGCATAACAAGTACTTTTGTACATTATTGTGCTTTTACACATTATTAAACTTTATGTTACTAATGAAGTATTTTTTTATCCTACTCTGATAGTACATTGGCTTCATGACAAAAATAGTAAAGGAAAGGAAAGCATTATCACCATCTTACCTGTTTTGTCAAATCCAGAGGGCAGTGTGGTCTACATATGCCAATCTTTTTTTTTTTTTTTAATGTTTATTTTGAGGGAGAGAGAGCACAAGTGAGAGGGGCAGAAAGAAAGAGAGACAGAGAATCCCAAGCAGGCTCCATGCTGTCAGCACAGAACCCAGTACAGGGCTCAATTCCCTGGACCACAAGTCAACATGAGCCGAAATTAAGAGCCACCCAGGCACCTGTACATATACCAGTCTTAACAATTGATTCATATCATAATGCAACAGAAGAAAGGTAGAGAACTCTATCCGGTGTTGGGCAAACAGTCTTTAAAAATAGCAAAACTTGGGGCTCCTGGGCGGCTCAGGCAGTTGAGCAGACTCTTGATTTCGGCTCAGGTCATGATCTCACGGTTTGTGGGATCGAGCTTCACATTGGACTCTGCACTGACAGTGCGAAGCCTGCTTGGAATTCTTTCCCTCTCTCTCTGCTCCTCCCTCTCTCTTTCTCAAAACTAAATAAAGATAAAGTTAAAAAAATCATAAAACTTGAAGTTTCTTTACTTCCTTCTTTATTAAATTCTTACTTGTGATAGAAAAGGGATTTTTTTTTCCTCTATTAAACCCTTATGTTGTTTTTTTTGATTAGTAATGAAGGTGCACTGGTATGTTCACATTATTATTCACTACATCTACTACATATTGTATAAGTTTTATTTAGTCTTTGTTTAATATAAAAACAGTAGATTTAGATGCTATTTGGGGATTTCAGAGAGCAAAGAATGAAGGATGTAAAGCTGAAATTAGTCTTTAACCTTGTTTGACATAGGAATTGCAGTGTTTTTAATCCATTCTTTTCCTTTTACTAAACATAAGGGCTTTTGCCATTGAATTTTTAATAACTCAATAATGGAATTAAAATTAAACTATGGGTCACAAATCTCCCCATTTTCTTCTGCTTTTTCCTCTCAAACACTAGAATACAGCCTATTTAAATCTTAACTTTTGCTTGCCAAACCACTGTTACCGTCCATCTGTTCATGCCAATTGTAAAGAAGGTTCGGTTTTTAGTGAAGCTTTGCATTTCACATAAGGTATGTGAAGTGAAATTTCACAAGGGACATGATGGATCCTGATTCTTAGTGATAAACCTTTGGGGCCATCAGGGTTGGCATATGGTCCAGTATGATATGAAGGCTTGGGTTCCCTGGCTTCACTTCTTTGGCGTGAAGCTGATAAAACCTGGCTCTTGAGTATTATTTCACTGGACACCAATCATGGGCAGCAGGAACTGCCCATTTAACTCTCTGTGGGAAGGAAGCCCAGAGAGCATTCACAATGGTACCATTGTCGAGTTGCAAACTGCTCTGAACAGCTTGACAGCACTAGGGAGGAGGGGAAGGAGTAGCTTTACTAATTGCTGTTCAGAAAAGAGAAGGAGCAAAAATAGCTGTTGTAGAACTGATGTTTCTACATTTACTTACTCTTTTGATAGGAGTGTTGACTTTTATTTAGCACATACCTACTATCAAAAGGAAAGCAAATAAATATATTTAAGCAACCACCTGGAGTAATTGCTTGTTAACATGCCATTATCTATTTTAAACCCACCAGATTATAGCAGAGCAAAAGTCAGTTTTGCTTTATAATGTTTTTATGTTTAGGTAAAAATGGTGTATTTTTTTAATCTTCACAAAAAAATTTTTTTTTATTTGAAAAAAGGAAAAATGGATTAAAACCACCACAATTTATAAATCAGGGGATAAAGTTAAAGACAAACTTGGCTTAATTTCCTTTATACTATGCTTTTTAGAATTCCCAAATTTCATCTAAATTCCTTTAAGTTCCATTAATGTAGAAATGTAAATTAGTCTTATGCTTACCAATTGCAAGTGCTAAAATAATCCATTATAGATAAACTAGTCAGCAAATCTTAAGATTAAATTCCAGATTTATTGTTTAAATGAGTAGCTGGTAACTGTTTCAGTCACTCCTGGTTTCTCTCTTTCCTTGAAGTCGGTTTCGGGTATCTTTAAAAATGGGAGGGTTTTTTCCCTTTCTATGAAGCATCGTGGGCCATGATATTTGTATAAACACTACCCTTGGTCTGTGCATTTTCTGGTCAGTCTAATCAAGCAGTTGGTCATTCTGATGCAAAGGAACAATGATCTACAGCCGTTTATTAAAAAATTAGAGTTTTTTTTCAGCCTCCAGCATATTTCCATAGATGATTATTTCAGCTGAACTTAAGTTGACTAAACCATATTGCATATTAGAATTTATACAACATATCCTTTAAAAAGGATCAGAGTATTTTAAGAAAACTTTAGTTTATGATTGTTTTTAATGGGATGCTCTTGCTAAGCTGGTGGAAAATCAAATGCATGTTTTGTGAAATAGTAACAGTCTGTAAAATTTACTAATAGTCCCTCTCCTCATGTCCCCTTAAATGCTTTTAGTAGATGGGCACCAGTGCAGTATTTCAAAAACAGTAATTCATTGAATGCCCATTCTTCCTTTTACTGCAGAATAGATTATATTTAAGTCAAGATTAATGGTTAGATTTTGATGTTAAAGTCCAGTCTCTAAGTCCATCATTCCCTAGGGGCATATAGTGCATTAGTTTAAGCCAATATACTGTTTATCATAGATTCTATGACACAGTCTTAAATGACAGTTTGTTGTACTTTGTAACTACTTACCATGATAATAAATCACTTTTTCTGTACTCCTGATAATTACAGCATTTAAACAAAATCTTAATTAAGTTAGTACACATTTAGGTAGAGATAACATGTAAGTAATTGTACGCTGTAAAATTTCACTTACTTTTTTTCCTTTTTGCAATCTTCTAACAAGAGTCCAAGTTTAGTATTTAGTTCAAACATATATTCATTTCCTCAATTTTAATGTACTGAAATTTTTGTTCCCAAAAGGAACAATACAGATTGTTTCTAGTCATCCCCTAAATTTTTTTAAACTCTTAGTCTAATACTTGTGATTCTGAAGCAGTTCTCTGTTGACTATGAAAGTCTTCTTATTATGTATGGTAACATTTTCAAGTACATCTTACCAAGAATGAAAGTCTAAAATTTTAACTTCATATTAAATTTGAAATCTAGGTAACTTAGTTTTTCTTTTAGGTGTTTTACTTCATACAACTTTCACGAAAGTGGAATAGATACACATATTTCATAATCATATTAGTGCTTTTTAGAAACCATCAGTGATTATTGGATTATTAAATCAGGAAGGATTTTTAGAACCTTTAGGGAGGTTTAAATTTTTAATCCTATTTATTTAAGGTTAATCTTTTTAAATGTATTTACATGAAATTTGGTAGAATTGGGCTTATCAACTTTTTACTTAATGTTTTCATTTAGTAATTGGCTGATTTATGAGCAATTATATATGGTCCAAATTTTATTCAACTCCAGCTTTCAATAATAGGACTATCCTCACACTGCCTTAGCACCTGTTATGGATTTTGAGTCATCTGGCAGCCCATGGGACTTAGATAAAGAAGTACCAGGTGTCCTGCCTGTCTCCTAATTGAGACGCAGTGAAAACAATATAGACTTGGCAGTATGGTTAAAAGGATGGATTAAAGCCCAGCTTTGTCTCCTCTGACAAATCACAGCTTTTCCCTCACTGCATAGATAGTGGCAACTACTAAAGAATTTGATTAATATAATGCATCATAAAAATCATACACAATAATTTGTTATGACCTGTTGCAGACTTTCAGAAGAATTTCTGTTAACATAGTTCAGATAAACAATACCAAGCATCATTCTATTAGGGGAATTTTATTTTTACTGAATATGAGCTATACTGCATGTTTCTTGACAAAATTAGCTACTGTAAGAAAGAAATGGAGCGTTAATTTACCAGATGCTTTATAATGTAAGCAAGTATATTACTTTCATCTTATAGGTGAGCAGTGCCTAGTAAATAGTTCATGGGATATCTAATTGCCCTGTATGTTGCAAGAAAACAAACCCGTTAATAAATTAACCACGTGATCCTTGAGGTGTACTTGCAAAATATATCTACATATATCCTATGTCTCAATAAAATTATTTTTCATTATTTCTCTAAGACTCTGTGTAATGACATTGCTTCAGAATATTTGAAGATATTTCAAGGCCTTTTCAAACTAAAAAGCGAAATGTTTATTTTCTCAATTTTATTAGAGCATGCCAAGAATTTTTATGTATTTTATGTATTATTTGTATTATATACGATATTCTAGTACATAAACATTTTTTCTAAAATTGCCAGTCTTCAAATTTAAGCTAACAGTCATTTTGTTGGCCATACTTGAGCTAACTAAAATGCCTCCTGTACCTTTCTTTTCTCCATACAAAACTGAAATCATTGAGATTGGATATAGAAAGAGCACTGGATTATTAAATGACCAAGGTTCTAATGCCAACTCTAGAGATCAGCAGCTTTGTTTTTCTGAGCAAATTTCTGTTTGTATTCTCCATCCAGGCAAGGCTTATTGTGAATAAACGTTTTGCTGATTTTGCTAAGTTTACTGAAAGTAACGTTGGTAGATAATTGTTTTATACCTTCTCTAGGACAGACTGCCCTAAAATACTCTCAATAAATGATGCCCTGGGATGCCCCTCAAGATAGTCTTTTTAAAAACCTAAATATTTAAATTTCTGAGTGTTATTTTTTAAGGGTATTATTACCTGTGCTCTTATAGTGTGCCAGAGCAGTTTTGGAAATCTGCTTAAAATGTTTTTGAAATTATGTGTCATTGATTTTTATCCACAGAGATTTTCTTGACATTTCTTCCCTTTCTCTTTTCTTTACAGATGGCCGCTGATATGAATTGTACACTGTAAAATAGAAATAGTTTATTAACTAAATTTGTTGTCTCATACCATTGTAGAAATTATGCAAAATTTAAAGATTTTTTTTTTTAAGTTTATTTATTTGAGAGAGAGAGAGAGTGCAGGCTCTGCACTGTTAACACAGAGGCCAACTAGGGCTCAAACTCACAAACCATGAGATCATTACTTGAGTGAAAACCAAGAGGTGGATGCTTGACCGATTGAGCCACCCAGGCACCTCAAAGATTTCTTTTTTTTTTTTTTAATTTTTCTTTTAATGTTTGATTTATTTTTGAGAGCAGGAGAGACAAAGCGTTAGCAGGAGAGGGGCAGAGAGAGAGGGAGACACAGAATCTGAAGCAGGCTCCAGGCTTTGAGCTGTTAGCACAGAGCCCAACGTGGGGCTCAAACTCACAGACTGTGAGATCATGACCTGAGCCGAAGTCTGATGTTCAACCGACTGACCCACCCAGATACCCCTCAAAGATTTCTTTAAATTTAAAAAATTGTCACAACCAGTGGGGTAAAATATTTCAGTGCTAAATTGTAATGAGTTGTAATTACTTTCAAGATTTATAGAATTTCTTCTTTAGCAATTTTTTTTAAAGTTATTTTCTTTTTTCTTAATATTATACCATATATATATATATATATATATATATATATATATATACATTTGTGTTTTACTCACTTTTTCTTCTTCCAAAGAAGGTCAGCAAGATTAAGGGTGGAGTGGAACCAAACTTTCTCACAAGGAGGATTCAAACTCTGTCTCTAAATCCAATCTTAGGAAAGTCCCAACTATATTGGCCCCAAAAGGTTTTGCTTCTGGAGATCTAAATTGGGATTCAAGGAAGAGGTTGTTTGTATAACAATCTTCAAATGACTATGAAAGCTTTATTCATTCTTTCTATAATGTATAAACATTGAGTACTTCTGGGTCTTGTGTCAGGTGTTCAATATATAAAGATAAAAAACACATGGCCTCTGTCCCCATGACACTAGTCTCCCTGCTAGTTTATTAGGAGAACAAGAACAAAGACAAAGGCATACTTGGGGGTGCCTGGGTGGCTCATTCGTCAGGCACTCAACTCTTGATCGCGATGTCAGCTTAGGAACTCGATCTCAGAGTTGTGAGTTCAAGCCCTGCATTGTGCATAAAGCCTAAAAAACAAAAACAAAAAAACACACACACACACACTCGGTGTTTAAAAACTGGCCCTAAGAGCAGGAGGAGGCCCTGATTTGTAGCATTTATCGAGTCCTGTGATGTGAAAACTTCCACCTTAGCCAATTTCAATCTACCAGCCGTCTTACAAATGTGGTGAATATTGTAAGTAGTACACTCCAATTTTTTTTTAAGTTAATAGGCAGAATTCTCCTCCCTCTTCCTACAATTACTGTTCTTGGGATCTTCTGTACAAAAAAGGGAAATAAAATTCCTACATGCTAAAACAGCAAAGAAGTTACAGAAATGTATGAGTGCAGGCAAGTGCTTACTAAATTAGGAATTTCAGAATGGGTCTTAAATCCCTGAGGCTATGATATGGAGTACAGATATAAATATTCCATACTTTGCCTTCACTTAAAAACGGAGCCAATATTGTCATCTTGTTTAAGAAAGAAAACCTTAAATCTGAACTTAAGAGGAAATTAAGTGGTGATAGGTCTCATACATATGTTTACAGTTATAATTTTCATAACTCCTTTATGTGAAAAATGCTTCATACTCATTCTGCCTGTGTACAACATAATGTATACATACACACTTCCATTTTTTGAGACTAGTCACAACTCAACATGTTTATAAAACCTACTGGCCATGCCATGGAATTAGTGATCACAAAACTGAAGGTTTTGGCTTTATTTATTTATTTACTTATTTATGTGTTTGTGTGTTTGTTTAGAGTGAGTGAGCCAGTGGGGGAGGGGGCAGAGTGAGGAAGAGAATCTCAGACAGGCTCCGCACTCAGCATGGAGTCCGACGCAGGGCTTCCTCCCACAACCCTGGGATCATGATCTGAGCCAAAGTCAAGAGTCAGATGCTTAGCCAACTGAGCCAACCAGACAGACCCCTTGAAAGTTTTGCCTTTTCTAACAGTAAAAGCAATTCAGAATTACATTAGATTATTAAGAAATTGTAGGGAATGAATGGTTGCTGCTTCTTTAAAACCGAATCTACCCTTTGGGGCACCTGGGTGGCTAGGTCAGTTAAGCATCCAACTCTTGATTTCAGCTCAGGTCATGATCTCACGATTTGTGAGTTTGAGTCCCATCAGGTTCTGTGCTGATGTTGCAGAGCCTGCTTGGGATTCTCACTTTCTCTCTCTCTGCCCTGCGCTCTCTCAGAATAAATAAACTTAAAAAAAAATCTACCTTTTACATATCATCCCTATACGTTAGTAAAATTGAAAATTGTATTCATTATCCTCCTGCAGTAGCTTTTCTTTATATTGTCTTTTTCTCATGAGAAATCAGTTTCCTCTCATCAAAATAGGTCAAAAAGCCCTCAGTACATACCACAAACAAGAAATATTACCAGAGTTCTTGTGCATAAATACAGGTATATTTCATAAACAGACATTGAAAATTGCCCTCAGGGAGACAGCACCTGCTATTTACAAAGACTTGAGCCAAAAGCCAGAAAAACTATTTTCAGCACAGATGTAGGGGGACTTTTGAGTTACCCTATATTTATATCCTTTATCTCCAGCATCCCTGTTACATAAAGAGGAGCAGGTGGTGGTATCTCCGTTTAATGTATAGATAAACTGCAGCACAGAAAATTCATGCATCTCTGTCCAGGACTGGGCTGAAATTGAACCCTAGTTCTTGACAGCTGGTCTTGACACAGTGACACAGAGCCATAAATAATTTCATATGTAGGTTTAAAATCAAAAGTAGTTACTTAAAATGAATAATGTTAATGAAGCACAGATTAGGTTTAAAGTATTTATACTACAGAAAATGTTCAGTTCCCTTTATTATTTTTAGAATAGTAATATTCCCCCCTTTTCTGCTTTTGCAGAAAGTAGAAGGAAGGAGGATTAGTGGATAATTATATTGCTGTGATTGCAGCACCTGTGTGTTATTTCTTTTGATTGGCTAGTTCTGTATTAAAGATTCCTACCAGCTAAAAGTCTCCCTCAACAAATGGCTTTTTATTAAGCTAGTTTTGGCTTGGGTTGTTTTAAATTTACAACAAAAACCTTAATTCAACTTAGACTTGTACTTTAAATTTTGTTTTGAATTTCTTTACCATTCTCTTTTTATCGTCTCACCCATTTCAGTTTTTTAATTTCAGTGCCAATAGCAACATGCACTCACAATAGGAATATAGCTTGAGCTGTCCTGTTTTTGCTAGCCATCAAGTTTGTGTATGTTGCCCAATTTATAGGTACTAATAACTCTTCCCTAGAGAGTTGCCTTTTAAGGAATAAGTGTCTAATCTATTATGAGGAGATGTAGGAATTAGCTGCTTTGGATTATGGTTACCATTGCAGATCCTAACAGCACTGTGTTTATCATCATCTCGATCACAAAACATCCTGTGTATGGATCAGAACTATGGTTTAGTTAGAGTTCCTTATATCACCTTAATGTATATTTTCTGAAAGAGGGGAAAATGTAAGTACAATCTGTTAGTTTGTTCTGGTGTTGTTTATCTGGCTACATCAAACTTAAAAAATTATAAAGAATATTTAACTTTTAGAAAGTGAGTTACAAAAAAAAAAAAAAAAAGGCGAGTTACCATAGACTGTAATTATTTACTAAGCTAACAGTGTTTTCTGAAGATACCCCCCCGAAAGGAAACTTTCAGACATTAGCCTGCCTAATATGTGATACATGCTGCAGTTTTTCATTTAAATTCAAACCTTAATGATTGTTTTCACTCACACTGCCACCTAGACTTGAATTTTTAAAAATCGTTTTAGAAAGCATCATTTTACGTAATGAAGATTTTTTTGTAATTTTATAAATACATCATGTGTTTTTATACAAAATGAATACATTGTAGCTGGATAATTTTAGTTTGTATAGCTTTATATTTGGGTTTTTTCTGAGTTTTGTATAGTGAAATAGAATTTCACTGCAAATGTATTTTACATAGATACTCATTTCTTGCTTTAATAAATTTTACTAGATTGGAAATATTCTCCCGCTTTAGAAATATTAACATTTGCTTTCTTTCTGCCTAATTTTTGTGTAAACTCTAAATATAATAAGATAAAGTAAAATATTTCATTTATAGGCCCTCTGAAAGTAGAGCATTTTAAAAGCAGGTAGGTGTCTCCACCCTACTTTTCATGAAGCATTTTACCCATTCAAGCAGACTTTTAAAAACAGCTTGTTTTGATAGCAGACTGTTCTCCTGTGGGCCTTCAGCCTTTGCTTCCTGGCAGCACCTTTGGTGCGAAAAGAGAGTGATCAATTGGGAGACTATCAGTGCCAGCATGCATAGAGTGATAAGTTAACACACCACTGGGAATTTCTAGGGCCCACCAAGATACTTCACTTCTAATGTGCTAACAAGCTCATTTTTCTACCTCTTGCCTCTTCAGTTATTTTTTTTTCTCAGAAGAGCTTAGAAGTTGAGTGCATCAGGCATAATGAAAAGCTCTGTAGGAGGGAGAAGCAATAACCCCATTTTTCCCTTTTCAGCCAAATAGAAAATTAGTTTCTGGTAATACACAAAGGCCAGTATTTTTTGTACAAGGGGCACTGCTGTGAATCAAAGGACTCTATTAACTGCAGAAAATTCGGCAGCTGTGAATCTCCCCCAATGAAAAAAGTACTTTCCAACAAGTTGTGAGATATGTGGTATTATTTAGATTGAACCATCAGTTTCATCCTCTTCCACTTAGAACCATATACCTCCTTTTAAAAGTGTGCTATATTACTTTTCGAAGTTAACATTCAAAAATATCTACATGACTCTTCCATAAAATCCTTCCCATTGATCATTTAATATAGCATCTTCTTCTGTTGCTATCCATTTGAAAAGAATTCTTTTCAAAGTTCAGTCCCAGTATACAGAACTGAAAATAATGGATTGCAAGAAACAAGAATTCAGATTATTTCAATATTTAATGCACAAAATAAATTGTAACGCGAGAAGAAAGTACTCAAGCGATTTGGAGGGCAAAAGTTATCTCAGCCTAAGTGCCTACTGAATATAGTCTTACCTTTAAACTCTTAGCTTTTTTCCTCTTCTTAATCAATAACCTTTTATAAATGTTACTGGCTGTGTAATCTCCAGTTGAATTTCCACTTTAAATTATCTTCCTTACAAATTTTTGGTCTCAGTCTTGGTGGTAGACTTGGTCTACAATTTCTAGAACTGTAGAACTACAGTAATTGAATAGCAGTGTTTAAAAAGAATAAAGAATTTTAGGGAAAAATATTAAAATGGGTTTTAGAAAAAAAGAAAGAAAAACGAATAGGCAAATTTTTTTAGCCTTCATGCTTCTATAAATGTCTCCTATGAAGCCTATCAACATAGCACACAGACTACAGTGGGAAAACTTTTAAAAGTTGTGGAAGAAAGGTGAACTGATTTCTCAGTTCAGGAACTGTACGACCCGAAGTCAGCATGTGAGTTTTCCCTGATAATTGTATGTTGCTGCCTGCTGCTCTACATTTTGACAGCCATTTCCATAGTTGCTTTCGTGAACAACAGAAATATTCTCTCTCTTTCTCGCCCTCTCTGTGCTAACAGCACAATCAGGCCTGCTGAAACAGGAAGCCTGGAGTGGGTTGTTCAAAAGCAACAACACTTCAAGGTACTGGTTGCCTGTCAATAATATCAGAGAAGAAAATGTGGTGAAAGGGAAGTACAGTATTTTTCTGTCAGTGTCAGTGCCCTGTAGATGCTTTGTTAGACAGTATTTAGGAGTCCTGTGGACTCTGCAAATATTCCTGCTTGTTTCAGTGTTATAATTGACTAGATATTTTTTCCTGACATACAGATTCAACTATGCATTTATCTTAACCGCATGGAGTTATTCGAGGATTACAGCAACAGTAGTCCTCCATTCAAAATGAGAACAATTGTTGGAAAAACACAGGGATTTTAAAAAAAGAAGAAGATATGCAGGAATTTCTCACAATAAGTCTTTACAAATGAAAAATAGAGAATTTCAGACAGTATTTTAAGCAGCATTCTAATATTTATTGTGTGACTTCTCAGAGTAAATCTGTAGATTGAAGCCGATTTAACAAGATAAAATGAGCCTAGGCTGACCTGATAGCAGTTGAATCCTTTCTCAAGTAAATGGTTACCTTTCTTCCAACAGTTTAGTAGTAGTATAATTCTTTTCTAACAAATATCTCCCAGTTAAGCTGCCATTTATATGGTATCCTGAAGAGTAAACTTATGTTAAAAACTGGATTTTTTTACCCTGTAAAGAGCCATACTTTTAAATGATATGCAAGAATAGTGAATAATTATATTAAGAAGTAATGGCTTAGCAATCACATCAGTTCTTTTTGATAAGATCTATTCTTTTCCAATGGAAGCTGCATTTAAGTACATCCTTAACTGAAGGAAATCAGCTATGAAGAGAGAGCACGATACCTGCAAACAATTGTCCAGCATCATTTAGAGCCAACGACATTTGAGGATTTTGCAGCACAGGTTTTTTCTCCAGCTCCCTACCATCATTTACCATCCGATGCCGGTAAGATTAAAAACAAGTTTTAGTTACTTGTCATTACTGGAACTTGAAATGCAATACCCTTTTGTTCTAAGCTCTTAAAATATACAAAGCTTACTTAAATTTCATTATTGAAACATACTATCATTATTTAATATTTGAATTTGGCCTATAAATTTAATGTAAACTTTTTTTTGACCTAAATGCAGTTCCATCAAAAGTAAACAATCTTCATAAAAGTACATGCACCACATTTTATCTGAGCTACTGGACGGTGACTGTTGTGTTTCATGGGATCATTACTGCAGTATCTGCAAAAGAAATACAAGTTGAGCACACACTCACTCTCAACTTTTGAGATCAAATTTTATGGCCAGGAATATTGCCTTATCTCTAATTTTACAAATAAAGTTAAATACTTGTCTAGACTTAGAAGTACTCATACAGTAAATTCTTTTATAATATTTAAAGATTGTAAGAGGGTACTGCATTTTTACATTTAACTAATTTTGAAACAAATCATTAAGAAAATAAATGACTCATGGCCTTCCTATTCTGTAATACTTTGCACTCCTTATGATTGTTTCATTTATTTTATTTTCCCTCTTTAGATCATTAAATATCAGTTCTGTTTATCTGAAGGTAAGACAAAGTGTCAACCAAAACACCCTTTGTTCTTCCCCCATTTCCTTTTTTAAAAATTAGCAAGGCTAAGCTTGTAACTCAGACAATAAGCAAACTTAACACTGCCCTCATTCATACTAAACATTTCAGAAATTGTCACTAAATTTCTTCCAGAATTATACTTACTAACCCAGGTCTGCATGAAACACTAACACTGGTTCTGGGATAAAAATAACTAATAATAGAACCAACCCTTGGTTGAAATTAGTTACACCTGTCGTATTGACCTTTTTTGTTTCTCAGCATGAAAAAAATAGTACTACTGAGCTGATGAAATGGTGTGTCGCGAAATGGTGTGTCTTTGTATTTTGTAATGTTTTGCATCGTTATCAGATATCTTAATTCAGCAGATAGTTATTCTGTGGTGTGCTCTGCACTGTACTAGGTACCTGAAATACAAAGATGACTATTTGAATGATGTTAAGGGAACAGGAAAAAAGAATATAATATACTTGAGGTTCATCCTAAGAAGCCTTCAAATTCTCTTTATGATATATAAGTGTTCTTTATATTAAATAAGTTTAAAAGGCATAGTAGTCCTTTTCTGGCCTAATTTATTTGGGGAAAAAAAAAAAGACTAAATCCCAGATTTAATTGATAAAATTAAAGTTTCCATTCCATTCCTGTCATCATCTAATTTGCCATTATAAAAATAATCTTACCAAAAAACTTAGAGCCTTTTCACAATTAATGTAAAACACCTAGCAAAGAAGAAAATTATATAGACTAGGTTGAATCTTTTGAAAGAAAAAGAGATTAAATGTCTTAAGATTCAGTTCAGTGGATCGACCCTATCTAAAATTACTCAGTTTGGCATGAAGAATGATGGTAAAAGAAAGATATTAAAAGTAAATTAATGAATAAAAAAAAAAAACCAGTTAAATACAACTGGAAATTTCATTTTTTAGTAATAGAGAATATCTGAAAAATACCAGGTTACATTATTAAAATAGATATGAATAACACTTCATGTATCACACAGTTGAATCATAAATTTCACAGCTGAAAAATATTAATAAGACCATATTCAGGCTAACTTTCTCAAATTTATAAAAGCCATCAGTGTTCATGTTGTAGTTGTTTACCAACTGGAGTCCTTCATATTCCTCGTGTTAATGTTCTCATATTGTGCATTTGGCCAGTTAAATAATATATGATGTACTATTCTTAGTAATACAGTAACTACGTCAAGGTTCTGTTGGCTTCATTTTTTAATGTATTTTACTACTTTATTAAAACTTAGTGGGGCACCTGGGTGGCTCAGTCAGTTAAGCGTCTGACTCCAGCTCAGGTCATGCTTTCCTGGTTTGTGAGTTTGAGCCCTGCATTGGGCTCTGTGCTGACAGCTCAGACCCTGGAGCCTGCTTCAGATTCTGTCCCCCTCTCTGAACCAACCCTCCCCCTTCCCCCCACCCCCGTGTCCTGCTCTGTCTCTCTCTCAAAAATAAACATTAAAAAAATTTTTTTTACACTTCGTTATCTCAATAGTAATGAAGATGTGTATTTTAACATAAACTTAATACTATGCTACAAAGTACTTTCAGTTAGTCGTTTTTGCCCTCAGGAACCAATTTTTAAAAGGATGTTTTTATCTGTAATGACTTGTTCCTATATTCTTATATTTTTTCTGCAGACTTTTTAATACTTAGGAAAGACAAAAATTTTTAGCAGAGTGGTTCTCAATTCAACACGAATAGTATAAAATTGGAATATTTGCTTTTTCTGTAGTAGCAAAACCATTATGATATCTAAAGAATGATTATCTTTTTCTTCCGGGCATCCCAAATTTTTATATTCCTATCATAAACCACCCCCCATACATGTAGAACTCCCATTAAAGTTAGAAGTCAAAGTGAGAGAAAAAAGAAATGAAATAACCACATAATAGCAATAAGGACCTGACTTTTACATAATAGTGTGAAGTTCTTTAGATTCATTTTTACTTTTAAGCATAATCATAAAACTTAGTTGTCACACTGAAGAAATGCATTCATAATTGCAGTTGAGAATCAACTTTAGATATTCTCTGCATAACCCATGTATATAAAATAATGCTAATTGATAACAAATACAATCATTTGAAATCAAGTTTTAAAAGTGCCACTATGACTGTGTGTGTGTGTGTATATATATATATACATATTCCATATATATATATTCCATATATATATATATGACCCGTTCTTTCTAACGAATCCTATAATATAATTCTATTCAATGGAATAGTGTGAAAAAACACTATTTTTTTTTAAGTTTACTTGGTTCAAGATTATCTAAAACCTGCTTTCTGATTATCAACTGTTTGACAATGAAATCCAAAAAAAGATACAACTTTTAGTATTATTAAGTAGGAAAAACATTTTTGGTGTGTCATAGTTGATCCATAAATTTCATAACTGTATTTTCTCAAAATGGACTCTGTGACAGTAGACTGATACTTAAGGGAAATTATTTTTATCCCTAAGGTCATTGAAGGAGATATTGTGATGTCACACTTTGTTGATCTCCCATAACTACATTAAACCATTATTAGATTTTTCTTGTCCTTTATTTTAAAAAAAATTACAGGAAAAAAAATCCCTTTATCTTTGTCAGGCATGTGTGTGGAAAATATCAAAAGTTTTACAGTGACCTCCTTTTTTAACTTTTTTTATGTTGATGAATCTCTCTGCTCTGACTCTAAACTTTAAAGTTTAAAATGAATTTTAAAATGAAATTACTTCTTTTCTTGGCCAGGTTACATTGGTGGTCTAAAATCTAGATATTTTTCCCTAACATCACATTGTCTTTTCAAATCAAGTCTTTTTTTTTTTTTTCTTTAACAAAAGAAATTCTAGGGCGCCAGCAACAAGAAACAGGATCCTATTTTGCCAAAAGTACACAGTAAATATTAATTAAATTGTCTTTCTTAATGTCAACATTAAAAATACACCCATAATTTTTCCATTATTAATGTCTTTTTTGGCTGTCATCAGCCATAAATACTTTTGAATGCTTATTGTATGGTATATCTAGAATTAGATCTAATACTGTTACTTTAATTGAGTAGATACCTCCCCTTGGATTTACTGTTTTTCTAGAAATTAAGTTAGAAGTTTTAGTACTCTAAATATTAGAAGGTTGATTGGTGTTAGTCTCTATTATGCATATATAGACATACACACATATATCTATTATACATACCACTTTGTTGAATTACTTTTAGGTTCCTTTGGGTAACATATAGATTCCTATGTAAATAAATATGAAAATTAGTAATGAATCAAATATTTCTATACCATCAAAATAACAGATAAAGAGATGATGAAGACCTGGAGTAACATCTAATCTTCATTCTAACTTCAGTTTTGCTCTTAATTCACAAAATCTGTATTGCCACAGGTGGATAAGACAGTATTATGGTCAGATCTCTCTCTTTAACCATTATTTTAAACTTTGCTCTCCTGTTCAGGCTTTGAAATGATCTGAAAAGAACAATTGGAGCTCCTCAGAAGATAGTTACTTTACATATATCCTAGATATGATTTGTAAGTGCCAATAGGAAAATCAGTGTCCTTCAACACAGGACGTAAGCTGTATATTTGTTATGTTTTTAAAACAGATTCCTAATCATCCTTATCACTAGGCTAACCTGAAATTAGAAGCAGCCAAATGTATCCTGTTCTCAGTATTTTGAACTCGAAAATGTGGCTTACGTGTTGTTGACCAAGAGGCAAATAATATCAGTCTTAAAATCCATTAACCTTTTGTGACAATAATTACTACATTCAGTTTCCACATAGAACATTCATTCAGATGTATAATTTTTGTAGTGAAAATAATAGAAGAATAATTGAACAGTTATTGAGTGCCAGGCACTGTGCTAAGCACTATATGTGCATTCTCTCATTTAATCTTCACGGCAGTTCTAGCGGCCTGAGTGGGTGGGGGAGCTTATCCAGAGTCACCTGATACTTGGTAAAGCCAGAATCTGACTTCATAGTCCATGATCTTAAGTATTCTAATTACCTGTGTAATCTAAATATTTTCAGTCCCTTCTTGCTGTTGAGAGAGAGAAATTGTCTTACAGCCTGTCATATTTACAAATTAGATATTGTTAAAGATTCTTATTTTAAAGATTCTACTTTTCCACCTATTGAAAAAAAAATTTTTTTTTAATAGATTAAGGTTGCCATGGGAGAAGTTATGGGCTTTGGAATTAGACTGATCTGGATTTACATCCTAGTTCTGTTATTTATTATCCACATAAACTCAAGTAAATTAATCTCTTAAACCCAGCTTCTCCATTTGTAAGGAGATAAAATAGGACAAGTTTTAGACTGACATGTTCTAAGCCTGCAGTAATGGCAGTTTTTTTTCTATCTTCAAAATTAAACCACTTTATTTGCCTGTATTTCTGTACTATTTAATTTTAGGGGTGCCTGGCTGGCTCATTCGGTAAGGCATGTGACTCGGTATCAGGGTTATGAGTTGAACCCCCATGTTGGGCATAGAGATTAAAATAAAATAATGTTTTGTTTCCTTTATGACAGACATCCAGGGGTAGTGCATACTTGCTAATCTTAATCACTAATCAACTCCTTTAACAATATTAAAGCAGTAAGATTGTTAGGGTAATCTATAAACTTTAATAAATAAGGTTATATTTTTGGGGACTGTCAGCATAAGAGTAGGTAAATTCTTTAATTTTCTCAAAACTAAACAGTATGTTGTGTTCTCCACATTTCAATGGTTATATTTTGTCAGAGGTAATTTTCTTCAGAAATATTTCCAATCTCTGTCTCTTCTAATCCTCATCTGTTTTGATTCAAAGTCTGTTAGATTTTACTCTCATCTGTTTAGTAGCTTTATTATATAGCTACACTTATTTTATACCTGCTGTGTGCCAGGATCTTTGCATATACAATCGTTCATCCCTCACAACTTTGCAAAATAACTAGGTTCGTCTCCATTTTACAAAAGAGAAAACTCTTAGATCAGTTTACCCAAGACCCAAAAGCTAGTCACGTGCCAGACTTGCCATTTAACCTGGGCCTGTCTAACCCTTGCCCATATTCTTCCTAACACATCACAGTACCTCTTAGTTCAGCATTCATTGGAACTGCTTTCAAAGTTATGGTATTTTTTATAACTTTAACAGTTTTAAATGGTCATATCTGTCAGCAACCAGTACAAACAAAGCCATGACAAACAACAATCCATTGAGTTCCCTTTTATAATCTGTATAGACCCCCAAAGTCATATTCATTGTAATCAGTGCACAATATATGAATCAGTTATACCATCAAGATAAAGACAGAGTATGTGAGTACTATAAAAATGCTAGAGATACAGTACATAGGACCCCATAGATCCTTTTTACTTGAGGATATATTAATAATTGAAATGATTAAATAAAGCAACATTCTTTATGACTCAGGTATAGAAATCAATACGTAGGCATAATAGGGTGTGAAATGAAGGGTAGGTATCACTGTATTCTTTAAATCTAAAATTGAGATCTGTCTACTGTAAATTATTTAGAGAGTTTGAGTATGCTGAGTATATACCACAAATATCATTTGCCAGAACTGAAGAGGTACTGATAAGCTATATACCTAAAAAGCCTGATTTGACTCTCAGTTTATCGAAGGGGGATTTCACACTGCAGGCAGTAAGGGAGATATGCAGAAATTGCTGTTTTTGAGATATGCAGAAATTGCTGTTTTTGAGATTTTGGCATACTCTAAAACAATATCCTCCGGTAAAAGTTTCTATAATGATGGAAATGTCCTATATCCGCACAGTCCATTATGGTTGCCACTAATTGGATGCGGTTCCTCAACACCTGAAATGTGGCTAGTACACCAAAGACCCACATGTTTATTTTTACTTAACGTTAGTTTTTAATTAATTTTAATGTGGCTATGCCTGCCTCTTTGGACAGTACAGCTCGAGAGATTTTATGACTTAGTGATTAGGATAACCTGCCACCAGTACAGTGAACACTTTAAAAGGTAAATGTTTATAGAATCTCTCATAGACTTTTTTTCTTTTCTTTTTTTCCTATTTGAACTTGTTAGTTGGTAAGTATAACATTTGAATTTACAAAGCATTGTCCATTGTTAAACATCATCACTCCAGTGCATTGCATGCCCAGTTTCATAATAACTACTTGATTACTATCTTCTCTGCTCCTCAGTTAACACCTGTAAAATTCTGCACTGTGTCTCTCATATCTGTTATCTGTCTTCTCTTTTGTTTTCTCACTTCTGCTCGCTACTCCATTTCTTCATTCACAACAAAGAAAGAAATGCAGTGATAGTTCTCTTCCTCCCAAAACCTCCGCTAGAAAACATTGGCCATCTCAAGGTAAACAGCCATGGGAAGGCCTCTCATGACTGGCTGGGAATAATATGCATTACCAGAAAAGCATGAGCTACCGCTCTTCACCTTCCTTCCGCCACCCGTCTGCAGTGCTTCCCTAAAAAGGGCCATGGATTCGTATTCTCCTCTAGGTTTTCCAGTATGGGTCCAGTATGAACCAGTTCAGACCTTCAGGAAGAGTAAAGGTGAACAGAAATATATTTCCTTCTCCTTGTGTTTTGAAGGCCAACCTCACTTCAGTTAGAAAAGAAAGAATTGTTGGAGAAATTACTTTGAAAAGAAGGGCAATTGGACCTGGATTCCAAGTAGTGAGAAAATATTTCTTCCCTGATAATGTTTGTTCTTAAGTATAATTGTAACATTTCACTTTAAAAACACTCTGAAGCGTTCTACCGAGATAGAGTCTTAATAATACATCTCTATAAGATCAGTACCCCCTTATTGAACAGTTTTGTTCAATATTCATAACTTCGAGTTAGGCACAAATGTTTCATTATGTGGAAGTGTTAGTATGATTATTTCCACACTTGAAATTTCTCTGAGGTGCTACCTTGGCCAACAAATACGCCAAAAGTTTTCCTACAGAGTGAGGAAACGCGTAATAAGCCTGCAGCCTGTGCAGGGTGTTTATGACATACATAAAGAAAATGTTCCCATACGTAAGGCCCAGAAAATCTGAATTAAAGTGCCTTAAAATATACAGAATTTTTAGTTTTTTGTTATTCTATTTCCAGATTGTTTTGTTCTTTTGGTTTTGGGTTTTTTTTTTTTTTTTTTTTGGAGGGCTTTTATTTTTAATGTAATTTCTTATTCAAAAAATATCTGAGGGTCTATAGTGTGCAGAGCTCTATAGCATTGCTGTATATTAATCATAATTCATAGAAATACATTACAGAGGTAAAGAAACTACTTCGTAAACACAAAAGCATTTCCAATTTGAATTTGTTTTTGCTGCTTTTAATGTTTATCTGTTAATTCTGCTGGTTACTTACTTGCTGTGACTGGATGGAGTAACTGCAAAAATTTAAGTTAAGGAAAACAAAAGCATCGCTTATATCTTCTAAATGAAGACATTTTTGAGGGGTCAGTTTGTCTTTTATTAAATTTCAAATAAGAGTTCTTGTCTTCCTCCTTCCCCTAGGAATTTATTTTGCTCCTTTTTAAAAGCATATTTAAATACCCAGCATGTATAATGGTCTCATAGTGTTGAATGTCTTTTTAGAACCGTTTGGTGCTGTTATTTTCAAGTTTGAGCAATGGAGGCCCTTTTCTTGGTTACACCCGGTACCCTAGAGATAGGAATTGGTCCTTTTCTCACCTGCTTCTTAAGCCCTTCCCTGCATGCTAATGATGCTTTGGATCCCTGACCTGTCTGGCCCAAAGATTTTGCTTCCCATTGCTTTTTCCCCCCCGAGGAGCTCTCTGGTTAGTTCTGGCTCTGGAAAAACAGTGATTGGTGCTTTCTTGCTAATATAATCATGAGAGCCACCAGATGACTGGGTTTTAAATAAAATCTTAGTAGGCTGTTCTAACAGGCAAGTTTTGGCCTTGCTTTTTCAAAACCCTCAAAAGACCTCATTAAGGGTTGGGATCCATGCTACAGATCAGTAGCAGAAAGACGATTTCTTATGGGGTGAGAAACCATACACTTGTGCTAATGCTCTTGCTATTTCCCACAGGCTCCTACCCAGAGATTCTATCCAGTGAAACTCCCACAGCAACGCAGGTAGACGGGGCTGACCTGGCCTCTCCAATGTCTCCTCGAACTAGCAAAAGCCGCATGTCCATGAAGCTGCGTCGATCCTCTGGCTCAGCCAATAAATCCTAAGGAGACAAGCAGCCCAGCAGTGTGATCAGCAGCAGCCACCTTAGCATGCACATGGTGTTAACCCTTCCAGGCCTTCGTGTTTGCCATAACTTGCATGTTTCTTCCTGAACATTTATTTTTAAAAACACTGGATTTAAAAAATTTGTAACTTAATATTTTAGATTTGGGTTGTTTATTCAGTTGGTTTTTCCCCCTCGACACTCTAAGCTGCCATATTTTTGGGGGGTGGAGTTTTATTCTACACCCTTTACCTTCCTAGATAATTATGTCTAAACAGTTTCACTTTTAATTCCATGATTAACTCTGAGCAAAAATGTAGAGAGAGTCTCCTTATTTTATTTATCGTGCCCCATTGCAACTTTATGGCCCAGTAAATGATTTTTTTACAAATGTAAATTTTTAAATTTAAGTATTGTAAAGTTATAGCAAAAGTTGCAAATCTTAATACACAGGATGTGTATGGATTATTTATGTTACGAAAATAAAACACTTAAAATAAATGGTTGTTTAGCATCTCAAATTCCAACTAACATAATTTTAGCATTAACTTTCTTCCCAAAGCTATGCCTCATTTCTTGGCTGTGCGGGTGATGCCATGATATCTAATAACCAGAAAAATCACTGTGCTGAACTTTGATTTGTGTTTAGCATCCAAATATTTTTCTAATGTCTTGCTTTTTAAATGGTATCACTGTTAAATGCCATTTTTGTTTTGAGATTGTGGCCCTGCATTATTGGCTGCTGGATCCTGGTGTATCAATGTTCTTTCCTAAGTACCAGAAAGAGGGTAATGGAGGGATGGGGAGAAAGAAAAGAAAAAACTTTTCTGATATAAATGTGTTGCTTAAATTATGTGTTTTTAAAAAGAAAAGGGAACATGACCCAGGAATCTAAATTAAATCTAATATTAATACTAAACTTGCTGGTGCAGGTTGGTATACATTCCACCCCCCAGAAATATTTTCCTACAGTAAATAAGCTGCTCACATTTTGTTCATATTTTGTTTTGAATGGGCATCTCCTAAGGCAATGTAGCATGACATCAGTACTAACTGCATGTGTAAATACATCATACCGGCAAACTCATAATATAAATTATGTATCATCATCATTCATGTAGTATCTACAAATTTGTAACAGTGAAAGAAAAAGATATGGTATTTAATAATACAATAAAAATATTCTTATCACTTAATGTCAATATGCATTGATTTTTCTTTTATATTTCTCATCTATTTGTCTTTAATATATTTTCAGACTTAAGTAGAACTATGTGATTAATGGAGAGATGTACAGCATAAACCTAGGTTATCTGAGCAAATCATGAAAAATGAATTCGAGTTCCCTAGTTAGGATACACCCCAAGTTATTTCTCAGAGATTCTGCCACAGTCATTAAAAACTCAGACAGTTTGATACCTTTGTAAGGGCTGGCCACAAACTTTACCCAGTGTACTTGGTTAAAGCATCAATTAAGCCTAGCCTTATGCTTTGATTTTTAAATTTCACTTCGTTTTATAATACACATTCAGGGAGAAAAAAACAAACTTTTTGCAGACAGTTTCTAAGTAACCTTTCAGAGTTCCTGTGCACTTAAGTTTTTGTTTTCTTGTAAATACAAATAGATTCCTATGAAACAGTGGAAAACAAAATTCCTATGAAAGCTTATGTAGAAGATAAAAGAGTCCCTGGGAACAAGGTTAAACAGTATAGATAGTTTCCCACAACCAAGGTGAAGAATTACAAAAAGGAAACTCAAAGTAACTCCTTACACATTTCTATGGTGCTTTCATTTTTTTAAAAATGAACAAACAGCTAATATGTAACACAATGGAGTGAAATTCCAACTTGGAAATAGTGAAGTTAATTAGCATGGTTAACATGATTTTTTTTCATCTTTAGATAAAACCACTAGCTTTTTTAAAGAAAAAAAATACTTAAAATATATTTTCTGTTGACATTTTTAGGTGGCAAAGTATCTTTAGATTTAAAGCCTTTTGGAGCTCAGTCTGTGCAAGCCATACTTCAAAGGAAATTTTTCCATTGCATTTCTGCACCATTATATTCATTTACGAAATAAAATTTCTCCTGTCTGTATTCTGTCTAAATGGGTCACTAAGATTCTAAAGTAGAATACTAGCTTTGGGGAGATAAGAAATGTGACTTCGAAAAACAGGCTGTGTTCAATGAGATTCTCAGGACAAACACAGAACACAACAAAGCACCAGCTATGTACATTTATTTGGTGGTAAGCATCTTACAAATACGGGCTATCTGTCAAGCAATACTCAGCCAGTGTCCCCAACTCTGGCTATTAGAGCATGGGTACAGAGTGTAACACTGAATATGGTTTACAAAAAGAAATTCAAAAACAGGTTGCTGTTGAAAAATGAATATTGAATGAAAAGCCATTCAGTTCCATGGTGGATTATAGGTATTAACATCTTCCTTAAGCTGAACATTGTTTCATATATAACACTGTGTGAGATTTACAACAGAAGGATTAACCAATTTGGGCGAAACCCTACTAAAACAGTCAAGCTTCAGAAAATGATGTATATTTCCAAGAATCTGTTATTTAAAGATTTAGAGTATCTCTTCCTAAAAATACACAAAAAAAGCTAAAGGTGAGAATTTTGGGGTATCTCCACTCCCTCCAAGTAAAGTAGCACCCTCTCCACCTCCAAATACTAAGTTAGGAATGGACTAATACTTGAGAAAAGGAACGTTTTACAGGGAGATCTCCATATCCCCCAAAGCGCAAACATCCCCTTACATTTCCTGCCCACAGGCAGAGGTCTTGAGTCTTTCCCCAGCTCCCCAGTACGTTTGGCACCAATCACATAACTTTTAATTCACAGAATATACAATGCAAGAAATCTGACCCTATTGAGACAGAAACTACATAGGCGCCTGTGAAGGCAAGAAAAAAAAAACGACTACCACTTTCGGTAGCTAGAATCCTTTGCAGATATTGAGACATGCACGCATTCACTACGACTTTCCATAGGAATTACAAGTCATATAGGATTCGTTAGGGTCTCCAGAATGAGGGGGGAAATCCTATTTTCGTGGGGTAAGAGAGAAGGCTTTAAAGTGACAGTCCTTGACCGCGAATGTTTATATCATATACATACCTGCTCTAGAGAGGGATTTTACATTTCGCTGTCCGCTTCTCTGGCGGAACATTGACTACTGGGAGTTTTAGGAGAGAAAATATAGGCAGGAAAGAGGGTCAACTTGCAAATTCAAGAAATCCCCACAGAAATTCCCTTGCTCTGTTTCCTCCAAGGCCAACCGCACAATCTTCCTCATCTCTGTCCTCAACAGCCAGGCCGCAACGGCATCTGCAGCAGCAGTACCTGCCGACTTTCTGAGGGATGGCACTTATTTATGTGCCGGGTCAGCCCCGGGGAGCTAAAAAAAGTGGACGGGCAGTGCTTGCATGAGAAAATTTGCTGAGCGCTCCCGTCGGATGCCCCGCCTGGGCTTGGCGCTTCAGGGGGCGCCCCAGCCAGAGCAGGCAGGAGCAGCTCCTCGCGGACCGCGTGCCACAGCCGGTGCTTGTCCCTGATGTCTGCGGAAGGGAAGTGCGCCCCGCACAGCGGGCAAGCGAAGGCGAGTGGGGCACCGTGCTCGGAGCCAAAGCCCGGGGCAAGTGCACGAGCAGAGCCTGCCTCGTGAGTGCCTAGGTGCTTGCGCAGATAGGCTTGGCGACGGAACTTTTTGTGGCAATATGGGCACATGAAGATCTCGGGTCCCCCGACACCACTGGCACTGCCCGGCCCGGGCACCCGGCGCCCCAACACCCCCTCCGTATAGGGGACCTGAGGCAGCGGTGGCTCAGGGTGGGACAACACCTGGAGGCCCTGGTGTGGGGCACTGTCCTGGTGCTGCTCCGCCCTGGAGCTGTCCCTCGCCTGCAGGTGCTGATCCGCCGTTTGCTCTGCCCGGCTGTTCTCCTTCCCCTCCACCAAGAAAGATGCAACAGCCCCAGAGTCTGGGGAGGTTGAGGAAGGAGGCGGTTTCCCGTCGGCTGAAGAGACTGTGGCGGCATTTGCCGCTGCGGGACGGGGTTTGTGCCAGCGGCGATGGGAGGCGAGGTTCGCAGGGCAGCTGAAGACCTTGTCGCACTCAGGGCAGCGGTACTCGACACGTACGATGCGGGAGCAGCGGTGTTGAGCCAGAGCGAAGGGGTCTGCGTACTGTTCCTTGCATAGCTGGCAGATAAACTCCCCCAGTGGCGTGCGGCTGCCCCCCAGGCCCCGGGACGGTGCTCCGGGCTCCTCCTCCTTGATCTTCAGGCCCAGAACAGGGGACGTGGTCACCTCATCTGCGAAGCTCAACTTCCTCATGGCCTTTGGCTTCTTGACTCCGGTGGCCGCGGGCCCAGACGCGCAACCCGGAGGTGCCTTGGCACGGCGCTCGTTGCCAGCGGCCCGCTTTAGGCCTTGCAGGGTGGCCGAGAGGGGCGCAGGGTCTGTATGGAGCTCTGGCTCTGGGAATGGTGCCCGGAGCGGCAGCAGGAACTGCTCCCCGGAGGTCGGTGCAGCTGCTGGCGCCGCGGAGCAGGAGAAAGCAGCCACCGCGGCGGCACCCCCGGGGAAGGACTCTGCAGAGACGGGTGAGCTGAGGCAGCGCTCCAGGAATGCCCGGCGCAGCTCCACGCCAGCCGGCTTGGTGGGGCTGGGGCTGGGGCTGGGCCCGGGACCCTCCCTGCCATCCGCCCTCCACTCCGCAGCACCTTCCTGCCCGCCCTCCCCTGGGCTCACCCTAGCCGCCTGACAGGACGACCCCGACAGTTCGCGGGCCGCTGCCGCCTCCTCCAGGGTGGGGGGTGCCACCTGCTCCGCACCTGGCTGGGGAGCACTGCAAGCCTCCTCGGGGAAGGGCGGCACCCCCTGGGGCCCCAGCAGGGGGAAGATCCGCTCAGCTAGGCGCACTCGGTACGAGCCCCCTGTCCGTTTAGTTCGCTTTACCAGGAAGCCCCTCGGCATGGTGCAGTCAGGAGTGTTCGGGGGGCAAGGAGTAAAGGGGGCGCCGCGGGGGCTGAAAGCTGATGTGCACCGCAGCTACCCGAGCTTCGCCACAGCCGTCATGCGTGGGCTGCCTTTATAGCTGAGATTCGGGCCGGGGGACCACCGGTCGCCTCCAGGCTGGGCCGGCCAATCAGGAGTGGGAGCGGGCGCCGGGGGCGGGGTTTTCGCCTGGCTGGGCTCTCAGGGGTCCGAGAGGCTGGCGGCGGCGCGCGCCCCCACCCCAACTCGCAGCGGCCTCCGTGCGGCCCCAGCAGCTGGCTTCGGGGCTGCCGCCCACCCGGCGGAAGAAGATAGAAAAAGGTAAGTTTCAGAGTGTGAAAAAGCTGGGCACTCCCCGCCTCAGCTGCCTCCAGGGACCGTCCAGGGAGCGGGGCGGAGAGGCCACCAAGGGGCACTCTCCTTGCGGGCCTGGGCACTGCCGCACCCCGCAACCCCCACGCGTGGGAGTCTGATGGATGCAGTGTGGGAGGAAGTCGAGGGGAAGGGGCTGCGGGCGGCAGGTGTCGGAGGCGACCGAGTGGGTGTCCGCCAGGGAACGGGTTAACGTCCTCTGCCTTATTGAGCTGATGAGAAGCTGCGACCGAGCGGCAGGGTGACTAAATCCACCGCCCTGTGCCTACACTTGACGGCGGGAGCACGTCTGCCATCCAGTATCGATCGACACTGCGCGCGTCTGTGATACTATGAGAATTCATCTGGGAAGAAGGGCTCTCAGTGCCGGCGATCGTGCGTGCTGGCAAGCCTCTGGAGCTCAGGACGCCAGCCGGTTTCTGGACCCTGGTCCTCAGGGCTTATGAATGTCCCCTCCCCGATGGGAAAAGGAGTGGGGAGGGGAAAGTAGGATCTAATTTTCGACTGTCCTCAGATAAAGTGGTTTCTCTGTTCACACCTTCCACTTATACTACCCAGAGACATGACTTAGTGCCTAACTGACCTGTTTAGCATGGAGTAGATTGAGTGAGAAATGCTGGCAGAATCAGGATTTCATCTGCTTCCCCTTATACAAGTGATACTTTGCAAAAGGTGTGCTATGGGCCACATTTAATAGATTTTCATCCAGTACTCTGTAATGTGCCCAGCACTGTTTTAAGCACTAGGAGATGTGAAAGTCTGTAACACTAGCTGAGCCAAAAGTCCATACTATAGACACGTACAATGTGAGACCAGGAAGGGGAAAGAACTCAAGTCTCCTTACTAAATCGAATTGGGGAAAAAGACTGAGCAACGTATTTTTAGACTACAGTATAACAAACAGATGTAGTTGTCAATAATACACATCCTCACATCCTCTTCCTCCTAGGTAAAGGAAGTGTTTTTATATGAAGTGCATTATTTTGGGGAAGCTTAGAAGCAATTAAATTTTTGTATCATTAACGATATTTTAGAAGTTCTACTTAAGTAATATCTAATCTTGTCACACATACACACCAAACAGAAGGAGATATTTTTACTCTCCCTTTTTTGATGAGAGAATTGAGCCACAGAAGTTTGGTAAACAACTTGCAAAAGTCACCCAGAATTCAGATTCAAACTGAGGCCTGGCTAATTCCAAAGACTTTTCCACCACACTAGTGGCTTCAAACTATTTTTTTTCCTGGTCACATCCTACAAGAAAAAATATATTTTATGGTGCACCCATGTAACTGAAACAAGAATTTCACAATATTTAGTTTACCTAGGTATAATGCATTCTTGTATTTTCTGTGCAATTATATTTTCTTTTTTTAAAATGCTAATCATAGCAAACAAATTCATAACTGACTAATGGATTAGGACCCATAATTTGAAAAACACTTTTATTAATGGTGTTTCCCATTAAAAATCATGAAACCATACAAAAATAAACTTGATACTTCACAGTCAAAATTCATGTTTGGAATCACTATGTAAAATATTTGAGCCCTTTATTAAAAATATAATTTATTGTCAAGTTAGCTAACATACAGTGTATACAGTGTGCTCTTGATTTTGAGGGTAGATTCCCGTGATTCACCACTTACATACAACACTCAGTGCTCATCCCAACAAAATAATTGAGCCTTTAAATAGTGTTAAATTTAGTTTCCCAAATTGATCATTTCTGACACATCAGTTTGTGACTTCTATCTCAACTTCTTCTCAATCCTCCTCCTTTCCTTTTTCTCCTAATGGCCCAGACATATTGTGTGGTGTTGACAATTCTATGTAAGATTTTAATACTTTAAGACAGCCCCTTTCCAAGAGAGGCTTTTCCTTAGGTGTATGTAGTACTTTGTAAGAATTGCTCTAAGAATTGCAACCATATGACCCAGAATTTGTGCATCTAGGTAATACACAAAAGAGGTGCAAACAGGCACTGAAACACATCCTTGTACACCCGGTGTCCACTGTAGCATTGTTCAGAAAGGCCCAGAGATGGAAACAACCCAGTGTCCCACAACAGACAGATGTATGAACAACATGGGATATACACAAATGACAGTATATTATTCACCCATAAAAAGGAATGGAGTGGTAATCCATACTACAACACGGATGAATCTTGAAAACACTATGCTAAGTGAAATAAGCCAGACACAAAAGACAAATATAAGATTTCACTTACACTGAAACTTCTAGAATAAGCAAATTCATAGAGCTAGACGGTAGATTATTGATTATCAGGGGTTGGGGAAATGGGAACTTATAGTATAATGGTTAGAGAATTTCATTTGGAGTGATGCAAAAATTTTATTCATCAGTAGTGGTAAAAATATATAAGGTGATAGCATTGTGAATGCTGTCAGTGCCACTGAATTGCACGCTTAAAATTTTTTTGTTTTATATATTTTTTAAATGGGCATTTTTGCTATATATATTTTACAATAAAAAAATATTCACACACACAGAACAAGCGGAAGGCAAAATCATGGCATGTCAGACTGTGACAACAATGTAAAGGACCGGGGCATGTAGTTTGGGCTTTATGACATAGGACAGGCACAGAGAGTCATTTAAAGTTCTAAAGTGAGGGAGAGATTTTTGCTTTTAAAATTGTAGGAGGAAAAATATCTTTGGCTAAACCTTCTGCCAGAGAGAGAAAGTCTCCTTCTCTCAGTCCTTCCCCTTCTGATCAACTGAGAATGTGGCTCTAGTTTCTAGAAAAACTAAAAGGAAGAAAACTTAAAAAGTCAAAAGAACAGTTATAATAGGAGAATACTTCATAAAGTGATGGGCATAGAGTTGATATTCAATATATGACCGTTTGAATAAATAGTGCTGGTATTAGATGGACAGCAAATGTGTCATCCGACCATCCCTCCAGCCATCCTGTCTTCCATCTATTCAGTCACTCATCAATTAATTGTGGTACATCCTTTCTGTGATGGTTCAGAAACACGGTGTTGAAGGAGTGATCTCCTCTGTTATTTTCAGGAAAATGAACTTGTCTAAGAGACAGCGTTGGCCGCCTGGTGCTGTTATCATTCCTAACCACCATGTTACAGAAATTTACCCTGATATCTGTGGTTGACCCAAAGGACCTCGACATCACCCCAGTTACCAAAGAGTTCCCTTCCGTGCTGCCTTCTACCAGCTCTGCTTCATCCTGTGTAAGGAAGGGCAGCCTGTCTGCACGCTGGCCTCCTACAGCTCCCCCTACTCCTGACGCATCCTGACCTCCTTCCTGCGCCCCCCCCAGCTTCCCAGAAACACTCTCTCTGACCTCTCCTCTCTCAACCACCCCGTCGTCTCAATATCCAGAGATCATCCAACCTCCATTAGAGTTTCCTGACTTTCACTGCACAAACTTACCTACTACTCTCCAAACTCTGTAACACTTACCTAATATTGAGTTATTGAGTTAGTACTATGTTATCACTATGAAACAGAGCAACTAATGGTTAGTATACAACAATACACAACCATTTCTTTTCTCTGTATTCAAAATAAAAGGCTTTTTTTTTTCAAAAAAGAATTACTGTCAAGTATTTTCTAACAAATCCAATAGTTCCAGTAGTTCACCCTCTCCGCACACACCCCCACATCCAAATATAATTTGATTACAGCCTTTCTGGAAATCAGTGTATATCAGAAGCTTTTAAAAATATGTATACCCTTTAATTCACCAATTGCTTTTTTAGTAAGTCATTCAAAAGAAGGACAAAGCTTTATGTACAAGACTGTTTATTACGTGTTATTTGTAATTATAATTGGAAACCGCCTGGTGCAGCTATACTATAGATGAGTATGTAGCCATAAAAATATTATGACGTGGACAAATATATATGCCATAACGTTAAGTAAAAACACCACGATGCAAAGTTGCAGGTACAATAAAGAGCTCAATTATAAAAAAACAAAATGATAAAAAAAAAAGGCAATATGCCAAGATGTTGTTGGAGTTGCCTCTCGTTAATAGGAATTTTAGATTTCCATTATTTTTTAAAACTTTGTTAAGAATTTTGTCAGTAAGCATGTATCACTCTGATAATCAGAAAAATAAATAAATAACGTGAAAGCTGCCTTAACTCCTTTCTGGTGTTAGATGTGGTACCGTGCCCCTAGGACACTGTTGGGAGAAATGAGTGTGCAACATAAAATAGGAATTTCACAGGAAAGTACCTTCTCCAGAGCCACCTGTTTGAGCTCTGGCCCTAAAAAAAGGTGACAAGTGTTTATCATGCCACAGGCCTTCCAGTTGAAAAGCACTTTGGGGAAGAGATAAATGGTAAAGGGTAAAAAAAATGGCTAAAAGTTAGGGAAGAGAAAGAATTTAAATGGATACTCTCCAATTTAAGTGTAAGCTTAAGTAAAGGGGCACCTGAGTGGCTCAGTCGGTTAAGCGTCTGACTTTGGCGCAGGTTATGAACCCGCATTCGTGGGCTTGAGCCCCACATCAGGCTCTGTGCTGTCAGCTCAGAGCCTGGAGCCTACCTCAGATTCTGTGTCCCCACTCTCTCCCTGCCCCTCCCATACTCTCTCTCTCAAAAATGAACATTTTTAAAAAAATTAAAGTAAATCCTTCAAGATCTGAACACTTCTTTCTCCATTTTTTCACTTAGAAATTGTGATAAAGAGGACATCCCTAGCAAGATAGTGAAATCTTTGCTTTATTTATATCTTCTCTTTTTTATTTTTTTAAAATTTTTAATGTTTATTTATTTTTGAGAGAGAGTGTGATAGCACAAGCAGGGAGGGAGGGGCAGACAGAGAGGGGGACACAGAATCTGAAGCTGTCAGCACAGAACCTGATGCACGGCTCAAACCCACGAACTGTGAGATCATGACCTGAGCTGAAGTCAGACGCTTAACCAACTGAGCCACCCAGGCACCCTTACAGCTTTCTCCCTTGACAATGATATCCTTTCCCCCTTTTTAACACTTAGGACCTTTATCTGCTCTGTTATAATTTGATAAAAACCCATAAACACTGAATTGTCTCTCAAGTTATTTGCATTTTAACCTTACTATTTCTAATTGTGGAATAAATTACTTTGATTTAAATTCAGAAATTTTGAGAGAATATTAATTGGGTTTTTTTTTTTTTTGAAGAGAGAAAATGCTTGACCTGAAATCATAGTGTGTATAAGACCAACTCAAATGACTACTTTTTTGTCACTTGAATCTCAGAAGGATTACTCAGAAGGAACTTTCTTCCTTCCATTTCTCTGCTTCCTTACCTTCATGCAGACATGCTCCTATAAAAGATTAACATTCTGGCATCTACTAGAGGCCTCTTCTCCCCCAAAAACTTGGAAACCTAACAGTCTCTCGCAAGGTTCAAACAAGAGTCTCAATTTCGTCTCCTAAACATTATTCTCGTCTTGGTAAGTGGCACCTCCATTCAACTGGCTGCCTCAATGAAAACCCAGAAACTTTAGGCTCAAACTAAACACCCCATATTCAATTCATTAGCTATTCTTATCAGCTCTACCTTCAAAACATTTCCTGAATCTGAACACTTCTTGGATTCTCTACCACTGCCCTCTCTTTGGTCTCTCTGCATCCACCCTTACCCTACCATAATGTTTTCTTCATTCAGTAGGAAGATGGATCTTATTAGAACATAAATCCGATCCTTTCAGTCTTTTGTTCAAAATCTTCAAATGACTTCCCACCATATTTAGAATAAAACCCAGAGCTCTGATTGGGCCCTGGCTGTTCTTAAACCGCATCTCCCACCACTCTCTTCCTCATCCATTCTGTTCTGCACTCATTGGTCTCCTTACTTCCCTCAAATAAGACAAGCATACTGTCACCTCAAGACTGTTTATTCTGGCAGAATGTTCTTTCTTTAGTATGCTCATGATTTGTTCCTCACTTCATTCGGGTTTTCATTTAAAAAATACCAGAAAGACCTTCCCTGACAACCCTAAAAGATAGCAGCCCTACACCTGCCATGACCTTCGTCATTTTCCATCCCTTTACTTAGCTTTCTTTCTCTTCATAGCACTTCTCACGCTATATGTCACATTACATACTTGTTTATTTGTTAATAGTCTTCTATTCCTCAGAAAGCTATAAGGACCAGGAGGACAGATTCTTTGTTTTGTTCACAGCTGTGTATCTAGTATCTAGAACCATGCCTGGCATATATGTAAATTAATTGATGACTAAGGTAATGAGTCACTGGATTCAAAATGGCATCACTGTTTTTTTTTATTACTGAAACCTACAGACCTAGAACCCGCTTTTCCTCAACTAGAGGAGGGAAGATAAAGTCACAAGCGGCTTGATTCTAGGCATTTGGGAATCCTGATGCAGTAAAAACGAGAGAAACTGAAAAGGTCTTCTTTGCCTCATAAACCCTTGGAAGGTCTTTTCACCACCCCCCACCCCGTGTCACTTGACCTGTGGTGGAGATGACTCCTATTCCCTTCCTCTGAAGCCATGTCCTTACAGGGAAAATAACCCTTGTTCATAACCAGAGTTTCTACCATCTTAAGCCATTCAGTGCCCTAGAAATTAGAAGAATGAAAACGAAGAAACTCGTCGGCTAGATGGGAAGACAAGACTTGCAAGATAAGAGTACATTTGTCTGGCATGGTGCATGGAAGGTGGGATCCAGGTTATTAAGGAGTTCAATCTAGGAGCTTTACAGGGAGAGGACACAGTGTAATAGTCAAGGGCACAGACTGTCAAGTGAGAGTCTCAAGTTCGATTCCAGCTCTACTATTAGTTGTTCAATCTTAAACAACTTACCTAGCCTCTTATAGGCTCAGTCTCCTCGTCACAAAATGGGAAGAGTAACAGTTGGAATGCCTTGATCATCACACATTGCTAGGTACATAAAACGCTTAGCACCATGCCTGGCACAGAGTGAGCTCTCAATGAACGGAAGACATTATTACTATTATCTAAGTGTCTGAGGTGAAGGAAAACTAGTGATACTGATGGGAACTATCCATTCTATGGAATTCTAGGACTGGCTTATATTTTACACTCAATTGTGATATAAGACAGCAAGGATTATGCATAGCCTTTAGTACACTCAAAATTTTGTTTCATATGGTTAAAACAAAATTCACAAAAACCTATAAAACACAGAAGACCATCTAGTTTAGAGGATGACCCCCATGATTTGGAGTCAAGCCTGAGTTTGAATCCTGACTCTGTCACTTACTTGCTGTATGCTGAGGATAGGTTACTTACCCTCCCTGGCCCCAATTTCTTGTCACAGAGACATCACAACGTAATATTCTCCATAAGTGGGGCATAGGTCTGTTGTTTCTTATGCTAAGGGGCTATGGTAGGAAGCGAGGAGCCGAGGCTGGAAAGATAAAGTGGGGCCAGATGGCAAACACTATATACCACACTAGACTGAGTGCAGGTATGATTCAGAGGACGCCATTGGTTTTTTCTAAAGCACTGAAACAATATAATCGAATGATTGTTTTGGAAAAATCACTCTAATGGCTGCATTGCAGGAAAGTTCTGGCGTTGAAGTAAGGATGTGGGAACGAAGGTTAGGACAGCTGGGCTGAGACGGATGTAAGCGGTTCAGCTGGATTTTTTTTAGTATAATTGACACACAATCAGCCAGAATATTAAAATAGTTGATAAAAAATGATGTGATCCTAATTATTCAAGTACTGAATAGGTCTAAATGTTTTAAGAACTATCTTATAATATCTCTGTGTTTTTCTCCCTATGTTAAGCAGTGAAACATACACGTTCTGAAAACTTGAAAGTGGGGGGAACATACAACTTGACTTTCATTTGGTTGTAAAAGACTTCCTTTTGAAATTTGGATTCACTTCAGAAACCAAGCAATTGGCAGAGTGAACTTGAGCTAGAGGAAAAGGATTTTCAATGGCATAAGAAGCCATAATCGAGAGGCATTTTAATTTCTGTTATGCTGGGTGTATGATAGTTCTTCTCCCTCGGTCATCCCCACATTCCTACCCACCAGCACCATCCGCTTCTAAGATAACTCTGTCTCACCAAACTAAATCAGCCAATTCTTTGACTCAATATATAACTCCCTTATACTGTAGACCTTAAGTATTTGTCAATGTCACACAAAGACACATTCTTCCTATTTTTTAGAGATTCTGTAAGAATATTTTCCTCTTTACTTCAGGTCTCAAGCACTGACTCTTTTCTGGAGCTGGTTCATTGCTCATAAAATTGAGCACTGACATTTACTGATGAGGAGATCTTAGGAAATGTACTTAATCCTTAGGAGTCTCAGTTCTTCATCTCTTTTTTTTTTAACATTCTTTTTTTTAATTATTTCTTAGAGAGAGAGAGAGAGAGAGAGAGTGTGAGGGAGAGAGAGAGAGAGTGTGAGGGGGAGAGAGAGAGAGAGATTGAGAGCGAGAGCATAAGCAGGGGAGGGACAGAGAGGAAGACAGAATCCCAAGCAGGCATTGTCAGAGCAGAGCCCAACTGCGGGGCTCAAACTCAAGAACCGTGAGATCATGACCTGAGCTGAAATCAAGAGTCAGACGCTTAACCAACTAAGCCACCCAGGAGATCCAGTTCTTCATCTCTTAAGTAGACTTACCAATATTTACATCATAAAATGAAAATTAAATTGAATGAGATAAACTAATATCCTCTCCAGAACTGCCTCACTCTAGTGTTCAATATCAGTATAGTTTATCTACTTGGTGTTGCTTATAAACTCATAAGGGTAGAGACCGACTACTCAGCTTTTCACTATGCAGAATAATGTGAATGCCTATTCCAAATGAACATTCTGGAATAATTATGACGATCATTCACCTAGGTGGGGGGAAAGCCTTATCAATCTTTGTATATTTTAGATTTAATAAATTCCATTCAAATGCTTGAAAAGAATGTGTATTTTGCAGTTGTACATACCAAGTATTAAATATGTATATATTTATGTAAATATGCTCCCCAATATATATACATACATATATACACATATACATATATGTAATTGTATTACATATAATTATAATTACATGTAATTATACAATTTTTTTGGTAGCCTCTCAATTTTTGCTCTATACATTTTGAGACTTGGTCCTAGGTGCATATGAATTAAAAGCAATATCTGTTAGGGGTGCCTAGGTGGCTCAGTTGGTTAAGCATCCAACTTTGGCTCAGGTCATGATCTCACAATTCGTGAGTTCAAGCCTCGTGTCAGGCTCTGTGCTGACAGCTCAGAGCCTGGAGCCTGCTTCAGATTCTGTGTCTCCCTCTCTGTGCCCCTCACCTGCTTACTCTCTCTCTCATACACACATATAATAAACATTTAAAACAAAAATTTTTAAGCAGTATGTGTTAGGTTAATTGAATGTCTCATCAGTATAAAGTCTCTCTCCACAGTAATGCTTTATGACTGAAGTCTTTTGTCTGATGGTTTCCTCTACACACGTCAGCTATGTTTTCACTGGTGCTTGTAAGTTATGTATTTTCCTTTTAACTTCAACATTTATCATTATGTTTTAAATATGTCTCTTGTTAACAACACTTTTGTTTCTTAACCAATCTTTAACTTTTAACTGGAGCATTTAGTCCTTTCACATTTGTGTAACTGCTACTATATTTGGAATTAAACATAACCACCTTCAAAAGTATTTTCTGAGGTGCCTGGCTGACTCAGTTGGCAGAACATGAGACTTTTGATCTCAGGGTCATGAGTTTGAGCCTGACGTGAGGTATAGGTATTACTTTAAAAAAAAAAAAAAGTATTTTCTACTTGTCTGATCTGACATTTCTTTCTCTTTTAGATTTCTGATTTTTATGTATCAACTTTCCCCTCTTTACCCTTTAAAAGTTATACCCTTTAAAATTATACCCTTTGTTTGTATTCTTTTATTAATTTAAGATTACATCAGAAATACTTTTAATTTTTCAAAGTTTTTTTAATTTTTAAAAATTTCTTTTATTTGAGAGAAAGTATTTGAGTGTGTGAGAGGGGGGAGAAAGAAAGAGAGAGAGAGAAAGAGAGAAAATCTTAAGCAGGCTCCACACTCAGCGCAGAACCCGACAAGGGGTTTGATCCCTCAACCCTGAGCTGAAATCAAGAGTCAGATGCCTGATGGACTGAGTCACCCAGGCACCCCATCAAAGTTTATTTTTGATAATAGAAGGAAACTAGAGCACTTTAAATGCATTTATATTTTTGACATATGCTGTTATTGTGTACTTTAACTTTCTATTTTAAAAAATCCACAAGATATTATTATTGTTTCATACAGGTGATATTCATTAGATTTACACGTTTTCCACTTTGTTTGCTCTCAATTATTTTTGTATTTCAGACTTTCCATGTGAGCTCATATTCCTCCTGCCTAAAATACATGTTTTGAAATTTCCTTCACTGTAGGTTTTCTAGGAGCAGATAAATTAGCTTCAGTGTGCCTGGAATGTCTTTATTTTACCTCCTAGAGAACTCTAGGTTAATTATTTTCTTACAGCACATTCGAAACAATAGTCCACTGTCTTCTGCTTCCCATTTTTACTAGTGAAGAGTCAGCTGTCGGTTGGCATACTGTTACTTTTTTAAAAGTAAATTATCTTTTTCTCTGGCTGCTTTTAATATTTGCTTTGGGTTTAAGAAGTTTTCTTTTAATGTGCTTAGGTATTGTTTTCTTTTCATTTATCGTGGTTTCACTTCAGAAGACTTCTTAAAATTAGTGCCCTCCAGTCTTTTGTCATTTTGGAAATTCCTCAGCATTTAACTCTTTAAATAATTGCTTCAACTCATTTTTTCTTTTCCTTCTAGAGTTCTAATACTATGCTAGGCATTCTTACTATAACTCCTGTGTCTTTTACCCTCTCATATAAATCCCCCCTCTTTTTTTTTCTTTTGCCTCTCCATGCTGCATTCTGGAACATTCTCTTGATATATGTTGAGATTCACCAAGTCTTCAGGTATAGTTAATGTACACTTAAAATCTTATTGGATTTTAAATTTTTATAAATTTCATTTATCAATTTATAAAATATAAATCTATTTATAAAATTTTATTTATAAATTTTATGTAAAAGGAAGCCACAACATTTAAAATATTTTGAATCCCAATAAAATTAAATTTGGTTCTTTTTTGATATTCAAATTTGTGATGTTACTTTTTGTGGTTTCCTTTTCTCCATAGATATTGTCAAGCTGGTCTTTTATATCTTTAAACATCGCCATGATTGTTTTTTAGTTTTGTTTTTTAGCCCACGTCTCATAATTCCAGTATTTACAGTCTTCGTCAGTCTGTTTTTTGTTGTTTGTTGTCTATGCTAATTCTTGCTCCTTTAGTTTCCTTGTGCACCTAATTGTCTTTGAAAATATGAACACTGTATTTGAAAAATTATTTATTTATAGAAATGATTTAGCCTATGATGAAGGTATCTTATTTAAGAGAGGACTTGTATTCTTTGCTTCTGCCAAGCACCTAGAGGCACCACTAATTCAAATTATTGCAACCCAAGTTCACAGTTTGAGATTTACTGAGCCAGTCTGAATACAAACAGTATATACTCCAGGGCTTTGGGGTCCCAGCATCCTGTAGGGCAGGATTTCCCATTAGACCTCTAATTGTATACAGGGTTTTGCTATCTAGCCTCCTTGCACTGTATGTCTATCAAGATGAAGATTCTGATTTTTACCAACTGGCCAATTCCTTCGGGGCAGAACAGCTTCCATATTTGGATTTCCATTTTCCTTTACTTTTTGTCTGGTAATTCCATACTATCTCTTCATACCCTTTTCTGTTTTAAGAAGACTTTTAAGACCCATATCTGTTAGTTATTTTCATTGGGAGAATCAATCTGCCTAAGTTAGCCTAACACTACCAAAACTACTAAGTCAGACTAACATTTTAAACATTTTTGATAAATATTGAGAAACTGTCCTTCAGAAAGTTTGTGCCACTTTATACTTCTAGCAACAGGTTTGAGAATGCCACTTTCCATTCCCCTTTGACTAGTTTCTGTCACTTATTTTTTTTTAAATCCCTTACTTTTTTTTCTTTTTTTTTATTAATGTTTTTACTTATTTTTGAGAGCAGGAGAGACAAAGCATGAGTAGGGGAGGGTCAGAGAGAGAGAGGGAGACACAGAATCTGAAGTAGGCTCCAGGCTCTGAGCTGTCAGCACAGAGCCCGACACAGGGCTCGAACTCACAGACTGCGAGATCATGACCTGCGCTGAAGTTGGATACTTAATCAACTGAGCCACCCAGGCGCCCCTATGTTCTGTCACTTATAAGAAAATGTATTTGTCAGTTAGGTAAGTGAAAAATATTATTTTATTAAAATAAATATGTATTTAATTACTAATGAAGTTTAACACCTTGTAACATCTGTTTACAAGATGTTTAACTTCTGTTTATTGAATTTGTATTTCACTTTTATAATTTAACCTATTCAAATTTTGTTATTTTTCTTGGATCCTTTGTCTAGCATAAATATGGTACCCATCAGAAAAGCTGTATCCATTATTAAAATATTGAAATACTTCCATATTGATTAGCGAATAGCAGTTCCTTTTCAAATGATCTCCCCTTGACTCCCCTAGTCACTCCCGCCTCTCCCAATCACTACCCTATCTCCCCATTACCCGTCAAGTAGAGAGTCAATATCCAACATACCAGAGGTCTTCAGGGTCCTGCTCTAGTCCTGTGGCCAAAGTCAGTTCTGACTGGTTCGTAGCCATTTCACAAATACTGTTAAGTATTTTAACGTTTATTTATTTTTGAGAGACATAGAGTGAGCAGGGGAAGGTCAGAGAGAAAGGAAGACACAGAATCCAAAGCAGGCTCCAGGCTCTGAGCCATCAGCACAGAGCCCGACGCGGGGCCCGAACTCATAGACCATGAGATCATGACCCAAGCTGAAGTCGGCCACTTAACAGACTGAGCCACCCAGGCGCCCCAGTATTTTAATGTAACCCATGGGCATATACATTGAAAGTATTTTTCCCATTTGACAATAAGACTTTAAAACACACCAAACTTTGTTATTTTTTGCTTCCATACTTTTTCCATAACTTTTATTTATAATTAGCTGCTGTTTCTCTTGAAATTATTACCATTACTATAGCAATTTTCCTTTAAATTATCTCTCAGTGCTTAAAAATCTATAGAGGAATTTAGAAGATTTTTCATTGAATTTTACTGTGTTCTGGAAACCCATCAAATATATGGTTATCCATTTTAATGCCTTTGGCAGATATCACAAATTCCAATTTTGTAAATAATGGTAGCAGCCCAAATAAAGTAATAATTCATTTTGGACGAGTAGGAAAGTATTCTGAGCTAATCTTTATTTATGATATGTTACCTACTGAAGAAGGAGTAAACTAATTTTTGTGGCCTAAATTGTTTCATACTTGCCTACAATATTGATCTATAAAGATACTCGCTCTTTTATGGTCTTCTGCCAAATATATCAACTAGATATTATGATCTATTTTTTATGATTACTGTGTTTTAAACCTGATAACCACACCATTGCATTGTTATCCAGGCAACATCTTCCCAGCATTTCAATTATCTTAATCTCCTGCAGACCCGCATCAAAAGCTTTTACAAACATTTAGATATATTGTTTGTCCATGGAGTTTTCTGTATCCACGAACTTGTTGAGTAATTTTGTAAGACCAAATAAATCAGATTTGCCTGGCATAATCTGTCTTCATAAACAAATGCTGTCCGCTGTCCATCACATTGTTATCTAAATGATTTCAGATCAATTTGGTTCACTCTAACTTGGGCAATTGCATTCTGCCAGCCCCAAACTCCCTCTGTTTTTCAATTGGAGACATTATTCTTCCTTTCACTTAACAAAGTGTTCTGTAAAGCAAGCAGGCAAGTATCTGAACCAATAAAGCCTAGTTTCCTGAAGATTTGTGTCTGATAGGCTAACTGAAACTATGCATTATAACCATGTCATAGCTTTAACTGCTGTCATTACTTATGGTACTAGATGTCATAAGTAATATTTTGTGTTACATCAATAGGAAATGTGGCAAAACAAAGAATGTCTTCCTTTCACGTGTACTTACGGTACATACTAACACTAGATTCCCTGCTACATAATTAGATTTAGTTGAAATTGAGTTTTATATCAGAGGTTAATAATGAAATACAATGGATAGGAGATGATTTCACTGAAAATTTGTTATATATTACACTAAGGCAGAACAATCACTGTGCTTCCTTCAAGAAAAATTCTTATTTCAAGGTAAAGGAACAAAATATTCATTATTTACTATGCCAGTACATAAAACATAGAAATTGATTCATGCTATTCCTCTCGCTTACATTTATATGATGTCCTTTGAAATCTGTGGCTCATCTCCATTAAGTGACATTTGCCTAAAACTGTATGTTAATTTGGGGGCGATCAAAAGAGGCACTAGGCTAGCTAACACACTTAATGGGTTTGCAAAGCAGGTTTCCAGAAGGAGAGATGAACACCTTCCACTTCCTTTTGGTGTTCTTATATCTTAATTTCAGCCAACCTTAGCCTGAGCTGCATGTACAGTCCTTTGTTGTTGTCGTTTTTAAGTTTATTTATTGGGAGAGAGAGAGAGATTGTGAAAGAGGGAGAGAGAGCAAGCGGGACAGGGGCAGAGAGAGAGAGGGGAGAGAGAATCCCAAACAGACCCCACGCTGCCGTACAGAGCCCGATGTGGGGCTCCAACTCCTGAACCATGACAACATGACCTGAGTCAAGATCAAGAGTCAGATGCTTAACCAACTGAGCCACCCAGGTGCCCCCGTCCTTTGTTTAAAACAAACAAACAAATAAACCCAGATTCCACCCACTGGAAGAGTGTAGGTATGGTTTTTTGCTTGGAAGCCATTTTACTCAGCATTATAGCACCAAATCCACATAGCACGAGAAATAGTAATTTGGAAAAAGACACTACAAGGCAGCATAGGAAGAATAAATAGAAAAACTGTCATTATTTACTCACCGAAAATATCTTCTTTACTAATAGAGTATAGTTAAAGTTTCTTTATGCAATAAAGAATCGATCAAAACCCAGGAGAAACATGAGTAAAGACTAAATATTTATAACATGAAATCATTATATTCTCTAATTTTCGTTGTTCTTATTGGTACGTTGATGTTGGTGTTGTTGTTTTTTTTAGCTTAACGTCATGGTAGCTCATGAAATCAATTATAACATCCTTCTGGGTTTCTTATTTTCTATTGTCTAAATATCAACCATGCTTGTTTAGTGGAAGGAATTAAATAGTGTGTGTGTGTGTGTGTGTGTGTGTGTGTGTGTGTGTGTGTTGGAAATGATTATTAGAGAAAACAGTGTTATTGGGAAAGAGTAGGATAGAATGTCTCTGGGTTGGCTACATTTCCTTTACTACCTTTACATTCCTCTAGGGAACTTACACAGAGATCATTAGGATATTGGCTTGGCTGCTATTGTCCAACAGAGTTGCCTGTCGTTAATAAGAACTTACCTGCCTTGGTGCTTATATGGAACTGCAGTGCTTACAAGTAAGGAGTGCTATGGTTTCCAATAAAGCAGATTTCCCCAAAGGCTTACTTGTTGTTAATGTTTCGCTGGGCGTTGGGGGCAGGGGGAGGTTGTTTAGAGATGGTAGAAATGTAAAGACTAAACCAAGAGAAACTTTAATATTTTCAACTAAGATCTCTCATCTGAACTATAGTACGTAGTAAATTATTTGACTATTCTCTCAATTCTCCAAAGGATACTACGTAACTAATGTCATTCTAGATGCACAGGAGAAAAGTTACTTTGTTACATATGACGGATGCCTTCGGGCATTAGGCTTTAATTCTCCCCTAAAGCAGTTAAGAAAAGACTTACAGCTATATTTAAATATAATTCCTTAAATTTTACACTGTAACTTCAAAATAAAGCTGAAACTTATTTGTGATTAAAGCTTTGAAACTAGCTTAACAATGAAAGTAGCACTGCTACCTCAAATCTTTTATGAAACAAGAAATAGCGTGCTAGTTAATTTTAAAAAGAGCCACACAGTCTATTCACTAGTGCCAACTGCCTGAAAAGTACTAACTTGATGTCAACACATCAATAGGTTTTATTCCTAGTTTGGTCAGAAAGTTATTGACAGACAACCTAACTTTCTAAATGTTTTACCTTCCAACACTCTGTTGAAAAACATAAAAACAAATAACTATAAGCACCCCTTTTCTCAGGGGAATGTTGCGACTTCATGTCTTTACATAAAGGAATCAGTATTTATCTTTTATACATTTTTTTTAAATAAGAAACTAGGACTGTAATATTTATTCCTATCGAGCTATTGCATCTATCTTTCTTGGGCAGAACCCTTTAAAGAAAGTTCCAAAATGAAAGAGAAAGCAGGCAAGGAGGGAAAGGAAAAACAACATTTGTATGAATAACAGCACGAGGTGAAATGTACAGATATCCATTACCTTAGTTTTTAAGAGCCCACACCCATAAATACATATTTCAACTGAGAAGATTTGCATAGATACAGTCTGTAGAGAAGTATATAGCGTACGACTACGAACATGGTTTGGACAATTATGTGTGAAATCCTCATCATGACCATTTTCCCTGAACAACTCTACCAGGAGTGGAGGATTTTCTGAAACTGAAATTGCTATTTGCACGATGTGGTGCATTGAAGCAATTCAAGGCTTTCATTCCACTTCACTGGAAATGAAGATTCACTATATTAACGTTCTCTAGACACTTATGTGCTAGGAAATTATGCCCCTCAATTACAAATTCTTCCAGCCTTCTCTCTCTTTGCTTCTCAATTTTCAAGTCTCATTTCAAATACTCCACAAAATATTTGGCTTCACTTGGCATAAAAGAAGCAAACCCCTGCGCCTCTTTCCCCCACCTTTCTATGGAGATAATAACACTTGCCTCGCTCATAAAAGTATTGTGCGGCATAATATTTTGTAAAGCACTTTAAAAACCTTAGATATGAGAGCTAATGGAAATAAAAACTGTATTGCCATCTATTCTCCCGGTTCCTCTCAAGTTGGCCATTTTCTTTTTTGTTTATTTTTTTTTCTCTTTGTTTGGATGTTAAGAAGAAATATTGTTTTGCTAGTGAATGTTGAAGCTTACTTAGACTACCTCCAACTTCCTTCCACTTCTATTTCTTTGTGACCTCTTCTGGTTTTACTACTAAAGAATCAGAGATTGCCTCCAAGCACCCACCCAGAACTGACTCAGCTCTGATCTGCTTTGTTGCTGGAGCACCTGTATATGGTCTAATCTTAACAAACAAGGACCCTCTCGAATACTAATTCATAACTCAAGTCTTCATGATGGCGTCGCTGGACACTGTCACCACTCCATGTCACTATATGACCTTCTATTCATGCTCTCTACCCACAAGTCCTGTATTTGTACTAATGGAATCTATTATCTCCCTCCTTACATTGTGAACACGCTTGAGGGGAGTGACTGGCTCTCTTTACCAAGTACCCAGCACAGGGTACCTACTCATAGTAGGTATTCGATAAACGATTTCAAGTAATTAAACAAAACTAGATTTTATGTTCCTTAAGCTAGATGCCCTGCAGAAGTCTTTAGTGCCAAACTGGAGTGAGCCTAGACACGCTGCTGTCCATTATTTCCAAACTCAAAGCAATCCACGTGTTGAGAACTGCTTGACAAGGCTCTAGGAGTTAATTTGGATTGTATGTATGTGCAAGCCAAATCCTAACTGAACTCTTCTCTTGGCAACTGCTGAATAAAGACTCCATTGTAGGATTTAAATATATGACCCCCTTTTCTATCTACTATACAACCATCTCTTCAGAAAAGTACTCTTGTAATGCATCAAAGTACATGATAAAAGAATACCATAAAAATGGAATCGAAGAGTACACAAAGTACACAACGAAAGGATGACGTTGAGTAAATGAGTTACCCAGAGAGGCCTTGAAGTTGGAGAGACTCCGTTTCCTGTCCTGTCTGTGCACCTTGCTAGCTGTGCGACACTGAATGACTTACTTAACCTCTCTGAACCTGATTCCTCATCCTTAAAATAATACTTTCCTTGGAGTGTTGTGAAGATAGTTTTACTATAAATAGTACCGACATGCGCCTGACCCCATTCAGAAATTCAGTAAACGGCATCATCATTAGTTTTAGAAAACACAGCATGCTAATGACAATGAACAACTAGAGAGTCACCTTAACCAAAGTAACAATGAAACACTCCTGCAAATTGCCCTGGGGAAAGCCTAGGAGACAGAACAACAAAGAGGTTTTGGTTTTTGTTTTCTAAATCGGTGATTAGACAGGAAATCACAACTCTCTCTGTCCTTTCACACCCTTAGTTGGGTTCAGAGGATGAAAACTTTGATCAAAGAATTACAAATCGAGAATATAAAACCACTGAGTCTGAATAAAATTCTTTCCAATTTTTCCAGGGAGGAACTCTAAATACTAAAAGTCCTCTGATCATGTAGCTGGTTTCCATAAAACAGTAAAGAAGGAATAGAATGAGGCGAGCAATTGATCTGATTATAGAATTCCCATGTCTTGTTCTATAGATTCCAAGCAGGAACTAGGACTAAGTACTGGATTCTAAATTAGAGTAATACTTCTTCCAGAATGCTGGAGAAAAGCTAAAAGAGGCATAGTGACTCTATCCCCTCCACCCCTCGGTTCTTTTTTTTTTTTAATTAAGTGGAGGAATATCAAAGGATACATTTTAGATGCAAACAATTTTTCAGGCATCTCAGAAACTAATGATCACAAATACCAGGAAAATAGGACCACAAACCACAATAGGAGTAGCTCACGTAGCTGCTTTTCCCCTCAAAACTGCCTCAAGAACAAAGTCACGGAAGACATTTTAGAAAAATTAAAGATACATACAGATAGATAGCTGGTAGTAATAGACCGACAGACAGGAATTATCAGTGAAATCCCATCATAGGGGGGTTCTCTAGGGTGAAGGATGTCAAACTTAATGCTTCAAAAGAGATTAAAAACATATTTGAAGTGACAGTTCCCGATCGGTCAAATAAATAGGTGAAGATTTGCCAGTGGGGAGAAACAAAGTCTCTTAGTTGGTCTCAACCTACCTGAGCCAATACAAATAATTATTACATTTTCCAAACAGAAGGAAGCACTGACACCTTGGAACTCTAAGAGTACGTGACTCCTTATAGTAAGAGATCGGACGAATGAATGTTGCAAAGCACACAGTTCAGAACACAGTGCTGTTTTGTTAAGTTTGTTATGTAGGTTAAGTAGCTGACAATGAGGACATTTGAAGTAACTGACAGGAACTAAATATTTTGACAAGTCTTAAGTCAGTAGCACTGAATGTAGTTTTCCTTCTAGTTGTATTCTTAGGATGTTGTTAAAATTCAAGAGGGCGAAAAATAATGATTTGATTGGTAAAGTATAAACCCTGATTACATTCTGAGCCAGCTGATTTTTCTTTCTCTTTTTGTGAATGTGTATACAACGGGAGAAAATTAAGAAGAGGAAGAATTTCTAATCTGCTGTAGAAACAATCAACTCATTTAGTCTGAAAATATGCTGTACAGTTCAACACTTGGAAAATAGTTGGAGACACTCTCAATTTCTTAAGTCTCCGTAAAAAAGCAAAACCATATTCACAGATTTTTCTGTAGTGCTTGATTCTGGAAGGAAATTTTAATTCTCTTAAGTTATATCTCTAACAAGTGGATTATGCCATTCTAATGCAAACTTCCTCCTTATTTCAGCTTGTCTCTGATTTTCTACAAAATTTATAAATCTGTACCTTGCCTTCTGTAAATGGCATGTTCTGGATTGGGTTGTTCTCATTTGTTATTGTTATTGCTTTGATTTGTGTGTGTGTGTGTCTTTTCACGGAGAGATTATTATAAACTCCTTATGGAGGTGATGGCCCATATATTTCGCATCTTGACGTGACCCACAGCATCTCAAACAGTGGAGTATTTATGACGTTTTCAGTGGCTTGACTTGAATAAAATGTTTATAAAGGACTTGAAAGGTCCTATGTCTATTTCTGTCTTTAGGATCACATATCAGTCTAGAGAGATACAATGAGTCCTTTCGTTAAATGTCAGGAAAAAATGGTTTCTACCACCTCTAAAAGCAGTCCTGTCTAATGTGAAAAGTCCTTACCAAAAGGAAATTCTTTCTATAGGTGTACACATATAAAAATATATGCAAAAATTGTTTATGTTATCCAAAAAGCTACAAATGGCACGCTACGTTAATATTATGTAGAAAATGTACCTTATAAGGCTTCATTTTGCAGAGTATCAGGGAAAAATCAACGGGATAATTAGTTGATTATTGAAAGATAAGGGGGAAATATTAATGAATCTAAAAGGCAGGAACGACTATTAAGAATAGCATTCTAGGGGCACCTGGGTGGCTCAGTCAGTTGAGTGTCCGACTTCGGCTCAGGTCATGATCTCGCGGCCTGTGAGTTCGAGCCCCGCGTCGGGCTCTGTGCTGACGGCTCAGAGCCTGGAGCCTGCTTCACATTCTGTGTCTCCCTCTCTCTCTGCCCCTCTCCCGCTCATGCTCTGTCTCTCTCTGTCTCAAAAATAAATAAACATTAAAAAAAAATTAAAAAAAAAAGAACATAAAGAATAGCATTCTAATCTCCAGCATGAGATTTTAAAGGTGAACATATGAAGTTAACCTCTCAATACAGTGTTTTTAGTTTAGCAATACATCTTCACTCAAGAACCGTGTACCTTCCAGCGGACCTTTAAATGTTCTCACCACACACACACACACACACACACACACACAGAAGGTAACGCGGTGAGGTGATGGATGTGTTGACTAACCTTACTGTGGTATTCATTTCACAATTTACACATCTATCAATCACGTTGTGCACCTCAAACTCACACAGCATTGTTTGTCAATCATATCTCAATAAAGCCAAGGAAAAACCGTATATCTCAAAATAAATGAAATTGGGGTTCAAGGAGCCTCCAAGTCCATTCAAAATATGAAGATGCCCAATGACTATAAATTACTCAACTTTTTGCAATCTGTCTCTTTCCCTGACATCTGATTAAAGTGTTATCATATATTAATTATTGTTTCGAGCAAAGGCCCCCATTTTCATGGAGTTCACCAGCTCTAGACGCCTACAAATATGTTTTGCTATAAATTACTGGCACTGTTTCTGTTGATATTCAGCATAATCAAACATTTGTAAGCATGCTGTCTTTTCAATCTGTTCAGCTGATGCACTTTACCTGATCTCTTATTAAAGTAATCAAAACACTTGCTGTGTCGCATCTAATGAATGTTGCATGTATGATTAAGTGCTTTCATTCATATTGCAAGTTTGATTTAATGTAATCTGCCTTTCAGACAGCCATTAGCCCAGTTCCTACATGAATTCGATTAATTGGCTGAATTCTTCCAGATGTCCATTAAGCATTACAGGAATTTCTATGTAGAAACAGCAGGGACTGTCTAGCACAGAACCAAACAATGAAATGTTATATTGCTGCCATGACTTACAAAAAGCTGGATTCATTTTCATTAATAAAACATCTGTACTCCTGCACGGCTATGCATTGAGATGCATTTATTTTATATGTTTATTTCTCTTATGACTGTAAATAGAGAGTTAAATAGAAGCACATTTACTGATATTATGTAGGCCCAGGGTTTCGCAGATGCTGATTGACAAAACAGCTCAATTCTGAAAGTTTACAGAAGGTCCTAAACAGAAGAAAACACACGAACAGACACCTGTTTGAAATAGTATTAAAGACTGTCTGGGATTACGGCAACAGAATGATATTAGAGACTTGTTCTGAAATGGCTTTATTGTCCTACATGCTCCGATATTCTTTAAGAGAAAATGACAAATGTGGTTCTTGCTGGGATGATGTGTACGGCTGCTTTGAGTAGGTTTCGTTTGTTTCTAGTTTTGTATTGTTAGTTCTTAAAAAGCAGGGAGAGATTTAGCCTCGTGCAGTCCTAGCCCAGCACATTTTACCACTTACTAAGCGCTATCTACCAATCATTTGGGAGGCTTACCACAATAATTGAATTCAGATGAAGCCAGAATTAGGGACAATGGCATATTTTCTAAGATATGAAATATTCATCTTAAAATTAAGAAGGTAATGACTTTTTGTGTCTCTTTTACAAGGATCTACAAGTTGATTTTTACATAGTGGAGGTGGAAACCTTTTCTTAGGTCTAGAATTTTAGGAAATTATTATTTGTGTAACTGCGGATCATCCTGACTATAAACACATGTAGTATTTGAACTTTAAGTTGCCCCGTGCTCGGGTCAGCAGCACATATCCTAAAACTAAAATGCTTTTTATCCTTTCTTTGCACAGTCAGACAAGCTGCCATGGAGAGGAGAAAAGTAATTTCCTCATAACATACATGCAAATCATTAATCGTAATATGAATATTCCAAAATAATTGCCCTTTGGAATTTTAAGTTTTCCCTGAAATAACTTCTCTATTAGTAGTTTCTACTTTATGAGGGCTTTTATGTAAAAAGTGGTTCTTGGGGTGCCTGGGTGGCTCAGTCAGTTGAGCATCCACCTTCCTCCCAGGTCATGATCTCAAGGGTCGTGAGTTCGAGCACCGCATCGGGCTCTGTGCTGACGACTCAGAGCCTGGAGCCTGCTTCCCATTCTGTGTCTCCCTCTCTCTCTGCCCCTCTCCCTCTCAAAAATAAATAAACATTAAAAAATTTATTAATTAAAAAATGTTTCTTTTTTACCTAGTGGTTTATTTTAAGTGTGAGCGGCGGTCATATATTAACCGGAAGAAGGCATCTTTCAGGGTCGGATCATCAGTCATGTGAGCCATGATAATAAGAGGATGCCAAGAGAATTTCAAAGGGCTGGAACAGACAGCATCTTCCTTGATCGGAAGTTTGTTAGAAAATTTGTATTAGAAAAATCCTATAAAGGAAAATAACTGGTGCTAATATGCAGACTTAAAAACACTAATTTAAAAATTGAGATATATTTGAGTATATCATCTTTTTCACAGTCATCCAGCAGAAATTCATTGAACACCTACTATGGAAATACAAAGACATATAAACCATAGTCCTTGAACTCACAAGGAAAAGAAAACACGTAAGTACAAGAACCATAATAAAAGTTGTTCAAAGTCCTATGACAGGGGCCCCAGGGTGGCTCAGTCAGTTGAGTGACCAACTCTTGATGTCAGCTCAGGTCATGATCTCATAGTCATGAGATCAATCAAGCTACATGTCAAGCTCTGCACTGGGTGTGGAATCTGCTTAAGATTTTCTCTCTCTCTCCCTCTCTCTCTCTCTCTCTCTCTCTCTCCTCTGCCCCTCCTCAGCTCGTGTGCACGCAGGTTCTCTCTCGCTCACACACATGCTCTCTCAGTCTCTCTCTCAAAAAAAATGTCCTACAACAACACAAAAGTGGGAGTGTTCCTCTTGATTCCCTCAAGTTTCTCAGAGGAGTTAACTTCCCAGTTACATCTTAAAAGATAAGTAGGAGTAGACATTCAAAACAAGGAGATGTAGGGAGCATAAGCTGTCTCAGGCACCAAGAATGGTGAATGCCGGGGTACAGGGGAGCATTTGCCCCAACCCCAGCCCCAATGTCTCCCTTCATATCAAAGGGACATCAGTGAGAGTAACATTCCTGGATTCTTTCCTTCCTGTCCCACTCATTCCTCATCAGGGGAAAAGGAATGACTTGACATGATTACTGAAGGACCAAGAACTTGGTATGCTTAGCTCAGCCGCCTTCTTCCTCCCTCCTCTTTCTGACCCACCTGGCCTTCCCTTGGCCTCAAGTAAGCTTAGAAGATCAGCTGCCCCTGAGAGAAGAGGCCAGTAATATCTCATTCTTCCTGGGACAAGATGGGTCAGGTGTTAATTCTAGAGCGCAGAATGAAGAAGCCCTGTATTTACCATACCCAAGCCACATTCTTCTATCTAGCCATCGTTAGTAATAAAAGTGGTATTTTGCTCTTAAACTGCCTCCTTTATCTTTATCAGTTGGCTTGGGACTCAGGGAATTGGGATGCTAGTTATTGTCCTCCCGCCAAAAAATTCAACGCTCAAGACATGTACAAGCCTAGAGCCGCAAGAGTCACCCTAGGAGTGCTGAAGTATTGGATGATTCAGAGGAGAGATGAGCAATGAGCCTGGGAAAGAAAGGAGGCCGCATTGCGAAAGCCACCAAGCCTCAACAAGAATTCGCTAAAATACTCTGTAGCCATTATAAAGATGAAGATGTTATCTAGGAAAACTGGCTAAATGCCCTAATAGAGCTTTATTGGCTGTGGTCCCGGCTCCTCAGGCTCTGATTCTAAAGCTTTACTATGCATTAGAATCATTCGGAGACCTTAGTAAAATGCATATCTCGAGCCCCACCTTCAAAGATTCCGATTCGGTATGAGCACAGTGCGAGTCCAGGAATCTGTATGGTTAACCAGTCCCCTAGGTGATGCTCATGCCGGAGATTTAAAAACCACCCTTGGAGAAATGCTATTTGAGGGTCTGAGTTTCCACTTTACAGTTCAAGAAACTCAGTTTTGTAAGAATACCAAAAGACGTTCAGATTCATGACAACCCAATTCCCAAAATACTTAAGCATCAACCAGAATGCTGATTTATTGATAGTGAGAACTATAACTCTTAAAGGACTGGAGTTCTTAGAACCGTAGAACGCGCATTCTCTCCCTGTAGGAAAACCCGTATGGGAAGCCACATTATAACAGAAAGTCGCTTGATCACCCTGGAATCGAGTAGTGGGCTTAGCTGGATGGATGATCTTTACTAACAACATCAAATGGTCTGACGCAGACTGAGGTGGACTTGCAAAGGGTACTGGGAGCTGCTGAACAGAGCCCCCTGCCCAGTGCTGTAATGCAAACATACAGGCAAATCCCTACTCTTCATTTCTCCTTTTTCTAGGCTTCTTTTTCTTTTTTTAATTTTTTAATGTTTATTTATTTGAGAGAGAGACAGAGTGCAAGTAGGGGAGGCGCAGAGACAGAGGGAAGCATGGATATGAAGTAGGTTCCAGGCTCTGAGCTGTCAGCACAGAGCCTGACACGAGACTTGAACCCACAAACCGTGAGATCATGACCTGAGCCGAAGTTGGACCCTTTACCAATTGAGCCATCCGGCGCCCCTACTTTTTCTAGGCTTCTTTAGGTAAGAATAAATATAATTGATAAGGGTACAGATTTAGATATACTAATAGAATCTCGTTTCCTTGAAAACATACTTTACCACCTTGAATAGAGTTTGAATGCTCCCAGAATTCACCTACGTGTTTACAGAGTAGTATTTTGGGCTGACTAGTTCTACAAATGAATGTCAGTTTTACGATGTCAGGGATGTTGCCTTTCTGCTCATCACTTTCTCCCAGGTACTTAAAATGGCGCTGGACATAAAAGAGTAGTCAATAAATCTATTTCGAATGAATCGATGATTAGTCTCATGTATTACATGACCATTTTTTCTGTTTTATCCTCAGAGGGAAACCCTAATTCCAAAATCTAATGTATATTACTGTCACCTCCTGTGGATTAGCCACATGCCTCCACAAAATGCCTAAAGCAAAACCAGTTGCTTTTGTTACAATTTTATGAGAGGCACGTTACATGTTGTCAGAATGTGTTTTCAGTTTTAGCACCAGTCTCTGAAGGGTTTACGTTCTGGGAGTTTCCGACTGGTTAAAAGGAATAGGAAACCTCCACTTGCTCAGAAATAAAAGAGAAGAGACATGGAGCTGACCAAATGTCATTTTGTTTTGTATTTGTATTCTGTTAGTATTTGTGATGGATGGCTAATGCCAAGAACTTTTTCCTTGGTGTGTAAGTGAATGTAGCCCAACACTCTCTGTAACCTCTTTACAACAAATGTAAGGAGGAAGTTCCTTAGCTTAGGAGCGTAAGAAATGTTGATAAATATTATGAAGCTCCAACTAATTAAAAATGAAATGCTGCCAGCTAAGCTCCAGCCATTTTTAATTTACAATATTGCTTTGCTTCCGAGGCAAATGTGGACAAGTCACAACTTCTTTTGATGCCTGAGGGATTGAAAAAATTAAATCAGCAGGATTGGCTATTGATGTTTTCTAGCAAATGTTTTGAAATCTCTGCCTTTCATCCATCTTGCAGGAAAACAGGATTGCTTTGTGAGCCTTCAAAGATATTAATTCCTTTAATAAATCCTGATTTGTATGTTGAAAACTTCCAACGGTTAGGTTTCTGTAGCAATCTCAGCATCAGGGGTAAATGTTGCCCACAGGCAGACTCCCAATTTTTTTCCAAGTATCATCGCTCTTAGTCTGAAACTGGAGCTACGCTACAACAGATTAAACACACCTTCTGTTCAGCCTCTTTCCGTAAGATTTCTTTGTTATATTGTTTGCAAGGCAAATTTCATGACAGGCTGTTTGCTTTCCTGGCGATCAGCACTTAATGAGATAAAGCGCAAACGTAAGCGGTGACTGTCCCAGTTCTGTGCTTTGATCCCTGCCCCACTAACGGGCGTGAAAAAAGAGGGAGAGCAACTTGAGATTCTAAAAATATGGTGAATATTTGTCCCACGGTAAGCCAAGCAGAGCTGCATCCAATAAAAAGAACAAGAAATCGCGTGTAGGAAGTTAAAACACAAATGCACAGAGATAAGACCACGAGTACGAGCTCTTAACCTGCCCGTGGGCTTGTGGGTGGAGGAGAGCTGACCCCATTGGGAAGATGCCATGTACAGCACCTATTTCTCCAATAATTTCCACCCCGTGATAGACAAAGAGAGCAGAAATAAGAGGAGAGTGACAAAGCCATTAGATGACCCTCTGGAGGACAGCATTATTTCTTTTATTAAAAGGAAGCATTTATGACATTGGTCTAAAATGTTCTGGAGCCTTTTTCCTTGAAATTCCCGCTAAGGGAGAATAGAGCCATGCGGCTCTGCTGACAAACAAGCGTAAAGTTTTCTTTTTTTCTTTTTTTTTCCAAGCCATTAAAAGAAAAGATAAATAGACTGGTTTTTGTGGGAAAGAGAGAAGCTAAATGGCAATAAACAAATGAGCCAACACCTTGCCCTTGGAGACTAAAGAGGGACGGTCTGGAGAGCAATTGACTTTGGAAAGGGAGACAACAAAGGAAAAAACAAACGAAAGAAACTAGTGCAGAGAGCCATATTAGGAAGGTTGTGAGGGACAATCTGAGAGCTTGTGACTCAGCCCGGCCTAGTGTCTCTCTTCCAGGAAGAATCTGTATCATTCTGGAATGAAGGATGTCCGTTAGACTGATATTTTCTGGAAGGTAAAAGTCCTAAATAGATGAACTCTACGTAAATGAGCAGTACTGGCACAAGACTACTGGTCACGAACTATATATTTAAAGATACATTTTATGGTTCCTTTTTTTCTTATCAAGGTATAATGATGAAAAGTTAAACATTAAACACTTTAAAAATTCTATTTGTCAGGGGCACCTGGGTGGCTCAGTCAGTGGAACGTCCGAATTTTGATTTTTGGCTCAGGTCATGATCTCACTGTTCTGGAGTTCGAGCCCCACATCAGGTTCTGTGATGACAGTGAGGAGACTGCTTGGAATTCTCTCTCTCCCTGTCTCTCTCTGCCCCTCACCTTCCCCCAGCGGACACACAAGTATGCACGCATGTGCCCATTCAAAAACAAAAAAAATAATAAAAACTCTTTTTCAGATTAACTACCTGATTATACATAGTAAAGTACACCATTACCATAACTAAATCAGGTATGTACATTATTGTCGTCAAAGTTAATCATTCGTTAACTTTAAATAGCATGTTCAGTCTTTATTGAAGCAAAATACCTAAGATTAAAAATGTTAGAGGCACCTGGGTGGCTCAGTCAGGTAGGCGTCAGACTTCAGCTCACACCATGATCTCGTATTCACGAGTTCAAGCCCCTCATCGTGCTTTATGCTGACAGCTCAGAGCCTGGAGCTTGCTTCAGGTTCTGTGTCTCCCTCTCTCTCTGCCCTTCCCCTGCTCGTGCTGTGTGTGTCTCTCTCATAAATAAACATTTTTTTAAAGTTAGATTTCCATAAATAAATTTGAATTTCATCACTGAAAGATGAGTTATACCTCCACTTCACTATAATGATGTTCATAGTACTTTCCTAGATGTTAAAATATATATTATTATCCTTTACAATAGAACTCTAACGAGAACGCTAGTCACCCTCAGAGGTTCTGCTTTTCTAAGTCTGAGGAAGATTCTGGGCACTTCTTGTTTTAGAACTCCACAGACGAGTGTCATGTGCAGCCAGGGTAGGAAACTGTGAACTTATAGGAGCCTGAATGTAGAAAATACGGTCATAATTGAGAACGACATCTTTCCTTAAAAGTAGAAATAAATTGGACAAGTAAGTAGGCCTCAAACTATTCCAGAAACACTGAGTCAGTACAGAAATTAGAGGTGCTTTGTAAACCAACAGTTCTGGTGTATTTAATGCTAACAGTGAGGATGTCAATAAAACGGTGGAGTAGGCAGTTCCGAGCTCTTGTTCCTCGACAGAGACATTGAAAAACAAGCAGAACCAACTTTGTTAGAACCCTGGAAAACATAGGTTTACAAGCAACCAAGTAAACAATCAAGAAAAAGACAACTTGAAAATGGTAGGAAAGCTTCGTGGCATTTGTACTTGCTCTTGCCTCACCTCCCGCCGCCCCCTTCACCCCCCCCCGCCCCCGCCCCCGCCCCCGCCCCCGCCCCCGCCCCCGCATGCTGGCAGGGGGAAAGTGGCAGCCGCCATGTTCCTAGCGGGGGCCCGGGTCCCTGGTTCCAGAGCAAGCAGGGCAGACCTTACTGCAGATTATTGTGTGTCTGTTCTAGCCTGTGTGGGGCTACCTGAAGGACTGACTCCAGTGCTTGTCTCTGTTTGGACCAGCTCAGAACTGAAGCCAGAAAAGCTGAATGCATTGTTCAAAAAAGCTGTAAGGCAAACTAACAACCCACAGATGCCCAACAAGGGATTAAGGTCCAGACACAGACCACTTAAGGTCCAGGAAGGAAAAACTGAGGGAGAAGGGAGTCTTTGGGAAACCAGAACATTCAAAAGCACCTGAGCATATGAGGAATAAGGAATATTCAAGGGAATGTAGAAAGCCACATAAGGGTTTTTGGTCCAGGGGCAAGACATATGCTCAGAAAAGACTTCAGAGGACTCTAAGTTTTCATCTCAGGCTGGTCCCTGGGCTCAGTGTGAACCTGTTTAAGTGTTGGAGTGTCCCAGCACAGAGTCCGTCTGCAAAGACTGGGAGAGGTGTGTGGATTTTTTTGTTTTCTATTTTTTTTTTAATTGGGAAGAGGTGGTGATGTCACTTTTTTTTATGTCACTTTAAAATTAATTTATTTCATTTCATTTCATTTCATTTCATTTCATTTCATTTCATTTCATTTCATTTCATCTTCTGGCCTTCAAGGAAACCTCTGAAGGAATAGAGGCTTCAAGGACCACAGATGATAAGGTATACAGTCTTTGCAAAAATAGTCTGGAAAAGTCACTAAATAACAGACTACTATAGCCTTAATCAAAAAAATAAAAAATAGGAGAGCCTATTTTTCTCTTCCTTGCTCTCTCAAAAATAAACATAAATAAATAAATAAACAAATAAATAAATAATAAAAACCAGTAAACCCTAGAGAAGGAGAATTTGATTTCCGGAGTTACCACATTATAATATTCAAATGCCGTTTTTTTGTTTTTAAAAAATTTTTTAATGTTTATTTATTTTGAGAGTGTAAGTGGGAGTGGAGCAGAGAGAGAAGGAGAGAGAGAATCCCAAGTAAACTCCACACTGTCAACATGGAGCCCAGCACAGGGCTCAAACTCACAAACTGTGAGATTATGACCTGAGCCTAAATCAAAAGTCAGATGCTTAACTGACTGAGCCACCCAGGTCTCCTCAAATGCCCAGTTTTTAACAAACATCACAAGGCATACAAAAAACAGGAAAGTATGGCCCATTTTTATTTTTTTTTAATGTTTACTTATTTTGAGAGAGAAGAGGTGCAAGCAGGGGAGGGGCAGAGACAGAAAGAGAGAGAAGCCCAAGCAGTCTCCACACTGTCACCACAGAGCCCAAAAGGGGCTTAAACTCACGAACTGTGGATCATGACCTGAGCCAAAATCAAGAGATGGACACTTAACCAACTGAGCCACCCAGGCACCCAGGAAAGTATGGCCATTTAAAGGAAGAAAATAAATTGGCCGAATGATCCTTGAGGAAACCCAGATATTGGAATTCCTAGACTAAGACTTTAAAAACCTATCTTAAATATCAAATTGCTAAAGGAAAACATGGACAAAGAACTAAAGGAAATCAGGGGGGGAAATGTATGAACAAAATGAGAATATCAGTAAAGAGACATAAATTATAAAAAGGAATCAGATAAATTCTGGAACTGAAAAGTACAATAACTAAAGTTAAAAGTTCACTAGGGGTGTTCAATAGCAGGATTAAGCACACACACACACACACACAAAAGTTAGTGAACTTGAAGATAGAACAACTCAAATTATCAAGTTTGAAGAGCAGAAAATAAAGAAGAAGAAAACAGAACAGAGCCTAAGGGATATGTGAGTCACCAAGTGGACTAACAAATTATGAAAGTTCCAGATGGAGAAGAGAGGCAGAAAGAAATAGAAAGATTATTTGAAGAAACAATGGCAGAAAAGTCCCCGAATATAACAAAAGACAAAGGCAGGTCCAGGACCAAATGGCTTACTGGTGAATTACACCAAACATTTAAATATCAAGAATTCTCTTCGAACTCTCCCAAAAAAACCGAAGAGGAGAGAACACTTCCAAACTCATTCTATATGGCCAGAATTATCCTGATGCCAATGCTAGGTAAAGATATAAAAAGGAAATTTTAGACCAAAATTTCTTATGAATATAGATGCTACAGTCCTCAACAAAACAAAATCTAATATGATAATACATCATGACCAAGTGGGATTTATCCTAGGAATGCAATAGTGCCTGAACATAAGAAAATCAATCAATGTAATAAATCACATTAATAGGATAAAGGGGAAAAAAACCCACACATGATCATCTCAATTGATGCAGAAAAGGCATTTGACACCCTTTCATGATAATATCCAGTTCTCTTTCATGATAAAGAAAAATTAGAAAACTAGGAATAGAAGGGAATTTCCTCAACATGATAAAGGATACTTAGGATAAACCCATAGCTAACATCATACTCAATGGTAAAAGACTGAAGGCTTTCTCCATAGGATAAGGAACCAGACAAGGATGTCCATTTTTACCACTGTTATTCAACATTGTACTAGAAGTTTGACCCAATGCAGTTAGACAAGAAAGGAAAATAAAAGACATGTAGATTGGAAAGGAAAAAGTAAAACTAATTCTATTTTCAGGTAACATGGTCATATATAAAGAAAATCCCAGGGGCACCTGGGGGCTCAGTTGGTTAAGAGTCCAACTTCAGCTCAGGTCACGATCTCACAGTTCGTGGGTTTGAGCCCCACATCAAGCTCTGTGCTGACAGCTCAGAGCCTGGAGCCTGCTTCTGATTCTACGTCTCCCTTTCTCTCTCTGCCCATCCCCCATTAGCACTCTGTATCTCTCTGTCTCTCAAGAATGAATAAAAACATTTTTTAAAAAATTAAAAAAAAAAGAAAATCCCAAAGAGTCCACAAGAAAGCTACAAGAGTTAATGAAAGAACTCAACAAATTTGCAAAAATCAGTTGTGTTTCTATATACCTATAATGAAAAATCCAAAAAAAAATTAGAAAGCAGTTATACTTTCAATAACATACAATAGAATAAATTACCTAGGAATAAGTTTAACAAATGTGATGATATAAAATCTGAGAAACATAAAACAGTGCCAAAGAAATTAAAGAAGATACAAATAAACAGAAATACATCCTATGTTCTTGGGTAAGAATATTTATTATTAAAATGTCAATACGACTCAGAGTAATCTACAGATTTAATGTTATCACTATCAAAATTTCAACAGACTTTTTTTGCAGATATAGAAAAACTGATTTTTTAAATTTAATTTATTTATTTCTGTTTAATTTACATCCAAGTTAGCATATAGTGTAATAATGATTTCAGGAGTAGATTCCAGTGATTCATCCCCTATGTATAACACCCAGTGCTCATCCCAACAAGTGTCTTCCTAACTGCCCCTTATCCATTTAGCCCATCTACCCACAGTCCCTCCCTCAACCCTCAGTTTGTTCTCTGTTGTTTAAGAGTCTCTTATGTTTGGTCCCCCTCCCTGTTTTTATATTATTTTTGCTTCCCTTCCTTTATGTTCATCTGTTTTGTATCTTAAATTCCACATATGAGTGAAATCATATGATATTTGTCTTTCTCTGACTGACTTATTTCACTTAACATAATACCCTCTAGTTTCATTCATGTTGTTTCAAATGGCAAAATTTTATTCTTTTTGATTGCTGAGTAATAGTCCATTGTGTGTGTGTGTGTGTGTGTGTGTGTGTGTGTGTGTATCTCACATCTTTTTTATCTATTCATCCATTGATGGACATTTGGGCTCTTTCCATACTTTGGCTATTGTCGATAGTGCTGCTATAAACATTGGGGTGCATGTGCCCCTTCGAAACGGCATACCTGTATACCTTAGATATATACCTAGTAGTGCAACTGCTGGGTCATAGGGTAGTTCTATTTTTAACTTTTTGAGGAACCTACTCTTTTCCAGAGTGGCTACACCAGTTTGCATTCCCACCACCAGTGCAAAAGAGATCCTCTTTCTCCACATCCTTGCCATCATCTGTTGTTGCCTCAGTTGTTAATGTTAGCCATTCTGACTGGTGTGAGGTGGGATCTCATTGTGGTTTTGATTTGTATTTCCCTGCTGATGAGTGACATTGAGCATTTTTTTCACATGTCTGTTGGCCATCTGGCTGTTTTATTTGGAAAAGTGTCTATTCATGTCTTTTGCCCATTTTTTCACTGGATCATTTGTTTTTTGGGTGTTGAGTCTGATAAGTTTTTATAGATTTTGGTTAATACTAACCCTTCATCTGATAAGTCATTTGCAACTGTCTCCTTCCATTCCATTGATTGCCTTTTAGTTTTGCTGATTGTTTCCTTCGCTGTGCAGAAGCTTTTTATTTTGATGAGGTCCCAATAGTCTGTATTTGCTTTTGTTTCCCTTGCCCCTGGAGAAGTGTTGAGTAAGAAGTCGCTGCGGCCAAGGTCAAAGAGGTTTTTGCCTGCTTTCTCCTCTAGGATTTTGATGGCTTCCTGTCTTACATTTAGGTCTTTCATCCATTTTGAGTTTATTTTTGTGTCTGGTGTAAAAAAGTGGTCCAGGTTTATTTTTCTGCATGTCACACTCCAGTTTTCCCAGCACCACTTGCTGAAGAGACTGTCTTTATTCCATTGGATATTCTTTCCTGCTTTGTCAAAGATTAGTTGGCCATACATTTGTGGGTCCATTTCTGGGTTCTCTATTTTGTTCCATTGATCTAAGTGTCTGTTTTTGTGCCAGTACCATACTGTCTTGATGACTACAGCTTTGCAATACAGCTTGAAGTCTGGGATTATTATGTCTCCAACTTTGGTTTTCTTTTTCATCATTACTGTGGCTATTCGGGGTCTTTTCTGATTCCATACATATTTTAGGATTGTTTGTTCTAGCTCTGTGAAGAATGCTGGTGTTATTTTGATAGGGATTGCATTGAATATGTAGATTGCTTTGGGTATTATCGACATTTTAACAATATTTGTTCTTTCAATCCTTGAGAATGGAATATTTTTCCATTTTATTGTGTCTTCTTCAGTTTCTTTCATAAGCTTTCTATAGTTTTCAGTGTATAGATTTTTCACTTCTTTGGTTAGGTTTATTCCTAGGCATTTTATGATTTTTGGTACATTTGTAAATAGGATCGATTCCTTGACTTCTCTTTCTGTTGTTTCATTATTGGTGTGGAAAAACCGATTTTAGAATTTATGTGGAATTGTAAGGAACTCTGAATAGCCAAAACGATCTCGAAAAAGAAGAACAAAATTGGAAGACTCATACATCCCAATTTCAAAACTCACTACAAAGCTATAGTAATCAAAACAATGTGGTGCTGGCATAAGGACAGATACATAGACCAATGGAACAAAATGGAGTCTCCAGAAATAAATCCATACACTTATGGCCAATTGATTTTTAACAAGGGTGCCAAGCCCTATTAAATGGAGGGAAGAATAGTCTTTTCAACAAATGATGTTGAGACAACTGGATCCCTACATGCAAAAGAATAAAGTCAGACCTTTATCTTACACCATATATAAAAATTAACTCCAAGCGGATCAATGATCTAAAGTAAATGTAAGAGCTAAAACCATAAAACTCTTACAAGAAAGCATAGGAGTAAATCTTCATGATCTTGGATTTGGCAATGACATCAAAAGCCTGAACAATAAAATTTTAAAAATATATATGACTTCATCAAAATGTTACAACTTTTGTGCATCAGAAGACATTATCGAAGAAATGAAAAGACAACCTACAGCATGTTAGAAATAGTTGCAAATCATATATCTGAGAAGGATTTAATTATCCACGATATATAAAGAACTTCTACAACTCAACAACAAAAAGAAAGCACAATTCAAAAATGGCCACGGGACTTAAATAGCTATTTCTCCATAGAAGGTATACGAATAGCCAAAAACCACATGAAAAGATGCTCACCGTCATTAGTTATTTGAGAAATGCGAATCAAAGCCACAATTAAATACCATTTCACACCTACTAGGATGGCTATAATATATTTAATGGAAAAGAAGGGTTATTAAGGATGTGAAAAATTCAGAACCCTTGTGCCTTGCTGGTGGGAATGTAACATGGTGCAGCAGCTATGGAAAACAGTGTGATAGTTCCTCAAAAAGCTAAAATACAATTAGCAAATGACCCAGCCAACAACTGCATTCTTTGTAGGCATATGCCCCAAAGAATTAAAACAGATAGTTATACACAATGACGACTGCAGTATTATTTGCAATAGCCAAAAATGGTAACAACCTAAGTTCCATCAACAGACGAATGGATAAACAAATGCATTGTATACAAACAATGGAATATTTTTTTAGACTTAAAAAGGAATGAAATTCTGAAACCTGCTACTACATGGATGAACCTTGAAAACATTAAGTGAAATAAGCCAGATACAAAAGGACAAAATATTCTTCCACTTATATAAAATATTTAAATGGCCAACAGTACATGAAAGGTACTCAACATCACTAACCATCAGAAAAATGCAAATCAAAGCCACAATGAGATATCACATCACACGTCAGAATGGCTATCATCGAAAAGACAAGAGATAAGAAGTGTTAGGTAGGATGTGGAGAAAGCGAACCCTTTGCCCTGCTGGTGGGAATGTAAATTGGTGTGGCTACTATGGAAAACAATATGGAAGTTCCTCAAAAAATTAAAAATAGAACTACCATATGAACCAACAATCCCACTTTTGGGTATAGATCCAAAGAAAATAAAATCACTATCCCAAAGAGATATCTGCACCACAATATTCATTGCAGCATAATTTACAATAGCCAAGACATGGAAACAACCTAAGTGACCATAAATGGATGAATAGATAAAGAAATTGTGATATACGTGTACGATAGAATATTATCAGCCAAAAAAAAGAAAATCCTACCGTTTGTGACAACAGGATGGACTTCAAGGGCATTATGCTAAGTGTAGTAAGTCAAACAGAAAAAGATAAATACTGTGTGATATGACTTATATGTGGAATCTAAAAAACAATAAACTCATAGAAAAAGGGATAGGACTTGTGGTTACCAGAGGTGGAGGGTAGGGGAAGTGGGAATTGGAGGAAGTTGGTCAAAAGATATAAACTTCCAGTGATAAGATAACCGAGTTTGACGGATGTAACGCACAACATGATGACTGTAGCTAACGCTGCTGTAGGATATACAGGAAAGTTAAGAGAGTAAATTCTAAGAATCCGTATCACAAGGAGAATTTTTTTTCCTTTTTCCTTCTCTTTTTTCTTTTTATTTTACCCGTAAGAGATGATGGATGTCAGCTGAACCTACTGTAATCATTTCAAAACATGTAAATCAAACTATCATGTTGAATACCTTCAATGAATACAGTGATGTATGTTAATAATTTCTCAATAAAACCAGAGAAAAAAGAAAGAAAACATGTCATATATGTACAATGGAATATTATTCGGCTATAAAAAAGAAAGAATCCAGGGCCACTGAGCCACCCAGGCGCCCTGGATTCTTTCTTGATTTCAGCTGAGGTCAGGATCTCACGGTTTGTGAATTTGAGCCCCATGTTGGGCTCTGCGCTGACAGCGTGGAGCCTGCTTGGGATTCTCTCTCTCCCTCTCTCTGCCCCTCTCCACTTCTAAAACAAAATAAAATAAACAAACATTAAAAGAGGGAATCCTACTATTTGCAACAGCATGCATGGCCCTTGGGGCATCATGCAAGTGAAGTAAGTCAGAAAAAGAAAGATAGACACTTGTATGATCTCACTTATATATGGAACCTAAAAAACCAGACTCACAGGAACAGAGATCAGATTTGTGGTTGCCAGACAGTTAGAAGAGATGGGTGAACATGTTCAAAAGGTAAAAACTTTCAGTTATAAGATAAATAAGTTCTGGGGATGTAACGTACAGCATGGTGCCTATAGTTGCCAATACGGTATTGTATTACTTGAAAGTTGCTAAGAGAGTAGATCTTACAAGTTCCCATCACAAGAAAAAAAAAGAAACTGTGAGGCGATGGATGTTAACCTGTGGTAATCATTTCACAACATAAATATATATATATATCAAATTATTCTGTACACCTTAAACTAATACGATGTAGTATGTCAATTGTATCTCAATAAAACTGAACAAAATAGATCCTTTTCAAATGTTACCTTGACTCAGCCCTATTATTAAAAATTCATTTTTACCCAGTGTGTGGGAAAGGGTAGGGGGTAGTCTAAAATGGGCAAATTCATAGAAACAGAAAGTAGATTAGAGATTACTAGGAACTCGGTGGAGGGGAGAATGGGGAATTATTTCTTAACGGTTACAGAGTTTCTGTGGTAATAAAGCTTTGGGAATAGATAGTGGTGATAGTTGCACAACACTGTGAATGTGATTAACGCCAGTGAACTTTACACTTAAAAATGGCTAAAAGAGTGAATTTTATGTTCTATATATTTTACTACAATAAAAAAAGAGAAGAAAGAAAAAAAACTAATGGCTGTCATTCAGGAGAGTGCTTTTCCTTCTTTAAAGAGAAGGGACTGGGATACAATTGGCAGAGGCTCATACTGGTTAATTATTTGTTTGTTTGTTTGTTTTAAAGATGTTATTTTGAGTAATCTGCACCCATGTGGGGCTCAAACCTACGACCCCAAGAGTCACACGTTCCAGTGACTAAGCCAGCCAGCAGCCCCCAGTTCACTGTTAATGTTCTATTCATCAAACTGATGGGTACGTGGATATTTTTAGTATATTTTTATACTTTTCATTGTATCTTGCATACTATAATAAAAGCAGGGTGTTGCAGAAGCACCCAGAAGTGTATTTAAGCCCAAAGAAATGATCAGATATGGATTCCCAGAGAAGCCTAGACACAACATACAACACTGTACAAGTTTCAAGAGGTTAAAAACTATGTACAATTTACCCACTATTCTATTCCCAATATCTGGCACAGAAGTGGTACTTGATATTTGCTAAATTTTTAAAAATTCATGGCTATCACCATAAGAAAATTTAATGTCTAAGAAAATCTGGATTAGATAAATAAATCTGGGAGGTGATATTCACTTTGTAAAAGATTTTACAATAGAATCCTTGTAGAAAACAAGCTCTTCTGGTGAATTTAAGTTAATATATGGTATATAAAAACATGATTTCCTTACATTCCTTTCATTCCTTTGAATAGTAAACCTGTACCATAGGATAAAATATAGGATAACAGTCCCACAGCCTTACCACTGATTTCCAGTCCTGCTGCTGAGATGTTATTTGACCTTGGACAAATCCTTGACCTCTCCTGGTTTGCTTATATGTGAAGTAAGGATAATAGTACGTATCTCACTGAGTTATTATGAGGATTAAACATGTGAAGCCACCAGTCTTAGACTCAGTAAGTGGATTCTCTAAAAAGGTAAAAACATAAATATGACCAAAGGAATAAGAAGTCTTTCCACTCATTTTTCAGCTCATTCGCTCTCCTCATATGACACAGCATGTGACCAATAGTGCACATTTAAAAAATGCCCAGCCAGGGGCGCCTGGGTGGCTCAGGTGCTCGAGTGCCGGACTTCAGCTCAGGTCATAATCTCATGGATCATGGGTTCGAGCCCCATTTTGGGCTTTCTGCTGATACTTCAGAGCCTGGAGCCTGCTTCGGATTCTGTGTCCCCTCTCTCTCTGCCCCTCCCCTGCTCACACTCTGTCTCTCTCAAAAACAAATAAACATTAAAAAAAATTATTTCTATTTTATTTTTGAGAGACATAGAGACAGAGCGTGAGCAGGGAAAGGGCAGAGAGAGAGGGAGATACAGAATCTGAAGCAGGCTCCAGGCTCTGAGCTGTCAGCACAGGGCCCAACACGGGGCTCAAACTCACAGACCGCAAGATCATGACCTGAGCCGAAGTCGGACGCTCAACCGACTGAGCCACCCAGGCGCCCCAAAAAAAATTTTTTTTAAAGAAAGAAATGGCTGACCAGGATTAATTCTGCAATCTATAATGGACAAGACAAAATTAACTTCCATTAACTTTCCATGTCTGGAAAGTCTGCCCTGACAACCCATCTGGGCTTCCTCCAAACTGTGAGGAATTTTGGCCCTTGGTTCTGGCTTCTATGAATAAGACTGCTCTAGGGCTTTGAGAATTCATCAGGCCTTGCTCTCAAGTTTTTTTTTTTAAGTTCTGAGTAAGCAAGATCCAGGGCCCAGAAACGGGACCAGCCAGCCCCAAAAGTAGTTGTCAAGGCTCACACTGCTTCCAAACACCCGGAGCTAGAAAGGAGAATTTTAAGAGGAGAAAATCTGTTGGTATGCAATGTAGAGGACAGTTTTGAGTCAATATGGATCACGAATACAATCAGATAGATTTTGTTCATCTTTAAATCTCTAACAGGTAAATTCTTTTGTCACGGAGGAAAAAACCTGTGGCTCTAAGAGGTCCCTTGGTGTGACATGCAAACTGAGGTAGGGAGGGGAGAGCCTAGGTGGCTCCGTTGGTTAAGAGTTAAACTCTTGGTTCTAGTCCCGCTCATGATCTCATGGTTCTTGGGACTGAGCCACGTGTCAGGCTCTATGCTGCGGTGCGGAGCCTGCTTGGGGTTCTTTCTCTCCCTCTCTGCCCCTCCCCTGATCTCTCTCACTTTCAAAATAAACAAACAAACAACAACAACAACAAAAGTAGGTCGAGTGTCATGTAATCCAGTTTCTCTGTGCAGGGTTTTCCCGGGGCTTCCTAAATTGGCCTCCTGAGAACTCCCTCAGGCTTCCCAACTAAATAAATGAGGATCAAAATGCACCAGGATCACAAGAACTAACAAAATCCTGTATTTCATGATTTGACTCCTGCGAAGCAAAGCAGGCCAGAAGTATCATTAGTAACACTGGATGGAGAAAAGACGTAACAAACCACTGAGTCCTAGTCAGAACGTGAGAATAAAGTTTTGCCTCCTTTTCCGTACAGTTTCCCTACAGTAATTATATTCCCATAAGAAGGTTAATTGTTTTAATAGTAGTTGCAACCACAAGGGAACACGGAGTTGAATGGTGGGTGTTTTGATAACCTTTGTGCGAGAGAAAAGGGCCACGGCCGCTGCTAAAGGAGTCGCCAGTCATTCAGGAGCGCGGCAGCTGGGGAGGCAGCGGTCTTATCTCTCAGGACACACGGGCTATCAAGATCATCTTGTGGTTACTGCTGTTACAGCTGAGTGCTTGGGAAGCTGACAAATAGCTGTGTGTGCACTGCTGGCGAGCAGAAAGAGACAAGACAGTGAAGTCATAGAAGCAAAGAGTGACCCTTCCTAAGAGATGGATTATATGCAAGGCCATTATCAGCCCCATCAGTCCCACACATACAATAAAATTCATGGTGGGATTTTATTCAATCCTAACAGAGGAGTGAGGAAAGTAGATTGCCTTTTGTTTTCCTCTCAGACCTGTCATCATCTTTGCAAAATAACTGTCCCTGCAAGCTGTGCCAGCAGGACCGCGGGAACTCACAAGGCCGCGAGAATACTAATCTTGCTCTTTTTGGAACTGGAAGCAGTTGCTATATTAATGCGGGAGAGGTGGAAGCCTGTCTGGAAAGAGCACTAGGAAAGAATAGACTTTTACTTCCTTGCTGAGGACGAATATAACAATAGTAACAAGAGTTAAAAGTTGTACGACATCGTACGATTTTCAAAGCATTTTCTTAAGTATTATGTCATCTGATTTTCCTCATCTCGCTCTCCTGTGTAACCTGGGCCAAATTGTTTAACTCTCAAAAGTTTAGTTCTCTTAACTGTGAAGCAGGGGTAATACCACTTACTTTACAGAGTTGCTGTGAGGATGAAAAGAAAGCGTGTATCAGTGTTGAGCACCATTACTGGAGGGAAGGATCACCGATGCTGGGTCCCAGCGCTCTGCTGTGCCGGCCCTCAGCATCCAGTCACTCAGCTACAGACCTGTTCTGGGTCCAGAGCCTAGGTCTCCTGACTGCCCTGCCACGCAAAGGAAAGCAGTCAGGAGAGAGAGAATCCCACTTACCACCTGCTTATGCTTCTGCTTGCTCTCATTCCCATGACTCACTGGACTGAACTAGTCAAATGGTAGTGAGGATGGACACAACTTTATGTATATATGTAAATATATATACCTATATATATTTTTTTAAGTTTTATTTATTTATTTATTTATTTAGAGAGAGAGAGAGAACATGAGCAGGGGAGGGGCAGAGAGAGGGACGGAGAGAATCCCAAGCAGGCTCTGCACTATCAGCGTGGAGCCTGATGCAGGGCTGGAACTCACAGAGAACATGACCTGAGCCAACCTCAAAAGTTCGACACTTAACTGACTGAGCCACCTGAGTGCCCTGAGGACGGACACAACTTAAAGGCAATGAGGTTCATTTCAGTTCATCTTTCTTTATTCCAGCCTTCCCATGGCTTGTCTTTAAGTTTCCTTTATTCCAGTTTTGTGTCTGAAACGTTATATGATCTGAAAACTAGTTCTACTAAACTAAACCCTCAACTAGAGAGAGATTATCTTTAAAGCACTCACACAAAAAGCCGGAGGATGAAATAGCCAACTCCATACCTGAAACGAGAACAAATCACTGTAAAACAAGAATTATTATTCTTGACTGGATGTCATTCCTAACATCAACTAAGTAACCAGGTGCAAAGTGCAAAAGCTTCATTTTTTGATTTCTAAGATTAAATTCAATAAAACTGTCTATAATCTAGAATTTTCTCAGGTTTGCCTCTCCATGGTCGATGGAACATCAGTAATTAGATTTCTGCCTGACTAACAGGGGGAGAAAACGGTTTCATTTTGGATACAAATCTTCCCAGTGGATTGAATTACATGTTCTTTCCTTTACCTATTACCGTGGAGCAATCGCACTTGCGTTTTGTTTGGCTCAAAGTATCAAAATGTTTTCTTACAATTTTCAGCAGAAGGATGCCAGAATTAAAGTTTGATTCTAATTCTAGATGGGAGGCTTATTCTTCCCAAAACTCACTGCTTGACATCATTCATCATTTAAATTTTGATATCTTCCTCTGTTAATGGCAGTTCTTATTTTAATAAACACGATGATAAGAAGAGTACACTTGCACTTTAGAGTTAAGAAAATGTTTTTATACACATCACCTCTTGATCTTTACAAATCTGTGAATTAGAAAGTGCAGATAATAGTTTTACAGAGGAAGCTAAGATTCAGAGAGACTAAGAAACTTGCTTAAGATTTCCCAGCCAGATAGACCTAGAACTGACATTACTATATCATGTTATTTCACGGTAATAAAACTCCAACAGAATACTGCAGGACAACAGCCCTGTGTTATGTGATCATGAAATTATAGTAACACACAAAGTACATGAGCATGCACAAAAATGCTTATGTGTTATATTTTTTTAAGTTTATTTATTTAATTTGGGAGAGGGGCAGAGAGAGAGGGAGAGAGAGGATCCCAAGCAGGTTCCTCACTGTCAGCATAGAGCCTGACCTGAGGCTCGTCTCACAAACCATGAGATCATGACCTGAGCTAGAATCAAGAGTTTAACCGACTGAGCTACCCAGGGGCCCCATTTACGGGTTACGTAGGTGACCAAAAGATGGCATCAATTGTTATCTTGCATATGGATTTGTGCATTTTGTGTACTGAATAGTATATGCTATGAACAATTTTGAGATTTTCTTTAGTGTGATGGCTATAATTATGATTTAATGAAAATAGCTTTTTTTCTGATTCTAAAAATGATATATTTCCCATTCTAATAGTGCAGAAAAAATTAAAGAACAAAGTATATGCCTGAAATCCTAGCACCTACAATGAACTTCTGTTCCTTTTAGAATCTCTCACACACATATGCACACACAAAGCTTTATGTAAACAGCATTATAAAGAAAGCTACCTGGCATTTGTTATTCAATGACATCTTAAACATTTTTTTCTTGTCAATACTTGAGGTCTTTATTTTAACCATTGAGAGTATACAATGTATGGATGTACCCTCTCTTTTCAACTAACCCTCTACTAATGAACTTTTTAAGCTATATTCATTTTTTATTTTTTTATTATAAACTTCACTAGGATGAAAATTTAGGATACATTCCTCAAAATGTTACTGAATCAGAGGGTATACCAGTATAGGTAGGTAGGTAGATAGGTAGGTATGTAGGTAGATAGATATGGCCATAGGGCCCTCGTGAAATACTCCAATCTGTACTCATGTCGACAGTCACAAAGGGCACATTCCCCCACACTCTCGATGTCAGGTTTTGCCAAATAATTTTTACCTTTTCCATTCCGAAAAGTGAAAAATATCCTATTATTTGCATAATTTTGTTAACTAGTGATATTAAACATATTTTCTATTTTTTTTGGCCAATTTAGTTTCTTGATTTTTTTTGTTTCCCTTTACATGCTTTTTCTCTATTTTTTCATAGATATATTCATTTTTATTAATTTATAGAAATGTCTTACGGTAGGAAAGTCAACATTTTCTTTTATAGGTGTTGCAGATATTTCATCTTCTTTGTCTTTAACTTTGTTCAAGATGGTGTTTTACTGCCCAGAAGATTTTTCACTTTTATGTAAAAAAGTCTTTTCTTCCATACTTTTCTATATGGAAGGAATTCCCCACCCCTAGACTGTAACATTCATCCGAGTTTTTTCTTAGGACCTCTATGATTCTTTAATATTAGCTCCTTTAAGAATCTGGAATTATTTTTTTTTTAACAATCAGAAGTCCCCTTATTATTTTTTGCAGAGCTGCTAACTTGGAAAATGTTGCTGTAAGACCATTTAATAAACTGGCCACTTTTATCACAATACTACATTTTTATATATGCCTGTATCTATTTCTGGATTTTCTCTTCTGAATTACTCATCTGCCTGTACCTCTGTCAATATCACAGTACTGTAACATTTATAGTGGTTTTATAGTACATTTACTATGTGGCAGTACTATTTGACAAGTACTCCTTTGTCACTTTTCTTTTACATAAATTTTCATTCTTAAATTCATCTTGTCAACTCACACAGATTTTGCTGAAGTTCTGAATTGTTAGGGAGAATTAGTTTCTATACTACTGACCCTAGAAAACACTTAAATATTTATCAGTAAGGCATGGTTACAGCAATTGCGTTCATCTATACTTGCAGAATACCATGTACAACCGCAAACAGTTACATGGAAGAATCAGTAAGACACGATTTAGTTTTTCTAAAAGAGGTCTCAGGAATTCTGCTTTGGTAAGATGGAATAGTCCTACTCATCTCTATTCATCCCTCTAAGTACAACTGAAAACCCTGGACGAACATTAAACATAACATAAAACAAACATAAGAAGAATGAAAGGCACAGAACGGCAAACTGACTCAGGACCTGAACACAGTATGAGGGCCCTGGATATTCTTTTGCTTCATCTATCTCAGAGATGAGGCTGAAGAAGCTGGCAACCTGGAAATTCCAACAAGTGCAAACAAAAAAAGCCCAAACGAAACCCTGCTCTCTAGCTGGGGTACCAGAACACAGCAGCTCATAGAAAACTTTCAGACAGTAATGCAGGAACATTGCAGAAAACTCTGTGAGCCTTACCTCCACTGATGCCAAAAAAATTCGTAGTTGGAAGACTAGACTTCCACTCTCAGTGAGCTTCAATGAGGTGACCCAATACCTTCTCCAGGGTGGTATCAGAGGAGGCCTAATGGAGGGTCAGGACTTTCACCATTGCCCAGCAGTAAAGAGGCCACCTCCACCACAGCATCAGGAGACTGCAAGGAACTGGAGCTTCCACTCCTACCTAGCTCCTTGTACTGACACCCTTTAGGTGTCACTGGAAGCCAACTTAGCAACTCAGACTTGTACATTCTCCTGGCAGTAATGAAGCAGTGTCCCCACCCTACCTGCCAATGCTAGAGTAATATCAGAGAAAGCTAGCTTAAATAGAAGATTTAAACAAAATCTAGAGTCTTATAGGTAAAAAATCATTTACCTTATCAAGAACCAAAATATCTCAAAATGGATTATAAAAAAGACAATCAATAGATACCAATACTGATGATATAGATATTAGAATTATTCACAAGGATTTTTTTAATGTTTATTTATTTCTGAGAGAGACAGAGAGAGACTGAGCTAGGGAAGGGCAGAAAGAGAGGGAGACACAGAATCCAAAGCAGGCTCCAGGCTCTGAGCCATCAGCACAGAGCCCGACGTGGGGCTCGAACTCATAGACCGCGAGATCATGACCTGAGCTGAAGTTGGATGCTCAATCGACTGAGTCACTCAGGCACCCCACACAAGGATTTTAAAGCTACCATGATAAAAATGCTTCAACAAGCAATTACGAAATCACTTGAAACATATGAAAAATCAGGAAGCCTAAGAAATAGAAAATAAAAGAATCAAATGGAAATTTTAGAACTGAAAATGCAGTAACTGACATAAAAAGCACTGTGGGTGGGTTTAGCAAAAGAATCGAAAAGACAGAAGAAAGAATCAGTGAACTGGAAGACAGAACAATAGAAATTACTTAATGTGAAGAAGAGAGGGAAGAGGATGTACATGTTACATCTAGGGGGAAGAAATGAGATCGAGGGTTGATAAAGGGGGAATTTTATCTTTTGCTGTGTTATTCTGTTTTATTTGAATCTGTTGCACCAGGACATTCATGTTACTTGAGTAATATAAAATATTCCTATATTAAAGAAAATTGCCTTATGTTTATTCTACGAGTTTTTATGCCCCAGAGTAGATTTTACAGTTTTCTTTATACAAGTACTAAAAACATTCTTAGACTTTCCTTGAGTATCTTACATTCTTTTGTTCTTATATGCTCTTGTGAAAGAAACATTTTTTCCCATTATATTTTCTGACTGGTTTTTGTCGGTATACAAGAAAGCTATTGATTCTAATAATTTTTTAATCCACTCTGACAGCTAAAACTTAAAGATTTTTAGATGATGTGTTTGATGCAATTATGTATAGAGAGTCTGGTTTTTTTATTTTTAATAGGCTCCACACCCAACATGGGGCTTGAACTCACAACCCTGAGATCAAGAGTCACATGCTCTACCAACGGAGCCAGCCAGCCAGTCAGGTGCCTAGACACAATTATATATAGAACAACCATCTGTAGTAATTGGAAGGTATTATGCTGAGTGAAATAAGTCAGTCAGAGAAGACAGATATCATGTTTTTACTCATGTGTGGATCTTGAGAAACTTAACAGAAATCTATAGGGGAAGGGAAGGAGGAAAAAATAGTTACAAACAGAGGGAGGGAGGCAAACCACAAGAGACTCTTAAATACAGAGAACAAACTGAGGGTGGATGGGGGGGTGGGGAAGAGGGGAAAATGGGTGATGGGCACTGAGGAGGGCACTTGTTGGAATGACCACTGGGCTTGTATGTAAGCATTTGACAATAAATTGTATTTAAAAAAAGAGAACTATCTGTAAATAATTATATCTTTTCCTTTCCAATATTTTTCCTATTTTGTTCTCTTATTTAATTGTATCACCTCCAACTCATAGAATGGTATGAACCAATAGTAAATACTTATTTATAACATTAATTGCTTTTTAGTATTTTACCCTTAATTGATCCTTGATTGACTGATTCATTTATTCTGTGTATTAACTGTCTACTATGTGCAAGGCATTGTGCTAAACTCTAAAGATCTGATGATAAGCAAAACCAGACAGGGTCCCCATATTCACAGAGCTCTTAGTCCAGTGGGAAAGACAGACATTATCAAATCATCATACTCATCAACATCTAATTACAAATTGAGATAACTGCTAGGAAGAAAAGCAACTTAATTCTACGAGAATATGTAACAGAGGAATATTAAGTAAGAAGAGGGACTTTTTTATGCAATAACTAAGGAATTCCATTAAGCCCACTTTAAGTCTACAGCCTTTTCTCCCAAAATAATACAGAGAAATTGAGTCTCAGATACCCAAATCCTTGTGACTATTCAATGGTGCAAATCCCACTTGCTCTGTGATTTTGAGTCAGGATATATTTCATATCAATTCATAAGAGCTATTATTTGTAGAGTGCCTAACTCTGTGCTACTTTGCATCTTACCAAGCCTCCCAACCACTATTTCAGACAGGTATTACTGTACCTATTTTACACTCAAGAGAGTTCAAGTGGGCAAGCTAGACAAGTTTTAGGGCATAGATGATTATCAGGTAATGTTCTGATTGCTATTAATTGATAGCTTTTACCATACAACAGGGAGGCTGGTAAGACTAGGCATTGACTTAGACATTCTATGTCATTAGACTGCATACTTCTTGAATGTATAAATTATGTTTCAGTTATATTTATATCCCCAGTACCAAGCACAGGGCCAAGCATTTAGGAAGTGTTCATTAAAATGTCCATTGAGTGTTAAATGAATGGCTTAATCATGGATTGCTATGCCTAAATAGACTGTGAGCCTCAATGACCTTCATATTCTCATGTTTAATTTTTAATATATTAAAGCAGATTTCTATCAATTATTAAACTAGGAATGTTTTCACACTTGGTTATATATTAAATTCTAATCAAGTTTCAAAGTATCATAATATTGTCTAATTAAAATGCAATCCATAGATGCCTAGCTGGCTTAGTCAGAGGAGTATGCAACTCTTGATCTTGGGATTGTGAGTTTGAGCCCCATGTTGGGTATAGAGATTACTTAAAAATAAAATTTAAATAAATAAATAAAATGCAATCAATAAATATAAAAATTCTAAAGTGAAATTTAAAGAATGTTTAGGTAGGTAAAAAGTAACTTTTGAAAACTAGAATGGGGAACATATGAGAAGATGCTGATGAAGTTAGAGACACTGAACCTCTAAATTCGGGTTAGTTTCTTTGCCAGTATGAACAGGCCTTCCATCCCTGTCTGAGGAGGCTAACCCTGCTTTGCCTAAAGAATCTGTAATGGACTCCCCTAAAGTAGTTGCCTTAAAATACACCTCTATGGGGTGCCTGAGTGGCTCAGTTGGGTAAGCGTTTGACTTCAGCTCAGGTCATGATCTCATTGTTCATGAGTTTAGGGCCCGCACTGGACTCTGTGCTGACAGCTCAGAACCTAGAGCCTGCTTCAGATTCTGTGTCTCCCTCCCTCTCTCTCTGCCCCTCCCCCACTCACTCTATCTCTCTTTCTCTCAAAAATAAGTAAACATTTAAAAAAAAAAAAAAGACACCTCAAAGTCCCCTCAGGACCTACTTCTGCCTCCTCTCTTTGCTTCTAGATCTAGATTCAAATCCCAGCAGGCCCCAAAGGATGAGATACAAAGCATGACTCATAAGAGGGTGTACTATACAAGAGAACAGCATAATTTGTATAATTTATGCAGCCAGAAGTATGGAGAATGTGTGGGAATGGATATTAAGAATGTGGATAATGGTATAAGGTCAAATGTATTGATATAGGCCCATTAAACAGAGATTCTAGATTCAATGTTTTAACTCAAAGAGTTAGAAAGGGCTATAACAGTTTATTTGGTTGGTCGGCTAAAACATAGACCAATTAGTTGCCTACAGTAAATGGAGTAGAAATTCCAGAACTGCAGTGGTATAGTGTAGAGGAAGATACCCAAAAGCTTAAGGGAGATTAAAATGTTACAGTGGAGTTATCACATAAAACCTAGTGACTCACCCCAGGAGCCTTTGGAAGACACGCCTTTCACCATGACTGTGAAAAAATAAATTTGTAAGAGGAGCCCCAGAATCCTATAAGACTCTAACCTGAATCATCAAAACAGAGAGTCATCTTTCTTCAATCAGTTCCCATATTTGAGCCAGTTTATAGACTCAGAACCTCTTGAATTAAGGGGAGAATGTGTTCCTTGAGGAAAGATACTGCTACACCCCCAAAGTTTATATTATCGGTCTTTCTCCCAGCTTTTCCCAAAGGGAAATAATCAGATTTTTCAGGGAATACTAGATACTAACTCTGAAAAAACCCTAATTTTATGAGATCCAAAACATCACTGAAATCCATCAGGTATCAAGAAGAAAGCGTTTGCCAGATCAGTAGCTGCATCTTGGGTGCCAGGGGATGGATTCATTTGCTCAAGCAATGAAACCGCACCTGAAACAGCAGCTACAATTGGGGTCACCACCTGGTGAAGTTTACGATAAACCACTGTTGTTTCCCAAGATCCATCTGTTTTCTGCCATCAAGTTACCATGTGAACTGAGCTGCCCATCATTAACTGGGTGTCATCTGACCCCACTAACCCATAAAGCTGTGTGTGCACAGCAGCACCTCACCATCAAATGGAAGTAGCACAGGTTCAAGCAGGACAAGAAAGCACAAGTTACATGAGGAAGTGGTCCAAATTCCTATGACCTGCATTCCTGCTACATTGCCTTCTCTCTCCCAGCCTACACATCTGGCCTCCTGGGGATTCCTTTCAACCAGCTGATAGGAGAAAAAATGGAAGCTGGTTTACAGGTGGCTCTGTAGAATATGAAGACACCACACACAGGTGAACAACTACACAATACAGCCCCTTTCTGAGACATCTCTCAAGAGCAGTAATGAAGGGAAATCCTCCCAGGGGGTAAAAATATGAAGCAGTGCACCTGGTTGTTCATTTTCCTTGGAAGGAGAAATGGCCAAAAGTCTGAGTCTATATGAATTCACTGGCTGGTGCCAATATTTTGGCTGGATGTTCAGGGACTTGGGTGGAACGTGATTGGAAAGATTGGTGACAAGGAGGTTTGGAGAAGAGGTATGTAGACAGAACTTTTAAATGGGCAAAAAAGTTGAAGATATTTGTGTTCTGTGTGAATGCTCACCAAAGAGCAGCTCAGCTGAGGAGAATTTTAATAATCAGGTGGATAGGATGACTCATTCTGTATATCCCCATTGGCCTCTTTCCCCAGCCACTCCAGTCCTTGCTCAATGGGCTCGTGAACAAAGTGTCCATAACAGCAGGAATGGAGGAACATGAAGTTCCACACATAGAAGCAAATCTGGCTACAGCCACTGCTGAGTGCCCAACTTCCCAGCAGCAAAGACTAACACTGAGTCTCAAATATGGTACCATTCCCTAGGGTGATCAGCCATTTACCAAGTGGTAGGCTGACTACACTGGACTGCTTCCAGCATGGAAGGGGCAGTGTTTTATTCTTAATGGAATAGACACTTTTGATATGGATTTGCCTCTACTGTAAGGCAACGCTTCTGCCCAAACTACTATCCGTGAACTATAAAATGCCTTATTTTGCTGTCACGATATTCCACACAGGATTGCTTTAGATCAAGGGATTCACTTCACAGTAAACAAAATGCAGCAATGGGCCCATACTCATGGAATACAGTAGTCCTACCATCTTCACCATTCTGTAATAGCTGGCTTGAAATAATAGTGAGATAGCTTTTAAAAACTTAGTTACAGTGCCAACTAGGTGGCCATTCCTTGCAAGTCTGGGCAAAGTCTTTAAGGAGTCTGTATATGTTCTAAGTCAGTTTGGTATAGTTTCAGGAAATATGTAGGAGTACCAAATTGACAAGCCAGTTAAGATGATGTGATGGTTAATGTGTCAACATGGCTAGACTATAGTACTCAATTGTCTAATCAAACACTAATCTAAGTATTGTAGATGTAATTAATATCTAAAATCAATTGATTTTAAATAAAGAAAATTATCCTCAATAGGCTGAGGTCAGCCTCAACCAATCAGTTGAAAGACCATAAGAGTAAAACTGGGATTTCCCTGAGAAAGACACTCCACGTGTGGACTGCAACATTAGCTCCTATCCAAGAGTTTCCAGCCTTTGAGAAGTTTTTAGATATTTACAAGATTATGCAATAATTACCACTAATTCCAGAATATTTCTATCATTCCAAAAAGAAACCTAATACTCAGCAGCCATTCTCCATTCTTTTCTCCCCTAGTCCCTGGTAACCACTAATCAACTTTCTGACTTTATGGATTTACCTATTTCAAATATTTCATATGAATGGAATCATATAATACATCATCTTTCATGACTGGCTCTTTCATTTAGCATGATGTTTTCAAAGTTCATTTGTGTTCTAGTATTAGCCAATACATTCATTTTTATAATTGAATAATTTATTGTATTGATATACATATTTCTTCATTCATTAGTTGATAAAATCTGTGCTGTTTCTACTTTTTGGCTATTATGAATAATTATTGAATGAACATGTTTTCAATTCTCTTGGATATATAAGTATATAGGATGATAGCCTTTATTTTTGTTTTAGGATAGTTTTACTGGATATAGAATTCTTGATTGATTTTTCCCCCTTTCATGTACTTTCAACATGTCATTCCACTGTCTTCTGACTTCTATTGTTTTTTGGGTTTTTTTTAGTTTATTTATTTGAGAGAGAGAGACAGAGAAAGAGAGAGTGTGTGTGTGAGCAGGAGAGAGGGGCAGAGAGAGAGGATCCCAAACAGGTCCTGCACCATCAGCACAGTGCCTGATGCAGGGCTCAAACTCATGAACCATGAGATCATGACCTGAGCCAAAATCAAGAGTCAGGACACTTAACCAAGCCAACCAGGCACCCCTGACTTTTATTATTTTCGATGTGGAATGAGCCATTTGTTACATTGTTCTTCTCCTATACTTGAATTGTTTGGATTTTTTTTTCTGTTTAAAGATTTTCTATTTGTCTTTGTCTTTCAATAGTTTGACTATGATGTATCCAGATCTAGCTTGACATTCACTGAGATTCTTGAGTTTATAAATACTCTACATCAAATTTGAAGTTTTGAGCTATTATTTTTTTTTCTTTACTTTTCCCTCCTTTCCTCTTTCTCTTTGGGGCTCTCATTAGATGTATGTTGATACACTTAATATAATTTCACAGGTCTAAGAGGCTCTGTTTGTCTTTCTTCAGTCTTTTTGCTCTCTCTCTCTATTCTTCAGATTGGATAAATACTGAATCCACATAATAGGCTTTTTATTTTAGTTATCGAACTTCTCAACTCTAGAATATTCATTTGGTTCTTTATTATTAGTTTTAGTGTTTGTTTATTTTTGAGAGAGAGTGTGCGCACAGATGCACACAAGTGGGAGAGGGGGAGAGAGAGAGGGAGACACAGAATCTGAAGCAGGCTCCAGGTTCCAAGCTGTAAGCACAGAGCCCAATGTGGGGCTCAAACCCGTGAACCACAAGATCATAACCTGAGACAAAGTCAGATGCTTAACCAACTGAGCCACCCAGGTGCCTCTCATTGGGTTTTTTTAAAATAGATCCCATTTATTAATATTCTCTATTTGTCAAGAAATATTTTTTCTTTCATTCTGTAAATATGATTTCCTTCTTTGAACACATTTATAATATATAATAATTCTTTTTTTTTAAATTCTTTTGATGTTTATTTCTTTTTGAGAGACAGAGAGACGCTGGAGGAGGAGTAGAGTGAGGGAGACAGAGGATTTGAAGCAGGCTCTGCATCAACAGCAGAGAGCCTGACGCAGGGCTCGAACTCACGAACCGCAAGATCATGACCTGAGCCGAAGTCGGGTGCCTAACCAACTGAGCCACCCAGGCGCCCCTATAATAATTATTTTAATGTATTTATAACTGCTTTGAAAACTTTGTCTGCTAAATCCAACATCTGGACTTCTCAGAGACCGTTTCCACAGGCTGTTTTTTCCACCCTGAGTATATATCATACTTCCTTGTATTTTTTGCATGTCTTGTGATTTTTTTTTTTTTAGAAAATATGGACATTTTAGGTAATATGTTGTAGCAATTCTGGATTCTGATTTTCTTTTCTTTCCCTTCTGAGGATTTTTGTTGTTGCTGGCTTTGTATTGTTGTTTTAAGTAACTTGCCTGGAGTTAAACTGAAGAATCATTTACCTCCAATTTATGTGGCCACTGATATCACCGCTAAGGGTTTTTTAATTTTCATTTTTACATTTTAGCCTGACTTTCTAACAATTGTCCTTGCAGTTGGTGGCAAGGCAATGATTAGTCAGAGATATTCAAACCATCTCGAACTTTCTTTTAAAACTTCCATTCTTTACTGGTAAATCTGCACTTGCTTTAGTGATGCATGTCAAGTTTGGACAATTTTCAGGTATGCCCACTGCTTTCACTTTCCACTGCAGGGCTCTCTTGGTCTTCACGGCCCATGACTTCGGGCTCCCGGGCAGCCAGAGATGTTTGGCATTCTTATCAATATTTATCTTATTGCCCTTAAATGCAACAGCTAAGACAAAAACAACCTAGTGCCCATTAATAGATGAATGGATAAAGAAGTTATGATTATATATATAAATATATATAGTTACCTATAGTTAACACTGCAATGTGATCTATAGGAAAGCTGTTAAAAGAGCAAATCCTGAGTTCTCATCACAAGGAAAAAAAATTTTTTTCTTCTATATCAATGATGGATGCTAACTAAACGTATTGCTATGATCATCTCAGAATGTATACAAATCAAACCATTATGCTGTACACCTTAAACTTACACAGTGATGTACGTCAATTATATCTCAGTAAAACTGGATTTGAAAAGATTTATCTTACTGCTAAGATCTCTCTGTTAAACTTCTGGATAGACCTCCTTTTTGCCTTTTGCTTCAACCAAGACCTAAGGCTAAGAGAGCTGCAGCTTTTTCTGTTTGCTGAACGTGGGTTTTCCACTCTCTACTCCAAATCAAATTAGCCTCTTCCAGCTTCTGGTTTTCAGAGCCAGAATCCACCATAATATAATGGAACAACAGCCCCCACGAACTAGGGTAGCAGATAAACGCAGCTTCTGGCAAGGACACTCATTCTTCTAGTGAAGCCTCCTGTTCTTCCATTCTTCGGCAATTTTTAATGAACATATGGTTTTCAATTTGTTGTTTGCCTGAGCCCTGTAGATTCCCTGAGCCCTAAAATGATTGACTTTGAAGATTCTGTACAATTTTATAGTTGGTTTTAGGGGAGAGCATTTGTCAATGTTTTCACTTCTCTATAGCTAGAAATCCATCTTAATTTTATCCCTATCTGAACTTAATTTTATTATAGTCTGACTTTTCTGCCTTTGTTAGAGATACTTTAATGATTTTCAATTTTTTAATGTTTATTTTTGAGGGATAGAGACAGAGAGAGAGACAGATCATGAGTGGTGGAGGGGCAGAGAGAGAAGGAGACACAGAATCCGAAGCAGGCTCCAGGCTCTGAGCTGTCAGCACAGAGCCCAATGCAGGGCTTAAACCAATGGACCGTGAGATCATGACCTGAGCCAAAGTCAGACGCTTAACCAACTGAGCCACCCAGGTGCCCCTTTAATGATATTATTCTAATCTTATACCCATGCTTTTATTCATATACTGTAGCTCAAAAAGTTAAAAATAGAACCCTACAACCCAGCTACACTACTAGGTATTTATCCAAAAGATACAAAAAAAGCTGATTCGAAGGGGCACATGCACCCCAATGTTTATAGCAGCATTATAAACAATAGCCAACTTATGGAAAGAGCCCACATGTCCATCAACTGAATGGATAAGAAGATGTGGTATATATACACAATGGAATAATACTCAGTGATCAAAAAGAAGTCTTGCCTCTTGCAACAACATGGATGGAACTAGAGTGTATTATGCTAAGAAAAATAAGTCAGAGAAAGACAAAAATCATGTGATTTCACTCATATGTGGAATTTAAGGGAAAAAACAGATGAACATAGGGGAAGGGAAGGAAAAATAAAATAAAAACAGAGTAGGCAAATCATAAGATATTCTTAAATATAGAGAACTGAGGGTTACTGGAAAGGAAGTGAGTAGGGGGATGGGCTACTCATTGGGATGAGCGGTGGTGTTAAACATAAGTAATGAATCACTAAATTCTACTCCTGAAACCAATACTATGCTATATTTTAATTAACTTGAATCTAAAACTTTTTTAAAAAGAACTATGTAAGAGATGATGGCTAAACATGCAATTAACTTAGGACTCAGGAACGGGCTGCTAAAATTCAACTGGCAAGAGGCCCCATGAATCTTCTGAATGTTGCTAATGTACTTATGATCTTCTTTGGGAGACAAAACTCCACACATAAAATTGGGTAGTAAACACACATACACATACATGCACGCACACACACACCCAGAAAACTACACTTAAAGCACTTAGGAAATGCGAAGCATGCATCTTAAGTGCTTAAAAATAATGACTTGGAAAAAACCCACAAGATTATTAATATTATATTCTACATATAGTAGAGTATACTATTACTCTAGGAGTTTTTATAATGGGTAATTTTCTTCTTTCTGCCTTTAAGTATTTTGCAAATTTTCCATAATAAGTGTACAACATGTATTACATTTATAATGAAAAAACTGTTTTAAAATGTGTACAGAAAACATGTAAGGGAAAATCCACTGGAAATACAGTGTGAGTAGAGAGATAACAAAGAAAATGACATATGTAAGGAAGGTAGAAGATCAGCATGACTGAAGTTGAACAATGTAACCGCAAAGTATACGTACTAGAACCTAAGGAACTAACATAGGTTATTTAACAATGAGTATCATCATGATGGGGCACCTGGCTGGCTCGGCTAGTAGAGCACACGACTCTTGATCTTGGAGTTGTAAGTTCAAGTCCCATGTTGGGCACAGAGCTTACTTTTAATTAAAAAAAAAAGGAGTATCATAATGATGCTATGGGAAATATAGACCTTCCTGATAATGACTGTATGTGAGGAGTTAGAGTAGAGAGAAATAAAAAGCAAAGGACCAGTCACCAAATCTAAGGTAATAGTACAGATATAAAACAAAAGGTGAGAATGGTAGCTTGAGAACTGAAAAAGAATAAGGAAGAAGAAAGAGAATAAAATGTGATGCATAGAGAAAGAATCACCAGAATTTGACACATAATTGAACATGAGAGGCTGAGGAAAAGGATGAGTCACCACCAATTTTAGGACTATATTACTAGGCAGCCAGAAGAATGGTGAGACTAGGAAGGCTCTCAGCATGTAAAAAACAATTTAAAAAAATTCAGTTTTGGACCAACAAGCATTTTGGCGCTGGAATAATATACAAGTAGAGATACAATACAGACAGCTAGGTGTCCACAGATGTAGAACTCATAACGTACACACCAGGAAAATGGCATTTGAAGCTGAGAGTGCATGAACTTTTCCTAGACGTTAGCTGCCCCATGCAGACCAAGGTCTAAGTCTTGGAGAACTGCGGATGCAGGTCACAGGGCATCAGAGCTAAAGGGAAACAATACAAGCATCAAAATGAGGGTCTGTTTTGTTTTTGTTTTGAAGAATTGGATGGTGAAAGCAGAAGTCAAGATTTTAAAAGACTATTGCACAAAAATGTGTACATGAATGCTCACAGCAGCTTGATCCATAACAGCCCAGAACTAGAAACAACCCAAGTGTCCTTCAACTGCTGAATGGCTAAACAACCTATGATACATTCATACCATGGACTATTACTCAGCAACGAAAAGGAAAGAACTAGTGATACATGCAGTGACCTGGATGGATCCCAGAGAATTATGCTGGGTGACCGAAGCCACTCTCAAAAGGTTACATACTTCTATCGTTCTGTTTATATTACATTCTCAAAATGATGAAGTTATGGAGATGGGGAACATATTAGTGGTTACCTAGGGTTGTAGAAAGGGAAGGAAGTAGAAATAACTATTAAGGGATGACATAAAAGATCTTAGTGACGATGGATTAGTTCTGTATCTTGATTGTGGTCATAACACAAACCTATGTAGAGGATAAAATTGCATATAACTACACACACATACACAGACGACTTCATATAAAACTGGTGAAATCTCAGTTTCATTATACAAGATGTTACAACGTTTCATCACGTAGGATGTTAATATTGGAGAAAAACTGGGCAAAAGGCACACAGGATCTCTACTATTTTTTTTAAATGTTTATTTCTTTTGAGAGAGAGAGAGCATGAGTGGGGGAGGCCAAGAGAGAGGGAGAAAGAGAATATCAAGCAGGCTTTGTGCTGTCAGCACAGAGCCCATCATGGGGCTCGATCCCACAAACCATGAGATCATGACCTGAGCTGATTTCAAGAGTCAGATGCTTAATCAAATGAGCCCCCTGGCACCCCTCTACTATTTTTTGCTACTAGTCCTGTGAATCTATAATTATTCTGAAATAAAGTGGGTGAAAAAAGCTGTGCCAAGGGACAAAAGAATGTTAGGCTTAGCCAAGAGCAGCTAATATATTTTCAGCTTTATTGAGGTATAATTAAATTAAATTTAAGGTATTTGAAGTATACAAGTTGATACACGTGTACTGTGAAAGGATTCCCACCATCAAGTTAATTAACACATCCATCACTTCACTTATTTACCTTGTTTTTTTTCCTGGTGAGAATATTTCAGTTTTACTCTCTTAGCAAGTTTCCGTTAATACCGTGTTATCAACTATAGTCAACATGTTATACACTAAATCCTCAGGTCTTATTTATAATTGTAAGTTTTCACCCTTTTACCACTGTATCCCTATGTCCCCCAATCCTCAATTCCTGGCAACCACTTACTTGTCTACTCTGTTTCTATGAGTTCAACTTTTTTAAGATTCCACATATAATAGATATTATGTGATATTTGTCATCCTCTGACTTATTTCACTTGGCATAATTCCCTCCGGTTTTATCCGCGCTGTTGAAAATGACAGAGCTTCCTTCTTTTTTCAGGCTGAATAATATTCCATTGTGTATATGTACCACATTGTCTCAATTAATTCATCTGTTGATGGACATTTCGGTTGTTTCCAAGCCTTGGCTACTGTGAACAATGCTGCTATGAACACGGGAGTACGGATAGCTCTTTGGGATAGTGATTTCATTTCCATTGGATATTTACCCAGAAGCGGGATTGCTGGTTCTATTTGTAATGTCTTGAGGAACTTCCATACTGTTTTCCATAGTGATTGCACCAATTTACAGTCTCACCAACAGTGCACAAGGGTTCACTTTTCTCATTATCTTTTTTTTAATGTTTATTTATTTTGAGAGATAGCACAAGTGAGCGTGAAGGAGCGGGGGAGGGGCAGAGAGAGGAAGGGAGAGAATCCCAAGCAGGCTCCCCGCTGTCAGCAGGAAGCCCATCTCAGGGCTCTAACGCAGGAACCCTGAAGTCATGACCCGAGCTGAAATCAAGAGTTGGTCACTCAATTAACTGAGCCACCGGGTGTCCCCTTTTGTCTTTTTGATAGTAGGCATTCTAACAGGTATGAGGTGATACTGTGTTTTTGATTTGCATTTCTCTGATGATTAGTGATATTGAACACCTTTTCAGATATCTGTTGGCCATTTACATATCTTCTTTAGAAAGATGTCTGGGTGAGCCAGTTGGTTAAGCATTGGACTCTTGGTTTCGGCTCAGGTCATATCTCATGGTTCATAAGTTTAAGCCTGCTTCAGGCGTTCATGAGTTCAAGCCTATGTCAGGCTCTGTACTGGTAGTGAGGATCCTGCTTGGGATTCTCTCTCTCCTCTCTACCCCTCACTTGCTCTCACTCTCTCAAAATAAATAAACTTAAAAACAAGAAAAATGTTGGTTCGGGTCTTTTGCCCATTTTAAAATTGGGTTATTTGTTTTTTTGCTATCAAGCATGTGAGCCCCTTGTATATTTTGGATATTAACCCCTTATAGAATATGTGGTTTGCAGGTCAGGAGCAGTTAATTTTAGCAAGTTTTCTGTAGAGGGGCACCTGGATGACTCAGTCGGTTGAGCATACAACTCATGACCCCAGGGTTGTGGGATCAAGCCTTGCAACTGGCTCTGTGCTAAGCATGGAGCCTGCCTGGGATTCTCTCTTCTTCTGCGTACGTATAATTTACATCCCCACCTGCATGCTCGGTGTCTAAAATAAAAATAAATAAATAAAATTTAGAAAAAGAATATTTTCTGTAGAGCAGTGAAGACGAAAGCCAAAAAATAAGAGATTAACAAAGAAAATGCTAGGATGTCCTGGATAGCTCAGCTGGTTGAGCAACTGACTCTTGGTTTTAGCCGGGTCATGGGATTGAGCCCCATATCAGGCTCCAACCTGAGCTGAGCATGGAACCTGCTTAAGATTCTCTTTCTCTCTCTCTCTGTCTCTCTCCCCTGCTCACGTGCTCTCTCTAAAATAAAACAAAAGAAAGAAGGAAATGCTATAGATACACAATGGAATATTATACCATAAAAAAGAATGAAAACTTGTCATTTATGACAACATGGATGGACCATAAGGGCAGTATGCTAAGTTAAATAAATCAGACAAGAGAAAGACAAATGCCACTTATATGCAGAATCTTATGAAACAAAACAAAACAAACGCCAAGCTCATAAGACACAGAGAACAGTTTGGTGGTTGCCAGAGGCAGGAAGTGGGGATGATGAAATGGCTGAAGAGAGTCAAAAAATAAAAATTTCCAGCTATAAAATAACCAAGTCATGCAGAGTGTAATGTATAGCCTGGTGACTATAGTTAATAATACTACACTGTACATTTGAAAGTTGCTAAGAGAGTAGTTCTTAAATGTTCTCATCACAAGAAAAAAATTGTAACTATATATGGTATAGGATGTTAATTAGACTTGTTGTGATCATTTTGTAGTATACACAAATACCAACTCATTACATTGTACACTGAAACTAATGTAATGTTATATTTCAATTATACCTCCTAAGGGAAAAAAAAGGAAGGAAATGAATGATGAATAGTATCTTCTTCCAACTAAACCCAAATAATCCATCGTCTGTTCCTTAATGGTATATCCCACGAGGTTTCTTAACAATATAATCTATACCAATCAAAGTGGAAAAGGTTTTCGGAATAAAGGAAAGAAGGCAGTTTTCTCTAGGCTGTAACAAACAAAAGCAAATACACTTTGAGGAGATTTTGGAGGTGCTACACTTTAATGTTGGATCTGTCAAAACTGATCGCAAGAGGAATATAAATGGGGGATTCTCTGTCTTTTTCTAACTCATTGTCCTTCAGGAGAATTAATTTTTCAACCAGGATTCAACATTCTGCAAAGCCAGGATTGGAGGATATCAAGGACTTACTACCAAATGGATTATTACACAGAGCAGAGCCTTATAATTAGTATGATAAACAGCTACATTTTTGCTCTGTGGTCCCTTCATGTTGTACTCAGAGTTAGTAGTAGAGAAAAGCAGGAGAGTACTTTGCAGAATAACTTATGTGATAGGAAATCACTAGTGTATTTGCATGGAGTTCAGCATGTGGGACCAAAGAAATTCAACTCATTGTCTGATCTGAAAATAATCACCCTTGATGCAGAATCCTATTAGGCTCAGGAATTTAATACAGAAGACAAAATGTTTCTACTTATCTCCAAAGTCCTTATTATAAGACCTTGTGTCTGAAGACTTTACTGTCTAAAATCTGATTCATCCCTCTCCAACTCTCTTTTCCAAGCACTCCTTGAAGAATATATTATACATTTATAGTACGTATAATTTACGTATATTTATATTTATATACAAAACGTACATGTATACAAAGCTCCCCTCAAGAATATTTCACTTCCGGGGCACCTAGGTGGCTCAGTTAGTTAAGCGCCGGACTCTCAGTTTCAGCTAAGGTCAAAATCTCATGGTTTCATGTGTTCAAGCTCCATGTCCGAGCTCTGTGCTGAGAGCATGGAGCCTGTTTGGGATTCTCTGCCTCCCTCTCTCTCTGCTCCTCTCTCTCTCTCAAAATAAATAAATAAACTCAAAAAAAAAATGAATGATTAGCTTCTAATTTCATTATAGAAAGCTTTCCTTTGCCTCTTGATATAGCCATATTTCATGAATAAATGCATCTTTATTACTAACTTGGGGAAAGATCCTAGAAAATCTTGCTCATCTGTTTTGATTTTATATAAATCAGGATTAGTGCTTCAGAATAAAAATAGGGTATTTTTTTTTGGAGATTTTATTTCTAAATAATCTCTATACCCAAAGCAGGGCTTGAACTCACAACCCCAAGATCAAAAGTCCCCTGTTCCACCGACTGAGCTAGCCAGGAGCCCCTAAAAATAGAGTACTTAAACTTTAAAACTGGAAAGGACCTAAAAGGTTCTCTATCCAACTCCTTTATTTTACAGATAAAGAAACTGAGGCACAGAGAAATTAATTTCTCGAGTCTATGAAAACAATAAGGTTAGAGAGCTAAGAAGCCTGTCTAAGGGTTTTAGTACTGTTCTTAAAAACTGGAATCTAGTCTTTGTACTGTACACACACACACACACACACACACACACACACACACAAATGCCCAAACTACTACACTACTGCTGTGTCCACTATTATAAATAATGTTGCAATGAATATTCTTTATATCTCTTCACGCACATGTGCAAGGGTCTCTTCAGGGATATGCCTCTAGAGTAGAATTGCTATAAATATTGACAAATTGAAACCAAATTACTAGGTACTGACAAATGCCAGAGTCTTTTGGTCTACTCATGCATTTTAACTTTGGCCAGTCTGATGGGTATCAATGGGATGTTATTGTTTGGAGTTCAATTTCCTTGGTCACTATTTATGGTAAGCACCCATTCATATGTTCCTTGCCCATATTGGATTTCTTCTTCTGTCAATTGTCTGTTTTTCTTCTTTGCCAATTTCTCTCACAGGTTGATCAGTTGTTCTTTTATAGTTCGTATATACTAACTATTTGTTGCGGTTATGCATCGTCAAATATCTTTTCCTAGTGAGACCCAGTTTTATCCATTTCCAGGACCAGAATACCTGGAAAAACCTAAAATATAGAAAAATGTGCCAAGTTTTTAAAGATAAAAAAGAAGAGGAGGGTAATAGTAATTTCACACTTTGTTCTGACTAAGGTATAAGGATTTGAAGAAGGCTGCACAACAAATTTGACAGAACTAATCATCGAACCGTTTCAGTTGAAAATGTTTGATTGATTCATTAATATTTTTACAATCATAACTTCAGGGCATTCTGTATTGGTGATAATAAAGACGGTGGTGGCTTTTTATTTTAGAGGTTGGAGGGTTTTTTGGTCCCTCTGGGCAACTATTTTTTAACCAAAAGTGATTTTTTTAAATTTTTGCTCACTTTTTTAGCAAGTCACTACAGTTAACAAAGGCTCATACACAGGTTAGTAAATGTTCGCTTATAATCTCTTAAGATTATTTCATTAGTTTTTTCTTTATCCCTGCCCCCCTTTTTTTTCTATAGAAGGCACAATTACATAAAAGATACATAGAGTCCACATTTGCTTTGCTCAGGCATAGGAATTATTCTGGGCTATTTCCACACAGGCAGTATTCTCCTAGACCTTCTCTATAGATGCCAATTAGAAGATTAGCGTCTTTTCTCTCTCCCTCTTTGCTATTAAATAGTCACACAAAAGCTGAGCTGACAAATTACTCTCTCCATGGTGCTCGACAAAGACAGACAATAGATCATCATCATTTACTATACTCAAATCCTATTAATCACAGATTAATGAGAACATGTCTAGTGGGGAAGAAATTACCAGAATGTGGGCCTATTGGCTTGTTACTCATGTAACATCTGCTCCAGCTTTACCTTTAGTGTCATGTCATCTTTTATCACATTGAAATGAAATAATGTTTGCTCCAGAAACATAATTAAGATAATGGCACAGATTCAGAGCCCTTCCCTTAATAATTAAAGAACTGGGGTTATATTTCTTAGTCCAATGGCTTTTAAAAAACTAATTTCCCTCTGTTCTTGATTATTTCCTTTTTCTTTTGCTCATAATGATCTATCGAATCTTAGGAGATTTTTCCCCCCTCTCTGTAAGCTATGTGATTAATACTCATTCCGAAAACTAGGGCAAAGTCAGAGTTTGAGTTCCATTTTCTATTGAGATAAAATTCACGTAACATAAAATTCATTGTTATAACCATACTAAAGCATACAATTCAAAGTGTCTTTTTATAACTTGACATATTCTAAATTCAAATTAAAACTTAGAAGACTCTATAAGGCTTGTGGTGAGCAGTCAGTACTCTGCTTTCCTCAATCTCATCTGCAGTGTGATGTTTTATTTTTTAAGAGTCAAATACTTTTATTTTTTTTAAGATGTGGCTTTCCAATGTGCCTTTTATAATAAGCCAATTTTCTGCTTTACTTTAAAGCACAGAAGTTGAAATTTGGGTTGGAATATTTAACACTCTTGGAGGTCTCCTCCTGTCCTCTGGCCTCAACAAGGGGTAAAACTTGGGGAACAAATCTAAAGAGAAGTTCAAAAATGCAATGGTATCTGTAATCGGTTGATAAAGAGGAAAGAAGAATCACAATTTATAATTATAAAGTTGGAGAAAGTAATTGCTCATATTATTAAAATCTAGAAATGTACTTGTCACTCTTGGAAGGCAGTGGTGATTAGTTCTCAGGGCTGGGTAAGCTGTGATCTAAGGCTTTGTGATTAAGTCGTGATTCAGCACCACAGGGATAAAAACAGCTCCACAACCTAGGGCTGGCAAGCACCGGTTGAAGGAGGGGGGGAAGGAGGATTGCAAAGAGCTTCTTAATTAAATTTTAATTATTGCTAATTAGAACTACTGTTTTTTATATCCCCAACAAGGAAGACAAGAGCTGATCATGCCTTTTTATTATTCTGCTAATTAGTTTCCCAAAGAGAGGTTTGAAAGGGCAGACCGCTTTGACAGTATCCAAGTTGTTAGCTGAATTCAGGTCTGAAGGTAGATCCCAACCGAAAGCAAGAGCTTTAATATTGTCAGGTAGTTCCTTTCCAAAAACTACGATTTTATTCCAGACACCTCAGTAAATGAGTTATTCCGATCTACCAGGTAAAGAAATCCGTGAATTAGTTTTGCTTTGGTTTATCCTGTCTACCTTATCTTCATGCAGGTCTCAAAGATTTTTAATTATTAAAATTGATGGTGACCCCTCTACACAATTTAACATGCTCATGTAAACCTTATGCTTTTGTGAATTGTTAGAGATGATCTCTACCAGATGCTTAAAAATAATCAAGTGTACATATAAAAAGTAACTGCTAGTTTTCTCTAGCAGTGAACCTAGTGCTTTGCAATAGGTAACAACAACAAAATCCAAGCTCCTACCCTGAAGAGTTCCCAAGTTCTATTAAATACCATTTAAGATAAAACGCTCCAGGTAAACCACACTTCAGATTGCAAAACGGAAACCCTAATTGCAAATTCAAAGACATAATCCCAGAAGGTTCCCAAGGCCTATTAGCATTATAAACCCTCTGCAAAATATGAATCTTATTTTATAAGTGCACACATTTCATAGTTCTTTTCCCAAGATGATAAAGTTAAGAGTTCTGAGTTAGTACAACTCCCTGTGTTAATTACAATAAAATCCATCAAATGAAATTACATTTCTGGAATCAACAGCATTTGGCCGAGCACACACACATGCCTTGACAGCCTTCCTTTACAGTTGGAAATACATTAACACATGTGTTTGTTTCCTCACCTCTTACAGACACAAGAGCACTGTGATATGTTAATTCACACCAAATTCCAATCCTTGCCCTTGTCTTTATCTTCCCAACTCAATGATACGATGTGTCAACACCTCTCAATTGGGAAGAAAAATGCTTAGACAAGATTTTGTTTTCACTCACTTTAATTAAAATTATAGAAACTAGAAAACAAAGAGTAAATAAATTAAATCTGCCTTTCAGTGCCATTCACCATCTGCCCTGTCAATATTCACTCTGATCTGAATTATTCTAAAAAGTCATCTGGGTCTTTCTTACTCTGATTAGTCAATTAGCCACATCTCACACTGGTTTAAAAGGTGTTTTTTCCAGGTCAGTGAGTTACCCTCACAATCTTATAGTTGACATACCAATAAATAAAGACTTCTGAGATTTCCCATTAGTACCCAAAGATTTCTGCTGCTGCTTTATTTATCTTATTCAATATTTGAAAGCTCTCTAACACTTCCATAACCTTTCTCTTCAAAATCATCAACATTCCATGGTCATGTTTTATTTTTCTTTATTATAGACTTTTATGTTATGATTTACCTCATTTTTATAAGTGAAGGAAGTCCACTAGACTATTATCCAATCCAGTTATGGTCCTTTTCCAACTTGCTCGCTAGATTGCTGGCACCTGTTTCACTGTATTAGTCAATAGGAATACAGTGAATTGATTTTTTTTTTTTTAACATTTATTTATTTTTGAGAGATATAGAGACAGAGTGTGAGCAGGGGAAGGGCAGAGAGAGAGGGAGACACAGAATCAGAAGCAGGCTCCAGGCTCTGAGCCGTCAGCACAGAGCCCGACGCGGGGCTCGAACTCACGAACCATGAGATCGTGACCTGAGCTGAAGTCGGCCGCTTAACCGACTGAGCCACCCAGGTGCCCCTGAATTGATTTTTAAAGAGATACTTGGACTATCCCAAACCACTATGGGGAACCATGGGAAAAGCCTCTCAACTGGGTGCCTTTGAAGAAAAAAGGGGTGAGATAGGGGATGAAGGGGGGAAATAACAAAATAGAACAGGAAAGTGACCTTGCATTGAATAATAATTGTGTACCAAGAATTAGGGAGTCTAATTCTATTCTGTGCACCTGAGCCTCCCTGCCACCAACCCCTACCAAGACCAAACCAAAACTAAAAGAAAAAATGGGGATAATAATAGTACCTACCTTATAGAATGCCTTTGAGAATTAAACCATTTAGATCCTTCACACAGAAAGTACCTAAAGGAGTCAAGAATATACAATGGGGAAATGACAGTCTCCTCAAGAAATAGTGCTGGGGGAACTTGAAAGTTACATGCAAGAGAATGAGAATGGACCACTTTCTTACACCATACACCAAAAAAACCTTCAAAATGGATTAAAGGCTTGGACATAGAACCTTAAACCATAAAACTCCTAGAAGAAAACATAGGCAATAAGTTCCTTAGCATCAGTCTTGGCATTGAGTTTTTGGATTTGACAAAGGCAAAGATAACAAAATCAAAAATAAACACATGAGACTATATCAAACTAAAAAGCTTCTGCACAACAAAGGAATATCAACAAAATGAGAAGTCAGTCTGCCAAATGGAATGAAATACTGTATTTGCAAATTATATATCTGATAAGGGTTAATATCCAAAATATAAAAAGAACTCACTCAACTCAATAAGAAAGGAAATAATCCAAATTAAAAAATGGCAAAGGACAGAACAGACAGTCTTCCAAAGAAGACATACAGAAGGCCAACAGGTCCACGTACATGAAAAGATGCTTGACATCACTAACCACCAGGGAAATGCAAATCAAAACCATAATAAGGTGTCATCTCCCACATGTTAAAATGGCTACTATCAAAAAGACAAGAAATAACAAGCATTGGCAGGGATACAGAGAAAAGGGAATCCTTGTGCACTTTGAGAATGTAAATTGGCGGAGCCACTACAAAAACCAGTATGTAGGTTCCTCAAGAAATTAAAAATAGATCTACCTTTGATCCTGCAATTCCATTTCTGGATATTTATCCAAAGGATACAAAACCACTAGCCTGAAAAGATACCTGCACCCCCATGCTCACCACAGTATTATTTATGACAGCCAAGATATGGAAGCAACCTAAGTGCCCATCAATGGATGAATGGATAAAGAAGATGTGGGGTGTGTATGTATAAAATGAAATACTTGGGGCGCCTGGGTGACTCAGTCGATTGAGCATCGACTTTTAATTTCAGCTCGGGTCATGATCCCAGGGTCATGGGATTCAGTCCCACGTCAGGCTCCAAGCTGAGTGTGAAACGTACTTAAGATTCTCTCTCCCTCTGCCCCTCTCCCCACCCCATGTTCTCTCTCTCTCTCAAATTAAAAAAAATAAAATTGAACTACTACTCAGCCATATAAAAGAAAGAAGACTTGCCTTTTGTGACAACATGGATGGACCTTGAGTATTTTATGCTAAGTAAAATAAGTCAGAGAAAGACAAACATCATATGATCTCATTACATGGGAATCTAAAAAAGAAACAAATAAAAAACTGAACTCATGGTTACAGAAAACAGATTGGAGCTTGCCAGAGGCAGGGGTGAGAGCAAGAGGCAAAATGGGTAAAGTAAAAGTACAAACTTGTAGTTATAAAATGCTAAAGTCATAAGGATGTAATGCACAGCATGGTGACTATAGTTAGTAATATTGAATTGTATATCTGAAAGTTACTAAGAGAGTAAGTCTTTAAGATTTACAGGAAAAAAATTTGTAACTATGTGTGGCTATAAATATTAACTTACTATGACGATCATATCACAATATATACAAATATTGAGTCATTAGGTTTAAAAAATGTTTAATGTTTGTTTATTTTTGAGAGAGAGAGAGACACAGAGTATGAGTGGGCAAAGGGCAGAGAGAGGGAGACAGAATCCAAAGCAGGCTCCAGCTGTCAGCATGGAACCCAACATGGGGCTCGAACTCACAAACCACGAGATCATGAACTGAGCCAAAGTCAGACACTTAACCAACTGAGCCACCCAGGCACCCCTTGAGTCATTGTGTTTTATACCTGAAATAAATGGTATATGACAGCTTGGAGCCTGGAGCCGGCTTCAGATTCTGTGTCTCCCTCCCTCTCTCTCTGCCCCTCCCCCATTTGTGCTCTGTCTTTCTCTCTTGCTCTCAAAAATAAACATTTTTTTTAAATGTTAATGTTACATGTTGGTTACATCTCGAACAAATTTAAAAGAATTGTATTCTGAATATAAAAACAGAAACTTTGTCTATAAACCATACACAAACATACTGAACAACAAAAGGGTCTTTCGAGTCACTATTTTTCTCTGAGAAGTATCGTGGAGGGCTAGCAAGGGCGAGAAGCACATCGGATTTGAAAAGCACTGAATCATCAATATTATAATAGAAGTTTATATCTGGGAGAAAATCACCTATGGTTCCCATAATGTGAACCAAGTAAAGCTCAAGAAGATTATTTTGCTTTGGGGGGTGACATGCTTCCCAACAGGGGGCATGCCACTTTAATGAGTCATATCGGAATTTAGAGAGACAGGATGAGATGGTTACCCTTACTAAAGGGGCTTGAGTTGGAAAGGGAGTAGAGAAACAGTGTTTAAAAGAAATGAAAACTGGCCGAACTATCAGGAAGGAGATCACTCATCAAAACCAAGGAAGTTTCGACTTAAAAAAGAAATCATTATTGGCTTGCCTCTCCACCACTCAGTCCTCTCTCATGAAGATGGATTTCCTTTGGCTGTTTGTTTTGAGAATGAGGAATAATGATTAATCAGAAGGGTAGGTATTTATCTTTCTTTCCCAAGGGGGTGAATCCGAACCAATATTCCATCTTCCCAGGCTTCCTATTGCAATAATGAAATTCCATTACATTGAAAATGATGTAATTCCCCATGGGGTTAGGTGTAATCGGACTTGACCTATATGGATATGGCGGGGATGAGAACTGAAGGATAGGGAAATTAGCAGAAAGAAAAGGACGGCAAGTAGATTCGCTTCGCTTGCTTGGTTTTGCTTTAATTCAGTTACACAACGTCTATCACAAATTTGCTTCATTTCAGATGAGAAAAAAGAAATTACGCAAAATAATAGATCGACTGTCAAACAGCTTCAGAATTCAGTGTTCTCTGAACAGTTATCAGGGTCTGTTCTCCTTCCTCCTTCCATCTCGACTCCTTCCCCACCCCCTACCAGCACCATTGATCAATTCTCATTATTAGCTCTTAGAAAAGCAGACGATCCCTGGGACAAGCCTGGCTTCAGATCAGAGAGTCAATATTCTACTGTAACAATCTGCCAAAAAATGCAATTCAGGCACATTTAAAGTGTGTCTCCCCAGAGGAAAGCCAGAAACAGAGGCTGTTGAGAGGGCCCTCACTATTTAGTTTGATTCAACCACAGCTGCCTCTGACATTTCGAAGCCAGTCAGGGTTATCATCAGAAAATGCAAGTGAGCAAATGCGGAGTGACAGCAGACCGCAGCACAAAGGCTGCCTGCTTCAGGAAGTTTACCCAGCTCCCACCACCATCCGCCCCTCCTTCTGCCCCCCAACCCCCACCTCTTATGAAGAGCTAAGTTCGTGATAAGGACTCACAGAGAGTGCCAGAAGGGCAACACGTGAGAGGTGGTATAAAGGGCACATCAACCATGCAGTAGCATCACTTAAAAAAATAATTTATGAGGCACAGGCTGAGTAACAAGTGAAGAATACTTCTCTTGAAGAGCCTTTGGAGTTGCCAGGCACAGGATAAACACTAAAGAATTCCCTCTCTGTGTGTATGCCTAGGTGTATGGAACTGCCATTTTGTAATAAATTATCAAGCATCACAATTTTATATCATTCGACCGTGTATACTTACATTTGACAAATAGGATATGTACATAATCAAAAACAGAATGGGAAGGGTGCCTGGAGGGCTCAGTCAGTTAAGTGACTCTTGATTTCAGCTCAAGACAGGATCTCACGGTTCATAAGATCGAGCTCTGCATCCGGGTCTGTGCTGACAGCACAGAGTCTGCTTGGGATTCTCGCTCGTCCTTTCTCTCTGCCCCTCCCTGTCTCGCTCTCTCTCTCTCTCAAAAGAAATAAACACTAAAAACAAAACAAAACAAAAAAAACAGAATAGGATAGAAATCATCTTGGAAAGATAGGCAGTTAAGAAACCAAAAGTGAGGGGCGCCTGGGTGGCTCAGTCAGCTAAGCGTCAGACTCTTGATTGGGATCCAGGTTGTGATCTCACAGTTTGTGAAACTGAGCCCCATATCAGGCTCTGAGCTAACAGTGCAGAGCCTGCTTGGGATTCTCTCTCCCTCTCTCTCTGCCCCTGCCCTACCCATGCTCATGCTCTCTCTCCCTCTCAAAATAAATAAAGAAACATTAAGAAAAAAAAAAAGAAACCAAAAGTGAGTAGAGAATAGCTTATTCAGATATTGGTAAATTGTTAAAAATCCATCTTTGATTAGTATGATTTAATATATTTAGCACTTAAATAATATATACATAAATTACGTTTACATTTTAAAAGATTACTGGGGTGCCAGGGTGGCTCAGTTAAGCTTCGGACATTGGCTCAGGTCATGATCTCACAGCTCGTGAGTTCAAGCCCCACATTGGGCTCTGTGCTGACAGCTCAGAGCCTGGAGCCTGCTTCGGATTCTGTGTCTCCCTCTCTCTCTGCCCCTCCCCCACTCATTTCTGTCTCTCTCTCAAAAATAAACACTCAAAAAAAATTTTTTAAGATTACTTAATGTTTAGTTGATATAGTAATAAAAAAGGACACAAATGTGTGATAAAATTCTAACCTTATTTTTTAAATGTATATAAAAAAAGACTATGGAACATTAACTACATTTCTGGATTCTTGGATTACATGTAATATAAACTTTCCTATAGTTTCAAATTTTTGATCATTTATAGATTTTTCCTTCCTTTTCTTCTTCCCCAACATTAAAACATTGATCTTTAGTCCTAATGAATAGGCAATTATTCTATAGTCAAAAAAAATTTTTTAAATATGCATCACTTTTCTTATCTATACTATTATTACAAGATAAAATTCATAATTCTCTTGAGAGTTAGCATCAAAATATTTTAAAATGCAAATTTCTTTGCAAAGTATTTGAAGTAGAAGATGGGGCCCCAAAATATTAGAGAAAGAGGTGAAAATCCCCTGCATTAGACTGAGTGAAGAATTCATTGTTCTGGTGAGAGAAAGTAAGGGGGGAAGAAAACGGAATACATAAGTACAAAGCTATTTATATTATCAACAACTATTAATCCCACATGGGCACTTGTGCACATAACAAAAAAAAGAGGTTGGAAGAAACAATAAGTTATCTTTTCTGTGAATTATTTTTCTTCATGATTTATCATTTTTCAAATTATCTATAGTAAACATGTATTAATTTTATAATCACGAAAAAAAAGGGTTATTATATAAACCAGAGGAGTTCAGATAGATTAAGAAACAGAAGGGGCATTCCAAGTATATGGAATGCATCGAGCAAAGTTACGGGGTAACATAGCTTTAATACAGCAGAACAGGCTAGACGTAGTCTGGGTGCCACAGCAGCCAGTCTGATGGATACCAAGCACTCTCATGAGAGATTCGTGCCAGAGAAACTTAGAAAGGTAAGTTAGGATCTGATGAAGGCCTTGAATGTCAGTTTAACCCTCTAGCACCTGGCTTCCAGACCGGAATAGAATGGGGGAAAGTATAGCATGCTGCTCTAGATAAGTTTGCTTCCAAGAGAAAGTGCTTGCAGGACTGCTGACCCAAGCCAAAATAATGAACTATCAGAAAACCCCATTCAAGTCATAGAGAGGCAAGGACCTGAGTCAGGGGCCAGATTGCTCGAGCATTGGGGAAATTGGACTGATAAAGCCAGAGAATTATTATGAGGCAGCCAGGCAGGGCGGAGTCTATAGCCAGGTTACAATAAATCTTAAATTAATGCCACGGAGTCCTCTAAAGCGAGAATTATTTCTTAAGTTTACTTATTTATTTTGAGAGAGACAGAGAGAGTGCGAGTGGGAGAGGGGCAGAGAGGGAAAGAGGGAGAGTCCCAAACAGGCTCCACACGGTCAGTGTGCAGAACCTGACACAAGGCTTGAACCCAGGAACTGTGAGATCATGACCTGAGCTGAAATCAAGAGTTGGATGCTCAACCAAATGAGCCATCCAGGCACCCCTAAAGAAAGAATTCTTAATCAGAACATCAAAATTACTTGTGAAGTCTTGGGGGGGGGGGGTTTCTTCCAAGATTTTATTTAAATTCAAGTTAGTTAACATATAGTGTAGTATTGGTTTCAGGAGAAGAATTTAGTGATTCATCCCTTACATATAACACCCAGTGCTCATCCCAACAAGTGCCCTCCTTAATACCCATCACCCATCTAACCCATCCCCCCACTCGCCTCCCCTCCCGCAATCTTAGTTTGTTCTCTATAGTTAAAAGTCTCTTATGGTTCGCTGAGTTGTGAAGTTTGGTGTGTGTGCGTGTGTTTTAATATACAAACACACATTCTGTACTGTCCCCTCTGGATAATACATTTACTCTCTAGATCTGCCCTTATACAAAACCCTTAGTTGATACTACCCATTGTTATACCATCTGGGAATACACACTTAAAGATATGATTATAGGAGCCATTGAGATTGAGCTCTTAGGGCTTATTGTCTCCTAACCCAAGAAGTTCAGATGACTGATCCCAACAAAAATCTTCACAGTCCTAACGTGACATCCCTCTCCCCATATTATCAAGGATGTTCCTTGGGTTCATTCCACATTTTATCACTGTGATCACCCTGCTGATGAATCTATTTAAGGAAGGCTATTTTTCATTCAGTTCCTGGGGGCATAAATCCAAGTTATTCAGCAAATTAAAAGGACTTCACCCATGCTACCATGCTAACTTCCTCCAACCCCACCATGCCCATTCCTGGAAGAGGCCAACACTTCCCACCTCAGTCAGGGCTATTTTTTAGCAAATGAACCTGAGACCAGTGCTTTCCAAGCCTCCCTGAAGGCAAGAATCTCAGATTCCTGGGCCCAAACTTCGATCAATAATTATAATTTCCAGAAAGAGATCTGGTAATCTTCTCTAGACAAATGCTCTTACAGCTGAAAGAGCTTTTGTCTAACCCTGAAGACCAGCTCATTTGGGTGAAAGAGCTCCATAGTGATGGCTATCTTTCATAGCACCCGGGGGGGGCTTGGGACCCATCACATCTGAGACATCTCCACTGGCTGTGGGCTTTCTGCAAGTTGAGTCAAAATAGACACAGTTGGCTCTGTTCTCCCAGTTACCCAGTCTGATGTGGTCTCAAGTCATTTTCTGAAGGGAGCGATCAGGCAAATGGGCCCTCCCCCTCAAGTGGATTGGAAAGCAAAATATCAGGGATCCCAGCACCTGCATCACCTCATTCCACAGATTTCGCAGATATGTGGCAGCATCTGGTTCTGTGACAATATGACTCTATAGGCCACTAAGTCCTCCTATAGCTGCAACATTGTTTTTTATGTCCTAGCCATTAAAGTTCCAACTCTAGTCTGGACTGGGGTTATGAGGGCATATCTGGCTCACTAGTTTTCCTAGTTACCCTCCATATTCTACAATATGGGTCTATACATGTGTGCCCAGGTGAAATATAGACAGACAGGACTGAGTGGGTCCCTGAGAGTAATGTCTAGAAGACCTGCTGCCTACTTTATGCGTCTTCCTAATCCTTTGGCAGGCTTCCCTTAAAAGAACTTGGAGAAATCAAGAGTCTACCCCAATTCACAGTGAACACTAAAAATAGAGAACAGAAGTGAGACCCCTGGAAGCAAAGACCAAACCTACAAACATGCTACAGGTGGGACCAGGCATCCACTACATACGATCCTGTTCTCATGGGTCACATTCTTCTCAGCCTGCTCCAAGTTTGATCCCACCAGTAAATAGCCGAATTGCTTTAGCATAAGATGCTTTATCCACCTTAACAGATTCGACATCTCCCACTCCTCCTCAACCTCCTTAGTCACAACTCATCCTCCTGGCTCAGTACATCTAGACCAACCACACAGAAATACACCTCTGCCCTACTGCAGAACCTTTCTCTTGGAAGTTGATTTTAGGAGTAAACCAAGTGGGGGAGGTTCAGCACATCCAGAAGTTTCCATGTCTGATAAGAGGGCCTAAAGAAAGTCTTGAAAGATTCAGAGCAACAGAGTGGTACAAGGAAATCGTACTTTGAGAAAGCTAATCTGGCATCTGCAGGGTGAATTTGAAAAAAGTTGCTGAAATCATGGGAAGGTTAATATAATAATAATCAAATATGAGTCTAAAAGTCTAAAATTTGCAAGGTGGTGACATAAAGGAATATGCATATATTAGAGGCATTGGAAAGAACAATTAACAAATTTAGTTAAGTAAAAGTTTTTCCCAGAAAAAAAAGAAGACTTGAGAGAGACTGTCAACGGAATGGACATGACATAAAACAGAGACAGGGCATAATAAAATTGGATATTGGAGAAAGCTGGTATTTCTAAGGGGTGAGCAATTTTAGGGATTATTTACTAACTATATAGAAAACACCAAGCTCCATAAACCAACAGAGAAATAAAATTTTATTCCCTTTGTGTATATGTGAATGTGCTTATTGTTTTCTAAATTCAAGAACAGCTTAGCCAAGAAAAAGAATCTGAACAGATAATTCACAGAGGAAGAAATCCATATGGCCAATAAGTACTTGAAAAGATGTTCAATAGTGGAACTATAGCTGATAATGATTGATTTCTAAAAATAGAATATAAGGCAAAAATCAAGGCTAGAATATCCAATTACCCTTGAAAACCTCTTTAACCTCCCATGAAATACAGTGTATATGATTTGGAAGATGGAACGCTACATGTATGCATAAATATATGATGGATTGTGTTGGAGGAGTCCCCAAGACCACCCTCAGTTTCGGTGATTCCGTAGGACTCACAGAACTCAGAAAAACTGCTAGAATTCGGATGGTATTAATTATAGCAAAGGAAAATGTTCATAGAGCAGCACTGAACTGTCTTCTCTCAGCAAAGTTACACAGACAGTGCTTAATTCTCCCGGCAACACTGTGTGACAACACGTACAAAGGATGGCCAACCAGGGAAACTCACCAGAGCCTTGGTGTCCAAGGTTTTGATAAGAAGTCAATCACGTAGGCATTAAGCATCTGCCTAACTGACCTTAGCTAATCAATCTCTAGACCCCCTAAGATCTAAGTGATACCATGTGGCCCAGGGACCCAGGTGAACCAAAACAGGTGTTAACATAAGCTATCTGATACAGTCTGTGTTCACCATATACACATACCGTTATCAGCCAGGATATTCCAAGGGCTTACAGGCTGTCTCCCAGAAGCTGTCCAAGGCTAGTCCTAAAGACCATTAGAATACACAGGATTTAGACACCTATGCCTGCTCGGTTAACCCTTTACTGCATGTGCACATAAGAATATGGCCTATAAATTAGATTATGTAAAACATAGCCATATATCACTCTGTTTAAAAGACTAGAATCATAATTCCTCTTACAGAAATACACACAAGTAACATATATGAATAAAGATCTACGTTCAAGGATGACAATAAAAGAGCAAAATTTTGAACAACTAAATGTCTAAGACTAGAAAGATGCTCAAATAAATCATAGTACATCTCAGACTACTACGTATCCATTAAAATCCAGATATTTTTAAGTAAATAAAACATGTTATAAAATATAATCAATCCTCATTATCCATGGACTCTGTATTTGTGAATTCATCTATTCTCTAAAATTCATTTGTAAACCAGAAATATCTCTGTGCTTTGTGGTCATTTCTGAACTTTCACAAAGTGGCAAAAAATTTGAGTCTCCTGACAAGTATTGCCAGCTGAGACTGAGCAAGGCAACACTCTGCCTTAATTTTTTTTTAATTTTTAATTTTTCTTTTAGAGAGAGAGCACATGCATGAGCAGGGGAGAGAGGCAGAGGGAGAGAGAAAGAGAACCCCAAGTAGGCTCCACACACTCAGCGCAGAACCCACTGGGGGGCTTGATCCCACAACCAGGAGATCATGACCGGAGCCTAAATCAAGAGTCTGACACTTAACTGACTGAGACACCCAGGTGCCCCCACTCGGCCTTCCGGTTTCAGCTCTCAGACTATAAACAGGTATTCTTTGCATGGTGTATTTACTGCCATGTATTTCACATTTCTGTGCTTTTTGTTGGTGATTTCACTGTTTAAATGCTCCCAAACATAGTGCTGAAGTGTTGTCTAATGTTTCTATGTGCAAGAAGGCTGCAACATGCCTTATGGAAAAAATACACGCGTTAAAGAAGGTTCATTTGGGCATGAGTTTTAGTGCTGATGGCTAGGAGTACAATGAAAACAAATTAACAATACCTCTTAAATACATGGTCTTCAAACTAAAACACACATAAAGCAAAGTTATGTACTGATCAGTTGATGAAAATGTTGTGACCAGAGGCTCACAGGAACTTAACCGTGTACTTCTTCTGGTTCAGTACTCACAGTGAAGTGTTCACAAATTCATTGTTTGCAGTGACTTTACAGAACATAATTTCCTCAAAAAATGAAAACTGTATGAGCACATACAACATGGAGGGATATATATCAAGATATTAAGAAGAAGAATTTTTTTTAATAATTTATTTTCAAATTGGCTTCCATATAACGCCCAGGGTTCATCCCAACAAGTGCCCTCTTTAATGCCCGTCACCCACTCTCCCCCCTCCCTCAGCCCCTCACCCTCAGTTTGTTCTTAGTCTTTGAGAGTCTAAGAAGAAGAATTTTTAAAAAGAAGAATGTGGCAGAGGGGTGCTCAGTTGGGTAAGCATCTGGCTTCAGTTCAAGTCATGACCTCACGGTTTGTGGGTTCAAGCCCTGTATCGGGCTCTGTGCTGACAGCTCAGAGCCTAGAGCCTGCCTCAGATTCTGTGTCTTCCTCTCTGCCCTTCCCCCCCCACACACACACACTCCCTCTCTCTCCCTCTTTCACTCAAAAATAAACATTAAAAATGGTTGATTTTAATTTTTTTATATTTTGCTACATTTGCCAGACTTTCTATCAGCAACATGTGTGTTAATTTACGTACATACAAAATTGAGGGGAAAATTAGTTATATAATAAATAAATGTAAGGCCCTTAGAAACAGATTATGCCAATTAAAGGTCTTAGTAAGATCCAGGAAGCCAGAAAGGGTGGGAACCAAATGTTTCTAGAGGTACCAGCAGCATAAGTAACCAAATAAAACCGCCTAGGTGAGTACACGGGCTCTCCCTTTGGAATGGTGGGTGGCGGCTGGGACAGAAAGGTGACTGAACAATATCGTGCTTACTCATAAAAACAAAACAGAACAAAACTTCATTCTATTCACTGTCAAAGGCACAGAAGGGAAAATTCTTGTTGGCTTGCCTCTTTCAGTCCATCTCCAAATAAAGCTTATTTATGAGCTGGAAGCTGAAGAGGACCGAGAATCCCTGGTTTGTTCCCGCACTGATGCGTGGTGGTAGCGATAATAAAGCTGCTAGGAGCCTTGTATAACCCATCCCACATCACACAGTGGTCAGGGCTGGGCTTCAAGTGAATGTGTCATTTGAAAATCAAGGCTAAAACCCTGGAAAAAAGCACTGTGGCATCGTGACGGTCTCACCCCCAGGGTTTCTCTGGGGATCCGTGTGTTGTCAACACATCACTCTCGCATGACTCACAGGCAGGAGCAGCTGTGGCGGCATTTTTTCATCCTTGGTTTGTTTCCCTCCCCAGAGAACGTATAGAACACACCTCCCACTTATGCCAACTCCTCCTTTGCAAAGGATCCCACAAGGCTTCATTAATCTCTCAAGCTAGCCCCAGAGGTCATGGTTGCTGCTTTGGGGCAAAGTCCCCCCTCATCGCCCAGAACCCAGAATGGCCATTTGAATTATAAATCAAAACAGCATTCCCACTATGGGGGAGCTCAGCGAAACTGCATAGGACCAGTTAGCCTAGGATTTAGTCAGACATTCTCACTTTGACAAAGAAGTAATGGCTACCGTTGGCTTTGAGGTGAGGACCTCACCTTGTGAGTGCAAAAAGCACTTAGAACAGGTAGAATCCAAAGAATAAAGGGTAATCTTTGGTTGAGACAAAAATTTGACACATCTCGAAAGAAATACCAATCGATGCAGTTTCCTTATCTAATGTACTCAAAACTCCAAAAGAATTAATTTTCCTCTGATACAGTACAGCTGGATATTAGCAAGAACTACATGAAAAACAGAAGGTCAAATGCATCAAGCAGGGAGAACACAAAGCAATTAATGCGAGAGGAAAAAGAGGACGGTGACTCCAAAGGAAACGGAAATAGGATATTAAAATCCTTCTGATGATCACAGACCAAGCCCTCTCTCTTCAGCAGGAAAAGGTTACATTAACCAAATGGCCTGGAAGTTCTTAACATAGATGAGACACACACAAAGAGAATATATTTCCTGGGCAGGGAAGGAAAAAGGCCTGCTCAAAATGAGAAAGCAAACACTTGTTCAAATAACTTTCCTATTAACTACCTGCAAATCACCTCGATAGAACCGTGGGCAAAGATCACGAACAGGCAAGTCAACAAACACACGCATGCACAAAACTGCTCCTAAACATTAAACATAAATCATAATAAGGTGATAATTTCTACCTATCAGATTAGAAAATATTTACAAATTGAGGATATTCAGTGTTGGCAAGACGGTAGGAAAGTGTAATAGAGAAATACTCTTGTTGGAATTGTTAATTAGTAGCACTCTTTGGGAGATAAATATAGAAATTTTGATTTTTTTTTTTTTTTGAGAAAGAGACAGAGGGCCAGCGGGGGAGGGGCAGAAGGAGAGGGAGACACAGAATCCTTACCGGCTCCAGGCTCTGAACTAGCAGCACAGAGTTTGACACGGGTCCCAAACCCACAAACCATGAGATCTCACCTGAGCAGAAGACTCTTAACCCCCTGAGCCGCCCAGGCATCCCGATTACATTTTTAATGTTTATGTCCTTTGACTCAACATTTCTGTGTCTACTAATGTGTGTCACAGAAGTATGCAAGCATTCAAGGGTGTTCAGGATAGCACTGTTTATAATATTTTAAAAAATTCTAAATCCATCCATTGAGATTGGTAAATAATACAGTACTTATAATGGAATACTATAAAGCTATTACAAAGAATGAGACATTTTTACATAGTAGTATTCATCAAGTAAGAAAACGAACAGTATGAAGAGGGTACAAGGTTTCTTTATGGAGTGATGAAAAGGTTGTGCAGTTAAATAGTGGTGATGTTTGCACAACACTGTGAATCTACTAAAAGACATTTCTATCATCAGAGGCAGGATATTTGGAGCCAAGAAGGATGTACAAACAAACCTTGTGAAACTAACCCTGATCTTCCTGGTTACTGTTCCACCATTTACTACCCCTAGCCCAAACTTCTCTGTCTTATCGATTCTTCATGAATTTATTTTTTCCTTGTCTGAGAGGTAGAAAACCTTCCTGCTCTGGTCACCTTTTTGGGTCTTCATTCTCTTGTGAAGGCTTCCATCTACATGTCAAAATTTAATAAAATTTGCATGCTTTTCTCCTGTTAATCTGTCCTTATCAGTTTAATTTTTAGATGCTGCCACGGGCCCTAAGAAGGCTGAGGAAAAATTTTTTCCTTCTTTGTAGTAGAACCATATTGTTTCAGAACTGAGTTTGTAAAGATTGTTTTTCTTGCATTTCCTAATTCAATAAAGAAAAAGAACATGTACAAACCCTTTTTCATGGTAGATGCTACAATCTAACCTTCAGTAGGACTGAAATGTAAACACTCATTTATCTAGAAGGAATTGGGTACTAAAGTCTATATACCGAATTATGCTTCTGTTTCCAAACCAAAGCATCCCTGACCTTCAGACAATAAAAGGAAATGTAAGATTCAAGATTGGGATTCTGGTTTCAGCCCAGCCAGTGATTTGTTGTGTGAATAAAGGAGAACGCTTTAACCTCTCCAGGCCTCCATTTCCCCAACTCTAAAAATGGAAGATGGCGCTCCGTGTGGTAAATTTATGTGATCATGTGAGAAACCAAGAAGCCGAAAACAAATACTACATTCAGAAAATTCCATTTAGGGCAATGCCTATTATTTTATATAATTTTAAGAGTCTGGTGAGGCAACTAAATTCAGAACTATGACCAAAATACACGTTTGTGAGGCTGGTCAACAGACTGTACGCTTACAGGACATTGTAAAAACCTGAAAATGAGGCACCTATGAGAGAATTCCCACGAATGCCATGAAGTCCTTCTCTAAAGAACTATTTGAGCATTCTAAGAAAGATGAAAAGTTTACTCAACTAAGCTAAGGTCTCTTCTAGTTTTAAAGATACAGGATTTTGCAAACAATAGAAGAAACTTGTATTCCTTGCTGCCCCCTTGTGAGATTTAGGAAAAATGTTCCTCGGTTTATTAAACTCATTTTTTAATTCAGCAAACATTTATTATTGTTTATAACATGCCAGGCATTCTACTGGTGATGAGAACATACAAATAATTAAGACACAATGCCTACTCTAAAGGAACTCGCAGATTAACAAAGGCTAGCAATAGCCAAACATTTATAATGCAGTGTGATAATGACAGGTTCAAGGGCTTACTGAACCACCTAAATCAGCCAGTCTGGTTTTGGGAGGTAGGGTGGAATACTCCAGGAAGTCTCCCCAAGAAGGGATGGGAGAGGTTTCCAAAAGACATTTAGGTAGTGGGGTTAAGGAGACTCCCTGATACGGTGATACAGAGATGCGGTGATAGGGATCAAAGACGTAGTGTCTGGGAGAACGGCAACAACTAGTCTGCACAGCCAAACCTGGACTGGAGAGCACACAGAAATAAGAGAAACTTGGGGCGCCTGGGTGGCTCAGTCGGTTAAGCGTCTGACTCTTGATTTCGGCTCAGGTCATGATCTCATCATTTGTAGGATGAAGCCCCACAGCTGGCTCTGCGCTGACAGCGTGGAACCTGCTTGGGATTCTCTCTCTCCCTCTCGCTCTCGCTCTCTGCGCCTTCCCCACTCATGCCCCCTCTCTCTCACAAAATAAATAAACTTTTAAAAAAAAAAAAAAAGAAAGAAGAGACTTTATTTTATTTTTTTTTGTAGGTCAAAATGGTTTTTTATTTAAATAGTTTATTTTCAAATTGGTTTACATATAACACCCGGTGTTCATCCCAACACTTGCCCTCTTTAATGCCCGTCACCCCCTCTCCCCCCTCCATCACCCCCAGAAAAGAGACTTTAAAATGGCCAGTCTTTTCAGTTCTTTCAGCATAGTCTCTGGGAGTTATTTCCTCTCAGCATCTTACACATATTTCATATTTATCTTCTAATCTCAGCTATTTTCATTTTGTACTTTTTTTTTAAGAGACAGAGCATGAAAGCTGGGAAAAGGGACAGAGGGAAAGAATGAATCTTAACCAAGCTCTATGCTCAGCACAGAGCCCAACAAGGGGTTTGACCTGCGACCCTGGGATCATGACCTGAGCCAAAATCAAGGGTTGGACACTCAAGCAACTGAGCGACCCAGGCGCTCCTTATAAGTTAGTACTTTTAAAGATTTTATTTGGACATAGTTATTATTTTCTGTTTGACAACTGTAGACAAAGACCAGGTAATATTCAAACCATAACTACTTAAACACCCGTGTCATCAAAGAATTTTTAACAATAAGTAAAAGCATTGGTGGTGTCAGGAAACAAGTTTAAAAACAAAAATCAATTTTCTCACAGTTGTAACTTCCAGGACTATCTAGGAGACCTAGCAGATGACTAGTGGGTTGAAATAATAAATTTCGAATTTTGTATGAATGACTAAAGAGTGAATGAATTCGAATGATTGAATGGTTCTGAAATCAGCCTGTGAAGAGAGGGTAAAATATGGGTTACTAGAAAAGAGGGAGAAGAGTATTTGAGAAAGGGAGAACCACAAATAAGCTAAGGCCATTTATCAAAAGAAACATGATACAGGTACATGGATTAATTATTAATTAGTGCTGAGTAATTTAGGGGGCTATTTGAGGGCACAGGTATCCAAATGTAGACAGAATCTGACTTGAGTCTTTTCCCTGAGCCTCAAGGGATTATTTACTGTACATCTACTCTTTGGAATATGAAGAGACTGAAGTCTAGTGGGGGTGAAGTCTTAGGACCCAGAAGACCTCCCTCTACCACTTCCTCCCAAAATGTTGGCTTGTGTTACTCACAGGCTTCAACCATTTCTTTTCAAGACTCAGACAGAAATCTTGTTCAATAAAAACAATTAGCAGAAGAGAGAACATTCAAGAGTTGTAATTACCTAAATGTCCCACCATTAACCATTTGAATGACTAAATCCTCTACATTGATTGTTTTAATGAATGATAATTAAAACCAAATAACCTCTAGGCTCGTTTGATGCTACAGTGACAAAACTGAACCTCTAGGCATTATATTGCAAGGTCCAGAATTAAGCCAGGCGAAGTCGAACAGATAAAGTACAAGGAGAATGAGCTGGTGAGTGGAAAGGTACTGGTGAACACTGGAGTAGAGAGAAGACGACAGCCGCCATAGCAAACACATTTCAGTGAGTTACCTGTTGATGGGAGAGCCCTCGACACCACTCCCTAGTCAGGAAAATACTTCCGGGCTTTGTAATGTATGGTGGTGGAATTAGAGCAACCGCTTCCTGCTATTGCCTACCACCAGCCACCACGCAGCTCAGCCCTGGCTTCTGCCCTCTGAAGCAATGACTCCCCTCATTGGAAATCACTTCACCCAGTTCCAGAAGCCCTGCTAGGAAGATTGTGTTGTCAGCTTAGACACATGAGAGAGGATTTTTAATTTGTTAAATCTAAAGTAAGAATTTTGCACAGCAGAATTTCCAGCCCAAACAAGATTATAATGGAAAAAGATTAAAGAGATTTTGTGGAGACCGCCTTCAGGCAAACAGGCTTGAGCAACAGAATGTCGAAAAGGCCACAGTGACCACCTGGCTAATATGAACAGGCCCATCAGGCGACCCACCTCAAAATGTCCATAGGCCCTAATTGACCAATGGGCTCCTTACAAATGGGCACAGTTACCAAAAAGGGAAGATTCCATACGTCTCCATACCTCCTCCTCTTCCCCCTTTAAAAGCAGCTCCCACCCAACCCACTGCGTCTTTGTAGACGCCCACTCTTCCGTTCTCCTGCCCACTGTATTCAATACATTTTTGTCCCCTTTGTTCTGCCTCAGGTGAATCTTTTCATCTCCCACGTCATTGGCTTCCACCTGCTCTGATCGTTGCCCCACATTTCGAGGCTCCCCTCCAATCAAGAGACACCCCATGTAGACACCACAGATTTGGTTTGCCATATTCATAACACAGAGGAAGCCATCATCTTGAATAAGTTAAGGAAGAGACTGTGTCATACTCATCATTCTACCCTGGTGCAGCATGAGTTCATGAAAACAATTTTTTGAACCAAACTCAATACAAAATAATTTAAACTAAAACCCAAGATAGACCTAACAATAGGACATACGAATCATACACTATTGGATCTTTCCAGAGCACAAGATTTGTTGAAATTTTGAAATACTTAAAATGGCAGGTGAGCAGTCTCCGCGACTTGTTGCTGTGTGTCACGTGTGAAGACTGTTCTAAGCTTTTCTTCCGCAAGACAAGCATTTCTAAGTAGAAGACACAGCCAGAAAGTTTGGGTACTTCAGCACTGTTTATAACCAATCAGTGAATCAACATTTATAAAGCACTTATTGTAGGCAAGGCACTGTTCTAGGTGCTGGGATTATAGAGGAAGGTCATCTGGGGGTGAAAAAGGACTTTACTCACCTCCATTTTGACCTTAGTCTGTACTTTCTGATTTAAATTCTTCTTTCCAGCTCATCTCTTAACTCAGGCAAAAGACCCAGAGGGCAAAGCATCCTCTGACAAGAACATAATTACCCCTCCAGCAATAATGACTGCCCAGAGCCAGCAAGACCCTGCTTGATTGACCCCAAGATAATGACCTTTACTGCCCATGGGCATGTACCCACTGACCTCTGTCTCCCTGTTTTCCTTATATAAACCTATAACTATTTTCGGCGCTGTGGAGACAGTCTTTGAGACACTAGTCCCCTGTCTTCTGGCTGGTGGCCTCACTGAAATAAATTTCCCATCTTATTTCACCACCGCTCCTCTTTCAGTCTTGGGATTTGTGAGGGGCCAGTGGCGGAACCTGGTCTGCTTGGGACCCCTGAAGCCCGGTGCTCTGGCGCCCCTGTGCCCCAGTTATAGGATCAGCTACAAGTATAGGAAGGCTCTTCCCCAATGAAATACAAATTACCCCCAAATCTTCTATTTGCTCGGAATTTTTATTAAGAGCCTCATATCAAAGAAAACTTGCCACCAAATACATGAGTTGATTATTAATTAGTGCTGATTTAGACGGCCACTTGAGGGCATAAGTATCCAAATATAGACAGAAAGCAACGTGTTAAATTGCTTCAACAGTGTTTGGACGGAACAGACCCAGGGACGCCCCTTCTACCGGCCTCCGAGCACTCTCCAACCTTTTTTCCAGTCGCGACCTTCGGAGCCATCTTCTTGCCCACCCTCTGCCTCCCGGACCAGCCAACACTCGACTTTGAACTTAGCTCTTCGTTACCAACCAACCAACCACCACTAGCGCCCAGATTCGTCAGAAGTACTCCGCCGAGGTGGCGGCCGCCGCCTACCACAGGTCGCCATGCACCTGCGGGCCTCCAAACCTACCTCTCTCTGGGCTTCTGTTTCCACTGTGACGATGCAGCTCTGGAGGACGTGAGCCACTTCTCCCTCGAGGTGGCCGAGGAGAAGCTGGAGGGCGCCGAGCGTCTCTTGAAGATGCAAAAACAGCGGCGGGGTCCGCGCCCTCTTCCGGGACGCGCCGAGGCCGGCCCAAGGTGAGCGGCGTAAATCCCTGGACGCCGTGGAAGCCGCCCTGCTTCTGGAGGAGAACCTGAAGCAGGCCCTTTTGGATCTGCATGCCCTGGGTTCTGCCCGCGCAGACCCCCATCTCTGGGACTTCCTGGAGAATCACCTTCTAGATGAGGAGGTGAAACTTATCAAGAAGATGGGCGACCACCTGACTAATCTCCGCAGACTGTCCGGTCCCCGGGCTGGGCTGGGGGAGTATCTCTTCGACAGGCTCATCCTCAAGCATGACTAGAAGTCTCTGGAGCCCAGCAGCCTTTGAGAGGGTCCCTCTGGCGTCCCCCAGGTGCCAGGACTTGTGAGTCTCTCCTTGCAGCCCCTAGGCAGCTTTTTAACTACCCTGGAGCCCTCTCCTAAGATGTGGACCAAATGAAAGCAATAAAGCTTTTTGCAGCCAAAAAAAAAAAAGTAAACATTTTAAAAAATTTTTTAATTAAATTAAATTAGTGCAATTTTCATAGCCTGTGTGTGTAATAGGACCCACGCATAATGGCATCTATGGTGTTCCAAATAAATGAGTTCACAAAATGCACACTATAAATTAAACGATCATAGAAAACACAGTGCCACCTTCTCCTCTAGTAATCTTAATTGCTGATAAGTGTGTGTTTGTCATTATAGTGAACGCTCTGTCTCTTTTAATTGTTTTCTTTTTTTACCATGTACATGTGTTCTCTTTTACCGCCCCTCCATCCGCCTTCTCCCACCAAATCTGTACCTATAATGATACTTTTATCTTTCAGGGAACTATCCAAGTTTGTAAAAGTTGACAAGAGCCTTTTCTCTTCAGCAAGAATAGGTCAGAAAAAAACATTACTATATTTGAATTAATTTCAGATGATATAAAGATCTAAATGGAAAAAGCAAAAGTCTTAAATGATGAGAAACCATTTAGGAGCCTCTGACATCCAGACATAAATAGGACCCAAAACGCAAAACATACAGGAAAATAGTCATAAATTCAACTACCTTAACATGTAAAGCTTCTAAATAACAACAGTGACCATTTTAAACAGTTAAGAAAAAGCTACCAACTGAGAGATGGGATTTAGGAATGTAGATAGCACCCTTACTTTTAAGGCAGTTTGTCTACATCTCCTAGAGTTGGAAATACACATATCCCAGAACCCGGAAATCCCACTGCAAAATGTAGAGCTGGAAGAGTAATTCTCAAACTTTAGCTCGTGTCAGAATCACTGTGAGGGGCGCCTGGTGGCTCAGTCAGTTAGGTGGCCGACTTCAGCTCAGGTCATGATCTCACGGTCTGTGAGTTCGAGCCCCACGTCGGGCTCTGTGCTGACAGCTTAGAGCCTGGAGCCTCCTTCGGATTCTGTGTTTCCCTCTCTCTCTGTCCTTCCCCTGCTCATGCTTTGTCTCTGTGTCTCTCAAAAATAAATAAACGTTAAAAAAATTAAAAAAAAAAAAAGAATCACTGTGGAGCTGCTGAAAGTACAGTTTGTAGGGTCCCACCACCAGTTTCTGATTGAGTAAACCTGGGTGACGGCCCTAGACTTTGCATTTCTAACAAGTTCCAGGTGATATTGATGCTCCCACTGCTGACTGAGGCACTATGTTTTGCGGATCACTGCCCCAAAGAAACCTCACACGTGTACTTAAGGGGACACGTGCAAAAAAATGTTCACCGCAGGATTGTCCACAGTTGTGACAAACTGGAACCCAACAATAAGGAAATAGATGAATAAATGTATATTCAAGCAATGCAGTTAAATGAAAGAGCAACACGTATCGATATGAATAATTCTCCAATCCTAATGCTGAAGGGAAAAAACAAGTTGTAAAAGAATATCTATTCAAGATGTGAACAAGGTAATTCTTATACAACTGTCTACTCTTTATGTAGACATTCGCACGTACCAAAGGCGCAAAAGCATGAAAAGCAAGGACACATGTTAGGGAGGGGTTAAGAGAATTAAGATTGCTAAGGGGTTCAAAAGGAGCCTCGCTGTATCTGGGATCTCTTGTTTCTTTAAAACTGACCTGGAGCTCACTCCTTTCCAATTCCCTCCTCCTTGCCCCAGCAGAGGGCACCGAGAAAGTGAGATCAGCCACCCTGTCTGGAGGAGAACTGCAAAGAATGTTTTAATGGGGCGTCCCTCCCCACACAGCAGAATGACACAGAGTTGAGAATGATCTATTGCACTAGTGTTCATTTCTTTTTTCCCTGGTTTTCTTTTTTTTTTAATATTTTTAAATGTTTATTCATTTTTTGAGAGAGAGAGCAAGAGAGAGCATGAGTAAGGGAGGGGCAGAGAGAGAGAGGGAGACACAGAATCCAAAGCAGGTTCCAGGCTCTGAACTGTCAGCACAGAGGCCGATACAGGGCTCGAACCCACAAACCTCAAGATCATGACCTGAACTGAAGTCGGATGCTTAACTGACTGAGCCACCACCCAGGTGCCCCAATATTTTTGAGGTTTTTTTTCTGGTTTTCCAAACACACTTGGACATCAGTACCTGCCTATAGGGACAAAAAGGAGTGAAGGAGGGAGGAAGGAAGGAAGGAAGGAAGGAAGGAAGGAAGGAAGGAAGGAAGGAAGGAAGGAAGGAAGGAAGGAAGGAAGGAAGGGAGGGAGGGAGGGAGGGAGGAAGGAAGGGAGGGAGGAAGGAAAGAAGGAAGGAAGGAAGGAAGGAAGGAAGGGAGGAAGGGAGGGAGGGAGGAAGGAAGGAAGGAAGGGAGGGAGGAAGGAAGGAAAGAAGGAAGGAAGGAAGACCCCAGCACTTGTTAAAGGGTAATGCCTCTCTTTAGAGAATATATTTTATCATCATGGTGTGTGAGAGGCACAGTGGGATCCACAAAATCAATAATAACACCAACTTATGTTTCCATAGTACCTTTCCATTTCCAAGCTGTTTTACTGGGAGTAGAAAACAGACAGTTATATAAAGTAAGAGAAATGCAATGAACCCTGATAGGACTACCATAGGTTTGGGCTCTGATAAAAAATTAAAAAATTAAAAAAAAATTCCTTCTTCCTTTGAATGTAAAGAGGTTCAGAGAATATTACCCCAAAATATGCTGCTTTGACATATAGACTATTTTGAGTTAAAGACACTTGGAAAACAGCGAATATAAGAAAAAGACTCTGACTTTCCTTCTTGTTCTTAAAAGCAGGAGATGAAATTCCTACGCACAGATGTCCTCCCAACGCCAAAAGGAAAGTAACATTCTTATCATCAAGGACAAGAATTTGAGACCCAGAGAAATCTCCACAAGCAGACCTGGTTAAAAGCATCCTCTCCCTTCAGCCTCCCCACGTCGTCTAGTCACTTTTGCACACTTGCCCGTCTTTGTTCAACTTATACAAAAGCGAGTGGGTCTTGCCATTTTCTGAGTCTTCATTTCTTGGGAGGGCTCACGTGTCACATAAAACTTAATATAAATTATTTGTATGATTTTCTCCTGTTAATCTGTCTTATGTCAGCTTAAGTCTTAGGCCCACCTAAAAAATTCTAATAGGAGAGCAGAGAGAAGGATACACCTCTGATGACTTCAATTTCTGAACCAAGCTGTAGCTCCCTTCTTTTTTTTTTTTTTAATGTTTTTTTATGAGAAAGAGAGAGAGAGACAGAGGGAGACACAGAATCCAAAGCAGGCTTCAGGTTCCGAGCTGTCAGCACAGAGCCTGACATGGGGCTCGAACTCATGAACTATGAGATCATGACCTGAGCTGAAGTCGGACGCTTAACCAACTGAGCCACTCAGGCGCCCCTGTAGCTCCCTTCTTTTCTTCCCTTGACCTCAGCTCCCCAGAAACCTCAAAAGCTATTGCCTCTTTGAAGAAAGCTTCCTGACTATATATTCTAAAATAGCATCTTTGGTCTCTCTTCATTTCCTTTCCCTGCTTTACGTTTGCTTATGGTATTCATCACTCCCTGACATTATCTTCCATGTTAATGCAGGAAACTTCACCCTCTCCAGCATATAAGCTTCATAATGCAGGGAGCTGTCTAGTAGCACACGTCACTGCTGCACCCAGTCCTAGGATAGTTCACGACAAACAGTAGGGGCCAGTAAATATTTGTGGACATATGAATGAATGAATTTGTGCTCTCTGTTCATTTTCCTATTTGTTTATTTCTTCTGTGTGCCTGTGCATGGGAGAGGTCAAGAGAGAGGGAGAGACAGAGAACCCCAAGCAGGCTCCACACTATCAATGCAGAGCCCAATGCGGGGCCCAAACCGATGAACCTCAAGACCATAAGCCAAAGTCAAAAGTCAGATGCCTAACCAACTGAGCCACCCAGGCGCCCCTGTTCATCTTCCTATTGATATTCTCCCCACTAATTCTAGATACCCCCAGAGGCTGGTGCACTGCCAACATACCAAGATATTTCCATCTTTTGCTTTTCATTCAACCTCTCATGCCCACTGTGCGAAACGCTGCCGCAGAATCTCACATTCTCTGCTACCAAACACACATCATTTTATTTTCTCCAAAAGAAAAAACTCAAAACGGGGTCCCCTTCACATCCCATCTGCCACTAACTCTTATCACTTTCCCTATAATCGTTTCAGACTTTTGTCACCGTTTACCATTATTAATATAACTCAGAATAACATAACAAATTTAAATTGAACATAGCCATTTGCAACATATTTTAAATTAATCTTACTTAACTCTTAAAACCTTATAAAACTGGGTATTTGTCTTAGAGAAGTGAAGCTTGTATTCATAAAACCCTGTATGTTTGTAAAAACATAAATGCTTATAGAAGTTTTATTTGTAAGTCAAAGACTAGAAACAACTCAAATATGGTCCGGTAGGTGAACGGATACACTGTAGCACTCTCATATAATGGAATACTACTCGTTAATAAAAAAGAACTATTAACACATGCAACAACCTGGATGGGTCTCAAGAGCCTTCTACTGAGTGAAAAGTCAATCTCAAAGGTTGACACATTGAAAAACTGCATTTATGTAACATTCTCAAAATGACAAGTTATAATGACAGAGAAGAGACTGGGTGACAGGGAGGGTGTGACTGTAAGGGGCTATACAGGGAATTTCTTTGTGACAGTGGGCCAGTTCTATATCCTGACTGTGCCAGTGGTTACACAATTCTGTGTGTTTGAAAATTTCAGGGCGCCTGGGTGGCTCAGTTGGTTGAATGTCCGACTTCGGCTCAGGTCATGATCTCGCAGTTCATGGTTTCGAGCCCCGCCGTCGGGCTCTGTGCTGACAGCTCAGAGCCTAGAGCCCGCTTCAGATTCTATGTCTCTTTCTGCCCCTCCCCTGTTTGTGTTCTCCCTCTTTCTCTCTTAAATATGAATAAACATTAAAAATTTTTTTTTTAATTTCATAGAACTATGTAGCAAACCACCCCTCCAAATCAGTATCAGTAAGAACTGTGAAATCTAAATACGATCTGAATTGTTGTCAGTATTGTACCAATGTCCATTGACTGATTTTGATAGTGTTATCATTGGAGGAAGTGGAGTAAAGGATACACAGGAACTCTACTGTGTTTGCAGCTTTGGGGAGTAAAAACTATTTCGAAACAAAGAGCTTACAATGACTACTTTTATTTACTTTTTTTTAATGTCTATTTTTGAGAGAGCGTGCACATGCACACGCACAAGCAGGGGAAGGGCAGAGAGAGCAGGAGACGGAGGATCCAAAGTGGGCTCCACACTGACAGCAGAGACCCCAACATGGTGCTCGAACTCACAAACTGTGAGATCACAACCTGATCATAACCTCAGTTGGTTGGAGGCCCAACCAATTGAACCACTCAGGTACCCCACAATGACTACTTTTAAATAGAAGGACTGCCAGGTAAAAAAATGTACTTTGGGAAGATCCTCACGTGCAAACATTAGGGCTATATTTAATATTCTGTTGATCTACATATTCTGAATCCTTCCAAAACTTAATAAAAACAATGACACTCTGAATTGGTACCTGATAATCATGATTAAAAAGAAGCAAATGTAATTTTGCTAACCTGGAGCTATAGTTGCCATCAGGGTTTCCAGAATAACTGCTTCCACTGAATTGGGCTGTTTTTACTCTCTGGAAGGCTAGCCTCGCCCCAACCCCATCTGCTGTGCAGGAGTCACCTGGCCTGAAATGTGATTGAGTAGGGCAATTAACAAAATGTTCTCTTAAATAAAACCTTGTCAAAAACAACATTGCAATGTAATTTTAATCTGTATTACTTCAAATGGAAAGTGAATTGTAGCTAAAGATGTGGTACGCTGTAGAGATAATTTTGTAAATAAACACCTGATCACTGAAAAAAATATATATGTGTATATATATATGTATATATACGAGGTACCTGGGTGGCTCAGTCAGTTAAGTGTCTCACTAAAGGCTCAGATCTTGATCTCGCACTCTGTGAGTTCAAGCTCCACATTGGGCTCTGTGCTGACAGCGCAGAGCCTGGAGCCTGCTTCACATTCTGTGTCTTCCTCTCTCTCTGGCCCTCCCCCACTCATGCTCAGTCTGTCTCTCTCTCTCTCTCTCAAAAAAAAAAAATAAGTAAACAATTTAAAAAGTACATAGGGGGCCTGGGTGGCTCAGTAGGTTAAGCGTCCAACTTCAACTGTGTAACAATTCCAGACTTCAAGTTATAGTATAAAGCTAATAATCAAAACAGAATGGTACTGGCACAAAATAGATACATAGATCAAAGAACAAAATATAAAGTCCATAAATAAATGCACTATTAGAAGGTCAATTAATCTTTGACAATGTTGGCAAGAATACGCAATGGGAAAAATGACAATTTCTTCAACAAATGATGCTAGGAAAACCGGACAGCTAGATGCAAAACAGTGAAACTGGACCACTTTCTTATGCCATACACAAAAATAGGCTCAAAATGGATTAAAGACCTAAATGTAAGACAGGAAACCATCAAAATCCTAGAACATAGTACAGGCAATAATTTCTCCAACATTGGCCATAACAACATCTTTCCAGATATGTCTCCTGAGGCAAGAGAAATAAAAGCAAAAATAAACTATTGGGACATCGAAATAAAAAGCTTCTATACAACAAAGAAAACAAACAGAACAACCTACAGAATGGGTGAAGACATTGGCAAGCAACGTAGCCGATACGGGTCAATATAAGAAACATAAAGAACTTCTACAACTCGGGGTGCCTGGGTAGCTCAGTTAGTTAAGCCTCTGACTTTGGCTCAGGTCATGATTTGCTGTTTGTGGGTTCAAGCCCCATGACAGGCTCTATGTCGATGGCTCAGAGCCTGGAGCCTGCTTCAGATTCTGTGTCTCCCTCTCTCTGTCCCTCCCCTGCTCATGCTCTCTCTCTCAAAAATAAATAAACATTAAAAAATTTTTAATAAAAAAATAAATTAAAAACAAAAAAGAGTCCTCTACCTTGGTGAGCACTGAGTGATACACGGAACTGCTGAGTCACTATATTGATACCTAAAACTAACATAACACTGTATGTTAACCGGAACTAAGATTAAAATAAAAGTGTACAACATGATGATTTATGTATGCATTGTGAAAGGGGAAATAAGTTAACTTCTGTAATTTGGTTTTATGTCATTTATAATTTGATTTTATGTCATTTAAAAATTTCCCTTTGAGAAGGAGCAAATTTTTTTTAAAAAATCAAGGCTGAAAAAGGGATTCTGGGAACAGAGTAGATAAGAAGCACCAGAAACCTGTCTCCTAACCTAGATAACAACTACACTGGCAGAATCTGTCTGACGTAACTATTTTGGAGCTCTGGAGTCTACTGAAGGTTTGAACTTACAGGGAAATGCCTGGGTAGCAAACAGGTTAATTTTGGTCAATTTCAACTCTCGGTTCAATAGCAGCTACACATCCTTCACCCTCCAGCCCTACGGGCATTCCCGGAGCAGCCTGCATACAACTATGGGAACCAGGGTTGGCAATAAGGATTTTGTCCTCCAAATACTGGGGACCTGTACCCTGATCCCTAACTGCTGCATCTGATCACACAGGCGCAGACACAGAGATGGGAAGCTATTGTTGCACTGTCCCAAGGGTCCCCTCCCCTCACATTGTTGCAAACCTCACTCAGTCTGACTGAAGCAACTTCAATGAAATTTAGAGGACTAGTCCCGTTCCTGCCCCCACTCCTGCTTCTTCATTATCTTCTTTTTCCCATTTTGGGAGTCAGACATTAAAGACTAGGGCATTCAGGGGCCCCTAGCTGGCTCACTCAGAAGAGCATGTGATTCTTGATCTCGGGGTCATGAGTTCGAGCCCCATGTTGGGTGTAGAGGTTACAATCAATCAATCAATAGGTCAGTCAATAAAGACTAGGGCATTCAAAAGCAACTGTATATATAGGGGAAATTAGAAAGGCACCATATAGGGGCACCTGGTTGGCTCAGTCAGTTAAGTATTTGACTTTGGCTCAGGTCGTCATCTCACAGTTTGTGAGTTTGAGGCCCGTACCAGGCTCACTGCTATCAGCACGGAGCCTACTGTGGATCCTCTGTCCCCCTCTCTCTCTGCCCCTCCCCTACACGCAGTCTGTCTCTCTCAAAAATAAATGAACATTAAAAAAAGAAAATGAAGAAGAAATGCACCATATATTCCCAGAGAAAAGCACAGACTCACAAAATGGCCTGAGAGCACATTAATCCTATACTGCAGGCTTACCCTTCACAGAGACAGTTTACGATTTTTTTTAATGTTTATTTATTTTGAGAGAGAGAGAGAGGGAATATGAGCAGGGGAGGGTCAGAGAGAGAGAGAGAATTCCCACAGGGTCCATACTCAGCGCAGAGCAAAACACGGGGCTTGATCTCATGACCACGAGATCATGACCTGAGCCAAAACCATGAATCGGATGCCTAATCAACTGAGCCACCCAGGTACCCCAGCCTATGAGTTTTCTGAAAAGCAAAACAAACAAAACCAAAGGCCAAAAAAATCATGGGAAAGAAAGAGAATCTGATTTCCAGAGCTAGGCCATATCATTAGATTCAAATATTCATGTTTTCAACAAAAAAAATATCAAAAGGCATACAAAGAAACAGAAAGATGAAAAACCACACCAACAGAACTGTCTCAATAGGTGGACCTACTACACAATATGAACAAAGTGGATATATCAATATGGAGGTGATTACCCCATCCAATCCCCATGGTAACCAGAAGAAACCAAAAAGAGATTCTAGAGCCCAAAAGTACAACAACTAAAATAAAATTTTCAAAGATGGATTTGAGCAGGCAGAAGAAAGAATCAGCAAACTTGAAGAAAGAACAATGGAAATTATCAAGTCTGAGGAACGGAAAGAAAAAAGATTAAAGAAAAATGAACAGAGTCTACTATCAAGCAAACCATCGTACCCAATGTGGGAGTCTCAAAACAAGAGAGAGAAAGGGAAAAAGATTATTTAAAGAAATAAGGGCTAAAAAGTTACCAGATTTGAAGAGCTACAAATACAAATACCCAACAAGCTCAACAAATTCCAAGTAGGATGAAGTCAAGAGACTCACACCAAGACGCATCGTGATCAATCTATTGAAAGAAAAAGACCAAGAGAGAATCTTGAACACACCAAGAGAGAAGTCCCTCATCGTATAAGGGATCTTCAATAACTTTATTCACAGATTTCTCATTAGAAACCTTGAGAGCCAGAAGATGAAAAAATGGTGAACCAGGAATCTTATATTTGGAAAAACTGTCCTTCAAAAATGAGAAAGATATAAGACAGCCCCAGATGAGGGAACCTGTTACCACAAGGCCTACCCTGCAGGAAATGTTAAAGGAAGTCCTGCAGGTTGAAATGAAAAGACACTGGACTGTCACTCGAGGCTGTGTGAAGAAATAAAGATTTTGTAAAGGTAAATACGTGGGCAACTATAAAACTAGTATCATTTGTAAAAATGGGTTTGTAACTCTACTTTTTGCTTTCTACATGACTTAAGGAGATAATCCATTTTTTACGTAATCCCCACACCCAACATAGGATTCAAACTTACGGCCCCAAGATCAGGAGTTACATGCTGCTCTGAGTCAGCCAGTCCCCCCAAGAATACGACATTAAAAAAAAACAATCATTAATCTAAAACCTAGTATTCTTATAACTTTGATTTGTAATTCCACGTTTTATTTCCTACACAACTGACTAATATATTATAAATAGCAATTATTAGTTTATGGTTTGGGACACACAATCATAAAGATGGATCCTGTGACATCAATAACTAAAAGGAATGGGGATGGAGCTAAATAGGAGCACAGTTTTTGTACGTTATTAAAGTTAAGCCCGCATAAATTCAAATTAGAATGTTTATAACTTTAAGGTGTCAAATCTAATTCCCATGGTAAGCACAAAGAAAATAGTTATAGAATATACACAAAAGAAGAAGGGAATTAAGGCATTTTACTACAAAAATATCAGCTAAACACAAAAGAAGACAGCAATGCAGGAGATAAGGGATTTAAAAAAAGCTGTAAGGTACATAGAAAACACATAGCAAAATGATAGTTCTTCTCTATCAGTTATTACTTCAAATGTGAATAGATTAAACTCTCCTATCAAAAGACAGAGATTGACAGAATGGACTTAAAATAATGGTTTAGCTCTATGCTCTCTACTATAGATTCATTTTATTTTATTTTTTTAAGAGACTCTAGATCCAAACACACAAATAGGTTGAAAGTGAAGGTATTAAAAAAAAAAAAAAGACATTTCATGCAAATAGTAGCCAAAACAGAGCAGAGATGGCTACACTAATATTGGACAAAATAGGCTTTTTTTTAAGTGTATTTATTTATTTATTTAAATATATATATATAGAGAGAGAGCATGTGCAGGGGGAGGAAAGAGAAGGGGGAGGAGAGAATCCCAAGCAGGGTCTGCATGGAGCCCAATGCAAGGCTTGAGCTCATGAACTGTGAGAACATGACTTGAGCAGAAATCAAGATTGGACGCTTAACCGACTGAGCCATCCAGGCACCCCCAAAATAGGCTTTAATTTTTAAAAAGTTTGCAAGATGGGGTGTCTGGGTGACTCAGTCAGTTAAGCGTTTGACTTTGACTTAGGTCACGATTTTGAGGTTTGTAAGTTCAAGCCCCTCGTCAGGCTCTGTGTTGACAGCTCAGAACCTGGAGCTTGCTTCAGATTCTATGTCTCTCTCTCTCTCTGCCCATCTCCTGCTTGCACTCTGCACTCTGTATCTCTCTCTTTCTCTCTCAAAAATAAATAAACATTTAAAAAGTTCACAAGAGTCAAAGAAAGACATTATATATTAATAAGTGGTCGAATACAATAAGAGGCTAACAATTATAAACATTTTTGCACCTAATAATGAAAATCAAGATATATAAAACAGAAACTGACAGAATTGAAGAGAAAACTGGATGTTCCACAATAATAGTTGCAGACTTTAATACCTTACTCTTAATAATGAATAGAACAAATAGAAGATAATTAAGGAGAGGATTTGAACAACACAGTGAACCAACTACATCTAAAAGACATATATAGAACACTCTACCCAACAACAGTATACACATTCTCCTCAAGTGCACATGGGACCTTTTCCAGGATAAGCCATATGTTAGTCCAAAAATTAAGTCTCAAAATATTTTAAAAGATGGATATCATATAAAGTATCTTCTCCCATCACAAGATGAGGTCAGAAATCAGTAACAGAAGGGAAACTGGAACATTAATAAATTTGTAGAAAGTAAACAACACACTCTTAAATAACCAATGAATCAAAAATGAAATCACAAGGGACACTTTATAATTTCTAATTTTCTAACACTTGGAAACTAATGAAAATGAAAACGCAACATACCAAAACTTAATGGGACACAGCAAAAGCAGTGCTAAGGGGGAAACTTAAAGCTCTAAATGTTTATGTTAAAAAAAAACCAAGAAAGATTAAATCAATAACCTAACTTAACAACTTAAGAAACCAAGAAAAGAAGTAACAATAAACTCAAAGCTAGCTGAGGAGAAAATAATATAGAGCAGAAATAAATATAATAAAGGGTAAAAGTAATAAATGTAATAAACAATGGAGAAAATCACTAAAACCAAAAGTTGGTTTTTCAAAAATGTTAATAAATTGATATACCTTTAGCTAGATTGAATAGGAAAAAAGAGAGAAGACACAAATTACTAAAAAATAAAAAAAGAAAAAACCTAAAAACTAAAAAAAACTAAAAATAAATAAAAGTGGGGATATTACTGCTGAATCTATAGATATAAAAATGATTATAAGAGAATAATATGAGCAATTATATGCCAACAAATTGGATAACCTAGATGAAGTGGACAAATTCCTAGAAAACATGAAACCTGATAAGTCTGAATAAGAAAGAAAACTCTGTATAGACCTGTAACAAGAAGACTGAATCAGTAATCAAAAACCTCTCCCAAAATAAAGGCCGTGGACCTGATGGCTCTGTGGTGAATTCTTTTTTTTTATGATTTTTTTTAATGTTTACTTATTTTTGAGAGAGAGAGAAAGACAGAGTACAAGTGGGGGAAGGCAGAGAGAAAGGGAGACACGGAATCCAAAACAGGTTCCAGGCTTTGAGCTGTCAGCACAGCTCTGAACTGTGAGATCATGACCTGAGCCGAAGTCAGACGCTTAACTGACTGAGCCACCCAGGCGCCCCCTCTGTGGTGAATTCGAACCAAATATTTAAAGAAGAACTATAATACCAATCCTTCTCAAACTTTTCAAAGAACTGAAGAGGAGAGAACACTTCTAATCTCATTTTATGAGATCAGCATTTCTGTGATTCCAAAGCCAGTCAATGACACTACAAAAAAAGAAAACACAGACTATTATCTCTGATAAGCATTGACGCAAACATTTGCAAGAAATACTAGCAAACCAGATTCAACAGCACGTTTGGTCAAATTTTTCTTCAATTCTTGTTAGTTAGCATATAGTAGAATACTGGCTATAAGAGTAGAGTCTAGTGATTCATCACTTACATATAACACCCAATGCTCATCATAACAAGTGTCCTCCTTAATTCCCATCACCCATTTACCCCATCCCCCACCCATCTCCCTTCATCAGTCCTCACTTTGTTCTCTATCTTTGAGAGTCTCTTATAATTTGCTTCCCTCTCTCTTTTTTTTCCTCTTTCCATATGTTCATCTGCTTTGTTTCCTAAATTCCACATATGAGTGAAATCTTATGGTATTTGTCTTTCTCTGATGGACTTATTTTACTTAGCATAATACACTCTAGCTCTATCCACATCATTGCAATTGGCAAGATTTCATTATTTCTCATGGCTGAGTAGTATTTCTGTGTGTGTGTGTGTGTGTGTGTGTGTGTGTGTGTATACATACCACATCTTCTTTATCCATTCATTAGTTGATAGACATTTGGGGTCTTTCCATAATTTGGCTATTGTTGATAATGTTGCTATAAACATCAGGGTGCATGTATCCCTTTGAATCTGTATTTTTGTATCCTTTGGGTAAATACCCAGTAGTGCAATTACTGGGTTGGACGGTAGTTCTATTTTTAACTTTTTGAGGGACCTCCATATCAAATTCAACCGCATACTAAAAGGATAATACATCATTGCCAAGTGGGATTTGTTCCTGGAATTCAAGGAGGGTTCAACATACAAAAATTGATTGGTATAATATACCCTATTAACAGAATGAGGGAAAACCGAAGGGTTTTTGATCATCTCAACCGATGCAGCAAAAGTATTTGATAAAAATTCAACATTCTTTTAAGGATACACACACACACACACACACACACGCCAAACTAGGAATAGAAGGAAATATAATACCTACCTCAATATAATAAAAGTCATATATGAAAACCCACAGAGGACATCATACTGAGTGGTGAAAGACTGAAAAGCTTTTCTCTAAGATAGGAACAAGGTAACGGTGCCTGCATTCACCACTTATGTTCAATACAGAACTAGAAGCCCTAGCCAGAGCAATTAGGAGAAAGACAGAATGAAAGAACATCTAAATCAGAGAGAAAGAGGTAAAATTATCTCTATTCACAGATAACATGATCTTATATGTAGAAAACCATAAAGATTTCACAAAAAAACTTGTTAGAAGAAATGAATTCAGGAAAACAGCAGGATAATAAAGTACACACAAAAATCAGCTGAATTTCTATACACTAATATTGATCAAATTGAAAAGGAAATTTAAAGAAAACGATTCTACTGGGGCACCTGGATGGCTCAGTCAGTTAAGTGTCTGACTCTTGATTTCAACTCAGGTCATGATCTCTCAGTTTGTGAGATCAAGCCCCATGTTGGACTCTGTGTTGGCAGCTCAAAACCTGCTTGGGATTGTGTGTGCGTGTGTGTGTGTGTGCATGCATGTGCATGCTAGCCCCTCCCCTGCTCTCTCTCTCTCAAAAGAAATAAACTTATTAAAAATAAATAAAAAATAAAATTAGGGGCCCTTGGGTGGCTCAGTTGGTTAAGAGTCCAACTCTTGATTTTGGCTCAAGTCATGATCTTGTGGTTCTGGTTCATGAGATCGACCCCACATCCCAGTTTGGGATTCTCTCTCTTCCTCTCTCTCTGCCCCTCCCGCATACACACACACACTCTCTCTCTTTCAAAACAAAAAAAATAAAAACAAATTAAATAAAATTTAAAAACAGTTCTACTTATAATAGCATCAAAAAGAGTAAAATACATAAGAATTAGCTTACCTAAGGAGGTAAAAACTTACACAATGAAAACTAAAAAACATTGCTGTGATTAAAGACATAAATAAACTGAAACATATCCCATGCTCATGAATTAGAAGAGTTAATATTGTTAAAATATCCATACTACCCAAAATGATCTATAGACTCAATGCAATCCCTACCAAAAGCCCAATGACGTATTGTGCAGAAACAGAAAAAAATGATCCTAAAATTCATACGGAATTTCAAGGGACCCAGAATAGCTAAAACAATCTTGAAAAAGAACAAAATTGGAAGTCTCCTACATCCTGATTCAAAACAGTAATCAAAACAGGGTGATAGTGGCATAAACATAGACATAGAGACCAATGGAATTGAATAGAGAGCCCAGAAATAAATCCTCTCATATATATGGAAAACTGATTTTTGGCAAGAGTGCCAAAGCCTTTTCCCCATTCGATGGGGAAAGGATGGTCTTCTTGACAAATGGTGATGGGAAAACTGGACATCCACATACAAAAGCATGATGTTGGACTCTTAACCTAACACCACATACAAAAAATAGGTCAAAATTGATCACCAACCTAAACATAAAACATAAAACTTAGAAGAAAGCATAGAGCAAAAGCTTTGTGACATTTTACGTTGATTCCTGGATATGACACCAAAGGCCCAGGCAACAAAAGACAAAATAGACAAATCAGACTTCAAGAAAATGGCAAACTTTTGTGCACCAAAGGACACCTTCAACAGTCTTTCCTGAGAGTTACCATGGTTTCCTGCTTTGACAGCGCCTGGAGGGAACAGGCGCTAACCCCCAACCCCGCTGGCTACTCAGAGCCAGCCCTGGACACCTCCTCACGGTCTCAGACTGCCCCAAGGCCATTACCCCTCTCCGGCATGGGGCAGCTGCTGCTCCCTCTCTTTAGCTGCTCACCATGACTTCCTTGTCTCCCTCACTGGTGAGCCGGAAATATCACCAGGACTCAGAGGCCACTGTCCACTGCCAGGCCAACCTGAAACTCTACATCTACCTATCCATCTTACTACTTTGACCTCAGCGATGTGGCTTTGAAGAACTTCATCAAATATTTTCTTCACCAATCTCAAGAGGAGAGAGAACAAGCTGAGAAACTGATGAGGCTGCGGAACCAATGACCACACCCTCCTTAAGGCTATCAAGAAACAGGACCAGAAACGACTGGGAAAACAGGCTGAACGCAATGGAGTATGCATTTTACTTGGAAAGCATGAATCGGTCACTACTGAAAATGCCCATATTGCCCCCTGACGAAAACCCTCGCTGTGTGACTTCATTGGGACTCGTTACCTGAATTAACAGGTAATATCCATCAAAGAATTGAATGACCACATAACCAACTTGTACAAGAATCTGGCACGACAGAGTGTCTCTTTGACAAGCGCGTGCAGAGAGACAGTGTTAACAAGAACTAAGACTTAAGGTTAGGGTAACTTCCCTGGTCACAGCCACGGAGGTGACCTCCTGGTCACCAAGGCAGTGCATGCACGTAGGGGTTACCTTTACCTTTTCTATAGGTCTTACCAAAATAAATACTTAGGTTCTTTGATTTGTGCCATTCCTTCAAATAAAGCAATTTGGTACTCTCTCCAAAAATGCAACTTTTGAGAATGAAAAGGCAATCCCTAGAACAGGAGAAAGTATTTGCAAACTATATATCTGATAAGAGATTAGTGTCCAAAATATACAAGGAACTCTAAAACTAAACAACAAAGAAACAAATAACCTGATTCAAAACTGGGCAAAGGACTTAAACAGACATTTCTTTAAAGAAGATATTCGAATGGCCAGTAAGCACATGAAAAGATGCTTAAAGTTATACACATTAGGGAAATGTAAAGCAAAACCACAGTGAGAAAGCACTTCATATCCATTAGGATACCTGCTATGAAAAAATGCAAGGAGCGCCTGGCTGGCTCAGTCAGTAGAGCATGCGACTCTTGATCTCAGGGTTGTGAGTTTGAGCCCCACACTGGGAGGAGAGGATACTTAAAATATTTATTTTAATTTGAAATAAAAAATGTTGGTGGGGATGTGGATAAATCGGAATCCTTGTGCACTGTTGGTGTGAATGTAAAATGGTGCAGCCACCGTGGAAAACAGTACGGCAGTTCCACAAATTAAAAATGGATGTAGCATATGATTCAGCAATTCCACTGATGGGTACATACCGGAAAGAAGTGAAAGCAGTGACTCAAAGATATATTTGCACATCCATGTTCATAGCAGCATAATTTGCAATAGCTAAATCATGGAAGTAACCCAATGGTCCATAAACAGATGAATAAGCAAAATGCAGTATACATGTATAATGGAATATTGAGCCTTAACAAAGAAGGAAATTCTGACATATGCTACACATGGATGAACCTTGAGAACATTATGCTGAGTGACATAAGCCAGCCACAAAAAGACTAATGCTACGTGACTCCATTTATATGAGGTACCTGGAGTAGTCAAAATCGTAGGGACAGGGGCGCCTGAGTGGCTCAGTCCGTTAAGTGGCCGGTTTCGGCTCAGGTCATGATCTCGTGGTCTGTGAGTTTGAGCCCCACGTTGGGCTCTGTGCTGACAGTTCGGAGCCTGCTTTGGATTCTGTGTCTCCCTCACTCTCTGCCCCTCCCCGCCTTGTGCTCTGTCTCTCTCAAAAATAAACATCAAAAAAAAAATTTTTAAATCATAGGGACAGAAAGTAGAACGTTGGTTGCCAGGGGCTAGGGGAATGGGGAGTAGGGAGTTATTTTTTAATGGGTATGAAGCTTCAGTCCTGTAAGATGAAAAGAGTTCTGGAGATGGATGGTGGTGATGGGTGCTCAACAGTATGACCATAATTAATACCACCGAACTGCATACTTAAATATGATCAGAATGACAACCTTTATGTTTTGTATACTTTACCAAAAATTTTTGAAAAAAAGTTAGGGCTAATTCAGTCCAAATCCAGTACACACATATGTAGACTTCAGTCTTTATGTTTTTAAGTTTCTATGTAGTTAGTAAATAAAGCAACTAATTTGATTTGCATCCCTCCACTACCTCTCACGTTCCAGGGGCATAGATTTTAGAAATCAAGCTTCTCTATACATTCAACAAGTGAGAGAAGATTATACTCTATCTAGCCAAACTGTCTTAAGCACGAGTGTAAGAAAAAGGCATTATCATACATGCAAAGCCTCTAAAAATTTACCTCCCAAGCATTCTTTCTTCAGAGACTACTCTATGACAAAAGTCCGCCCATAATTGCTGGTATAAGATAGCATGTGTTTCTCTCTAACCTCTCCACAGAACTGATTATAAACTCCCTGAGGAAGGGACCACATTTTATACTTGTGTTACGCAACAGGATTTTGAGGCCATGTTCATATTAGAGATTCAGTAAATGTTATTTATTCCAGAGGTATTACCAACAGAAAGGGAGCCTTCCAATCTTTCCTAGGAGAGGAAAGAAGTCACCTGGGACACAGAGAGTGTTAAGGCTCCTTTCTACAGGCAGTCCCACCAAGTCCATCTAACCTCACCTCTAGTTCTTACCAATGTTCACTCTCCCAGCTGGAATCTTCTTGGCTCCTCTTCCAGAAATGATCATTATTCATATTCTCCCAAACTTCTTGTGTTGGGAAAACAGAAACGGCTGTGCTTCACTTCCAAAGATGTCTCTGCAGTTCCACTAAATCCCAGTAGGTGGCAGTGACACCGTACAAACAGGTTCCAGTTTGATCTCTGTTTATTGAAAAAAATCCATCTCCTTTGGCCATTGAGGTTACAATATTTATTTTTATTGTGATTTGATGGGCCTTGTCTGTAATTTAACAATATTGGAATCAAATTCTGATACCTAATCACATGGATGTAAGCTCTATTAGATTTCAATTAGCATTCACTCTGATTTGATTATCAAGCTTTAGCCATTCAAATGGCTAATAGGGAAACATTTAGATAATTGCAGCTGTCTGGCATTATTACACTTGCTATCATTTGCACAGAGTGATTCATGTCAAGACTGGGCCATAAAATTTGTTTTCGTTGGTGGAGACAAGAAGTTATGGCTTTTGGAGTTGTGGGGCACTATTAAGCATTATGCTATTGCGGTCAGACATTTGGGCTTCTTTTTCTCATCAGGAGGGAAATACAAGGGTAGGGTGCTTGCCATTTAACCATTTTCCAAAAAAGATCTTCTTGATTCTCCATCCACAATATTGTTTCCTTTGACAAAAGAAAAGAGGCATTACTCAAGTTTCCTTTTCCTCTCTTTTAATTGAACTGGATTACATTTGAACTGAACGAATTAACCACATCAAAACATATCTCCTACACCAAGGCCTTGTTGAGTAAGTGAAATTGGGGTCTCCCTTCTCACCTAGTACTATTCCTAGTTACAAACACTAGAGGTGTTTTACCAAAGTTGCTAGACCTCTTGGTGAGGATACTGAGGCATGCTTTAAGCACAGATGGAGTAGTGGGCTAAATGACCTTTAAGGGCAGGCACCTCGGCCCCTAGCACCAAGATTCTAAGGATCAACCAAACAATTGTCCCTGCCCCCAAAGAGCCCCCAGACCCTAGAAGCAGGACCCGTTGCCTAGGAGCAGCCCAAAAGTGGTGTATTCCTCTGGGCGGGACAGACGGCCTGCTCTAGAGAGGTGAGGAACCTCACCTACAGAAAGTCGCCCTCTCTTCTGTGTGGGCCGCTAAGAGCCAGTTCACATCTGGGGTGGGGGGGAAGCCATAGATGAAAACTCATGTGTTTTTTAAATCCAATGCTTTAAAATTTTTACCCACAGATAACTTGATAATGCATAAATATGGCTTCCAAACTATCTTCTGTTCTAGGAAACAAATGTGGTCTCTGAAGATTCAAAACCAGATTGTGAGGGAAGCTCAGAATTCTCTTCTGTTCTGCTGGAAACTATCTCTCATGTACTCAGGTGACAACATGAATCCTCATAAAAACCCCTCCCTTCTCAGAGGCCTCGGACAGAACCCCTTAGAGTCCAGGACTGCATCTTTTTAGTTCCACGTGTTTGTGCAGGACCCCACGCAAGGCTCTGCAGACAACAGTCGGGCACTTCACTGTGCCTCAGACCCAATTCTACCCCCAAGTCATCTTGTTGTGAGAAGATAAAAAAAATACAAAATTTTCTGAGAACAATGATCCATCCAGCATAGTCGTTTGCCTTTGACTGTGGCAACTGTTACTTTTCAGATTTCTCTCTGTTTGAATGTAAATTCAGTAATCTGTCAGAAAGAGAAGCCTGCTAGCCTATCCTGTAATGTGTGAATGAATCGTTTTTCCCCCAGTACAGGTGGTTGCGGGGAGCGCCAGGCCCCAAAAGGCTTGACCGTAAAAAGAGTGTAGGCTGACAAACTGAAGGTCTGAGCCACTGCCCACGACTCATATGGGTGGGGTCAATATTTCCCAGAACTGCGCACAATGTAACTTGTCATACAGAAAAAATGCAGCAGACATTGCCAGGGCAATTCTCCTGGAATTTAGTGAAGAGATGGGGGGGGGGGGCGGGCGGGCAGTGAATTAGGGAGGGAGAGAATGGGGTAGTGCACATATACACATAAAAGGTAACCAAAGAAAGATTTCCTTCTCTATTTGTCTCTATTTGTCTTTCCTGGCTGGTGTGTATTCAATTGTTTTGGTAAAACAAGCAGTTGAGCAAACTCATCAGCCACTAATGAGATCTCACTAATGAGATCTTCGTCCTGGGAGATCCGTAGCTCAAGTTTGGGACCTCGCGTTCCCTCAAAAGTAAATAGTACCTTTTGGTACAAGAAAAACAATGATACCTTATGGAACAATTTTCTAAATGTTGTTAAAAATCAGTCCCTAAGATCCTCAACACTGATCTGGCGCTCTATTATCTCTGATTTCATTTCCTATTACTCTTCCCCTGAGTCACTTTAGGTCACTCACACTGAGTCCTTGCTGTTCTTCAGAGGGTGTTCCCACCTCAGGGTCTTTGCACTCACTGAATGCCGTGCAGACCATTCTTCCCCTAGATGCCCACGCAACTCACTCTTTCCCTTCCTTCAGATTGGTCTGTCAATGTCCTTTTATCCTCCCAACCGCCCTCCTTAGAATTTTAAGAGGTCCTCTTTTTTTTTTTAAGTTTATTTTTCTTAGTAATCTCTATGGAGCTCAAACCCATGACCCCAAGATCAAGAAACACGTGCTCCTGATCACCAGCCAGGCACCCCAAAATTTTTTTTAATAATTTATTGTCAAATTGGTTTCCATACAACACCCAGTGCTCATCCCAACAAGTGCCCTCCTCTGTGCCTGTCACCCACTCTCCCCCTTCCCACACTCCCTCCCCCCTCAGTTTGTTCTTAGTCTTTCAGAGTCTCTTATGTTTTGTCTCCCTCCCTCTCTGTGTCTTTTTTTCTTTCCCTCTTCCCCTCCCCCATGGTTTTCTGCTAAGTCTCTCAAAATCCACCTATGCGTGGAAACATATGGTATCTGTCTTTCTCTGATTGACTTGCTTCGCTTAGCATAATATCCTCCAGTCTCATCCATGTTGCCACACATGGCCAGATTTCATTCTTCCTCATTGCTGCGTAGTATTCTGTTGTATATATACACCACATCTTCTTCATCCATTCGTCAGTTGATGGACACTTAGTCTCTTTCCATGATTTGGCTATTGTCCAAAGTGCTGCTATGAACATTGGGGTACACGTGCCCCTATGCATCAGCACTCCTGTGTCTCTTGGGTAGATTCCTAGAAGTGCTATTGCTGGGTCATAGGGTAGTTCTATTTGCATTTTTTTGAGGAAGCTCCACACCGTTTTCCAGAGTGGCTGCACCAGTTTGCATTCCCACCAACAGTGTAGGAGGGAGGCACCCCCAAATTTTAACATGTCCTCTTGCCCTGACATTTCTATCCTTTTTCCCAGATTTATTTTTCTCTTCAGCACTCTAACTTATTATTATATATTTCACTCATTTTTCTAGTATATTTGCATCTCCTGCACAAGGGATTGTCCCTGAGATTAGGGTTTTGACCATATCCCCCAAAGCCGCGAGAGTGCACAGAGGAGTGCAAGTGCTCAAAACGCCATTTTGACTAAAGTTCCCTTCCGTACTCATACTTTCCACAAAGACACTCTGATTCACATGAAAAAGATATTCTTTCTAAGCAAATTAATATTATAAGGAAGGTTACTTAAAGAATGATTAAGCAACCTGGGAGATTTAACTGTTTCCTAGACTCCTCAAGCACTCTTAAGTGTTAGGGATAAAGAAGCATGTAGAACAGTGGTCCTCAAAGTGGTCCCGGGCCAGAAGCAATAGAGAACAGGGAACTTGTAAGAAGTGGGTTCTCAAGCCCCAATCCAGACTTCCTGAATTAAAATCTTGGGGGAGGCAAACCATAAGAGACTCTTAACAAAAGAGAACAAAATGATGGAGGGAGGTGGATGGGGGATGGGCAGGGGGATGGGTATTAAGGAGGGTACTTGTTACGATGAGCATTGGGTGTTATATGTAACCAATGAATCACTAAATTCTACTCGTGAAATTAATATTACACTATATGTTAACCAACTAGAATTGAAATAACTTGAAACATTAAAAAATAAATAAATAAATAAATAAATAAATAAATAAATAAATAAAATCTCGGGGGAGAGGTCAGCAATGCTTGTTTTAAAAGCCCTCCAGGTGACTCTAATGCAAGCTGACGTTTGAGAACCCACCACGATCCAAAGGAAAGAGCTGTGGGCTAAATAGCTAGAGACCTGGATTCGAGTCCTGATCTATTTAATTGGGTGATTCTGGTACATCCCTTAAGCTCATCTACTTCCATCTGTTCACTCACAAAATGAAAGAGATGCTGAGTTTTTATTACATGCTTTTAAGGTACGAATGGTAACTCTTTAATTCACAGCCCTGAAGGACCCCTTTAGTTCGCCTTTATAAGTTTGTAAGTAAGTAAACATCATATCTCAAGTAAAACCTTCTTTCCCTTCAGCCTGGCCTTTTTCTTCTCAAGTCGGCCTTGAGAAGAATTAGTGAGCAATTCGCAGAGACACACTCGACACTCTTTCCAAGGACCATCCTCTGCACCGCTGGCCTGTGTCAGCTTCCATGCCAGCCCTCTCTCCTGGTTTCCTTCTCATTTCTCTGAATGTTCTTTCTCAGTTTCCGCTGCTGGCTTCTTAGCCTCGGCTCCCTCCTTATATGCTATCGTTCCGTCTTCCGCCTTGGACCTCTCCACACGATTCCTGGGCGGCTTCGTCTTCCCCCTGCCTTTATTTCTGGATAAGGGGATGACCGTTAGGCACTTCATTCTCTGAGAACTACCCGCATTAAATCACCTGTTCTCCATCCAGCAGGCTCTGAAATCGACATGTCCGAGACAGAACTCATCCTCTTTCCCCCAACCCACTTCTCCTCCTGTTTCCCCACTAGGCAGCCCAAGTCAGAAACTGAGAGCTCCTAGATGCTTCCTCTCTCCTTCCCTCAGCTCCAGTTAGCCGCCATGGCTGGCAGATCCTCGTTCTTGGATCTCTCTTTAGCCATCTCTCTTCCTCACGTTTCGGTCACAGCCTTTAACTGGTCACCAGCTTCTGTCTCACCCTCTCCGGTCTGTCTGGCACACTGTCTTCCGAAACACACACTGCTGACAGCTACCGTATAAACTCCCTAGTGGCTCCCAGTGTGCTGTGCCAGCCTCTCTGCTCGGTCGCACGGCCACGCACCATCACCTTCCCGCCTACCCCTCTCATCTTCCTCTACCACACACCAAACCTCCTCACGCAGCACCAAGTTGTTCTACAACTCCATGCTTTGCCACAGACTCAACCTCCTCTCCAGTGGCTCCCTATTGGTCCCTCAAAAGCCATCCTCGACCAACCCTCCCAGTGGGCTGTGGCTTCCCCCGTTCCATGCTTCCACAGCACTTGGTTCTTACCTCAACCATAACCCTTAACGCTCCTTACTAGAATCGCTCATTTACCTATTTCTCCACACCTCCATGAACACGGGAGCCCTCTTTGATTTTCTTTGTACTTCCAGACCCCAGTACAGTGCCTGGTACAAAATAAATACATAAGAAATGTTTGGTGAATTCATGTTTATTTTTTTTATATCTATAATACGTTTCTTTCTTTAGAGATTTCTTTTTTCATATTAGCCTTGTGTGTCAATATTTCACATTATCTTAACCAATCTTTTGACTAAATGTAGCTGCAGGCGGCTGGGGACAGACAGCTGCGCTTGATCCTGGAGCGGGAACTAAGAAAGTTAATTCGCCCGGAAGGAAAGCCTCTGATCTAAGGTCTAGGGGTGAGGAATGAGAGCCTGTCTGTAGGAACTGTGATATTTTGAAAGCACCAAATTCACCGTCGTCACCTTGAGCCTTTTCTGTGGGGCAAAAGGGATGACAGAGGTAGGGGCTTTTGTCCTCTCTTGTGGGCAGATTTTTTGGGTGAGTTTTCCTTTTGTGGTGGCTGTGGCCACGAAGGAGGCTGCCCCAGGAACCCCCACCTATTTTTAGCCTCAGTTCGACACCCTCCAGACAGCAACCTTTTCACATACCACCGTGTTAACTTTCAGTCTTGCTCGTGCCAAGATGAATCACCCAGGGCTGGCCTGGAAAATTGCTAGACCTGACATAAGAACAAAAAGACTTGCAGCCAAGAGATGAAGCCTTGGACAGTGGAAGGGTGCAATGATGCCCTGACATTTAATATGTCCAATAGCCCCGCTTTCCTACTGTTAGCCAACAATTTTGTGTATATTCCCATGTCATGTGATCTGAAAGAACTTCTCTGTGATCAGGCTGAGATGTGGAGCCCGCACCAGAAAACCTAACTCCTCCCTCCGATTTCCTCCTTAAGGAAAACTTATCTGAGAAAGGAGTGATTCTAGATGTTACCCGAGTCTAGGGGTACACCAGGCTATTTCCTGATTGTGTTCGTTTTTGTATGCTCTGTTAAACTAGGTCAAGCTCTTGACCTATGATATTTGCTGTTGGAAATGCTGCCACTGAAAGCCATCAAAGATCACCCTGGAAGGACAGCTGCTGGCCCTTCCCAGCTGTGCCTCCACTGGGTCCAGCCAGCCTCGTGTCCGTGTGCCTCCAGCCTTGTGGCCCATTGATGGGAATTCTGAGGATGCGTCATCCTGCCTGGCAACCTCTCAATCAACCAGACTGACTCCCGTTTACCCCTTCCCCTCATTCTACGTCCCCGAAGGATTTTTGACCCAGGGGGTACTCTAGGCAAATGTTCGACTATTCCTCTAAACCGGAACTCCTGCCCCAGTTTCCTCGTTGATCTCTGATCCTGAGGAGCTGGACTCCAGGGCCTATTCAATTTCCACACTAAAGGTTTCGAGGAGGAATCTTCTTCCTTACTCTGGGGCCCACCAAAGGTTACTCTCAGGAAGCAAAAGAAGAAAAAAGAGAGAGAGAGAAGGGGGGGGTACTGTCTAGCTCTATTTATTATCTCCTAACTCCTCTTACAAATGCTCTAACACCCAGATGGGCTGCGTTCTATGGTGGCTCTGGTTTGACTTCCTGTCCTCCTAATAGCCTTTAGGCCGCAATGCCTCCTTCCTCTAGAAAGTGAGAATAACACCAAGGCAGAAGCTGGGCCAGATGCGCTGAGATGATTTCCAGATAGAGAAGAAAAGCTGATTGGATGAAAAGTCAGGTATGGCCAGAGAAGAAGAGTCAAAGAACAATTATTGTAGGTCTGATGGAACGGGGAATCCCCATGCCTTAAACAATGGCTGGACGAAGGAGACACAGAAGAGACGAATGCTTTCCTCCACACCCAGCAGTGCCCATTCCACCCCACATTCTTAAGTGTCTGACTGGAATCAGATGAGGACATGAGCAATAATCAGGCAGCGCAAGGCAACGTGTGACCACGGGCCCAGTACGTACGACAGACGATAAGAATTAGGAGCGTTCAGAAGAGAACAGAGTTCTCCAGGGAGAGGGAGGACAGGGAAAGACTCTTGGAAAGGGCCTGTCCTGGCAAGGGAACAGAAAGAAGTTGTTCCTTGACTGAGCGGGAGAGCAGAGGACATATCCCAGGGAAGCCCGGAGAAGTTGGAGAGAAATGGGGACTACGAGTGGCCAAGCTGGGCAGAGTCTGACTCTGGAAGGTTTAAATGCTGCCTGAGGAATTCAGACTCCATGCTGCAGGCCACGGTAGGTCTCTACAGACTCTGTGACAGGAAATAATGTAATGAAAATGCGTGTTAGAAACAATAGTGAAAGGGGATTTAATTGTATAGTTGCGGCCCTTTTATGTTACTTGAATTTTTAACCATGTGCAAGTGTTATATTTCAATTTAAAAACGAATTACCATAGAAAATACAATGTATAATTTGTGTCAATATCTTTGCAAATGTTTAAAATAAAAACAATCAAGGGGCACCTGGGTGGCTCAGTTTGTTAAGTGTCTAACTTCCTCTCAGGTCATGATCTTGCACTTTGTGGGTTTGGGCCTCACACCGGGCTCTGCGCTGATGGCTCAGAGCCTGGACCCTGCTTTGGATTCTGAGTCTCCCTCTCTCTCTGCCCCTCCCCTACTTGTGCTCCCCCTCTCTCAAAAATAAATAAATATTTAAAAAATTTTTAATAAAAACAGTCAAGCAACATTGTAGAGTATGGATAGCAAAATAAGGACAGGCAGAGTGGGGTGATAGGTTTGGACACTGGCTTCCACCTTCTGAGTAGTGAGCTTACCCCTTCTGAGCCTCTAATTCCTTTAAAACAGAAATAACGGCACCCATCTAACAGAATGGTTGTGAAGATTAAATAGGATAAAGTATGTCGAGTGGCAACCCTGGTAAGCATTCAGGGACTGCACCCATAGACTGAGAGAGGCTACTATGGTCAAATAGGCCCTTCCCTAAAGAGGGGACCGTGAAAATGGAAAGGGGGTGGGCTGAAGTCACCACCAAAGCGGGATGAGAGGAACTGCTCAGCTAGAAGGGTGTCAGGAGAAGGAACGCTCACAACTCACAGCCCTCCCTTGGGGCCGTGATGAATGATGCACTATTGTTGCACCTAAACGTGCAGTCTCCGTGGACGTCTCTAATCCCACTTTCCCGAAATCCCCTCAAGAAAATGTGATTCCTCAGAGAACAGTTATTCCACACATGGCCGGCAGATGTCACCGGAGACAATCCCATCCACACGGTGCTCCATCTCCCGGAGGCTGGATTCTACAATTTGTGAAGGAAAAAGTCCTCTGTGGCTCCTTACCTAACTCCCCTTTCCCCATCCTTCTGACCTGTAGGCAGCTTCCTCTTTTTCCTGTGATCCCTCGTCCTTCCCAGTATCTCCCCGTCCTGACACCCTGGCCACCTGGGGGTGGATCTGAGTTCTTCATGGCGGCAATGCCAATGTTGTGACTGGGTTATACGTGTGCTTCTCTGTCTCTCTCCATTGTCTGTTCATATAGATTACCAAGACCTACAGCTGTGCTGTCACCCCTCCCCACAGTCCCCTTGCCTCCTGAGTTTCAATCAGTGATGTCAAGGCGCCCCCATTCTCTATCTCCGGCGGTCTCTAACTTCTCTTCTAAATTGGTGCAGTTTTTAAATACTAACATCTGAAGATTTGGAGATGCATTAATCCACTTTGCTTTCTGAAAATATTAGCGTTCTTGGCAAAATAATCCCTAAACTGGAAGCTGTAGGCAGCCCTGGGATATAGGAAATGATGAACATTCCTGAGCCAAGCTGAGTGACTTGTCCAGAGGGAATATGTCACAGTCATGAGACTCTGATAGCAAAGACCTGATAACAAAGGAAAACCATTCTAGGCCAATTTCCCCCTTTCTCCTGCTCACAGCTCCTTCTTGCGACTCTTCTTGCTTTCTTATTTGCTTTCAGTATTTACAAATCAGCCTAAAAATAACTTTCAGCATCAATATTTTTATAGGTATTCCTCATTAATAGCCTCCGAGACTCATCTCAATTTCTAATACTTATCCAAGTAACCTGGGGCTCCACTCCAGAGGAGAGAGGCTCTAGAAGGAGGTTTGGGAAAGATATTACCTTATGATTACAAAAAAGGGCTGAGGATCAAGGTTCCTAAATCTTTATTTGTACTCTGAAGCACATCTTTTAGCTGCTGTGACTGTTTACCTTTGTCCTAAATCATTCCCAAGACTTTAGACCACAGAGAAAAAAAAAGTCCACATATACTTTTTTTTTTTTTAACATTTATTCGTTTTTAAGAGACAGAGAGAGAGAAAGAGAGCACGAGCAGGGGAGAGGCAGAGAGAGGAAGACACAGAATCCGAAGCAGGCTCCAGGCTCTGAGCTGTCAGCACAGAGCCCGACGCGGGGCTCAAACTCACTAGCTGTGAGATCATGACCTGAGCCGAAGTCCAAAGCTTAACCAACTGAGCCACACAGGCGCCCCTACATAATGTTTCTGATGGTAGATTTTAACCCTGAAGCTGAGAGGGATCATGACCCCGCCCCCTGATCTGATTATGGTGCCCAAGAACAGAGACCTCCTATCATTCATGTCCCGTATCCTGCTAAGTGCCAGGCTTCTGTGTGGAACTGTCCGAATGCAGAGAGTGTCCTCAGGCCCTGACTAAACTCTGAACGAATTTACACCCCAGACAAAACAGCACATATAATGGCATGCAGAGGAAGCAATGTGCTTAAGCCTCCACCCCCTTTCTGAGCCAACTACTCCTCCCTAAACACAACAGAACGTGAACAACCCCACACACCCACACACCTATAGATATTACTTGGTTACTGCCAACAAACAATGAAAAGGGAGAGCCAGGAATTTGGCCAGGGTGACATGTGCAGGCCTCCTCCTTCTCTGACAGCGGGTTACCCAACACACAGACTGGGCACGTGGTTGGGGCACCGGCAGAGCAGGAACACCTCAAAGAGAGGTTTATTAAAAGGAGGAAAATAAAATAATAAAATGACTACCTAAGTAGTCTTTGTGAAAAAAATCAGAACTTTGTTGAATTTGTTATACTTGCTTTACAATGCAATGTTTAAAAGTTCTTTGGGGGAGAGAGAACTCTCCTCTGAGGGCTTAGAGCCTCTGATGGCAATCCTGCCTGCGAGGAGCAAAGCAAAACTTCCTGGACAGACACGCTGCTGTCCTGGCCGCCACTTACACGAAGGAACAGAGACCCCGCAATACCAACGAAGCCAAAGGCTTGTGCCTTCCCCCAAAGCACCATAAAAACATCATACCTCAGCTGAAAAAGAGGTTGTACACTCAAAGCCTGTGGCTCAACTTAGCCAGAAGATGCAGAAATGGATTTTATTTGGTTCTCACGTTTCAAAATGTTCACATCAAAACCCATTTTCTGATTTTTTTTTTCTTTAACAGTGGAACATCAGTACCGAATTGTGCTGCTTGGCAAGAATCGTCTGAGTGTGAGGGACATGCTCTCCCAGCTGTAGTCTGTTAGAGACGCCACCACTTCCCTCTTGGACTCACATGGCTGGCCTCACTCATTTGTGAAACCCTACAGGCCCCCATGGGTAGGTATTTGAATTTGAGACCCTTTAAAGCTTTGATCCTCCATTAATTTGCAGCATTTGTAACAAAAGAAACACAAGAAGGCTTTGACAGTGTTATTTTCAGTTCACTACAAATGAAGGTCCTGATGGTCCTTCCTCAGGAAAGATCCAGAGCTTGGGAGCTCGAGGTTCCGAGAGGGATGGAGGGCGACAGCTGCTAACTATCACAGGAAAAGGCAGGGCCTGGGGTTGAAAGTGGAATACACACGCCGAGTTGCATAATGGGGCTGTCCATCGGTGGTGGACTGGCTTGCTTGCCTTTCAGGACGGTGCCATGGCCACTCTCTCTTCCAGTCTGGCTGTATCAAGCAATGGGTAGCCTTTTTCCAGAGTTCGGTTTGCTGGGGCTAAGATGATTTTAGTTTCATTGGGCAGGGCAACTGGCATAGGACACCCTGTCTGTGATGGTAAGCAAAGCCAAATACGTTGGACAATGCTCCATGCCACCAGGCCGCTGGGCACTTCAGATGGTAGGTCCAGTCCACACTGTGCATTTCCCACCCAGGCGGAGTGCTCCTTTTTCCCTGGGGGCGCTCCTGCCCAGAGTGAAGCCCAGTGAGCATCACTGACCATGCTGTCATTCTCTATGGCTCCATTCTGAGCTAAAATATAAAACCACTTTGAGGTTAACATATTTGTTCTTTTGTCTTTTGCATTAATAAGAAAAAAAGGCAAGGGTGCCTGGGTGGCTCAGTGAGTTAAGCATCAGACTTTGGCTCAGGTCATGATCTCAGGGTTCATGGATTCAAGCACCGAATCAGGTTCTGTGCTGACAGCTCAGAGCCTGGAGCCTGATTGGGATTCTGTGTCTCCCTCTCTCTCTGCCCCTCCCCAGCTTGTGCTCTCTCTCTCTCAAGAATAAATAAACATTGAAAAAGTTAAAAAAGAAAAAAGAAAAAAAAAAAGGCAAACGACAGGGTGCCTGGGTGGCTCAGTCAGCTGACCATCTGACTTCACTTCAGGTCATGATCTCACAGTCTGTGAGTTCAAGTCCCATGTTGGGCTCTGGGCTCACAACTCAGAGCCTGAAGCCTGCTTCAAATTCTGCATCTCCGTCTCTCTCTGTCCCTCCCCAACTCATGCTCAGTCTCTCTCTCTCTCTCTCTCTCAAAAATAAATAAGCATTAAAAAAAAAAGGCAAATGACATTAAAATTGGGTTATCTAAGGTTTTAACATCTTTAGAATGTCAGGAGAACTCTAAATGCCCAAGAGTTCATAAAGGTCTTGTTAAACCAATCATCAGCCTTGCTGTCTTATTTTGTCCTATCTGCTCATGTTTTCTGACTTCCAAGTATGTTCTTTTTTTTGTCCGAGTTGTAACGTTTGTTGATTGAAACCACATAGAGATACCTATGGTAGAAAATGTATTGGATCACATGATTCAAAACTGTCTCCCAGGTTGCAGAAAATCATAAGGTACCTCCTTGGGAATCCCCACCACAGGGACAGGTCATCGCCACCCAAAATTTCCAAAAGCACTATGACAAATCAGGGAATGCCTGGGCCTGACTCTTGCCACTAGGTGTCAGACTAAACAATCAGGAATAAAGACTACCAGGTCTTGAGCTCCTTTAAGAACATAAAGCAGGCAGAGGTGCAAAGAAAGCTATTTTTGACGTTACTTTTTATTTACACATGATTTTCTTTCTTAATGATCATTTTTCAACTTGGAGCTAAACATCCTCCTCTAAGGTATAAGTGCTGGGGCATTTAGAGTTCAACATTTCTGTACTTTTTTTTCCTTTTATAGACATGAATATTCCCAGATAGGGGAACGTCTACCCTCTATTTTACCTAATGATTGGAGTAGAAAATATTTTGAGAATCTTCCTCAAATTATAGTATATTCAGTCACATTTTCACAGCCTGTTTTCAACAGTGTTAATACAACAATTGCTTTGGCCAAATGATTAATCTGTTGGGATACAAATTAGGTGAACTATCATGGAGTGCCTAGGTAAATTTCTCTGCATTTCAGTTTCTTTTGGGGAAAGTAGGAACAATATCTATCTTACAAAATTAGTTCTGAGAACAATGTTTGCATCAAGTGTTGGAGTTCTTCCAAAAACTTATTAAGCAGCTATCCATGCATTTGTGAACAAGCAATAAAATTTTTAAGCTCAGAAAAAAACCCTAAGTGACATTAAATCCAATCTTAACGTTTATTTATTTTTGAGAGTCAGAGAGACAGAGCGTGAGCAGGGGAAGGGCAGAGAGAGAGGGAGACACAGAATCTAAAGCCGGCTCCAGGCTCTGAGCCGCCAGCACAGAGCCCGACATGGGGCTTGAACCCACAGACTCGAGCGAGATCATGACCTGAGCTGAAGTCGGCCACATAACCAACTAAGCCACCCAGGCGCCACAAATCTAAACTTATTATAAAAGCAGGTATACATAGCAAAGTTAACTGACCTCTCCGATTAATATGCAGTTAATCAGAGGTGGAAACTGGAATTGAGATCTACTTATAGTTGCTCTACCCTGCCTCAATAATTATATATTTTGTACATTGTGTGCCTCCAGAGACAATGGGATCTCTCCTTGGGAATTTTTCATTGTAACATGTGATCATTCCCATCCTGAAGGTTTTATTTCTCGATTTTAGGGGTTTTTTTTCCCCCGCTTATATGGTTTATCTTACCCCCACTGAACCAGATTCCCTCCATTCAGAGAGTCAGAGGGGTGGAAGGAGAATGGCCAGTCAGGTTAAAGATGATTGCAATAATCACCAGAAATTTCTGCACAACTATGGAGGCTCCTGGGGCTAATTCTGAAGAGTTCAGATCCAAGTTGCTTTATTTTGCCTGGACCAATTCTAGAAGTAGATGAATTCAATTAGAGGCTTGACGGCTAGGAGATGGGGGTGGGGCGGGGAACATAAGTTCTATATCTGCAGGTGAAACCAGAGGTTGAGGAGCCTGGAGTGGTTACACACATTGCCTGGAGAGGTCCAACTGCTTCGACCCCACTCCTTCCCCCATCCCAGGACAGGTGCGCAGGGAGCCAGCAAGTGGGAAAAGTTAGGGCTGCCTTAAGCCTCCTTGAAATGTGCTTAGCAACTTTCTTAGCCATCCTTAAGGCCCAATCTTGTGTAAGGCACTGCCCAACTAATTCTTCAACCACTTCCAAATGCTCCTGGAAGGTTGCCCAGCTAGGCACCCAGAAGCAGGCACAGGAGCCATTCTCTACAGCAGCACAATGCAAATCAGAGAACATGGCCTCAGTAATTATTTTGTTAATGCAAGGTAGCAACCTATAACCACTACTACAAAGATGAACACCTTGCTTTCCTTGAAAAAAACTTATGGTCATATTCAGCATTTTCCCGGGAATACAGGATAGCGTGCTTCCCTCTCCAGTCAACAGGACTGTTAATCCCGAAGAAACGATTCGAGGGTTCTCCAAGCATTTAGACTTTTAAGGCCAAAGCATTCACAACTTCTACCTGGGGCAGGGCTCGGGGAATTGCCACCTGTCCCCGTGCTGCAAAGAGCCTGTATTGGCAGATGGCAGAGGCAGCCTGCGACCTTCTAACCCGCCAGGGCGTCCTTCCCCGCAGAGAGAAGTTTGGGGAAACAAATCCCTTCGTCTAGCCATCATTTCCACTCCCGTTTTCAAAAGATCAAAAATCGGAAAGGACCGGCCGGCTGGCAAACCCCAAGGAGGAACTGCCCGGCAGGTCTGCGTTCTTTGGGATCTCAGCAGTCGACGACCCCAAATCGAATCGATCGTGGGAAACCCCAGGGAAAGGTTTCTTGCAGAGGAACAGGATTACTGGGTGCAGGCTGCAGGGAAGTACCGGGGGAGGGGGCCTTAGTCGGGAGGACTTTCCAGCCACTCAGCGTTCATCAAAAAGTTCCCAGTACATGACCCCAGTGGCTCATCGCAGGGAGTTTCTCTGATGAACCCCGGCTCAGAGTTTAGGCTTCTCCCCTCCCACCCCCCGCCCGAGCAGAGGACGAGGCCAGTTCTCTTTTCTGGTCTGACTGGCTTGGAAATTCCCCGCGCCTGGCCCCGCCCCAGAGAAATCCCCTGCCAGCGTTTATAGGGCGCCGCGGCGGCGCTGGCGAGCCCACAACAGTCGCAGCCAGCGGTCCTCCCCTTCGTGACACTGAGAGGCAGCGAGCGCGCAGCCCGCGGCCGAGCGCACCTGGGCAGCAGCGCCTGAGCTTTCACCGCGCCATGTTTCACCCTGCCGAGCACGCCCAGGACTGGGCCATGGAGGGTCCCCGGGACGCGCTCAAGAAGGAGCGGCTGCTGGACGACCGCCACGACAGCGGCCTGGACTCCATGAAGGACGAGGAGTACGAGCAGATGGTGAAGGAGCTGCGGGAGATCCGCCTTGAGCCCCAGGAGGCGCCGCGCGGCGCCGAGCCCTGGAAGCAGCAGCTCACCGAGGACGGAGACTCGTAAGTGTCGCGGGCCCGGGTGGCGGGACCGGGTCGGGACGCCGGGCCTGCAGCGCGACGCCCGCGAGGCGGCCGCTGACCGAGCTTTACGCACCGCCCGCGAGACCTTGCAAAGCGGCGGGTTGCCCGTGGGGGACAGGGGATTAGGGTCCCATCCCGAGGCGGCGTTGCAGCAGTTCTGCCTTGCAGCGGCGCGCACCCCACCCCCCAACCCGGGACTCGGTCCCGGTCCTCTCGGCGGGGGCGGGGCGGCGGCGGGGACGCGAAGTCCCCGCTTGCATAAGGGGGGCGGGAGTTTCTGCCCCGCTGGCGGGCGCCGAGCGGCCGGGAGGGGAAGTACAGGGCGTTCCGGCCCGGCAGGAGGGCGGGGCGGTCTGGCCGGCGCCCGCCGAGGAGGAGCGGGGGGGGCCCGGAAAGTCCCTGGGCGCCTGCCAGGAACACTCAGCTCATAATAACCTCGCGGAAAACACCGCGGCCTCGGCCTCCAGAAACCCCGGCCTTGCGCAATCCCCCGCAGCCCGCGCCTCCCTGGGCCCCACGCAATGCACTCAACGGCCCTGGGGGTTTTTCCCTTTCTTCCCCTTAGGTTCCTGCACTTGGCCATCATCCATGAAGAGAAGGCATTGACCATGGAAGTGGTCCGTCAAGTGAAAGGAGACCTGGCCTTCCTCAATTTCCAGAACAACCTGCAGCAGGTGCGCCAGCTTGACTAGCCCCGTGCCTCTGACCCAGTGAGGAAGTTGCATCTAGCACAGTTGCTCCCAATCCTTTATAAAGTAATCATCACTGGTCATTATCTGCCCTGACCTTTTTACATTGGAATCAGCCAACATCCTAGAGAGTAAAGAAAATTCTATTGATTTGGTGAGGCCTTTATGAAAGCCCACCTGGGGCCTCTGGGATTTGTCTTGCCCCTTACACCTGTCCGGAAGGCGCATCACCCACAACCAGGAGATCTCTGGGGTTCAAGGGAAGACAGACTGAGTTTGGGCCATGGCTTATGCTCTTTCTGTTCCTTCTTCTGTTTGTAGACTCCACTCCACTTGGCTGTGATCACCAACCAACCAGAAATTGCTGAGGCACTTCTGGAAGCTGGCTGTGATCCTGAGCTCCGAGACTTTCGAGGAAATACCCCCCTACACCTCGCCTGTGAGCAAGGCTGCCTGGCCAGTGTGGGAGTCCTGACTCAGACCTCCAGGACCCAGCACCTCTACTCCATCCTGCAGGCCACCAACTACAATGGTAGGTCTGCCTGCCCTACCCTGCCCATTAGAAGTGGAGAGGTGGGCCAACTTTAGGAGTGCAGGCAAGAGTTTAAAACTCTCAACACTTGAAAGGTTGAGAAAATACGCATGCAAAAGGCCTCTTTGATGCCTTTCTAAACCCAGGTTCTGGGTTCTTCAAATTCAGAAGAATTTGTTCCCTAAAAGAATAGGTGAAAGGTTCTTCTTGGGATCTGAGAGTTGAAACAAGTGTTTATACTTCCTTCTTTGTTCTTCCAGGTCACACGTGTCTACACTTAGCCTCTATCCATGGCTACCTGGGCATCGTGGAGCTTTTGGTGTCTCTGGGTGCTGATGTCAATGCTCAGGTGAGTGCCTCATGTCTCCAGATGGAATGCGTCAGCTTCCAGAGCCCTCCTAAGATTTCACATATTCTTGTTGCAAGCAGAAATTCCAAACTCAACCGTAAACATTTCAAATTCCCGTTGGTTTCAGGAGCCCTGTAATGGCCGAACCGCCCTCCATCTTGCAGTGGACCTGCAGAATTCCGACCTCGTGTCGCTTTTGTTGAAGTGCGGGGCTGACGTCAACAGAGTCACCTACCAAGGCTACTCCCCATACCAGCTCACCTGGGGCCGCCCGAGCACACAGATACAGCAGCAGCTGGGCCAGCTGACCCTAGAAAACCTTCAGATGCTGCCGGAGAGTGAGGATGAGGAGAGCTATGACACGGAGTCAGAATTCACGGAGGACGAGGTGAGTTTCCACTGGGTCACTCTGCGCAAAGCACTACCTTCCCAGGCCCCTAGAGCTACTCTTTATCCAAAGGCCACAATGTAGTGAAGTTCTCAAACTTCAGTGTGCATGACCAGTAGTATCCCAAGTGTCTTTTTTCTCTGCCCTTTTAAAAGGAGAGGAACATGAGAGGAAAACTCCTCAGCCCCTGAAGTTAATTTCTATTTGGGTTATGGAGAACGGGATCCAAGCATACTTGAGTTCCTTCCAGGAGCAGCCCTCACCGTCATCCCAGTGCTTTTGGCAAAGCTGTGGAAGTTTAACGTGCCTTTTTTTTTCTCTTGTTTTTAGCTGCCCTATGACGACTGCGTGCTTGGAGGCCAACGGCTGACGTTATGAGCTTCAAAAAGTACCGAAAAGAACATGGACTTGTGTATTTGTACAAAAAGAGAGTTTTATTTTTCTAAAAAAAAAAAAAAAAAAAAAGGAAAAAAAAATCAAAAGGGGGTACTTACAACCGTACTTCACACCGCGTGGCCCGAAACATTGACTGTTCTGCGTCCGCCCCAATTTTGTTATTTTTGTGAACTTTGGAACGACCAGAAAGATCGTTGGAATTGAAAGAAAACTGCTTTCCAGCCTCAGCTTTGTGGGATTTTTGGAGAGGGTTATCCAAAAATGTGATGAAAGGAATACGTTTTATTTATTGTGCTTTTTCATTGAGTCACCATGGATTCCATGGCTGAGCTCAGTGGTATCCTGTGACATGTAACAACCAAGTGTGTTGTGAAACCTTTTGGTGGTGTGGGGTGAAAAGTCACTACCTGTCGAGGTTTGTGTTACCCTCCTGTAAATGGTGTACATTGTGTATTTTGTTGGTAATTATTTTGGTACTTCGAAGATGTGTATTTATTAAACAGATTTTTACAGACCGAATTATCCTGATCATTCTCACTGGGCTGCAGTGGGGCTCCTAACCCTCCACTGGTGGGGGAGGGTTGTGTGGGAGCACTTACCACAGCCAGCCACAAAGCCCTTTCAGAGAGCAGCTTCTCACACTGTGTACACAGGACTCAGGACTCCCAGCCGGGGTTTGCAGGCGGCCCCAGGGCCCAGTGTGTGGGAGGGGAGGCAGTTGCAAGAGGATAGGAAACACCATTCTTAGGCTGGGGGTGGCAGCAAGCTGCCTGGCCTACAGCTGGAAACCTCCACTGTCTGTTGCTTTCATCCTGGTTTAATCTATGCTAGGACCCTTCCACTTTAGGAAGTTATTTGGGTCAAGAGGGATATGCTGAAATCCTATTTTATAGAGCTGGGAAAGACCTTGACTATAATACTGGAAGTTCCTAAGGAACGGGCTCAGGAATGGGACTGCACTAATGGTTTTTAGCAGGTACCCACCTCTGAGCCTTCATTTCTTCATTTATAAACCGGGCTGTTGCGAAGATTGCACAAGACAATGCACGTACAAAGCCTAGCAGAGTGCCAGGCACATAGTGCTAAAGAAAAATACAAGCTATTGCACAACATCCTGTATTTCACAGGGGAAGAAACAAGTCCAGAGAGAATGTCCTGTCCTAGGTCACCTTGCAGAAGCAGCAGGTGGTTGTAAGACTTTTGTTTTCAGGTGGTTAATCTCTGTTACCTGCATTCCACCTCTAAATCAACCTGTTGTTACCGGCTGTAGTATGAAGGTTTGAAAACTCTTTTCCTCAGCTCAGTCTGCTAGTTCTACCAAATGGATTTGACAAGAAATCAATAACTTGTGAAATTTATGTTTAAATGCTCCGTATCGATGTCTTTGTCCTAAAATACATCTCTCGCCTAGGTAGAAAGAGTAGTAAGGAAGGTTCATGGCATTCTATAAAATGCACAATGGCATATAAATACAATTCATGAACTTTGGCTTACACCTGAGAAAACATTGCCATTAGGTTATCCCTTTCCAGACCCATAAATGCTGTCAAAGTCAAGTGAATACGATGATCACCTTCCTCTCAGACCAAAAAAGAGCCAATACACTGTGGGTCTTTCAACGTATAGAGTGTATTGCCGTCGACTGGACTGACCAGTCAAAGCCAGCCCTGTCTCCCCTCCTACAGCCTCAGTCACCTAGAGCTGAGCACTGCGGTGGCCCCTGTACCAGTCTTGCCTTCTCTCAAAGTGACCCAGGCCCCATCACTGAAACTCCTCGTGCATTTCAGAGCACATGAACCCAGGTGCTTTGTGATCTAACACGTGAATGTCGACAAGATTCAGCTCTGTCAGCTGATGGGTAGAAGAGGTAGAAGGGGTGTGGGGGCAGAGAGGGGAGGAATATCCACCTCATATCCAAAAGAACACAGGTTGGAAAGTTGACTTCCAAATTTGGAATGACTTGCTTAGCTCCTCTCAGTCAGACATGCCTCTTTCTCCCCCTGTAATGGTACTGAATTTGTGCCAACTTGCTCATCACCCTCACTCCAGGTCTATGAGAGGGTTGGAGAAATGGGACAAAGTGTGGCCCACTCTTCAAAAGCCTCCTTCGTGACTGGCTTTTGTGTGGAGGCGACACCTTCCGTGGTCATGGCAGGGAGGGGCCCCTTCTGACCCATTTGGGCCCAGCCTCCCACATTTCTAGGCATCAGCTTTTCTGCTCTTCAGGACCCCAACCCTCAGGGTGGATTCCATTATCTGCATAAATCTCGAGGTCACTGGGCCCAGTTTCTTACTCTCCGTTCTTCTTCCTGTGTCCCCATCTCCTTTGTTTCTCTTCTTTTTATTTAAACCTATTTTCTTTCCTTCATGCCATTGGTTGGGTGGGTGGGTGGCTGGAGTCTGGAGTTCCCTAAAGAAAAATTCTAGAATGGAAACATTCTAATCTGTAGAAAGTCTTTGGCAAGTTTCTAAGCAAACCAGAACAGAAGTTTTCAAAGAAAACAGCGCAGCAGACGGAGAGCCTTTTATGCACTTCCATTTTCTCCAAGGAGCCAAAGGTCTTGTCAGGACAGGTAGAAGTAGGGAGCCTTGGGAAAGAGGGAAGTGACAGAGGAGGGAAATAAAAAGTCACATCAGCAACTTCCTTGAATTTAGTTCCTTGATTCCTTTTGCCTGCCTCATCCACAGGACAAATTTCCTTTATAGGTCACATGTACCAAGTCCCTTCCAGAAGGAAGGGTGTTTCTTTAAGAGGGAACAAACTCCAGTCTGGGCGGTCTGAAGACCTTCTCGTGGGGCCTGGGTGCTTGGGGGTATTTGCATTGAAACTTCGATTGCTACTGGAAGTGATTAAGTGCTGACGGTTAGAACTGAGTCAGTGAGATGGGTTCTTCCTTCGCCCCCTTTCCTCCCTATTTTCATCAGCTTGCCTTAGGTGCAGTTGAAGTTTCATTTGGCAAGAAAGGTCAGAGTGGAACTCCAGTCAGAGACATGCCCAAGAAGCATGGTTCCCCAACACTGGTACTTGGGCAAGGATCATCCAGGTCGGCTCCCCGTTTTTGTTTGTTTGTTTTTTTAATTTTTTTGAATGTTTTTATTTTATTTTTGAGAGACATAGAGACAGAGTGTGAGCAAAAGAAGGGCAGAGAGAGAGGGAGACACAGAATCTGAAACAGGTTCCAGGCTCTGAGCCGTCAGCACAGAGCCCGACATGAGGCTCGAACTCACAGACGACCGGAGATCGTGACCTGAGCTGAAGTCGGCGCTTAACGGACTGAGCCATCCAGGTGCCCCGGCTCCCCGTTTTAAGGGAATATTACAGGGACTAAAACCAGATATCCTGTGTGTTATCCTCCTAGAGGGAAACTGGATGGAACTCCCAGATGCATTCATTCGTTCATTCATATTATAAAGCACAATTATTCCCCAGGTCCTGTGCCAGGGACCTGAGCCCCAAGAGGAACCAGTCCCGGCCTCTGCCTCAGAGGGCTCCTTGCCTAGGTTAGAAAGAGAACTGGACAAGCACGTGTGAGACAGGAGGTAAGATGAAGCAGAGTATAATGTGAGCTCAGATCAGAGGCCCCTGACACTGAGCGTGGTGGGGGAGAGGGCCAAGAGATTACACTCTTGTTGCCCCCACCCCTACCCCGGCCAGTACTATCTATTCTTATTTCATGAATAAGAAATAAAGAATAAGAAAAGGGTGCCAAGTGACCAGTGGCACCCTTTTGACAAGTGGCAGAGAGCAAAGCAATACTAAGAACAAAACTTACGGGCTGGGGTAGGCTGTTCATTTTTGTATCTGTGTGTGATCCTGGAATCCAGGGCTGGGTCTGGAATCCGCCACCAGACTTTGAATTAATGGCAAATGATTTGCATGCCTTAGGCCAGAGCTTCTTCAACTCAGCATGCACCGTGGCCTGGAGACGGTGTTGAAATGCAGGTTATGATTCAGTTGGCCCAGAGCTGATCTGACACTTGCATTTCTCTCTTTTTTTTTTTTAACATTTATTCATTTTTGAGAGACAGAGAGAGACAGGGCACGAGTGGGGGAGGGGCAGAGATAGAGGGAGACACAGAATCCGAAGCAGGCTCCAGGCCTTGAGCCCTCAGCACAGAGCTCCACGTGGGGCTCGAACCCATGAACCATGAGATCATGACCTGAGCCGAAGTCGGATGCTTAACCGACTGAAGGCACTCCCTGATGCTTACATTTCTAACAAGTTCCCAGACAAGGTCTGTGCTGCTGGTCCAAGGACCACACTCTGAAGAGCACCTTAAATAACATTTTGAATAAAATGCTGTTTTATCTATTTGAGGCCAGCACTTGCTGGCTTTCTCCAGCCGGTTCCACTGCAAACCAGGATAAGCGCTTCTGCAGCCACATAGGAGGATGACCCAGCATCAGGCAACATAAGTCTTTTGCAAAGTAGGGCAGGATCCTGAGCGCTGCTGGCCAAGACCAACGAGTCTGCCACCAGAACAAGTAAGTGTAATAAGGAAGGAGGCTGACACATAACAAGGCCAAAGGTATAATCGACAGAGGTCCAAGACAGGAACAAAAATCCTCAACGAAGTGTATTTGAAGGGTAATACGCTAATTAAGAGGTAGACAAGTTGGTTTTTTTTTTTTTAATGTTTATTAACTTTTGAGAGAGAGAGAGAAAATGAGCAGGGGAGGGGCAGAGAGAGAGGGAGACAGAGGATCTGCAGTGGGCTCTGCACAGACAGCAACGAGCGCCATGTGATCTCACAAACCGTGAGATCATGATCTGAGCTGAAGTCAAGAGTTGGGGGCTTATTCGGCTAAGCCACCCAGGCTCCTGAAAAGTTGGTTTTTAAAATGAACCTTTTGTACGTTTGTATGGGGTTGGCGTGGCGCCCTGAGCAGGCCTCAACCTAGAAGGAGGGGCCAGAGAGCTGCTTCCCTATGACGTACTCCCCACTATCCTGATCAGAATATGAGAAGCCTTAACAAAGAGTTGACTAAAATATATTGGAGAAAACCTTAAGCAAAGAGTAGCTTCCCCCTAGGGGCAACGAAGGCAGCTCAGTCCTTTAAGCATCACACACTTGATTTTGGCTGGGGTCATGATCTCAAGGTTGTGGGATCAAGCCCCCAGTCTACCACCATGTTGAACCCCAAATGGGGCTCTGTGCTGGGCATGGAGCCTGCTGGAGACTCTCTCACTCTCTCCTTCTGACCCTCTCCCCCTCTCATGTTCACTCTCTTTCTCTCTAAAAAGAAATTAATTAATTTTTTAAAAAGAATAACTTCCCTTAAATGTTGCCATCATTTAATATTTTTAATTTATTGAATACATACAAAGCTGAAGTCGTCAAGACAGTCTGGTACTAGCACAAAAAAAGACATGCAGATCAATAGAACAGAATAGAAAACCCAGGAAGAAATCCATAATTATATGGTCAATTAATCTTCGACACAGGAGGCAAGAATATGCATGGGAAAAAGAGTCTCTTCAACAAATGGTGTTGGGAAAACTGGACAGCCACATGCAAAGGAATGAAGTTGGACCGCTTTCTTATGCCATACACAAAAATAAACTCAAAATGGATTAAGGACCTAAATGTGAGACAAGAAACCATCAAAATCCTAGAACACAGCACATATGGTAGTAATTTCTCAGACACCAGCCATAACAACATCTTTCTAGATATATCTCCTAAGGCAAGGAAAATAAAAGCAAAAATAAACTATCGAGACTACATCAAAATTTAAAAAAACTTCTGCATAGCAAAGGAAACAAACAACAAAACCAAAAGACAATCTACTGAATGGGAGAAGATATTTGCAAATGACATATCTGATAAAGGATTATTAGAATCCAAAATATACAAAAAACTTATACAACTCAACACCAAAAAAAAAAAAATCCACTTTAAAAATGGGCAGGGGCACCTGGGTGGCTCAGTTGATTGAGTGTCTGATTTCGGCTCAGGTCATGATCTCATGACATCAGGCTCTGTGCTGACGGCTCAGTGCATGGGGCCTGCTTCAGATTTTGTGTGTGTGTGTCTCTCTCTCTGCCCCTCCCCGCTCGTCTCTGTCTCTCAAAAATGAATAAACGTTAATTTTTTTAAATGGGCAGAAGACATGAACAGACATGTCTCCAAAGAAGAAATTCAAATGCCCAATAGACACATGAAAAGATGCTCAACATCACTCATCAGGAAAATGCAAGTCAAAACCACAGTGAGATATTACCTCACACCTGTCACAATGGCTAAACTCAACAACACAAGAAACAACAGGTGTTGGTGAGGATGTGGAGATAGGGGAACCCTCTTTGCACTGTTGGTGGGAATGCACAGTGGCGCAGCCATTCTGGAAAACAGTATGGAGGTTCCTCAAAAAGTTAAAAATAGAATGACCCTATAATCCAGTAATTGCACTACTGGGTATGTGCCCCAAAAATACTAATTAAAAGGGATGCATGCACGCCGATATTTATAGCAGCGTTATCTACAGCCCAAGCCAAATTATAGAAGTAGCCCAAGTGTCCATTGATAAATGAATGGATAATGAAGATGTGGTATATATATACAATGGAATATTATTCATCCACAAAAATGAATGAAGTCTTGCCTTTTGCAACAACATGGATGGATCTAGAGAGTATAATGCTAAATAAAGTAAGCCAGTCAGAGAAAGACAAATACCATATGAATTCACTTCTATATGGAAGTTAAGGAACAAAACGAATGAACAAGGGAAAAGAGAGAGAGAGAGAGAGAGAGAGAGAGAGAGAGAGTGAGAGAAACCAAAAAACAGGCCCTTAACTATAGAGAACAAACTGACGGTTACCAAAGGGGAGGTGGGAGGGGGATAGGGGTGAAATAGGTGAAGGAGATTAAGAGTACACTTACCTTTTTTTAAATTTTTTAAATTAAATTTAAAAAAATTTTTTTTTGAGAGAGAGAGAGCACAAGCAGGAGAGGGACAGAAGGAGAGGGAGAATCTTAAGCAGAACCCAACCAGAGGCTCAATCTCATGAACCATGAGATCATGACCTGAGCCAAAAATCAAGAACTGGACTGAGACATCCAGGTGCCCCTCTTTTTTTTTTAAGATTTTATTTTTAAGCAATGTCTACACCCAAAGTAGGGCTCAAATTTGTAGCTTTGAGATCAAGAGTCACATTCTCCGGGGACTGAGCAAGCCAGGCATCCCATGAGTACACTTATCTTGATGAGCACTGAGTAATATATGGAATTGTTGAATCACTATATTGTACACCTGAAACTAATATAATACTGTATGTTAATTACACTGGAATTTAAAAATCTTTTTAAATTTATTGAACATAGCCAATATGGAAAACATTCAGCTATTTAAACATAAGTTTTTAAGGTCTTTCAAATTGTCGTATTTTCAGTCTGTACAATATATTTTTCAAAATCTTACTCAACTGATCTATGGTAACATATATCATGGGATAAAATAAATAATTTACTTTTTACTTACTAAGCATGTATATAGCACTTCCTCTGTGCCACCGTTCTAAGTGGTTTGCAAATATTAATTCCTGTAATCTTCAAACCACCCTGTGAGGTAGGTGCTATTGTTATTTTCATATTTTTTTATAAGGAAATTGAAGCACAGTCAATTTAAGAACCTCAGCCCAGGCCACATTCGCCAGGCTTGGGTGGGCTCCGGATCCACAATCCCAACCTGTTAGTATAAAGCAGGCTTCAGCCCGGTGGCTGGGCTGGTTAGGCGTACAACTCTTGGTTTCAGCTCAGGTCATGATCTCACAACTCAAGTTAGAGCCCCGCATTGGGTTCTGTGCTGACAGTAAAGAATCGGCTTGGGATTCCCTCTCTCCTAATCTCTTTGCCCCTCCCCCCCCCCCCCCCCGTTTCTGTCTCTCTCTCTCTCTCAAAAATAAATAAACATTTTAAAAAATAAAAATAAACAAATAAATAAAGCAGGCTTCAAAGCATGCATGGGATTCCCACTGACTAAAGCGACTGTAACTCATCAATTCTGAATCTATTTCTTACATCTTCATTACTGATATCCTACTGAAATTGGATAAATATTACTAAGGATGGTTTGAATTCTGAGGTGTCTTGTTTAGAAGAGAGTCTCATAGGAACGATATGATAAGACAGAGAATGGAAGAGGTGGGCTCGCAGGAAACCTCAGTAAACAGAACAATAGTGAGGGACTTGGATTCATCTCTGAATGTTTAGTGTCGAGTTTCATGTGGTGAAAATAAATAAAATAAATAAAAGGAAGTGAGGCATGTCTCTCCTTCCAGGAGTTTCCAGTTGTGCGGTCTAGGTTCATTTCTGATTGAGGTTAGATGTACCCAAAGTCACCACATTAAACGTTTTGGTCAGACTTTTAAAAACTTGGCTGTATTTTAATATTCATCTCCAGGGAGGCCCAACACAAACAAGCAAATGCAAGTTTTAAGGACTAATGAATGGGCTTCTTTCGGGTGAAATGTTCTAGTGTTGAGTCCATTTTAAGCTGGGTTTCAACGTTCTCCTTCCAAACCCTCACACCCCTGCCATAGGGACGCAACTTCCCAGGGCAGGACTTTGCCACATGTCCCACCGAGTGTGGCCAGCCAGTTGTACGGGGCGGGCAGCCCAGGCTCAAAAACATTTCCGGGTATTTCCACTTAACTCTGTTGTTCTCCACAAAACACAGAGTAAACCTCTGGTTTGAAGGAGAGGCCTAAACCATCGATATGGAAATATCATTAATTTACAAGTCAAATAGAATAGAAAGCTTTCACCTTTTTGACGACAGAACTGGGAATAACTTGTACCATCAGCAGATTCTCCACCGAAGAGTCTTGCTGGGGTACATGCAGTACTTTCCACGTCTGACATGCACACCCGGCAATGGGCAAGAGTGGCTCTATGCACAGAAGCCTCCGCCCACAGTCCCCAAAGCACCCCGAGGGGATGGCGCAAGATCAAATCGCAATGAAATTTTCAGGTTTAGATAAGCGGGTCTTTCAATGCATGGGGCTTGATTGGGACTGGCGAAATTTCAAGATACAGCAGTCTGGGGTTTGAAAGAGCAAGGTGAGATATTTAAGGCAAGGGGTTTGAAGCATCTCAGACGTGAACTATCTGTTGATGCTTCCTCTTGAAGAGTTGAGGAGTCTTTCAGGAAATTCCTGTGATGAACAATCAAGTTACTTGCCTAGGCAAGAGCAGCTTGGAATAGTCACGTTGCTATAATGAAGTTGAAGAATAGTCATGTTAATGGAGACTGTAAATGAGGGGCAGGAGTGGGCAGATTCATCCCCAACCTGATTGGTCATTAGGCCTAGAGTAAGGGCCTGAGGAATATATGAGGACATATGACAGGCACATTTTGATAGATTAAAATGATGGAAAATTCAGGACATAAACCCATGAGCAATGGGGGTGGGGTGGGGATGGGGATGGGGATGGGGGTAGGCTAATGGGGAGTTTGCAGAGGGAACTCTACACATGGAGCACAGAGCAAGTGAGGCAGGGATCAAAAAACAAGTTTTACATGTTCTGTCATTTCACCTGTAATTGAAGAGCCGGAGCTACAATCTCTCTCTTTAAACGCATTAATTCACATCACAAATTCACACCACCAAGCACCCAGGTAATCCAGCTACTGGTGAATAATAATAGTAGGCCTCCTTTCTCAAACGGTGGCTGCACGCCAGCCATTTTTTGTATGTGAGCCCTATGGGGCAGGGGTGGCGTTATTAGCCCCATTTTACAGAGGTTCGGAGAGGTTTAGCAACTTGTCTGAGGTGATGCAGCCAGGAAAAGGGGCAGTGCTGGGATCCAAACCCTGCCCCCTGGGCCCCCAAGGCCCTTTCCCACCAGGCTGGCCAGGGTGAGCCCCCTCATTTGCTGAAGATGTCTGAAGTTCCCAACCACCGCCATTTTCCACTATGGCTGTCGTTAACCTTGAAGTAGCTCCGGCTGCCACACACGCCCATTTTACTCTGAGGAGCCACTTGCTACAACTTCTATTTTATAAAATTTCCTCATCGGAAAGGTTAGAAAATACCTCACAGGAGGGTTTGAAAGGTAACTGAGAGAGGGGCGCCTGGCTGGCTGAGTCGGAAAAGCATGCAACTCTTGAGCTTGGAGGTGGTGAGTTCGAGCCACACATGTAAAGATTATATACATACGTACAAAATTAAAAAAAAAAAAGGTAACTGATAGGGTTGCTACAAGTGCATAGGAAACTCACCGTGCAGCTGCAGATGCAGGGCTGGGAGAGTCCTTGAGAGCGGCTGGTAGGAACGCACCTGCAAGGGAGAGAGAAACTCCACCCTCTGGGCCTGCTGGGAAACCCTGTCCAAGGTCATTTGTGATTAAGTTTAGAACACATTCAGCTGACCCTCTGAGGCAGAGATGGGTACAGTGAGCAAATGCTGGTAGGGCCTGGGGGCAGCTGTTTCAAGGGGCCCCACCCCTCCTGACTATCTGGACAGAGGCAGCCTCCAGAGGGACTTCCCGGTTAATAGTAGGTGGGGGGTGTCTTTTTATAGGTCTACAGACCTCCTTCCTCCTTCATTCTCTCAAACCCTGTTAATGCTGCTGCAAGAACGGGGGCGCTCTCTTTCCCTGCCCCTTTCCCACAAGAGGGCTGGTAGAAGGAAAGGTAGGGTCTCCATAATCAAAGCTCATTTTCCTCATAATGAGGCAGGCCTGAGGGTACGCCAACCTGGCTCCCACCCTGGGCCCCAATCCGTACCACCCCGTGCTCCTGGGCATGTTGCTTCGCCTCTCTGCTTCTCAGTTTCTCATGTGTGAAGCAGGATGGGACAGCTCTGTGGCAGTTGCTGTGACGTCAGTGTCTGCGAAGCTCTGGCAAAGCGCCCCGCACGTGGTAAAAGCTCAGATGACAGCTCCTCCTATTAGGATTGTTCACAGGAACAGGCACCTGGGGGGCTCAGTCGGTTAAGCCTCTGACTTCGGCTCAGGTCATGATCTAGCATAGCAGTTCGTAGGTTTGAGCCCCGAGTCAAGCTCTGAGCTGACAGCTCGGAGTCTGGAGCCTGCTTCAGATTCTGTGTCTCCCTCTCTCTGCCCCACCCCCCACCCCACACTGTCTCTGTCTCTCTCTCACTCAAAAAATGAATAAACATGGAAAAAAAAAAGGATTATTCACATTAATGGCGTTGAAGCAGCTGACAACCCTCCCTTTGGCATCCCGCCCCTCCAAGTAGCACTCCTTCGTCTACCTCTCAGGGAACCCCAGGACCTGTGGAACCAGATTTCTCTAAGGACAAACTAGGGCAAGAAGCTTACCAACAGCCTCCATGACCTTGTGCCTTGCCCCAGGGCTTCACCCTCACCCAGCCCATTTTGGCCTCCTATTATGGTCTCCTGAAGGTGGGACCAGACCGGCTGAGGGGAGTCCATTCAGCTGGTACCGACACACAGGGGTTGCCAGGGGGTTGGACTAGCAGGGCCTGGTCAACAAGTGACTGACCAAAGGTGGGAAACTGAAGGCTGTCGTGGGCCCTGGCCCGGGCAGGGGGGGGGTGGGGGGGAGCAGCCTGGAGGCTCCTGACCTCTGACTGCCCTGTAAAGCCTTGGAAGGTGTAACCTTTGCTCCCGTAATCAGCAGGGGGCCAGGCTCAGTCAGCCCAGGGGAGGAGGCTCAGTGGAGAAGTGGGGCCTGCTTATGGAGTGTGACGCACACCCCTCTCCTGGGGCCTTGCCGGGAGCCCACTGACAGGGGATGGCTGGTCCCCACATCGTGCCTCATTACAAGGAAAGTGAACTTTTATTACGGGGACCCTTCCTTTCCTTCTCCCCCTTGTGGGAAAGGCAGCGAAAGAGCACCCTCATTTTGAAGCAGCATTAGCAGCAGTTTGTGAGAATGAAGGAGGGGGGTCTGTAAACCTACAAAGACACCTTCCTCATGCTATTAAGTGTGGGGGGGGCAGTTTGTACAGTATAATCTTGTCAGTGAGCAAAAAAAAAACTACACTAAAATGTTCTGCCCACCAGGATTTTAAGTTTGAGGGAAAGAAAAGAATTCTGGGTAATTTAGGCAGAAAAGATTTGTGGGACGGATTTGGAGGAGCCCTCAGAATCTCCAGGAGCACTAGGGAGCCAAAGAGAGGAGCTAGGCAGCCCAGGTCGACCTGCTGTGGCCCTAATGGAGTCCACACAATACCAACCATTATTAGTCTCTGATTCAAGGTCGGGGAGAGGGTGTGATTGCTGGAGCCTCCGTCACGTGCCTGAGAAGGAGGCCGAGAACATGAGTGGCTGGCATTTCTGCTTCAAGTTAGGGCATCTCCTCCAAACATAATAAGTGGGTTAGGATGACAAATTTGAGTGACAAACGTTCCAAGATGTTAATGGTGGTTATTTCTGGGTAGTTGGATTAAAGTGTGAGGTGTCGTTTTTTTGTTGTTGTTTTTTTTGTGTGCATAATTCAGTATATGGAGAATTTCAAACAGATAAAAATGCAGAAAGAATATTAAAATGAACCCCCATCTCTGGCTTCAGTTATCAGCTCCCGGGCAATTTTGTTTCATGTATACTTCCATCTACCTGCCATCCCTATCTTATTTTGAAGTAAATACCAGTCATCACATATAAGCTCATATAAAATCATATAAGTTCACTCTTAAATATCTTAGTACTTATGCCTAAAAAATACAAACTACATTTTATTTTGTTTATTTAAAAAAATTTTTTAGTGTTTATTTTTGAGAGAGAGAGAGAGAGAGAGAGAGACAGAGCATGAGTGGGGGAGGGGCAGAGAGAGAGGAAGACACAGAATCTGAAGCAGGCTCCAGGCTCTGAGCTGTCAGCACAGAGCCCGACGATGTGGGGCTTGAACTCACAAACTGAGAGATCATGACCTGAGCCGAAGTCAGATGCTTAACCGACTAAGCCACCCAGACGCCCTGATTTTATTTATTCATTAAAAGATTTTATTGTAAGTAATCTCTACACCCAACCTGGGGCTCGAACCCACAACCCCAAGATCAAGAGTCGCATGCTCTACTGACTGAGTCAGCCAGGTGCCCCAGGGAGTAATATTTTAACTGTGTAACTTTAATGCCATTATCATACCTAAAAAATAATTAACGATAATTCAGAGAGATTTTTAAAATTCTCTCCTTTGTATATTTCTCCATTCCTTTAGTTGTCAGGAAAAAATAAAGCTATTGTCATATTTAGTTTGGTCTAAAAAAAACATTAACCACAGTTGAGTATGCCTCACAAACTCGGTCTGAGGACAGAGGCCCAGTCAGGAAACACAGAAGCATAACCCAGGGTGACAGTGGCAATGGTTTGGGTCACAAGTAACAGAAGTCCCTGGTGCAAGGGCTCTGGAGGCTCAGTGGACTGGTGAGGCCATCAGAAATCACCTGGGCCTCCACCTGTGCTCCTCTCAAAGAAGTAGCTCTGTTTCCTGTGTGTCCTGTCACATGGCAGATGAGCCTGGCTGTGGCTGCCAAGCTGACAGGTGATAGGCACAGGATGGAGACAGGCCAACCCCTCAATGAAACTCGCTCTTTTTCTTACCCACACGTTGACACGCATCCACACTCTTAACACACACATTCATATTTACACACTCACCCACACACATATATTTACCCGCCTGCCCCACAGACACTCCCAGGGAGACAACGCAGACTGGTCTAATTACATCCCCCAAGTGGGGCATGTTTACACCTGTCAACTCTTGAGAGCCTGCAGCGAATCCGCGGATGAGCCTAGACAGATAGATGACCAGAAGGAGAGCCACCGTGAGCTGGAGAGCCAGCCTAGTTGGCGCCCACCTCACAAGAGGCCTGTCCTGGCAGACGGTTTGGTTTCAGGGAAAGCCCCAAAGCGGAAAATGGTTAGAAAGCCATACGGAGCATGACGTAGTGTCGGCGGTAGCCTGGGCAGCAGCACCCACTGGGGAGAGTCCTGTAGACTACGGCATTACCGACTCCCAGACTCTGCGCATCAGTCAGGCTGCAGTCCATGTGACTGGGACCAACAGTGGGCTCTGTGCTTTTGTGGACCTGTGTGTCTCCTTTTTTCTGGGGTGCAACATGGCCAGACCAACTGCACCCACCCAGCTCATAGGACTGGAATGATGAAGAAAGGAGGCTGAGAAAGGGAGACCTTTGGATAATCCCTCCATGACCTCTGCCAGGGCTGGGGCCTCATGAAGGAAAGGTGCGAACAACAGTGTGGGGAGGGGGCTTTGCATGGCATTGGTTCGACTGGGGGAACTGTGAAGAACCATCAACGACCACCTGACCCATCCTGAGCCTTCTCAGAGGACAACAGCAGCCCCCAGGGAAGGTCAGTGACTGCCTCAAACCAAGACGAGTTCCTAGGAACACTGCACCAAATCCAGAGAGCCAGATTCTTGCCAGAGTTTGGACAGACAAGAAGGGACAGGCTTTCCAGCAAGGGAAGTGCCACATGGGTGTCCACTTGGAGCCATCTGGGAGTACACAGGGCTTCTATGCAGAATGAGCTGTAAGGGAAACCAGCTAGGAAGCAGCTGCAGTTGCCCAGATGGGCATCGAAGTTATGGGGGATGAATTAGGAACAAGATGTGTTGTGAAGAGCGTGGGATACTCTGGCTGACTCCCCATTACCGACTATCAGATGAGTGCTTGACTCAGGCCGATGCTTGTGTCCATAAGCCATAAACCAGCCCCAGCTAGTTTTAAGCAAAGAGGAAGTTGATGGCAGCCCACAGGGAGTGGAGAGCTCACAGAATAGACAAGAGATTGGGAAGACCAGGCTCAGGAAAGGCAGGAACTGAGGGCTCTAGAGGGACAGAAGGAGGTCCTGGCCAGTGCACCAAGACTGCAGCAACCTGGCTGCACCTGCTTGTGGAAATGACCTCTAACCGCTCACTGTCCGCAGTTCACTTGCTCAGGATCTGAAACCCTGGGCAAGAACGTCCACTGGCCAGGTAGAGGCCACATTCCTGTCCTGACGGGGCAGGGAAGGGGGTGGAGTGGAGAGGATTTGGCTGCCTTAAATCTCTTTGGCTCTCTCTCTTTTGTTGAGGGAAGCAGGGATGAGGCAATCTCCTCCGAAGGAGGTTAGAATGCTCTTAGTGGGTGCTGGACACCCCAAAAGTGACAACTACCTTCCACCTAGCCCTTGCTTCCATCCCACTGATTCCCCAGGTTGCTGAGATCTCTAACCACCGCTATGCCTCTCCTAAAACTGCTCTCCACGACTACCACCCTTGTAAGGGGCACTCAAACAACCTGTGTTGCTTGATTTTGGGGAGTGCATTTGTTGTTCCTGCAGTGATAGAGAATGTCTGCCCCTGAGAGAGTGGATGAGTGGTGGGCTGACCACAGGGCTTCCAGGACATCTCGCGGCGGTCCCTGGCTCCTACGAGAACTTCCTCCCCTAGTTCACCTTCACACAGCCCCAAAGAAAGCCTTCCAGCACCCCCAAGCTGAGGCTAAGCTCTTTTGGAGGCCCATGAAGTTCCAAGGAGCTGGTCCTGCCTGTGTGGCCTCCCTATCAATCACACACTTGTCACATTCTGTACTTCCTGGCTTCTGCTATTCCTCTGCCTAAAGACCTGTGGATCCACCCACCAGCCCCAGGTCTGGCTGAGGCTAGCAGACTCCTCTTCAGCTTGCAGAACCCCTTCCCCAATCTCCCTAACATTCCTAAACCACCTCCTTCCGTCCTACCACATTGGTACATATCTCAACCAGAGCATCTCCCCCTGCCCAAATATCACATCAGATGATAGTTACTTGCAATACATTTTTCCTTTCAGTTAGAAAGGGGACTTGACACACAATGTTTAGAAAGTCCTTTTTAACCGCCCACGCCAACCCCCAATCTCCGGCCGCTGCATCCCCCTCCCTCCTCTCCTCTCTGTAGAGGTAGTCCTTTCCTGAATTTGCTGGGTAGCCTCCAGATCCGTTTGCTTACTTTTATACACTTCTGTTTATCCATAACCAGTGCTCAGTACCGGTCTTTGGCGGTGTTGGTTTTACACTTATTTACATCGGTGTCGTCATGCTCCTGGCATCATTCCGTGCCCTCATGTTTCCTACTCAGCATCATCACGGCAACAAGCACACTGTGCTGTAACAATTTCGCGTTTGTGTCCCCCTTGGAGGGCAGGGCCTTTTCCACTCTATATTCCTCGTATATTTTCAATAAATATTTTTGAATAAATATACAAATATGAATCTGGCTTGAGTTAATTTCAGCATTTCTACCGAGAACGTGAAGTTATGGCAGCCGTTTCATTTCCCATCTTGCCTGTCTCCATCAAGTTCTACTTTCTCTTAGTTCTAAACTTTTTTTAATTTTTTTTATCGTTTATTTATTTTTGAGAGTGAGATACAGAGTGCGGGGGGCTGGGGCAGAGAGAGAGGGAGACACAGACTCTGAAGAAGGCTCCAGGCTCTGAGCTGTCAGCACAGCACCCTTGCTGGGTTCGAACTCAGGAACTATGAGATCATGACCTGAGCTGAAGTTGGATGCCCAACTGGCTGAGCCACCCAGGTGCCTCACTTAGTTCCAAAGTTTAAATCCACATGTATCCTGCTTCTGCACCCCCGCCCTGTAATCTCCTAATTTCCCATATAATATCTTCAGTTCTCCTGATCTTTTGGAGAACATTTGAATAAAAATTTGTGAAATGCAAAATCAAATGACTCTAAATGGCCCCTCTCAGCCAGCAGGAAGAAATCAGATGACCAAATCCCAGCCATCAGAGAAGGAGGGCTCAGCGTGTGTTCCTTTTATACATTTAGTTCTTTTTCATTATAAAGGAAATGCAGGTTTCTTTAAAAAAAAAAAAAAGAAAGAAGAAAAAATTCAACTAACTTAACAAGACTTTCCTTACCCAAATACGAACTCATCTTAGCTACAGAGTAGCTAAGTACTATTTTGAATGATTTCTTTGCTGACTTTATGCCATTTTTTTCTTTATACAGTTGTGTATATATACTCTTGTAATCTATTTAAAATTTTTTTTAACATTTTAATTTATTATTGAGAGACGGAGAGAGACAGAGTATGAGCAGGGGAGGGGCAGAGAGACAGGGAGACACAGAATCTGAAGGAGCCTCCAGGCTCTGAGCTGTCAGCACAGAGCCCGACCGATGTGAGGCTTGAACTCACAAACTGCGAGATCATGACCTGAGCCAAAGTCGGACGCTTAACTGACTGAGCCACCCAGGCGCCCCTATTTTAAAATGTAACATAATGTAAGCATTTTACATATTATATAAGTTATTTAAACATTAAGTCTTAATGGTTGCATAATATCTAACAATACTGTAATGTACCAAATCACTTCTCTAATATTACTTAATTTCTACTTTTTATTTTTAGTACTGGAAAGAACGTTGAATACAGAGCTTCTTATGTGTTTAAGGTTATATCTTTGGGACGGCATTTCATAAGAGCATGTATTGATTGGCGCAAAGGGCACGATGGACTTACTAAGGCTCCTTACCACATTGCTAAATCGGTACACTTTCTGGGAGCAAGCCCCCTGTCTCCCGGTAGTACGGCAGTGCGTTAGTGAGAACACTTCTACAACAATACTGTTTCTAACCCTGATAGATTGGAAATATATTCTATTTCAGATGCAAATATTTGAGGGCTGCCTGGTGACTCAGTCAGTTGAACATCTGACTCGATTTTGGCCCAGGTCACAATCCCAGGGTCATGGGACTGAGCCCTGCAGGCCGGCTGCATGCTGAGCTCCTCTGCTCCTCTCCCCCTGCTCATGTGCTTTCTCTAAGATGGAAAAAACATTAAATGCAAATATTTGATTATTATACCTTTCCAACTGGTTAATAATCAATTGTGCTTTTTCTTTTGTGATTTGTCTACTCATATTCTTTATCTTGGGGTAATATTTTTCCCCATTTAATATACAGTTTAAGAGTTTTAACACTTTGTCATCTTGCCAATCAATATCTTTTACCAGATTTTCTTTTAGTTTTTAAAAACATTATAATCATAGTTTGGACTTAGTTGAAATGTTTAGCCATGGTATTATATCTCAGGCATACCACGTGTTTTCTCATGCTGTTTTCTGAGTATATTTTCTCCTACAAAATACATGCTACTTCTGTGCTATTCCTGGAAAAGGATTTTGCTGTCTACGTTTTACTGGGACACAGAGGCCATAGGTCAGCCTAGAGGTATTTCCCTCCTTGCCACAGGAAATAGTCTTTACTCATCTCAGCTTGGTGTGGCTTAAAATGTTTTTAAATCAAATCTATCGATCTTTTTTTTTTTTTTTTTTTGAGAGAGAGAGAGAGAAAGAAAGAGAGCATGTGTGTAAGCTAGGGAGAAGGGCAAAGGGGGAAAGAGAGAGAATCTTAAGCAGACTCGACACTCAGCACAGAGTCCAACGTGGGGCTTGATCCCACAACCCTGGGATCATAACCCGAGTGGAAATCAAGAGTCGGACACTCAATTGGCTGAGCCACCCAGGCACCCTGATTGTTTCTCTTTTAAATCCAGAAAGTCCTCTCATCTCCAAAGGTTATATTACTTATTTTCTTTTGTTTTCCTTTAGATTTTATGTTTTTTTTTAATATCTAACTTCAATCCATATGGAATTTATTTTGGTGAGGTAGGTATAGGGTCAGTTTGGAAATAGGCAACAAGAGCTATGTTTATATTCTCTGACCCACTTTAGAGGTATACCTCCAAGGAAATAATTCAAAATAAAGGATTTGCCAAAGATGTTCATGGCAGCACTATTTATAATAGAAACCGTGTAGAAAGCTTAGATATCTATTGTAGAGGAAGAGTTAAGCAAACCATGACATGGAATAGGAGAAAGAAAGGTATGTATAATGAATTTTAATATTTTTAAATCTTTATTTTTGAGAGAGAGAGAGAATGTGAGCAGGATGGGGCAGAGAGAGAGGGAGACACAGAATCTGAAGGAGGCTCCAGGCTCTGAGCTGTCAGCACAAAGCCTGACGACGTGGGGCTCAAACTCACGAACTATGAGATCATAACCTGAGCCAAAGTCAGATGCTTAACCAACTGAGCCACCCAGGCGCCCCCGAATTTTAAAAAGAATACAAAATGTACCTACTCTATGTTTACACTTACATATAATCAGGCAAGAAAATGACCACAGCTGGGGAAAAAGACACAAGTGGTAGGGTTCTGAGTAATTTACTGATTGTGGCTGGGAAAGGGTGGCCCCTGGCTGTTTGTCCCTTTCTTGAAAGCTATTAGGACAGGGGATCTGGAGTTGGGAGGGGTGACCCGGGTGAATTGTTTTCCCTTTAAATTTAAATTCTATTAATATCAGTCAAAGATTTATTACATTAATACAGTACCTGCCTGACATTTGCAATGGATATGTTTCAAGAACTTTGCTAATCTCCAAATATGTACATAAGGAACCAATTACCTGCTTACCTGCTGGACCACGTCTTCACAGAGACTCCTTGTGTGTCTCTTGCTTATTCTTGCATCTTTCCACCCATCACTAGTAGTCGTGTTTTGGGTTTTGGGTTTGGGTTCTTTTTGAGAGAGAGTGGGAGCAGAAGTGGGGGAGGGGCAGAAAGAGAGGAGAGAGAGAGAGAATCCCAAGTAGGCTCCACAGGATTCAATCCCACGAACCATGAGATCATGACCTGAGCCGAAATCAAGGGTCGACGCCGAACCCACTGTGCCACCCAGGTGCCCCCAACCATCACTAGTCTGATGTCTCACATGGTGTCCTTTTTCTTCCACAAAGAGAAAATGTCAAATCCCACTGCGCCCACCCCACACTTTACGAGAACTACCCTGTAGCCAAGGTGAGGGGATGCCATCCAAACCTTGACAAGCTGGGTACTGCGAAGACAAGGCAGGTACTGCGTGGACGGCCAGGCTTACTCACCAGTAGGTAATTCTCACTTTGGCATTGGCCTGGAGACACAATTCTAACACTGTCCTTGCAAAATCACAATCCTGACACCAGGTATGCTCTCAAATAATTGGACCTGACAACATCAAATCCATAACTATTTGCAGTCTTGTGGAAAAGAAGGAAGTTGTGGCAGACTGCTACATTGTGGTAGACTGTGCCTTCCCGGGAAGCTTGCTTCCAGGAATCCTTGTCCTTGTGTAGTCCCTCCCACATCAGTCCTGGCCTTGACCATGTGTCTGGCTTTGGCCAATGGGACTTTAAGGAGCCATAATACATGAATAGCCTTGATAAGTGATTGTGCTTTGGGTCTGTCTTCTTGGCATACTCCCTCTTAGAGCCCAGCTGCATGCTTTAAGGAAGTCCTGGCTAGCCAGTGGGAGTGTGGAGATGCCTGAGAGAATGAGACGGCTCAAGGAGATGAACAGAAGTGGCCAGTTGAGCCCCCAACTGAATGCAGCCGTGTGAGTAACACCATGTGGAGCAGAAGACTCTCCCAACCGACCCACGGGATCATGAAAAATAATAAATCAGGGTAATTTTAAGCCACTAAATTTGGGGGTAGTTTGTTAAACAGTAATGGATAATTGAAATACATGGAAATGTACATGCAGTATATACTGAAGGATATTAAGTCAGAAAGTAACATATAGGGGTGCCTGCATGGCTCAGCTGGTTTAGCATCTGATCCTTGATTTCGGCTCATGATCCCAGGGTCATGGGATTGAGCCCCATGTCAGGCTTCACACTGAGCGTGGAGCCTGCTTAAGATTCTCTCTCTCTCTCTCTCTCTCTCTCTCTCTCTCTCTCTCTCTCTGTCCCTCTCTCCCACTCATGCACTCTCTCTTTCTCTCAAACCAGTACTAAAAGCCACTTTAAAATTATAGAAAATGTGATGCCTGGGTGGCTCAGTTGATTAAGCGTCTGACCTCAGCTCAGGTCACGATCTCACAATTCGTCAGTTCGAGCCCCGCGTTGGGCTCTGTGCCGGAGCCTGGAGCCTGCTTCGGATTCTGTCTCGCTCAATCTCTCTGCCCCTTCCCTGCTTGTGCACTCTCTCTCTCTCAAAAACAGATTAGTAAAAAACATTTAAGAATTATAGAAAGTGTTTGCTGCTCATTAAGTTCCTTTTTTTTAAGTTTTGATTTAAATTGCAGTTAGTTTACATAGTGTAATATTAGTTTCAAGTGTAGAAAAGAGTGACTCCACATTTCCATACGACATTTAGTGCTCCACGACAAGTACACTCCTTAATCCCCGTCACTTGCTTAACCCATACTCTCACCCGCCTCCCCTCTGGTAACCATCAGTTTGTTCTCTGTAGTTAAGAGTCTGTTTCTTGGTTTGCCGCTCTCTCTCTCTCTTTTTTTTTCTCCCTTAGCTCATTTGTTTTATTTCTTAAATTCCACATGTGAGCGAAATCATATGGTATTCATCTGTCTCTGACTAGCTTATTTTGCTTATAATACTCTGTAGCTCAATCCAGTGGTAAGATTTAATTCTTTTTTTATGGCTGAGTAATATACCATTGTATGTATACATACCACAACTTCTTTATCCATTCACTTAATGCAATCCCTAACAAAATACCAATAGTATTTTTCACAGAGTTAGAAGAAACAATCCTAAAATTTGTATGGAACCACAAAAGAACCCAAATAGCCAAAGCAACCTTGAAAAGGAAAAGCAAAACTGGAGGCATCACGATTCTGGAATTCAAGTTATATTACAAAGCTGTAGTCATCGAGACAGTATGGTAGGGGCACAAAAATAGACAAATAGATCAATGGAACAGAATAGAAAACCCAGAAATGAACCTACAACTATATGGTCAATTAATGTTCAACAAAGAGGGAAAGAATATTCAATGGAAAAAAAACAGTCTCTTCAACAAATTGTGCTGGGAAAACCAACATTCTGCAACATGCAAAAGAATGAAACTAGACCACTTTCTTACACTATACACAAAAATTAATTCAGAATGGGGTGCCTAGCTTGCTCAGTTGGTGGAACATGCTACTCTCAGGGTCATGAGTTTGAGCCCCACATTAGGTGTAGAGATTCCTAAAAAATTAAAAAAACTTAAAAAAAATCATTCAGTGGATTAAAAACCTAAATGTGAGGAGCGCCTGGGTGGCTCAGTTGGTTAAGCGGCCGACTTCAGCTCAGATCATGATCTCACGGTCTGTGAGTTCGAGCCCCGCGTCGGGCCCTGTGCTGATGGCTCGGAGCCTGGAGCCTGCTTCAGATTCTGTGTCTCCCTCTCTCTCTGCCCTTCCCCTGCTCATACTCTGTCTCTATGTCTCTCAAAAATAAATAAAAACATTTAAAAAAAATAAAAAATAAAAACCTAAATGTGAGACCTGAAACCATAAAAAGCTTAGAAAAGAGCACAGGCAGTAACTTCTTTGACATCAGCCATAGCAAATTATTTCTAGACATGTCTCCTGTAGCAAAGAAAATAAAAGCAAAAATAAACTTTTGAGACTTCATCAAAATAATAAGCTCTGTACAGCAAAGGAAACAACTAAAAAACTAAAAGGCAACCTACAGAATGGGAGAAAATATTTGCAAATGACAAATCTGATAAAGGGTTAGTATCCAAAATCTATAGAGAACTTATCAAACTCAACATCCAAAAAATAAATAATCCAATTAAAAAATAGGCAGAAGACATGAACAGACATTTCTCCAAAGAAGACATTCGAATGCCCAATAGGCACATGAAAAGATGCTCAACATCACTCATCATCAGGAAAATGCAAGTCAAAACCACAATGAGATATTACCTCACACCTGTCGCAATGGCTAAACTCAACAACACAGGAAACAACAGGTGTTGGTGAGGATGTGGAGAAAGGGGGAACCCTCTTGCACTTTTGGTAGGAATGCACCCTGGTGCAGCCACTCTGGAAAACAGTATGGAGGTTCCTCAAAAAATTAAAAGTAGAATGACCCTGTGATTCAGTAATTGCATTACTGGGAATTTATCCCAAAAATACTAATTCAAAGGGATACATGCACCCCGATGTTTATAGCAGCATTATCTATAGCCCAAGCCAAATTACGGAAACAGCCCAAGTGTTCATTACGTTATTTTTTAAGTATATAGTTCTTTGAGAGTGCTATAAGGAATTTCAAAAAGTCCGTCATGGCTCTTATTCTCAAGAACTTCCAATCCTTGAGAAAAGTAGTGCCAGACAGCTCTTGGGAATAATACTTGTGACTCCCAGCCCAGAGACGGACTGGCTGAAGGAGAGAAGTTATGGGGTCAGCAGAAGGCCAGTATGGCTTCTAGAAGAAGCAACTGACATCCTCTTTTAATGGGAAGGTGGCTCTCAGTAAGGAAGAAGTTCCACTATGAAACAAAATGATCGTGTATGTGTACATGTGAATGTGTGTGTGCATATGCATGCTAACAGAAAGTAATCCAGCATTAGAACCTTCCCCTATGCTGCCCAGTCCCGAGCCGCTGTGGTTTCAGCAGTGTGGGGCTCAGTCCGTAGCCTCTGGGACCTTTCTGGGACTCACTGATAAGTCTTGAGGAAAGACTCAATTAGGAAAACTATAGCACTGGTAAGGAGGGCATGGCATCTGGGAAAGTTTTTAAATAAACCACTTAAGGAACTTTGCAAAACAAGTAACTAGCAAAACAAAACAATTTTACCTCCATCCTTCCAGTTTCTTGGCTAGTTATAGTAAATGTCCACATACATTCACAAAATACATTTATAAGAGCAGATGGACATGACTGAAAAAATCAGAAAACCATTGATCGTGCCCTGAATGAAAGCTTTTTTGGGGCGTCTGCTTTTGAGCATGATGTCATGTCCTGTTCATAGGCAAATTTTCGGTTGGCGCTGTTGCTTCTTGGATTCATAGTTCGACGTGTCCCAGTGTTCCCGAAGAACACCCTGGCTATCAGGGCTGGACTAGTCTAGGGTGCTCTACAGAAGCCCGTCAGAGAGCGCCATGGCTACCAACCACGAGTCTTGTAACTGAGCCCAGGGCCATCAGCAAAAAGTTCAGGAGTCAGGAAATCCTGGTTCAGTCCACTGAGTTAGAGGGAACAACAACGTTCTTGCGAAACTTCTGGTTCCCTTTGTGAAATGAAGAAGCACTGAGTCACCTTTCTGAGGTATTCCTGCAATGAGCTTCCTAGATTTCCCAAGATTTTTTACTTCATTTTTCCTTGATTAAGAAAGTAGTACAATGAGTAGCCCAGTAAATGTCATAGAAGGTAGAAAGCCACTGGAGTTCACAGCAAGGACTGCGTCAGGGTCAGGAAATTGGAAGCCGGACATGCCTTTCTGTTTGCTGAAATCTCCATTCACAGAGGCAAGAAAGATTGCCGAGACCCCGTCCCGGGAAAGGAGTGGACCGGCCACACAGCATTGATTTTCCTCCTGAATGGTCTCCTTCAACAACAACTTTCAGTTCTGAGTGGAACCTTTTGTTCTAGCTGCTCAGTGAACCAGGCCTCTGTGATCTTGATAAGGGGAGGCACCTTTCCTATTTTTTCTGGCTTCTTAGTCCGGCCTCTTGGCTTGGTTTCCAGCCTTATTGTTTCAGTCTGTTTGAATAACCAGCTCCCTGGTGACGCATCCTCCAGCAGGCGGCACGGGGGGGGGGGGGGGGGGGGGGGGGGGGGGGGGGGGGGGAGGGGGGGGGGGCCAGGGTCAGGCTGAACCTGTTCCTCGCAGGGTCCTCTCCATGCCCACTTTTTGCCTCAGAGGCCCACTGGGCAACCAGGGGTGGAGGCTGGGCAAGGACGTCTCACAGCTCAGAGGTCATGGAACCATTGGAGTCCTCATGGTGACAGAGAATAAGCTCCTCGATCTTGGAACTCACCCAAGCAGCCTTTGTGACTCTCTGTTCAGAGGACCCCTCAATATCCCATCAAGGGCAGGGAGGCCACCACAGAATCACTTTCAGGGGGAGGGGGGCAGTAGAACATAGTGGTTAATGGTGGCCTCCCGGCCTTACCACTTGTCAGCCATGAGGTTTTGAGAACATCATTCAACCTTTCTGTGCCTCAGTGTTCTCATCTTTAAATTGGGGGATCGGTAGTTTCTTTTTTTTTATAATAGTTTATTTTCAAATTGGTTTACATATAACACCCAGTGTTCATCCCAACATGTGCCCTCTTTAATGCCCATCACCCCCTCTCCCCCCTCCCTCACCCCCCTCACCCTCAGTTTGTTCTTAGTCTTTGAGAGTCTCTTATGTTTTATCTCCCTCCCTCTCTGTGTCTTTTGGGGGTCAGTAGTTTCTATCCATAGGGTTAAAAGGAGCAATCCAAATGCCATGATAAGCTCTCAAGAATGAATGCAACCATTAATATTAATCGTAAGGTAGTGGGGAGAACAGGAAGTCTTTTTATCTACTCTGCTCCAGAGGACAATTTCAATTGGTTCCTATTAATCTGGCCCCAATCCTCCCTCCTCTCACCCCCCTTGGGCAGTAGAAGGCCTTGTCCCAGCTGGGATGGCCTAGACATTAGCACTCAGATCTTCTTCAACCTCTGTGGCTTCTGCTCTAGAGGGACTGTTCATCCAAATTCAACACACACTGCTCAGGTCGGGCATGAATGGGGAAGTGGAAAATTGCCTAGGATTCTGTGCAGGTGCAGAAGGAAAGGGCACTGACATCACATGGAAAAGGTGGATTGATCTAGAGGAATGTTGACGTTTACAGCCTGCTTTGGGAGATCCTGAGAAACAGAGGGTTTCAGGGAAGGGAAGGGAACACTTCCAATAACACTCCAATAAGGGTCATTAGGAAAAGCTTCAGAAGGCAGTATTTACTTTTCCCTAATTCGCCAGGATCACCCCTCTCCAGCATCTGAACAACCAGGTTCCAACAAACTATCTTTCACCTGAGCCTCTAGGCCTTTGGCAAAGGGTTTAGGAAAGCTGCTCAGAAGACAGCTTAGTGCCACAGAAGAGCAGGGGTGGCCGGAAAGGTGCCGTTCACAGCTGGGATTCCTGGATTCTAGCCCGGCTCTGCAACCCAGGCCCCTTCCTTGTCTGTGAAATTAGGGTGGTTAGGAAGTTGGCCAGAAGCTCCCCAACCTCTCTTCTGGCTTGCTATGTCTAGGGTTCTTTGCGCTCCAGGCCCTGCCCCCACCCCAACCATAAATCTGTGCACCTGGGGAAGAAGCCCCAACAGGATTCAGCTGACTCATGTTACCGTAACAGGATACGTTTCATATTGCTCTCTGGACCTGGAAAAAACCGAGAGTGCCAAGGGCGGACCAGTATGTGAGTGTTTCCTGTTTCTCCGAAGCCTCTCGAGCCATCAGCATCCCGGGAGCGGCGCAGGCTAGCATCTCCCGAAATGCCTTCACCTCCGGGCCTCGCTGGTTCTTTAGAGCGCTGAGCGTGGCTTCCGCGCGGCTCAGACCGGCTGACGCTGGAGCCGGAGGTGTCAAACCTGCCCTCGCAGGTCGGTGGAGCAGGTTGGGGGAAAGGAGGGCTTAGCTCGCAGCCTGGAAGCTCCTTCAGGGTCCTGGCGTGCGCCGCACCCGGCTGGCGCACAGGAGGTCTCGGTCGGATCCCAGACGGTCACATCGATCCCGGCGCATCCAGAGGCTCCACATCTGGAGGAATGTGCTCGTCACATCCTCTGTCGTGTTCCTGCGGGACCTCCTCCCAGGATGTATTCATGCTTCCAGACTGAAAGCCCTACCAATTCCTTTAAACGCCCCGCTCTAGATCTTCCAGGCTCTGGGCGTCCCCAGGGGAGGGTGGCGATCGTGGAGGTCGTTTTGACAGGATACTGGGGGGGGGGGGGGGGAGGGCGTGAGGACAAGGAGAAGGTCTGAAATAGCAGTTGTGCACATCACTGGTGTAACCGTCACCCGCACAGCAGGTAATTCGTCACCGCACAGAGCTGAATAAAGGGACTTTTGAGAAAGGCAAAGCGGGGAGGGGGGGGCGATGCTGGAGGCTCAGTGCAAGGCCTGGGGTCGCAGCAGCGGCCAAGACCCCAGAGGCCTGGCGGGGAGAGAGGGCGGCGATGGCTGAGCCCTGCAAGAGCCCGCAGGGGAGGGTGGGGGCAGGGAATGGGCCCGGCCTTGCTCTCCCTCCCGCCTCCACCCTGGACCGCCCAGCTGCTGCACTGCTGTCCCCGCGGGGCAGAGAAGGGGGCTGGCAAGAGAGGCCGGAGGGACAACCGTCCTGCACTGCTAATGTTTAGGTGGTTTTGTTTTGTCTTTGCAGTTTAGAGATAACCGTATAAAATTAGCTGCATCCAGAGGTCTCAAGAGTCCATGGAGTTCCCCTGAAACGCCAGGTCTCACGCTGGCTTTGTGTCCTGGGGCCATTCGTGGAGGACAGACTTCCTCCCCTGAGGTCTCTGCCGCGCTGGCCCCAGACGCGCGCGCTCTTCTGCTCCGTGGCCACTGTCACCAGCAAGCTCCGGTCTCCCGTCGGGAAAAGCCCCTGAATCACGCGTTCCACGGGGAGACCGCTTAGAAATTCCCGCTGCTCAGTCATTGTCCCTTCCTGGGCCACCCTGCGGAATCCCAGCTGAAGGAAAGCACCAGTGACCTCAAGTTACTT